>CM037073.1:31271090-32707013 GCA_020882685.1 Aphelinus atriplicis
AATGTTTTCGAACATATAATTCTACTGGAATTTCTTACAACGTACATCTTATCAACCAAAAAAAAAACAATCTTCCGAAGCTGGTCTCGATTCAGTGCGAGAAAGAAACACTGTTCTCGTAAATCGACTCCTAATATTTTTAAGATCAGCAAATACGATCGACTCTTTTTTTCATTGGCTGTGTTTACAAAAAAGTTGAGCTTATTCATCAAGGGCTACAAGCGTCGCCTCGAGAATAGAACGATCCGCTTTCTCCGTCGACGGCGTGCAATCACGCTAAGTGAGGCAGCTGATCGATAAAGGATTAACCTGAAACTTCAGGCCGGAGCCGCCGAGTCGAGCCGCTAACTTCCGGACAGCAAGACGCTGTCTCCGACGCGCCGATTCAGCCATACCCCTATCGCCGGACCTTTATGATAAGCAGTTTTGTCGATAGCCCCTCACCTTCAATGCCTCAATTTATTCGATCAATTTTGAGCGGCTAGAGGGAGCTCAACTTCGGCCTAACTATTTATTCACATTGTCATATAATTTTCGTTTCATTTCTGAATTTTTCATATAATAAATTTGGGATCCTTATACTAAATTATATTCATCAACCATTTATGATATTTTATATACGCATTTCATAAAATTGAAGATATTTCGTTTGGATTTTACGCATTGTTTCTCTACACTTTTCAAGATCAACAGTTATAAAATTATTTCGGTAGTAGAATTGACCACTGGTATTATTCAGACAGGAGGGATATTATAAGAATCTTCTGATAGTGAATAGACGATTTTCTTATTCATACACATTCTTACATTTGTACTTGATTGTCATCTGCGATATAATCAGAGCTTTTTTAGAAGCTTTCGAATAGAATTTAAAAGTGTATAGCAATTAATTCTAGTCTGTTTCAAGAATTTTCGGCGTTCCCATTTTTTTTTTTCGTTACTTTTAGAACACTTTTCTCTATCTCCAGGGATATGTGAATAATTTCTTAGAATATTATTGTAACATTAACAATATTCTGAACTCGAGCAGGATATATCTCACTTTTAACATCTTTCAGTTGTTTCCATAAATTAAAAATTATTGACCAAACGACAATAAGAAGTATTTAGATGTTTGTCCTCTGAAATATATATCCACGCCTAATATTTATCCCTCTTTTACTTTGTATTCTATTCTTAACAGTAAGCTGTTATCTGGAGAATAGAAAAATATTTTCTAGCAAGAATATGACGAGGAAACGTACATAAAATTAATGTTACATTTGGAAATTCGATGAGCCAAATACGGTGTCTTTTCAATTCAGTGTTCAAAGTTCGATGTTCCATGCTCGTTTTGCGTGGGAAGCGCAAGATTTTTCAGCGCGAGAGTACTTCGCGCATGCTGTAGAAATATCGCCATGCGATACAAGCGCGACTGACTGAATTTTGCACATTCGCTGGGAGAAAAAAAATATGTGTGCCACGCGCACGCTGGTCATTCTCGCCTCATATTATTGTCGTGCTGTTGTCGTGTGTGATAATCTCCTGTACACTCGCTTCACTCGGGCTACATGAGTTACTTTAAATACCATTCAGAGTCACCCGACAATTTTTTATAATTTTGTCCAATCGTAAAATAGAATAAGTCGAATAGCTGAAATAGGTGGAATAATTCACGGTCCAACTCTTCCCGTTTCTTATGGAAATTTCAAATTTGACAATCAAAAATTCATCTTTCCCGCAACCAATGTTGAAAAATAACAATTGGGGACACGCTATTTACGTTTAGATAGTCAGCTTAGAATCGTGTATGAGTGAGAAGCCTGGGCTCCGAAAAGTATTATGAAAATACCCTACGGTTGTAATTGAAAGTTAAACCAACGGTGTTGATCATTGCGGAGAACCAAGCTTGAATCATTAAGCGCGGCGGCGACGGCGGCGGGTGCCGGTATCGCTTGGCATCGCTCGCGAGGTGGTTGCGACTGAGTGGCGGTGGCGGTGGTAGCGGGTGGCTGACGTGGGGCGCACGCGCCTCAGGACACGCATATACGTATATACACGTGTGTGCATGCATGTGTAAACGTGTATACATTCACTTGGCCAGCAGCGAGAGGGAAAGCCCTGAAGTGAGAGAAAGGACGCGGAAGTGGAAACGGGGGCTGCGGGCTAGTGGCGCACGGGGTTTCGAACTCGCCGGGCGCTCGCAGTTTACTCTGTCCGCCCGCGCGTCGACCAAGCTTCTCCGTCCCTTGTTCCGTTTGTCTTTCGCTTTTCTTTGCCCGCGGAACGTTCGCGAGTGAAAATCTGCCCTTGCACCAAGGTAAGCGGGGATCCACATCGAGCCATCAGATTCTCTGGACTTTTCTTGTCTGCTTACGCGCGAGTTTCATCTAATTTCATAAAATATCAATGCACAAAATTATATGCATGATAGCATATTAACTGCCACGAGAATGACGTTGAATGATTTTGTTTGTATTTAGTTGTATGCTTTCGAACACGATAGAACGTCGATATATTGTTCTATTGCCGTTGAACGTTGCTAACGTTGCTAACGTTGAAATATTGTTCTATTACCGAAATTTACCGGAATTTACAGTGGCGTACTCACAAAGTGATCAGATTTCAAAGCAAATGAACTGAAGCGTTTTCGCGTTGTAAAGTGAGAGAAACTCTCATAAATCTCTCATTTCAAGTGTAGTTAGAGTTGGCGATGGTTGGAGATGGCATCTATTTTATCTATTGACAGGCTAACTTTAATTACTTCCCCCAGTATATTTCTAGTGTCTGATAATAAACCCGAATGAGAAGTGAATGATATTATGTGCTGTTGTGTAAATACTCCAATAGTTATAACATATAAGTAAGTCATCTATTTATGATAGTTATTTTGAAAAATTACACTCAATAACTCAACTGAATAATAATACAATCATTGCATGAATTCTGGAAAACTATACTCAATCGTGTGTTTGTTTGATCCTCTCAATTTTCAATTTGGAATAAGAACATGATTTTTTATGACGAATATAACTTAATACAATCAGTAATGTAGTTCAGAAAAATATTCAATTCAAGAATTTTCAAAATCCAGTAATTATTTTGATCAAATAATTTACCGATGAAGCAACTAAAAATGTTGCAATATTTCTTCAAAGTTACGACAAGACAAATGAAAGGCACTAGAGAAAGGTAGCTAATATTCTCAACTACTTCTGTTAGTCTATTCCTTCTCATGAAGAAATGGAAGTTGAAAAAAAACTCACGTCGTTTCTCATCCTGGTGAAATATGCAATATACAAGAATAAAGAACGCTATGTTTCGTGCTGACTTAACGTGTCACTGGGTTACCAGCAATACTTTCGGTAAACGATCTGTAGACACGTTGCAGTTTTCTATCTTTCCCATTATTCATTTTTATTCCGCGAGCTTGTACCTACATTCCACAAACGAGTATTATATCTCGCCTCGCGTAAACAGTAATTATAGCTCTGACGACATGGTATAAACAAATGAAACAACCAAAAACGAAGGATCAATTCGAAACGAAGGATGATCTGAAACAAAGCTGACTTTTTGCAACTTTTGTTTTATGAATAAAACACGCGGGAAGTAATATGAATAATGAAATTGCACAGATCTTATTTCTTAGCATTTTGAACGACGGAGGTCAATATTTTATTTGATCGATACCGGATTTCCCAAAATAGATGATCGGAAGAAGATCGTCCAATGTTCCATACCAGCTCTATCTTGTTTTTCTTCATATATAAACATTCTTTAGTGTGTGCAGAATGATATACGGAACGAGCTATTTTTATTCACATGATTAGTTATTAAGTAGGAAACGCAGTCCATGAATGCCGTATGAATCTATACTTCGTTCACTGTAAGAGCACACATTTTACCTTGACGAATCGGTATTCTTTAAATAATTTATTTCTCGCCACGTGGCAGGGTTGACATAATATTCAGCTGGTAGGATTACGTAGGTGCGTAAAAGCACTCCAAGCGAGGCAGTGAGCCGTTCGGTTATCGCACCGACATAACTAGCACGCAGCCCCAAGATTTATTTGATTTATCCTTTTGCCCTTTACCTCAATCGATTTTCCCATTACGGGGGTTCTGATCAAATCTTTCATTAAAAAGTTCAATCAAAAAGATCAATTCGCTAAAATTATGAAAATATCGCTTGAAGTTTACCACGAGTTGAAATCAATCATTTTGTTAAGTTAAAATGAGATCATCGATGAGTTAAAATGATGGAAATATTGCTTTTACCTCATAAGTTTGAGAATAACCTTACACCACTCGCATCACTCACATCATTCACATCACTCAACTCCACGACTTATTTAACGGGTAGCTGACGAGAAACTGAATGAATAACTCCGCATATTCGCCGGAGACGAAGCGCACGGGGCTCATATGGTGGGGATTTTTTCTCTTATCAAACCGCAATGGGCAGTTCACATTTCATTCATACAAAGAAACTTCGAAGTACAATACAAATTCCTTATCGTTTTGCACGCGAGAATTTCTTCGTGAAACGTTATTATTTATTATCCTTCAAATTCAATCAATGCGGTTCTATATGAAAATTCGTACTAGTTACGATCTTTGAGGGCCAATCCGTGATATGGAGCTCAAATGAAAACTCCATATATATTGATATTTAGCGACGATTCGCCAGCTTGGTTCGCTGGCCTCATCGGGCAGGGTAAAAATCAATTAATACATTTTTAAACTTAGGGAGTGGAAGGAACTGACTTCCACTGCCACCGTCAAATTTGTATCTGCAAAGATCGCAACTAATACAAATTTGAATAATAGAGGGTGAAAAAAAAACATGTTTCTATATGAATTTCTATATATTTTGGTGCTCTTGCAAATGCTTGTACATCAGATTCGTCGAGTCAGTTCGTTTTCTCGCGAGTTAAGCTTTGCAATAGGATATATGTGGGTTGCCAGTGGCAGCGCGAGCCGAGCCTTTATCGCTCACACATTCGCCGGCACGGCTTCCCAGACGAGCTAACCTATATAATATACTTCAGCTGTGCATATTCACGATCCATCATTTTGCACGGGTGAAACGGACAATTTTAAAGCATGATTTTTTTATAAGCTCCTATGTGAAGCCTGGCGGCAGCTCATGTGTGGTCACACTATCCTTTCTGTTTCCTGCTTCAGAGCGGAAGTATCAGCTTTTGTTTATGCCCAAACAAACTTTGAAATGCTTCGAGGGAAATTTCGTACGTTCTTTTTCACTTTACGCGAGGATAAAGGGCAATCAGATGTTGAAAAAATCGATATATTGGAAAGAAAACATTATAAGAATACACTTTTACAAGAGAAGAATGAACTACACCATTGTAAATTGTCACATCAAAGTTGGAAAATGAAATATGATTATTGATCAAACATACATACGATTGATTTACGATATTTCGGATTTGAAACATTTCTACATTCTATTGAGAAATTAAATTGATGAACAATATGAAGAAATATATTTACTTCGTTCTACAGTATCATCAAAGATAAAGCAATATACAATGTTTCAGATTTTCAACTGTACGTAAATTTTCATTAACTAAAATAATCCCACCGTCAATAGACTATAGATAGCGAGTAAATAGAAAGTGTATAAAAAGCAAAAGAGAAGTTATTGAGAAAATAAAGTATTACAAGTGATTGTCTGAGCTTTTCCAACTTTAGATACTGCCATAGATAATTATTCACTCACTCTTTTTATTAAAATTAATACTCCCACTAATTACTACTCTGAATATTCACGCAATATCAAAATGGTCCAACAGTAAAATGATAATAATGCAGCACATGTAAAAAGTAGGAAGAAAAAATCGATGTCCATTTTAATTACTAAAAGTAGTCGTAACTCAATAATTGAATTATACTGAGACATTGACTTACGTTTTAAAATTACGCAATCAGACAAGTCGTAACGATGAGTATAGGACTCTGCTTAGCTGAAGAGCTTTGCTGAATCTCGTTTCTCAAATGGCTTATACTCTGAGTAGACGACAGTATATGAATACATTCTCCGTAAAAATTCAATGAGGGAGTTCCCATATTCAAATTCTAGTACATTTAATTCGTGGATATATTTTATTCATCAATCAACTTATGATCAAAGTAAAGATTATTATACTAATCATTACTATGATCTGCCCATTATTAATTTTTGGTAATTTGGGCTTATGCCAAAATTTTCACGGTAGATTTTAGATAGCTCGAGCTTCACTACGAAAGTACGTTCAACGTTGGAAACCTCTCACAACATTATCGTAGTATGAGTAAGAGCGTAAAATATGTTTAGTAGTTAGATTATCGAATTTGATTTTCAATTTATTTTTCATCTCGAATAGTAGCTCTGTACGTAGACTACATCGTATATCTGATCGAGTAATTCATATTTTTCTCTATTACAGAGAAAATGTTTCATCAATCCTTGAAAAATATCATACAAGACCTAAAACATACTCTACACCTCATATGACTAAAAATTATGTTTGCTCCACGGGCGTAGGGTGCAACTCACTAAGAGAGGGTGTCAACTTTGGGTGACCAATCATGACGAAACTCTCCGAAACGCTTTTTGGGTACCTCAATAACTGCCATATATATAGTCCAACATTTCGATTTCCCGGAGATATTTTCAATTAGTTTTAAATTTTGCATCGTACAGTACTAAAATTACGCAATCATCAAGTCGTAACAATGAGTATAGGACTCTGCTTAGCTGAAAAGCTTTGCTGAATCTATATACGTACAAGCAGTTATAGATATAGACATATTGTGCATGAATGGAATCAGTTATTATTGATCGAATATCTTGGAGATATTGAAACGTTAGACTGACTAAATGTATGGCTTATTCAGGTACCCAAATAGCATTTCGGAAAGTTTCATCGTTATCGGTGACCCACAGTTGACAACGTCTCCCAGTTAGTCCCATGGGTGATCGGATGGGACCGGAGACCGGCCATCTGAGGATGCACTCTACGCCCTTGATCCGAAAAAAATATTTTAAAATAATTGTTCCAATTTACTTCAGTCAGAAGTTCATCCATCGAATAATAATGAGTAATGGAATCACAATTTATACTAAACATATGTTTTTTTGAATGAAATGGAATAATTTCACTTCTATTGAAATAAAATAGTTTCGTGCAGTGATTAAGGAAGAATTAATGTGTTTTGGTGAGATACATTTTCAATGTGAAACGGTCTATAATGATAACTATATCTATATAGTTATCATACATCTATATCTGTCTATAACATGATTTCAAGGATTGATGATTTTCGGTAGGAAGAGCTAATTGCATCATTGCACAGACGAACTTAGCAACACGGTAACAATATTTTCATATGACCCAACGTACAAAAAATCGAACATACGTTATCCATAGAGGACAACAGGACGATAATTTTGAGAGACAATTGAACAATGCAACAGGTCGACAGGGAAGTTTTTCACCTTCCAGCTGATACTGACATTGTCGTTTCTTAAGCGAGTCGCTTAAACACTACCGACTTTGAGAAAATGGATTCGCAACAAACACCGCGATCTCCGGCTGAAATTTCTGCCGGTCAAGCAGCAGCTATGGTAAGAATCATCGTGAGATTCGCCAACATTCGGATCTACATCTAGTGTCACACAAAAATATTTACCCGTAGGATTACCGTCAATTTTCTTGAACTTGTTACTTAAATACAATCAGCTATATGAACTGAAAATTTATTGACTTTGCAATTCGCAATATACGTAGCGGTATATCAACAAGTTTATACTAATTCAACGTAGAATAGTAGAAAAGTTTCTTCATTTTAATGATAGAGAATATTGGTAGTTCATCATGGATACATATATGTAAAATATATTCAAGCTATGGGCGTGAATTCTGAAGTGTATCACATGCCAACATCGTAGCTTAGAATAATGAGTACATAATAGATGGTCGTAAAGCCATTACGTTGATGGCATTAATTACTTAGCTTTCAAGTCCCTTATTCATATTCTTCATAGATTAGGAAATTGAGTAAACATGTAAAATTGGCTGTAGATGCGTAAATAAGAAGAATCTATATCTATTTCTTAATTCAAACCTCTCACTCATCATTAGTATAGATATTTCTCGTCAAGTTATTACCCATATTGTCTAAGGGATTAATCCCACTGAAACAGAACAATAATCACACGAACTTCATGAGCCTCCCGAAAATACTCAAAAGTTTAGACTGGCTTTTAATTTATTGGTGTTAGTGGGTCGGACGCAAAGCAATATCGATGCGATTCTACGGTGATCGATTTCGTAGGGCGAGGGGTTTGAGCTAGAAGGGTGAGCGAGAGGGGAAGAAGCGGCGGTGTCAGGCACGACCAAAACGTCAGTAAGTTGTGTGAGGAACGCAGTTGTCTACTCCCCCTCCTCCCTCTTTCTCTCTCTCTCTCTCTCTCTCTCTCTCTCTTTCGTTTCACCCAACTTTATTCTACTTCGAGAGAGATCGATGAGCTCAGGGTCACTTTGTTTGACTGGCGCTCTTTGCTATCACACATATTCGATCTTCCCTCCACGTGCTTCATTTAAACAGACGTGTTTATGAGTAAAGTAGAAAATACTTCAAGATTAATCGAGCACTAAGTAACACGAAATCAATACTTCATAATTACATTGGAAACTATGCAAACAAAATACTTATTCCAAAGTCTGAACTTGGAATACCTTAACACGATTACCTGGTAATCGTTTAGAATAAACTAATGAAAAGTAATGATTTAGCCAAGTTGTTATAAGCAAGACTCGAAAAATAAATTCAGTATTCTACATACACGGCCTTTTTATCACCTCCTACGGAAAATATATCACACCTTCCAAAAAAGTTTATTTTCAAAGCTCTCGTTGTGAAAATTTGTGACTTGAATTTGAATCCTCTCGGGAATAAGAAGATTGGCTCTTGAAAGACACTTTAGGAAAAGGTGAAATGATCTTCGAGAACGATATAAAACGCAACAGCTCTTAAAGTAAAATATGAAAGTACATAAACATCTGAAAAGTGCTGGCCTTCGTAGGAGGCGACGATTTCCCCCTTGAATATGAGAAAAGGCCAAAGGTATTTGAGTTACTATCCAAAATAGCCAAAGAGGTGAAAATGGGTTGTAAAAGAAAGCAAAAGAAAACTAAGCTTTGTATCCAGAAGAACTAGAAGGAAAGGAGAGGCAGGAGGATTCGCGCATAACAGAGCTCGTTCCGCAGGTTAAGCAAGGTCCCGTGGCAGCGGCTCCGTTCCAGGCCGGGCAGCCAGTCGGACAGCGCCCACCGACCACCGGGCCAGCGGCAGAAGGCCCGCCGCGCTTCCCTCCACCGGGCGTGCCGCCCCCGCTGCGCCACCTCGACAGCCGCTCCCAGCTGGGCCCGGGCCAGCTGCCAGCAGCCAGGCCACCGTTTGGGCCGGTGACGCCGCAGCGAGGGCCACCCCCCAGGAACGTGCTGTTCGCCAGGCCCCCCCAGCCGGGCCCCCCGGTCCCGCGCTTTCCGCCCCCGCCCAGACCGGGCCTGCCGCCCGGCGCCCGGCCGCCCTTCCTCGTCCGGCCCGGCCCCCCGCCCCAGCTGCGGCACCAGATGAGCGTCGACAGGATGGCCGAGGTCGACGTGCACCAGCGGCCGCCGTGGCTCGAGCCAGCCGGGCCCCGCGAGCCCGAGCCCGGTGGCGAGCCGCCGCGGCCGCCGGCCAAGCGGGGCCCGGAGCAGCAGCCGGTGGGGCCCGCCGCGGAGCCGACCGATGTCAAGTCGCCGGCCCAGCCCCACGTCCAACCGCAGGCCCAACCTCAGGCCCAACCACAGGCCCAAACGCCGGCCCAACCGCCGGCACAGACACAGGCCCAACCACAGGCCCAAGCGCAGATCCAACCGCCGGCCCAGCCACAGGCCCCGAAACCGCCCGGAGACAGCGAGGCCGTCGTGGGCTACGACGACGGCAAAAGGAAGTCGCTGTCGTCGGCCAAGTCGTCGCCCAGCAGTCCCACCAAGTCTCCGCTGGCCGATGAGCCCGCCGGCAAGAAGACGAGCTTCGCCGAGGCGAACAAGTCCGAGGACAAGCCCATGAAAAAATCGCCGTCCGCCAGGTCGATCAGAGCAGGTCCTCGCACTCAATTACTCTCATTATAACCCACCGCATAAGTATCTACGAACACGCACGACTTCCTCGCCTCGCTACGCTCAAACTGGCTACTCCCACAGAGTGTCTCGATGCATTATTATTTCCCGTCCAGACTGTATTGTTCAATTTATCGATTCCAACAACATACCAACCAAACTGTTTCTGCTTTTCTTATCCCGATATCAATATTACTTTGTTCATGATCGAAATGAGCTTCGAACATTCGGCGCTGATTGCATGAGTTTCTATAACATTATTTAAAATATTCACTCTCATCTGCAGATGCCGAGAACGACAGTGGAGTTGATGAATCAACACAACGCAGAGAGGTAAGCATGAACATCTATTGTTAAGTTGTATTCCTGTCATTTACACGAATGCTGCTAATCCCTCCCCATTTTTTTCAACACTTTTAGTATTGAGGTTCCCCATTACCATTATCATTAATAATAATAGTAATAATAGTAATAATAGTAATAATAATAATAATAATAAATAATAATAATATAATGATAATAATGGTAAAGTTTTATAGGGTACACGAATTATAGTATAATAGTACATTTCGATACTAGACCAAAAGACGAATTCTAGGCACGTGGGAGGTTTGCCGCCCGAGCAAAGCGAGGGTGGTAATCACACGTGCCTAGAAATCGTCTTTTGATCTAGTATCGAACAGTATTTTTCATCACGAGTGTAGAAAACTAAGGTTTAATGATCAACTTTTCGATACAAGTGATGAAAAATTCAATTTTCGGCAGTATGATAAAGTTGTGAAATATTTGTCACGTAACCCTATAGAAAACTGACAATTCTTATGAATCACGCGTTCTTTTCCCCTCCTATAACCTTTTGTAACGTTCTACAAATAGAAATATGGGCAACGAATTTCGTGTTTTCATATTTGTCTCAATTTCTAGGTATCAAGGTCGAATGGGTTATCAGTATCACCGACGAAAAAGGGATCAACCGCAGGCTCTCCCGTTAAATCACCAAACAAATCTTTGAAATCTTTACCACCGAAAACACCAGAAACGCCACCGTCTCAAGACAAGAAGAGTAAGTTTGGTGTAAAATAAGAGTTTCTTTGATTTATCATTGTACAATTCACATAGAATGGGGATATTAAGTGAATAGTAATATTTGATAAAATAAATGAAAAAATTATATCTTGCTGAAAAGTATTTTTTTAATTTTTTTTTTATTTTTTTTTCTATTACTTAACCAAACCATATTCATTGAGATAACAGCACATGAAAATGATAGTCAACTTATCGTATATATTTTTGAAAATGATTCCAAAAATATATGCGATAAATTGTATTCTTAGAAATCTTCTATTGTCTTTCTAAATTCATAGCATAATACCTTGCATAATTATTCAAAGAAATAATAGAAAATAAAGCGAACAAAAAGATTACCACTTCGAATCTATATTTAAAACTATCAAATTTATTTTTCAATCGTGATCAATTTTTTTCATATAATATCAACACTTTCACATGTTGCAGAAGTTCCCATGAATAAAATTCAAGTGGGTGCAGCTCCTTCTCCGAATTTAAAAACAGTGCGATCAAAAATCGGCTCACTAGATAATACTACATATAAACCAGGTGGAGGAAAAGTTAAAATCGAAAACAAGAAAATTGATTTCAGTAATGCACAGTCTAAAATTGCAGCCAAAAATGATACATATGTCCCCAGTGGTGGAGCAAAAAAGGTTTGAATTGAATTGTTTCATCCAATATTGAGTGTTAAGTATAAGAAAGTATATTTTGCAACTAGTGCTTAAAATGCGATTTCACGAGTTGCGTACGATATTTTATGTTATAAGTGATCTACGCGAATTTCACGCATCGGTTTCCGTGTGTGAAATGAGCATTTATGATCACGTATAACATAAAATCAATAGTCAAATGGTAACTGCAGCCAATGCGCCATCCCCTAAGGGTTTTTTGCGAATTTGACTATGATAGACTTGGAATTTTGAAATTCTGCGAAAAGTATCTTAAAACGTATCTCAATACTCATTAGAAACTATCTCTATAGTTATCATCCGACTACTTGAACCTATGAAAAATCGCAATTTTGAAAAAAAAACTCAAAAAGGGTAAATGCACGTGCAGTCAATTTGGCACGATTTCTCAATCATTCGTTACAGCCTATATTGGCCTACAGGAACGATCAAATGCATTTTTTTGCAAATACAGAAATTTGAGTAGGATAAAAAATAGTTTTGGGAAAACTGATGTGACCAATCGAAAGATGAAATGTTTTTACATAAAAAAGAGTAATGACACTTACAGAGATAAAAACTATTTACTCCTGATTTTTTAGGTTGAGTGTGAAATAAGAAAAGGGTGAAAAAATGAGTAAGTGAAACTAAAAAGTAGGAGGAGGAGGTCCTAAAGTATTGTAGGAGAGTGGTTTTAAAGGTTAAATGGGCGGGGAAGATACCGACAATTTTATTTTAATACCCCCAACATGACCCAAGGGCGACTGATGCTCAGAGAGCACCGGAAATACGAAATCTGACAAATGTGCCAAATTGCCTGCAGTTACCTTATGATGCAAGTTCAATTACATGCATATTATTGATCAATAAATTGTATATTTTGAAAGATTCCACAAGTGAAGCTCCAATGGAATGCAAAGTCGAAAATCGGATCATTTGAAAATACTGCTCATAAGCCTGGTGGTGGCGATAAAAAAATCGAGTCTGTGAAGCTGGACTTCAAGGAAAAAGCTAAACCAAAAGTTGGATCTAAAGAAAATGCCAAGCATGTGCCTGGAGGTGGTCAAGTTAAGGTTTGCAATTTTTAATTTCGTTAAATAACTTCATTTAAATATAATTTTAAATAAATATAAATACATTTCGTATAGCTTGCATTTTTTTTCATAGTCAGAATGATAATTGGTTTACTTGCTATAAATGACATAATTTTTCAATCTCTGGAATGGAAATTTTTTAATTATAATCACATTTGGTAGGTGAAAGCAGAATAGAATTCGCAGTTTAAATCCATAACAACTCTAAATTAGCTATAGTTGCAAAGATAACTTGGCTTGCTATCAAGTATCCCTAACATTATCTGTATGCTTTTTAAAATTATTTCTGACTGTTGAATATTTTTGGATGTTCTTTCTGGAAACAAAAAGTTCATTCGGAGATCAGATAATCTACGTGAATAACTTCTGCGTGAATATATGGATGAGCTGTGTATATGTTTTAATTTCGAGTAGTGTCTTTGTCTTTCTATGAATAACATCAGTAACATTGTTTATAATTTATTCACACTCTTCATCATATTGAGTGTTATGTACATGTACAGTGCCGAGTTGATAATTGTTCAATGATTAACATCATAATTAAATAATCGAAAATTGAAATTAAATTGGATACAATATGGATTTTGCTTCAATAAATACGAAGATGAAAACTTTCACATTTACAAAACAACTTCTGAGATTTAACTTGTAGGACTTTTGCATTTTTGATTTTGCATGAATCCTCATAGATGCGATTATAAAAATCAGTTGGTGATCATAAAAATGTAAGGACTATTCTCCACGCTAGTCCAACGTCATACACAAAATAATACGAATGACATAATAAACCATATTTAAGCATGCTGAAACTAAGAGTTATTGAAACTTGATCCAAACTCTTTGACAAAATTATCTATCTCTTCCAAAATACATTTGTTTGATCGGTGTTTGTTTTGGCAAATGGTATAGGAAAATTCGGAAAATTATTTGGATCAAGTATCAAAAAAATGCGTTAATGTTCTCATTCACAGAATATTCCAAAACACAGTAGTAGAACAACAAAAGTTAATGCATTTATCCCACAGAATTTTGATCTTTCAAGAATTATTCTTTTTCTTCTTATTCAATAAAGTATGGAGGGATTTTGAGCTGTATATTAAAAGTTTTATTCTTTATTGACATGAAAATATTAAGTTAATGTTAATGTTACTACTTCGATATTCAAGGCTTTATTCATTTTTCATCGTTGTTTTTAATCTCATTGCTCGGCATTTGATGAAAATGAGGAACTTCAAAAACATCTATTGAATGCAAACAAAAAGACAATCGTTCATAGAATTTGATTGTAGAAATTAATTCTAATAAAAACTTTCAAAGATATAATTCAAAATCCCATCGTACCTTATGAGAAAAGAAAAAAAATAATTTCCGAGGGAACAAATTAAGTCAAATGCATTAGAGGACAACTACTTTGAGTTGCATGCTGAATTTGTATGTTATTAATAAAACTTAACAGTCATTATTAACTTTCTTGGTATTCAGTCGACAGCAACACCCCCCAAAACACCCCAGGATAGCGACACTAATGTAAGTATACAGGGAGACACGTGAAACTAGTATCAAGCCATAAAAATTGCCGCTTCCTTGCCCTGCACATAAAAAAATTCACAATTTTTTTTCGCTTTCAATCCAATCACACAGCTGTTTGAAAAAAAATCGTATAGAGATTTCACTAGGCTTCTTCGAAATTCAAGCTTAGAGCCCGGAAGGTATACTTTCACGAATAGTGGCTTAACATTTAGAATTCTATCCGATATGCGTCTCATTACTTGTATATAACATATAACTTCAACATTAATTGTAGACTTTTTTGAGGTCGTTGTGTCGTTGCTATCTAAAACTTATGTTGATTTCATTTTTCTTACGAAAATTATCTCAGATTCACATTTAACGATCCAAGGTTCCTTATATTTATCTAAAATAAAAATTTTGGACTGTTTCTAGAATGCGAGTTTTTTTCAACAATAAAATAATTTTGCGTAAACAAAGTAAATGATTCATTTGAATTTGATTCAATTCATTCGAGTTTCTTTTATAACGAAAAAGTGTTATCGCATTTTCGTAACTGTGAAAAACTTTCATTTTTAATTCCAAATATTCTGAGTTTGGACTGTTAAAATAAAAAATTCTACAAGTGAACTGGAATTAACTTATAATAAGTTTAGATAGACGATAGAACTACTCTAAAAACATCTTCAACATCCGTCACTAACCAATTTTGAGCGAAACTCAGTTTATTCATCTAAAAGTAAGTATCTTGATGCAATGATTGAATGTTCGCCGTAAGTAGGAAAATCCTTTTACTGTGAACAGTAGTTAGCAAAATATTAATTCATGTGTGTAAGATAGGAAAGGCACATGTATGTAAATATATTTATATATATCTTATTAAAAAATATGAGTTCTAAATGTTGAATATATTATTTCTGATAATCATACGTGGATCCTGTCATCAATATTTGAGTAGATATATGTTTGAACCGTCATATTTCTCTTCAAAGTATTTTGTATTCATACATTATCAATCATAATACTGTTATCAAATTTGCCATGCATCAATCTCTCAAATTGGAATAAATCTAATTTGAACTGATCCGTAAAAATTGATTTATCTATTCCAAAATACCGTTTTCATTCACTGATAGAATTAGATGGTAAAATATTGTTTACATTCGTAGTATTCACCTCGAATCATGATGAATACATTGTTTGATTTAAGTTTGGTAAAATTGAATGACAAAGAAAATTGTAATCAACGAAAACATGTTCGAAAATGTTCTCTGTATATTGAAGCACAATGAGTGTTTTCTCTCAAATTTGAATGTCCATCAAGTAGTCCTATCTCAATGAACAATGATACTTTTGCAGATTGAGACACAAAAAGTGGATTTCAAAGCGGAAAGCAAAGTCGGCTCTATGGAAAACATGAAGCACAAGCCCGGCGGCGGTGACAAAAAGATCTTCGACGACAGGTCTTATCTGCAAAAGACCTCCTCGACAGCCGTCAGCAACGTAGGCAGCGTCAGCGGAAGCCGAGGCGGGAGTGGATCACAGGTATCATTCTTTCCAGTTCATGATTCTAAGAAAAACGTGATTTTTAGCGATCTTAATTCCACCAAAAGATACTTCATCATGTTCGTTCTAATGACTATTCCTACTCAAGATCAATTAAAACACTTTCAATAACTGATTTCCTTAATATAAGCAATAACATCCCCGGTAATTTTGATAAATTCTCCATTCTTGCGTATAGATTGACAAACTCTCGTGGACTATGATAAATCCGATGCGTAAAAAGTTTTAAACTAACTTATAAAGTTGCGACATGATAAAGTTAGTCTGAAACTTTTTACACATCGAATAGTTACAAATTTGTATAACAATGTTTCAATGTATAACAAGTTTTATTGGAAATTTAAAAAAAAAATTTTTAAACACGCATCAATCAATAATTAACTGCCTTATTAAGGTTCCATCAATAGTTCTTCATGATATTTTTTAATATTAATAATTCGCTTATAAGTTTAAATTTGATAAGATATGCAAATTGCTTTAAGGTAAACTTACCATACGTATTTCGTCGTTTTGCATGCTATCAGCACATTAAGCTTAATCACAAAATTTTGAACTATTATTTCTTCTGTATCTCAACAATGCTTACTTTTTGAATAATCGTGCTTTCACAAACCTTGTACGATTACGTCGTCATGTTAAGAAGAGCCGAAACGGTCTTCCGGTGCGTCGGAACTAGTTAAAAGTTGAAGTTACTTATATATGCATGAGAAATTCTGTTTTACAGTAACTCAGGGATGTATCAGAAACATTTACTAATAAGATTCGAATCATTCTGACGAGGGATTTTCGAAAAATCGTCATTCTCCAACTAAGACACAGAGAAATCGAAACTGAGCAAGATATAGTTTACAGATTCGATCACAGTGTTCTTGAATTGGTCGAATTCAGTGAAAATGTCAACCAATTTGGCTTCGATTTTGTTCTGGTATCCTTATAGCGTAGATAGACAATACTTTGAATACTTCTGAATAATCTGTATATATTTGTAGCTTCAATCTTCGAACTCTAATAACCCGCCAAAATATGATTCTAAAAGTTGGCAGTTGATCATTTAGAAGAATTATTTGAGACTTGAAATTGAATTACTCTAGAAGCAAATTATTCGAATACTATTTTACCATTCGAGAATGACGCTCTTTTTGAAAAATTTTCGTTGGGAAACATCCCTGAGTTAGACGTTGAAGAAATTTGTCCATGTACGTACAAGCGCCCACTTGAACTGGCTTACGACGCAGCATGTTCGATTTTTTTTTCATCGGCGAGCAATATTTAAGCTATACAAAATGTCAAGTCGAATCATTGTCAAAATACACAAGTGGCGTTGAGACAAAAATATGGAGCCGGGAGGAAAGCGTAATGTCGTACACAGGGTGTGTTGTAGCGACAGAGTCGGCGCGCGGACAGGAGGGTGTTGTAATATTGCGAGGGCGAAATTAGTGTGGTATGAGATGGCTAGAAAGGAATGTGTTTGTGTCGCAGACCCCGATGAGCGGCGCGGGCAGCATGAGCGGCAAGAACGGCCTCGTCTCGGACGAGAACCTCAACCAGGAGTGCTAGGCCGGAGCGGCAGAAGCTGGGCCAGCGCCGGTCCTCGTCGTTCTCGCCCCCGCTCTTCGACTCACGCTTTTTTAATTCTCTCAAGCGACTTATACAAATACCTTATCAAGCGAAGGTACATTCCCACTTTCCGTTTCACCTTAGTTCGTAATCGCATGTTTACTTGGCCACGATCGTCTTACATGCCAAAGCAAGTTTCGTCTCGGCTCGAGATCGAGGCGTATCCGCGCAAGGCACGCAAATGTTTGCAGCGATGAAAATAACGAGCCAAGCGACAAGAGTTACATTTACACTTTGAGATTTTCAACTGTAGTCTCGTTCCTCGCAATCAATGAGCTCACAATTTGATCTTGAATGATCGTATGCCATCCGGTATATGTGCGGCTTCAGCGATACGCAACAAAAGTCGATGCAAATAAAATTAATATCTAGTCTCAATTTTACAACATGTACTTTCAGGTCGTATCATCTGTTTGTTTAATATATGAATTGTGATGAATACATTTTAAAAATTTCACAATGCACTGATGAAATGAGCCTGACAAAGAGTGCTGAGATTTCGAGTTCCAAGTTGAAAGTTGTATAAATTCATATAGTCATGACTAATCAGCATACACGACGGTTAAAACATAAGCTCGTAAGATGATTTGTATGAAATGAGAAGTGGATTAGGCATGAGTATGAGTAGGGTCAGAGTAAGGGCATATCTAATCGCTGAATGGCATATCTGAACTGCAGGAACTGCGGCGATTATTCGCCAACCGTCTCGCTAGAGATATGGCCACGTCGACGTAAGTGATTCTCCCCTGCTCGACTTGCACTATCGCTCGAATCTCACCTACACATCAATTTTCGAGCTGTCCTCTCTCTCAATCTCTCTCTCTCTCTCTCACTCTCTCTTTTCTTCTTTAATTGTCCCTCTCAACTTCACACGTCTTTGATCTAGTTTTACTGCAACTCTAATTTTGTGAACCAAAAGGGCACGATTATTGCACGACGTGTGCCAATTGTCCGAGTGTTGTTCAAAACTGTGCAGATCCATAAGACTTTGCGGATGAACGGAATGTCCCCGAACGCAATCTTCATTGTTTCCATAAAACCAACTGATCAATAATCTAGCTCAGTGGGTGAAAACCGATTTTATGAACGCGAATATTGATTCCGCACTGATTCGGCAGATTTTCACTTCATCGACGATTCAATCCAAACTTTTGTACTGCACCCAGATCATTATCAATGTCGTGTGCCTAGATTTGCAATTTTCAAATAGCATCGCCATTTCATTGCAGTTGAATAAGTTATACACACATCATATAAATATATATTATACATGAAAAAAGCGCTGTTAAATTGGAAGTTTTGTAGTTCTCAACTGCGTATACATATGTTAACATTATTGTTATTGTAATTCTTACTGAGATCGGAATGAATATCACAAGAAATATTACTCGCATATTAAAATAATGCGAGGCAGTAACGTGTGTTGCCATGTTTTTATTGAAAGCTAAAAAATTTATTTTCTAGTGAATTTAGCATGTCTCATTTCAAACAAACCCACTTGCAGTGGCGCATAAAAACCGATGCACGAGCGCATTTGATTGTACGGTTATGTGTGCACGAACAGATGCGATGATAAACTGCAATGAGGGACGCGCGCAAAGAGCAAAAAGAACACGACGAGCAAAAGGGAAGCACTCTACAGCATGCTTCACGATCGGCATCACGGATTCTATAGATAAAAAAGCAAGCTATGTACGCGACCGGCATAAGGTCCAAGTCTATTCGATATCCATATTATTGTTGCGAAAATCATCAATAGCTTTAAGAGCTGAAAATAATGCACTGAATTTCTATCATGCCGTGCATTTTTCAAAATTGATGCGATCGAAAAAATAGCGTAGTATTGAGGTCGAAACTAACAAATCTTTTGTAGCTATTCGTTAAATTTTATTGTCATTGCAAATTAGTCGAAAGGCTATTCCATACAGATACATTTCTTGATCATGCTATGTATATCGTTAACGAAGCAAATTTCCTTTTCGAGTGGATTCTTTGTTCCGAAGAAACATAAAAGTCTGAAAGAGTCGAAGAGTTGATTTTATTCACGACTGATTCTTTTTATGAAAACTAATCTGAAATTTTGCATTTTACACTAGCATTGTGAAATTGATATATTAATTTTATTGATGGTATACCCAACTCAATTCCCTCGTAAATGAAATGCCTAAGGTAATAAGAGCAAAAGTCGCAAAAGAATTACATACATATAAGTTTTTACATTCATTAGCGATAAATGATTATCATATTACTTATAACGTTCAAAGTCTAGTTAGCATGAGTAACGATTCTATCAATGTCTCGCTCGGCGTAGAATCTTGAAGTGTAAACAGAGTATAGATATATTGTTTACTAATGTAAATAGATCAGAGTTCGAGCTTGTAACATGCCAGATTGCGATGAATAAATTCTATCTTGCGTATTTCAAATGAAGGAATGCTAGAAAGATTTTATGATAATAACCTTAATAATTATGTAAGAGCGATAAAGTGTCATGATTGATAAACTTGCAGCAAAATAGCGGTATGATGATGCGCGAGGAATAAATTAGTTAGCATTTAATTTCACTCAAACACAAATGGTAAAAAGATGAAACAAGTAATAAAGTGTACACTTTTTAAATATGTAATCTTTTAGGCGTGTGTATGTTAATGTTGAATATATTTTCATGTTAATATTGCATAATCACTGACGAGACGATGCTTTTTATTTTAAATGTAATATTAGTTCGATTTCACCCACAGAAAAATAATCAGTCTCGCATAAAAAACAAATATTTCTCTTTCTGAAATAGTTCAATTCATTCATTTACTCGTATTATGAACTTTCTTTGTGATTGAAGTATTCATCTAATGTTTGTAGAAATTGTAACTTTTGATTATTTGGATCCATTGGTACAATTTTATAAAGTGAACTGTTACTTTCTTTACTCACTTCCAGCATGATAGCAATTAAGATTAACAAATACGTAGTTGTGCACGAAATTGAGCCTAACAACTCGTAAAAAGATTTATAATAAAACATCACAAGATTAATCACAAAATATCTAAGTTTGGATGTTTCTATTCATAAATTATGTGATGCTTTCTTTAGCTGAAATAAAGAAAGAAAGAAAGAAAGCAAAAATATGGAAAAGCGAGTGTGCCTATTACTAGTGGAAAAGGATTATATTACCTGAATCTGGAGTATTAAAAATTCGATATTAAAATGACTCAAATAGTATAATTTTGCCACTTAAAACTTTCCGATATTTGAATATCAACTTGTAACATTTACTATATGTACAGTGATCGAAAACACTATGACAAGCCTAGAACATTCTTACAACTCGAAAAAAATGTCTTTTTTTAAAATTTTTATATTGAGAGCGGTTTAAAACATTTATGATTTCTATGTATGTATCACAAGATTTAGATGAAAAATGTTCTAAGATTTGTAGTTGATAAAAAAAAAATTATTTGAAAAATGGAATCGTTTGCTGACACAGCGTTTTTGGAAACTTTTATCATGTATTTGGACAGTTATATTTATAATTAATGATATATGCTACTAATTTTATTGAAAAAACATGTTAATGTATCGTTGCCTCGATTATGTCTCACATCATATTGTATAATTCACCTGCTAAAAGTAAATATTGTATACCTATGTGAAAGGTGTGTCTACATGCGTTCGACAAGAAACCAAAATTGTATCGCTAGAGTCATTGAATAATATTTTTGTTTTCAAACGAATTACGCACTTTTTATTGCACCTTTACAACATCCTTTTTTTTCAGCAAACATTTAATTTTAATACCTCATATTACCATTGCCATCAAGTTGCAAATTATTTCTGTCGATAAGTAACATTCTATGCAACGTGAATTTTAAATGTTCGTCTTTACAATCAACAAAGATGTCTTTCAGAAGAGCTATAAATATCTAATTTGCTTATAATTTGATCAATACAATTTTTCATTTCGTTCATAGTAATTTTTTGTCACATTTAATTATGGTAACTGCTAGTATCTTTGATTCAAATTCATGAAAACTTGTAGATCATCATGTTTGTAAGATAGAAAGTAGTGTCAAATGCGGTAGCAAGGAATTTCGAAAGCACTATGGGTTTTCGACACGTTTATGCCACAGCCAGCTTGTATTGAAAAATCACAAGCTGCACCTTCGTCGAACATACAGTCAAGGTCAGTTTCTGCACTATTTTATCAACCATTAAATATTTTCTTTTATACATTCGAAAAAGTTTTACCTTTATTTTATTCATTCACATCTTATTTCAGATGAATAAAGGACAAATTAATGTAACATTAAGTTTTCAGAAGAATATATTGCATTTAGTACAATATTGTTATGAAAAATATTAATTTATGCACGCATTGTTCGCTTTCCCACCCATTAATAGTATTCTATATTTTATAAATTTCCACCTTATTGACAAAATAATTAATATTGTAACTTTTGTTTGTATTTTGTGGTGTTTTTCATCAAGGCACTCTACACAGGTTAACATTTAGCATCAATATATTCTATTAACAATTCGCTGAAGATATTGATTAATAAATAAGAGACAAATACATAATCAAGTAGACACCATTCATTCTACAATCTTTTTCTCTAACAAAGATAATCAAAAAAAAGAAATATGTATATCATTACATACGATCATACTCATACAAATAATCTGACAAATGAAAATATACCTCAAAATTGTATATATACGTATCAAAGTTGCTGTTACAATGGTTGAAATTAATGACCATAATTCGAGAAATAGTAACAACTTTCAAGTATCTCAATTTCAACCTCGGCAATATCAGTCTGAAAAAATTATTCGTCTTTCATCAACGATTGTCAGTGTTTGAAGAGGTGGCATATGATTATTTTTCTCTTTTAGTCAATGACGATTCATGTACAAGATTCAAAAACGTGAATTAAAGGCATGATTTTTTTCTGATTCGCTCGGGATTTTCAAAACTATAAGGAAGTAGCTCAATTTAACTTAACATCATAGTTTGACAACCACCTCTTCATGAATATTTCTAGAGTACAATTATAAAATCTGCACGCATCATGGCAATGAACGTTTCATTTTTAATCTCAAATAAAATAACCGACTCTCCCTCTATAGGCAATGCAACAGCTATCAAACAACTTGGTGGGATTGGATAAGACTAACTCGTTTGATTCGCCGCAGCCACCACCTTCGACTCCTACTAGAGCTACACCTAAACCTCCTGGAAACTTGCCTGTTACTCCTCGAGCAGTTCGTTCGGGTCTCTTAGCAAGAACGCCTGACGCACTACCAAAAACGTTTCCCACAGCGAATCCTGAGAGAGTTAGCATTACATCACCAAAAGAGATCAGATTACCAAAACTCACCCCATCCAGCTCAATCAAAGTTGCAGAAGTTGCTAATTTGCAGAAGGGCAGAATCGGTTTACCAAAATTGAAGTAATAGCAGACAAATTCCCTAATGCCCAAGTATTGACTCAGCCCACGAGAAATATTCATTCATTAATTATTTGTGATTCTTTTACAAAAATATACAATTACTTTGTCTATGTACAAATTCGTAAATCATTCACTACTTGAGTCTCGAAATTAGATTTTGTAATATAAATCTTTAATCATTTGCTACTAAAAAGAATACTCTCCTGTATCACACAACTGTCTTCGATTTAACGGAAACTTTCAGAGATTATTTCACGCTACCCAAACGTGCTGTATACACAATCATTGAGTCTTAAATTATGATTTCCAAAAATATTCGTAAATCAAAATTGGTACATATACAGTATATCTACATCTGTTAATTCAGATATATGTATGTATGTATATACAATTATATACATATAAAACATATATAAGCTAATTAAGCTAATACTATTCATAAGAGCTCACAGACGCAAATGCATAAAATCAACAATGATTTATGAACACAATAGAGAAATCGAAAATTATTGAATTGAATAACTGTATATATAGCCTATTCGAGTACCCTAAAATAATCACAGGAAGTGTCAGCTGAATCAGAAACCCAAATGTGAAATACTCTCCTGGTAAGTTAAACTCGTTACTATCATGTGAGTTTGATTTTTTTCTAGTTTCTTAAATTGGCAGTTGATTATACTACAAACATAGATACAAGATACCTTTGGATTTGATTGAACGATACTTCAGTCTTTCTTTGGTATTGGTGGAGGTACTAACTTTACACCTTCAAAATAAGGATGGCCCAAAGCTTGTTTAGCAGTTATCCTTATGTTTGGATCATATGTAAGAAGTTTCTGTAACAAGAATCATATTTTTAATCATTATTTTCCACTCTATCAGAAATGTATATTGTAGATTGATTACTGTGATTGATACAAATGAGCAATGTACTCCATATTAATATAATATAATGTGATATACTATTTTGATTGTATGATAAATTATAATTGCATATCTCATATTAATAGAATAAAACTAATGTTTATATAGTTGTTTTTTTCAAAGAAAAATTACAATTTAACTATCACAAGATAAAGTTCTTTCTTAAAGAAAATTAAATTTTTCTAAAATCAAGCTTATTTTCTAAAATTCATCATGTTTTTCAAATTCGATTCACGTTACAAAAATATTCATAAGTTTCATTAAAATCTTTTTATATAACTTCATCTCACCATTAGCAGATCTTTGGCTTCATCATCAAACATTGGAACAACTTCATCTAGATCACGTGCCTCCCAACGCGGGAAAATAGACTTATAATCTTGAAGTTGTGTAACACCAGACCAAACAGATTCATCTGGAGTACCTAAGGTTCGGAATATCCTGAATAGTTGGTCAATCTCTGAATCCCCAGGGAAAAGAGCTCGTTTTGTAGCCTGTACAAAATTAAATTTTTCTAGTGATTCAAATCTCATTCATAAAATTAAGAAATTATTGACATGGGAAGGAGAAAGTTACCATTTCAGCAAAAATACATCCCAGGCTCCATACATCCACAGCTGTAGAGTACAATTTTGTTCCTAGTAGGATTTCAGGAGGTCTATACCATAAAGTTACTACTTCATGAGTGAATGTTCGAACTGGAACCCCAAAAGATCTTGCTAGCCCAAAATCAGCTAATTTTAAATATCCTTCATGGTCTATTAATAAGTTCTGAGGTTTTAGATCTCGATGCAGGATTCGGTGTACATGACAAAATGCTATTGCTTTCAATAATTGCCATAAATAACTCTGAAAAAAAATTCATAAATCATGTTAAAGATACACAAATGGGTAAGTTTTACAGAGTGAGCAATTCTTACAGAATTTTCATTTGTAAAAATATTCTCAATAAGTATTCATTCAATTTGAATCAAGATTAAAAATAATAGTGAAGAGTTGGTTTGAATAATCAAATCATTAAACTTGGGAAAGGAACTTCAACTATCTATAATTATGTCAAAACTAAACAAATGAGAGATTACCTTAACTAATTTTGGACTCAATCCTGATTTGGAAGAGTCAAGTAACTTTTTGAGATCCTGCTGCAGAAATTCAAAAACGAGATAAAGATGTCCATCTCCTTGAACAACATCAAGCAGTTGGATTATGTTTGGGTGTGCTAACTCCTTCAACAATGATATTTCCCTGATAGCTGTTGATGGAACACCTTCACTTTCCCTATTCAGAACAAATAGAATTGATTAGCTGTTAGAAAGGATGAATGATTGTTTTCAAAGAAATCAAAAAATGTTTAAATAACTTTCTATTTGTAGCATAATATATTAAAATTAGATTTCTTTTTGTTACAAGACACTATACTGTATTAGATATTTGATTCATGGCTGTATTCATATTATAGCCATTAGCATTAAATTTATAAAATCATCGTACTCAAGATATATCACAAGGATAAATCATGTTTTTCTAACTAATCATAGTTCATGATTCTCTGCACAAAGATAAGTCCTTACGTTTACTCAGGAGTCTTTTCTGACAACTATAAGCATCCTAAACATCAAATGAAAGATATTAATTGTTCAAGTCATTTATAGAAATACCATCAGACGAGTATGTACATTGGGATAAGCAGAATTGTGGTCCATATCAACTAATAAGTGAAAACGTAGCCTGCACATATTCAGCTGAAACCAATGTATTAGTAGTGAACAGGGAAACCAAATCAATCAACCTAGAAAGTGCATCATCTTCTGAAGTAGAGCAAATTTTGTTTGCGAGATCAATAAATAAAAGGACGTATCATGATATATTACATAGAAACTTTGACACCCGATGAAATTAAGATGAATTGGAAACAGAGGGGGACTTGGTTAATAAGTCAATAAATATACAATGATCAAATTGATTATTAGCCTGGCAAACAATGTAGGAGTAGCGAGAAAGGTAAGTTGGGACGGGGAAGAGGTGAACTCACGTTTCGAGGCGGATCTTCTTGAGGGCGACGAGCTTGCCAGTGATCTTGTCCCGGGCTTTGTAGACGACGCCGTACGTACCCTCGCCGATTTTCTCGATTTTGCAGAAGTTCTCCATAACCTCGCAGTTGGCGCGTCCTTACTTCGACCTTTCTGCTCCTCGGGAGGCACAACAGTTTGCGTAACGCCACCGTCTATGAGCTCGACCCTTCGCGTCGGGTTTATTAATGATGGCGGATTTTCGGAACCCGCAGCTGCTCGTCGTCGAGGCAACGCTCTCAACCGCCAGCTCGACCGAATCAACAAGTCCCGAGACTCTCGAGCATCTTTTCGTGAATTTCGCGCGTGTTTCCCGCGCGCGCCCCCGGACCCTCTCCCCCGCCCCGCTATGTTTACCGAGAACTCCAGCAATGTAAATATAACTAGATAATTGAAAGCTCATAAAGTCAGAACGTAATGATCTTCAAAAGGTATTTTAAACAAGTCATTCATATTCTGGAACAGAAGAATCATCAATTTAATACTATTTTCAACTATTATCGACGCGCAATAGTTCTAAAAAATATTTGCCCTTCCCCAGTTTTTTTCAATCCTGTAATCTAGGGACTTTTGGACAGCTTGACCTGGAGAGAAGAGAAAAAACTTCGTGGCAGTTCATGGTGGCAGTGCAACTGCACTCTGCACGGTCAGTAGTTCGCTGTGGTTCGCTGTAGTTCGCAACATGTGTACCTGAATGTGCCGCCCGCATCCAATGAAAATTGTTTACTTCTGTTTACTATCAGGATCTCACGTTGACTCATCAATCTTCAAAGGAGTTCCATTCTTTTCCAGCTAGGTAGCTCAATGTTACCTACTTTGTATAATAATACTTTCATTCCTTGGCGGTGCACTTGCATAAACACCAATAGATTTTATATGTATAATAGATGAGTTATACAAGTCATTCTAATTGTTTTTAATCCATTAAATGATGCAGTACCTATGGGTGAATCTTCTTTGGTGAAAGTTAATAGTTTTGGTAACAAATAATAAAATGATATATTTGACTGTACTACAGATATTTTTTTTCATGGAATCAGCTGATAGCACAAACACTCACTTATTGATAATGTAGTACATGTTTATACTAATGAAATATTATGTGGTTCTATTTAATAACATCTGTACCTGATCAATTTCAATTTCTAGGTTAAACACTTTTTTCTGGTGTGACAGTGCGTTCAACTAATATCTTAATAAACTAATTTGAAGAATCCAGAAGAAAGAAATTTGAACATCAATTAATAATTAACCCTTAATATAGTCCTTATTTTAAACAAGTTGCAAAAGGAAAAGTCGTTTTAGTTGCAAAAGTTACTCTACTCATTAACACACAAACACACATACATATATCTATATATCTATTGATATTATCTTGCATTGAAATGATGGTCATTAGATTTCAAATAAAAATTATTTAATATCACAATCTATTCCACTTCTATATCATTGTTTTCATAACACGATGACAATTCCAAATCATATGTACTCATCATAATTGTTTTGATTCCTAACTCTAAACTATATCCACAGGGTTTTCTACTCAAATTTCTAAAAATGGAAGCTCCAAAACTCAATCAAAAGGAATATTTGAAGCGCTATCTTTCAAAAAAAGTAGACAAGACAAAGAAGAAGAAGAAGAAGCTCAAAGTTGGACCAAGAACGTAAGTAAAAACTCCATAAACTTCTATCCTATATTCACTGGGTCTACAGTATTTACTTGTATTCTAGGTTATACTTTCACCCTGTTTTTGAATGATAATTTTCTTATTAAGCAGCAATACTATGCAATATTCTATCATAAAGATCAATAAGTATTGAAATAGTTCAGGAAAAAGAGGTATTGTTTACAGAGTGCAGATAATTGATGATGATATCGACTTCCAAAAGCTCAAATCAGTTGATGATGATGAGATTAGCATCTTTAATGCAACAGAAGATGCACCTCAAATCGTTGGTATAATTGATGAGCGTGGCCCTGTAGATTTCGAAAATAAGCAGAAATGGAAAGTAATAGCTGATGACGGAACTGGAGATATTGCAATTTCGAAAATAGAACAGCCTAGAAGTGTTCAAAATAGTCATAGAAATGATGTAAAACCAAGAACGAAAGTTGTTTCAGTAGATCCCAAGTTAGATAAAAAACGTAAAATACTTTCAAAACAGACAGAGAAAAATGGAAAGAACAGTAGTAGCAGTGGTTCTGATAGTGAAAGAGAAAGAAAGAGAAGATCTCAAAAGAAAAAAAAGAAAGAATCAGAGAAACAAAAAAAGAAAAGGAAACGTGTAAGCAGCTCATCTGAATCTAGTTCAGATTCTGATTCTAGCTCAGATTCTGATTCTAGCTCCGATTCAGACTCTTCTAATTCAAATTCTCATAAAAGTCGCAACAAAAAACGAAATAACAATCGCTCTAGAGAATCAAAGACCCATAAAAGAAGAGGTGATTCCAGTGATTCAGACATGAGTCTTCCAAGACAAAATAATAATAATAAGAAATCGGATAGAATAAGAAGAAGAGACATTGAATCAGAGCAGTCTAAACCTAATAGATATGAAAACTTTGATGTGGATTCTGCAAAAAAATGTTCAGCACAGAATAAATCAAATTCTGATTTAAGCTCATCACGAAATTTGAAGCTTAGTAAGAAAACAAAAGGATCTGACTCTGACTTGAGTCCTCCAAGAAATTCAAAGGAGAGTAAAAAACGGGACGAATCCGATTCTGACTTGAGTCCTCCGAGAATTGTTAAATCAAGTAATTACAAAAAGAAACAAGATTCTGATTCTGATCTTAGTCCACCAAGGAAATCAAATTCAAAATACAATAAGACTTCAGAAAAGTATGACTCAGACCTCAGTCCACCCAGGAACAAAAAATCAAGCTCCAATAAGAATGCTAAAAATTATGATTCAGATCTCAGTCCACCCCGAAAATCCAATCACAACTCATCAAGAAATCATCAAAACAGACAAGATATGAGTTCTTCTAGAAATAGGTCTGATTATTCTCCAACATCTAAAATAAGGCAAGATAGAGGCTCTAACAGATATGACTCTGTTTCAAGCCCACCAAGGAATTCAAAATATGAAAAAGTGAAATCAACTCGCTATTCTGAACAACGGCCCAAATCTAGATGGGATGAGGCTGCAAACAGACCACCGAGCCCAGAAAAAAATCGAGATCGAGATAAGAAAATGAAGAAGACCTTGGATGGAACATCTGCTGGACTGCAAAACCTGAAATCTTTGAAAGAGGAAGAAGAAGCACAGAAAAAGCGTGAAAATGAAATGATGAAGAGAGTAAGTGATCAAAACCAAATTTATTCCTATTTTCATTTCACTAGATAATACATTTCATTAATTCGAGTTCATCGAGATACAAAAGGCACGCTCTAATTCCACATTGTAGAATTTCATGTTGTTTATTGTTTTCCATTAACTTTTTACCTTTTCAAAGTAATTATTCAGCAACTCAAGAAGAAAATAAGTGTATTTTCAAAATTTATTCAGTTAAAATCTGCTTGGTGTCACTCAATATGCCATCATTTTCCTTTATAAAAAATTCTTTTCGTAGATGAACAGAGATATTAGTGGCCACGGACAATCAGCTGTAGTACGAGACAGAAGAACAGGTAGGAAACGAGACTTGG
Source organism: Aphelinus atriplicis (assembly GCA_020882685.1). Taxonomy (NCBI): domain Eukaryota; kingdom Metazoa; phylum Arthropoda; class Insecta; order Hymenoptera; family Aphelinidae; genus Aphelinus; species Aphelinus atriplicis. The sequence continues at coordinate 31,300,866 of CM037073.1, forward strand.
ATAAAGAAGCGGCAGAAAAACGTGAGAGAGCAAAGGAACAAGAGGAGATCGATGCAAAATATGCAGTATGGGGTAAAGGGTAAGTTACAGTCAATGCAAATCAAAATAACGATACAAATTAATTAATTGTTCACTTAGTTATGGATGATCAACATAATGAATGAATTTTAGTTTGAAACAAATGGAGGAACGAGGTAATCAAATGAAGAGTGACTTGCATGAGATGAGTAAACCGTTAGCCAGGTATGCCGATGATGAGGATTTGGAACGTAACCTCAAGGCACGTGAAAGAGATGATGATCCAATGTTGTCATACATGAGAGAAAAACAATGCAAAGAAGGGAAAAGACAGCCAGGTATGCTAAGGGTTGAAAAAATTATTTTATAGGAACCATAAAGTCTGTCTATTACTCATAAGAAAAAATGGAGCGTGAATTGTTTTTAGAAATGAGTACTTGAGAAATGAGCAATTCTGAAATTATTTTATAACCAATAGCAACAATGAATACTTTTTAAACCTAATTACTTCATGAATTTTTCACTTTTAGATAAGCCAAGATATGAAGGATCTTATATGCCAAATAGATTTGGCATTAGACCTGGTTACAGATGGGATGGTGTTGACCGTAGCAATGGTTATGAGAAGAAATGGTTTGAGGCACAAAATTCGAAGAAAGCAGTTGAAGAAGAAGCGTATAAATGGAGCATTGCAGATATGTAAAGAGATGCGTTTCAACAAAGACTTTGATTCACTAATTTTGTACATAATTATGTGTAAGCTAGGTTGAGTAAAGATTTTTAACAATAAGTATTTTGGTTCCTAACAACCAGAAATGATCTATTCCTATAAAGGATTTTCATCCTTATAATGTTAAGGATTTGTAAAAAATTTATATTTTTTGAATCGCCATCCGACAGCTTCAGAAATAAATACAATGAGTTAGCGAAAATGAGTTTATTGCTGTGTTTAGTAGTTTCCAAGCAATTACATATTCTTCCTTCAAATTTCCGAATATTGTTTTATTATTGCGAGACTTTGTGAAAACAAAAATATATATATTATTTTCGTGATAATAACTTTTATTCAACAGTTTTCGAATGAACTGAAAGTTGAATAATTATAATCTAATCAACGTTATTCGTTCTATTGATCGGTATTGCTGGTGCTGCTGCTGTTGATATACTACACTATCAGTTAATTACAAGATTGGAATATCATACTATCAGGAAATGCTCAAAATTTGTATGATATAAAATGAGTTATCGGAAATAATTATCTACGGCACAGCTTGAATTTTCAAAATGCAAAAGTAATCTTTTACATACATCGACTCACGTTAAGAATTGGAAAAACATATCATTCAATCTCAAATTTATTGAACCCATGATAGTTTAAATAGGATGGGAGTTTCTGATATTTATTATAGGGAAATATTAGAAAGTGTAAACCCTTAAGGTGATTGATTTATTTTTAATACTTTCGTGATCAGTTAAAAAATGGATCTGTCTAAGAACCTTTTTTAACATGAAGAGATTTTTCTAACGTATTGATACGTATTAATAACGTATTAATAACATATTAAGAAATGCCATAGGAATTTTCAAAGTATTTTTAATTAATCAAAAAAATACAATATTGATGATATATACACACACGATTTTGTTGTTATCTGTCTTTGAGAATAGTTTCATTTCATTCGTAAGAAAAAAATAAAATTTTATAAACATGACAATATAATACATTAGATATATGTACATTTTATGCTTAGCTTATGGTACAAGATTCAGTTACATTAACACCCAATGTTTAGTTGTTGGATCATCTTGAAGAATTCTAATTAGTATCATTGAGTTTGATTAGTCATTTTAGAGTGATTCTGGTGAAGTAGTTTTGGTAATTGATATGTTTTTACAGGAAGTGGTAATAAAATTTCTAACAATTCACCCATATAATGAACCGGAGTATTATGTACGTTGAAGCAACAAGTGTCACAGAAAAAAACTAACTATTTTACCGGAAAATTGAACTGAACATCCATGGATATTAGAAACATCATTTGAAGTAGTTCTAGCAATTCAGTTAAGTGAATGATTCTAATTCTACTAGTCATACAGCATTGTACAATGTTTGATAAACTCAAAGATATTTAATTTTCAAGATGAATAAGCACATACCTTAATTTACAATGTTACAATATAAAGAAATTAAAGAATAGCACCTGACTAAAAATTTGCTAGAATGTATTTTTAAACTATGATTTTTCAACTAACTACTTCCTTAGACTTTCATGGTCATCTTACAAATCATCAACATTATTCCGATCTAATTGAACAAGAGGCAGTTTTATAACTCATACAGATGATATGATAAATCTTTGAAGAATAACCGGCTCAGATGCATTGCAGCGAATCACAATTTTACTCGCGATAACAACAGTGAGACTGAGTTTTTTCATTACGATCAACTGTGTATAAAAAAAAATTCGCCCTACACATCCCACTAGAGATAAAACGAACTATGATAATGAACGAGTTACAAAATCAAAAAATCAAAAATGTATATTGCACGATATTGAAAAATTGCTCCGAAATAGTCGAATAAGCTTTGACAAGTCGCGGAGAAAATAATATGATTAGTCACTGTGGATAGATGAAAAATAGTCGATCCAAATAAAAGTTGCAGTTGCAACAAGACACTAAGGCCCAGTGCGAAGCGGGCTAGTGTGTATAAATGTCGCGGATTAGAAGCGAATATCTACAGGAGTTGGGCTCGCGGAAGAGCAGCGGGAGTGATAGATCAGACGGTCTCGACCTTGCCCTTCCTGCGGGGCCGACTCTCGCGCCGGGCCTGGCTCTCCGTGAACGACGTCTCCTCGGACCTGCGGCTGGGCTTGGGCGGCTCGGCCGGCTCCTTGCCCTGCTCCGACGCGGCGCTCGACGACGAGTTGGACGTGAGCGAGGTCTTGCGCAGCCGCATGTCCTCCAGGGGAATCTCCTCGCTGCGGGGCCGGGGCATCTTGGGCGAGCCGTCGCGGGCGCGCAGTCCGCTGCTGCTGCCGCCCCCGCCGTTGCTGTCCGAGCGCTTCACCGCCCCGAGGCTGGGCTCCCGGCGCATCTGCGCCGCGAACCCCGGCACCTTGTTCACCGTGAACATCCGCTGCTGCGGCGGCTGCTGCTGCTCCCTCGATCTCACCTGGCCCCTTCCCGCTGTACCTGCCGACAACCACACTCCTTTTGTACTCGCGCTTCCAAAGCTTCGCCCGACATTTTTTCGAATTTTTTGGAACATCTTTTCATTGTCATTTCGCGGCTCAACAGGTGAATCGTATACATTTGCCATTTCGTGCGTGGACTAAATTCAAACGATTTTCAATTAGCTCGACGAGTCTACAGTGTTTACGAAACCATTACAAAATGCACCTCGAATTACAATGTCACGTTATCGAAATTGAAAACCTATCCGACATTCGTAATAAAATATTGAACCCACTTATGCGTTACATACTATTCTTCAAAATCTGTCTCACTGTGATAACAAACGTAACAACGATTACCAAATGCCACCAATCAAAAAGTAATGGATCTTCAAAGTTGAAAATAAACCATAGTCGTCCACGGCCTTTTACGTCGATTTACAATGTGGACAAGCATTTTTTAATAAACTGAATTCTAATAAAATGTACAACATTTTTTTGGTACTTTTGTATACTATTTACGCACACAAACGCGGGAAAGTATTTCCGTGAGAAGGTACTTTGCGCACGCAAAACGATGATGAAACACACAAATTTACGCACGGAGTTACGAAAAAAATTTTTTGGATAAAACAGAACAAAAAAAAAAGGTAAATAAAAATATATTTTCACATCAATGTTTTTACAGAATAAGTAATACGCGTAGGAATGATAATAAATCATATTGCTTACGGTCATTGCGCAAGCCTATCAAAGCATAATTTGGAGGTGTTGAACAGTGAGGAGCATTTGTTGGAATGTCAAGCAGTCTAGCGATCTGGCTCATTTTTTTCTGTCTGGCCTTTATCCTCCCTTTTGTCAATCTGTGAACAAATGACGAGTATAAGACACTAAAGAATTCATTAGCTTCATGAGTATGAAAAATAGATTTGAAAATTATGAATATAATGAAATTTTTATTTATACATCAGATATTCAATTTAAAATAGTTCTACCTTTGTTTGGCCGCCATGCAGCGAATATGATCGTCGAAAATGAATTTTGCAGAGAGAAGAGGTACTCGATTACTAGCTCCACTACTCAGTGGTTTGTGAATAGTCAAATGTAAACAGCGAGAGTCATCTTTATCGCCAGTCACTTCAATGTCCTGAAGGAAACCGACGAACTTTGCTACGCCCCAACCGAGTTTCCGGGTATCCGGCTCAACAAGTATTAGTTGAATAAAATCAATAACCAAAAATCTACGTATTTTTTGTCCATCTTTCCAAACAACTGTACAGGCTATAAGATCACTGTTATCTGAAGATTTACAGAAGTTGATCAATCAATAATTGGTATGTAAAAATATATATATATATATACAGTCAATTGATTAACCAGTTAAAATACTCACTCAAGTCAAGGACGTTGTTAACTTGGACGCAACTACTAGGATTTGTAAGAGGTAATTGGGTTTCAACTTCATTGTTTAGAGTTAAAGAAAGCTCTCGTATTAAAAAGAATACCCTGATAGCTCGACGAGCCCTTTCAACCTGTCAAGCATTTTTTCCATCAAAATAATTTCATGATGCCAAATTCATAATTATTCTCATCTTTTTCCTATGACATAGAAAACTATATCTGAAAAGTTATTTTTAAAAGTAATCAAGTTATATTTACTTCTCCACAAGGCAGTCTTTTACTAAATTCTATCCCCGTCATTGGAGTTCCAGTTGGTGGTAACAAGATATTACTGTCCATCATTAGCCATTCAACTTTTAACGGTTTCTTTTGAATTTCACTGCACTCATCTTCAAACATGTCAAGAAAAATATCTTCACTCTGTAAATAAAATATTAATTTGTTTTCAATCCTACATGTGCAAGGATAACTATACTTTTGTCTATAAGATGCAACATGCATGTAAAAATTTGCAAATCCCAATTTTCCATTTCTTGACCTTATAAAAATTCCTTAGAAGTGCAGCACTCTGTTCTTTAGCATTTTCAACTGCGGCTAAATGGCAATCTTGTAATATACTTCCACTTTCTGACATAACCAACTGTACTAATAATTTTGTCGCTAATTCTAATGTAACAAGACGAACTCTTGCATCTATAGCAAACAAATGAAAGATTATATTTTAACATAATGGTCAGGAAAAAATATACATGAAAAAAAATCAAGTTTTCTCACTGGTTTGGCAACTGAGTGTTATTATGTGAATAATTCTGTCGATCAAAGTTTCATTATAACGATTTTTGTTGGTAAGTTTTATTGGTGCTAAGACCAAACCCAGTGTTTCAGGATGAACACCCTACAACAGGATTCAATTATAATTAAAAAATACAAATTTATTTCCATATATATCAAATGCATTACAAAATTACCTCATTATTGGCCAATGCATAGAGAAGGCATAGGGCAAATAAAGCAGCATAATCATTTTCTGTACAAAATAATGAATTTAGTATAGTTTCAAGGAATGGTTTGTTCGCCAAAGCTTCTTGCTCTGATTCTGTTTCTTTTTCTTCAGCAGTTAATGGACTTTCTAAAGCCAATCTTTGTTCTTTTTCTTCATCAGTTACACTTAAATGTTTGATTTCTTCTATTGCCTCACTCATAACTTCCGATTTGTCCAAATCACTTTTATTAAGACTACATTCGACTTCTAACGATTTATCTTCTTCAACCTTTTCTGCACTGTACAAATTCTCTTTTAGTTTCTCGGGAGTCGTGTTGCTTACTAATTCTTCATCATGTTTTGAACTATTTTCTTCTTCAATTTCTTCATCTTCATTTTTTTCTTCCAAATTTTCTAATTTTGAACCAGATGCTGTTTCGTTTAAATTTTCTAGAGATTTTTCTAGGCTCTCTTTAGGTGGTAGAAAGGCAACCGTTTCACTGCAAATTGCTTTTTCATATTCTTCTAAAACTTTACTAGTACCATTCTTAATAATATCTAAATTTGACTTAATAATCACAGCTGCAAGGGTCCTTACTAATGGTCCATGAGAGATGATCAAAAACACTTGAGACAGTAGGAAAAGAGCTACCACTGTACTCACATATTTTCTCTCCTCCTATGAAATTTGAAATTGGTGGAGAAAATAAAATGAAAATGTTAAATTGTAATCAATGAAAAAAGTACATAGGTAGACTGAGTCTAAATAAATCACGATATCATTGAAAATCATACTCACTTGATTTTGGCACAGTATATCTTTTCGCTTTGTCAGCGAATATACATATAAAGGAACTAATAGCTTGTGCAAAAGATGCTCCGACAAAACTTTATTCAAGTCTTTTATGTTGAGGCAGAGGATGTCATTTAGATAGTGTAAATGATCTAAATGTTCTGCTACCAAGTCTGATAATCTATTTTGACTTTGATGACTGAAATATGAGATCAAAATAAATTATTTTAATTTTCAAGTATCACATTATTTTAGAAGTTGAACAGAACTTGATTTGATACTCACTCTGCATCATTTCTAACGCATGTATCTAGCTCTATAATATGATTTCCAATGAACCAAACAAGATTGCTGAAATAAGGTGCAGCAGTTCTGTCACGGATAAATGTAAGCATAGATGCATCTTCTACTCGATAGACATTTAAAGTCAATGTCCTGACAGCTATGCGCACCATTCCTTCAGAGTGATTGAAGAATTTGATAGCTTCGGTATACAGAGGAAAATCGTTTGTATGCTTGAATTAAAATAAATTAGATTCAGCCATTGAGTTTCTTCCAAAAGATATATGCAGCTTGATTATTTTTGACAAATTCAGAATAACATAGATTTCTTTCTTGAAATTCTCATTCAATTCTAATCATTTCATGAATATTATCAAGAGTTGAATGATGTATAGTACATCAATACAATATGATCAGTTACTATTCACACTAAGCTGACAAGCATGTTAAGCTATACCAAACGAAGAAAAATATTCAAAATTGAGAATCAGAAGAAATATTAGATAACATCACAGGACAAACTTCCAAGGATCATCGGAAATATACAATAATAATTAAAAGAAATATCTAATACCATAGAATAAAGTTCCAAGATCATTGAAAATTTGATGATTGAATATTGTGATAATGAAATGAAAAGCATGCATATATGAGAATAGTGGTGCATTAAAATTGGAATCAAACACTCAATACAATATACCTTGTTTACCTCGTTATAGAAAAAATGAATTGTATGTGCGTTGAGTTTTAGACTCAGAGTTTTCAAGAAACTTATGTAATATGCCATCACTTCTTCATCGCTAAAATCAAATTTGTGGACTATTATACTATTTACGTGATTATTGCTCAGTAAATAATCTGAAAGTATCAAAGAATGAGTTATTAATCATGATTCTACTGGAGGTAATTTCTACTGGATGATCCAATTTACTTACATAAAGAGGTTTCGTTGCGGATATTTTCAAAAAGAATATTGAGAGTCTGAAGTAACTGGACACATACATAGCTACCACATTTCTGTTTCATTATCCGTAAGAAGAAGGATAACATATTCTTTTCCAGAAAAAAACTGGGAATTCAAGAAAATACACAATCAGTGATACATCCATGAACAGGAAAATATTTTGACTTACTCAAAAACACTGCTGTCATTTTGATCTCCCCAAATTAATATCTCGGCTATGGACCTTAAGGTTTCCACTAGCAAACCTCTGTTATTTTCCGAGACAGTCTGGTTTTTTGATAACACATTGTACAGGTACCTAATTACATACAATTTTGATTTATTAAACTCTCTTGAATTGTGATTCTCCTCATCTCTTGATATAATACCATTGACAAAACAAAGAAATATGCATGAATTTGAAATGCAATAGATTAATGAAGTATCTAAATTTTTTCAAGAAACAACAACACAATTTGTTAGGAATGTTTACTAGGTAACTCACTTGAGATGTTCCAAAGAGTGAGGATTTTTGGGTTTCCAAAGCCCACCCCCAAACCAGCTGCGACTGCGAAACATGTTGTTGGCTATTTTTATAACTGTGGCTCAATGTTATTCATAGCTAACAATGACCTTCTACATAACGGGACAGAAGAAAATATGCCAAATGCAGGAGCAGCATGTGAGTGAAGGTAAATTAAATTCGCCACCATATATATCTGATTTGCGAGTACGTGAGGTTCGATCATGGGTTCGACCGTCAATTCGAACCGAATTTTAATCCTATCAATAAAAAGCTTAGAAAGATACTCGGATAATCTTGATCAACGTCGTACACAAGATATATCGTCTCGGTTGACGGAATGAGCACTAATCCAATCGATGACTGATCGCTGCGCGCCAAGTGTACTTAGTCCTGATGTTTGCTGAGTGCTGACACTGCTGACTGGTGCTGACTGCTAAGTAATGCGAACAGATGAAAAATCCCAGATGTGCATGACTTTACCAAACAACGCATCAGCTCTCTCACTCAGCTAGGAGAGTCTCAAACTCAATCTCACAGCATAAGCAGTACAGCGCACTTACCTACACAAACACATAGTTGTATATATATATACCTATAATATATATACGACGTCTGCTCTGCAGCGCGCACATGCCCGCGGATTATTACGATCTACGGTAGGGTTCTCACTTCTCACAGTCAGCTGTTGGAGGTTTAGAGGTTACTTATTGAAAACTAAATATATCCGCCACGATTTAGTTCTCACTTCGGAGTTCTGACTGTGCGATATTATTATACCGTTTGTTATCTATCCGCATGCTATATGAAAAGAAAATGTAATCTTGTCAGTCCGTTTCTAGGAAAAAGATAAGCAAATTGATTGATACAGAATCTACTTAGCCAAGCACTAAGATACTTATATTGGTCTTTATGCATGATCATATAGGTACTGACAAGACACTTGATTTCACGTGCACGCTTATAAACACGTGTTCCGTTGTTTATGTTTATCTTGGAGTAAAATCTCATCAAAATGAGAGTTTTAGAACTGTACAGTGGAATTGGAGGCATGCATTATGCTTTTCAGGGTGAATATTAAGTTTTTATCATGTTCTTCTTTCTGGAGTCCATTCAAACATTTATTCACTGGATCATTATTATTTAATTTTGGTAATTTTTTTTCTTTACTTACAGCGAGTACAGTAAATGGGATAGTTGTAGCTTCAGCAGACATCAACACTGTTGCTAATCAAGTATACAAACATAACTTCCCAAATACACCCAACTACTCTCGGAATATAGAATCTTTTACTATTCAAGAAATTTCAAAGATGAATATTGATTGTATTCTCATGAGCCCTCCATGCCAGCCTTTTACAAGAGTAGGTTTAAAAAAGGATTCCAAAGATAACAGATGTTCATCGCTTCTTCATGTACTACATCTCATTCCTCAAATCAAAACATTGAAGTATGTTCTTATAGAAAATGTAAAAGGATTTGAATCTTCAGAAGCAAGAAATGAAGTTGTAACTTGCTTAAAAGAATCAGAATTTAACTTTAAAGAATTTATACTCAGTCCTTGTCAGTTTGGTATCCCAAATTCTAGGCATAGGTATTATTTAACTGCTAAAAAGAAAGGATTACAATTCATTTTTAGTGATATTGATTTATTAACTAAGATTCCACAAGAAATTCTAGATCTACTACCAGACAAAATTAATGAGTCTTTTGCAGTTTACAAAACTTCCAACAATGGGGATTGTGAAAATCACTTGAAAATTAAACACTTTTTGGAAGAAAATGTTGATTCTGAATATTTACTTTCTGAGAACATTTTGATTAAACGTGGTAATCTTTTGGATATACGAACACCTGAATCTACTGGATCTTGTTGTTTTACAAAAGCTTATAGTCATTATGTTGAAGGTACTGGATCTGTTTTATGTGAAAATTCTGATCCAGAGATTGGAGAAAAATTCAAAATGCTAGATAAAAGAGAGGAATGTAGCTTAGAAAATAGGAAAGCTCTATCTGATTTGAAAATACGTTATTTCACATCCAAAGAAATATCTCGACTCATGTGCTTTCCAGAAAGTTTTGAATTTCCTAACAATTTAACTAGAAAACAAAGATACAGATTACTAGGAAACTCAATAAATGTGCATGTAGTGAGTAAATTAATATATTTATTGTACCACGAAGGTTCAATGCAATCATAATATTTGAGCAAATTTTTCTACAAGACATTGTAATATATATGTAAAGTGAATATAAGAATTTATTTGTACGAAAAATTAAATTCTAACAGATATCGTTCATTTTTTATTTATTTCTTTGTTTATCAATGATCTTTAACAGCTGATCGAGTATTGTAAAAATTGTCAATATCTTTTTAAAATAATACTTGATGTATATACTTGTGGAATAAGCATATTCTAAATTTATCATGTACACATTAGCTTAGGCAAATGAGAATAAATGTAAATGATTATATAGTTAAAAATGATTATATAGTTTCCAATTCGGGAGGAATGTGAATTTTTCTATCCATTGCAAATTTTTTTAAAGCAGCATACTTTGAAACCCATGAATCTGTTTCTTCTCGCATTCTGTTATTGTCTTCTTGCATAGCTTCCATGTCTCTGTACTCTTGAGTCTTTTCAGTTTCCAACTCATCTTTCTGTTCAATTCGTTTAATTCTGCAGCTGGCAGCATAGCCTCTATTTTTTAATGTTCTGCGTCGCTGCTTCATACGAACAATTTCTTCTCGTGATAGGCCACGAAGCTTCAGTTGACGGTTCAAGTCTCTCACTGAAATTGTGACCAATTCATCGTCACTTATGTCCAAACAAGGGCCAGGGGATAAGGGATCCTGAAAATAGAGAGAATAGTGAGAAAAATACATAGGTGTATATATCAAAAAGATGTTGAATTTGCAACAAAGATAATAATATAGAAAAATCTCTCTGAATTGGGCACATTGGAGGAAATGATTGCAATAGAAACATAGCAACTCGGATACTACCGTTACTTTTGATCGTTCCATATAGGAACGCTAAACGTAATCGTATCGAGAGTAAACAAAGAAATCGTATACGTCCAAGATAACCAAGTGTAATAAAGTATCAAGGGATCTCACCATGTTCATAGATCTTTTATTATCCATTTCCTATTTTCGGAGCAGGATCTCAACTTCCAACGTCACAGACGCACAGCCCAAGCCGTTTTTCGCTGGGTTCTTCGCTTTCCCGACAAATTTGCTTAGTCATCTTCACGGCTTCGCTACCTTCTTGCTTACCAGCTCCACAACAACACCACCATTGTGGTCATGTACGATCATTTCTAAAAACATCAACCTTTCCATTTCCCTCATTCTCTGCAATGGAGATATTTTGAAGAAAATTTCTTGATTCCCTTTGGTATGAACTTAGAGCTCAAGAATGGATCATTTTCGCTATTTTTCTAGTAATTAGACGCTATTGACCAAGCAATTGCAGCAATAACCTTAAGAAAATTATTGCCAAAGAATCATTCTTACGCATACCTGTAATAGTTCGACATAACACCGTGAGAGGTCCGAGCTTAATTTGACGCGCTAAACTCGAAATGGGAAGATACATTATAGTATGGTCCAATCATGATTTGCATCTATAGTATCATTTACAAGAAGTATCAGAAAATCTAACAATAATCGAACTTTGCGCATATACTTCTTTAAAAAAACGATAATCCTAAAAGTGACTGTAATGTATATTTCTCTTATATTTAGAGGAGGCCGGGGCAAAAGTATACCCGCGGGGCAAAAGTACAATTCGATGTTACTTAATTCTGGAATAACTTTTATTAGGCGCCGGCATGTCAGATTAAACTCATTACTAGAGACCAACATTTATCAACAATCGTTTGGAGAATATTCGCTCGTCATAACCCGTAACAGGTCCATCGTTGTTTTCGTTTCTGTAAAAACCGACCTCTGTGAAAGTTGTGTTAGCACTCGTTCCGGAACAGACCGATCCCACCCATCATAACACATTTGTAGCTTTGTTCAAGACTCTTGACTTTTGACACCTGGTAGACCTCGGTACGTTGCGTATAACTTTTAAAATCTACATTCGAACGATTCGTGTCGTAGCGGGCAAAAGTCCCATGGTGGATATATCTATACATTCGTATATATAGATATATATTCGGGATATAAACCCTATGCGCAGTGCCCCGTAACCGGGGCAAAAGTGCCAAAAAAGATTTTTTTTCAATTGATAAAAACTCAATGTTTATTTGTTCGAATAAAGTAAATGACGACGGTTTTGGTTAGCTAACATCTTGAGGATAATTTTTCAGCCGCAGTTTGATATGGTTACTCTAATGTCAGAGCTTGCAACGTTTGAATCGTATACCTACGAACTACGACGGGCCAAACCAGATTATACTTATACAGTGAAGCAGTTCAGGAACTAAATGTGGATGAATACGAGAAAAATGACATCTGCACATATTAATAATACCGCCAAGTTATATGCCTATCCGGGCATAAATATACAAGATAGCTTGAGCACCAAAAATATATTCACCTACGAAATCAAAAGGCGATAGATGGAAGATTCAAAACTTTCATACAAGTTTTTTGTTCTAAAAATATTAATTCCAGACATTAATCATACAGCTTATAGTGAAATTTTGATTATAGACCATATATACTTGCAGCTATAGAGTACAGTTTCGAAATTTTTTCTCTTTTTCTTCTCATAAGAGTGTTGATATACCTTTTGTTAATGTATGTATTAATAAAAAGGCATCATATACAAATAAGGTATGTACATACATACATACATACGTGTACTCAATATGTGCCATTTAAGCGAGAAATCGCGTTAAATGTTAAATTTTTAACATCACTAGCGGCAAATGAAAGGTCTATTCAAAATGAGCTAAGCCTTATTCAAATTAAATTTTTCTCCACTGAGATATAGCAATTTAAAAAAAAATCGGGAAAAACATCCGATTGCGGCACCTAGAAAATACTTTTTTTTATCCAGTCTGAAGCTAGAATCATGGCAGAAATAAATAGAATACAAACAAAAATATATATTTCTGATATCATGTTATTGAAAAAAAACCGCTGCCAAGTGCCTCAGCAGTATGCTTTCTCAAACTATTGCAATTGAACCTCAATTTGCATTAATCACCACTCTTTGAGAAAGCAAAATGAACCTCTAACTTATTTCCTCCACTCCATAGTAACGGTTGCTATGGTAAATATCCGAGCTTCGGTGTTCTTACTTCTTAGTCGTCAACAGTTCCGAAAATGGACCTCTAACTGACTTTTCCCACTCCATAGTAACGGTTGCTAAGGACGTAAACAACGGTTGCTATGGTAAATATCCGAGCTGCGATGTTCTTAGTTCTTACTTCTTCGTCATCAACAGTTCCGAAAATGGACCTCCAACTGACTTTTCCCACTCCATAGTAACGGTTGCTAAGGACGTAAACAATGGTTGCTATGGTAAATGTCGGAGCTTCGATGTTCTTACTTCTTAGTCATCAACAGTTCCGAAAATGGACCTCCAACAGACTTTTCCCACTCCATAGTAACGGTTGCTAAGGACGTAAACAATGGTTGCTATGGTAAATGTCGGAGCTTCGACGTTATTACTTCTTAGTCATCAACAGTTCCGAAAATGGACCTCCAACTGACTTTTCCCACTCCATAGTAACGGTTGCTAAGGACGTAAACAATGGTTGCTATGGTAAATGTCGGAGCTTCGATGTTCTTACTTCTTAGTCATCAACAGTTCCAAAAATGAACCTCCAACTGACTTTTCCCATTCCCTAGTTACGGTTGCAAGGGATATAAACAACGGTTGCTAAAGACATCAACAATGGTTTCTACGGGAAATCTCTCTTTGATTCTTATAGAATCCCATAAATATACGAACCCAAATGATCATTTATCATGAATTATATGGGAACTTATCAAAAACACGAATAGCAACGGTTGCCATGGAAATAAACAACGGATGCTGCTAAACACGTTTACATCTTTCGGAGACCGACCTGTGTGCAAAATTTCAGGACGATCGGACTATTCCTTCCAAAGTCATCGTACGACAAAAAAAAATTTTGTATCTCCATAGCAACGGTTGCTAAGAGAATAAACAATGGTTGTTCCAAAATGAATGTCTTATCGATTCTCATCGATCATCGAAAAAATTGGAGACCCATCGTGCATTGATGATGATTTTTGGAGCTTTTATCAAAAACACGTTAGCAACGGTTGCTAGAGAAATAAACAACGGAATTGGCTGAAAATTGTACTCGACCGAGATTTCGCGGCGACTAACCTGTGTGCAAAATTTCAGGACGATCGGACAATTCCTTCGAGAGTTATCGTACGACAAAAAAAAGTGCACGTACGTACGTACATACATACAGACATTTTCGGATTTCCATGTTTTTCGACCCGTAGATTACGAAAATCGAGGTCCCGAAGTCCGATTCGGTGGGTCGATTTTTACCCCGTTACAAAGCTTTCTCTTTGAGAAAGCAAAAAACATTTTGTATCTGATTAAATATATTACATAGACTATATCGACGTGTCTTACGAAGAAAGACACATAACTGAATTCGTCCGCGAAGAAAGACACATATCCGAATCTGTCCGCGAAGAAAGACAGATGTCAGAATTATTCTCCCGTGAATATTAACGGAAAAAGAGTTTAAACCGCAATCGAACTGTGGAAAAGGCTTGTTTTTTTTTGTCAATGATAACCTACTCATTCTAAGCTTTCATTCCATATATTGTTTCACGTCGGAAAATTGTGGGATGTGCGCCATGTATCCTTTTTGCGGACAGATTGCGAGTTGTGTCTTTCTTCGTAAGACACGTCGATATGAACATTTAACAACATAAATCATTTCATATGTGTATGTACATACGTGTCTCTCATCAGTATCCACAGGAAAATTATTTCATTGATAGAGTGTTTGAGTTTTAGAATACAACTAAAATATTCATTAAGAATATTGTGGTATGTACTTGTTGCAAGCTACACTGATTATTGAGAATTTTTGAAAATCTTTACATAGTCTTGATTACATAATTAAAAGCTGGCGACGAAATGAGGACTCATAAAAAGCAGTAAGAATTTGTATACATAAAAACCCTTCTTACTGGATGACAAGACCAGCCAGAAGCAACTTCTTTGCCAGAAGTCGCTCTCGGGGCCAGAACCGTGGGCGCGCGGTCAAACGCGTTAATTATTATTAATCAAACTAAAATCTCTAAGTGCAGTTCTAAAATTGTGTGTAGTTACAGTTTTAGTTTTATAGTTTTTGTGCAAGTTTTCTCCCACGGGATACGAAAGATAGTGTATGCACCTCGCTTATCTAGGCTTTTTTGGCACGCGCAAACTGCTTCCCGAGCGAAGCGAGTTGCGAAATGTTTTTCGTGCCGAAATCGCTCGGGTGCATAATATACTAAGATGATGTAGATAAAGTGTCAAGGAATCAAATGGGATGTCACTCGATTTTTTCGCCTAGTCTAACTATAAATGGCTGCACAATCTTTGGGAAAACAATCACGATGAAACTTTGTGAGATTTTAGATACCCTAATACTTTACATTTCGAGCCATATAGTCTAAACGTTTAGTTTTCTCTCTTTGGAGTTTAAGCATGGACAATATATCTGTATATACGAAAAGCCATTAGTATAAATATACTGTATATAAAATTGAAAAGATTGACAGAATAGCTCCTGCAAATGGAAACGTTAGACTTCATGGCTGTAGTATATAAGTTATTAGGGCATCCATATATCAAACCAAGTTCCTTTTTGCCCGAATTCAGTTTACACTAGAAATTACAGACTTCTCAGGTTTTAGTCTCTCCCATATTATAAGACTGTATTAATGCATGTAATCAAAATACTCATTGAGGCCCTTGGACATTTCTATCATTATATCTTATAAAAATGGCCATTTAGATTTCGATGCGTTCGAAATCGATATTTTTTTAATTTGTCGACTGAAAAAACATCATTTTGACTGTGGCGGGCGCGAAAGCATATAACAACTTGCAGGCATATACACTTGAACAGTATAAGTAGCACATTTTTTGTACAAACGTAGTTTTATTCCAAATTGCAAGAAGATATACTATGATTAATTTATCGTGAAAATGCAAGACTTCCTATTCTAGAAAGACAAAACACTAAATTTTCTTTCATTTTCAGAAACGTATGTACAGTCCCAACGTTTGCCACTTATATTACTCAATCTATTAAAGAAGCACCTAATATAAAACATGTAGGGGAGACCGCGAGTGTGGCATAAGTGCTCACGGTTTTTTGGAAGCAGATATCTCCTCAAAAATTCTAGTAATCACATCAAACTATGGATGAAAACTGATCCTCAGGATGATAGCTAACTGAAACCTGGACCAAATAATTATTTTCAACGTCCACAAGTTTCAAACGAAGAATAAATGAATTCTATCGGGCTTGGTAGGCTATTCCAAAGTGATATTGGGAGAAAAAAAATCATCGCTTCCCGGGCTGGAATCGAACCAGGAGGACGCTGGTTATTAACTCGATCATCGTTGTACATACATACCCATTTTAATTTATAAGTTATTGTAGTACCAACTAAATTATTGCTTAGAGAACTGAAGACAATAGTATACATGACTATAAATATAGTTTTCATTTACAGTTGTTCCAACTATTTTTTGTGTTAATTGAATTATTTTTTTTATATCGATTTTGGTGAATAAAATTATGATTCAAATTATGTTTGGACTCACTGAAAATTCAACAAAATCTGTAAACGTTGTCAGAGAGTATTCATATCCTTTAAAATCACGAATAATTTATTATATGAGTAAATGCGAATATAGTCGAAAGCTTGTGAATCGCTCCCATAGTCTGTTTACTTATCGTCATTGAAAGTGAATCCAAATAAGGTTTTTGAAATGTTAGCTATGAAGCATCCGATGTGTAGACACGAAATGGAGTATGGTGTACTTTCTTTAGCGTACTTTTTGTAAACCGATGAATTTAAATTCTGTGACGTACAGAGTGCAATTGAAAATATCCTACATTTCAAGTGTACGATGAAATGTGGATCAATATACTAAAATCATTGTATAATATCGAACAACTAACAATTAATATAATAGAGATTACTAAATATTCGACAATAGACACTATTATTACAGCCAGTACATCAAGAAAATTATTGTTCCGTTGACTATGAGTGAATAGTTGATTAATTATTCTACTATATAATTATGGTTAATTTGAAGTTGCGATAACTGTTTTTTCCCTCGGTACAATCTTCGAATAATCATCTCTGTGAATATGAAGATTTTTTTGAAGTTTCTGGGTTAATTTCTTTTGTTTATACGATAGAAAATGAGAAAAAATTTGTCATGTCCGAATTTTTAAATAGAGCTGAATACTGTGAAGAATGGGTTTTCGCGGTTAACGAAACATAATCGCATTGATTACAAAGAAGCTACTTATGAAAACAGTATTTTGCATGCCCTCGACATTCTGAGCATTGAAAAGAACTGTTCCCGAATGGCAACAGTTATAGTTCAAATTAGTTATGTTATTGAAGTTGAAACAGTAAAAAACCGCTGCTAATCAACAACAACTACTATAGAAAATACAAAGATACTGCAGTGTACGTAAACAATGCTTGCGAAGAAGAAACGAAGTTTGTGTCGTCCACCATCGATTAATGGACTTCCGAATCAGAATGCGGAACTTCGATTTTCGTAATCTACGAGTCAAAAAATATGGAATCCCAAAAATGTCTGTAGGTACGATAAATGTCCTATGTACGGTACGATTTTTTTTTGGCGGGCGATAACTGTCGGAGAAATGGTCCGATATTTATGAAATTTTATTCATTATTTATCAAATTTCAGTTCGCTGTTCAGCAAAATCCGTTGTTTATTTCCCTGGTATCCGTTATGGTCTTTTTTGGAAGTTCCTTATAACTCTTTCTAAACACACGTTAGGGTTCGTTAAAACACACGAGGATTGACGAGAATCAACGAGATATTTCCCGTAGCAACTGTCGTTGATCTACATAGTAACTATTGCTATGAGAAAGGAAAAATCAAATTGAAGTTCATTTATTGATGGTGAACGAAACGGAAACTTCGTTTGTCCATAGCCACCGTTGTCGACGTCCGTAGCAACCGTAGCTAAGGAATTGAAATATCGAGTTCATTTATAGCAATTTTGACGGTACACGACACAGTATCTAACCATATTTATACGTTATATTCATGATACGCATCATTCCTGAGACAACTATAAAAATAGGAAGTGACTGAAGAAAAAAATTATGGTAATTTTGAAGGGACACAAGTGGTTTTAGCTTTTAAAAACATCAATGGTGAAAAAAAATTCCGATATGATGAATTTGATATTTACATTTTCGTCATAAGAAAAATAGAGTTTCCATGAAAATACCTCATGTGCACCTAGCTCGCCTATTTCAGAACGAGCAGCGTTTGCGACCCGAGTGCATAATATACTATTTTCCATTTAATCAATTTATGTGAGCAGTGTGCACCTAGAGCAGGAATTCGATGATTTGCGCGTGAGTGACACAAAACACAAAAGCGAGCGAATCAGCAGCCAGTAGAAGTCGTACGTACATAATATTTTTTCATACGTGGCATGTATGAAGTGCGTAAAACCAAGTCTTCCACGTATTTCAATAAATATTCAATGCTGGATTGTGCAGTTCGTAATTCTCGCACTTGTGTAAATAATAATATACTTTTCAAGACAACTGAGCGTGCATACAAAATCGAGCTTGAAGCACGATGCAATGAGCTATTTTACACTTTCGATAGGATGCCCGTGAAATTTGGTGTATACATACTCAAACAACGCTCAGAAAACTATTGTCAATACATTGAGCGAAAGCTTTCCCCTGAATTTTCTATTATTCGAAGTGGCTAATTATTTACACATAATAATCATGTGCTTTAAGCTGACTCTCTGGCAGTTGAGACTACATAATATTTATCCCTTATTATCACGATACATTCACGATAAATCGACCGAAAAAAGACAAATGAAATTTAATTTAGAAAATCATTACTACGGTTTCAATGTTATTTTCACAATTGAAAATATCAACGCTTGATTAACAATCGTCGAGGGCCAATATTTGGGAGTGTGAAATTGAATATTTGGAAGTATGAAATTGAATATTTGGAAGTATAGAATTCAAATAGAAACAGTTTATTCTTGTTAGCAATATAATACACCAATGCATCATCTTGGTATAATATCATACGCTAATTGAATCTTGTGCTTTTAATATCATGAGATTGTTCAATTGAGATCGTTGTTCCAAACAACGGTCTCGATTTTTTCTTCAGTACTTAATTCCGAGGATAGCTGTGAAAATAGACCGATTCTTGGAATACAAAGTAAATGATTCAGGTTCATACTGAAAATGCAAAATAATAAGTGAACCGAACCAAAAATGCACGAGTGTGAAATCAAATCTGAAGGTGCAATTTTGGATTTGGAAAGCGTGAGTCCGATGGCTTTTAGGTCTTTTACAAATATTTCCTTCCGAAAATCGATCAAGATGCCTCTACATTATTTCGGCACGTAACGAGCAATCTTCGGGCCCTCGCTGCCCCCGCCCAACTACATATTGTTGTTTCGAGAAACGATCTATTTACCTCATAAGATTGTTTTTTTCTGTGTGGGCTCTCGTGATTGCTGCACACAATGTGCAGTGATAGGTTGCTGGCTTGCAGTTGCCTTACTTCGATTGAATGACGGAGCATTTTTACAACAACCCAAGTTTTGTCCGCACCACGAGAACAGGCTCCAAAGGGTTATCGGAATTCGTTCGGTTGCGAATGCGAGGAGTAGCGTGCGATTTGAATCGAATCCGCAGGAGTTACCGTCGCAGGGAAATGCTCGAGGCGCGAACGTGGTCAAGATCCGCGACGAGCCGGAAGGGCTTGGCGCGGACGAGGACAGCGCGCGGCGTCGTAACGTGCAGGGCCATGCCGCGGCGGGTAAAACGAAGAAAAGGAGCGAGCCGGGCGAATGGTCGGACGGAGAGGGCGAGACTCGAGCCGAGACAAAGGAGCGATATATCGGCCCCCGGACGCGCGTGGCGGGCGCAGGGCAGAGGAGCCGCTCGGGGGTGCGAGAGCGCGCGGACAAATCGCGCCGGGTCGCGGCGGATGGAGGGGGTTGGCGGCGCGCGAGCCGGCTCTCGGCTTGGGCTCCGCTCGGCGTGTCTGGCAGTGTCGCTGCGACCCGCGCCCCCTCCGCACCGAGCCCCGTGCGCGCGCGCGCGACTCCAACCCCCGCAGTCCGCCGCTCGCTTGCTCCGCGTCTACTCTTGGGTCGCGGCCCGAGTCCTGCCGGCCGATCGCCGGCCCGAGCCGACGCGAATGTCGCGGGGCCGCGGGTGAGAGCAGTGCCGATTGCGCGAGCTCGAAGCGAGCGCCGGTTGGCTCGGCAGCTCGGCCGCAGCTTTACCCGTACTACTGAATTGGCCCGGCTCTCACGTGTCGCCAAGCGTGGCTCGCCCGCCAAAGCCAGTGGTGCGCGAGTGTCTCCGAGGCTCGTATCGGCGAGCTGGCGTCCAGCAGCCAACCCGATACCTCGGCCAGTAGTTCGTCGCGCCAGGTGAAAGTGACGAGCCAGGCCACTCGAGTGGATTGTTCCGGGCCACTTGTTCCCCAAAGCCAACCCTCTCCCTCGCGCGCCGGCTCTGCAGTGTACATACTTGTCTTCTTTCGCAAGCGCGCCGCTCTCGTTTGCTCGGCGCCCGAACTGAGGCGATTGGCGGATGTCACCATGCTGTCGCCGCTCAACTGAACACCAACGTGTAAGTTGACCACGCCAAGCTCAGCATGTCTCGCTCCGTTTCGCGCTTCCCCACAACTCCACCAACCCTTGCAGTGGCTGGACGTCGCAGCGTCAGCTCCGATACCGATGTCTCCAGCTCCTGCCTCGCATCGGATTCCGATAAAAAACCGGCGATCTGATTCATCACGTTCGTCCTGCCTTTCTATTTGCACTCCTCTCAACAAATATCCACCATGTGGACAACGTATTGACGTATCGACGTTCAAAGTGTGTTCACGGGACTGATGTAGCGCTCCCAAATCAATCTCGAGCTCCAAACTCGCTGTAGCGACGAGCGTATTTAAATGATAAAACAATGTAATTTAAAACTTTCGTTGCAATTTTTAGAAAGGATTTATCATTGAAAACTTTGAGATAATTGTACGGCCATATAGCGAGTCCTCTATGGGCGTTTGAGAAAGTAGCGAGCGATGGACCTACTCTGCAGAGCGACAATGCTTCGACATGCTATGTATACACATTTATGTACAGAGATTTCACTGTGATTTCCCAACTCATAATATGCATTTTAATGCGATACGTTAAAGCGATTCATAATATCCTATTACTAACGAATTTCTCGTAGAAAACCACTGGTCCTGAACCATTTTCATTTATATTTTCATCCATTACTTTGGCCATCGCCTTTGCCAGAAAGAAAAAAGGTTTTTAAAAATCTTTCCTGATTTGCAAATCATGATTATTTAAGTTATTAAAACATTTATAATACTTTTCTGAAACAAATAAAAACTTTTCCATAAACGTTTGAAAAACGTTTTTATAACGTGCCTTCAGTCAATTAATGAATGATTTGCCCCTCACTATCTAACGTTTGAGAAACCTTAAAATAGATTCAAAAACGTTCGGAAAACGTCGTCCATCCAGCTAGCAGGTGATTTCCCACCAGAAAAAAACCGACATTTCGCACGTTATTCGAAAAATTTTAGAACGTTTATCAAACTTTTATTATAAACATTTTAATGTTGTTAGAAAAACGTTTTAAAACGTTTTCAAAACGTTTCGTGCTATGTGGGCAACATCTTTCATTTTCACAACCACAAACGTATATTATAAAATGATTTAGTGACAAAATAAGTATCTAGTAAAAAACTGCGGGAGAGTCGTCATCTGAATGGAAGCTTTTTGCTTTTTCGCAAATTTTGATACTTCTGCAAAGTGCAAAGTGCAAAGGGCAAAGTAATGTACATGATTCATTTGTACGCAATCATTGATTCGCACAAACAAATACGCGAATCTTTCAAAAATAATTATGAAATATCTCTTTCGGGTTGACAACATAATAGTAAATGTTAGTATTAGCATAATCCAAAGAGGTAGAAATTTCGATCGTAAATGAAGCTATTTCCCCGAGAGCTGCATGATGTTTATAAATACAGTACGAGTTTAAGCCAATATTTTCATTAATTCATGCAGCTTCTAAATTAATTACTTCATTGTGAACAGTGATAGCGTCAAAATTGCAAAGCTGATCGGTTTCGCTTTCCATACATATACTGCATGTATATGCGATTTTCGTGATCCCCGATCCTACGTATAGGTATATATGTACGTGCAGAATGCGTGTATCTATATATATGCGACGGATCTCTCGGATAATTCTCTCACCATGGCAGGAAATTCGGAAACGTACTGCGCGTTTCACAATTGTCCAGTGTGACGTGCAACGAATCTAATGAATATGGAAAAGTTAATTATAAACGCTGATTGCCGAGGCGATTGTGCGAAAGAATTATCAAACGTTTTTACATCTCAGCCGCGCTGCGCGAGCCCAAATTATTCACTCGCTTGTTTTATCTCAAATTTCTGTGAAATTCTCTCGATTAATATCTATATAATAAATTCATTTCAATTAGATCTCTTCTGCGGCGCCCACAATTTCACCCGCAATATCAATAAATATTGAAGTGAAATTCCAAACTCTACCGCAACGACAGCAATTGATGAATGGAAGATTAAATTATATTTTTATATCTTACAAATTGTAACGATCGTCGAGACACATATATTGAAAGATATTCCTTTCAATATTATGAATGTGAAAATCTCTGGAGATTGAAATAGAATACTGTTGCACTACTACTCACTGCCTGTAGTCTAATCCTACTCGGAAATAATATTTTCAAGTAAAACATATATTAATCGAATTTATTCATACAGTTCGATAAAATTTTATTTGAATAGGATAGTAATTACGAACACTTAATTATGGAAATATTTAAAATGAATAATATGTCTTCATATGTTCTTCATGAACTCATAGATGTAGTCAGTAACTAAATTGTCATCTAAATTAAAGAAACGTAGCAGATTGAAGGAATGAATCATTTGAAGCGTCAGCTGAAATTGTACAGTCAAATCACATGGATACACTTTTACAGGAGTCGCTTAATTTTTATGCTTTCTTCTAACTTGAAGATAAAATGTGATTTATCAAAAATAATTTGAGCGTGTCTGAATAATTCACTTTGTTAAATCCTAGATTCCCTTACATAAGCCCGGGGTCTCTATAGTTACCTTTCAAATTTAATGAGGTCCGGTTAACGTGCGCCACAATGCTCGTATAATTCCCGTCAAATCCACCTACTCTGAGGAGAGATATCGCTCGTCTAAAGAGCCCTTATTAAAATATATGAACATTGTAATTAGTAAGGTCGGATTACCTCCGGCGAGGATTACGGATAATCCTTTGTAAAGGCCCGACGGGTGGGAAGTCTCTTAAAAAATTTAAGCCATCGAGTTGATGGGGAAATTTGGAATTTCGAAATGATCCAGCTCCCCGGCCCCGCGAGACAGCTAATCGCAAAAGTAAGTTGTCGATAGCATCGTGCCGCGCTCGTCCGTTTATATAGCCTTGTGAATAGCCGCGCGTACTTATACATGTGGTTAGCAATTCAAAAACATTCACGCCCGGGTGGATGGAGCAAGTGGGCAGCCGAGGCAGCTCCTGTGATAAGCCCTTGTCAGAGGAGCCCGTGGCGACACTGATGCAGCCGCGCGGGGGTGCAAAGTAATAAGGCCGGGCGCAATATCCGTCGGATGCACTTGTCGCGCGCCGCACGCGTCTCCGCAGCGGCTCGGCTCGCGTCACCCGCACGTTTCCGCTTAGCCGGGCGTTTTATTGCACCCCGTTATCTCTCTATCTCTTCCTCCCTTTCTCTCTGTGCGCGCAGGCCCTTTTACGGCGCAGTATCCGACGCGCGCTGGACTGGCTAGCTCCTCCCAGTACAGTGTTTTTTTTCCTCCCCGGGCGATTCATACGCTGCACTACAAATCGACCGACGTGCAAGCTTGTCCGCAGTCGTGTCTACCAGAGCTTATGGCGAGATCATAGATGGATCGCAGCTTTTCCGCGTCATAACTCTTCATTCGAGGCTTTATTCGAGTTGTACACGCGGAATCCGCATCGGGACATCTCAAGAGTTACATGAGTCGTGCATTGTGAGTTTTGAAGACTGGCATTTTTAAAACCACAAGACGCAATTAAAGCAAGCAACTTCACTCAAACTGTGAGCCACCTACGCCACTCTGAACTCCATTACATCCAAAGACAAACCCTGCAATGAAACCCCGTTGATGAAAATTTGACGAAGCTCCCACGCGAATGCCTTTTTTTTCATTTGACGAAAGCGTTTTACTACATATTACTCTTCTACGCGATACGCCCGAGCATTTCTTTGTAATGGACTATGAAAAACACTCATACCCTCAGTTCCATTAAGAGTTTGCTTCAATATTAAAATTTTAATTACGAGCTACACTCTATCCATTACAATACCTTTCATATCGTAAAGAGATTTTTTTTCCCTCAATTTTCGTTGGACGGCACGAATATTTTTGATGATTTGGTCCATCAACTCCCGTACACTCGTGTTGGCCCGAATTATTTACTCAAAACCACTCGCCGACCCTTTCCGCCGATAAACTTTCGAGCATTAATTGCTGGAAAATCGCGCTTTGATCGCAGTGTACTCTCAGCACATTCACTTTCTTGGCCGTTCCATCGACTGAGCTGAATCCAACTATGTACATTGTCGGTGGGAAATATCCCTCCAGCGCACAGAGTTTGGTTTGTTTTTCAACGGCGCATCGATCAGGGTGGTATGCGTTATCAATGGATTAATGTCTGTGTGTATAGTGCCCTGTATTCCGCCGAGTTGTCAAGATCGGGGTCGAACATGCACGTGACAGATAATTCCATCAGAGGGCGTGTTATTTTAGCCCATGGAGAATTCAACATTGTCTCGTCTGCTTGACGGCCGATGTCGATCAGCGGCTCTCCGGCCTTATGAATGATTCACGATCCAATGCTCGAGGCCGCGCGATTCTGTAGATCAGCCGATGTAATATGCACGAGTCCTATGGTAAACTCAGCCGGAGCCAAGTTTAACCTTCAATTAGACTTGGGGGGGAGGGAAGTGTGGCGCGCGAGCGACTTTTTCGAGCTCCCCTTCTAGTTCGGCGGGAGCAAATATTTGACCCCCGGGGAGAGGCCAAGCAGAAGCACGAGCAGAGGAGTCGCCGAGAGGCTGTGTCGATTGAGTCATCATTTCGCGGCCGATCCTATGCGTCTGCGTCGAGCTGCGTTGGCTGCAGCTGGCCACGCGCCACTCTAATAACCAAGTGAAATGAGCTGCCCTGCCCGACCTACCGAGTGCCTCCTTCGACTTTCTCAGATGAAAGACTGCCGCGTACAGTACTGCGCGCCGTCTCTGCTGCTGAAAGCAAACTGGAACAGAAATTCATATATATATATATATATACACTCGGGTCTACTCTGAGATGAGCAGAGACGTGTATTTTTTCGCATTTCTCAATGGTCTCCACAAGTGTATTTTACGAGTGACGGTGGATACTCGTATACTCGAGCGCCCCCAAGGGTGCATCTATATTTCGTCTCTTTCCCCATCTTCTCGCGAGTTCTCCATTGTTTATTGTTCCATCCAGGCGTTGAACGAACGCGCGGGAGCCGTTTCATTCGGCCGATTCTCATAGTTCGAAAAATGAGACGAAGATCGATTTGCCTCGTCGAATCATGCAAGCTCCGTGATAATCTCGTGTAAAACCAAGCTTTCCCAGACTTTAGTCTACGTCATCGGTGTACGTGACAATGCAGCATCGATGAAAACGAGCCCGCGGGAACAAAGAGAAACGCGAAGTAAATGAATTTCCGGATTGTGATATGTGTGGCGGACGGAAGCGACGAGCCGAGGAGTCGGTAGGTGATTTGTTGGTCGCGAAAAGCGCGAGTAGGCTGGAGGATCGGTGAACGGGCAACAGGCCTGACGGCGCGCGCACGTGCCGCAGCGGCACTGAGGCAGAGCACGTGCGCGTCGTCGCGAGCCACTGCATGCACGCACGACAGGCTGCTCCTGCGGGCCGGACGTGCGCGAGGCTGCGGATATAAATTGAATATCGCCGGGTGCGCCAGTCCGGCCGAGGGGCATTGCTCGCAGCCCCAAGAGTCTCCGAGCTGTGCGTCACTCACTCGGCCACCAGTCTCCAGTCGATTCTGGGGCACCGCGTCGGCTCTCCAACTCCGCGCAAACAATCGCCGCTGATTTGTGGGCATTAGTTATCGAATCGGGTGCGTCACGTCAACTGTGTTACCAATCGATACTCGCGAGTAGAATGGATCAGGCCTCCTCGGGTCTCGGGGCTTGCTCAATCGTGCTCAGGTGGCTTTTGGGCACAAACAACCGTTTCCCCGAGAATTTCGCAAACCAATATTCATTTTATCCACCTATGTTCAATTGCCGTACGGGTCAATTTGACATTTTTGACGGCCGCGATGAAACCGACGAAGACGATTTTGTCAACCTATTTCCGTAGACTCCAGCTCGTAGGTATACACGTCAGAAGAGTTTCAATTTTACGTGTCAAACATGAAGCCCCTGCACGCCCAATCCCACTCATTCCACAAGCTTTGCACACTCTGCTTACAGCTTCTGCTTCTTGAAATTTTCAGTCGTGAAAAGATGAAAACTATAAAAACGAGGCATCGACGGCCGACCTTTTTTCTCAATTCCCTTTTTCCTGATTGAGCACAAGTACTGATAGAATTCGCTTGGTAGTGGTTTTCCCTTGCTTCTCTCGTATTTGTTCTCAATTTTTTATCACTCGTATATTTTTATGATCTTTCTCCAACATCGTTCGAAAAACACGCATTTCATTATATAGAAATTCCCCAGTGAACGATATTAATTTGTTTTGCCTTTCAAATGTATTTCGAAACACAGGTTCGGATGTGAAAATTCATTGCTGAATAAAGAGTAAATTCATACAGCTTCTGCATATAATGTAAAACAGTTTCTGATCGTTATTATATCTATTGCCATTCAATGTATTTTTTTTTTTTTCATTTTATTTGCCGCACAATAAATTCTTCTTTGTCACGCATCTGAATAGAGTCCATTCTCCAGTTGTTGGAAAAACCAACACGCAACACCTATAAGCAATAGATATATCATGATTAATTTGTTTGATATATTTATACAGTGTGAGTTGTAAAGTAAATCGTCAACTTATCAAATGCACGCATATGAGACATGTACAAATAAGGCTTGGCTAATCGAATCTGATGCTCGTGGAATCTTGCATTAATTAATGCACTTCAATAGGTATGCTATTGTACGAGTTTGATGGAATTTCGTCGTGTGGATCATTGACCTCGCCACTGGAGCTTCGAATGTGCATGCCAATATTGGAATTCATTTCTGGCGCGATAATAATCAATAAAAGTACGTCGTGTGAGCCCTGCGGGGATGGACGAGAGAGTGTATGCGCGCGCGCGCGCGTGGGTGTGTGTGTACACATAGGCGCTACACAGAGAAAATGTGAAGAACATGAATTGCAAATGCTAAGAGTGGAACGAAAATGAATCAAATAGGACGGAACGATTGGAGAGGATTGGGAATATTCTGCACTCTGCTTGTCGTTTCGAGGAGATTGCTTTCGATTCGAATAATGGATCAATTCTATATATACCCACATTCGAAAATTACCTCGTGTAGATTTAGATTATCTCTTATCATGAAATATACATGTATATTCAGTTATTACTGTATGTGAGCTTCTGGTTACCTATCCACTTTTGAATCGCAAGCGTATATCTGCGTAACTGAATCAATTTGGAATGTAATCATTCAATCAGCTCTTGGTGTTGTACTCAATGTAAATAGTTATATTTTTCGTTGTCGGTTATCGACAAATGGTATTTGCCTCATTCGCACTAGAAATGTCTGGTTTACTCTCGCTCGTAATACAATTTCCATCACTTGCATCGGAAGATTGATCATTTAACCTTAGTTTTCTTCACTCGTGATGAAAAATAGTGCTCAATACGAGAGCAAAAGACGATTTCTAGGATCGTGTAATTCCCAGCCCCGTTTCGCTCGGGCGGCAAACATCACACGCGCCTACAATTCGTCTTTTGCTCTAATGCCGAAATGTACCATGTCATACGCAATCTCTTTCTCTTTCACGGGTGTGCAAGAAATCGCATCCTTCACTCTGGCTGCACATGAAATACTATTCTCGATCAGCGTGTGCAAAATCCGATTTTACCCATGGGTTTGCGAGCGGAAAGCTCCCCGTTGTCGCACTGACAGAGAGCGAGCGCAAAGTATCACTCTACACTCACAAAAATAAAATCTTGGTTCAAGAAGAAAGATCGGTTTGACGCTATAGCAAGAAGATTTCCTCTAGAATTGAGACTATATTCTTGATTCTAGATGAGTCTGTTCAGTACGAGAATAAATCTTCTTGCTATAGCGTACAAACCGATTTTTCTTCTTGAACCAAGACTTTATTTTTGTGAGTGTAGCGCGCGCACGCTTTGATCTCGTGTAACGCTCCCATCCGGTGGGAGACCGCGGTCTAAGCCCCAAAAATTCGTAAACGAAATTATACTTTGCGCTAAGTTGTTTGAAAAAAATAGCAAGAGGCGCGCGAACGCTGATTCCCACGTGATTCCCACTCGTATAGCTGAATCACAAAGTTTGAGCACTTGTTGCGCGATACACACTTAATTTCATCCAATTATTCGAGTTGCGCGGATAATGCCACGAGCCGCAAATTCCTCGCTGACCGCATGAGCTCTGAACGACTTTTTCACCTGTGACCCTCAATGGCTATTATGTTCGATACACTATACTGCCACTTGTCAGCTTTGTGAACGAGAGCATAATAACTTTGATTGTATATAAAATCACGGCGGGGGAGAGAATTCGTCAAACAAGCTCGGCACGCGAATCAGCCAATTGGACGAATCGAACGTGACACACCAGGATTGTTCGCCTCGTGACGGATTTCGAATGTAAGCGGGGAGCGGACGAGAAAAAGGGAGAAAAAAGGCCGCATCTGGCACACGGGCCGAATAGTTTCCTCTTCTGTTTCTCTCTCTCTCTCTTTCTCTCCTTTTTCCGCCGACAACATTATAGCTCACCGCGACCGCGGCCACGCGCACTATATACATAGGTATATACGCCAATCACAAAGTTCGCGTGGTGTGTAGGCAGTTTGCCGGCCCTCGCGCCAATTGCGGTATACACGTGAACGTTCTAGCGCCTCTATACGCGAAGGCGCGCGCGCCCAGCTGGAAAATTAGTACTTTTGAAGCTGTAGCCCGAGCTGGACGCGCGTTGCATTATTTTTCCCGGGCAACTCGCGGCGAGGCGAGAGGAATTCGCGGAGAGGGTCGAGAGAGAGAGATGAATATACGCGAGGGGTCGGGAGTTTGCGGGTGTTGGGTTTGAAACTGGCTGCGCGCCGAACTGCGGCACACCCGCGGATCGGTCGCTCGAGCTGTTGTGCGACGCGTCAAAAGCCAGAGGCGGTCGTTGGGCCAATGGTATACAATCAGCCCCGAGCGCACATGTATAAATATACAAGCTGCAGCGCCGAGCTAGATGAGCTCTTGTTGGGGAACAAAGTCGGCTCGCGCCAGCCGACTTTTCTACTGCGCGCAATCGGAAGCGCCAAGTTGGCTGGCAAGACGCTTCGCCTGAATATGCATGACGCGCCTGCCGCCAGCAGCAGCAGCAGACAAGAGAGACGCGTCCCTCGCGTTCTCCGTGCGCCGAGCTTCTTCCAAACACCCAGTTTTCCGGCTAATTTGCCAACATCGCCAGCGACTCGGACGAGCTCCTATGACGAATCAACGACTTGGTTTGCCTGCGCAGCCTCGGGCTTGCCGCGCGCGACCAACACCTCCATTGCTCTCGGGCTGATTTGGCCATTGTTTGATTGAGACACCGTCGAGTTGCAAAGTCCCGGAGGAGCTTTGGAGCGTCGCCGAGCCGGCGATTGTCGCGGCGAGAGGCTATTTGGGCAGGTTCGGATTAGCATAAAAATACGCAGCAAGCCCGCGCATCCGCGGTCGGAAGTCGCCGCGGGAGAACAATGCGTCACCTCGGCTGCTTCCCCTCGCGCGCGCGCGCGACCCCATTGTTCTTTACACGCTTGGCCTCCGCGAGCGCATCCCACGGCAAATCCTTCCGCGCCCCGGAGAAAGAGGACGAATTATATCCTTAATTACTACAAATCGTCCGGTTCGTTAATTACGCGCCAGCGAGCGAGCGCGCAACGCTCGTTAGTGGCTCGAGCTTTCACTCGGCCGCGGAAAAGGGGGATTTCCCCCTCGGGTAATCGTCACTTTAAGACTCTGTGCCGCCCGCGGCGCCCCGTCCACCGATGCTTATCCCTCCTGCCCTGCTTCTTTTGTTTTCTTTTTCTCCCCGTCGCTAGCCCCGTCGCTCGCCAGTTGCACTTTGTGGCTCAGCCACCGCGGGCCGCAGCCGATGTTTCGAGCAACGCGCCTCGAGCTTAGCCCGACAATTAATGACACTATCGCCGCGCGTCTAGTCGTTGTCGCTGCACGCTCGAGCTTGCGGCTTTCGTCGTTCGATCATCCGGCCTACCTCGCCCGCCCTGTCTCTCCTGTATTGTCTCTCATAATTTACTCACACAACACCGAGCCCTCGAGTCTGTCTTTTAATTGATCCAAAGATGAATACATGAAAAAATACGGGAGACCAGAGAAACAGAGTAACAGAAAAATACGCGTTCCACATTGTGAAAAGTTCTACTTCATATCGTACCTCTGGGCATACACACACATGCACACTCCTCGTATACAAGACGGATTTTTTCGAGCGAGCACTCGCTGTCGGCGCTGGGTCGTGCTCAATTTAGAAAACATAAAATACACATTGTTTATACGAATGCTACACGGTCACGTTTCCTCCAGCTCGTAGCTCTTTTCATATCAAAATATGCTTCTCCAGCCAGAGAGAGTCCTGAAACATATGCCATAGGTGTTTTTCGTACGTAGTTGATAGAACTAAAAATAAAAGATGGTACAAATTTGAGCGCTTGTTTACTTTTCCGAAGATTTTTTTTTCCTTTTAATCCGATAATACCATCTAGGGCATGTATCGGATTTTCCGAAAATTAATACCTATTCATTATAATTTAAAAAAAAAAATCTATCGGCAAATAGATGGTGTTCGATTTTTCACTCTGATCATCCATTTACATTTATCTTTGTACGCATTGAATCAGTTTCCATGTATGAAATAACATGATTTTTCTTGTCTTATTATTATCATCCGCTAGACTATGAAGAAATAAAGAAAGATGTGCTCGGCTTTCAAAACCGTTGTACTCTTAATACTCTTATAGCGTACGTTGCAGCCTGTCTGGATGAATAATTTTTCAATAAAAACAATCTTTACCATACTATGGAAGTTTCGAATGGATGACTCGTTGCTTCGGTTACCCCATCTACAGAGCCACGTCAGATCCCAATACTGTACGAGTATAGGTACAGCCCAAATCGAATATGCTGCACCCATCACAGATTCATAGATAAACACGCTATTGTTCCTGATCGATTTCGATATCATGAATATTAATCTAGCAACGCACTGTCTAAATCACAATTCATAAATACGATCCCAAAGTTATTATTATTCGTAAAGCTGTAGCTATGGCATTCATCTAAGGGGAAGGTCCGAAAAGGAGATGCAGTATTTTCTGGAGTTGATGCGAATAGTATGTTGAATATCGCAATAAATTTTCATGCGTTTTATCGTGAATAATTCCAGACGATGATATGTATGAAACAAAATGTTGATGGCGACACGTGGAAGTGTGAGTGCTTTCACGAAAATGAAGTCTTTAGTTGAAAAAAAATCAGTTTGACGCTTTAGCAAGAAGATTTCCTCTAGAATTAAGTATGTATTCTTGATCTGAGATGAGTCTGTTTAGCAGAATAATATATCTTCTTGCTATAGCCTCAAATTGATTTTTCTTCTTGGACCGAGGTATTTTATTTTTGCGAGTATGAGCGGGAGAGGAGGGTAATTCGCGTGTGACGTTAGAAAAAACTATTTGATTTATACACTCGATGAAATTGAAACTTGATTGATCCGTCGAGAGGGAACATCAGTATCAGATGTCTGCTGGCCGCGAGCTGCCTCTTCAATGGTGTACCATAGCGTACTTGTGTGTATACACGTATATATATACATCAAGCAGGCAGCTGGATATCACTGCAGGGAACGAGAAACGATGGGAGGCTGGATATCGCAGCTCCGCAGCTGCAGCTCGCCCCGTAAATCGCCGGGCGAATCCGAGCTGCATCAGATCGCAGCCGGGGGATCATCGCAAAAGCTCGAGGGGCCGATCAGATTAGGGGAGGCGCAGCGAATGCGAGGATCGCGGCCCGCGACTCGCCAAAAAGCTGCGCGTATGCACATGGTTATATGTATACACGTAGAGCCAGTTGCGCGACCCCCCGCGACGACTCGCGGACACTTTTGCGCACGTGCGCACCGGTCCGCAGGCTGTGTTTCGCGGCGGAGCTCGTACAATACACATATACCCAGGGCACCTGGCTCTGGCGTGTGATTTAGAGAAGTGCTTGCGCGCAATCTCGAATCCGCACCGAGATTGTTGCCCGCGCCAGCAAAACCGGCCAATTGCGGCTCAGCGGAGCGGCAGCGATTCAGCTGACTTTGTTGGACGAGCCACCGCCGCCCCGGTATATCGCCCACTCCTTCGCCCCTTTCCCAGGTGGATGGCTCGGTCGCCGAGCCCCGCGAATTATTTCGCTCGATTGCTGGGCTGATTGTTGCCGGAACCAGCCGACGATTCGTGACGAGCGTGAGGTGTGCAGTCCCGTCCGTCGATCCACATGCTAATCAGCCTGCGAGCTTTTTCGAAGCTGTGTGCTTGTACGCGTTGGTTCGAACACAAGACCTGATTGAAAACACTCCACGAAGCACAATAGAGAAGTTACTATCGATAAACTTTCTTCTGTCTCTCTCGATTAGTTTGGACAATCTCGCGAAACATCAGGTGAGTCGCCGTACCCGCGGGTAATGGGCCGTGCTACTACGTATACTGGGCTCGAGATGTCAAGATTGATTACACAGTTATAATGAGAAAACAACAATGCCGCAACACACCCTCGACCCGGAATGACCAAAAAATACCCGACGGGGGGAAAGAGGAATTGGCAAATGGGGATGGGGGAATCCGCGGTGTAGGCGCTTAAAAAGTTTGCGTGAAACCACGTAACTTTAACAAGGCGCGCAAGTTCTAATGCAATATCCCCGGCGCTGCTGAAAAAGAATAGCCTCGCATATCAGCGCATTCGTTAAAACCAGCTCTCGACTCGAGCCGGGGGCTCGCCGCGGCTGCGCAATAAAAATAATTAATAACGCGACGCGCCGGCCACGCCATACGCACGCGTACCACCAGCCGCGAGCGGCCCTGAGGAAGCCGGCTATACGGCGACACTCGCGCGCAGATGCATAATTGGAGCGAACTTTTTCAATTAAATCGTTCTAATTATGAGTGGGCCGGGCTCGCGAAAAAAAGCCAGCGACGAAAAACACGAGTGCGGGATACGAGGGTCGAGTGCGCGCTCCGCGACCCGTCAGCTCCACCCCTATACACCCCCCTCTACACGGCTCGCGCCTCCTTTGGCTCCGAGCTGCTCACTGCACGCCGCGCGAGCCTCTCGACGGTTTTAAAAAATATCGACGGTCACGAAAAGTGTTTGCGCCTCTCGTGCACCATCCGTGCGTTTGCTCTCGCTACATATATACATCTTGAGAGGAGGGAAATACACGTTTTGCGCCAGATCTTTATCTCGCGCGCCCAAACTTACAGTTGAACTTTCCAAATCGTTTCAATACACAATATGCGCGCATATCAACAGCCTCGGCTGCCTTCGCTCTGCCTCCGGGAACTAGCCCGAATCAGGAGTAAGAAGTGGAAATGCGAAATATCTGGAGCATAATCGATCCTATAGAAGAAGTTTCCACTGCCTCGATGCGGCGTACAGCAAACTGCACTTGAGCTGGCTTAAATGTTGACGGCAAAGCGCTTTAGGGCGAACGCCCGGCATAATATCACTTCTTCAAACTTACCTTCCTATTATATTTAATTTGAAAGAACTTGAGCCATCGGAAGTTTCGCAGTGACTAATCATCAATATCATCCGCAGCTGCGACAATTCGCCTTGAAGTTTCTCCCGTGACGAGATCTGAAACATTTTGTATACGCGCACGAGGCTGAGAACATTGAATGCTTCATTCGACAAATCGAAAGATTTTCCCTCCGTTTCAATTCTGCCGGCCGTCGGATAAAAATGCGCTCCTCCCTTTCAAGAGAGCAAGAGATTACGAGCGATTCGACGTGCAGCGCGAAAGCCCGAGCAAATACGCGCTCGAGATAATAATCCTTTCGAATTCAGGCCGCGGCCGTCTCGATAATAACGCGCGGCGCTCGGTATGGACGCGGGGGAATATGAAGCACCGCTGCAGCTCGGTTTAGCTCGCTGAGCAATACGGCTATCTGATTGGCGCGTGATAAAATTGTGATTCCGCGCGAGGCACAACTATCCCGTCGCATTTACCCGGGCTTCGTCCGGATTCGCGTGTACTCGTCGGAAAAAGCGCGGGAAAACGCGAGCTCGCGCGGCGGCTATACATTCACTCGGCGTCCTTTGACTGGTCGCTCGCGTCGCTGCAGCGGAATTAGCGCGACCGGAGATAATCTCGAGCACTTTTACGCCGCCTGCGCGCCAGCGCGCGGCTTCTTCCTCGGCGGCGCTCCAACGGGGATGAAAATCCCGGGGATGTGTTCTCCTTCTTTTTGCTAGTTCGAGCCATTTTTTCCCGGCCTACCCGGGCTCCTGCTCTGGGATGAATGAGCTTTTTAATGGCGCGCAATGATTAAGGATTTTGCGGGGACGAGCTCGAGGAGAGGAGACGAGGGAGGGTTCGGCTTTTTCAAAAGCGACGCGACGTCCCTTATTTCTCCTTACTACAGCCTCGCCGCAGCTCAGCCGGGAGGTCACATTTTTAACTCGTTTTTTCAACTCTCATCGGCTTTTCACACCGTATGTGTAATCACATTCCCGTACGTCGTGTTGTTCAATATATCTTTATCCTAAAATACGCTTCGCACGAATCTGTCAATTTCAAGTCTGCCGAATCTCGTATTTGACAGCAGTCATTAAACGTTGTAACGTGTGACATTCAACAGTCAAAGGAGCATTTGTATACGAGCTAGGGAATAATCATGCTTTTGCCGTCCCGTCGGGCGAATTATTTTCACATATTTTCCCATGTTGTGTTGAAGTCCATGGTGGAGGTTGTCGAGGGGATTGTAGAGCGGGTAATGAGAGCGAAAAAGCCACCGGTGCAAGGTGAATTTTTCACTGCGGCCCTCTGAAATAATAATGTTGTGGGCAACGAAGCTACCGGGTCTGTTGAACACTGAAAGCTGCCGACGTCGTTGTCCATTAATTGAGCGCGGCGACAGGCGAGCGTGGAAAAAGGCCCCTTTCCCGGGCTCCTTTTCGCGTTCCTCGCTCGTGTCCGGGATGCGTAGAAAACTAATTTCCCGCGAAAGTGGCCTGCACGCCCGAGGAACCAAGCGAAAAAACGAGCGTTTGCCGCGCGCGTGGCTTTTTCCTCTCCGCGGAGCTGAGTTCCCTCGCCCTCGGGCTTTGGATGAGTAACCCCCCGGAGAGCCGTGAACACACGAACGCTCCTCCACGGGAGCGCCGATACGTACGCGTGTGGGCGAGCCTGGTGAGGCTCCCGCTGTTATTATTGGATTTGAGGGAGGCCACTCCACGCGAATAAAACGCTTGGCCTGCAATAGCGTCGCATGTGCCATGCTCCGCCACGGAACTCTGATATTTTCGTAATCCTATTCTTGAATGTACGTCTTCCGTGGACTGGAACGACGATCAATGATCGGTTCAGCGTATCTAATCAGTTATACCTGCAACGAGACGCAGACTCGACCGCTCCAGTTGAAAATCGTTTCGGGTTGGAGCGGCGTCTCACCAAACTCCGACCTAACTACTTATTTCCCATCCGCGCGCTGCAACGTACGAAATCCAATCACTGGTCCAATCATTCAAGCCGCGCGAGAGCGAAAATAACCGAACGATAATCACGAAAGGAGTAGCTAATCCAGAGCTGCAGGGTTGAGGCAGCTAATCAAGATATGCACGCGGGCGCTGCGCGTGAAATAAATAAGAGAGGAAAGTGACGTGCGGGCGCACGCTCCGACGTGCGCGGGTATATATACACAGGGGCGCGCCCCCACGGATCGTCGGTAATCTGCCGGGCCGGGAACTCGATCCGCGTAGCCGCTCGGGCCCGAATCAATCGCCGCCACGCGTATACGCGAGTGTATATACCTGGGCCGCTGCGGGGGTGCGTCGCTCTCCGGCCAGACGGCCGGGCGGGGAGGCTCGCGTGCGCCCCTCGCCGGCCCGTTAAATATTTACGCGGAGGAGCTCGGCGCGTGCGGCAGCCGTGTCGCTCGGGTGTTTTCGGCCTCGGCTGCGCCAGGCCGCCCTGCGCCCCAGACGCCTAAATCTCCCTCGGACCCGCTCCGCTGAGCGCGCGCTCACTTTTATTCCGCTGTTTTGCGCTTCTCCTCCCCGGCTCCTCCTCTGCCCGGATCAAATTTACTCTGCGGCTCGAGCGATACCTGCGAGCGCCCACCTACACCCACGCGCAGATACATATACATATACACACGGCTCGCTCGGGTTAGGCAAGCCCTTTGCGCTCGCTAACTTTTATCAGTGCCAGCGCGCGTTACGTCGGCTGCAAAGGATAGGCAATTACATTCCATCCCGAGCGAATTAGAGCGATGTAACGGAAGTTTCGAAAGGTGCGATTTGCAACTTTGGAAATGAGATACTGATGAGTGCGCGCATACATTGTTGCAAATAATCTCAAATTCAATGCTCTTTCTGCGAATTAACTTCTGCGATGCAGTGAACTTCGTCGTGAACTTTGATGCTTTCTAAATGTACAAGCTTCCATTTTGTACAAATCATCATTAGGCATATAATCAGTAAAAAAATGTTCAGGGTACATTCCATTTGATAATGGGGCTACGGAAAGATTGAAGTAATTTGAAATTAACTACAGGTAGTATGGGAACCAATGTTTTGTTCATCATACATTTGACAACTTCTCAAACTGGTATATCATTGCAAAAAGCGCTTCCGTTACACAATATGTACATTCAATCATATTTTAAACAGTGTACTGATCTCCTCTATTCGTCACAAAATTGCAGTTGAAATGCGAGGTAATTTCCCCCCATTCTAGCAAGTTCGTAAACTTTACAAAAGCTTTGAGGTATGTTCGAGGAAGAGGTAATTTCCGTGGTTAAGTGAGCAGGTTGCGCTGCATCTCGTATTAAATTTAATCGTCACTCTTGCAATTAATCTTAAATATTATTCTTCGTACACTTGGAATACATTCAAACAAGTTGAATTTTGATATTGTAGAAATATATCACCGAGCAAAGTATATTTCCATTTACTGGTTCGCCCACGACAGGATAGTAATGTTCATTCCCATCGAGAGAAGAGAACGTATATTTGAATAACTTTGGAAAGTTTCATTTATCAGGAGAGAAGAGAGCAACGATGGCCGTGACTGGATCATCCTCTAGCGCAGGAGCATGTTCCATGGCCTCGACTCTGCACTCTCAACAAAAGTTTGCTCCCGAGAAATACTCACCTACCTCGTAAGTACCGGGAGAGAAGGAGCTTTTGACACGATGCTCATTCTATAATCTCTTGATTCGAACCGTTTAATCTCGCCTGACGAGGGAATCGGAGAAACGCACCGGTTACACCAACAACTGCAGACGTCCGAACTCAGGTATGGCGCGTATCAGCCCAGCCAGCGGCTTGCGTGCCCGAGCGCCGCGTCGCTCATCGCCATTGACGCCATTATATGCGCCCCCGCGTATATGTGCGGCGGTGCACAGCTCCGCGGCCTGCTCGCGGCCGACCGGCGACTCCATAAATCCCGTTTATCGCTCTGCGTACGTGCGCGCGTACTCCTCGGCCGAGGCTCGCGAGCCGCACGCGCGTCCCTTGCGATTTTCTGACGCGCGACTTTCGCCCGGCTGGTATGTTGCTCTCGCGCCAGCAGCCACCCTGCGATATGCTCGACCCACCCGCCCCGAAAAACCAGAGGGAAAAAAAGCTCGAGCGCGCTTGGGGCTCGCACAGCTCGCGCGGTTCGCGACACACTCTACAGCTCGATCGGCTATAGGCCAAGCTGATTTAGTGTTTTCATCTGGCGCATGGCTCGGCGCACGTGTTATTAATGGCTTAATCAACGCGTCGTATTGACTTCACTGGTAGATTTTAATCGTCGAATTATCTTGTCGTTATACGTCGCCCGCGATGCGCTGCGATTATTTAGCCAGTTATCACTCGCAATTGCACCGAAATTGAGTTTAATGCCATATCGGATTTATCGTTTCACCTCCCCTACACGTGTATAATAGCTCGTTATGGGCAGAACAAATCCACTCAACACGAGCGACGACGGTACTTTGTACAGGCTGCTCCAGCCTGATCGCGAGTACACATCCAATCATTAAACGTATGTCGTTCTGTTGACAAGTATTCGTGAAGAAGAAATATATATATATATATCTTAATATTTCTCGGAAAAAATTGTGTCAATCGATATCACGTACGAACGGCGCAAGCGTGAAATTGGCGAGAATCGGTCAATGCAGAAGGCTTCGAGTGCACAGAGTGAGAATGAACGTTCGGTGCAGCGGAGTCGCGCGCGCGCGCCGTCGTCTGATGCCCGCTCCGCGAATTGCACCGATTCAAGTGCACGGGATCCGCCCTACATCGGCGAGACACATTTAGCGCACAAAGAGGCCAGTCGAGTGGCCCTCGATTCGTGCCTGAAAAGCTGGTTCGCCGCCGCGTCTAGCACTAGGCCACGGCTCGGATCAATTCTGGCTGAAAGCGTCCAAGACTCGCCGGCTCGCTCGCGTCCACTCCTGCTGGGAGGCTCGCCAACTGCAGTGTATGGCTACGACTTCGCCGCTTTCGGCTCTTCTGTTGTGTACAAACACCCCCAGCGTTTCGCCGTTGCTTCAATCGCTTCGCTCGATTCTCTGTTGGATCAAGCCCGAGATTTGCTGCCCGATTCGTTATTATCTCAAAGCGGGGCGAAACAACGATTCAGATGGATTGCAGGTTTTCACGTGATTCAAAGACTCTCCATCACGTTATGATTTCCCCGCAGTATAAAACTGTCATTTTGGAGATTTAATCAGATTTAAAATAACATAAATAACTGTGTGAGACTTTTACCCGTAGAAAGAAATTGACTGGGTGTAACGCGCGAGAATCGATAAAAGCTGACCATTTTTTAATTTAATTATTTTTGCCTCGCTCACGCTTGTCAATGCTCGTCCACTCTAGAACAAAGCTATCAAGTTTCCCCGCCGCAATACGTATATAAAGACGAGTCGAGCTGGTTTCAGTTTACAGACAAAACGTTGCTCTAAGGCTTTAGCGAAGCGGCTAAAGTGATGGGTAAATATACTGTTAAGAAACTATCGAGTGCAACCACTTGTGCTGCTCGCGAGCAATCCAACTTCACGGCCTGCTGTAATAATATATACATTGCCAATTCTCTTGTGTAACGAGTTATTTGAATTTTACGCATATATTGAATATGTATTATAATACTGCTCACACGCAAAATCAGCCAAGTTTCGTAGAACATGTGAGAAAAATCAATTTGACGAAATCCTTTGACGGAATTAATCTTTATCAAGAACGGAACGTAGTCGCAAAGTTTCATCAAGATCGTGCTCCCGTACTGCGTAACGTCCCCTTGTAAATGTGTATTGATTGCGGCTACATAGCAGGAGCTTACATGGAAACCACGAACTTCTGAGAGAGGTATCTTGCTAAACAACGATCGCGTGCTCAACAGATTAATTGCCAGTAGCAAGCTGCTGGTGTGTTGCCACACCTGTCATTGTTTAATACATTTTTTCTCATCTTCGGAATATGCAAAGTTAGTTAAGTTATGAAAATAAAGAAGAGAGTGAATGTTGTGGATTGATTTTTTTCTCGCATTATAGGTTGGCTGCTCGAATAAACCGACCAACTTATCACTAGCCATTTGTTTAAGCGAGACAAGCTTAGCCCCTTCCAACAAGGCAAAACTGTTCTTCGCCGAGAACGTCGGAATTCTGGCGCGAAACATCACGGTTTATCCTAGATTATTTTAAATACCTCGGGAGAAATGAAACGCCGGGGCTGTATCGCTCGAGCACGCGGACGTATACCTATACGCAAGCGCTATATCCACTAGCTTTTACCACCCGTCTGGTTTCGCATTCCGCACTCGAGTGATAAGAATATTCACAACTCCTCTCGACGCCTCGCTCGCTCTGCGCGCGCGCTTGCGCGGCTCTTCGTCGAAATAATAATCCCCGATATGCCGCGGGCGGCTCTTGGGACGTTTTTTATCGCGTCGCGGGCATGTATCCCGCGGGGTGAACCCAACCGACGCCCAGATTGCGATATGCGCATGTCGCCAGGCGCGAGCACACACACCACACACTTGCCGCTACTTTTTGTTCGCTTATGCGCAGCGCTCGGGCCGTGACGCGTCATCCGCACGCGAGATCCAGCTGCCATCGGTGCGCACAGAAAGAGCGCAGAGAGAGATTCATAGGGGCCGAAGTGAAAATTGAAAGTTGAGCAGCCGAAAGGGGCGGTCGATTAGATCGATGGCCGCCCGGCTCGAGCTGCGACGACAATCGCTGAATGGATCTCTGGCGCGCCGCTTCATCCTGCCGCGCGCGCGCGGGCGCGATTTATGCGCGATTCCCGCGAACTGCAGCCAAGATCGACTCGCTTTTTATTTACTCCCTCCCGCCAGCCGAACGACGCCCGGCGCGCGCCCAGATTTATGCCGCTCATTCGTGCAAATCGAAGCGGCAACTGCACTTCAAATTTCGATACGTCATTTTTATTCCCCGCAGCTGTACGGCGTGGCCGCGCCCGATATAATGACGCTGCAGCTTTGTCGCATGTGACCCGCTGCGTGCGACCTGCAACGCGACTCTCGAGGAACGAGATTGATGAAAATCCGCGAGCAGTCGCGAGGTTCGACGCGCTTGAATTCCATTATAGGATATTATTTGCGACCGAGATCGACGTTCGGGGAAAAAGTGCGATTTGCTCCAGCTCCACTGGGGAGTCTCGGACGCGGCGCAAGAAGGGCATGCATGTACTCGGCCATCCAGCACGTGAAAGCACTTCCCGCGCGATATCTCCCAACGCCGGTTTATTCTCGCGCATGCCCCCCCCCCCCGCGATGAATCAATCGAGCGCGTCCTGTCGCCCGTATCTTCGGCCCGCCTCGCTTCACCCTCCGAACACCCCATTAGCGAAACTTTTCCCTCGGCCGGCCACTCCAAGTAAAAGTTCTCGGCTGTAGAGACC
This sequence comes from Aphelinus atriplicis, assembly GCA_020882685.1. Taxonomy (NCBI): domain Eukaryota; kingdom Metazoa; phylum Arthropoda; class Insecta; order Hymenoptera; family Aphelinidae; genus Aphelinus; species Aphelinus atriplicis. The sequence goes on from CM037073.1 coordinate 31,342,735, forward strand.
GAGACGTGACACTGATTTTCGTGGAAAAAACCACTGTTGGAATCTGTCTGATCGAACGCTGTATAACTGTTGCCAAGCTCGATTTGTCATGCCCCAGATCCCTTCCCGACCCGCTTGACCAGCTTCTTGCTTCCTGACTCTGAGATTCCTGCGTGGGATAAAATTCGTACGACTCATGCTTGAATTTTCTCAACATGCTGTTTTTCAATTTTGCAAAATCCGATGGGTTTGAATTTTCATCATATTTAAAATATTCCATTGATTTTGTATCGCAGTAAAAGTATATCCGCAATGGAAATGAATAATAAACACTTCTGTCATATATATGTGCATACGATTATGACCAGTTGAAAGCTTTGCAGAATTTCCTGCTGTTTCAATATAATCCGAATCATTATAGGATAAATAAAATACTTTGGTGCAATCCCCGACTGGAAAAAATACGAAAATGTTTTGAAAATGTCCTGCTCTCCCAGGACACGTATGATTCATTCAGTAAGCCATTCTGTTGCCTTTTGAGCGTTTCAATACCAGAGCTGCACATGCGTACGACTCTCATTTGTATAACAAAAGATGCGAATATCGCTACAACCAAAAGGAATTTATATGTTTTCACAACGTACACAATACGAAGAATCCGCAATAAAAATTGCGTGGGTGAATACATGAAATATCTCCCACCAGGTCAATTAAGCATTTATGGGCTGTGGATTCATTGGTCGTTTGGATTAGCAAATATCCAAAGGGATCTCGATCTTTCTCTTTTTTTATGAATCGTTAAATGTACTCGATGTATTTTTTTATATATATTTATTTGATCTGACTCAATATTGATAAGTAAATGTTTATATCGCCTTATGCTCATAACACGGAAGATCTAATTTCTTTCTGGACGTCCAAATTAACTCCATCGTTAAACGCACATGTGATCTATTTAGGATACTTAAATCAATTACATTAAATATATCGAATAGCGATGAAAATAGCTCAAAATCGGTATGATGGAACCTATATGCATAATTCAAGTTTGTAAAATCTATGAATTGAACATTTCCTATGAGTCATATAGCGAGACTGAAGATTTTTTTTCCAAACCTTATTGAAACTCTGTGCAAAGAAAATCAAGCTAGCTTGACGAAACGTTTTACTCTTATTGGATTTTTTTCATGTGGATTTACATTCGTGAATAGGAATTAAAGGAGTCATTTTTGCTACAAGGTTAAACATAAATGAAAGATTCCATTCATTTTCGATATTATACCGAATTAAAAGAGACATACATGACCCGATGAAGTTCGCAATGATAACCTGTACACGTCAGTCCCAAACGATCAAATTCGTTTCAGATTTAATGAAACGATTAGGCAATGTAGTTGTTGAATTTATCTCAGTTTAGCCAACTTTCTCAGCTCATATATCCACTATCGGCCGAAAAACAAACAGTTAATCTTTGCGTTTTTCTTTCTTTTGTTCCAGGTAAGTTCCATGAGAAACTCTTCTTGCCACGACCCATTGACGAATGGTAGCGTATATACAGCGCTGCATATGCACAATTAACGACTCTACTGGTAGCTGAACATTTGCCAATCAATTTATTGAGTTGGTTTGGTTGAAATTGAATGTGCGATCCATGCGCTTGCGGACATGGCTGTGAATACTGGCGGGAGTAACAGTTGAGTAATCATATATAGTTGAGGGAGCCGCGCGGGTGAAGCGGAAACTGCAGAGCGACAGAAGTACGCATATAATAAAGTACTGGTACAAAAGCAGCTCGCGCGGGAAGAAAGAGGCAAAGGTCGTAGGTCGGAGGGAATAGCTACTTGGCAGACTCGGCACGGTGTTGCGTGGCTCGGATATTAAAATTTCGCCTCGCGCGGGGCTTGGTCTGCCGTAAATCCCGGGGCGCTTTCAGGTGCGTGCGCCCAGTCGATATACAAGAGCGGGCGCCCCTGTCCCGTTTTATAGGCTCGCTCGCGACGGTCCGCCCCGCGTGGGCGGCTCAACTCGCTCGCCCGGCTAATTTCCATCGTAAAAGTCGCCCCCGGGAAAGCCGCCTCGAGAATTATCCGTCTGCACCGGGCGGGCGGAACGACCTCTCCAGCACCTCTCCGCCACCTCTCGCGCACGGCTGGCTTCCCCGACCGCCCGCGAGCTTTGCAGCGACGACTCCGACTTGTCCCCCGCTCCGCCCGCGACTGCCCACGACGGGGCGATCTGTCCGACGCGGCAACGCGACAGCGACATTATATCCCGTCTGCCGCGCGTCGATTGGGCGCCGCGGGGTGCGAGGCCCACATGTGATCGAATCTCACGCGAGAATCCTGACACATCCGCACTTGCGACGGAGTTGCTCGACGGAGTTGCGCGTCACGCCAATTAGTTATTCGCAAGGGCGCATAAACTGCGCCCTCCTCTCTGTATATACTCGCTCGCCTCGGAGCGCGCGAGCGAGGATCCGCATACGCAAGCAGAGAGACGGACATACGCAGTCTGCATATATGTGTGTGGCCCGCGCGTGGAATCACCGCCACGTGAAACGGAATATCCCACGTGCGTGAATAGCTATATATGCACACACACACACACACACACACACACACACAAGTTGACGGGCAATTTTCACGTGGCTGAACAGTTTCCCTTCGCCGATCACTGCCTTTTTTCCCTCCCATTGTATTTTTCGGCCGTATTCACTTTAACAAAGCCCTGCGCGGGCGCCAGCCACCGCTGCTTTGATTTCGATTCCCACCAGCTGAAATGGAAGCTCCGCTGATTTCGCGTATTTCATTTTTCCTTCGCTTTGTTTCTCTCTCTCTCTCGATTTCCGGCACGCTTCTCCCTATTTATCATGCTACTTCCTCAAAGCTATCGGGATCTCACCATCGCCGGTGTCATCCGCAATTTCACATTGCACATTTTACATTTCACTTCTGGCTTCTGAAGAGACAAAGGGGTGGCAAATCTTTTCATCGTGTCTCTAAGGGAGCTTTGACTATTTTTCAGTCTATAATAATGTAATCTTCCATATTTAGTTTGACAATCGAGGAGCTGCTCACTCCAGCAATGCACAAAGAGAGAAAAAGGAATCATTCGAGATTTTATGAGGTTTCCCGAAAAAAGTTAAAATTTTCCGAAATTAGAAATATTTTCAGCAATACACTCCCACTGTGTCGTCTGTTTTTTTATCTTTTATCGACCGCCACGCGCTATCTAAGGGAGTTTCACTCTGAGACAAAGAGTGAGGTTGAAGCCGATGTCTTTATTTGATGCTCAGTGGTTCGGTCGATCAACTGGATCATGCTGTCTAGATTCTTTTTTCAAGTGCCATCTTCTCATGTTGATTGTAGAAATGAAATCTAGGGTCTGGAAAGCAGCAGCAACTTTTGATAAAGCTCCTAAAACAAATTGTACATACATAAAATTGTAGCTTTAGATGCGTTCTTCGCGGAATTATCATCGAATAAGGACTAGAGTCTTCTAGACAGTAGTTGGGAACGATCTGCCAAAATCAGTAGGCCCCAACTTACTGATCTGCACACACGACCGTTCATGTCCTCGAAATTTAATCCAAACAGATGATCTGCTCGCGAAATATTAAGCTCCAAACGAAAACATAAATTGGGAATCACTTGGCCCAAACTAAATTAAATCGACGCTCAAATGAATAGGTCTCGTGACTCACCATACATGTGTCTACCAAATTCTATCGAAATTGGAATTGTGCACCACAAAAACGCGCATATTCGCCTACACACACTCACACATTCTTGAAAACGTCATTTTCAGATACGAGGAATTCGAATAGGTTCATCTAAATCTGATATTCGAAAGTTGGATTTGGATATGAGTGCACACCATTCGAGTTCAAAACAAAATGAGGAAAAAATAAAAGGCATTGTGTGACGCTGAGGTATATAAGTAGAATAATAACAAATAAGTCTTCTTCACAAAATTATTATTCACTTAACGACATTCACATTGGGGATTAAAAATAATGTTGAAATACAATAAGATAAAATAATAATGAGACAATCTCATTATGGGAAATTGTCCAAGGTGTTCAATTAAGTCTTCTCCAAATGTACATACGTAGCTCAGACCATACTGGAATTCATTTCGATAATCAAACACTGCTTTGAAACACGTACTCAATGATGGACTGATCAAAGCGACTGTATTCGATGCAATCAGCGGACTGTCAATCATAATCGATTTTGTGCATGAACACATGTATCCATATGTATAGTTTATTGTATTGGTACGATCATATGTGCGAATACATCTTCGGGAAAGTGTTAGACTGTAGGTACATATATTATGAATTATAATAGTCTTTTGCGGTAGCCGAACCATCTTGAAAAATTTCATCGCGAGTGAGAGAGAGAGAGAGTAGAACAATGTTTGAAGTCGATGCACGATAAAGCAAGAATGGAATATATTGAACTAGTAGCCCATTTGCGGCGTCAAAAGCTTCTTCTCAATAGTGTAAGTTGAGTTCGCACGATCGATACACTTTGCAAACTGTACCGGTGAGAGACTGAAAATGATGATGTTGGATGTTTATGGAAGCATGTGACGCAACGTCAATCGAGACGCAGTGAATTTGCCGGGAAGGTGAATACGCCTGGTAGGAGGTATATAGGAGCATCTATCGGGGCGACTGGCAAAGCCATACAGCTGCGCGGAGTGTTGAGTAAGCCTCGGACTGCATGAATGGAATTCCCGATAAGTTACAATTCAATCTTGCGCCAGACGGCTGAATCGCGCGCGGCTCGGCGCAGCTACGCAGCAGCGAGCGTATAACCGTATTCCCCGCAAACTCGCCGAATCCAAAGTACAAAGTCTCGATTCGCAAAAGTTTGCGGAAGCCGCGGCAGCGACCGCAGCACGCCTCCGACACTTCGGATCCCATCTTCGGGCTACTGTATCCGCGCGGAGCCGAGCAGCAGAGCCTTTGTGCGCGCGAGCGAGCCTGCCTCGCCCCGACCTCCCCCGACCCACACACAAAAGTCGGGGGCCGCGCGCAGGATCGTCCACGGCGCTAATGCGAAATAAATGTCAAAGCCACCCCGCGGTGGCCTGGCCCCGGTGCAATTGTTGCCCTCGGATTTATCTTTGTGTCACAACTCGCGCGAGGCAAAACGTAACACACAACCGCGCCTGCAGCCAGGTATTGTGCCGCGGGTCTCTCGCCCCGGAGTGGAAAACTTTTTTAATGGCGCCGCGTTGCGGGAGAGGGGCCGAGGCAATAAAATTTTTCACGCCCCAGATACGATGAGATTCAATGTCTCGACGTGCCTCTGACACCTGCGATCCGCGGTTGCATAGCCCACATATTCTTCATTGTTCACTTCCTCGGTCGCGAGCCTTGTCCCGACATATTCTTCACCCATTGTCCTTGGGTAAACGCCGCGAGAGCTCAAAGGCCCGAAGGGCTCCGTCCACTTATTGATACGTCGCGCGCTTCAAACCATACATGTACTTGATTTACCATGACGTTGTGCCTTTTCAAAAGGCAGAAGATTACGTTTGTATGTACTACACAATTATATCTTACAATGAACCCCAACGATTCAACCTCCATATTCCAGAATATAATATATATTTCAACTAGACACAACTGAAATTTATCATAAGCATCTCACTGTAATTAGAAGATGATGGATGCAGATCATTTCCTGCACGGAATATCAAACGAGTATGCCAGTTTCACATACCGCGTGAATTTGATCAAATAGCTATTTTTTACCACAGGTGGAAGTTACACCTCCTACCGTCAGTGGTACGAACAACATTTTTTGGCTTATTCTAAGCGTAGCGTATGCTATTGGTCTTGTTTTTACGGCGTAAGAAATTTACGCCCACTGTCAGTTGCTGTGGCAACTATGCAGAACATCTAGACTGAATAATATTCCACGGCACGGCTACCATAGTGACGGTGTTTGGACGCAAAAATAACATATACACCCACAAGAAAAACAGAGAAAGCGTACTTCGTGCCTGCTATGGCAAGAAAATTATGTTGCAATCGCGAAGAATTAAAATAGAATCGGATAAATTCAACGAGCCATTGCTTATATACGAATATACACTAAGATGATGAACTTTTACCGTGAACAGTTTACCTTTCACTGCAAAAAGTTCATGATCAGTGCGTAGCATTGAAAATTAATCGTTCCCTATCTAGATTATATAGCTTGAAATAGCTTGAAAAGGCCGATGACCAAATCAGGGAGACACGTCGCTCACTGGATATACGTTGTAACGATAACAAAAAATCAAAACGTCTTCTATCTTATTTTTGATCAAATTCACGCGGTGTCGCGTCAACTACTACTGTCGCGAATTCATCAACTAGCAAGTTTCAGGTTTTCTTTTGTAGGTGCAAGCAAATCTGATATTTCGCCGAGAAGAAACGATTACATTTCGAGGAGTTACAAAGAGCGCATTATCACGGGGAGGGTGTACGCAACAAGCTCACGAGAGGAAAAGAATTTGGGTAAAATGCAAGGCACGCCGATGGGAATTAGTCGTGAAGGAGGAGTAAGGAGAAGTAGGAGGAGGAGGGCGTCGGACCATCGATGCTTGCGTCTTGAGGAACTCGGGGCGTCCGATAGAGCGTCGGCGGGGAGGGGCGGCATATCGGCAGACATTCTCTCGGGCTGTATATGTGTAAGGGGCAGAATGGAGTCCGAAGAGGATATCGCGCGCGTCGCAGCGAGAAATGGCCGGGGCCATTGTTCGAGCGTGAAAATGACGCAGCTGAGCGCTGTACCCGCTGCGCGTGGACTTAATTCCGAGAGGAACTCGCGGGCTCGCGTCAGATATCTATATCCGTCGGGTCACAATGCCGTTGAATCCCACATTGTGCACTGCCTCTTCCATTTGCTCTATCTTCGCGGCCCGCGCCTCACACCCCGGGGGATTAGTCCGAGATAATTTTGGAAATGATTACTTTGCAGTTTGCGCTCCTTCTCCTTCTCCCACCCCCTCCTCACCGTTCAAATTTCCACATATAGGTACTATCCACCGACCGGCCAATGGTTCTTTTGCAACGCTCAATTATTTGATTGCCGATTTCACTGGATCACTATTGACATTTCTACGGCAAAACCGCTCTGGCGGGCAAACCCGCACGAAATGTCGAAACATCGCATGTCGGCAACAGTAGCCTGCAGGGAGAGCCTTGTTTTCAAACAGAACATACGTTTTTGAAATACATTGAAATAAAGGCAAACTTTCAGTAATGGAATTAGTTAGATTAAGCCATCGCCGCATTCACGAGTGTATTGATCCTCTTTAGTTTCCCGTGACTGTATAATTTCTGTTCAAAACTAATCAACACCTCGGATAAAAAATCGATGGATTTGACAGTATCCTTTATATAAGGCCCAGACCAGATTTGACCTTTATCAAAATAAGTGGACCTTGTACAGCAAACACTAAAATTCTTACACATTTCATGAAGATAAGACTATCTGTTATACTGAGAAAAATCCAATTTGCAATGTTTACTGTGCATAGATAGTATAAGGAAATATTGTGATCATTACAATATAGCTTCTAGGGCCATTTACTATGAAGTTATCGTAAACCATACAAGTTTTGAATGTTGAGGTTTACTAAATAAATTTTCTTACTTCATTTTTATTTTTCATCCATCCCAGGGTGATTCCTTCGTCGTTTGTTTCTTGTGCTTCTTGGCTGAGTACTCGTGTAATATTTACACTAAGAATGCAGAAAAGGGAATTTGTAATCACAGAGGAGCCTTTCTCCGTAAGTCATTATATTTTACATACTCGTTTGAGTGCTAAATTGAATTTAAATTTTTGAAACCTTCAATTCTGACGGATATTATTGTAAAAATTGCATAGAGTCTGGCTTTGATCATGGGTTTACTAACTGGCATCAAGTCTGGTAGCATGTTTTGCCATGCAGCATGTTTCTCACGAGAAAAATATCTCCGTAGAAACTATTGCTTACATCCCTAACAACTGTTGTCAAGGGAAAGAAGAGCGAGAAAATTTCAATATGCAAGGTCTATCTCTAAGAATTTTCGATTCACAAACCCTCTCTGAGGAAGCATACTGCATTCATTCACTTGGCAGCGGCTTTTTCCTATATATTTATATTAAAGCATACTAAATAATTTGGAGTCGGATTTTAATCTGTATTTTATTAAAAAATTCTAATGGTTTTTATGAGTACACTGTATAAACATATAGCATCAAAGTGTCATTATACGATTTATGACAATAATTGATGAAGTAGGAATCAGTAAACGAGTTTGAATGAGGTAGATAATCGTCTACTCTATTATACGTGTGCGTTGACGAATATCAGATGAATTATGACTTAACAACTATTTGAAGCTTCGAGCGTATAGTTGTGCTGTTGCGAAGAGTTCTATAATTTTTAGTAAAACTTATAACTTTTTGAATTAATTTGTATTTACCTACGAGTTATTCTCGCATTGTACTAGGAAAAATGGTAATCGCTACAGTGCCTAAGGGCATTTCCCTCAGTTTTCAATGGGCCGTACTCCGAAAATTGGTTAACCTGAATGAGTTCTGAACAAGATTCGAACTCCGACAGTAGTTAACAGAATGCTCAAAGTCTCTTGGTTTATAGTCTGAAGGTCTGAAGCCTGGCTGGGATCTCAGAAGAAGCAGACATGGAAAAAATAGAGAAGAAACGAAAAGTCGGTGCAGTCGAAACGCGGGGTGATTTGGGCAGCTGCTCCGAATTCGCGCAATTGGTGTATAGCGTGTAGTTGTACGGGCAGGGGGGGGGGCAAAGCCGTTTTCCGCTTTGAGACGGGCTGGGGCGCGCGGCTGCAAACGGCCAAGTAGCCGCGCTGGGGCCTCGCGGGGGCACGCGAACTATGCCCGAAACATCCTCTCGGTGTCGAGCGAATGCCCCGAGAGTCAAGAGCTCGCTCGGGCCGCGCATTGTACGCACGAGCTGTAATTGCCGGCGCTTGAACACGTGTACTTGGCCCAGCTGCACCTCCTGATTGAATGCTGTTTAATTTATCAGCTCGCGGGCTCCATTGTCGATCTGGCCTGGCCCCCGAAGCTGCGCCTCTCCTCCATCCAGCTATAGCGTCCCGCCCGCGGTTGTGTTGTGGATCCGCTTATTCAGCCGCTGCGCTCTTGCTTTTATCCTCATCGCTAATTCACCTGTACATCGGTATACACGTCATTCTTCAATCATCATCATTATACTTGATCGTTATCTCCTATCAGACGTTCCTTGCGAAGCAGACATCGCTCACACGTGGTCTTTTCACTCCATATACATATATCTTTGGAAGAGTCACTATTGTTGTCAGTAAGTAGCTTTTTACTGCTCGAGCAGTGCATTATAGCTGGAAGTACAGGGAATAAAAATTCAATAGATAACCAGTGGAATTTTTGATCTTTGATAAGTGACATTATGACTAGAAGATCATTCAGTGAATGTGCGCTACCCATTTTTTCCCTCAGTGGGTAAACTAACGTGCTTATCTGATCCAATTTCTTGACTTCTTTGGACTTCTATGGTTCTAATCGTTTGAATTCTTTCGAAATTCTCGACTCGCATTTTGATGTACAAAATTGAGCTTTATGGAGTAAAAACCGACTTTGCCACCTTCATAATTGACGATATTTATTGTAATATCAGGGACCAAATTTTAAAGTGGAATCGAACTCAACCTTTATTTTATTATTTGATTTAAAAATCATGGAAAATTTTTGATATCGAAAAATTTTTTTTCCGAAGCATCATTTGAGAGAAAAAAACATTAATTCTGGTAAAATTTAATTTTTTTTCGCACAATTCAAGTGTAAAACGTTGAAATGTTCAATTGAAACTAAATCTTATGGACATTTTTTCCAAATTCACAATCAAATTATGTGGAAATAGTATATTACACATTTAGTGCGTAACATTTTTAAGACGTATGTGAACGTGCGTTCACAAGTGGCCGACGAAGCGTTTTTCACGCACCGAAGAACATGAAATCAATTTTTATCAAGACCTAGTTTTTGTCGATCTCATAATTTTTTCGTAATTTTCAAATTGGAAACTACTATAGAAGTTGAGCGCACAGCATAAACCTCAATTTTATATAGGTCAAAATGAAAGCCAAAAATTTCGAAAAAATTTAAGCTTCAAATTAGACGTGAAGAAGATTACACTTTTACACGTCTACTTATTACATACTTTTGAAACAGATTAGAGGGGGTCAGCTCCAGCTGCTTGAAGTGAGTCAAGTGATCAAGTAACTCAGAATCCCTTTTATATGTATGTATATATATATATACATATGTATATATTATAATATAATGTTTATCAATGAAATTTCACTGCTTGTAATTTAGAGAGTAGACATTTTAGAAAATGGTGTACTTTCAGACTTGTAATTGTTCCTTATGTTGGATCGCCAGTTTCGAAAGATATCTCGGTTGGAAATCACAAATGTTTCTAGTATACATTGAATACATTAACATGATATTTCAGCAATGTTACTCGCCTGTTATAGGTTACATATATGTATACAGAATTTTAGGTTTAATTTAAAATGAAAATTGATAATCTTGATCCTCGTTAAAGTTTAAAGCACTTCTTGTCAGAGGTTGGCATCGTTGTGAGTAATAAGTTTGACCAACCGAGTCAAATTCTTGATGTTTCTCTTCGGCGAGCAATACAAGAATTTCCATTACTTACAGACTCTCTATCGTTCTTTTGAACGAAATTCACGAGTGTACTTCGTCATTCTTTTTGCATGAGCGATTCTATGATTTGATGGAAGTACATGTTGCAACTTAATTTCAGTGAAATATGTTTCAATTTGCTCAAACTAAGTTGCAACATGCACTTGAATAGAAGACTCGTTTTTGTAGCATTCAATATTTAAATTCAAATCAGTTGAAAATTAAAGAAAAAGTCAATAAAACGAACAAGTGTACATAATCAAACCGAATACTTCCATGTAGTGCCTACAATCCATCTGCAGTAAGCAGAAACAAACAAAATGAGCGAAGCTAAATCAAATCTAATGAAAAGAACGTGAGTTTCAGTTGATTCGGCCACACGTGCACACTGTAGTTGCACAAAATATCATGCTGTATATGATCTGAACGTCAGAACCCAGACTAAGAGCTTTTTTCAATTAATTCAACTCATTATCAAAAAACTGCTTTTAAAAGCAAGCAAAATACTCACCTGAATTATTGAACTTATTTTCGAATATTCTCACCGGTACTCGACGCAGCAGTTTGAATTTCACGTAAAAGCCTTTTAACAGAAAAGAGTATGGAGAAGTTTCGTTCCAGATAGATTCAAAATATGAAAATTGAGCTCGAAATTCATTAGTTTTTTCAAGGATTGATATGTAATTTGTATGAGCGTAAATACCAGTGGTATATCTAGCTGTAGACATACATTAATTAATTGAGATATATAGTGAAGCGGTTGAAATATCAACTTGGCGCAATATCTCGCGGTGCGGATGTGGTACTTAACCAAATAAGCAGTGGCGCAATCCGAGCTCTGGCGCCCAATTATCAGCAAAAACCCGAATATGTACTCAAGACCAGAGTGGAGTATAATTGAGAGCACGGCGCTGGCTCGACGACGCGTCTCCCATTGGCTGCTTGGCTTGGGTCGCGCGGCCGCGCATTGAAACGACAAAAAATGTAGTTACCCCCCCGAGCGAGAGCTGCGTAGACGACAGCTTGAAAAGGTCCGGAGCGCGGAGGGTTCGCCGACAATGGGCAGGCAAATCGTCGCCGTGACTGAGCGGGAAAAAATGGGGTAGCCAGAAAAAACAAAGCAATTTGCGTGGCGATTAAGCGTCGTGCGCGCTCGGCGCCTCCGACAATCGCTTCCAGCTCTGCGCGACAGTACGCTGAAAAGCCGTGAGAGATCCGATATGACGTGATTCCCAAATTGGCTCCGGCGCTCCACTCACACTTCGCAATTTGTTTTTCGGCAACTATTTTTGCTGGCCGTTCGCTCCGATCGATGCTCTCAATGCGGATCTCGCATTCCAATCTCGATTTCCAAATTGAATTTCTTCGGGTAAATTGTTAACCGTCTGCGGACATCGATCATCTCGTCGACGACCGACGAGTTGGGTCCGTATACATACGAGTGGTCTACGGTGCATTGTTGTGCCGATGCGTCGCGGCGCGTGGAATAATCCTCATGGAAATCGTTTTCAATTATGCTTTACTATAATATCATATACTATTTTCAATTCGCTATTTGGAGATGATCAATTGGTTCAACCCTCTCCGATACATTTTTTTTACCAACTCAGCGTGTTCTCGTTTTCGTGCCGGTAAAAATTATTATTTGACACGTTACGTATTTGATAAACTTTAATCGCGTCTTGTGAAAGCTTGCAAATCTCAAGCTAGACTCTCGCTGATCGTTACATTCGAGCGAGAGACCATTTCTAAATTTCAGCAAATTCCGTGACCTAATACGTAGTATATCATAAACTCTCGCCTTGCTTCATATTTTTTCCTATTCATTCAACGGAAAATCATCCAATGAGGCAGAGAAATTACGCAACAACAAATCTCGTGTTTTCTATATGAATATTATCCATTGATTTCACAAGTTTGTCGCTATACTTTGCCTCATTTGAAGAACTAATATTCCCATAACTACTTCCTGAATTTCACCTGCCGTATACCCATACAGACGTAATCATCCATAAATAAATAATTAAAATTAGCTAGCCAGCGCATTAATTTGGTCAGTTTGTGCGATCAATATATATTTATGACTTGGAGATTGCTGACAGACATACATTTATGACAATTATTATGGAGAATGATACCCGATTCTCTCGTAAAATGACACACCCGTATAAGTATGGTTTCTCTCATGCAATGCGAAGATGTGATTGTTTGTAACAAAAAAATATCTGACAGCGGTGGGATTCGAACCCACGCCCTTTCGGACTGGTGCCTAAAACCAGCGCCTTAGACCGCTCGGCCACGCTGCCTCATGAAAATCTGACGAGACAGTGTTCAAACTCACTTGTCATTTGATAACGCAAATACAATAAGTTGACGAGGCGTGCAATAATTCACAAGAATCATGCTAACTTCCTTATACTACAGCTTACAAAACTTCTGGGTAAAGTGAAATTTTATTTTCTCATAACACGTAACTTTCAGAAGCACTAGCTCGATGTAAATGGGTAAATAATGATAGCCTATCGATCTTCATGAATCAAATTATACTTAACAATCTTATGGAATATCCATGAGCTTAGTACATGCGAGTAATTATATCAATGAATTACAAAATTCACTTGTTATCGTCGTTACATCTTTTCTAATATAATACAATGCTATATATTCATTCAACTGATCCTTTAAGCAATTCCAGCATAATGTTTTTAGTTGATTATTATAATTAATCTAACTTGGCCAAGTGACTAATGCAAATTCATGACGAGATTTTGTAAGGATTTATAAAATATAATCTTTTTTGACGCAAAATCTTGTCACAAAGTTGCATTAGTCACTTGGATAATCAACTAGAAATATCACTCCGGAAATGCTGATGGAATAAATGATATTTCATACCGGAGGATAGTCATTAACTTTTGGATATTGATATCCGTACGTTTTTCAATGGACTATCATCATTGATTGAATATAATTTTTCTAATTATTGAAGTTGGTTATAAACTTATGAAATTGATATCCATCAGAGGAAAAAATTAATAATGTTAGATTATTCGTTTGGAATATAATTCTAAATATCATCGAAATATTGGGATTTGTGTGAATAAGCTCCACAATCGAGCAAGATAAGTGAATAATGAGAAGTTCTTAGAAAACGAATGAATTCTGACGCAACCGTTTATCTCGCAGATAACGCTCACAAGCAGTTATTTTCTCAAATTCGTCTGGTTTTTCTCCAACGGAAAAACGTTTAGATTGTCGAGAAAAAAAGTGCACGGATGATTAATGTGTCCGTTTATGCAACAACTTTTTGTCCATCCAAACTCTCGACTGAATATCGAATATAGTGTCGTGCAAGGAGGGGAATAAACCTATCTTACATTCTCAAGTAAATTAGATGAGGACAAACACTTGTACTACTGAGTAGCGTCAGATTCGAAGCGTTGTGGCCATAAACACCAAGAGCAATCGAATATAATCCACAACGCCCCAGGCTAAATCAGAATTAAAAGTGAAAATAACGCCCGCGCGCGCGCGGCCATAAAATCCAGCAGCGCTAACACACAATACATCGAGTCGTCATCGGCGTCTCTCTGGCGTCGGATCCCCACGCGATGTTCAAGGTCAGCCTCGTCTGCGAGTAACGTAGTAACACAGCAGCTATATGGGGGAGGCGGCGCGTCGATTGGGGGAGTTCGGGCGCTGCATTGCTTCCGAGGGGGTCTGCAAAGCATACGACGCTTTCCGCGCCCCGGCCGATATCCGTATCGCTGCTTGACGCGCGTCAGGGGAAAAAATACCATACGATTTGGCGGCGTAGAGACTGGGTATTCCGGGCATTTCTAATAAATTAAGCATTGTACACTCATTATGTAATGCAGGGGCGATCGAGTGGGGCAGCTCCGGCCTAGGGGGTTGAGCATTTTTTTTCTCCACTTCGAGAGCGGTCGCGACGGCGAGGGGGCCGATGCGCTCGACAGATTCCGAGATTGCGTGGTAATGGAGAGACTCGGCGAGAATGGCTTTTTTTCCATCGTGTTGCGCGTTTGGGACAAAAAAATCATTACTAGCGCGTTTGACAAATTATATATGTATATATTTATGAGTCACTCGTGTCTACTCGGGCTTTGCTGTCTGTCTACGTTAAGAGCGGAAGCGACGATGTCGATGATTATGCGACTACAATGTACTCCTCTCGCGACGAATACTTTCAGCAGTATATATACCGCTCCATTATTGAATTGACACATGTTTGAGAACGTAGGCGTTATGAAAATGTTGTCCAGCCGATTATTACAATCCAGAGACTTTCCGCTCGACAAGAAGTGAATTTTCTCCTCCACTTTTCTGAGCTTGATACGAGATTACAGTCCGACGTGGGAGGTCTAGCAAATACGAATTTGCTCGAAAGTCAAGGAAACGCGTAGTCTGAGAGATCCCGACTATGCGATAGCTCTCTCCCTCGATTCAACCGCGATATCCACATACACGTATATATGAGAGCATGGGCTCGAAGAAATCGCGAGACCGAGCAGTTTTGTGATGTTGCAATTCAAGTTGTAATAAAGTCTGATGAAACCGAAATTCGTACGAAAATATTTCTCCGCAAGACTCTTTAATCAATTTATTTTTCAATTTCGAATAAGTTAGAGGACCCAGAAACACATTTTATTATTGTGAAAATGACGTAGTACTATAGTAATTCAAGACTTCTAAACCTTGTTCAGAAAGTAATATTCCTTTCGGATATCAGAACAAAAACAATGTAATTTTGAATTATTTGAGCCATGCTTATGGTTAACATCCAACAACAGAATATATGTTTATATTTTAGGAAATTAGATCTATGAGGTGAAAAAATGACGTTTCGTGTCCGTGTGTATGAACAATGTGATATTGTTATATTGTGCCTTCTTATAGGATGCTCTAACGCGAGGACATTCGGAAAATATTATACCTCGCCATTGAAAACCGTATCGGCATTTAAAATAACTGTCATGGAAGAGCAGATGTCGATCGTGGATACAATAATTTTGTAGTTATGAGTTGGACGAATCTATCTAGAAATCATTCAATTTTGAAAGAGTTCTGGATGGTAAGCCTAAAGAAGAGTTTTAAGCCACTAGGTGTTGAAAAGGCTAAACTTGGATCGACTACTTGATTTCGAGAAAGTTCTCGCGTCTATTAAAACTTGTAGCTCTCACGAAGGATTGGGCTTTGATATTTTAGTGTCCAAAGGACGTCCGCGTATATCCGGCTCTGACGTTTTCTTTATAGATTTGTGCAGACCGCCGGTACTAACGATCGCCGCGACGTCGCAAATGAGTATGGCGGGGGGTGTCGAGGAACAACGGCCATTCGAAGCGATGGAAACTCGTGCCACGAATATCGGGCAGGAGTGTCGAGAAGGGCTTCCGCAGCTGCACAAGACGGAGCATCGGCGCATAATACAACAGCCGCGGCACTCGGGGAGCGTCGTGTAGGCGATTGTGCCCTTAAATACGAAGGGGGCAAAGAGTTGGTGGCGGCGGCGGCGCGGCGGCTGGCAGGGGGCAAATCGATGCGGCGCGCGTACGTTTTTTCGTGGTCTCCGCGCGGGGCGCGCCGCACGCGATCTCGCGTGTGCGGACGACGCGCGAGTCATTGACATTTTATATTTACCCGCGCCCCGGGCGTCGCCGGTTTTGCTTTGTTCCTCGGGGCGTTCGCGCGATTAGAGCCGCCAAGACGCCGGCGCGAGCTGCCTCGCGGCTCGAGATGCGTGCGTATTTCGCGAGTAATTAGTGCCCGACAGCCGGCCGCCCTGCTGGACGCTCCGATTGCGTTCATCCTACATACGTACAGATATGTTACATCCACGAGGGGCGAAAATACTTGTCATCGGCGATACACGCAGATCGTACAGGCGCACATGTACGGGCGCCTTTGTTTTAAAAGACTTCGTACGGGAAACCTTTGATGATCTGCTATTGGTATTGATTTTCGACAAACGACCCACGATTCTTTCGTATATTCTTATAGGCATGTCTCACGGGCCCAATTCGTCTCGAGTCGAATCTGGCATGTTTCAACAGATCGTCGCCGACATCATCTCTTCCCTATGTTCAATTTCATTCCGATTAAACTGCATAGGTACTACATATGCTGGTGTCGTGATTGCAGTGCTTTTTGTGAGTTCATATCATTGATAATATGCCATTATGCATACCAGCCATCCCCTTGTTACATTCTCTTCACAGATTCTTTCTCTCTTTAATAGTTCTTCGATGATCATACCGACAACAACTACCAAGCTAAGGGCCATTTTGAGTACTTGGTGATTGGAGGTAACAAAGGATAAAACGCACGTTTACTCTGGAGAAATGCGTTTATTAATGATAGAAAGACACGCGTGCCCTTATCAGAGGCTCGCGACAAAGTGAAGTGTAGGAAGGGGACCACGCCGGACCTTTCCATTTAGATTGCCAACGGATAGATGGCGCCTCATATACAGCATTCACGAACTTGAAATCCAACTGCAGCAATGATCTCTAATTATTACATCTAGAAATACATCATTCTTCGCGGACGTAGTGAGCAGGGAACGCGGCAGTGGCGAAGTGGCGGGTCGGGTCGAAGGATCATCGAGCTAATCAGTCACAGATTGATTTGCTCTCGATTTGTCTCGCGCCGAGGAGCTCGACCATTGAAAACAGCAGCCACAAGCCCGTCTTATCCTTTTCATCTCGGCGGGCGCGAGTTGGCAAGCTTCCGACGTTAGCGGCTCGTAATCTTCCTCCTCGCATCTCCTCGCAGCAGTTGAACGCTGCGGGATGGAAGGCTCCATTCAAGCTGGTTTCCTTTGGAAATTGCGCCCGATCGCGCCCTGACTGATCGATGTATCTTGTTCCAACTCCAGTCTGGGGTATCCCACTGAATCTTCTTCGCTCGCAATAATTAATCACCTACCCTACTCTCGCTCCTCTATTTGTCCTTGCCCTTTTACCAGAGATGGGACTCCTTAAGATCGACGCATACATATACATACACGTTCTTCTTGTTCTCCACAAGAATTATTTATGACTCTGGATTCGATAAGACGCGATTTTCATGACGAATCTTCCAGTTTTTGATCAAATGATTCATTATGAGCAATCACGATCGGGACACATATTGATTCAGGCGATGAGTGCAACATTATACCGTGTAAGGATGTTATACTATACGTTCGGTATTCACGCGAAAGTTGTAAACGGGATAGCCAATCCATATTTACGAAAAAAACTTTCTCGTAGATTATTGAAAAAGTTTTTACAGCATTCTAGGACCAGGATATTAAAATTTGTCTTTTGCGTCAACGTTATATGAAATTGATTTTTTTAGATTTTTCGTTTTCCTTCAGATGCTGCAGAAACTAATATGAAATTAGTCTCACTACAATGATTTGTTTGTTCGTTCGTTCCATCAATGAAATTGTTTTACGTTTCTCTATGAAATTCGCTATCAATGCAAATATTAGCTTTTCAAAATTAATTTGTAACAGTTAATTGTACAATGTCGTAGCACATAATATGGTGAGTTTGGTATTTTTATTCTGAAATAAATTCACGATCAAAAGATAACAGCGAATCAATATTGTATCATGTGTTTGCATTTTTTCACAAGCACTTGGAAAGCCTTTTGATTCCGCATTCTTTTTAGAAACCCTTCATCGGTCATTTTTCTCGAAGTCAATTTTATCCCAAGCGACAAATTCAATTTTCTCCTTTTCTCTCGTGTAAGTGTACAGAGTAAGTATAAGCTTTGACGATGGCTGTTTCCTTAGGTTAATATACTGATAAAGCGGCAATTTTGACGAATTATTGACGCACACAGCGAGAATTCAAAAAATCTGAAAATTCAAAAAAAAAATTCAAAAACCCTTGAAAATTCTCCGGGGTATAAAATCAAAATATTACAAGAATCCCGGAGTGACTTGCGTCGAAAATAATTTGCCGCCCGTTAAAATTATGTCAATATGTTGTGCGTAAGTGAAACGACGAATTTGAAAGAAAATTGTTTGGTAGCGTGGAAATGTTGATTTTTTGCAGTAGTATACAAAGTTTAAAGGTGTACAGGTTAAATTCAGATAAGTATATATAATAAAACTCTCTTACACGTTCTTAAACCGATTTTTTTTGTGTTGGAGGAAAAAACAGTTCGCCCGTTGGGGCGGTTACCCTTTCGAAAACGGATGCCTTTGGCAGAAGCTTCCGGGACTTTATCAGGGCTGGATCAATAGGTGCTGCAGGAATCAACAGCTGCAGATCCAGCCCGCAGTATAATGTTTGCAATTTACAACGTAGGTGTGACCGTTTTACCTGGCTGGCCGTACATCCCGTAATGGTCTTATTGATATAATGTAACCATAGTAAAAGTAGCCATAGCTACAAGGCGAGAAAAATTCTGTGATTCAAGTGAGCAATCGTGCTCAATTTGGGACGGAACAAATGTCAGTATATGACTGAAGTACATGAATAGCTATTTTTTAAAATTTTGCATTTTGCCACCGGTTAGTTGTGGCAAGATCTAGACCCCGAGATCAATTTTCAGCAAAATTCGTTGTGTGTTATTTCCCTAGCAACCAGTTGTTCCTAACGTGTTTTTCTCACAAATCCTTATGAGTGCTCATTGGGGCAAGCCGGAAAATCAGTATTAAGTCACACTCGATGGCCAAGGACACTGAATTGTCCCATTTTCTCCATAGCAACCGTTGTTTACCTCCCTAGCAACCGTTACGAATGTTGGAAATTATTAATTTATGACCTATTTCCGTCATTTTCGACGGCAAAGGACACAAAATCTTCCCAATTAGCTCCTTAGCAACTGTTGTTTATCGCTCTAGCAACCGTTGCTAAGGGGAAGAAAAATTCATGTAAGTTTCGTTTCCAGTATTTTCAACGTGCTATAGAGAAAATTGGGAAAATTTTGTGTCTTTTGCCGTCGAAAATGATCAAAATAGATTTGAGTTGATCATTTCCAAAGCCGTGAAAATGATCAAAATACGGACTTAAGGGCGACGAATCGATTTTGACCGCCATTAAACCGTATGACAGTCACAAGATGAATTAATCGAAAAATTAAGCAGGTCCAAATGTCTCGCATCGTGTAGAACCTAGAACCGTTTGCTTTGTTGCATTTGATCAAATAATAAGAGAGCCCGGGCAGACATCAACACTCGCGACATAGTTTGGTCAATTGAAAAAGAACGACACTTTACATAGTCACAAAGATACGAATTGAACTGATTAAATAATATTTTTGTAAATTTTGAAAAATGAATGATAGTATCGACGCTAGTGGAATGGTGAAAATACAGGTTTGGGATGCGTTTGTGGGTGATGTTAAAGCCTCTTTGAGAAAGCATACTGCTAAGGCACTTGGCAGCGGTTTTTTAACTTATTTCAAGTACAACCGACTTTCAGTACTGCAACACTCGAAGAAAATCGTTTTTGCTATGAAGCATTTATACAAGGCAGGCAATCAAAATGTTCATTTGAATGCTTTTCATCGAAAGTCTCAGACTTGTTGAGTAGAGAATAACCTCGAACGTTAGGTACATCTGGTACGAGAAGCTCTTTGATAAAGAAAAACTAGTGCAACATTCGTATTGGCTGTGTTGGCGGGTCTGTATTGGTGGGCGGCCGATCGTTCCTTGTCTCGCTAAACAAGTCTTTCAGCTCACGTAGTGCTGCACTCTGTCTGCGCAGCGAGTGGAGCGCTGTATATATATAGGGAAGATGACCGCGGAGATTTGGCCCCGAGCTCGCGCGCCGGAGCCGACCGACACACTTTGCAGCTCCGGCGGACGTTGGCCCATTCTTCGAGCCGGCCCTCCTGCCTGCGCGCAATATTCGATTATCCAATTTCCCGCGTTTGCCGCTCTCTCCCGGTGCGCGGGCGCGCGCTGAAAAGCTGAAAAAGCTCGCCGAACACGCGGCCCCGAGTTTGCTCTCATCTGCAGCGCGCAACGACCGCGCGCGGCCCGTTTCGACCGAGATTATTATGCCGCGCAGCATATATATCCATTTGCGGGCCGGTGATCTCCGCTGCGGCGAGCCTTTTGTCGCGCGACAAAGCACCTGGATCATTACGCCCCGGCAAAATATTGAAATCCCGCTCCTCCCCCTCCTCCTGCTCCGCTTTGAGACGGCTCTGTGCAATCGAGACCGCAACGATGTTACACCGCGATAATGAGGTTCTTCGCGCTGAGTATTGTCGCAGAAGAGGAGGATAGGCTCATTTCTCTCTCTCTCCCTCAAAGAGAGCTTGAATAACATTTGCTGTTATTGTCAAAGTTAATTTTTCTGCTATAGCAAGAAGAGCCGAATTTTATTGTATCTCTTAATTATAAACGCATCTTAATTATAAACGCATGGTTCCCTTGTTTCATGGGGAGAGAATATGAAAATAAGATTCTTAAAAATACGCTGTTGTGTGAGAGACACGAAAGGAAAAATAATTTTCATGCATCAACAATTTTTTGGTTATACTTGAGTCAAAAGGTGCAGCTTGGCGTACGCGTAAACAAGTGAATACAAAGAGATGCTTATTATTTCATAGGAAATACTTCCTCTCAGTGGCGTGAATTTTTGCAAATCTTATTTTTATTTATATTTTTCATGTACAGCTAGAAAGGCTCACAAAAGAAGATATTGATATGATAGTTTGATGACCGACAATAATAAACGAAACTATATACGAACAGTTGCATACACCGCTCTGTTGTAACTAACTTAATTCTATATACGTTTGAAGTTGTATCTCATTCAAATGAATTGTTTTCTATCAAAAACATTCCACATAGCTCATAAAAAAAGTATACTTTTCTGATGAAAGTATATTTTTCCTAATTTTCAAATTGAATAATAAAATAGAATTTGAGCTAGGGCCATCCTCAAATTTTGGCTGGTGTACTTTTTGCTTTCTCAAAGAGAAAGCTTTTTTGAGTCTCTGATTACACATCAAATATTTCGTAAATTTTAAAGGTGGTTTTTCACTTCAGTGAGTTCAATTTTTCAAGCTAAAATTAGAGCCACAAATTTCGAAATAATATAGCCTCCAAACTAGACCCAAAGAAGTCCACTATTTTCAAGCAAATCAGAAGTGGTCAGGCGAATCGTTGCACGAAGTGACTCAGGATATATGCCAATGGGATTTTATATATACAGATATACAGTGAATGCATAAGATTGAAAATAATTTACGGAATATTTCCGTCAATTCGTTTAAAAAGTTAGACTGATCCATGGTATGTACGGTTATTGAGGTGCCGAAGAAGCATTCCAAAATGTTTCGTTGTGATATCCCGAAGTTGATAACGTCTCCTAGTTAGTGTATGTGTACGTGTTGTAACATTTCTCGCTTATCGGGGAGTGGGATAAAATTCGGGTTTGTCCGTACAACCATGAAAATTTTTGTTATGAATACAGTACCAAAACTCACGGGATTATCTTGTGACGGATGACGCAACAAGTGTTCCGGACCGTCGTCGCGTCGGTTCGCGCGCGATCGTAGTTGTTACTCGCGATCGATTCTCTCGGTCACGGTAATTTCAAATGTCACGCGAGCGTTCCCTCCATCAAGGGAAGCTGTCCGCGACGGGAATGAAGCGCCTCGCCCCAAATGTCTGTGGTGGATTATTCCGTCAGCGAAATCACCTTGACAATGGCCATTTCTTCATCGAGTCTACGCGCGGATAGCTCCAGAATGGCCGCAACGTTTTCGCGAGCTGCCGCAGCTGCTAATTGTGGAAATGGCCCGAAAACGTGTCGGGGTTCGCGTTGAAAGCAAAGTCCCAACAAAGTTCGAGCGGCCTTGAAAAAACAATCTCACGAGCGAATGTCAAGTGCACTGAGAGAAATTTGGTTTGGGAATCCTATTAAATCATACTATATTTATATCTGAAATTCACTATATCATAGGGAATTTGACTATCCATTCATAGTAAAATTCAGTGCACTATACCCACTATACGAAATATAGTGTCTGGTGATGATATTTTCGTAAGATTCCACTTTGTATACAGTTTATTTTATTAATATATAGCCAATAATCATTTATAGGTTAGGCATATATAGTTACTGATTCGCCATATACCCGTATATGGTTGTAGCCTTTTCCCTTCATATAATAACCAGATTTTTTTCTCAGTGTGAGTACGGCGTCGCGATCGAGATTCGCGGAAGATTAAGCAGCGCCCTGGGCTCGGGGTCGTCGCGTTTTCTTCCCGAATCGAATAACCCACGATCCTTTGAGCCGGACGCGTATCGTGAGCGAAAAACCGCTCGCTCCAAAGGGGCCCCTCCGCTGCGCATCGCGCCGAAGAGTTTGATAGGATTACGAACTGCGCGGCCGCGAGTTCGCCGATGACATCGAGCCGGATCGAATTAGCACTGGGTTGGATTTTTCATCGGCGAGGTGAGCGTCGCAGTCCTCGATTAGCTATAATACTCAGGCCCGAGTTTTCACGAGAACACCGACAGCCCGGGGATGTGGGATCCTCGATGATGTGATTCTCCAAACTATTAAACTGCAGACGAAGCGTTTTCGTGGGGCAAATATACGTATTTTCCCGGCCACGGATAGAACTAGCGAAGGTTGCAGGGATGAGCCAGAGCGACGAAGCGGCGGCTGTCTGTTTACAGTAGCAGCCGGGACATTCCGGCACGCTCGCTTTGCGCAAAGCTACACGCATATCCAATCGGGGGCAGCCGCGGCGTGTCGGCCGCGTCGCGGGAAGGAGCGCGCGGGGCTGTGCGTCCCTCGGGCGGGGGCGGCCACGTCGCCATGGCGACGCGCTGCGCCGGCCGCGGCAAGATGTGTCACGATATATGCAAATCGCCAGGCCGCCGACGCTCTGCGCGAGCCAGCTAATGCGATTACACCTGCTCGAACCAAAAGCGCCAGATCGCGCCGAGCTGTGCGTCGAGAGCACATGCGTACGTGCGCTCGCAGCCATCCCTTATTTTTCACCCGCGCGCGTGGCTCGACGCTGTACTTGCACACATCCTCGACCCGCGCGACTCGACCCGATGTATACACGGATGCACCGGTTAATTATGAGCCACCTAGGCCGCGTCGCACGTCAATTCAACCGATGCGAGTACGTTCTCGAGTCGGAACAGAGTTCTGTAAAGAGATTCATTTGGAGTAAGACTTATTCATTCGTGAATACGCAAAGCTTTTCCAAGCGGACATGTTCTGGATAATCGCGAGTTTACGTTCTATTTCGGATTTTACTTTTCAGCCTGGAACCGGGCAAGGTTAGTCGGCCAACTCGACCATACTATACTACTATAGTCATACTAATTAATAATAGCCTCGAGAAAAGTATTTGAATATTATAATGATAAGAAAAGCTACATTCGCGCGCGCTCGTTTTGACGAATGAACACACCAGTTTCTTTTTAAACTTTTCCAATATACTGGATATAATTCTGTTATAGGTATACGGCGAGTGTACGAGTATACTCTCTAAATCTAAAATAGTCAAAATCTACTATTTAATAGTACAAATTGCACAACTACTCAAAATAGTAAATATTCACTATAAAAATAGTAAAATTTTACTAAAAAATAGTAGAATTTTAACTCAAAAATAGTAAATTTTCACTAAATTACTAAAATATTAGTAAAATTTTACTATTTTTATAGTGAATATTTACTATTTTGAGCAGTTGTGAAATTTTTACTATTAAATAGTAGTTTTTTACTATTTTAGATTTATACTTTTATACTGTCGAAATCCTGTTTAATTGTGATAAATTGAGAACTTTGTGAACATTTCATTTTGTATTCCATGGAAAACATGTTATGTAATGATTATAAAAATTCTGGAAAAAAACATATATAATAACTAGTCAAGCTCGCCAGAGACATTTTCAGAAATTAGAGGGAAATTGATACGAATGAAAATAATCCGTAATTAATCTTGTTATGTATGTATATACCCTTTCAGATTTGCTTGAGAAATTTGATTTGAAGCTTGAATTTTTTTGTAAATTTTAGCCACGTTCCGTATATTTGCTGGCAAAATGACTTTCAATTTTTGCTTAATTTATCTTGCTCCATATGAAAAAAAGATTAAACATGACCTTCATTTTTTCTCTATTTTGAGTGTAGAACGTGGAAAGTATCCATAATATTCAGTTTTAAATGCAAACATTTTTGCAGATAGCGAATTACATTTTTCAAGTGAAAGTGAATTTAGTGAATCACTGTAATTTTCGAATTAACTTAAGAAAATAAAAATCAAACTCAGCCCATTCTGAATTGCCGGTAAATATAGATTGTTTCAGTCTCCGACCACAAATAAAATTATGATTCCAAAACTAGGCGAAATCTCAGTTGTGAACAAGGGGTCGAAAATGCTAGAAGATTCCGGCTTCCAATCAGGCCACGAAAAATCCGGGAAAAATGTCTCAAACGAATCGGAAGGCTGGATAAACATCTATGGCGTATATACGAAGCATAGTCGAGGCAGTTGGAAGACGAGCTGTGCACAGCTGGTGAGGTTGTCGTGCGAGAGGCGCGCATCCATTTGCTTAGTAAGCCGAGCGGGCGTTGATATTTATTTGACGCGCGGAAAACGATGGACGCACGCGACGGAACTGCTCGCGGACGCCTGGCGTCCGCAGAGTACACTTATACATGGCATACCCAAGTAGCCGGGCGCCTGCGGAAGTGCAGTCGATCGCCGGCGCGGCCGAGCGCGTTTAAATCTCGCTCACGTGCGGCGGCCGTCGATTGGACATCACGTTACCATACCGCGCCCGGCTCGAGCCATTTGACTTGCAATCGCCGCGGGATCCCCCGTCCCCGCGCGACATTGTTATGCGACTGATTAAGTGATTCGAGTGGCTTCCTCCGTCGCTCCGCCGACTCGTTTGAATAATCGGATATTAATAGCACCGCGCTCAATTCTTGCCCGCTCATCTATACTATAGTCTCCACTTTCAACGCTCAACGATTCGATATCGTTCCGTTGTGAAACCCATATATATATATATGTGTGTGTTACATCCAAGTGACTGCAGGGAGCGGATGTGTATACACGCGGAATCACCCATTCAACCACAATTCACCGCCGGTCCTACAAATCGTAGCTTTGATCAGCGCACAGTCAACCGAATCAGATGCTGCTAATACTTCGCTCACGAATCCTCGCGATATTTTTTTTTTTTGCGAAATGCGTGTCTGATATTTCGCGCGCAATGCAACTCGGGGAAGCAGCTAGTCCCAACGGTTCCCTCCAAAAGACTCAAGAAAATCGAGCTGGCTTGAGATGCGCCACGTTGCACTATGTATATACGCACTATCGCCGTGGCGGACTCAAAAGTGCGCGTTGTTCGTACAGCCCTGACGCGGCGTGTCGATTCGCAAGCGAGCGGGCCGCTCGATGCCGGATCGCCCGTCTCCCTCTCGTCGCTCTTTCTCTTTTACTCGCTTTGCGCGTCGTGCGCGGCCGGGGCATGCAGCGAGGGGGAGCTCCGCTGTCGCTGCGGGGGCGAAACTTAGGGTTGGCCGATTCAGCTGTATTATTGATTTGTAAATAATTACTCTCGACTCGTTCCCGCAAAACTCGCGGAACGCGCGAATATTTAATATGCTTCGGCTTGGCGATGCCGCTCACTCAATGCCTGGCAAAACTCTGCGCTCGGGGAGGACGGCTCAACTCAAACATTGCTTGGATGATTGTTATGTGCGTTTAATTGTATTCCACGCTAGCCGAGTTCCGCCGCGCATTTCCTCATTTTCGAACGTTCCGAGACTGACTGCTGTTCCAGCAGCTATGTCTGTTCATCACTACGTCGAAGCTCGTATTCGTCGCGTTGCGACGGAGCCAATTGAAACTGTCCAAAACTTGATCACAATATTGCAACTCGCTATCTTTTCAAAAACGTTCCGTTGAAGTAGCAGATCCGATGAACAAAAGATTCTCATCAATTCATTTGCTTTGGCAAACAGAAGGCTTTGCGATGACAGAAGGAAGCTAAATCGGTCACATTGCCACTCTTCTGTTGAAATACAGCAATGCCATTAAAATTTGCAATATACGGAGCGAGTTGAATTTTGGAGCCGGTCGGCGTAACGCGCACGATGTATTTAGTTTTTTAGTTGAGCTGAAAATGCCAAAATAGCCTCACTGACGCATTTTTGTGGGCTCGGAGCTCAAATGCGAGCGCACATGCTGTTCGCAAGCTTCGGTTCATGGGTACATCTCCTTGTGAGGATAACCCCTGGAAGGAAAAAAAAAGCTTCGGTTCCACGTGGCAATATATTTTCTTCTTGTTCCCTACTCATTTTGAAAGACCCCACACATTTCGCTCTCCCAAAGAGTTCACTAGCTTGCATGTCTACCCTTTCCAGAGTCTAAGCGCGATGCGTAAAAAAACGTGGACGCGAATCAGCGTAATTGTTCTGCCGAATATTGGTATTCCGAAGGATCTGAATGCAGTGTACACCGCTCACTCGTAATCCACAGAGCCTCTTTGAGTGAGCATACATGCCGCGAATCTACTTGGCATATCGGTTGTCGGAATAGGAAACCCACCCTCGCTCGGGTGGACCGGATGAGGGGTCGTCTTACTCTCCGATTCCGAAGCGATATCGTTCCGAGTGGCTATCAAGGAAATCCCAGCTGCACTAATTTCCCGAATGATTCTGTATCTGTCGAACGCTCAATCACGAACTGCAGACCTCGGTGGAACATCATTGAATCACCTCGCGAACCGTCGCATTAGAATTGTCTCGTGTGGCGGATTCGTGGGCTCGTGGGGGGTGCGGGAGCTGGCCGTGCGAGATACGGGGTGGGGGTTCGAAACGACGGCTTCAAAAGAGCCCCCCGGCCTGCGCTCGGTTGCGTGCGTGCGTGCGCGCCGCGCGCTGCAACTCGATATTCGCCGCCGGCAGGGGGACTCACCCCCGCGTGCATAATTTGCCGGGCGCAGCTATCCCGCTCCAGTTGGTGATTACTCGGCGGCGAGCTGATATGATCGATAGACCCGCGCTGGCCGCGGCTCTCCTTTGCCGCGGTATACTTGACGCCTCGGTGGTGCGCCGCTCGAGCGACGAGCTGCTATTGAGGAGACCGCAATGGGAGCGCAAGGAGCGCTTCCTCTTCCGAATGCCTCTCGAGTCTGTTTGAGTGATTCAGTGCTTCTAGTTGAGCCTCGTCCGCGACACGTTCCCAGAGTACCTATGCGCTCACGCCTTTCCTCGCGTCGTTCATCCCGTTTGGTCAATTAATTTCGTTGAACCGCCCGCTCGCCAGCCTTCGTCGCGACAACATTTTTATAAAATCCGATTTGAAGCTTCAAAGTTCAAAAGGCGAAACACAATTCTATCGGTTTTCACAAGCATTTTATCTTTTCTCCCTAACCGCGATCCTACGTTATCCACTCTAAATCTGAAGTAATTGTACAAATTGCACAATTGGTGAAAACAGTAGATATTTACTGAAAAAGTGTTACTATAAAGTATTGATATTTTAATTGAAAAATAGTAAATTGTTACTGAAATATTAGTTGTGCAATTTGTACAATTAAACTTTGCTATTCTAGATTTAGAGTGTAGTTGGCATCACAGCCAAGCTTGATAATTCACATTTGATGAAGAGTGGATAAGGCATACGCTTATATTTCAGACTATTGGTTCACGCACGACCGAGTTGGAAACTCGACATTATCCTTACCTATTCATTCGGGAATCATTCATTTCACGCACACTCTACTACTTCGACACTCGGTGTGCCAAGTTCGACTTCTCTTGTGGGTGGAAAAAATAGTCACGCCTCATTCACGCACTGCGCTTTGATGCTGTCGCGCAGCTTGATGCAGGTCTAATATACTCATAAGGCCTCGCGCAACATTAGCCAACATCACGCTCTATTGGATGTGCACCAAGTGTTGTTCTCGCCAAATGTGACAATCGCATGAGTCGAGAACGACACTTGACAACCAGTTGCTGGTGAAATATTCTCCAATAACAATTGACACTTCTTCAAACTGACACTTTGTGCACAGGAATAATCCGCACTATTCGGCGCTCTTGCGAAATTACACACTATAAATCGGATGCGGCTTTGCGAAAATTGTAATTTTCAACTAGAATTTCCCGCACGTGTGGCATGAATTACTAATCCTATTTTTACCTTGAACTGGAAGTGAATGTCTACTCGCTCATCGACCTAATCTGCCAAAAAAGCGATTCCGCGCCCAGATGTACGCTTTCCTCTTTTGGTCTTTGAATGTGATAGAGTACGCAATCGGATATTCGTATGCTTTAGGTTTTCCATTTTTCATTTCACAATACCTCATGCTCGGGCGGATCCTGAATCAATTTATTCCAGAATAAATTCCAATTCCGAAGTTTAGGATTAGTTTATTATAGTCTTCAAAAGGGTTATCAAACGGCTTCATTCTATTTCCCTTTATTTCATCATTGATCCAGTAACCTAGGCGGACGTTTCTAAACATCCCCGAATAAAGACGTCAGCTAGACAATAGAACAAAATGCCAGTAACAAGGGCTACAAAAATCACGATCAAACAAAGAGAGAAATCAAAACCGCAACGTTCACGTTGAAAATCCACGGTTAGCTGGACATCCTCGCCGGTGTTTGAATCTCGATTACGCTGCGGGGAAAAAGCCTGAAAAATGTGGGAAATCGGAAAAATGAAAAAAGCGAAATATGTAGGCGCCGATGAACAAGTGCGACGGCCGAGTTGGAGCCTCGTCAGCCGCTTTGTCGGTGTCCGTGCGAGAGGCGGTTATTGCATAACGGTGCGAACGTCCCACCCACGGGCGGAATTTATTCGCGCTATTACGCTCTCGCGCGCGCTCGCTCGTCGCTCGAACGTTATGACGGCGACGCGGGCATTTTCCACCGTTCGCGAGCAGCCTGCCGTCGGGAAAAATTTTCCGCATTGTGATGTGCACTTGCGGTCGTAAGAACGTCTCCCGATCGCTCATAACTATACATTGTCATCTGTGAGATTCAAGCACGCTATTTTTAAATGGGAACGTTCAAGACCATTCGCTCGGTAAATCGTAATATTCATTGGTACTCGTTCGTGTTCCTTATCAGCATTGCCGAATCTTTCTGACCTTCGTGTGTTGAATCACGAGAATTAAATTTCGAGGGTGGAGAGACTATTTTCTTCCGAAAACTTTCACCAAAAGTCCACGAGCTTTCTTCATTCAAAGCTGACCAATAATTTTTCCATGTCCAAGCGTGGTTACTCCATACTGGGCCGCTTATCGCATCATTTTTCAAATTATAAAAGCTTATAATCATTGACTACAGCTCCAACATTGTAATTTGAAGAAACCGATATAATTGAACATGATAATATCACGCGTGTGTACCATGAAAATCGAAAAGTATGCCCCAAAGATTATTTTTCATTTGACATAATATTTACAGTAGGACATGAACTACCAAAATATAACGCTGAAAACCTGACAAAGTTTGAATTACTCAATTTTACCATAGTAGTAATCACATTTGCGTTAACACTATTAGAAACAGCTACAAAGGGGGTACGAATTGAATAATTAGCAAGTTTCCAGAACCATAAGCTTACCTTAATTGATGCTAATCCTATGCATTCGCAAAAAATAGAACAATTTATGAGTCAAATTTTGTTCATATGTGTATAATTCGTATTTCACGAATCTATTATCTTTCAGAATGTTATGTTTATTACTCTCATTGTCAATTACAAAAAAAAAACGAAATATATAACCAAGAATATCATTTCTGTTCCTTTCTGTTTCTTCCATATGAAGTTATGAAATATGAAAAGAATTTTAAGCGTGAATTAAATCTCTACGCTTTTCCTACATCGTTGCTACTGCTTGGGACCACATTTGAAATAAAAATGTGTTAAGAACCTGCATATTGTACGAATGCTAGCGGGAGCGCATTTTATCGAATTGGTCAAGAAATTTACTTCAGAGCGTTGTATATATTGTTATCGTATATAAAAATGTCAATTCGCGTGAAATTTCTTTTATCGAAGAATCAGCGCCGAATAAGTGTCTGGAGAATTCTTTTCCGATAAGCGAGCGAGGTCAATACAATCCCGAAAACTGTAATTTCACGAAACTTGCGATACGTTATTGTTATTGGAAAAATCATTCGTGCAGTTTGTTCAGAGATTGAACAATCGTCGTTGCTGTACGTTCCATCTTGTTCCTATGGAAAGAGTAGAGAATTCTTTGTCCTGTTTCAAATTGTCAATTTCGACTCGGTTTTCTCAACTATTTTTGCCCCCCTCTCTCCATAAATAGAAGGGAGCAATCTTCGAACTCGTCTTATTTTTGTCCTGTCCGGAATACGCTCGCGTCTCAACAGCAATACAAATAGGAAAAAGCAATGATTGATTGAATCAATACGCTTCAAAGATGAAATGTGCATACTAAAAGGAGAAGTAGAGAGGCTTGATTCAAAACTTGACTGATGTGAGCATGGAAAAAACTATTGGTCATAATTTCCGCGACAGAAATTAAAGTGTCATCGTTTGCAAACACCAGGACGTGAAGTTGGCATTTTTCGGCCACTGACAGGAAAAACCCATTATTTATGTGACCTGCTCGCTTTAGAGACAAAGACGTATGGATCATGAACAACGATAAAACTTTTTGAGATGATTTCTAGGCACTCATTGTGAGATATTTTTTGGATAACTCACATATTAAACAGCCATTCGAAATAATATCACGATTTTCCGCAGATATTCGTGAATCCGCGGTATATGTAAGGTACATGTATACCCAATATGCGCCACCTGAGCGAGAAAGATCACTACACCGCGTCAAGTGTGAATTTTTGGCGGTAAATAGAAGGTCTACTCAATACCTTCGAAATGAGCCAAGCTGTATTGAATTTGGACTCTTGTATGCTGAGATATAGAACTTTAAAAAAAAAAAATATTTTCAGGAGAAGGATCCGAGTGTATCCAATATGCTCCACCCAGAGAATAATTTCCCTTTCATCAGGTCTCCTTTTTTCTGGTGGGAATCCCATCAAACAGTATTAACTGAAAGGTTTATTACATACCTTCAAAATAAGGCAAGCCGCATCTTGATGAGACTGTTCTACGCTGAACAAGAGAATTTACAAAAAATGTTCTTTTTCGGTCATTAGACGCGTAAAATTGAGAGGAAAATAAAAAATCCATTATTTGGGGGGTGTCGCATATTGGGTACTCTTGACAAAAATAACTAGACCTATCGATACGGTCGATAGGAAGGACGTATGATGGAAATAAAAATAGGATGATGTAGATGGAATGCCAAGGTATGGAATGGTCTGACGTTCGAGTTGTTTGGGCCTAGTCTAAGAGTATAAAATAAATTCGCACTCATTTGAGCGAAATTAGATGAAGAAGCAGGATTGGTGAAAAAATGGATGAAATGAGGTATAAAAAATTGGTGTAAGCGTTTGCGACCGGTAAATTTGTGCTGCGGGGCTGCTCTAGATATGAAATACTTACAAAGGGTGGCGCACATTGGGTATACTTGCCTTATACATACGTATGAGTTATACAGATCTACTGTGTATGCATCAAATTATGAATGATTAACGGAATATCTGCGGAAAATCAAAAAATCAGCCTGCAGTGTTGTATATCGAATTACCGTTGCAACCAAGTTGTTTCTCTTATCATTAGCGATCTTCGATCTAGCTTCCTATGAGTGCTCACTGTGCTAGTGATACAGTGACCCCCGTTCGACTGTTGCTTACAATGAATACTCGAATCGTCACTGAAGAAATGTAGAGACTCCACACGTGTGATAGATGTGTGAAACAAATAAAACGAATAATGGAGAGATCGTGAAAGTTGAATTTGGCGACGATGGTAAAAGTAAATGCTCGCGAGTAGATTAGTGTCGACTGGTGTCAACTCAGGGAAACACGACTAATAAAAGAGAGAGAAAGAGAGAGAGAGAGAGAGAGAGAGAGAGAGAGAGAGAGAGAGAGCAAGAGTTGCACCATGGCGTTATTTTCTACACATACAGTGGAGTATCAGGTGGTCGGACGGTCGGGTGGCAGAGCTCGGTGTCGCCGTGTCAGGAGGACAGGAAAATCCCGCGGGCGGGGACGGAAGCCGGGCAGACGGAAACGTCCGCGGCAGCCAGAGGTGCGGAGGGAGATCCGCTCGCGCGCCAGCGAGGATTACGAACGCGGAGCTGCGCGGCCGCATCTGCTCGGGGAATAAAATACAATAAATGGCAGACGTGCGTAGGCGAGCGTAAATGCCTCGACTCCGGGGCCGCGGTAAGTCGGCGAGTCGGTGACTCATGACTTGCCCCCCGTGCAGCTTCGAGCTTTGAGTGAGCGTGATGTTCTTCCGGCCGAATCGTCAGCATCGCGGTCTGCGCGGCAGCTCCGTTTGACCTCTGCTCCGTGCCTATGCCCCTACTTACGTACACGCGGACGGTGCGCGATATCTAATTCCTGCCCGGCCAACTACGACTGCACGTCAAGTTCGATAACTTCCAGGGCAGTTTGATTAGGATATACATAGGATGCTCCTCATCCAACTATGTTTGTCGACGTCTAGCTCCACCTTCACCGTGTTTGCTCGTGTATGCTCAGACCCTAACGTCGCGCGTTATTATTCATCACCCCACAATGTTCTTTGTGCATTTTGCCTGCCAGTTTTGCGAGCTGGCGGTGCTGATCTGGTGCATTATGGTCTTCGAGCCCGTATCTTGATATACATCATGGAATTTCAGCCTCTAAAGGACGGCCACGAGGCTTGTATATCGGCTCCGATGCAAAATCGCTATTTCGCGTTGGCAACATGAAACGACAAAACACACGCACATTCGAGCATCCAAACAACTATAAAAAAGGCTACGTACGTCCAGGTCATTATTGTTATAGGCAATCAATCGTCATTGTCCCATTCAGAGTCCTTACAAACCAGTCTACAACACTTCTTTGCAAAATTGAAGATCAACGACATTTTTGCTTCAGCTTCCCCAAACGAAAAGCCTATATTGATGCCCTTGGCGAGGATCAGCAGATTTTGCAGCTGATTGTCAACTTTTGTTTTTGCTTTTGCAATAACTGCCAATTTTTGACAAATGCTCCCAAAGGCTATTTCGATTGCGCTCCGATCCATGTCCGATTCTCGTGCTTTCGCGAAAATAGTAAGAGCATATATTTACATTTGCGAAGTCTGATAGCTTTCGTGGGAAACGGTCGGGATGCGCTGCTCTTCGCGAGAAGTTTTGAAACGTAGCCAGTCTCCCGGAAGGCTCCTACCCTTCGCAAACGACTCGAGGCATGGCGGAAACTCAACATACAGTTAATACGTAATTCAAGCCACAAGTCAGGCCAATTTAAAGCACGTTTTAACATCTTAAATCTCAGTCGTCCAGCGCACGTGTGTCTTTCTACACGTGTAGCCGGTTGCAGTTTACGCTTCGTTCATCGCAATTTGATCTTACAAGGAGAGTATCAGTTTTTCCGCGCACCCGAAAACTATCTTACAAAGTTTCTCCAAGATCCGAGACTGGCAATTCTCACAGCCTCCTTGTTAGCTTAAAGTAAAATGACGAATAGAAAATAAGAAATCGTTTATTTTATAAATACTTCCCTTTTCATAATGAGTATGCTAGACTTTTGGATATTTCTAGTCTGGTTCTTATTTTGCAGTTTTCAACTATGATCAATCATCATACTGACTAAACTTTGGTGAATGCGTAGGAATCCCTCATCACAATCCAAAGCCATATATTCAAGTACTCTAACGATGTCAAGTTTGATCAACATTTTTTTTATTCACCTGCGACTGGTCGCATCCAAGATTACAGGGAGAATTTCGACTTTCCCGGGAGAAGTGCACTCTTATTTCATAATAGATATCTAGCGTGTGCGTATGTATGTGTGTGTGTGGAAGGCGTGTTTAGATCTAAACCAATCAAAACTCTCCGGAACTGGCCTCATACATTTTCCGAAGAAATAGTAAAACAAATGAGATATTCATTCATTATAATCTAACAATTTGCAAACAACAAAGTAATACTTCCATATATGAATACTTTTCTGATGTTGAATTCCAAGACATTGGTATAATTCAATAATAACGCAAGTTTGGATGAATCTATGTAACTTGGAATGTTCTATTGATTGTTTTGTAGTTCTTGCAGTTGAGAATTTGATCTAAAAAATTGGGCAAGGGCCGTCATGCTTTCTCGTCAGAGCTAAAACAAAATATTAAAAACCGATGGATAAATTATTTCAACAATCGGCACTTACGTGACTCTGAAGACAATGTCTCTTACTAGTGTTTAAGCATTTTTGAGCACATTTGAGCATGGACGGGTTAGCGTATGTACGACTGTTACTTGCACAGACTGGTAAAAATTCTTTAGTAGTAATGCAGGGGCACTCCCCTCTCTTTGTTGCAAGAGCTTGTCCCTTCACGGAATTCATCATAATTACTGTGAATTATAAATTTCAATTTTTATCAAGGGAAATTGTTATTAAAAAAAATCATAGAGATCGAAATATCCGATTTTTTATAGAATGATTTTCTTAGATCTTCTTGAGAATATTCTGCTATTAATTTAAGAGTTCATGAATTATGTCTTGATTTCGATTCATCAATGAGCGAGGCTAGCAAATCTAGAGGTCACTGAAAAGTCCATAATTTTATGGTTAGGCTACTATGTCAAAGGATATTCTTATTACCCAACATCACAGTGAAGACGAGCGCGAGTTTCATCTTGTTGGTATGGGCTCAGGGCTTCCCTTATCTTCTCGTCATTCCAGACAAAAGATTACAGAAGTAATGATACTTTGAAATGAAGAGAACAGTAATGATTGCGTTAAATGCCGGTGATGGCATGATATGCATTTGCGATGGTACCAACGCTCGTTTGTTTTTATTCACTCGAAAAATAAAAATTTGAAAGCATTTGCATTCGAGCACTTCTCTACACGTCTATGAACCAGAAGCTCTTGTTTTCTTCAATATTGGTGATGATGAAATACTCCACTACCAGGTTATGTCAAAAAAGATGATGAATTTTATGCGGATGTCACATATATAGAGGTGATTCTACCAACTAAGGTGATTTTGCTTGAAAAAAACAATGAAAATTTTGTAAGTCCTTGAAAATTTTATAAGTGGTAGAGGATACCCCGAGAATGAGTATTCCAAGTAAGTGCACGACTTTCACGTTCTGCGGTTTTTCCTGTGAAAAATCACAATTCCCAGAAACTAACTCTGCTATCGGGAATCTAAGGGAAATATTAATCCGATATTCATTTGATTTAGTCAAAAACGAGTGACGTAATAGGGAAGTTTCAGTGTGTTCGCGCACCGGCCGTAGAAAGTTAACGTGGAACGCCTCATGTATAAGAATTATAACTTCACTCAGCATTCACTAAGCATCTTAATTAAAACAAAGAGTCACAAGGATTTTTGTTTGATTTCAACGTTATTTCTAAGTGTGCCACGAGAAAAACCAGTAGATTTAAACCATTCACGTTCTTACTTTTTAACATAATATATCGATCATTTTACGGCCTTTTTACGGGTGACTCATGAATGTTTCATAACTTTATCTCTTCGTTTTCAAGTGCTAAATCAAACTGTATCAACACGATTCTGTAGTTGATATCGTTTAAAATATTGCAAGACAAAATACCCACGACTAGCTTTATACTATTCGAATTATGAATCTTAGCCGTCCTCGCGAGTATCCAGCGAGTCAACCGTCGGTAAATATATGAGGAGAGTCTGCAGTGTATACGCATAAAGTTGCGCCCAACGTACATGTAAGAAGTACGTGGAGACTCGGAACGTGGGAGTGACGATGGCGACGTAGCGGCAGTGGCGCTCTACCACCTCGGATATATATATTCGTAGAGATGGCTATTGGGATTTAAGGGCACTTGTTTGCCCATGAATCATCCCCACCCTGTGGTGCACCCTCATCGGTTCAGCGACTGTAAATTTCGTGCCCCCCCCCTCCCCCTTGTTAGCTTTCTCCTGCGTTGAAAGGCTGCGCGAGAGCTCGAGCTGTATACCGTTGCCGACGCTCCCGCGGCAACGAGCTTTCCTCGCACTCCAAAAGCGTGTTATTCCAAAATTCAATCCTCGCTCTTTCGACAATTTAATGCGTCTGATGGACGCCGTTGTTCTGCGCATATATGAGTTCTCGACTGTTTGCCTCCGTGGCAGGGCCAGACCCGCATTGAGTTACGGTCGCGCAGCTGCAGAGGAGTATCGTTAGACTTATCATTTGCGAGCCGCAAAATCTACTTATCTGCTCTTTGGCAGCTCGAGTGGGTATGCAAACAACTCAGCAGAGAAATGATCAAATGCCCGACCTTTTTAGTTATCGTACAATTGTACGCGTTTGTCCGTCTGCAAGGATCATCGGCCAACATTTCAGATTCCCGGTAGATATATTGTGAATTGAATTCTCATTGAATCGGCTGAACTACTTGATTTTTCCAAAGTAATAATTGTCCAAATCCCAAGGTAACAAGTATATATCATTGAAAGTGCAGCAAAATTATTTCTATTTATTAATGAAAAATGAAATCATAAAGAACATTGTATGATGATGCTGTACGTTGTGAGATATTGATTTTCATCTTGAATTGAAGATGCGGTGGAAATTATAAATGATTGAATTGATGTTTTAGAACAGAGCTGGACAATCCACGAGGAACGGGCGACCGCACAATAACCATGGACAACGAGTGAGGACGAGGTAAGCTGATTCATATACGTCGCAAGCGACTGGTGCAAAAGTTGGCTTTCGGTATATATATATACCTATAGGTTTCTCTCAAGTTGATACGATCCCCTCTGAAAGCAAACTCGCGTTGCTCTATAGTTTGTCCGTTCTCTTTTTCGACAGCTATATTTTGGCTGTGTTGAGGAGTAGCTAGTCAAAAACAGTCAAACATTCCATTTGGGAGAGATTATTTCCCCAGTATTTCACTGGATAAATTGAGAGTCAAGATTTTCGACCGCTAGGTTAAGCTGTGAGAGACATTTCCAATGCAAAGCTTTGTGTAGAGTTAGCATTATTTCAGTTGAATCATCTACCTCCAAAACCTCATAACCTCTTGAGGAACAATAATCAGTTTCTCAAATTGCTGTTATCACTGTGGCCACCTCATAACGAAATTGTAAGGAAATATATCTTCGTGTAAGATATGACCAATAAATGGGATTCTTCTCTTGGCAGAGAATTGTCAAAATCTCATCGTGAACCAATTAACAACGAAAATCATGGAATTCTCGTGGAGTATGATTTGAAACAGACACCCAAGAACGCTTTCGGGAAAAAAATATACTCCAGTCCATCGATAATTTTAAACATAATGAAAAAATTAGAATTTCACAAGTGATGTTACCTGAGCGAGTGGACATGATATATACAAGCGATATACATATATATGTGGTTTCTGGTAATTGCGAAAGGGGAAATGTATAGCTAGAAGTTCAAGTTATTGACGTTACTCCTCGTAATAATAACAATTTTCAATTTCCAACCAAGATTTATTGTGGTACCGGAAATTTGGCAATCAATTCTGTATAGATAAATTTTTTCAAGTCTCAGTTAAAGTCTAAGATCTAAGATAAAAGCCATACATCATATCGACGTGTCTTACGAAGAAAGACACATAACTGAATTTGTCCGCGAAGAAAGACACAACTCACAATCTGTCCGCGAAGAAAGACACAACTCGCAATCTGTCCGCGAAGAAAGACAAATGTCGGAATTATTCTCCCGCAAATATTAACGAGAAAAGAGTTTATACTGTAGAAAAGACTTTTTGTTTTTGTCAATGATAACCTACTCGTTCTAAGCTTTCATTCCATATATTTTTTTATCTCGGGAAATTGTGGGATGTGCACCATGTATCCTTTTTGCGGCCAGAGATAGCGAGTTGTGTCTTTCTTCGCGGACAGATTGCATTTGTCTTTCTTCGTAAGACACGTCGATATCTACATGTATAATTTCCTAGGCATAATCTACGCGCTTAGCTCGTACGTCTCATGATAGGCATAGATAAGGTACAGTTTACATTTCATATGATATGTAAGTCTCGATTATGCCCAGATTATGTCAGTTTATTTTGAGGAATAATTTCCTGGGCATAATTTTTTTATTCGCGAAAAGTCATAGCAATTATATCCGTGGGATAGCAATTAGTTCCAAGGAATCAGAAAGAAATGACTGAGGCGCGTGTTTCATCTGAACAAAAACAAACCCTTTTGACGGGGTAAGTCTATTACACGAGACAATATGGTTGGTGAGAATCTTTCATTTGTTTTTGCGAGTCGTTCAGACTCGGCCTTTGAACATTACGCTCATTGCATAATACATCTGCGGAGTCCGCAGTTGCCTCGGTTTCTCACCTGGCGCTTCCTCTTTGTCCCTCCTCGACTTTTTTCACAAGCCTGCCGACATTCTCTTTCTCAGCTCCACGACAGGAATATGCAGAGAAACTTGTTTCCTCACTTCAGCGTCGGCGGCGACGACGACGTTTTCCGTCAAGCCGCAGAAAGAGAGAGAGAGGGAGGGAAAGAGTACGCTCTCCTCTGCTCTGAAGAAATCTCGAGCTCGCTTGAAACTCGCGGCTCGATTTATTCTGTCCTTCCACCTCTTTGTACACGTTGTATTTTACATGTTCAATAGCGGATTACGCGAGAAATGCGCAACTTTTGCTGCTAACTCGATGATCCGCAGATTTCCTTCTCTCGGTCGTGTCTCCCCATATACTGCACTCTGTCTCGCCGCAACTGCAGCACGAGAGCCCATGTACACTTTGGCCATACTCGGCTGGCGTCTTCAAAAGTAATGGAGTTGAGCGAAGGCTCGACATTCAAGTTTCTTTCGTGCAGAAAAACACGCGGTGCAACAGCCCGCTTCTACAAACAAGCATAATTATTTTTATATTCAAGCATCATGAAAATACCTGCAAGTTCCCGGTATAGTTTATTGTCTATTTTTGTTACTATATATCGATGCCTCTTACGAAGAAAGACACATGTCGGAATTATTCTCCCGCGAATAAAATCGAAGAAAGAGTTCAAACCGCTCAAGTGAACTGTAAAAAGGCTTGTTTTTTTTGTCAACTATACCTATAGGTATAGTTGACAAAAAAAAGTTGTTCACCTATACTCATTCTAAGGTTTCATTCTATGTATTTTCTTACGTCGGGAAATTCTGGGGTGAGCGACAAGTGACTTTTTCGCTGGCAGACGCGAAATGTGTGTTTCTTCGTAAGAAGCATCGATATGTACGTTGCAGCAGCCACGGGGCCCCGGATAAAATGAGCGCTTCCATGCGGGGATTGCCACTTTTCGCTGGATATTCACGTTTGGAAGAATTACCCGAGGATTTTGGGGTCGAGCGTCGAAAGCGGCGAACCATTCGAGAGGATTAAAATGTTGTGGATGCGAATGGATTGAGCCGCATCGCGTCTGGAACAAAGAGCAGCGAGCTTATGAAAACTGGGAATGCGGCGCGTGTAAATGTTGAGCCGCGCATTCATCGCTTGTGGCCGTGGCAGATATACAAAAGCCGGGGCCGATAGGGCGAAAGAGCGCGCGGAGCTCCTTGCCACTCGAGCCGGCGAGCATGAATCGAGTGCGGGGCACGCGCGATCAAACGCGACAACAAAGCGGCCCGCGAGCGAGACGCGACGCACAGCCAGCCCCGAGTGTGTGCTCTCGAATGAAAAATGCACGTGTCTGAGCGGCCGGCCGCCCTAATGAAACACTTGATTCGCAGAGCAAAGTGGCTGCGCAGCTTTCTTCCCGCGCGCGTTTGTAATTGCGAGCGAGCGGGGAGCTGCAGGAAGGGGCTGCGGACCCGGGCAAAGTCGAGTCGATAACGAGGCCGGCTCGTAATCGCGCACGAGCCCCGCGCTCTGCTTACCGCGCGGGGCCCAAATTGCACGATCGTGCGCGATCTGCACGCTTTCGCCCCGCACTTAACCCTCTTTCTCTCTCGCTTTTCCCGCTTCTTGTGGCCGCGCGTTTCCGCCCACTCCCAACCCGCGACTTTTCACAGCCGTTTTTGCCCAGCCTCTGCGATCCGCGTCCTCGGCGACAGCTGCGATTTCGAATTACACGCTCGATTACCTTGTTCAATGTATGCGCGCTTTCCCTCAATATCACCTTGCTCCTTGCATTGTCCGCTTTTCCAGATCTACAAAGTGGATAGTTATCCGAGATGTAGGGCGGGTCCCGCGCTTCAACTCGAGGTTCAAGTGACAAATCATCATTATATCGACAGCCCTTACGAAGAAAAGCACATTTCAAATCTCCGACGAAAAAAAGCACATTTCGACCTTCCGGCGAAGAAAAGCACATTTCACGGTTTACGACGAAGAAAAACACATTTCTGCTTCTCCGAAGAATAAAAGCACATTTCGGCTTCTCGGACGAAGAAAAGCACATTTCAGCTACGTAGCATATTGAATGATGAGATGTATGAAATTGGGTATCTCAATACTCGTGAGAGTGTGTGAGAACGTGCAATGTATTAATTTACTACGTGGTAATGCGCAGTTAATTTTCTACCACATCGAATAACCTGAAATGGGCTTTTCTTCGTCCGAGAAGCCGAAATGTGCTTTTCTTCGTCCGAGAAGCCGAAATGTGTTTTTCTTCAGCTGAGAAACTGAAATGTGCTTTTTTTCGCCTGAGAAGCTGGAATGTGTTTTTCTTCGTCCGATAAACGAAATGTGTTTTTTTTCGTCGGAGATTTGAAATGTGCTTTTCTTCGTAAGGGCCGTCGATATTTACGCGCCTTCCCTTGCATCATTTGTCTCATTACTTTCACTTCGATGTATATAGAAATAAATTCATTCATCAACATCTTATAAGATTCGTCATTAGTGCTGAGAGTCAAAATTCCTTCACTCGTCCGCATATTTTTTGTCGTACAATCTTCAGTTTATCCGTAGACTCGTGACAATTGTGTGAGCGAATGGTCATTAAGTAGAAAGCAAGTGCTTTGGTCGGACGAATCGTTCTAGTGATGTAGCTCAGCTCATTGACGGGATCATTATTTTCCCATTGAGACAATTGAATAAAGATCGCAGCTGAATATTGTGTAAGAAAAACT
Source organism: Aphelinus atriplicis (assembly GCA_020882685.1). Taxonomy (NCBI): domain Eukaryota; kingdom Metazoa; phylum Arthropoda; class Insecta; order Hymenoptera; family Aphelinidae; genus Aphelinus; species Aphelinus atriplicis. The sequence continues at coordinate 31,384,580 of CM037073.1, forward strand.
GCGAGATGTTTTGCTACGCCAAGACACGGGAAATGGTATGGCTCGTTGTGTGTGCGAACGGCGCCTCGGTCGTAATGTACCGACAAGCCATCAGAGTATTCGATGTTCGAGTTTATTAATTGCTGCTGGCATGCGATGCTGGCTGCGCGTAATGCGGATTGTTGACTACTCGCCGAGGAGGGCCAGATGGAGTGCTTCAATAATGCCGACAAGAAAATACAGCTCGGTTGAGATAGATCATCGCACCGCGAGATATGCAGCCGAGTACACCGGGGCTGGCACCGGCACCGCCCGGCGATTAATTAAATCTTTAATTACCATAACAACGGGGCTCTCTCGCCTCTTTATCTCCCTCTCGTCGCTCCTCTCTGACCTTCGGCCGGCACTGCGCCGCGCAAAAGCCGCGCGACAACGCTGCCATCAACAACCGCATGGTCACTCATTTTCTCCAACATCCACTCGACGATTTGGCTTGTTGCATCACTTGGGATACGTTAGTAACAGGTCACAGTATTATTGCTCATTTGTTGTTATCGATATGCTTCTGTTCTCGCATATTATTCTTGGTGCAGTTCTCCAAAGTGAACATATCAATCAAAGAATTCAATCGTAACTTTTGAGTTGGAAAATAATTCATCCCTTCCCGATTTCTCTGCATTGCGTAGTTATTCACGATTATTCATTCAGATCAATACTCGAGATCGCTTTATTTAGACAAGATTATCCAAATGAAAAAGCATTGCTATGCATATCTCCTTGAATCTCAGTAGTATATAAAAATGCATAATGTGATAAGTGCATATTTCCATGATCATCCACTCCATTTATATTTTTACCATTTACTCTCGGGTTAAAATCGCTCAACGGTCTGCAAATCGATGAAACGCTGTCGTCGAATATTCATGATTTATTTGACCGTATAAATTAAGGAATCTCGTGGACACTTTTCAGGATGGCTCCTTAGCCTGATTCGGATTATTTCAAGTAGAACAATCAATTGCAGATCGCACGCGGAGAGCAGACGCTTCACGCCCGCGAGCTCGACTCGTATAATTCGAGCTATGGAAAATTGCCAAGCCGAGCCAACGCGTAGTTTGGAATAAGTCTTGAAAATAAATGTCTCTGAATCGTATTTTATGATGATGCCTAATGAAGTTCACTTAAAATTCCGAATAACTCGGTAAATCATAATTTGATGGTTGAACGCAGTGATTACGGTAATCGTGTATATTTATGCGCCGAATATCAAACCCCACGTCTCTTTTTCAATTCTACAGAAATGCAGTGCATCCACGATGAATCACCTGAAGTCTTGTGCTAATTTCAGATTAGATATAATCCGATATAGATATAAGTCTTAGATTCTATGCCACCGGTGCTCGTTACTTTTCACCCACCCCCTGAAGTATTTAATGCGGTATTTTAATTCAATTAATTTTCAGGATAAATACAACACTATATCGAACGAACAGTTCAATCATTCTATCTTACTGATTTGTAGATAGTTAGAGCTAGAACACTGAGGAGCAAAACAGCATCGAATAGATTATTGTCAGCGTTGATTGAATCGGTGTGCTCGTATCTAAGCACGCGTACAGAGTTGCAATTAAAGAGACAGGCCATCTGCGACTGTTCATAGTACACAAATGACTAATTACTGTAGAATAGCTTCGAATCAATGTGGAAATTGAACTATGAGTTACAAATAAATAACAACGTGTAATTTTTGAAATTTCCTCAGTACGTGAATAAATGTGTTCAAATATTTTTGGAAACAGGAATGACTTTGTTCTCCGATCAATTCTATGTACTTTTCATTTGTCTTTATAATTTCCCAATACAATACATCTAAGGCATTACGCGTCAAGAATGATGTCGAACTGAAATTTGAAATTTATTCGAAAAACAGAGTTTACCCACTTGAATTAAAAATGAAACAATGGGTTCTGGGAAGAAGTTCTGGGTTTTAACTCGTTGACATGACACCGTTTCAAAGTTCCAGAATTTTTATCCTGAATATAAAGTGTGTACTAAACCATAATATACAATAGGAATGATCACTCGAGTACCTACATTGAGTGAGTTTACAAAATTGTGAAATTACGACAAACACACTCATTTATGATTCTGCCATACAAGTTCAAAAGTATTCTTACTGAAATACCAATGCAAATTTTTCTCTTCTTCTCCCATTGACTCATCGAGAGTATATACTGATATATATTGTTATATGATATATTGTTGATAGACTTGTTATGATATACTTACGTCAAATACTTGTTACATTATTTAAAGAAAATCGAATATCACAACTTCTATAGAAGGCTGTTGCTCTTTGACGCATATGTAGGTAAATACGAACGAAATGTTTAGTACCTGGATCCCAGTATTTGGAGGAAAAAAATTGAGATTCCCTCGAGTTGAATATAATGATTGAGAAGAGATCATTGCGAGACATATTTGAAAATCGGTGGTGCACGAGTCGATCAATCTCAATAGGTATGGGGAAGAGTTGTGACCCATCAAGTTCAAGAATTAAGTTGAAAACTTTGTTTATGTACTGCGCCCTTTATTGAGCGACGCTGATGGAACTTTGAGCGGACGAATTGTTTGCAAATCTGGCAAGCGAAGAGTGTGACGCGTGGCATTGATCGAACGTCTCATTAAATTCGCACCACATCCGAACTCTCCAGCAGCAAACAGAGCTCGCGGCTTTGCTGAAAAATCCAGGTCGCGCAAGCACTTCGCACTAAAACATGTACGACTTCAAGAGCTGCGGCCACTCGCGAGCTCACACAGGCAGACCAAGGGCCTACATAACTTGAAGAATTTGTATACATGCACATTAACGCGAGCCGGAAGTCGAGATGAGTCCGGGATGGTTCACAGCTCGTAGCGAGTGCAACACGTAAACGTGTAATTCTTGACATTAAGCCACACTCGAACGATGTGATTAACCGCGTCGCGTCGTCTGTCATTTTGCTCCGTCTATTTTCCGGTGAGCTCACGGCGCTTCCGCTTCCGAGTTACATTTCGCACCGCGCAGATACACCGCTGATTTGAGAAGCCAGGCGAGACTCGAGTAGATGCTATGCTATACTCGTAGCCAAACCTATTTACACACACACACACACACACACACGCTCGAATTTGTAACGGAGGAATGCGTTGATGGGAAATTTCAGTTCTGCCAAGGTTAAATCCAATTCCTGGTAACAAACTATACATCTGCACATTCTGAAATTATTGCTTCCACAGAATAAATCTTATATATTCCACGAAATAAATCTCATGAACTTTTCCGCGTGTAGGTATAAATATTTTATCTCCATTCCATACTATTCCAGTTCAAATTCATTTTTCAGTAGATTATTCGATTTTGAGACCAATATAGAACACTAGATTCTATCTTCTTTGTGCGTGTAAGTATATGTGAATGTATTTATTTATGTCATTCTCTGAAACGTAGCTGGTTTATTCATATATTATAAAAATCCTTCGTGAATCGCATTTGAATAATGACGATTTCCAAAAAATCCACATGAGACTATTCATTCTACAGTATTCTTCAGTTGCTTTTATTCAAAAGGACTAATCAATTTGTCAATCTGTTTTGGTTTCTCAAACGAAAGCTTTGTGACGATACAAAAATCGAACTCTCGAACCAGACTCCGGGACCTCGATTTTCGTGATCTTCTAATGTACGTATGTGGGCCCGTAGTGTTCGTTGGAACCCGAATGCTCACCAAAAATCGACGAGAATCAACGAATAATTTCCCGTAACAACCGTTTTTGTATCCATAACAACCGTTGTCTACATCCCTAGCAGCCGTTGCTACGGGAAGGGAAAATTTCGAGACCCCGTTCGAGACAACCCATGTGTTGTGCAGAAGGAGAAAAAAAATGGATTTTATAAGCATCAGAGGCAACCTGTTCCGTAGACGAATCTTATGTATGCCGCCTGACTGAATTCCAGCTGAATCGGAGCGATCCAATAAACGCCTGACTGTTTTCTGGCCTGCAGTCAAGATTTTCATGGTAATTATGGGACTTGATGAATTTTCGGCTTCCGTATGAGCGCAGCGCGGGGACTGTCGGTGGAGCTTCCAGTGCAAGCATCATCGAATTGCCACCGCACATCATGCATCGCTCCGATTCGCTGGAGCGGCTTTATGAATTCCACGTGCTGCGTGCGATTTGATTCGCGCACCGGATGTTTCGCGCTCGCAGCTCTCCAAGCGAATTTGCATGAGTCGCAATCCCGGGCATATCGAATTCTTTCCCTGTTGCCCCATTCTTTTTTCCACCCATAATGGCCGTTGGCGTTTGTTCGACGGGAATACAGGATCATCCGTCGTATTATAAATCTTTTGTAAGGGATTGAATATAGTAGCCGGGGACTCACCCGCAGCGGTACGATATATTTGGTGGATTCCAACTCGAAAATTCAATTTGTACCGTGTATGGGACACGGGCTCGCGCTGCGTGCGACTTTATTCCACTGGCCGTTATCGTGCATTTGGACTGTTCGTATTATGCCGCCGTACACACGTGTCTGCTCAAATATTTCTGCTGAAATAAACAGAAAACTCGTATGCTAACAAGGAGACACTACGGCCAGTCTGACAGCTGGATTTTGATGAGACTTTGTTAGTAGTCGTTTTGTCCACGATACAGAAAAAATTTATGTTTTTCGAATACGTACCTTGACTTGACGAGATATTCGTGAATCGTTATTCATTATATTATCCGCGCTTTGTTCATGGGTATACTGCTCGCATTCATCAACATCCGTAGGTGGACTGCATATGGCGCCCGTTCATATGTATAAGGGTGAAATTACATGGAGAGCGGAATAGCGGAAAGGCGCAAATGCGTAAATGACTTCTGGACAAGTTTTTGACTTTTCGCGATTGCGCTTCTCTGCGATTGCGCTATAACTAGCCGTACATGAAGCGGAAAAGCGGAAGCATAACTACTTATGATTGATGATTATTTAAATATTTTTGATAATTACTGATCAAGATTGCATTTACAGGTCTTATATAATGAGGAGCATCGATTAATCAATGAATCAATTGATATTTTGAAAAAAAATATTTGAATAATTTTAATTCGCTGCATGAAGTAGATTTATTTGATCTTCAAACATGTCCAATAAGTTAAAATAATAATGATTTTATAACTCAGAGATGTGATTCCGATGATTAATTGACACAAATATTTAAATAATCATTAATTGAAAGTAGTTATGCTTCCGCTTTTCCGCTCCATGTACGGCTAGTTATAGCGCAATCGCAGAGAAGCGTATCGCGCAAAGTCAAAAAATTGTCCAGAATTCATTTACGCATTTGCGCCTTTCCGCTATTCCGCTCTCCACCTAATTTCACCCTAAGAGAAGACCAGGGCACTACGGCCACCCTAACTTTGTTTGCTTATTGTGTGTAAACTATTGTCGCTGGGTAAATGAAAAAAAAACTCATAGAGAAAGATTTAAATATTTAGAATCTAGTTTAGCGAGTTTTATACTACGATTTTACAGAGAATATACTTTAAATAACCCGCTACAAAAATGTGTGAAATTGGCCTACTTGCCCCAGTACTGGGTAAGGTTGACCATAGGCTGGGGCAAGATAGTCGCCATGATATTCGTGGGAAACTGATATTGTGGAAAAATTGTATAATAAATGAAAAAACGAAATAATTTTTTCATTCTTTTGTTGGGATTTCTTTGTTCCTGCACGCATCCATCGTGACTCGATTGAGATGACCATCGCGTCCCAAAATGACGTTATTTTATATTACTCATATGTTTGTTTAAGGATATCTTTTTGAAAAACGATGGGTTGGAGATAAAAAAAACTTAATTTTCATCTAGAGTCAGTTTTGGATTGACCCTACACATTTTTATCCTGCGTACAACTCGATGAAGAATCAATTCCTTCTAATTTTTCAGCTGAAATTTCCCAGTTTAATAAACTTTTTTAGGATATTATTTCAATCGGGGGAATTTCCAACAGTATTTTTTCAACTTATCACAAAAGCAATTTCATGAGAAAATCAATCAAATCATTGGAAATATATGTCTAGGTGGCTATAAAAGCCCCGGTATCCCCTGTACTGTTTAGAACATCGGGGAATCAAATTTGATGCGGAACATCCATCGCTACACTGTCTACTCGATCCGCCCTGTATTACCGTTGGCGTAACAGGATGGTTGAGATATAGCAGTAGCAATAGGGACGAATGAGTGTCCAGGGATAATACTGCTAAAGAAAATGGATGCTTTGACTGGACAATATTGAATTATTAGAAGCAAGTGCAGAAAACGATCTCAGCTCTCTTGCGCAATGTGATTTTTCTTTTCTACGACTCGAATTTGCTCTGTTAGCTCTTTCTATCTACCGAGTGGTGAGTTTTACCTTGTGCGCGATATCAAAGTCACGCTGACAGGTTGTACGAATATCGTCGCTCGCCGCCACACAAATGACTCGGGCCGTCGATTAAAAGTGAGACACATGGCCCAACCAGACTTGATGATCCGAGCGAGCGAATAGTGAGTCAGATTTGACATCGCGGTGGAGGCGCATCGGCTTGATTGCTCTCTCGCCCTGCAGCCTCCTGAGATGCGATCAATGAGAAATGAGAACTATATAGCACTGTCGGCCGGTGTGAATAGAGAGATGTAGCGGCGACGGGTACAGGGCCGCGGCGATTCCAGAGACAAACAGAGACGACAAGTCGTTTCGCGCGTGCTGGGTGCGTGGGTGCGTTTGCTGACTCGGCCATTAGGCGCGCGACGAGAGCCGCGGAGAGCTGGAAACGTACGCGTCGCCCCTGGTCGCCCCTGCTCGCGGCCCCTTGCTCGCATGGCTCGTATATACGTAGGGGAGAACTGCCGAGGCGCCCGGCTTTTCTCCAATAACAATTTATGAGTCTCGAGGTCAGGCGCGCGCACGAGAAAGAGTTCTCGCTCTGTTAAGCGAGTCTGCCGAGTATAGGCCGAGAGACGCTCCGAATACAAGGGGAAACGGCCGAGCTGGGAGGAACTAGTGGAAATCGAAGAGGCCAGAGGACAAAGGCCAGCGCCGCTGTCCGACCGATCCGGGGCTTTCTGCGCCTCGGCAAGCGACTGCCACGCGGAAAACGAGAGAATCATACACTCTGAAGGCTGGCAAATTTTTTCCGACATCCCCGATCGATGTGCCACGTTCGGTCGTCGCGGGAATTCAACACAAACATGCTTTGATTTGTTTTGCTCCGATCAACGATGGAATTCATCCTAGTTATATACTTTTCCGTTCACGCAAACTGATCGCTAATAAAGTAAAACAATATCTCACAACGCCCAGTTTCTCTCCCCATGTGCATCACATATAATATAGGATTACCATTCGAGATTGCGACGTGGCAGACACGTGTTTCTTTGCTCTAAAGATTTTTTCGCACGTGCTGTTGAATTTTAAGATAGAAATATTAACGGCTCCTTCCCTATTGCAATGAAACACACATTACCTTTGTTAAAGTCTCAACTAGGTTCGGACACGTAGAAAGCTCAGGGAAATACACTGAGAGGCCTTTACATCAATGATTAGTGTACATTCGCTATAAAAATTACCGTTCTATCGGTAAGCGTGTATCCGGTTGATATAATCCGACTATTTGCAGGTGACGTCTGGAAAATATCCGAGACACGATTTAAGGTTTTACGGTAAATCTTATAGAGATCACGTGACCTTATAGAATTGTTTTCGTTGTGTCTGCTGCAGATGAGTTATGCGTTAGGCTGATTGAAAGCGTGAAAAGAAGCTAATATTAGGCACAAAGACTAAAAGAAAGACCAAAAGACTAAAAGACTAAATTGGGTGATATTATGCAATACCATATTGCTCTTGATTTGCCGATAAAGCCACTCAAATACGATTTTGAATGCATATTTTGAACCGCGTTGACAGCTATGTTGATCAGATGTAAACAATGTAGGACACGTGGTCACTAACAAATTTTCCGTAGAAACCTTAAAAATTATCGTGCGCCGATACTATTTCTGAGTCACCTGCAAATAGTCGGATTATGCCAATCCGATATGCGTTTACGTAATTACCGTTAATAGAACGGTAATTTTTATAGGGATACGCCCTAAACATTGACGTAAAGTTCTCTCAGTGTACTGGTGTACTTTGGGTGCTATTTAGCAAGTGTCCGCGGGCGCTCGCACACGCATATTGGCGTTGTGTTGGCAGAGTAAAGTCGCCGATTGGCAGGCTTAATGAGAAACGCGTATACGTAATATACGCTGAAAACAGGCTATAGAGCACCGACAAGCTGCTACTCAATGAGATAATGCTCTTATTCCGATTCATCGATTCCTCAGAGCCAGTTAGATATCCGGGAAGACAATGAACTATTTTTTTAGGATATAGGAAGAAAGCAACATCCATAAAGAGATTCGTGGGCTCGAGGTCTTGATTTAATGTAGGCTTGGATAAGATAATTTCTTCTATAATATTTGTATGCCATATAGCGTAATGATACACATATTCTATCTAAACCATATGTATATATTAATTAAATTGATGACACTCGTGTGCATCAAGTCTCTTTCGACCACAAAAATTATAAATGAAACTTGATCGTCAGAGTGGCATCTCGCAACACATTCAGAGATTTGAATAGAAACATCCGCCATAATAATTGTATACTTGGTTAATATATTGAAAATTAGAAGCCATTCATAAAATGATGATCGTAACGCAAAGTTGGAAGTAATCGGTCATAATTCAACGCTGTAAGCTTGTCTCATTGATTCTCATCTTGAAATAAGAATAATTCAAAGTCTCATTCGACTGTGTAATTATAAACTTAAACGAGTTTTTCGAACTGAACAAGTAGCCATTGAGAGAACATTCCGTTTAATGTGCATTTTCTGAGAGTAATGTGATTTTTAGCTACTATGACTCATCATATGTTGTCTCATCTTCATCTTATCACGTTACGCGGCAGCGTACTCCGAACGACAGTTACATGCAGCGTTAAACTGGCCAGGAGATTAATTATCAGACCTTTGGGTTTCTGATCTTGCTGAAACTTTGTGAGATGGTTTTTGGACAGCTCAACAGATGGAGTGTGCATAGCCACAAGGCCCCGAGTTTCTAAACTAACTATGTTTATGTGATATATAAATATAGTTAGTTTAATACTCTTGATGATACACAAATTAATACATTCGATGCTTGCGGTGTGAGATGTGGCATGCGACGTCTCGTAGCTGGGTCTTTCACGAGGGGCGACTCACTCGAGGGGCGACTCACTGCAGTACTCCCAAGTTCACTTTTTGGTATTCCCTGGTACTCCATGGTACTCCATAGTCATAATAGTACTCCCTTTGAAATTACATACGTGCACACGTCTAGAGCAGCTCCGCGGCACAAAATCTTGTCGGCAATACAGATTAATAGGGGAAAAATACATTTTGACCGGTCTCGAACGTTTACACCATTTGGTTACAGCTCATTTTCTCCAGTTTTTCACCAATTCCGATTCTTGAGCTAATTTCTCTCAAGTGAGTGCGAATTTTTTTAATATCTTTAGACTTGGCCAAAAAAATTGAGTAACATACCATTCGATTTCTTGGCATTCCATCTGCATCGTGCTATTTTTTTTTTCATCATACGTCCTGTTTATCAACCGTTCCGATAGGTTTTCGTTATTTTTCTCAAATGTACCCAATATGCACCACCCCCCAAGTCATGCACTATTGATTTTTCTCTCGATTTTTGCGGCTCAGCTCATTATGAAGGTAGTTAGTCGTCTTTTTTAGTTCTTCTAAGAAAGTATCCTCTGGGTGGAGCATGTATATTTGTGATAGAATGTTTTATACGGATTATTCAAAGTTACGCATTGAAAAGTGACAATTTGAAAGAACAACTATGATACTGGAAAAATGAATGATGAAATAAACAAACCTAGTTTTACATTCGTGGTTTACAGTTCGATCGATCGACAATACATGACATAATAAACTGATCGATATTTGAGTCTGATTTGAAGAAAAGTTTATGAATCTGATAAACATATATATATATATATATATATATATATATATATATATATATATATATATATATATATATATATATATATATATATATCTCCTTCGTATACCCTGATACTTCTCAGTATTCCTCAGTATTCCATAGTATTCCACTGGTACTCCTTAGTACTCCTCAGTATTCCTTAGTATTCCCCTGGTACTCCTTAGTACTGCCTCAGTACTCCATTGTACTCCACGGTATTCCATAGTATTCTTTGACGGAAAATTTCGGTGAGTCGCCCCTCGGTCTTTCATGAAACTACTCCCTCAACTCTCTCTCTCTCTCTCTCTCTCTCTCTCTCTAATTTTTGTATTCGTATACAATAAAGCATATCTATCTATCTATCTATCTATCTCTGTGACTATATCTATTTCACTCACTCGCTATCGCTCGTTCGTGTCTTTTATTTGCTCTGTCATGAATATGAATGAATATTGAAAATTTTATTGGAATTATTGGTGAATAATACAAAATATATACGGACGCTGGCGCGTCCGTCACAAAAACGCACCATTATGTTCGACAATACATTTAAGAAGTATCAGCAGTTGATCGATAAAAAAAATTGTGGAAATGAGGAGAAATGAGTAAAAATTGGGAGCTACTTATACTATATGGTTACCCTATCCTGTAAATATCATATCCATGTTAATTCATGGAAAACTTGGATCTAGTTATTCAATGTAGACGTAGGATAATGTATTTTGATCGTCTTACTCCAACTACTCCGACATTTTCATTAGAATCTGAGCGCTCGCCAGAGTATCGTGTATGGTGAACATGGCAATCATGGGGTACAGGTCCCTGCATGTCCAAGCGAATCGCACGAGTTAACAAACAGCGTAAACGGCCATCTGACTGGAGGCATCGAGTTTAACGAGCAACCTTCGACCGGCGCTGTCCAAATTGAAAGAAGCTCCCAGCTAATGAATACATATGGCCGTGGAGCGCGGTGCGCCGTGCGTGCGTGCGCGCTGGTGACCAATCGATAGAAGCCCGGTTGAGGCGCGCACCAGATAGTGTCGCTGCAGCGCGTTATTATTAAATGCATTCGAACCCTCACCGGCCATTTCCTAATCAGCCCGAGTTGTGCACTCGAGGACTCGACTGTTACGACGCACTTCCACTACCTCTGAATTTACGCCGCGCCGAGCGATGTAACGCAGCTCATTGGGCTGCCCCGCGCGAAGACAGCTGCTTCTGGACCCCACCAAGATTAATGGCAACCCAATCACTCCGCAGACGCAACCCATACTATTTTCTCGCTCTCCAGCAGCATTGCACAATATTCTAATTAATGCACAATATTCTAACTAACAGCGCGCTCAGCGATTCTCAATAGTTTACACCCTCGGCGTGCAGCGATTCAACTGTGTGTTGACGCGTCTGTAAACATCAAATTTTCCATCAACTCTGAGTACCATTTGGAATTATCTTAGTATTGCTTCGAATACGTTCTTCTTAGAAGATTCGCGCGTCAAACCACTCTCAGAGAACTATATAACCCCACTTCGTACTGGTGGTGCACCGAATTTTAGTGAATTATTCGATACCTTCTTAATTATGGAGGTTCTGCTTCATAAACATCCACAGTACCAGCTGATGCACTTTATCAGCTGATGATCTCAAAATGCTTCATCGTTCATAATTGGTAACTGCAGGCAATTTGGCACTGTAGCCAATTTCGCACATTTGTCAGATTTTGTATTTCTGATTGTATTTCCAATTGTATTCCCGATTTTGTATTTAAAAATCGAGACAAGAAGCTACCGATCAACTCCGATGCACCACCTGAAAACGGCGGGATACATGTCTGACGAACTATAACTTTAATTTTTTGATCGATGCACTCCATAGTCATCAGTTTAAAGTAGTTCTCTCAGTGCATGTATTCATCGACAGCTTATTAGGATAGCAAAGGGTTTCGCATAGAATGAACAGTCGAGCGCAGCTATACTATTGTATTGACAATCTGAATATTGCCAATTTTCCACAAATCAGCCGGGAATAGTTGAAGAATTCCCATCCGTCTTTTCTCTGATGTACGTCTACTCGTGAATCATTCCAATTTTGATGAACATAATCTTCGACGCCCCGGGCTGGTCGAATAGTCTCTATGTGAAACAGATCAATAAAGTGTTACCTCGCGAACACGCAGCAATTAAAGTATGGGGTTCAATTCAATGAAATGAGCTCCCGCCTCGGCGTCGACTGTGAAAAGTCGACCGTCCCGCGAGCGAAACTCATAATCTTATTAGGTGCAGCTAAGTTCAGCGACGACGAGACCACCTGATGTAAAACATAGCCCCGTGGAGAGCCACTACCCGCGAGAACTGCAGATACAGGATCGAATCTCCTTGAAGCGTGGCGCTGGAGAAGAAGCGCATTATTCAGCCGCGATTAATTGCGGGCCAGCAACCGATTAGATTATACGGCGATGCTATCGGGTCATGTTCAACTGCCGCGGTGGCACAGTGCAGAGAACTGACTTGCCGCTGACCGTTGAAAAATGACTCGCCAACGTTTTTGGCCCATCGGACCTCCCGACCGCTCCGTAAATCCCCCACTTACCACTCGAGAAGTCTTGCGAGATCACCAATACATATATATAGCAACTCCCGCGTGCGACACGCGACAGTACATTTTTCAGCCTGTACACAGCAAAAACGATTTCTTAAAAGTGTTCCAGGACTGAAAATTGATTGATATACTTAAAACAAGTGCAAGAAAATTCAATTTCTGTAGTTTCAAGTTCTGTAGTTTGTTAGTTTAATTTCTGTACCTGTCTTGAGCTACTTCTCCGGGAAATCGATTTTTTTCAAGATTCCCCATACTCAGTACGTGAGTGGTATCTCTCCAAGCCAGCATGTATGTCGAGATGTTGAGCTTGAAGTTTCAACTCTTAACATGTTAAGCGTTCTACGTATATACGCTAGATAAATCGTTCCATCTAATGTCATTATAAGACGAGTTTTATCCGTGTTTTTCTGAAAAAATGATATTCAATTCAATAATGAATTTCACCTTATTCAAATTATTTCCAGACATTTTTGCTCTCAGAAATTATTCTTAGGAAAACGCTATTCCGAAGAAAATATATGAAATAAAAGAAAGAAAGAAGAAAAGAGAAATTTAAGGAAGAAGATTTGTTTTCTTTCCCAAACTTTCTTTGAAATAACGTTTTTCGTGAATATTATTTCGGAAAGGAAAAAATCCCTTTGGGAATAATTTAAACGCGGTAAAATTTCGTACCTTGTACTCGATTATCTGTTAAATAGCTGGAAGATGTTGATAAAATAATGAATATAATATGCCAAAAAGTTATTATGGTACGGTGAATGATATTATTTGGGAAATATCATATCGGTATAGTTCAGAAATTTTATCGTTCTTACAGTACACTCGTAACAGATCCACGTGAGTCACATCGAGTTCTCAATGAGGATCATGATTTTATCTCTGACATCCAATTGAAAGTAATTATACTTCGCAAACTCAATAATGTTTGTCATGCTAAAGATTCATTGTTGTCAAGTGCGAATGTCCTCTGTTGAATTGAAAATCTGTATTTGCCATCATCATTGAATTCAGTGGCAAAATAGATGAAAAAAATTGATATATATATATATTTTAATCAGCAGTCGGTAGCTTTTTGAGTACAGATGTGCATCTCGAGATTAGAATGTTAAATCAACAGCAAGAAGACAAGTTATGCAGAGTTGATTTCATGACTCGAGTTCGGCGTTCGCTCTCCGGATTTATGCAAATCATGTCTAGGCAAAAGGCAATTTCCATCTCGGCCGTACGGGTAGCGCGGGCTTGTCTGTCTCTCAGAATTACAGGGCTAGTTCGGAGTGTTGGCCCGATAAGAACGGACTTCCTCACTCAGGCCCTCCCCCCAACCACCAAATTTTGGCTCAATTGTAGCACTGATGTGATTTGTTCCCTGGCCTGGCCTGTGATTTGCTGTTGTGCTTCTACTCTGCTTGCGCACAGCAATCTCTCATTTTGTTTTCTCACCTTACGGTATTTCTTATTTTTTCGCCGCAAACCTCTCGCCCGATCGAAGCTTCCCTCGGGACAATGATTTGAAATGAATTAAAGGAGTAAGGTAGTAGTCTGTTTTGCGGCAATCAAAATCTAGAATTCTCAAATCCCTGATTGTTCTCCTGCAGTTTCTCTTCTGTCGTTCAACTATCAAAGTGAATTCTGTAATTAGATTTCCTTGGCGCGAGCAGTACTTTGAAATGTGCACCGTAAGATTGTGCCATCTTCCTGGCCACGGTACAACTTCACTTCGGAGATAAATTCGATTAAGTGTGCTGTGTAATCCAAATGAAATGCGATTCTTTTGATAAAGTACTTGTAGAGTTTCGCTCGTTGGTCGAGATTCCTTATGTGCACAAACAGAAGTGAGATCTAGCAGACCGTCCGTCCTTGAAATTGCTCCAGTATCAAAACGACGACAACTCCCAATGGTAATCTATCTAAGAGAGTAGTAATCTAGCCAATCGATATTCAGACCAGAATGAGATATCTCAACAGTCTCACAAGGAGAGGGAACTACCTCCGGGTGTCCAATCACGACGAAACTTTGTGAGATGCTTCATGGGTAGACTAATGGCTGATATCTATAGCCGCGCAGTCCAACCTTTCGTTTTTCCAAAGATATTCAATGAATTATTTCCGATTTTATGCATGTTTATTATATATATATATATTTCAAAACCCTAGCTATAGATATACTGTACATGCCTAAAACCAATAATGATTCTAGAATATCTTCATGAAAACGAAACGTTGGACTGCGCGGCTATAGATATAAGCTATTAAGCTACCCATGGACCATCTCACAAAGTTTCATCGTGATTAAACACCCGGAGGTAACATCCTCTCCTTGTCAGTGGTAAATGTATTTTTTTCGTGTACTTGAAAAAAAATTGAATTGAGCAAGCCGGCCCGATCACTGATTACTCTCGAGAAATAAGAATTTCGACAGCTTTCAAAAGAGAACAAGTGCCAGAGTCAGAGAAGAACTTAAATAAAAGATGCTAGAGAGCGGATCAGTCGCGGCAAGGAACAGCGTAACGGCGAGGCGGCGGCGCGGCGGCGTCCCAGAACGAACTCGATCCCAGAAGACTACTGCGAATACCCGCACACGTATACGATCTGGCTGCGTAAGGCTTCGCCCGTCGCTAATTCGCACCGAGGATCAAGATATTCGGGGTGCGAAGCGCACCTGCCGAGTCTACGCCAAGTACTTTGCTTACCCTCCTTGTAGCTCGACTTTCTCTGTTTTATAGCGCCTCTCGTCCAATGACTTTCGTCGCCGGCTTAACCACCGGCCAACGTATATATATACGCGCGTGCCTACTCGTCAAGAACATTTTCCTCGTCTCTTGGAACAGAAGCGCCTGTTGGGTTTCATGCATCAACCGTACACCCACTATTCTGCTTCAGAACATTCACGCAGAACAAACAATCGCTGTTTATACTAGCTACACTCGGATGCGCTACGGGCAAACATTCATGCGTTACAAAATTATGTTTCAATTATTCGCAGGATAATCTTTTCCATGTACAAATTCCATTTTTCATTCAAATATTCGCATTTTCAAAAACCTACATTCATATTTTATTCAACTTTTGGATTCAGAATCTAGTCAGCGTGTGGCAAAATGATTTGGTCGTTACAACCTCAAGATTCATCGTTCTTATGATTTTCGCTTGCCTGCATTTACTGTCTATATCTATATCTTACTTGAATCGACACGTGCACTGAAAAAAATTTCTGGTAAACCCTACCACATTCTTACTATATTATATGAAGGAAAAATGCGACAGCCATACTTTTTTGGTGAATCCTACTATACAAAATTTAGGACGTCTTGCCAGATTAATATGGTTCAGATTACCTGAAAATATGTTAAAATTTACTTTACAAATGGCAAATTATTAAGAAAAAAGAAGGATTTTTTCAGATTTTCGAACCCTTAATCCGTTAAAGCCCACTGAGAATGTGAGCGAGCTAAATTCAAAGTAATTTTGGGAAATAGAATAAAACCGTGGATGATGTCAGATGACAAAACTTCGATCAACGACATAATTTCATAATTGTTTAAATAATAATTGTTTAAACAAATTATTAAAAAGTGATTTTTTTCTAACTCTGATGCCGACAATCGATTGTATGAGAAATATCACTTACAGAACATACTTTGAAAAGTTCATTTTTTATTCCTCGAAATGCTCATGAACAAATATATTTTTACTTCGGATTCATAGTTCATATATCAAAACTATCTTGTTAGTAGATTTATAGTGCCGGTAACTATACATACATGGTTGTTTACTATATATTAGTAAGATGTACTATACACTAGTGAAATCTTGTAAAAATATAGTTACAGACACTATATTTTGTATAGTGATAACGTTTACTGAATTTAACTATAGATGGATAGTATAATTTCCTATAAGATAGTGAATTTCATGTATAAATATAGTATGGTTCACTATATTTTTCTTTACTATACGGTATAGTAGGATTTACAAACCAAATTTTTCTCAGTGTGGTTAGATTTACACCAATAAAATCACGAGTTAAGACGCTTCATCCTACAGGCCGTCACTTTTTATCCGAGGATTTGAGAGTATAGTTACACACCTGAACTGATACTATCGACTGAAAATCCAGCTTTAAAGTGGAGAGCTAAAGTTATCGAGGTGGGCAACTCCCGGCAAAGTCAGTTTGAGCGCGAGGAAACGATCGGGGTGAATCCAATGCCAGCCGTTGACACGCGGAAAAACGTCGGTGCAAATCGATTGTCGTCTGCCATAATAGAATCAATCAAAACAAGCGAGTGTCGACGCGGGGAGCTCGAGGGCGGCAGGCAGATGCAAAACAGCACCCGGTCGACAGCTCACTTCTAGCTGTAATTTGGCGGCGCGCGGCGCCGCGACGGCTCGGCACTTTGCACGTACACGACGCGTGAAACCGCTCGCTCAACTCAAACTAGTTTACGGGCCAAATTGACTCGCGTGTTGGAGCGAGCTCCACTGTTCTTGTTGCGACCTCACACACGCACACACACACACACATATATATACACACGAATACCCGAAGACCGCACGTGTCCATGCCATCGTTTATTCACCGGCCCTCTCAGTCTCCGCCGCGAAGAAGAGATCCGTTTGCGGCCGGCCAAACTGCCCAAAGCATGCCCCCGTTGCCCCCGCCCTCGCCGCGCCCAGTCGGATTAACTCGATCCTCATAGTTTTAGGCACGCTGCGAATCTCATCGACCCGCAAATTACTTGTTTAGTAATTACTGTAGAGACACCCCGTATGATACGGTTACCATTACACTTTTCTCGGCTTCAACATTGTATCAACAAGAACAAGACTCGAGTACCGCGACTGTACACTTGGAATTAGGAGGATTGGTGGCGGCGCAGTTTTTGTGCAATTTCCAGACTTACTTAAATGCCTCTTGCAATGAAAGCTATTATCAATTTTTTCAAGGGGAATCGGGTTGAAAATTAATTTGCAGTACTCAACCACTTGACTCAGAACAGTTACATTTATAAGATGAGATTTATATTACATTTTTATCCAACACTCGCAATATTCTTGCGCGCTTCCTGCCACACTTGTTAGGCCGATGTTTTAATGATTAATTTTTATTGCTTGCAACGGGACAAAAATCAAACTCTCGAATCAGACTTCGGGACCTCGACTTTCGTAATTAGCGGGTCGAAAAACATGGAATTCCAAAGATGGCTGTACGTACATAAGTACGTACGGTGTATATAGGCAAATCCACGAACTAGAGATTTCGCGTTATACCTCTCTCATATAACAGAATAATACGGTCCAACGATAATATTTACAATCAATATTGATAAATAGGTAATTATATATCTTATCCAGTTCAAAAATGTCGGTTTTATTCAGACCCATTCAAGTAGAATGGACGAATTAGCATAAAAAAAGAACAAATTTTCTTGTCACTTTATGATTCCAAGTTCTATTTTGAGCCAGTAGTGTTATCAGCGATCTATGAAAAAATCTCGATTAATTCTGCATATCTTTTTACACTCTTTATAACAGATTCAAATATTTTTTATTACTGTACTACATACATACACGCACTGAGAGCTACGCAAAGCTATGTCACTACAATTTCGTGCAAAATTATTATAGATTGCGAAAATGATGATAGGGTGGTCTGATTTTCACCCCATTACAATTCTTTCTCTTAGAGATAGCAAAGAGGACAACAGTATCTGTTTACATTCACAAAGCCGTAACACGAATCCGGTGTATATTTTTCTGAATACGAAAAGATTTTCAACACTGTATACCATACTTGGGGGATGAATTATACATTACGTGTACAAGTTGTCAAACTAAAATAAATACCCACAATCATCGTCATTTCACCCAGTATTGAGTTCACCCGTTAATTTTCAAGCCCAGAGAAGTTTATCATTTGTAGC
Source organism: Aphelinus atriplicis (assembly GCA_020882685.1). NCBI lineage: Eukaryota > Metazoa > Arthropoda > Insecta > Hymenoptera > Aphelinidae > Aphelinus > Aphelinus atriplicis. Next base: position 31,403,175 of record CM037073.1, read on the forward strand.
TGTAAACATGAATAAACACGGAACAAGCTTAGGAAACGCGCGAGGATGCCTAGCTGTAAGCTTGTATCCGCGGTATCCGCGATGTAGAATATTTATTGAATTTTACCAGCGCAAGCTTGAGCTCGGCGAGATGCTTTGATCTCGGCGGTTCAGCGACGGCAATTGAACGTCATCAAGTTGAACGGGCTAACTGCTTTGCTTTGAGCCGATAGTTTTAATGCATCGACGCGCTGTGGGCCGAAAGCGGCGCGGTACCTCTGAGGCGGCAACTCGACTCCCGAACAAGTATCATGGACGAGTATCGGAGAAGCAATTATCGCGCGCGTGCTCGCTCGCCGCGTCTCTATTATACATATATATATACACATATATGCAAGCCCGCCAAAGAGCTTCCACGTCAGGCCGCGCACGTTAGCGTGTCTGCGCGTTGTCGTCAACTTGCGTTTCACTCAACCATATCTAATACCACTCCGGATATCGTTTGTGGCTCGAAAATAATGTGGGCTCGAGAGCATTCCCATTTCCAAGCGGAATATGCTCGCGGCTGTGTTGATTTGAATAACGAGAACTCGTGAAAAGCTCAAAAATCGATCGATACGGCGAACGAAATGATCCAGAAATTCAAAGCGCATATCGTATTTGTTCACGAAATTCAACCGAAAATCCTCGAATTATAGCTATCCTCATTTTTAGATAGTATTTTACGTATATATATTCTTTGAAATTAATGAAATTCAGAATTGAAATAGTATGTTATGCAATTAGTGCATGAAATTTTGGAGACGCGTGTGGATGGGTTCACGAGTGGCCGGCGAACTACTGGCGACGAGTGTTACACGTTCACACAAGTGATTGAAAATGAACGCACCAGTTGGATACGATATTTTATGTTGCGAGTGCTCGTGGAGCATTTGAAAAAAGCACTAGTGCGTGAAATGCGATTTCACGCACTAGTAACATAAAAAAACATTGTGCAACATTGTGCATTTTTGAATTCATTCAAAACGCAATCTGCAATATTTTTGATGAAGCATACAGATCGGAATTCGTCTTGGTACTACACGTGAAATTGTGCTTCCTCGCAGATTGAGGGAGCAATACAATATCTACATTTAAAATAGTTTTCGTATCTGTCCAATTTATTATGATCAGCAACGTGTGCAACTGCCATTGATAGATTCACCCTGATGAAATTTGTTTTGATGGTAGAGGGAAACTAAGCCGCACAGAAAAATGTAATTCGATAATGTTTAGATTTCTATATTTGGAATCGTTCAAAAGTGGATTCTCTCGTAACCCTCCTGAAAATATTTCGTAAGTTCTCACGTACAATAATTGACGGTTTTCTCACGTGAGGACTTTTGTAAGTTGTAACGTATGAACTCATGCGCAATTTGTAATTTGTATCGATAGTTGTGTCAATTATACCTCATATATGTATCCAACACTGAAGCGTTGCAAATTTTCGATTGTTCTCAAAAACCAGGGATGTTGGTGGTTGGTTTCTATTTTAGCCAGACGTATTCCAGTAACTGTAGTAAAAATCCTACGGTACCTTACGCACAGCAAATTGGCGAACGGAATAGAGCACAAACTAGCAGATTCGGTTAGGGATTCAACGAACGGAATCGTGTTGAAGCGCCTTGAGATGTCGCAGCTAGTCGAATGGTTTGCTCGAATGATTTACGCCGATTAGTTTGGCCGGCGTCGCGGAAGCATCCGGTGGTTTCTCCGCTTCCGCACTCTCGCGACTTGCGCATGCGACGCGCGCCGCGCCAGATCGAGCTTGACGTACCAGTGAGACAGAGACTCGACAAGCCCGAGCCGTACGTGATCGTTCGCTCCTTGTCGCATATTTATTTTCAAGCAAAGCTTCCGCCACCAACGTTCCGCAAACGATTCCTTCGTGGCTATACGGCAATCTATGCTTAGTCGCAGGCCGTCAATACTTGATAATATGTACGTGAGATTTCACACGTCACATTTATTGTACAATCAGCCCTGGAGTCAATTTGAGCAATTGACTTGAAATACTCTGGGCGAGCGCAGCACGTTTTAGTCCGGGCATTATATATATCGGGGAAATACAATTCGATGTTACTTAGTTCTGGGATAACTTTTATTAGGCGTCGGCATGTCAGATTAAACTCATTACTAGAGGCGAACATTTGTCGACAATCGTTTGGAGAATATTCGCTGGTCATAACCTGTAACGGGTCCATCGTTGTTTTCGGAAGCGTTTCTGTAAGAATCGGCCTCTGTAAAAGTTGTGTTAGAACTCGTTCATGACACATATATAGCTCTGTTCAAGACTCTTGAATTTTGACACCTGGTAGACCTCGGTACGTTGCGTGTAACTTATAAAATCTACATTCGAACGATTTGTGTCGTAGCGGGGCAAAAGTGCCCCCCCCCCTCCCATGATGGATTTATCTATACATTCGTATTTATAGATATATATCCGGTATATAAACCCTATGCACAGTGCCCCGTACCCGGGGCAAAAGTACCGAAAAAGGTTTTTTTTTCAATTGATAAAAAAATCAATGTTTACATGTCTGGCCGCGAAAAAAGTCACATCTCGGAATCTGAGAAGAAAGACACTTGTCGCACACTCCAGGATTTCCCGACGTAAGAAAATACATGGATTGAAAGCTTGTGATAAGTAGGTAGTTAACAATAGAAAACAAACCTTTAATACAGTTCGATTGTGGTTTAATCTCTCCCTTCGTGTTTCTTCGTGGAAAGATTGCGACATGTGTCAGTCGAACATACAATGTGAAAATATCATATGCGATAATAATAGAATCATTAAGCGATGATCGTATGCTGTTATGCTTATCTACCTGATGCGAAATATCCCAAAAAGCATTTAAGTATTACTTGTATTCAACAGAATATTGTTTTTGCAGTGTCTGTCAGCATAAGAAGTTACAGATGAAGAAGTGGACATGAATTGGTCGTCCAGATGGTCACTGTTGCGGGTCCTGATTTTCATTCTTCTAAAATGTGGTAAGCTTGTTGAGCCTTTATATGTTATTTGAGTTATGGAATAATAATGATGTAGTGGCGATGCAGGCACACAAATGATCAATACTGACTGTTTCCGCTTACTGTATTGTCAATTGATTGACACGTGATATCTGGTGAATTAGATGGTAAAGCTTGGTTTGTTTGATTCACTGATATATTCTCAACCTAATAGCTTTATCAAATATGTGATTGCTGAAATTTTTGAGTGAATCAGTGAATACATGTTCACATATATATTTTCCACGTCAAAAGTAAGTGTTTCTCTTGGAAAATAGCACCTCAAGATAGTGAATATTGCAATGTTGAATCGTAAGGATTGAGCATATTTGCATCATCACAAATTGTAGTTGGCAAACCATAATCGCACGAACACTTTTCTTAAGTCTCACAACCTCATCTTCATTTTCGATAATACTTCTGTTGAACTTTTTTTTTGAGTATATAATACTACATCATTTCGGCGACGCCTGGCTTCGCACAGAATGACTTCACAACATTTTTACTGAAAATTGTCCGACTGTATGTTTGGTCAAGAAATATGAGTGAGTTTGTGAGCGTCTGTGGAAGTTTGGGAGCGTTGGACCCTAAAACTTTGGATACACTCAATTCTTGCCACAAGTAAACACCAAAAAAAATGTGGTCAAGATTGGTGACCCACATCTCAAGTGGTCTCCTAGTGAGATATGATCGAAAATAAATCTCGCAATTGAGACGAAGAATCAAAAATAGTAGCATCAGCTGAGGTTTCTTTCCAGTGCTCGTCATTTTCCAATAGGCCAAGTCGCGAGCAAGCAGCAAGGAGTGACGAGTTTGTCAACCAGATCTCCATTCCAGCGTATTTATTTGAGGTGTACTAAAATATTTCCGAAGGAGGAAGAAAATTCTTCGCACTTTCAAGCTCTACCTATCGAAGCTGCATTAATCCTCGTTCCGAAAGAGACACGTGCTTCGCCGTCTAGCGGAGAAAGGGCGCAACACGTCGATGTAGCCTGGGTCGGAAGTACTAGTTTTCGCACGTGTACCGCGTCTGTCACTAGGGAATTCTGCGGTTAATACGCCAATGAGAAATAGTTCGACTGTTTATTGATTCATTCAAATAATTATTTTCTCATCACTCTGTATAGCTAATAACAAGCGCGTGTAACAAAGCTCCTATTAAAATTTATAACATTCGGTTCTGTAGTTTATGTGATTTATGCGAACAAAAAAATCGACTTTATGTAATAGAACCTTTTTTTGTAATAGAAATTCGTGATAAAATTTCTCCTTGATTGTTCCGATCTTTAAGGGCCAATCCGTAATATGGAGTTCAATAAATGAAAACTCCATATTACGGATTAGCCTTCAAAGAACGCAACAAACAAAAATTTTTGAACAATAGAGGGTGTGAAAACAAACATAAAATTTCTCCAAAAGGAACTCTAAATGATATGTTTTGAATCTTGATCGATGTGCGAGATGTATTATTGTAGTTATCGGTGTAAAATGCTTTTTATATTCGTCACAACTGTATTTAGATGCGGGATTAGGTTTCTAACTCATTACTAATACAACGTTTAAACACAAATAAAACATGAGGTCTTATGAACTTGGACCAGTCAACTTTCACGAAGTCGTATACTGATGTCGGAAATGTACCTCTGCCGACTTGAAACAAGCTCGCGATTAATACGAAAATATTATACAAGCAAAAAAGGTGTGAGAATAAACATTGATATTTTTCTCATATCCCAGCGAGAGAATTATGAAATACCATACTGGAGTCAGGGCTAAATTCAAAAACTATTTGTATAGTGCGTGAAAAAAATCGGACACAGGGCCAAAATACGTGTGAAATATCATAACGATGAGTCATTCCTCTGGAACGACAAAAAAGTGTGTACAAGCACGTGTCTTGGTTGAAATTTAACGAGCTGGTAGTGGGTGGGTTCGGAACCACTCGCTGCAACATTCCAGCGAGCCCCTGGTATTTTCTCGGAGAATTTCCGGCCGTAAAAGGCTGTAACTTACGCGCGGCAATGCTGCTGCTCTACTCGGCTTCCCCATGATGCTTAACGAGAATGAAACGTGAGGTTGACGTAACGCCGGGCGTTAGTTCATAGAACCGGAAGGAGAAACGAGCTGGGAGACAGAGCCGGAGAGGGATTGTTTCTACGCTGTATCTTTGATGGAGCAACTGTGCATTCTGCCAGAAGCATACCGGCTTTTGCGAGACGTACCCTTCCCATTAGTAATAAAAGATGCTTGATTATATTAAGCAGCTTATAACTTCTTGCCAAACAAAGTCTCGAGATACTTCCATTTTTATTCCGACTTGGGCATTTGCATTCATCAAGCTTTCTTCGGAGAGTTTTATTATTATATATTTCGAAAGCCTCATCACTCGAACAAAGTTGTCAAATAACTCTCCAACTTATGAAGAATTTGACTGATGGAACCACTACATATTTTTCATTGGCAATAAATTATGCGGTAAGAATAATATAGACTCTCGCCAGTAAACAGAAGACGGAGGAGTTGAGATGTTTGAGAGACGAGGATTTCATTTTATTATGCTTCACAGTGATTTCGCATCAGAAGGAAAATTCAAGGAAGCGTGAATCATGACCAAAAAGCGCGGAGGAGTACCGCTGTTGTCCGCACCCGACAATGTAAAGAGCAGCAGCGAAGAGCAAATCAAGGCAATGAGGTGGTGCAAGCGAATGGGAACGAGAGCTGCTCCTTGGTTACTATATATACACTAATGAGCGTCGGCTCATTTGCAATCGGAGATCGGCGCGTCGATTTAATACAAAAGGGACGGCTGTGCGACAAATCGATTCTCGCGCTCCTCTCGCGGCTACAACAGCAGCTCGAACGCGCCAAAACCAACGGTGCGTTCCACGGATCAACTACTGCACTCGCTGCCCGATCAAATTTAATTGTACAACAAACTGTTTACCGCTCAGCACAGCGTCAAATCAATTTTCAATCGAATTGGATCAAATCTTATCCAATCCGTCCTCCCCGTGCTTCATGGCATTGTCAGAGGCTCACAATATCCCAGTAGTATAGTGCCACGATTTGGAGACAAACTCATCAGTGCAACGGACGAGTCGTGTCTAAAAAACAATGTTCTTCCATGCTTGCAATTGCCCCCAGCATATGGGGAAAATGTTTTTGTCGGATGCGCTGCATCAAAAACTAAATGTAAGTATGGCAGGCTGCTCAGCTGCGGCGACACAAGCGAGCCGCACGAGCTCGAGGCTGTCGCTCGGCGGCGCGCGCGCGCGCGCGGCCGGTACGTGCATGGCGCTTATCGTGCTTATGTGCATTGTCGGAGCTGGAGAGACGCTTAGTGAGCAAAGGTGAGGGTCCTCGATTCGGGAAGCCTTTTTACACAGCTCGAATGACAATGGCCGTATCCTGCCCCTTACTTGCAGCTTCCTCTCTCCCTCTTCTCCCTTATCTCTCAGATTCGTAGGGTGAATTAGCTTTTACACGCGATAAAGTCTTTTGCCCCTTCATAGACAAGAGAGTATGAACTATTTGCGCGAGAGTGCAAGAGTATAGTGTTTGCTCGCCTAGGAAAAATAACGAGGAGCTCGCGATTGGTTCGATTAGCGAGCCGCCAGTGCAAGCGACGAACAAAATAGAATAAAAACAGTGCGAAGTAAAAGTCGCACAGAGAGCGATTTGCTCGGGAACTCGAAGCGGAAATTTTGTGCAAACCATGGAAGTGCTCCAGTCGGTGCAGCAACGAGAGAGAGAGTGAAGCTGAACTCGAGCGCCGAGAAGCGTCTCGACAAACTTGCAACAATCTTCGCTTAGCCAAGGAAACTTCGCAGCTGCGAGCAGCGCGTGCGGCCCGAGAGAACTCGGCCAGCCGAAAATTGCTCCCTGGCAGCGCCAGGACAAGACGGATAGAGACAGGAGGGTAGAAGGCCATTAAAAATGTCGCGTGCGGCAACCAGCGGCCCTTTGTATTTATGCCGGCCGCGACTGCAGACCCGCGGACTCGCATTAATTGAGCGAGCGCGTGAAATAATGGGACAACTTCTCTTCGCGACAGCCTGAGCAGCGACAAGTTTTCTCCAGATGCCCGGCTGCCCGGGTTTTGTGACGTTTGAAGCGAACCCGAGACACAATGTGCGGCTACCCACTGATGTTTTGTTGCGAATTTCTCGCGATTTGACAGCTCTTCTCTTCCCCACCTCTCCATCTTTTACTTCCTTGCTGCGTTAAATATGGTCAATTTTTTCAAGTAAAGATCCTCAGAATATTACAGATTTATTATAGTCATAATGTAACTGCAGAGTCCAATGTGCCACCCCTCACAGTTTTTCGCGAATTTGACAATAAAATTGGAATTGAAATAAACTCGAAATCATGTTTCCATAGATAATTATTAGAAACTTTTGACATATAACCGAAAAATCCGTATTCAAATCATAACACCATGACTATAAAAAATTAAGGTTCATCTCTTAAACAATGATACATTTCACTCACAGTCTCCGGGAGACGTGAGATATAAAATAGTTTTGGAAAAACTGATGTGACCGATCGAAAGATGTGATATTGTTTTCTCAAAGCGAAAGATTTGTAATGGGGTAAAAGTCGACCCGTCGAATCGGACCTCGGGACATCGATTTTCGTGATGTACGGGTCGAAGAACATGGAAATCCAAAAATGTCTGTATGCATGTACGTACGTACGTGTGTGAACACTTTTTGTTTTGGCATGCGATAACTCTCGAAGAAATGATCCGATCGTCCTGAAATTTTGCACACAGGTTGGTCTCCGGAAGATGTTAACCGAGTTCCTTGTTCAGCAACATCCGTTTTTTTCCTCCCTAGCAACCGTTACGAAGGTTGGAAATGATCAATTTATGACCCATTCCCATCATTTTCGACGGCAAAGAACACAAAATCTTCCCAATTAGCTCCTTATCAACCGTTGTTTACCGGTCGCTTAGGAATCGATACGAATTAAACTGATGAAATAATTTTTTTGTAAATTTTGAAAAATAAATAATAGTATCTACGTTAGTGGAATGGTAAAAAAATAGGTTTGGGACGCGTTTGTGGGTGATGTTGAAGCCTCTTTGAGAAAGCATACTGCTAAGTCACTTGGCAGCGGTTTAGTATTAAGAGGAGCCGTGTTTTGTTCGCCTACATCTTAAAAACTACAGAACCTGATGTTATCAAATTGATTTATTTATTGAAGTAACCAATTGAGAGTGTGCTGCAAAGCTACTGTTAAAATTTGGTATTGATCGACCACTTGGACAATTTTTTAATTTTTATATTTTTCTTTACAAGTTTTAATAATAATTTTCATTTCGACCCCCCTGTGATAGATTCGACCATTGTAATTTTCTCTAGACTTTTTCTCCCCATGATACACCTATTCATCGCCAATAGGTTCTTATAGATCTATAAGAACTTCACCGATTGACTTTTTGTGGCTATGGGCTCACATAGCTTGGAGTTAGTCATGAGTTTATTTAGCAAAAAGCTAGTAAGCTACTTCAATCCGTAACTTAATAGAGCTATACCTGATATTTTCTGTGAAATGTAAAACGGCTTTCAGCATTGCCCACATCAAACTCCAAACACGCTCGGTTGGAAGTTTTCAAATTAAGTTTTTTGAATTCAACGGGTGCAATCGATAGGCGAACAGCAAGTGTGTACTCTCGTGTCACTTCTGGAAAACCGCTGCCAAGTGCCTCAGCAGTATGCTTTCTCAAAGTATTGCAATTGAACCTCAATTTGCATTAATCACCACTCTTTGAGAAAGCAAAATGAACCTTTAACTTATTTCCTCCACTCCATAGTAACGGTTGCTATGGTAAATATCCGAGCTTCGGTGTTCTTACTTCTTAGTCGTCAACAGTTCCGAAAATGTACCTCTAACTGACTTTTCCCACTCCATAGTAACGGTTGCTAAGGACGTAAACAACGGTTGCTATGGTAAATGTCGGAGCTTCGACGTTATTACTTCTTAGTCATCAACAGTTCCGAAAATGGACCTCCAACTGACTTTTCCCACTCCATAATAACGGTTGCTAAGGACGTAAACAACGGTTGCAATGGTAAATGTCGGAGCTTCGATGTTCTTACTTCTTAGTCACCAACAGTTTCAAAAATGGACTTCAAACTGACTTTTCCCACTCCATAGTAACGGTTGCTAAGGACGTAAACAACGGTTGCTATGGTAAATGTCGGAGCTTCGACGTTATTACTTCTTAGTCATCAACAGTTCCGAAAATGGACCTCCAACTGATTTTTCACACTCCATAGTAACGGTTGCTAAGGACGTAAACAACGGTTGCTATGGTAAATGTCGGAGCTTCGATGTTCTTACTTCTTAGTCATCAACAGTTCCAAAAATGAACCTCCAACTGACTTTTCCCATTCCCTAGTTACGGTTGCAAGCGATATAAACACCGGTTGCTAGAGACATCAACAATGGTTTATACGGGAAAGGTCTCTTTGATTGTTATAGAATCCCATAAATATACAAACCCAAATGATCATTTATCATGAATTATATGGGAACTTATCGAAAACACGCTAGCAACGGTTGCCATGGAATCAAACAACGGATGTTGCTGAACACCGAACTCGGTTCACATCTGCCGGAGACCGACCTGTGTGCAAAATTTCAGGACGATCGGACCATTCCTTCGAAAATTAACGTACGACAAAAAAAGTCAGTCTGAAGCTGAATTTTGTATCTCCATAGCAACGGTTGCTAGGAGAATAAACAATGGTTGTTCCAAAATGAATGTCTTATCGATTCTCATCGATTGTCGTCGAAAGAATTGGAGACCCATCGTGCATTGATGATGATTTTCGGAGCTTTTATCAAAAACACGTTAGCAACGGTTGCTAGAGAAATAAACAACGGAATTGGCTGAAAATTGAACTCGACCGAGATTTTGCGGCGACTAACCTGTGTGCAAAATTTCAGGACGATCGGACAATTCCTTCGAGAGTTATCGTACGACAAAAAAAAGTGCACGTACGTACATACATACAGACATTTTCGGATTTCCATGTTTTTCGACCCGTAGATTACGAAAATCGAGGTCCCGAAGTCCGATTCGGTGGGTCGATTTTTACCCCGTTACAAAGCTTTCTCTTTGAGAAAGCAAAACTACATATTTACACTCACAATCAGCTACTTTGCCTCTCCTTTTTCTTTCTGCTTGTGAATACTCAAAAGGATTCATTGGGGCTTGCGTATTACAATTGGATTCTCATTTTAACTGCAATCATCAGTAGCATTTCGAAGTCGAATTGAATGATTGAACCGCCAAGAGCTATACGCGATACCATTTCGCTGCAATGAGTACAGATGAGAGAACCAGCATAATTATCGTCCTAGCAATATACGTTTGCGATTCATCATTCAGTGGATGAATGACAATTGACGATGACAAGTTCATATCAATAACTTAGGTGCGACATTTACGCGCATGGGAAATAATTTGTATTGATTATCCTTGGAATGAGTAGTTATAGCAATTCGATCGTTTACTTGAATGAAAATGCAGATCGCGTTTATTTTTGTGAGTACTTTGTACTTTTCGGAAAGTCCAACTATGCTGCGGGAAAGCACTCGAGAAACATAGCTATCAGATTGGACAAGTGCGCTCGAGCGCAGAGCCAACAATCGAGATGTGTTTAATTGCGCGGCCTTTAGCGTGGCCACGCAGCCATGAATCAAGAATATGTATTACAGCAACAGCCGATACAGAATGCGAGCTCATTCATTGAATCAACAATGAATAAAGAAATATTGAGTTAAAGTTCATTTATGGTACTTTAGAGCTGTCACACGACACAATATTCAATTGCAATTGCCATTGCAATTGTTGTCGATGCCCGTGGCAACCATTGCTAGGTCGTTTGGAAAATCAGTTCTAGGTCCATTTCCAGTTCTAGTTCCACACAGCACTCCTATTTCTACATAGCAACGGTTTTTCAGGCAGAGCCGCTTTAAGAAAGCATCGTCCAGCCAACTACGCGTCTGTCTCTTGTGGGCCTCGCCGAACATAGTGTACCCGCGGAGTATACACAGAGTATGAAGAGCCGAAAGCGCAATCAGGCAAAATTAATTAGATTGCGAGAGAATACTTTATTGGGCGAAAGCTAGAGGGTAGTTCGCAATAGAGACTCGCAATGAAATAAGCAAAGCCCGAAAGCCTCTCGTGGAGCCGAACTAGCTTTGCGACTGGGCAAGAGGAATATTTATCGCCGACGAGGGGCGTGCGAGCGAATATCCCGGAGGTGATATGGCCCGGTCTGCGTACCTACTCTTCCCCGCCTTTTCCAATTTCACTTTCTTCCCTGCCCACTCGACTCTCGTTTTACGCTCTTGCATTACTACTTCCGATTTTCTCTCCATATTCTTCCACCCACCCATCCACTCTACCTCTTTTACTTACTTGAGCTCATTGTAAATGACAAAAACAACTGCATGACTTGGTCGCTTCGTCTTCTTCACGCTGCAATTGAAGTAAATTAGTAAATTCTCGAAGTAGCAGCTTTAGACTGGTGTAATCATAACGATGTTATATGGGTGAGTTATGATTAAACTCTGAGGAAACAATACAAACAATGTAGAAATAGTACATTGTGTAACGAGCGCGGAAAGTTGCGAGAGCGACATGTCGCCCAAGTATGCTATCGGCAACTATACCGTGCGAGTTGCTCATACTATTTTTCATAAAAAATGATGTATTGCGTGGTAGTTTCGTAGATGCAAAATGGGTGAAAACGGGTGCACTCCGTTGTGATAGTGTCATTTCGTAACGCTAAACCGTCATGAAATGACGCGAGAGCGTGACAAAATGACACTATGGCAACGGAGTACACAGTCGCTCATTTTGCATCCCCGAAACTGCTACGCAACATGTCATTTTTCGTGCACCCGTGATGAAAAATTATATTTCACCATTCGAATCTGGAAATAATCAACTCTCTAAATTTCTCAGAGTCAAATACTAGTTTGATCATCCTGATTACGCCCAGATGGAGCGATGATGGAAGTAGCAGCCTGTAGAGTCCCTGGAAAAACGCCAAACCGGGTGAACCGATGGTGTAGTGCAATTGTCATCTAATAGTGATCGGGATTCATCATATTGTGGGAATTTATTACACATAAAGAGCAGAATATTGGAGTATCTTTGAAACCAATTCGGATCCGTTGTTGTAACACTCAAAGTAAGAAATTAGAAAAAGTGTTTATTTCATTACTTTTTGACATACAGTCGGGGTATAACTGAAAGAAGACTCTTTAGAGGCATCACGCGCGCGAGCGCATTAGTACGAAATTTTATCTCATTGCCAAGTGAGCGCGTGAAATTTTCGGTTCCATGAGATTAATGCACACAGACGAGTCGGTCGTGAGAGAACCGGTGTAATCGCCTGGAAGCCGGCAATTATCGAAGTGAGCCGAGTAACTCTATGAGAATTTCGCACGGCGCTCGCAGTGAATGTTTGCTTTGCTTTATTATGAAATTGCACGGGCGACCACTATCCTGATTGCGATTCTCTGTTATTTGCCCAAGAACCAAAAAATTCGGCTGACATTTACTCCAGGTAGGAACGATACGGCACGTGCTATTGTTGGAAGGAATCAACCACTGAATCGATTTTGCTGAAACTTTAGCTGTTATTTATTTACCAGGTCAGGCGTGTCATCCCTAAATTGAGCGAGAGAGCCGGATAATAGGAAATGTGGAAATGAGGAACTTTCAATTGGCTCATTGATAAATGGAGGAAGGAATCAGTGCACTACGGCTGGCTTGCAATGTGCTACTATAGACTGAAGTACATAACAGAACTGTGTGCAACATGAAACTACTTTCGTTGGATCCGTTGAATTACACTAGTAGAATTAGTACATTTACTCGTGTACAAAAAAGTCCGGCAAAACTGGATGCCAGACTGTATACCAGACTTTCTTTATGGATCAATTGTCTGACAAAAAACGATACTAGACTTTTTTTTAATTGAATAATATGATTATTTTTTTTAAATTTGTGATGACCTCTATTATTTCATTAACATTGCTCTGGTCGTAGAATATTTGCATCAGATTCTACTTGGATGAATACTTACATATAGTTTTACTGTGCATATAGTGTATATATAAACGCACCTCTCACGCTCGACTTTTCAACTCTCATTTTTGATAGGTTTAGTTTTGACGTCAGGAAAATTCCATTTGAACAATATTTGCAGAAAATCTTTTATTACACAAAATAAATATCGAATCTGTTTCTCGTAATCTGATTAGTTTTTGAGGAATTTGCGAAAAAGCACAACTATAATTTGGATTTCACAAAAATTGTAATTCAACATTATTGATGGATAATTTTCTGCTCAACAAACTTGAACTTCGATATAAACAGAATCACTCATATTTTCGGCTCTAACACAAGCATATTCTTGATCTAGATGAAAAAATTAATAGGAAACGCCAGAGTGTTCTAGTCGATCATGCTCAAATGCCTGTGGCCAATAGATAAGTCATGAAAGATTCTTCCTGTCTCTTTCTGTTGGTCACCAGTTTATTTTCTAACATTTTATTACACAAAATAAATATCGAATCTGTTTCTCGTAATCTGATTAGTTTTTGAGGAATTTGCGAAAAAGCACAACTATAATTTGGATTTCACAAAAATTGTAATTCAACATTATTGATGGATAATTTTCTGCTCAACAAACTTGAACTTCGATATAAACAGAATCACTCATATTTTCGGCTCTAACACAAGCATATTCTTGATCTAGATGAAAAAATTAATAGGAAACGCCAGAGTGTTCTAGTCGATCATGCTCAAATGCCTGTGGCCAATAGATAAGTCATGAAAGATTCTTCCTGTCTCTTTCTGTTGGTCACCAGTTTATTTTCTAACATAACAGCATCAGAAAAAGACTCTCTTCTCAATGGGCTCATAATTATCACATTACTGCAAACTTCAAGTTCATCCAAAAATCCTTGATCATGTTTTATGGAGTTGATTAATTATCAATTTTTCTATTTGTATTAAATCTCTGAGATTTTCCCAATTCAAAAAACCGCTGCCAAGTGCCTTAGCAGTATGCTTTCTCAAAGAGGCTTCAATATCACCGACAAACGCTTCCCAAACCTGTATTTTCACCTTTCCACTACCGTAGATACTATCATCTATTTTTCAAAAATTACAAAAAAATTATTTAATCAATTCAATTCGTATCTTTGTGACTGTGTAAAGTGTCGTTCTTTTTCAATTGACCAAACTTTGTCGCGACTGTTGATGTCTGCCCGGGCTCTCTTATTATTTGATCAAATGCAACAAAGCAAACGGTTCTAGGTTCTACACGATGCGAGACATTTGGACCTGCATAATTTTTCGATCAATTCATCTTGTGACTGTCATACGGTTTAATAGCGGTCAAAATCGATCCGCCCTGCCCTTAAGTCCGTTTTTGATCATTTTCGACGGCTGAGGTTGGAAATGATCAATTCAAAATCTATTTTGATCATTTTCGACGGCAAAAGACACCAAATTTTCCCAATTTTCTCTATAGTACGTTGAAAATACTGGAAACGAAACTTACATCAATTTTTTTCCCCCTTAGCAACGGTTGCTAGGGCGGTGAACAACGGTTGCTAAGGAGCTAATTGGGAAGATTTTGTGTCCTTTGCCGTCGAAAATGATGGAAATGGGTCATAAATTAATGATTTCCAACCTTCGTAACTGTTGCTAGGGAGGTAAACAACCGTTGCTATGGAGCAAATACAACAATTCAGTGTCCTTGGCCATCGAGTGTGACTTAAAACTGATTTTCCGGCTTGCCCCAATGAGCACTCATAAGGATTTGTGAGAAAACACCTTAACAACGGTTGCTAAGGAAATAAGCAATGGATTTTGCTGAAAATTTAACTCGGACTAGATCTTGTCACAACTAACCGGTGTGCAAAATTTGAAGACGATCGGATCATTCCTTCGGGAGTTATCGTGGACGAAAGAAACGAAAAAATAGACACCTTAACAACGGTTGCTAAGGAAATAAACAACGGATTTCGCTGAAAATTGAACTCGCCCGAGATTTTGCCGCGATTAACCCGTGTGCAAAATTTCAAGACGATCGGACCATTCCTTCGAGAGTTATCGTGGACGAAAAAAAACGGGACGCACACACACACACACACACACACACACACACACACACACACATACATACATACAGACACTTTTGAATTTCCATGTTTTTCGACCCGTAGATCACGAAAATCGAGGTCCCGAGGTCTGATTCGGTGGGTCGATTTTTGCCCCATTACAAAGCTTTCTCTTTGAGAAAGCAAAAAATTGATGATAATTTTGTGAACGAATTTTGTGTACTTATCTCAAGGTTCGGCATTCGAATAGTCGTTTGAGAGTAAAAAATAATCATATTTATCGTTCAGCGTGTTTTGAAACTTATCCCAATCAGTATGCGTTGATTTGAGCTTGGAAGTTTCCTTAGTATATTGACTTTTCTCAGTTGAAATAGCAAAATACAGAGAAATGGTCCGATCCAAACGTTTCGTCGCTTGCAGAGACTACGATCTTATCGGCCAGATCAGCAGTTGAAAAGATAAGGTCAAGGTTGGATTTGGTATTATTACGTACAAATTTAAAGTAAGAGAAAGTGTCAGTGTAGTGTAAGAACAAATTGTATGTCTCTATACTATTTTCTAAATAGTACTACTTTTATCTGTGTGTTTACCGTTCCAGAAAGTGTTGGTAGAACTATGTCGCATACAACCCCAGTGTAGTCGATAACAGTGAACTCATCTACGCAGTCCAATATTAATCCTTGGTCTCTTTTCGGCAATTTATCAATTTTTGCATTGAACTTGCACTTGCACTATTACTTTCTTGACTAGCTAGGCTGGTCATTGTGAAATCACTTTCGTGATTTTGCACACGCGGTTAGGCAGTGAGAGTGTGGGCCTGAGCCCCGCGAGGATACTCTCGATGGTCGTCAAAATCGGAGCTCTCGGAATGTTTGTAAACTCGTCTGCTCACCATGAAGGTTCGAACGAAAAAACTCACTTCCATTGATGTAATGGTGCATTGTTAGTCGTCAGTGGAAATTACGATTAACCTTTTTCTTTAAGAAAATTCTTACCAGTTATAGATGAACGCTCATTAAAAAATTTTTTCCCTGAGTTTGTGACTCGGTTATCACGCTCAAGAGAGAACTCATTGAAATGTCACGAAAAGTACTGTCGGATCATAATGATTAGATTCGAAGTTTTACGCACACTCTTGAAAAGCAGTCTAGGATTTCACCTGACACTTTGAAAAAGCTTATTGATGCTGACAGAATTTCAGCTGATTACCATAGGAGAAGATATAACGATCCTACACTCATGAAATTGGTATTCAATTGGTCGCCAAATAGGAAGGGTCAAGAGATAAAGTTTAAATTTAAAAAAAAAAGTAATAATCGAGCTCATCCAAAAACTGTTTCTTGTAGTCTCCCAGAAAAAAATCTCCGAAGGAGGCGTCTGGTTTTCCTCAAGAAGACACGGATAATCGAGTGACTATGAAAAACATTGCTCATAAAACATGAAAAATATTATTTATCAGCGATCTTACGAGTCGTGAGTTGTGAATGCTAGTGAATCTGCTTTAACAGATCAAATTTTCCCAAACTGGAAGAAAAATATTTGGGTGCGACAGACGCTCAAAGACTTTTCAATGGCCGATGAAAACTGAACATTTTGAAAATCCAATCACAGCCAATCTCGAAATGATCGGGTTAATTGTCGGGTTAATTGTCGTAAAGTGGCCCCCGCGATTTGTTTGTGTGGCCAAGAAGTACCGGACCGGAGGTAAAAGGAGTGTCACGGCAGAAACGAGTCAGCGGATTAAAATTTTTTGCTTTCGATGGCTATTAAGCTGATGGAAAAAAGGCCGAGAGTCGCGCGGCATTCCTTTTCGGTCCTTTTCGTTTTTCTGGCGTCGCGCGGCGCCCTTTTATTTTTTCCACATGGCCAGCCGCACTCTGATCTCCTGGGCGTACAAAGACGCGGCTTTTTCGGCGTGCACACGTGTGCGCAAATATGAAGCTCGTTGAGGCCGGTCTTTTTGCTTGCCGCGTGAACTCGCACCCGCTAACTGGAAAAGCTTCGAAACCACGTTTGATCAAAAGGCTTTGCGCTTTTGCTCGTTAGTCCAGTTATATATCATGAGTTGTATATCTCAAGGCTATGAGATCGAGCTTTTCATACTTGGCTCTAGTTTCGAGGGAACATTGAACGAGCAGAGCGACGAATCAACAGGCGCTTTGAAGATGGATTAGAGCAAAGCAATGTACTCCAGTTTGACGGGTTGACATTCAATTTCATGGGTTTTGATTGGAAGCAAAGCTACGAATAGAATGGTATTGTTCCAGTCGTCTCATTCTTCCGGATATCCCTATAGAACACCCTTAAATCAGATAAATGATAGACATATATTTGAAGAATGAACTTAATCATGAATTAGTTACGAAATCTCATTAACTGCACAGCAGTAATTAACAATGAATAAATGCACAGCTCGATACAGAAGAAGCCTTTCATTGCACAGCCAGTGAGTTCGCTCGTTCAGAGCACCACCACCCCGTGGGTGCTAAAAACTGACTCACTTCATGTCAAATATAGCCTACATGGTCAAAAAATATGCCTGGGCCCTGGAACCTCTGAAAAAATGTATACATTGTCTTAAACTAGCTTTGTACGATTTATGCACGCTTTGTACGATTTATTCGGACGATATTTTAATTACACAGCTCCACAAAAAAAAAATCGAACCAGAGACTGGACCACCCTACTTACATGTATTTTTGGCTGCTGAATCCGAATCTGAGGTCCGTTAAGCTCCATCACCCCTGCGTTTAGCTATAACCTCAAAAATATGGCGGACGACATATCGATGAAATCGATATTTTGCAAAACAAAGAATTCTATTCTATTCTACATAAAAAAATAAAAGAAAACTGTCGTTTGAGTAAAAAATTCATAATTTTATCAATTTTTCACTCGTAAACTATGCGACGAATTGAAAAAACACCAAGAACAGTTTCTATCTAATTGTTCACATGAAATCTGAAAAAAATTTCTGTTTTGCAAAATAATGATTTTTAAATTTTTTTTTGAGGTTATGTCTAAACGCAGGGGTGATGGAGCTTAACGAACCCCGGATTCGGATTCAGCAGCCAAAAATACATAGAAGTAGGGTGGTCCAGTCTCTGGTTCAATTTTTTATTTTTTTCTTGTGGAGCTGTGTTCTTGACTATTTTAGTTTTTTTCCATTTGATTCGTGATTAATTCAAATACACTCAAATTTGATATTGACATGATAGGGTCAAAATAACTCGCTTCTACAAATGTATCTCTCTAGTACACACAAGTCAGAAAAAAAATGTCGAGTCACGCCAATTTCACGTAACAAAATATATCATTCTATATAGTCAAAGACCAATTGACTAAGGACACAGGATCTTCGTATTTCCCATAACAACTGTTGTTGATATCCCTAGCAACCATCGTTTATATCTTTATACACCATTGCTGGCACCACAGAACAACGGTTGAAATTCATCTGCCAATGGTGGAAGGCATCTCTCATTGGCATTATTTTTCATCGTACAAAGCCTAGCTTTGGGAAAGCATAATATTAAGCAGTTAACAGCAGTTTTTCACTTCGTCGATCAAATGACGTAATTTATTTCCAATAATGGGAATCACTAGTAAAAAAGGTCGGTTTGCATTTTTCTTATGAAATTTCTGAGTCGAACAAAATTGAGGTTGAAGAGTTTTTCTTCAAGCCGATTGAGGGTTTAGTCTTAATTTGAAAAGAAACCACTGCCAAGTTCATTAGCAGTATGCTTTCTCGCAGAGGCTTTATTTAAAAAGAAAAGGTTATACTTCCATAATTCCAGTAAAAGTTGTACATTTCACAAACTCTTAGAGAGAGATGGCCACCGAGTGGCCACATTCATAGACCTACAGAGCAGAGGAAGAGAAATCTGTGGCTGACTAAACGGAGGGAGGGAAAATTTGTCGCACCCTCTTTTTACGCCGGTGACCCGTCGAACGTCAGTAGGAAAGTTCTGCTTCAATTAACCATTCATTTGCCGAAAGTCGTTGAATTGCTCACGCTGCAGCGATCGGTTTTGATACGTGTGCTTTGATATCGCGTTGCACGAGCAGAGCTCTGAACAATAGCGCAGCAAACGACGCAGCAAGCGACGGGTGGGATGAAAGGTTGAAGAGAGCAGACAGTTGAGGGAAGGCCGAGGCGTGCATTTTTATATTAGCCGGCCTGCACCCGCGGCAGTTATACGGCACTGCAAGTTCTACTCGATTTCGGGCGACGCGCCAGCGCGCGGCACGCGGTGCAGAGGCAAGAATGCGCGCCCGGCAACCGCTCAGTGCTCCCGGACACTGCTAATTAAGATAAGGCGGGCAGCGCGAGCGCTCGTGTGTATAGATAAAGGGGGATAATTGAAAAGTTCTCGCAACCGCCGCCGCGTTATGACCCAAATCCAGACTGCACCGAACAAAGCCCGCCCGAACACTGGGAAGATTCAATGCACCGGCCGCGATCGTTATGGGCATTGTTCTATTTTTACCCCCTCGCACCTCTTGTCTTTGCCCATCCTGCTTACTATCTCTCTCTCTCTCTCTCTCTCTCTCTCTCTCTCTCTCTCTCTCTCTCTCTCTCTCTCTCTCTCCACTCTGCCTCGCGTGATTTTGATAAAACGCACTGAAAGGATGGGAGAGAATAGTAAAATAGAAGAACTTCAAATCAACGATTGACGGTGCATCACCCTAAAAATTAAGCTTTACCCGGTAAACGTGTACCCCGATGACATAACCCTACTTTTTACAGATAGTGCATCAAATTTTATCCACAGCTCCTCAACATTTAAGGTTCCGAACGGTAAACGCATACAGCCTCCATTGACGCACTGTAATAGCAGATGACGTATTCGAGCTCTGCTAGACTCTTACTCTTATTAGATCGAATCAAATAGACTCTCTTCAATCTACTTCCTTTCATTGTATCTCATTGGTTCTATCCTATACCGTCATCTCCTGCATTATTGATTTGAAATTATAGATTTTGGCAAATCTTTTCACCAAGCGAGATTCTAATTCAGTCGCAATAGAATTCCACATAGTGCTTACATAAGGTTCAAGCTGAGCTTTACCTAAAATATGTCAGTATCAAAATCAATATCAGAATCAAAAGAAAAAGCCTTTTACGGATAGAGAAAAGCCATCGCTTTTTCCAGGGTGATCCATTTTTGCTACCCTGATGTCAATAATAAAAAATTCGAATATCAATAGTCTAGTCCAAGTTGGAAATTTCCGATAAATTGAGCGAAATCGAAGTACATACAGGACGAACTTACAATCGGCTTTGGACGTCCAAGAGCTCCGACAAACGCACAGACACTTCTGTAGACATTGAGGACTCTCAAACGACTTGTGATTCTCGACGGCACAATCGTACAAATAGTCGAGTTCACCGCAAACGCGCCGTTGACTGGATACTGGATTTTCGGGCTTTTTCCCATGGAACCCGCTTCATTCCTATCCTACATGTGCGACGCCAACGTTATTTCTTACTTAGATATTCTTACTATAATCCTTCCTAGGAACCGATTTTATCAGTATTTAGAATAAGTCATATCAGCACAAAACAAAGAGCCTTGAGTCACGTCATTGAATCTTGGCTTGCCGTGATCAAGTCTCGGCTACTTAGCATAGAGAGTCAGTCTGCAGAATCAAAAAATAAATTTAACTTGAGATAGCATTTGTCATTCCGTTCGATCGGAAATTACATTCCTTATAACACTCGATTTGAGATGACACCTTTATTTATTCTGTTCGATCTAAAATGACTTTTTTTCTTCTCACGGGTGATGATATAACGTACTTATACTATTGCAGGGGGGGGGGATTTAGTTGAAGATTGAGACATTTGAAATTGTTAGGCCTGATGGGGTCAAAACTATTTCATACTTGAAAATACTTGAGATGCTCACTTGGCCACTCGAGACGGAAAGGCGGCGCACGAAGCTGATTGGCCGGTGGAAATCAAGAGAAAAGCTCGATTTATTCGGTGACATGGGCGTCTTTGACGTAGCATGGGTCCATTCGTACAGTGGGCTGAGCGATGGCAAGCCTAGGACGAGTGATTAATTTTACCGAGCTCAAAGCAAAATAAGCCGGAGATATTTGCTCTCGGGAGAATAACCCGGTGTAGCCCAGAAGGACGCACGAGCGGAAAGGCCTCGTTTCGCGGAGTAATGAACTTGTACATATACATAGCGGGGAAGTTTCTAGGGCTCGACTGCAGTTACCCCGCCAGCTGCGTCGCGGTCATCTCTCTGCGGCGATTTATCCGCTCTAGAAGCTTCTCGCGATTCGAATCATCATTCGTGATCGAGTGCGTTTGTTTTTCAGCAGGTGCTGTCGATATTCCGTCAGTGTGTCTCAGGTCTGTAAGTCCCGCTGTTTGGACCAAACGGTCAGGAGATTGTCGAGACGCGGCAAAAGATGAGAACCGGATAGGCACACAACACACATTTTTTAGGGCATGATAAAATATCAGCTACTCACCGCGACCACGATGAATTGTCGACGGATGTGCGCAACTTATCTCTGTTTGGGCTGTCGGTTATGATACCTCATGGGGGAGATGTGGGATAACCGTCTGAAATAGTCGGCTTCTCGCGACCGAGAACGCGGTTCGCGCGCAAACGTGTGTCCCGCGAAGAGGGGAATGGATCTGCTACAATCTCATTGGCATTGTATTTTCATATCATGCAACGTCTCTTTGAGGAAGCAAACTGTTAATGCAGTTGGCGGTGGTTATTCGTTTTGGAATATCGACTGGCCGAGTGGAGGGAGAAGTGAAACTCGTTGTAACATCGTTTATGAGCTCATGCGGCGACCATTAGGTCACCCGCAAATTTGTTATTTGCCAAGAATCTACGGAAATTTGATAATGGCAGTTCGTTGTATCTGGTCTTTTGCACAAAGTTTGAATATATTCTGTTTGGCCTTCTTCAAGATTATTTCTCACCAAAATGAAATGAAGTAGTAGTTTAGCATTATACGCTTTCACAACTAAATTTTATGATATTGCAAATGCGAAATGGAAGATTCATTTATTAGGATATGTTCTGCTCGATCGTGCACCTTGTATGAATCTATTTTTGATTTTTTCTATTTTCTGCCTTTGCAATTTTTCCTAGTATTGAGAGCTGCTAAGCAGAGGAAGCAGAGGTGAAACCGCCATCTTGGATCCAGAAATGTGAAGATTTAATGTCAGAATCGTTATTAGCGACATTATAAACCCCTGTATACGAAATTTCAAAGAAATCTATCGAATATAAAAATGTATGCTTCAACATATTGATATAATAAAAATACAAAATATTGATTCCCGTTTTTGGCAGCTATTTTGCTGCAAAAAATCAAATTCAAAAAAATTAAACGAATTTCGAAAGTTCAAATATTTCGTGCACTTTTGTGCATATTTGCGACACTAAAAATAGAATTCCTTCTTCCTCTGATTTTGGATTGAAAGAAAAAACTGCTCCAAAAAAACGAATTTTTTATTTTAATTTGTTAATTATTTATTGAAAATCAATTTTTTCAGTCTTTTTAACCATTGTTTCGTGTAGAGCATACCCGAAAATAGTAGGAATGACTATTTTGCAATAAACTTTCTATAAAGGATAACACAATGGAAGTCCGAATAGCTAGTTTATTTAATTAAATCGTGATCGAGCTTGAGATGCTAACCCTCTCGCTGTCAACAACGTTCTGCCTAAACAATAACTCCCTTCTCGTTACTAGAGCAACGCATCTTGCTACCCGTTACCGAACTTGCCTGATCGTCAATTGGCATTGCAGAAGTGACCAATTCCCGCGTGACTCAGTTCACGACCCTTCTCGCACATGCACAATTACGCTCTACAATGGCAAACAAATACATTTGTAACGGGTAGCAAATTCAATCTCTTACACTTTCCGTCTTATTCATCAAATTATTCGAGCTCGAAAGTAAAAAGAAAAATTCTGCAACTTGGGACTTTATGGGTTTAAAGGTACTTTCTTCGAAAAAATTTTAAAAAATTCTAAAAGTTGTTAATATTGATAAAATCGATATTTTCCACGGTGGATCAATAGTTAAAAAAATTGGTTGGTTTCGAAAATGTTCATAAAAGACTCAATTACAATTGTAAAATTATCAATATGTTGAAATTATCAAGGAATTGAAGAAAAAATTGAAGATATCGAGATTAATTTTTTTTTGAATTTTCATTACTGTATAGGATACTCTGAATTACAATCTCATGATCGTAGCTATGATTTGGAAACTTGAAAAAAAAATCACGAAACATGGCTTATGTTTTGGTGCGACTATTTCCTTGGTACATATTTTGCAACAACAATACTCGAGATCAATGTTTTGATAAGAACAACTTATCGTAAATTTCATTTGTCCACGTATGTCTCATATCATTTCTAGTCACATTCCGGAGACAGCCCAATAGGTTTCAAAGGGGGTATATGAAAAGTCCGAGATAGCAAGTTTCCGAACAGATGAGCCCTGGGCTAATTTGCCAAGTAGCGCAGACAAAAAGTAGGCGTCGGCGGAGTGGAAGGTGTATACGCACACGATAGAGTCAACATGGCACGTCTTGCCGGATGCTCTCGCCGGCGCGGCGTTTCCCACCCTTGCAGACCGATGCTTCACTCTTGCGTAATATCACTCGGGGGACGTGGTGAGTCCGCCTTATACCTCGCAATTCGCACGTGATCCTTGTACCGCCGCATACCTATATATATGACAGTGACCGAAACCCGCCTAGACTATGCCGCAGGGCTGGAAGATACATTTCTTACAGAGCCGAGTCCCTTCTTGTCCTTCTCTTTGTTTCGTTTTTTTTTTCTTCAGACGAGGACGTAGGCCGCTACTAGCTCGTAGCTCGGGAAAATTTTTCAACTCCCTTAGCTGTGAACTGCTGGACAATGAATGAAATCCAACCATCCCAAGATTCACCTCTCCTTGCCCGATTTTTTAGCGTTGATACCTGCAGGAAAATGTAAATGTCTTCAATCGTATTACACCGATTTCTAAACCAATTATAGAGTCTGCAGTTCTATGAAAATGTGCAAATCACCATGCATCATTTCTCAAATTATATATAATGCCAGTATACCGTAGGAAAAAGTTGCTGGGAGATTTCCTTCAGCGACCCTTTTGTCTAAACAGTTTTGTTAAACCATACATAAAGAGACATTCAATCGGTTAGAAAGTCGGCAGTGTGTCAGTGAGCCCAGTGATCCAGTAGGTCGAGGTTCAATTGCGATCGTCTGCGCGGAAACACCTCACGTATTTCTGTAAGACCATTGCCAGGAGGCCACCTGGTGACTAATTAATAGTAATTCGCTCGTGTGGATAAGGGCTTTGGTTTAATAATTGGTAGGATGTCACCGAGCATTTAAATCTGATCGGTCCAGATAACCCCACAGTTTTCCTGACAGCAATGGTTTTGAAGCAACATATATTGGTCAATTTTCGGAATACCTCCACCTCATCGCAGCTCTCACCTTCCTCCGGGCATAGTAGCTGATTAAGCTAGGGTGAGCAGCTGCTCACGTTAGAGAGCTTCATCGTTCAAGTCCTAACTTTATGTACCAGTATCCTGAGGTCGAGGTCGTTGAATCATTCAAAGCTTGTACCCTCAGTTTTTCTCATATTTTCTTAGTGTAGTTTTTATTATTATATTACACCGAAGCTTGAGTTTGCAAAACACAACTTGTGATACTGAGAGCTTTCTCTTAAATTTGTTATCAGTTGCCAGATATTCGTGTATAATATAATCAAGTCATGAATCTCTGCAACCATATATTTTTTTATAAACTTCCTGCGTCTCGATTACCAGAGTAACTACCCTAGAGGGCGTGGAAATATACTTTGCATCACTTGTATCGAAAAGTAGATCATTGAACCTTAGTTTTTTTACACTTATGATGAAATAGTACATTTTGATACTAAAAGACGAATCCTAGGCACGTGTGAGGTTTGCCGCCCGAGCGAAACTTCTTTTTATTAAATTTCTTTTAAGAAATATACCCCTTTTATATGCATTTTGTTTGAATCAAAGAAACTATCGTCAAGTTCATCGACAATACTAAGAGTATTAAATTAGAATGCATAAAATTCACTGTTGAACATAATCAAAAAATCTTTTATGTAAGAATTTATGATAAAAAATTCAAAAAATTCTTTTTGAAAAGTTTTAACTGTATTCAGTAAATATGGATATTCCAAGTTGTCCTCTCAAGAAAGTTTGTCTATTCCCCGGAGCAATATATTGAAACCGCCAGTCCGTGAGTTGAGTCGAGACTTGAGGCCAGTGGATGAGCGATTAATAATGCGAAGCTAACTATGTCTATCGCACTCTCTCGAACAGAGAATCTCGGAGACAGTCGAGTTACCAATTCCTTGAGGAAATTACGTCGCGCATCCAACGTTCATGTGTTCACACAACAAGCAACGCATATCCATGAAAAGTCAAGCTTCAGTCAAAATGACGCATAAGAAATTAACGATTCTTCGAATACATATCCAAGCCAGCCCTCAAAATTTCAATAAAAATCTCACAGATCTCTTCAGTATTTTTGCTTATGGCTATGACGTTCATTAGTGGATTGAGGAAGAGAATGATCGAAACATTATCTCATCTATTTCTTTGATTTATGAGAGGCAATAATCAATGCTTGACGTAGTTTTCACCTTCCATTAAGTATCTCAGTATTTTGGGCAATTATGCAAGAAAGTAGGTATTAAATAAGACAAAATGCAACGAAAATTCTTCGTCAGAAATGAAAAAATGTGGCCAACTTCTTTGCATTTGGAGATCGCACTTGAAGAAAAAGTGGCTGGGAGAGAACTAATTAGTTCATATACGAATCAATTTGCTACGCTAAATAATTTTTTCGATCATCTTCTGCTCTCGACTCAGCCTTCTTTGTCGGGATGAAATAATCTGAACTTGCCAAATATGCCTCATTGCTGCCGTCGTATATAGAAGTATTGGCTTGAAAACTGCAACAAAGCGCTGGATTGTAGTTTCTCAATCACAGGTAATTTGTGACCCAAACTTGGACCAATTTGTTCATCGAGTTACGCTATGATTTAGTGCGGTATCCTCAAATGAACGACTCCAGGGTACAGCAAACTTCAAGCTCTACCTGATTACCCAAGTACCGATAGGATTCCCATTCCCATTCACGTGAGACATCAATAAATATATCAAGAAGTTCAAATTACACCATTACTTGAATCACAGAGTTGAGTATTTTATTCTGAAAATTTCACATTATTTGATGATTTCAAGGGTAGTTTTGTGAGATAAACAAATTGAAAATCGTGTTATTTCTTACTATACATACAAATTCTAGATATCTATGAAATAAAACGATGCACCCTTTCAAATAAGTGAACAATACTTTTACAGGAAAAAAATACTTTCTCAATGTTGATGTAGTGACTCTATTCAATATTTTAAAGCGCCAGATATGATAAAAGTTACTGAGAACAGATTTTGAAAAAACCTTTGTTCTTGTGGTTTCAGGCACAACGAGACCAATGGTCGCGTCGGAAGAGACGTCCTTCCCAAGACTCATAGTGGCAGCATCTCACACGGCCCTTTCAGGAGATCTCGGGGTCCTCATTATCGAATTCCCTTCGGAATATCAGACAACGAGTCCTACGACACCCGTGATCTTGAGTTCAGAGGAGCCACAAGTCGATTCAGAAGAAGATAGCGACGAGTACAGCATTGAAAATAGCCAAATTCCTCTGCAGGATCCGTTTGTTTTGAGGTCAGCATGGACTTTTTTTCATTTTTGGAGAATGTCATTTGAATGTTAACAAAGTTTCTTAACCGCATATCAAGAATAACTTCAGATGTCTCGGTCATCGAAGTGAATATTAATTGAATTACAAATCATCGTGCGGTGAAAGCATCGTCGCCCTATAGTATTATTTATCAAACAATAAATGATTCAAGAACCGCTCAATTGAAATCAAATTTACTATTAAATCTACTTACCCAGTCATTATTAGTACGTTAATAAAGTTCCTTATAGCAAACCGCTTAGTTAATCAATAGGTATAACTTCAAACTGACTGATTTCGATAGAGAATTTTCCAATCAACTTCTATTGAATGGAATCAGAAATATTTTCTTTAGTATGCGGACTGAAGAGAATAAACGGACCTCGGATTCGAATCCAACAGTCAAAAATACATAGAAGTAGGGTGGTCCAGTCTCTGGTACAATTTTTTTTTCTTATTTTTTGTAGAGCTGTGTAATTTACCACTCGAATAATTACCCTAGGCGTTTCTCCGTAAAATCGTAAGTTTTTATTAATAATTTGCAGTCAAGCAACTCGCACTTCTACAGAGAAACGTCTAAGACATATTCAGTTATTATTTTCCTCTCTCTAGTGATTGGAAGCGTATTCTTGTAATTTTTTTCCTCGTGGGGCTAGAAAGACGAATAGCCTCGTCGATTCATGCCGATACAAGGAGATCGGCAGATGCGTAGCAGGCGCATGCACTACTCTCATATAGCCGGGTTTTCTGCGGTGCCAAAAAACATCTACGCAAGTGAGGTGCATTTAGCACTTTTCGTTACGAGGGAAAAAACAGTGTTTTTCAGTCCAGGCACCGGGCCTGAAATGCTCGTCTTACAAAAAAGTTTCTTCGTCACAGCGAGAGATAAGTGCCGACTCGTCTCCATGACGATCATAAAGATCTGTATTTCTTCCCCGTTAGCCGAGAAATAGTATATGCACCTCGCTCATCCGGGTATTTTCGGCACGTGCGAACTAAGCACCATGAGCTAATCTTCTCAAGGTGTGAGATTCTAGAATATTGAAAATGTTGAAGGCACCACAAAATGTCGATTGTAAAAGTCACGGTATGGGTGATGGTTGACTTCCAGGGTGCTGCGTTTGGATGGCTTCTTGTCGGAGTTGGTGGGTGAAGTTCCGGTAGAGGTGCCCGCGGTCGCCGGCGTCAACGTCTCTCTGATGATACCCTGCGGCCTGTTCTCTCGTGGAGGCACCTACTCCCTCCAGCTGCAGCACAAATCTGCCGCCGTGCCCGACAATTTCGCCGATATCGCCAGTGTTCACGATGCACATGTATGATACCCTTACTACGTCCCATTCATTATTCTAACATACCGACCAAAAAAAACGAATGTGAAACAACGCAAAGAAGCAGGTTGATTCCAAAGCATCGGTAGGGCTCGGAGTAAAATATGAAAAAAAAAACAGCAAAATTCGAGCAAAGTGTTTCTGATGTAAAAATCAACAATACATAATATATATCTGCTCATAGTCTGAGTTCACATCCATTGTGCATGGCATTAGCCATAGGGCATTTTCGAACATTGAACGTGTCGAAACCATTGGGAGGGGAAATATTTGTTAATCAGCAAGAACAGAATAACTCCGTAGGACTCACCGTGGTCACTCGCCGAATATCCTTTTGAAAAATGTACTTTTTTGAGAACGGAACCGATATAGGTCGATGAGAATTGTTCAAAGTCAGACATGCCATATACATTTGTAAGAAGCAACTGAGTGACGTTGGCCATGGAAATTACGTGAGATGGAAGCGCACGTGGATACGAACAATGGAATCACGATAATATTGAGCTAACTAAGATGGCTCAATGGTGCATTACAGATGCGCGCGAGTCTTGACGTGAGATGGCCGACTCCGTCGCTGGCACTGGAGCCGCAGCATTTGGACACATACCCGAGCCAGCCGGTGCTGGCGACCCTTGAGTATACGGGGATCTCGTGCGCCCCCGCGGCCGGTGTGCCTGAGCCAACTTTCAGCGTCCAGCTCATCTACTGCGGAACAAGCGTCCTGTCGTGCGACCCTCGGAACAAGAGCAACGTACAAGTGCGTACCTCCCATTACCTCTTCACTTGATCGCAGTGTCTTTGCAAATATTTCAGTGCACTCGTTTGATCTGTAGCTCCGCGGCTGTACGCCACATCGGCTGGTATACAGAGCTCCGGGTGACAAAATGGTTCTTGGAGCTCATTGTTTTTAATGTTTTCAACATTACATATAACTCGGGAATGCGAAAGGGAATTTGTCTTCATTGATTTTTTTTTCTAGATCAATTAGAAAGAGCAGCGGCACCTGAGTGCTAATGGCAGAAAAATGTTCCCCAAGACCGAACACAAAATTATTATCAAAAACCACGTGGATGGAATAATCCAATATACGTTCGGTTGGATGTGACAATAATTATTAGCAAAATTATCGTAGTGTTTTCGTGGCCCCATCGATACATGCTCGAGTGCCGATAAATTGCCAATAAATTTCACACTCGCCGTTGCTAACTCGTGATGGCATTGAAGATTTGTCAACTTCTGATGGACAAACAGCTGTATATTGGATATACGAGTGAAAAACACACGTGCACATGTGTGAGAGCTCGAAACCAGAGTTAGCAAAAGCTTAGATGGCAGATTCGTCAGCAGCTGCAAGTGTCGGCGCGTATCGATGAGATAGCGCATCACCCCCTCGATGCGCGCCGCGTATCCCTCGGCAACGAGAAACTTGATCCAGCAAACTTACAAAAGCAAATACTCAAGCTGCAGCATTGTTGTTTCGATTGCAGATGCTCTACTCGGAGGAGGTGAAGGGGTTTCCTGCGCAGAGGGTCGTCACCCTGCGCTGCGAGTTTTTCGGCCTGGCGGGCCACTACGCCTTGAGACTGAAGCCCACCGACGACAATCCAAGTGCCCCCACCACCAGCGCCTATATCAAGGTGAGGGTTCCAGCTCCGCCATCGCGATATTCAATTACGCTTGCGCTTGCGCTCCATCCACTCCATATTTGATAGCGCTGTCAGTGAGTCAGCGCCAAAAGAACACACACACACACACGCGCACACACACACACACACACACACTGCCGAGCATTTGCTTGGACATAGAAAAGAGCGAGTTGGAACGAGAGCAGGAATGGCGAGGGGTAGAGGGGCGGGGGGGGGGGGATGGGTGGGTAATTTTGGGCCGATGTGACTTGCTATGCTTTCGGCGGGCAGGTGGAGTGGTCAGACCTGTTTGTGTTCAACGTGCACGCGCGCTCGATCTACCCTTGCGACGGGGGCAGCTCGGCCGGCTCGACTGGCGTGTCGGTGCTGTTCGAGTACCCGGCGTGTCGGCTGGCCGGGGACCGCGTGCGCGTGTACGGCCGGCTCAGGGCGGACGTCGCCTCGCTCGCGCCACCCTCCAGCCTGCATTACGTCGCCGAGCTGAAGGCCCCGCCGGGCAAGCACACCCTCACCTTCGACTGCGACCTCTTCACCGAGCGCTACGTCGAGTACTGCTTCGTCTACATCAGCCAGGCGTACAGCGGGGCCATGTCCGAGGTGCGCGTCGACTGCATACCCACCTTCCCCCTACAAGGTCAGTACCAGTCATTTCATCCCACCAGCTGCATCGCCAGCCCGCACATTATTTCCCTCATTGCACGTATATATGCACTCCACATCGCTCTTTCGATTGTTCGTTCTTACTTCATTTCGGCTCATCTGGATAAGCTTAGAAACTGAGTGTGCCACATGTGCCTGCAGTTGTATTATATACATGGTTGCTGGTGTGATAAACACCAGTGAGATGATTGAGAGTTTTAAACAAAAACAGTTCATCAACTTGATGAACTCAGATATTTGATTTATTATTCACCAAATGGCGGATCAGTTGCAGACTTACTACCAACGAGTGCTTCTGTCCTACTACATATTCTTTGAGCATTTTATATTACACACCAGCAAACAATTTTGTTAAGGATAGATCAGGTGAAATTGGATCCCTTGTTATTTGAATACGAAGTAGGAGATGGATGCTTAGTACCTAGAAGGATCATTGTACTTTACCCTTCAAGTACAGAACTAGTTATGAATTGTACTTGTAAGGAATGTGCCAGATTATCTTGCACTTGTAGAGCAGCAGGATTGCTTTGTATTTCTTATTGTTCGTGTTTTCCACAAAACTGATGTCGAAATCCTTACTCATCAAAAAGAACAATCATCAGATTCTAATTAAGGGGGTAGCCTACCTAATTTTCAACATGATTAAAAAAAAATTATACGAGGCCGTAAATTTATATTCTAATTCATTTTTCACGGCGAGTTCAATGACGTATCGACCATTCCGGAAAAAAATTTTCTCCACTGTAAAAAAATTTTTTTCAATTTTTTAGAAAGTACTTGTGATTTTTACTCGGCTCCTAGAGGTCCAATCGCAAACCGATACGTACGTTCATGTACATTGTATTGAGGAACCCTCAGAAAAATTTTCAAAACCACAGAGAATAAGTCTCAATTATTCACATTCTTCTGCATCACGTTCCCACCTACATTCTGCAACGTCATAAAAACATCCATTTGATTCAGACTAAGCATTTAGCATATATGCGATGTGTGCGTGGGAGGATGTGTGTGTGTGTGTGTGTGTGTGTGTGTGTGTGTGTGTGTGTGTGTGTGTGTGTGTGTGTGTGTGTGTGTGTGCGCGTATGTATACACTGGTCGACGCTTATATTTTACAGTAATGGAATGCTTTTTTCGGTGAACCTAATGAAATCATAAGATAGATCGAACATAAATACACAAGCTCATTAATGATTAAAATACAAACACTGTATTTTAGTTTTTTCGGGAATCAGAAAAAATATCTACAGTAGAATTACTCAACTCTACTTGCAACTAAATCTAGCTGATGATAAAGCAGGGTTTACGTATGACGGTATAATGTTTGTAATCAATTTTCAGCAAAATTCATGAGCTGCGGATTCGATTGCGAGATGTAAAATGCTGAATTTATCTTTTGTTGCATGAGAATGACCCATATACGGGGTATACAGAAGTTGATTAGTGAAGTTAGATAATTAATATAATTTTTTTTGTAATATGAATTGTTAGAGCCGTATCTCCCGAACGAAACCAATTTCTTTAATATCTTTACTTGGTTAGCTTAATTTTGAGAAAAGTTTCATTAGCAAAATACCGTGCTGAATTGCATTTAGATATGAACTGTTATCACGGGACGTAGTTTCGTTTGTAGTTTTCTATTGAAACAGAGCTGAACACACTGATGAATACGGTTGATTGTTTTCAAATAAGCGCCGTTTTAATTTTTTTTTTTAATTTAAGAGTTTCATTATACTTTCAATCGCGTTAAATTCTATAGACAAACTTCAATATAAACTGTTGTATTGTGGGTTATGTCTCCGTCACTGTTCTCAATTAAATAGGAAGTGAAGACCATGGTGTCTCCCTCATACAGAAACTTTTATTATGATCTCCATCAAAATAGCTTCAATTTTGGCTGAATTTCACTGGCTACAAACCGTGACGAGTATAGTTTTGGAACGATTATCGTGTTCAGAGATTATGTTTCCTCCAGCCTTTTGATATATAACTGATTGTATAAGTTGCGTCTCCTTATCAGTTCAAGTTTTATGACGTTCCTTATGGCATTTATTATGAGCCTTCGCAATATCAGATCTCAAAAACCATGCTGAGATTCGTAATCGCTTATTAAAGACCATTCCCAAATCAGTAGTAACAGACAAAATCGATTCGGCGATACTAATTTTAAAAATCAATTTTAATAAACTTCCCATCACTTGCCACTTTTAATTCTTTTTTCTAAAATCATGAAAATAATCCCTGATTCATATGTACTTGGTTTGGTAGGTTCGCTAGCCAGGGCAATTTCTCATATACCCATGGGCCAATTCCTTTTTACGTTCTCACAGAAAAAAAACACGAAACAGGCCAAATTTCGGAAAGCCATTTTTCTTCATTGTTTTCAATAGTCCAGATCGAAAGCTGACGTTTTTGCTTTCTCGAGGAGAAAGACATCTGTCAGAGCAAAAATTGAACCTCTTCAAGGGCACAAATTGAGAAACAGAATGAGGCCAAATTTGAAAGGAATATTAGTTTGAGTATTCACGTATTTGCTAACTTCTCTTCTTCCTTTAGTACCTCTCATCAATGCATAAATATACAAATGCATGATTATATGTACGAATCTTTGGAATATCCAGGAGCTTGAACAAGGGTTTTATTTCCACATGATCAAGCGCGAAGCAAATCGATAAGCACGACGAAGTAGGTATAACTCCGGCTAGACGCGAGCTCGTGGGTGCAATTTGCATGTAAATGCGCGAACGGCTAATTTCTTTAGCATGCTCAGGCCACAAATTCGGCGTACGACGTGGCCAAACCGCATTAGCTGTTTCTCTTTGAATCGAATTTCCTCGGCGATCACAGCGAGTTTCCTCCGTGCCGGGCCGCTCACCCTCATTACGCCTGCTGGCCACTATGAGCCAGAGTTTCAGCCAACTATTTTCTCATTTTCATCTCATTCTGGCACTTGCAGAGTTTGAGTTACCTGTCTCGTGTACTTTTGATATTTTTCAACTTGCTACGGTATTCGGCTTACATAATATTGATTCAAAATGCCAGTCGCTGTTCAACTTATATTTTACGTTACAGTTCTGTGAAGTTGGAGAATCTCGAGAGATTCGAGAGATTCGAGAGAACACTCTAAATCATACTCAGAAAATTTTCTCCTCTTTTTCAAAATTTATGAATATTTTTACAATTTTTCAAATTTACAACTGCATTTGAAAACAAGAAATTTTCACTATTACATAAAGATTATATAAAAAGATAACGTTTGTTTGCATGTTCCCGAAACTCTAAAAAACTAATGAACCAATCACCCGCAAATTTTGA
Source organism: Aphelinus atriplicis (assembly GCA_020882685.1). NCBI lineage: Eukaryota > Metazoa > Arthropoda > Insecta > Hymenoptera > Aphelinidae > Aphelinus > Aphelinus atriplicis. Next base: position 31,437,107 of record CM037073.1, read on the forward strand.
CAGTGGCTCTACGAAGTGCTTGAGTCTATTTTAATGAATCATTACATCATTAGGAACGTTCCAAAGAATTCCTCACATACATACGTGCATACGCACATACAGACATATATTACGAAAATGAAGGTCCTGAAGTCTGATTCGGAAGTACATTGTTTGTCCCGTCACTAAGAAAATTTTTATTAGTGAAAGTTTGAGTTACTATGTTCGAATCGAAAAAAAAATTTAAATCATAATTTGCGACTTCGAAAAATAAAATATGCTAAGGATTCCACATAGTGAAAAACGCTACAAACTACTGAAGACGCAGTATGCTTTGCATCAGAAATTCTAGAAACCTTTTTGATTTTCGAATTTGAGTACCCCAGAAACACAGAGAATCGTTTCAAATTCTGAATGTTGATTTTGAATTTGCAACAAGTTCAAATTCGTTTGTTTTCTATTTCGTTTTCGTTTCCTGTGGGCCACTCGAGACGTTGCGTCTTTTGTTCACAAGGTGCTTTTGATATGGTTCCAGAGGGTGACGCCGGCGGTTGGGGACAATGGAGCCAGTGGACGCCCTGTAGCAGCTCTTGCGTTGGAGGCACGCGTAATCGGCATCGATTCTGTGACACGCCGCCTCCGCGTTATGGAGCCAAGTTTTGCCAGGTGCGCAATACAATATATTGTAAATTGCACACTAAAAACGCCTCACTCTATGAATATCACCTGAACTTCATTCTGTTTCTTCTATTTTTTTGGATCCATTCAATTTTTATTCGATCAATGACTAATACAAATTTTCAAGAAACTGACACATCCAATCGACTTTAAAGAGATGATTTCCTTGAATAAATTGCATTCAATATCTGAATAAATGAAGCTCTCATAAATATCTTTTCAAAGTAACATAAGTGTGGAAATCAGATGAACCTCAGAATTTCACATTGATGTATAATTTCGCTACGAAGTGCCTGCGTTGTAAAAGTACAATCGGTACATAAAAAGAAGGACTAAGCATAAGCGACTATTTGATTGCGTGGTGGACAGGGTGAGGCGGTAGAGACGGAAGCGTGTGGAGGCTCGACACAGTTGGACCTGCACGGCCAGTTGAGTCCCGGTGATTGGGAGTGCCGTCATGGAGAGGGCCTGGCTGCCGACAGACCGGAGGTGACTGCCGAGGTCGGTGCCAAGTGCCGTTGTGGGTGCTCTCTGAAAATCGAATCCGAGGAACAGCGCAGCATCCTCGCCGCCAGCAGCCACCTCTGCCCCGGCCGTTCCTTTTGGCTTGTACAGGTATAATCTGATTCTCTATCTCAAGCGTACGCTGAAACATCTGGTGAAATAATTTTTCGATTCACTATCGTGCAGATGCTTAACAGATACCTATTTGAGGATACCTATTTAAAATTATATATAATATACATAGGTCACACGCATTATAAACTTATGAGAATCGAGAATGAGTGTATGCGTATAAAAAACACTCCCATCTAGGCTCGCAGAGTGCTTTATTCGAGAGTCTTTATGAATTAGAAATTTTTATGACGTTTTCCAAATGAAGTTCAAATTTCTCCGATATTGGTGATGTTCATGATAATGTCGTGTACTTTAGTAGATTTCCGTCTTTCGTGCGTGATTTTTTTCATTCCACACATTTGCAGGGCGACATTCACGTTATGGGACAGAGCCAGACTGAAGTCGATATTATTGTGGGTTCAGTGGTTATCGCGACACATATCTTTGTATTGAAAACTAAGCCCCCGTCACCATCAACATTTCTCCCCCTAATTTCATCCCTTAATCTTATCCTTTGATTGACTCCCCTTATTCCACCCTCTAATTCCATATCCTAATTGTGGCCCCTAATCCTATTCCTTATAGATTCTGCATGACGTGGCGATGCACAAGTGGGACAACATCAGTTTATTTGGGTACCTTGAGAATTCACGCGATTTTTACATGAAAATCAATTCTGCAAATCCGATTCTGTTCATAACAAGATTTCCACTCGAGAAACTAATCGCTAGGGTGTCAGATTTTGTATAGCTATACATAACAGAAAATCAGTACTTTCAAAGTCCAAAGCACTTGGAAACATGGAAACCGTGAGTCAAAATATACGAATCACGAAATGATAGTCAGAGAATGAGAGAAGAGAAGAGTTGAGTTGAAATGTAGAAGTCAAATACCGTCAATTACAAGAAAAAGAATTGAAGATGTTAATCGGTGAACGGTGTCAGAGAACGAAAGTGAGGGAATAAACTACAAGGAATTAGTGTTAAAGAACAAAAGTAAAATTAGAGTTGGATCATAGAGGAGTAATGTAATGAAATTTGAGAATAAAAAAAGAAGGAATTGATGCTGGTAAGGAAGATTGTGAAATGGGAATCAGGAAATTAAAGTCAAGTGTCCATTCTTCAAACCATGAAAATGCGAAAATGATAAACTCAATATTTTTGCAGACACAACCTAGCCATGCATTGAAGTTGTATTTCGACCAGGCGCGCTTCTCGTGCACGAGTCAATACGTCCGAGTACGCGATGGGGATTCACTGATTGATGAGCTATTAGCGGACATTGGGGTTGACAGAAGAGAACCAGCTTCCGGACAAATCACCACATCGGGCTCTAGGCTTCTCCTTGAGTTCTACAACGAGGAGACGGCGGCCAGTGAAGATCCACCTGCTTGTATTGCAGGTTTCCTCGCACACGTCACCGTTACTCGTAAGTACTATCGTCAATGTAATACTGTAAATTTCTATTAAATATACAAGTTTATGCAGATATAGGTGCGAGAAAAACGATCTTCGTAAATATATAGCTCCGAAAATAGTTATTTTCGTACTAAGGGTGTAAAGTGCCACTTCAAGCCCGAGGATCAGACGACCACCCCATGGGACTAAGTTGCACTCTACGCGACCTTTGCGCCCGTGGTGTGAACATAGTTTTTTTGTCATACTAAGCGTAGAGTATGATTTTGACCTTGTTCTCGAGTGTAAAGAATTTCACGCCCAAGAGCAGTTGCTATGGTAACAATGCAAGACAAGATTGCTAAACCGCTAGACAGAATCATTCACTGCGACGAAGTGACCACAGTAACTACCCTAGGGCGTGAACATGAACAAAAAAGTGTAGTTTACCGGCTATACTATATGACAAAAAATACCACGAGTTACATAAGTCTTTAATTTAATATACGAGAAAATGATGATCATTTGAAGAATAGTTATGCTCGATCGAATATTTTTAGTGATACCAATATCGGGAAACGCGACGACGGCGACGCCTGCCTTGCTGTTGAATCCGAAGGTGGTGGCGGCGTCAGGACGCTGGGCGCTGTGGTTCACGCCAGCCCATCTCGTCGCGACCTCTCTCCTTATACTCACCTTTCTTGCCTCGGTCTTTCTTGCACTACAGTACGCGTACAGGTATCGTAAATACCACGTCGCCGAGGATCTAGACAGCCTCACGGACAATTCTGGTAAGTTAAACTTTACACTCGAATTATTATTTCTCCACTTGCTTGCGAGGTTTATGCCGTATGACTCTTGCTTATGAATCTCATCAACAAAAGCTGAGAATTTTGAGTTTGTGATTCAATTCATGGACACTGAGAGAAATTTGGTTTGAGAATCCCTCTATGCCGTACAGTAAAGAAAAATATAGTAAATCATACTATATTTATATCTTAAATTTACTATATTATGGGGAATTATACTATCCAGATACAATAAAATTCGGTGAATGCTATCACTGTACAAAATATAATATCGGTAACGATAGTTTTTTAAGATTTCACTAGTGTACAGTATATCTTACTAATATATAGTATGTAACGGGGCTTCAGCGAGTTATTATTCTATTATAGAATGAACTCAAACTTTCATACAGAATGTACCTAGCACAACCAACTTTCAATTGCAACAAAGAAAATCATGGGTCAACATGGTCATTTCCATATGAGCGCCATAACAAAAATGACGTTTTTTACATAGGCTCTTATGGCGAGAATCGATTAATCCCTTCTCAACTAAATATGATCTCATGGAAAAATTTGAAAAAATTCTAAGTAATAGGTTTTTATAAGTAGATTATAATATGATCGCGAAAATCGTATGTCGCCATCGAAATAAGATTGTAAAACTGATAAAAGTGGATTTTGATGAATTTGACAAGTGTTTATGTGAAAATCTTGACTTAGTTATAATTTATTTTCCCTTTTCAAGCATCCATAAGTAGTCTAGGATAAGACTGATCTACTTTAAAACGATAGAATTGGGAGAATTTTGAAAAATAATTCAGGCACCCCCAGTAGGGCCCCGCATTGGTACGGCACCTAACGCTGAAGACCCCTTAAGAGCCTCGCGCCGAAAAGCTGAATTCAGCCGACGATAACGGTATGCCCGGCACAAGCGAGCGCCCGAGCCCCGATATCGAGAGCGAGTTAGCGGGGCCCGCACTTGATACGCCGCGCGCGCCAGGCCGGCCAATTCGAACGCTACCGGCTAGCGGGTAACACGCGACCCACGCTACCCACCGCGATTTTCCCGCAGCTCAACCCCGCGTCATTCTCGTGCCACGATCGAAAACCCCCGCGGGTACCCGCGGCGCCGCAGCCTCGACCCCGACGGCCCGATCTCGTGCGTGGAAGTGCAGAAATTGTGCGTGCGCCAGTGCCGAATCTGGGTGCGTGTCCGCTAGCCAGCGACCCGCCGCCCAAGGCCGAGCTTCTTCGGGAAGCAAGCGAGCGCCCGCCGCCCGTACGTGAGGAAGCAACCTCACCCGCCAACCACGTGTCCAGAGCATCCGACCAGCGCCGGAACAGCGAACATCACCGCACCGTAAGTCCGACACTGTCCGCCCAAGCTTCGCGGGCAAGGACACCGGCGCTTTTCCTTTGTAGCGATCGCCACGCGGGCAACGAACGCGAAACCGGCCCTCAGCTCACGCGAGCGCGCGAAAGCCCTGGCAGTGTTGGCACTGGCAGGCATTGTATTTCAGTCATTTCGTTTCGTTCTAATAAACCCTATTATATTCAAACCGAGCCTTTTGTCTCCTCGTGTGTCGAGCCAAGCTTTCTTGCCCGATTAGACTCATATGAAGATATGAGCGACCCGGACAAGCATCGACGAGGAAGAGACTGCAGCGGCGAGCGCCAGCCACCAGGTAAGGGGCGCGCATTGCACGGAATAAGATCCGGCCGCCCCCAACGAGCTCAACGTTTCGCCAGCAAATCGCTGCGCATTTTCCCCTCCGACAATCCCAAATATCCGCACGCGCCTAAAACGAAGCGCCCCGTTACAAGTGAACAACCATATATATGTATAGTCACTGGCATCATAATGAATGAACAATAATAATGCATAAATCCTGGAGAATCCTTTTGAAATAAGCCCCCAAACCCGCTTTAACAAATCCACATTTTTAACAGTATAAAACGATTGTTAGGACTCAATATTTTTTTTCATTCGTGATATTTCTAAAGGAATCTGCGAGCTTTTTCTCTAAATTTGTAAGAATAGACGTGAATGAAGGTTGAGAACTGACCTAAAACCACAATAGACGAACGATCTGGCCAGATCACCATGCGTTCCTGTACATATGTTATTCATTGAGAGTAGGCCCATGCGCAGTAAGTGTACCTTTTGTCAATAAACATTTAGCCATAGTCCCACGGGCATAATTGCCATTTATGGATCTTGTCAAATCTCGAGGCTGGAATTAACGAATAGACGCATACGTATATGTATAAGCGAAACCGATGCGCATTCGAGCGCAAGCAAGATGACGCAAGCCGGCTATGTCGATCAGATGTAAACATTGTAGGACACGTGGTCACTAACAAATTAACAGTAGAAACCTTAAAAATTATCGTACGCCGATACTATTTCTGCGCCACTTGCAAATAGTCGTATTATGTCATCCGGATACGCGCTTACCGATAGAACGGTAATTTTTATAGGGATACGCCCTATATCATTGACGTAAAGTTCTCTCAGTGCGATAACAGTACTGCATAAACAATTCCTTTTGGTTTTTTTCGAAAATGAAAAATGTCTCTTCTTTTCTTATTCATACAAGCACAACATATTTGAGTTAAGCCACGAAAATAATGCACAGATATATTGTTTGTGACATAGCATGCAGCGGTTCAATGCAGGGTATAACGAGACGAACGCGGGTGATGTCCTCGTCCACGTTAATATCTGAGGTCGTATCGCTGGTACGGCTCCCGAAGCGGCATTCACCGAAGCACGCAAGACTGGCCGAGGCCAGTGTCGATGTCGAGGAAGGCTACGAGAGCACCGAAACACAGCCTGAGTAAGGGAACAACACCGATCAACGCTTGCCATTTTATCGTTACATTGTTTCCGTTCAGAAATTTACGATATTTAGAAATCTTCTATATTTATCTGATGAGAAGAACAGGTGGATTCCTACTCCAAATCCAGAGGTTTATCCTGACTAATGCATTCTGGTGTATGTTTTAGCTAATAGTTGAAGTTATTCGATAGTAAGAATCGCTATAGTACTCCCAAGTTCACTTTTCGGTATTTCTTGGTTTTTCCTGGGTACTCCATGGTAACAATAGTAACATTGATATTTTCAATGAAATTATTGGTGAATATTTCAAAGTACATACGGACGCTTTTACATTACCGTGTATTTTACCCATAGACTACCAAAATTAAGGTTCCAATGTCTAATGTCGAGACGTAACTTTTTGCCTTATTAGCAAACCTCTTCCTTGAGAAAGCAAAATGACAACATAATCGAAAATAGTTTTTGTTCTGATGATGAATGTTCGTCAATTCTTGAGTAATTTCCATTAGAATAGATTTACAGATATACAGTTCCATTAAAACTTGGGGTTATATCCAGGGAGAATCACAGGGTCGAGAGCCCATTCGATGATATATTTCGATTATAGATACTATTCTATCGATGATAGAGTTAACTATGAGATATTATTGATTTTCTACCAGGGTCGTATCCGTTGTAATGAAATTATAATACATCAGTGATATGATGTATGATCACATTGGATCAGTGTTCAAATTCGTATTTATGATTTACGAGAAAATATACTTCTGTTGGGATTTCTAATCGAGTCCCAAGAATATATTCATCATCAGAGCAACCGATTGGTCCAAAGCAACTTGTATTATATTATCGAATAGCTAAGTAGATGTATGATGTGAACGATGAGTTATTTTTGTTTTACTACCAGAGCCACGTCGATTCAGATTAGTATATATCTAACGCTTCTTTCTATGTTAAAGAGCAGATAGAGGGTAGGTATATTGAAGAAAAATCGAAAATACTGTCTCTCTATTGGCTAGTAATTGAGCGTAAGTAATTATTTGGAATTGCATGTGTTTTTGATAAACAGGAGCAGTGGAGAGGAGGAAGGTGAGGAGGACGAGGAGGATGAGAAAGAGAGCAGCATAGCATCGGGCACACTTGGGCCGAACGAGGAGGGTCAGCAGCAAGGGGCGACCGGCTCTCAGCGGACCCTTGCGCCCAGCTCCAGCCCGGCGAGGGGCTCGAGCGAGTCGAGCGGCTCCACAGCTACGCTTGCTGCAGCACAAGCCGAGGTCAAGTACGCCCGTCCTGTTAAGTAAGTTCGCTTGGGGCATGTCGCCTGTTTTAACCCTGCTTAATTATATGCCAGCTCACACGCACACTTTCAAGCTAAGTCGATCCCGCGACAGCTGTGTACCGAAACAGAGATTGCAAGGCTTTCGGACTCTTCGCGTTAACGCAACGCGTTGCCTGTAAATGTGAAGAATAACTTAAAAGAAAGTAAATTCAACGATATATTATTAATTTACTCTTTGGAAGATAAAAAACATCAAACTAAGGGAAATTTCTTAAATTATACGATTTCCGAAACAAATTATTGAAAAGTTTTCCAACAATACGCTTCTATGCAAACGATTCAAAAGAAAAAATCTACTTCCTTGACTCAAATATATCTGAGAGTACCTTTGTACAATCATGAGAATTATTTGGTCATAAATTATAAGTACAGAACCCACACTTTTACAAAGGAACATATTTTCTTCTTTGTAGTTGTTACCGTGTATTTTACCCATAGGCTACCAAAATTGAGGCCCCGATGTATGATTCAAGATGTCGGTTTTTGCCTTATTCCAGAGCTTTTTCTTTGAGGAAGCAAAATGACAACAGAATCGAAAAATGATTTTGATATAATGAACAATTTTCCTCAATCCTTGAATTGGCACTGCAGGCAATTTGGCACGTTTCTCAGATTTCGTATTTCCGGTGCTCTTGAGCATTATCAGTCGCCTTCGGGTTATATTGGGAGTAATAAAAAAAATTTCCGATCACTCTCTCGTCCATTTAGTCCTCAAAACCACTCTTTTACAACAGTTTGAAGTTTCAATTACTAATTTTTTCTTCTTTTTCTTATTTCACTATTCACACTCAACCTAAAAAGTCAGGAGTAAATAATTTTTATCTCTTAAAGTGTCACAATGGTAATAATTGGAAGATAATTTGAGCAAAATCATCAACCTAATCTCCGGAGAGAGAATAGGAATAAATAAATCTTATTCGTCAAAACTACTTAAGGCTGTGATTATACTTTTATTATTATATATCTAACAAGGATAGGACGCTACGTCCGGGTGTCCATTCATGATGAAATTTTGTCATGTGGTTTACGGTTAGTCTAATACCTCATCTACAGCCACGCAGTCTACAGTTTCGTTTTCCTGAACATATTCACGGACCACTATTGATTTTAGGGCTACATAATATATACATAACCTTTGAAAAAGGTCCATGTTGCCGACAAGTATGTTCCGTATTCTGTGATTCATTGTTGAATAAATGCTCAAACGACTACATTTTTTTGAGTGGGTAAAAATTTGAAGATGTCTGTTCAATCTTTGTCTATTTCAATGCATTTAAGATAATAATTATAGAATATAAAGCCTTCTTTCTGGTTCATGTTTCTCTGCTACGGATTTCAAACTGATTAATTTCATATAAAATAATATCAAATATAGTGAAATGAATCCAGTTACACATTTCAGATTGTTTTGTCAATGGTTAGATGAGAAAGTATTAAAATCAAGCATTAAATGCCAAGTATCCAACTAGTATGATTATCCTACAACAGAATGAATATTTTTCAAATTACACTTAATTGTAGTTGCTAATGTCAAGATGGGAAAGTACTCAAATCGCAAATTCATGTCAAGTGCTTAACTAATATAATTTTGAAGAGATCAAGTTTAAGAATGATATAAATGGTGGAAATAAGATAATATAAACCATAAGCAATGGAACAACGGGCTCATGGTAAGTATGTATTCGTTAATTCCATTGACCGAATAATGAAAAAAATAAGTGAAACAAAATAAATACATTCCAATTGAAGAATGGAAATAATATCATGATGTAGAATTGTAATATTCAAACGTTAAAAATTCTAATGTAAAGGCTCCATTCGTGTAGTTATCATTGGAATTTGAGATTCTAGTAAATTAACGTTAGTTATACTATACGAGAAGAAAAATTTCGATAATGGAGTATTTGAAATGTATGTAACTACTTGACACAGATTTTTGATTTCAGTACATTCTATCCGAACATAGGTGAATTGATCTGGAATGCATTGACATTTGATAACAGATCGTGCAACAATTGCTTTAAGGTGTACTTCTCACTTTTCAGTAAATTGGGAATGGTCCACTAAGCCTGATAAATAAATATTTATTGCTTATTACCCCTTAAGTTACGTTACCAGTAAAGTTTACTACTTTAGTATTGTAAACTCCACTAGAATTTACTTAGTGAACAGTAATTACTAACAAAATTTACTAACGGAACGATATTAGTAAATTTTAATGCCGGAAATTTTAACCTTTACTAAAAATAGAAAATACTAACTAGGAGACGTTGTCAACTGCGGGTCACCGATCATGATCAGGGTTGCTGAATAAACCACATATACAACTATTTAGTCTAACGTTTCGTTTTCTCAAAAATATTCGATCAATAATATCTAATTTATTTCGTGTATATCTATATCTATAACTTTTGTATTCATAGATATACTGTACGATGCATAAATTCGAAACCAATTGAGAATATCTCCGGTAAATCAAAACGTTAGACTGAATGACTGTATATATTATGGCTTTGTGAGGTACCCCAAAAAGCATTCGAAGAGTTTTGTCATCATTGGTCACCCAAAGTTGACAACCTCTCCTAGTAAGTTGGATTAGTAAATTTCCATATCCTGATTTTTCTCAATGTATCCATGAACCAAAAGTACATCCGTGAATCGATTTCAAAAAGTTACATCGTGATTGGGCCTTCGGAAGTAGTGTCCTCCTTTTTTAAGTGAAATTTTTTCAGGAATTATACAAAAATATTGACAAATTGAGGGAAGTCTTTCAAACAATTTAAAAATCTTCATTTTCTAAAAAAGTAATTTAAAATTAAAAGAAAAAAAAATTGTAATAAAATTGAATAGGGGCATATAATTACCATGTCTTCGCCGTTGATCCTTGGTTGAGCTGAAAGTGGTTTTGAATTTTTATTTCCTACTATTTGGATTGATAAAATGTCAATATGTCGCAAATAGAGTAGCTATGACATTAATTCTCTTAGATTTTCAACCGATAACTGATGTAAAAACTTCTTGCAAAACCCGATTTTGGATCCATTTTAGTCAAACTTCTTCCACCTACAAGAACTGTGTGACACAAAATGCACCTCTCTATATGTGCCCTACATATTTGAAAAAAGAGCTGATTTATGTACCCGTTAAAGCAAATGTGGTGTGCAATAAACGGAGAGGTTGGATGACTATTTCTAGCACATCTAAGATGATGCGAGGGTGCAAGATTATCTTACCTTTATTCGAAATAGTTAACTTCCGTGACTTGTTGCACAGTACCCTGACCATTATCATTCTACGGTACCAACGTAAAACCGATTACATACAATGTGGTACTTCACTCTTCTACAGCTCATTCCAGAACTCATTGTAACTCTGCACACTGAAGAACAATATATGCAAAGCTGATCATGTATGTGTCATGATTTTTCGTGCATTCGATGTTATCCTGACTAGCTGACGGAATACGCTCAGCGAGCAAAACATTTATTTTACTCCATATATTTTATTGATGTTTGTAAAAAAAAATAGTATATAACTCAGAACATATTATGCAAATATATATATAGATATCTACTAATCGTACTAAAACTTTTGACAGGAATGCGCATGTTTTGTAAAACATACACATTTAATCATTTATGAAAGTCAATTAACCCATCATAATTTAGTCAACACTAGATATATCAAATCACAAAACAATAATTTTCCTTTTCTTCGAATCTCATCGAATGCATGCATTTTAGTTGAACAGTCATGATCATTTATGTTAATTTTTTAATTAGACATTTCTATTAGTCTCGACATGGAAAATCAATGTTACATCTTAATCATCAGTTCAGTAAAGACCGGATTAGAATATTCAAATGAATAGTAAATTTTGAAACTAACTTTTGCGGTAATCAAATCAAATACTGACAAAGTTGTCGATCATAATTCTGTCTTTCCTAAACTATTACGGAATGAATGCATCATCTTTGTCAAACTTTATTGTCTTAATTAGCTTACACAGAAGGCATTTCAGAAACGTTGATTAATCAAAGTAACATTCCCCAACGAGATTTTTGACATCTCAGCCTAATTAACATAGAAAGCATTTTGACGTTTATAGATACTAAAGAACTTTGCAATTACGATTGGAAAAGCACGAAAAGAATGATTGAATTGTTTTCAACAGGCTTCGTACATTTGGGCCGATAAGTCCTGTGTCGGAGGAGGCGGCTTCGACGTCCGAAGATGGAAGGCGCTTCAGCGTCACGAGTGCTTCAAACAGTCTGAATAATGTAAGCATCACTCATCCCAAATGAATTAACCCTAATTAATGGATACCCTTCTTCAGAACAAGGCATTCGCACCCACAATTTTTTCGATGCTCGCGAACGAAAATTTGCTTATCGTTAAATTTAATACTCTGTATACAGATATTGGGAATGTTCAAGATTCACTTACGATTCAGCTTCTGAAAAATACTTCACACTTTTGTTAATTGATCACATACTGCTACTCATATCACGCACTGTAATCTGGCATGATGATCGAGTTAAGAGAAGCTCACTATTCATCAGCCTCACGAGCATGGGCGTTTATAACGTGTGTATCCAACATAACCAACAACACTAATTTGAATAAACAATATCCAATTAATGGTGACTAGCTACATCAAACGCGCTGCGCGCGCTCTACATGTGTGCGTTTCAAAATCATATTTCAATTATTTTTTCCACGATTCTTGACTATAATCGTTCTGACGTACATCTCAATTCATTTCATGATGCAAATTTGTAAAAGCTGAATGAATAACCGAACCATACATTCTTATGATCCATGTAAAAACTGTATAAGAGTATTAGAAAGAATTATCGAGCACTGACGTCTTTTTCTATTTAAATAATCCTGAGCTATTGACACTTGAGCTCGCAAGACGATTTCAGATTTTTAACACTAAACTATTCATCAAACCACATAACACTGCATAAAACTTACAAATCAGACATCTTAACCTAACAGAGCATCCTATTCTGTCCGGCAACTGTTCAAAACTAAACTAGCCTAATGGGATTGTGAAAGGTCACGTGACACCCCGATATATATGTCAACTTGGGGAAAATTAACACAGGCCTTATGGGCGAAAACAGATTTTTATTTTAGTTACGCTTTCTCAGGACGAAATACTCCAAACGAGTGATAAAATCAAATTGGGAAGGAATGGTTTCTCCAAGAAAATGGCGAAGAGCAAATTTACAGATCTTGAGAAGACCTATAATAAAGTATTCGAGTTTTTCTGGATTCAGTGCATATTTTCTCCAAGAAGCGGAAATACATAAACAAAATTCATGTTTTCTTGCCATTATTTTTGAAAATACATTCAAAAATGGAAACTACTTCTATAGTTTTCTGGTAGAATTTCCTGAATCTGAAATATCTGTTTTTGATAACTATTCAAGAAAACGCGTTTTTTGCATGCACTTAATTCGACAACACTCCAATGCGCCTTTTTGTGGATCTTCTCAATGTTTTTAAGTTTGCTTCAACTATTTTTTTTTTAAGAAAACCACTCGTTCAGATGCAATAGCAATGGAAATACGTATAGAAAACAGGTGAATGCACTGAAAGAGTACAGTTTTTTCTACAAAATGAATAGAAGCAAACTTTTAGATCTCCAGAATATCTACAAAAAATATGGGAGTTTCTATAGATTTAGTACATATTTATTTTAAAGAAACACGAATATCAATTTTCCACAGGAATGAAGTCGTTGTATTGAACAACCAAATATATATATATATATCATTTTTTTTCGATTCACAATATATTTACCTAGACAATGGGGAAAAAACATTATTTTTCCATGTATTCCAAGTATTCCCGTTTTTTGCAAAAAATATCCATTGTTCCAGAAAAATTCAAATAAAGTGCATGTACCCGATATGCACCACCTGGGCGAGAAAGATCACTACACCGCGTCAAACTTGAGTTTTCCAATGTGGCTGGCGGTAATTCGAAGGTCTACTCAATACCTCCAAAGTCTGCCAAACAGTATCCATTTTGGACGTCTCCACGTTGAGATACATGAATCTTTAAAAAAATACCCGAATGTATTCAATGTGCGCCTTTCACAGAATACACTTTTTCATCCGGTCTCTTTTTGTAGATGTTTGATTATATTCCGAATAGATACCTTCAAAATGAGCGTAGCCGCGCAACTGGCTCTGACTTTTCTGCGCTGAATAATAGAATTTCAAAACATGTTTTGTTTCGGTGACTACAGACGCGTAGTAAAACGCTCATATCTTTCGATGATTAATAAATTGACAAATTAAAAAATGAGGATAGTTGGGCGCGATGTATCGTGCGCAGGGGCTAATTAGTATAATTTGTTGGCAGGGTTTGTCATCGGTGAGCAGCTCGTCTAATTCGACGCTGCGCCGATACATCGGCAAGGAGTCGAAGGAGCGGAGGAACCGGGAGCGGCTGCTGCAGGGGCCCGGCTCGGAATGCAGCCTGGCGAACCTCGACATAGAGCTGGAGCTGGACTACTACGACTACAACGTGACGAATGCCGGGGCGGCGCCCGGCTCGTACCTCGGCATGGACCCGGCGTTCCTCGTGTGGATCCCCCCGCTCAGCGAGAACGAGGCCGACGCGGCTGAGGAGGGAGCCAGCCTCAGCCCGGAGGAGTACCAGCAGCGGAGGCTGCACGACCAGGTGATCACGGAGTACAAAACCCGGCTGGGCGAAGGCCTGCTGCCGCTGCGCGGGCTGTTGGGCGGATCGCGCCGGAGGCTGGACGAGGAGCCGCTGTCGGGGGCCGGAGCGCAAGTCGTCGTACCCAATCGGATGGGGAGCCCGAGGCAGGGCGGCGGCGGCAGGCTCGGTCGGAGGAGACCGCGCAGGCCCAGCCGGGCCCGCTCGACCAGCAGCAGCGGCTCCAGCACCGAGCTCGACACGCCCGGCTCGACGTGGGGCCGCGAGCTCAACGCGGCCCAGCGCGCCCCCGAGCCCGGCCCCCAGCCTCGCGACAGCCTGCGCATGAGCGAGTTCCCGGGCAAGCTGCTCACCGCGGCCCTCCGCAGTCCCGAGATCAGGCTCGAGCTCCGCGAGCCCAAGCAGTCGTTCTACGACCTCATCGGCGAGGCCGGCGACGCCATCAAGTTCGCCGACGACGATGAGTACCTCGACAACAAGGCCGTTGCTTGAACTGTTCAACAACCATTCGCATTCTGCAGCTGCGCACTATTTCTCCTTATTACATCCTCTTTTATATTATATACTCGTACAACATCATTCAAGATACTTGAACTCGAGCTCGGGCTACGGCCTCATCAAGTATCATCTCCAAATCCAAGCTTCGAATGAATGCATGGATCATTCTCACGAGGAAGGTATTTTTCCTAGCGAAAATGGCAATGATACTCGATTACCTAAATCTATATTTTTGTTTGCACATTTTTTTTCGGCATTCATTTGCTCCACGCTGTTGGAATTATTACGGTTAGGATACATGCTATAGAGATGACGCGGAAACAATTTTCAAATGAGTTTAATGGTTCTTGAGTTTTATGAGTGCTTTAGGCAGAATGAAAAAAAAATGATCTCTAATTATTTCATGAGTGCTGTTTGAAAGGGGTTATTAAAATTCAAAGGAATGAGTCTGTACAGAGAAAACTTAATTCTATGGTCTTTGAACATTAATAACTCCGTTAAAAACGCACTGACGCCAATAACAAACAGCGTTACAGTAGTGACAACTCATTTTTGTAGTCAGTTTTAAGCAAAATTCATGACCTTTGCATACAGATCAAATCTCCCAACTATACAACTGAATATTACCAAACGATTGTCGACATGATTGGTTAGAGAACTGATCAGTGAATGGGTTCTAAGTAACGATACCAATCTGTATATGTAGTATGGAGGTACTTTCGTGGAAAACCGTGAAAATAGGCCAAGTTTGAGACATAAGTGAATGATTTAGACTCGACACACTAAAAATATAAGAAATATGCTAAAAAACGAGTGTGTCTCGAGACCCCCGATGAAAATGAAGCTTCAATGTAGAATGTTACCGGTGCTAATTGATGCAGAGACGATTTTTAATAGTATATTATGCAACTAGTCCGTGGAATGCGATTCCCTGCACGAGTCGTCGGTGAAGCCGACACACGAGTGCATGGAATCATATTTCACGAACTGCATATTATATTTTATAGCATAGTAATCAAACGCGAATTTTACGCAAGAAAAGGCGTTTTTTGCATGAATATGCACTGAATCCGGAAATACTCCAATGTTTCTTTGTAGATGTTCTCAAGCTCTATGAGTTTACACTATTTTTTCGAGAAACCACTTCTTTAATGCATGCGAGAGTGAGTATTTACCTGAGCAAAAATAGATAAGAATTCAGAACTGCTAAAAAAATGCACTAAATCAGATCTGATATATTAGTGTAAGCGTACGCAACCGGTCAAGATGTTTTCTTTTTTCATTATTCTGTATTACCGACAAGAGTCTGTGCCGCGGGCCGCGGCGTTGCTCTAGACATGCGTATCATATATATATATATATATATATATATATATATATATATGAAATACAAAGAGTGGCCCACATTGAGTACTGGCCAATGTTGAGTACATACACATACCTCATATTTATTAAAAACTTGCGACATCGAAGCAAAAAATATATATATGTATGATATATGGTCCAAACATGTTCATGAAAACTTGATGTTTACGTCTTGAATATTGATTTATTTTTTTTCTATTCATAATCACTTCCTGAGATCGATTCGATTGTGTGAAATAAATAGTGACCATATTATTATAAAATAAAAATCCATTTTCCACTTCTATCAGCTCAAAAAATGACCATTTTAAATTTTTACCTTAAGAGATCCCATCTTAAGCTCACTTGAGTTTCATACAAAAAAAAACAACGTATTCACAGTGTGAGAAAATAGTTTGAGGAAAACTTATGTGATTAATCAAAAGATGAGCTCTCTCTCTCTCTCTACACAAAAGTGTGTGGCCACATGTAAAAAGAAAAAATCGCTGTCAAGTGCCTTAACAGTATGCTTTTTTAAAGAAACTTTGTGTGAAAAAGTTTTCATAGCTGCTCTTCTACAATACAAATGTTTTGTATCGTTTGCCATGAGAAGTACTGCAAATGAAATGATTTTCTTTTCTTTTAGTAACGGATGTTATGAAAAACGGATGTTTATGATTGATGATTTTGAAATATGATGAAAATTGCAAAAAATTCGAAGATTCTCAGAACTAACTCGTGTGCGAAATTTCAGGAAGATCGGATCATTCCTTCGAGAGTTATTGCGTGTCAATTACATACAGTAAAATTATTACTTCATAATCTTACTGTATTACAAAATGAATATCACATCAAATCATCCATGTACATACATAAAAATCGTATTTCTTGTAAAATAACACGTACGATTTTTATCCAATTTTTCTTCGGAAGTAATCGCTGATAGAGTTGAAGCACCTTTGGGATCGTTGATCACTTATAAATGCAACGTTTGCTGGAAAAAAATTCCATCAAAGATTCAGCTTGCTCGCTTGCAAAATTGATGTTGAACTCCTCTTAAAATGAGTGGTAAAATGCAGTAATTGTTGATAAAATCCGAACATGCTAAATTGAAGACGTGGAAACGACAACTCATAGTATATAGTGAGTTGTTCGTAGATGAATTTAATTATATCATGATATAATTAAATAGATGCTTTTGCCTAATTATTATAGTACTGAAATTATACACTGAAGACAATGTGTCAAATTCGCGTTTGATCACTATGCCGTAAAATATTATATGCAACTCATGAAATTGCATTTGACGCACTAGTTGCATAATTTATTTCGTATGTACGTACCCACATACAGAAATTTCTGGAATTCAACATATTTCGACCCGTAAATCACAAATATCTATATCATATGTATTGCATACGAAAAAATTACCTGTTGTGAAAAATTCTTCTAGCGAAATCGTTATTGTACGGATTATGAAGACCGATAGTTAACTTATATTATTTGGAAAATGTTTGTTTTGACGTTGAAAGCGCCGAGGACATGGTAAATACCGTTTTCGTGAGAATGGCCCATATGCATATTGAACGCTGAAAAAAAGCATTTTAGCCAGGAATGGTCGGAAAATTTTTTCTAAGTTACCTCGAAAGTGCGCAGGACAAACCTATAGTTTCAACTAGAACTTCAGTTGGCTATACACAAGAAATGATATGAAGAATATGAGAAGTATCAAATGCTCGACAATAATTTTATTGTTGAAGTTTTGGTTGGCTCAGATAGCGTTTTCGAAAATGATTGTATGTAAATGTTTGGGAACGTAATGAAGATCTTTCTTGAGCTTCGACTATTCGCCGTACTGTACAAATGCATTGCAGTGAATAAACATAAAAATTCAGGATATCCAACATATACCAATTTAATTGGGCATGAGAATATATTTTTTTTTTCTTCAGAAATCTTAGTATTGGAGTATTTCAATTTGCGTTAGCCAGATGGGACTTATCAGTTCCATATTTTCTTAACATGTAAATTTAAAAACACATAAAAGTATTTTATAAGAAGAGAGAAGAATCGACATCTCAAGCAACAGGACACTTATCGTGCAATATGTATTCAGATGAACTTATATATGAAATAAATTAGCCGCGATAAAGATAATATAAAGGGCATGAAATTTTAAAAATAAAAATGATGATACATCTATGAGAAAATATATTATTATATATGTAATACATCAATTTGAATTAATTGATAAATGTATATTCTATTATGATTGGTCTTATATCGCACTTGTACTAGAACTATTACGCGTTTAATTGATAAGTTCTTTAAATGTAAAATCAACGATCCAGAATTTTTCTTTCTTAATAAATAACAGACAGACCTAATAATACGTCCAAGGTGGTTTCGACTAATTCTTTCGCACCGAAAATATCATCATCAATAACTTTCAAAAAATATAGTCTGATTGAGTCCACAAAAAAGTGAGCTTGTTGGCCATTCTAGATAGTAAAGCCCGCTTTTAACAATGTTATTATTATACGCACTCTCATAGGCTTTGAGAAATAAATTACTCTGATTTGGAAATAAACAGAGAGAAGAACTTCTAAGCTTGCCCGTACCGAAATAAATTAGATGAGCAAGGTGCATGTATTATGTGTGTACTATTTTTCGTCTCCGGCAGCGGGAGAGAAAAATGATTTACGGATGCCAGGGGAGAAGAGTGGCACTTTTCTCTGGCTCTATTGTTTATCGCCCTCTGCCACAAGTTTATTGAACGTTTCCTCGATATCGAGAGCCAAGTGACGGCTGTGTCTCTCTACTGAGTGTAGCGCGGAGATCTAATATAGCAATTTTCGGACAGCATATCGAGGAAGGTATAGCAAACTTTCGGCTAGGGTATGATAGAAATCATATGTTCCCGATGAAATAAGATCAAAGTGTATTTTGATGCATTCGGCACGTGTTTTTCCTGTAAATTTTTTCAGAGCATCGAGATATAGTTTAAGAATAATTCACTTCAAGTCCACAGAAAATGAAAAAATTCGACAGGTTATTGAGAGACCTAAGTAGTAAGGCCTCGCATAAATACGTGAATAAACGTCGAAGCCACCTGAAGATATGTATGTGACGTAATATATATTTCTATCATTTTGCTTCCTCGAGAACAAAGCTTTGTTGAGATACGTGAAATGGATTTCACGAGAATGACGTGCAGAGGGTGTTGTGCCGTGACATGTCAATCTGAGCAAAAGTGCGTGTGTGGGTGGATGGATGGATGGGTGTAACTGGTTGCAACTCACGTTCTTTTTCCGAAGTTTGGTTTAATATAACTCATTTTACTCGTTTTTGCTCATAAATGATGCACTTTTCCCTGATTTATCC
Source organism: Aphelinus atriplicis (assembly GCA_020882685.1). Classification (NCBI taxonomy): domain Eukaryota; kingdom Metazoa; phylum Arthropoda; class Insecta; order Hymenoptera; family Aphelinidae; genus Aphelinus; species Aphelinus atriplicis. The sequence goes on from CM037073.1 coordinate 31,456,677, forward strand.
CCTGTTATTCGTTTTTTAAAGTTTCGTTTATTAAATTAACTTTGAATCATTCAATTTCATCCATTCGTTCATTTTTGATCAATTAACATGTGTTAATAATAAAAATGTCTTTTGGTATACTTTGTTGAAGATTTTGAATATTTCCTGTCATCTTGTTTCGGAAAAGTTATTTAAGTTTATTTTTTTGTTATCGTTTGATTATATCCAGTCATGATTATTTGAATGTAAAAGAAATTGGAGCTGAATCGTCCCCATTAGAAATTATTTGACAATGAATAAAATTGTATAAAATCAAAATTGTATGCCCGTAGATAGCTCAAATGTGACATTTTATTGAACCGTGATTGAAATGCTTAGTTTCTAAATGAAAATGAAAATCATCTACGTTTAATGAAAGACATTAATCAAAGTTATTTCGATCAGTTTTATTGGTACTATGAATGAATAATAACATTTCTTGCTAGAATCTTATTGCTAATAGGAATTTGGATTATATCTTATATCATAGCAACTTCATCTTTATTGCTCATTATTCAAAAAATAAAGTCCAAGAGCTGAATGAACGAAGAAAACACATGTTTTGACTACGGAGAAATCCAAGAAAAACGGTGAAGAATAAAACTGTTCGATTATTGTGTGATGTTTCATTTCGTGGTGACAGAAATTGATCATATCAATATTGCTATATAATACATATTGTCACATATGTTTTATTTTTATCGAGTGAATTTGGAAATACAAAGAATACCCTGTATGTAAAATAAGTGTATTTATTTATTTAAAATTTAGTGTAGTAAATTGTAAAATATCTGATGAATGTATATTCATTCAGAATTGTTATCTTTTGTATAGAAAAATCAGCAAAACGGAGTAGTATATGTTGAGGGCAGGGGTAATTTTAATACACAAATACAACTCAGTTTTCATAAAATGTTATTTTGATTTGCCCAAATTCCTTTTCTTGTCAAATAAAATTGTTTTTCGATCTGGATAAGTTACCAATAAACAAAGAAGAAGATAATTCCCTAGTGATATGGTTCTTAGGTACTCATATATATACCATATCTACAGCCATTCCGACCAATGCTTCAATTTCCCGGAGACAATCTGTGGGTCATGACTGGTCCCCATATTTTTCCCTTCAAGTAAATTATTTTGAATAGGTGTAATTTACGATCCTGATAGTATTATAGCAGATGAAGTTTTGGTGGCTAGTTTACTCTTTTCGAGTTTACAATTCATTTAAATATTACAAGCCAGTTCTACAAGTTAATTACAACGATACCTAATATTTCATAATGATAATAATAATAATAATAATAATAATAATAATAATAATAATAATAATAATAATATATAAAAATAATAGTAACAATAATGATGACATTGGATAACTTAGAATCAATTATCAAATGGTGAGCGTCATCAAGTTAATAATAAATAAAATGAATAATGATCGTCATTTCTGTGAAATCAACAAGCTCACAAAGGGAGTAGCACTCGTTTTCATTACTATGTAAGGTATACTGAACTACAATTTCATAATCGTATCTATGATTTAAAAACTTGAACAAAATCACGAAAAAAATTTTAATTTTGTAGTCATTTTTTTTGTACCTACTTTGCAACAACAATATTCGAGATTAATGTTTGAGAACTATTGATTCTCATGGGAAATCTCATTACAAAACTGTTTTTTCCTTCTATTTTACTCTAGGATTGATAGTTTTCATACTATCTCAAAAATAAAAGAGAAAAATGCAGAATCTCTTTCGCTTCCGGAGTTTATTACCTTTGCCGATCGAAAGTCCCGGCGGTTAAGGATGTTCTGGCTACAAATGAAGGTAATGAGAAATACTTGAAACTTCGCACATAAGCCAAATAGAAAGCCTGGTTGGCTGGTTAAAAAGATATGCTAGCACTTCGATTTACATGTACTCTTGTGGAGTTTCGTGAAATTCGAGTTTTTCCATACTCTAAACTATGTGAAAAGTATGGAAAAAATAATGAGAATCTCAGGAACTTCTTAAAAACTGCTGCCAAGTGCCTTAGCACTATGCTTTCTCAAAGAGGCTGCAACATCACCCACGAAACAAAACTTACGTGAATTTTTCTTCTCCTTAGCAACGGTTGCTAAAGAGCTAATTGGGAAGATTTCGCCGTCGAAAATGATGGAAATGGGTCATAAATTGATCATTTTCAACCTTCACAACGGTTACTAGGGAGGTGAACAACGGTTGCTATGGAGCAAATATAACAATTCAGTGTCCTTGGCGATCGAGTGTGACTTAAGGGGAGGTTCTCATCAAGCAATTTCAAAGATTCGATTTTTTTTGCTGATTTTGCTACCTTATGATGTGTAGAATATACCCCGAAAAGCGTGTGACCGAAATATTATTTTTAAAAAAGTTATAGCATAATAATGGAACCTATGACTAACGTTATTGTTATGGTTAACCGAATCTTGAGAGCAGAGCTGTAGCTCTCTGCTCGACAGTTCGATCGTGAGTGATTCTTCTGCCTCTGTAGGTTACATCAATCATTCAAGTTTGAAGGATAAATAGTGATGGGAATACTTCATGATTGGTAGAATAGTTTTAGGGGGTTTCTCATTTGGATGAATCGGAATGTTTCAGTCAATAATGCACGATATCTAAGAAACGCGGGAAGAGTAAGACGAACGCGACGAAAGTTAATGACCAGCGTAGGAAGAGGACACACGTCAACGATACGGCTGGAGGCTGGGAGGGAGGAGTTCAAAACAAGGAGAGGGAGGGAGAGACGCAACTCGCGGCAAAGCTTACTACTGTACTTCTTGATCAGCGCGAAGAGTGTGTGAGAGAGAGAGAGAGAGAGAGAGAGAGAGAGAGAGAGAGAGAGAGAGAGAAACGTCTGTAAGCCCTATAAACAATCATGATTAGTCGCCTGAAAATGACATACTCGCCCTTCTAGTATTACGTAAACCAATAACATTTCTTAGACAATGCTATTCTGATTCGTTCATTTTATTCGTTAATAAGAAATCGTATCTGACATATTTCGAATTGAATAACTTCATCTAGTATATTATTTATAATGGGTAGATATTTGTCACCGATAGTTTTTTTCAATAAAATTATAAAACATCAGACAAGATCAGTAATTTACAATAACTGTTATCTTTGATAAGTAGCGGACGATTGAAAGATATTGTCTCAAACATCATCTCCATCCACTTGTCCATAATCTACATCAATAGACGTAAGATCATCCTCATTGGAAGTTTCCTAGATGATTATATGAAAGTTTGATTAATAATATTCGTAGATTAGTTGAAGACGGAGTCACAATATTTTATCAACTCTTACGAAAATTAACTCATTTCAAATTTTGGATATTTTTTCATAGTCCATTGTACGGGCGCTTTCAAATTCACCTCACTGTGCGAATAGAATTAGTTTTCGTAAGTACTCCTGATATGGTGAGCAAGGTGACTTACGCTGCCGAAATCGACGATGATGGGGAGAGGAGAGTCGCAGGGGGCACACTCCATTTTGGTGAGGCCATCGTTGTTGGCGATGCACTCACACAGCTGGCAGGCGCTGGGGACGGCGGTGAGGGCCAACCGCTTGGCGAACACGCTGGCGAACTTCTTGACGGCCGGAGCTCGGCGTTCACGCAGCTTGCCCCCACTGAATATGGTGCCGTTGGTCTCGAGGGCGAGAGGCGCGCATTGGCCTAGTGCGCCCCGGGGCAGCTTCACTTGGCGTCTTAGCTCCGCATCACCTACCAATCCCCGTGCGTCCTTTTTCGTATAGGAGCGCGCCGCGTCCACCCCGTACAGTAGCCGGCCGAGTCTCCCTCGCTCCAACTCGAATTCCCCGTCCATCAGGATGTGCAGGCGCACTCCCCGCTCCTGCAGCGCATGGTACAGTACTGAGTAGTCTAGCTGTAAAGGTTAATTTATTTAATTATTCAGCATACATTATTTTCATCATCTCCCCCAAATCGTTCATGTTAAACTTGACGTAAATTTAATTAACATAAGATGGTTATACATAATATGGCCAGCTGTAGGTAAAACATCCATACCTACATTTTACATGTATATTCACTGCAAACAGTAAACGTTTTTAGAAGGTAGTGATCTCCTGTCTTTTTTAGGAGAAAAACAAATTTCTTCGCAAAAAGTTTATAAATACACCTATACAGCTTCAAATTGATGGAAAATTTACGGAGAAGAAGTATTCGATATGCTCTACCCGATCCCAGTAGAATTTTATGCATTGTCGTATTTATTCTCGTCATTAGAAAAAATGTTCATCTCATTTCATGTTTTCTCTCATTCATTCTCTTATGCATTTTGATTAAGTTTCTGAACGAATTCACCATTATTTAATGTCTCTTTTCTCTCATCAATTTTTATACTCCTCATTTATTAGCCTACTTTACTTTTTTCTAATATCTATATACTATACTATAAAGTTAATCCTCCCGGAAATTTCATGTGAAGATATTTCAATGAAGGAGTTGACTTTCATGAAAACGAATAAAACGGATCGGAAGGAAATTGCCTGCGGTTTTATGTTCCGTATTGAAATTTCCGAAAAAATTGATGAGTGGGCGTTGAAAATGGTAAAATTCAAGTTGCGTTTTTTTTGGTATTCGGATAAACCATTGAAAAAAAACTGTGAAATAGTTGTATGGTGCGAATTTGAGTTTCACTAATTTATAGATCAATCGAAGAGCTTTCCTATTCCATGGTCAGAATTTCGGAAAAGTTGATGCGTGGGTGCGAAATATGGAAAAAACTGACTATTTTCAAATTGTGCCGCAGAAACCGTTAAAAAAATCTATGAAACATCATCGATTCATTATAACCAATAAAATAACGATCCAATTGGCTTCACTCTACAGTCCATCACTTTTTCTATAAAAGAAGAAAATATCAGGTAAATAAAATGCCTTCCGAGTTCGCACCTTTCTTTGCAGAGGCGACGATATACAGTAGTATATAAAGTTAGGAACAAAATTAATAATTAATAATTTTTAACTTTTTGGCCTGATTTACTCTTGAAAGAATCATGAGATATAAAAATGACAGGAGTAAAATCTGCTATTAATTAACTAAGGTAAGTGTACCCACTATGCGCCAGGACCCAATATGCGCCACCCTTCGTATTTCATATATATACGCGCGTCTAGAGCATCGCCGCGACACAGAATCTTGTCGGCAATGCTAAATAATGAGGAAAGAAAACATTTTCACCGATCGGGAACCCTTATACCAACTTGTTACAGCTCGTTTTATCCATTTTTTCGCCAATTTTCATTCTTGATCTAATTTCGCTCAAGTGCGAATTTTTGCTTTCTCAAAGAGAAAGCTTTGTAATGGGGCAAAAATCGACCCAACGAATCAGACCTCGGGACCTCGATTTTCGTGATCTACGGGTCGAAAAACATGGAAATCCAAAAGTGTCTGTATGTATGTATGTGTGTGTGTGTGTGTGTGTGTGTGTGTGTGTGTGTGTGTGTGTGTGTGTGTGTGCGTCCCGTTTTTTTTTTCGTCCACGATAACTCTCGAAGGAATGGTCCGATTGTCTTGAAATTTTGCACACAGGTTAATCGCGGCAAAATCTCGGGCGAGTTCAATTTTCAGCGAAATCCGTTGTTTATTTCCTTAGCAACCGTTGTTAAGGTGTCTATTTTTTCGTTTCTTTCGTCCACGATAACTCCCGAAGGAATGATCCGATCGTCTTGAAATTTTGCACACCGGTTAGTTGTGACAAGATCTAGTCCGAGTTAAATTTTCAGCAAAATCCGTTGGTTATTTCCCTAGCAACCGTTCCTAACGTGTTTTTCTCACAAATCCTTATGAGTGCTCATTGGGGCAAGCCGGAAAATCAGTTTTAAGTCACACTCGATGGCCAAGGACACTGAATTGTTGTATTTGCTCCATAGCAACCGTTGTTTACTTCCCTAGCAACAGTTACGAAGGTTGGAAATCATTAATTTATGACCCATTTCCATCATTTTCGACGGCAAAGGACACAAAATCTTCTCAATTAGCTCCTTATCAACCGTTGTTTACCGCCCTAGCAACCGTTGCTAAGGGGGAAAAAAATTCATGTAAGTTTCGTTTCCAGTATTTTCAACGTGCTATAGAGAAAATTGGAAAAATTTGGTGTCTTTTGCCCTCGAAAATGATCAAAATAGATTTTGAATTGATCATTTCCAACCTCAGCCATCGAAAATGATCAAAATGAGTCTTCGAGTTTGCTAAATACGGACTTAAGGGCAGGACGAATCGATTTTAACCACCATTAAACCGTATGACAGTCACAAGATGAATTGATCGAAAAATTAAGCAGGTCCAAATGTCTCGCATCGTGTAGAACCTAGAACCGTTTGCTTTGTTGCATTTGATCAAATAATAAGAGAGCCCGGGCAGACATCAACAGTCGCGACAAAGTTTGGTCAATTGAAAAAGATACGAATTGAACTGATTAAATAATATTTTTGTAATTTTTGAAAAATAAATGATAGTAATCTACGCTAGTGGAATGGTGAAAATACAGGTTTGGGATGCGTTTGTGGGTGATGTTAAAGCCTCTTTGAGAAAGCATACTGCTAAGGCACTTGGCAGCGGTTTTTTAATACCCTTAAACTGGGCCAAAAAAATCGAGCGACACATCATTCGATTCCTTGACATCCCATCTACATCATCCAATTTTTTTTTTCATCTTACGCCCTTTTTATCAACCGTTTCAATAGCTCTTCGTTATTTTTATCAAATGTACCCAATATGCGCCACCCCTATTTTCTTGTTCCAGCTGCTACAAACACCCATTCATGGTAAATATCCGCCAAACATGGTCGAAAGAAAATTTAGTTCAAGCTCTGGAGCAGGTCAAGAAAGGGGAGATATCGCAGAGGATGGCTTCGACTATATATAAGATACCTCTTCGAACATTTCAACGATATGTCAAACAAAACATATCCGAAAAAAGGAAAATGAGTCGACCATATGCGTTAACGACAGTACAGAACGAGGAATTGTGTAGTCGAATTAAACGGTTAGTAGATATTGGCTATCCTATAACGAGAAAAATCTTGAGGTTATGCGTTTATAAGTACTGTCTAGGAAAAAACATCAAACAGAATTTTTCTACCATCATGACAATAGCTAGTCTCAAATAGGCTCGGACATTTTTTAAATCGAACTCTTCCATTTCAGTGAGAACATCTCAATTATATTTAAAATTACACTAAAAAGAATGTTCATCAATTTGAGAGATTAATACTGGAATTAGATGTTGCATAAGTTGATTTTGTTGATTCAAAAACAACGGTTTTTCATGAATTTTAACTGAAAACTTGATTTGATTTAGTTTGTTAGAAGTTCATATAATCTATGTACTATGGTTTAATCAAAGACAAAATTTATTTTTCAATAAAATTATAAGGTAACTGTACCCAATTTGGCACTGTACCCAATTTGGCACAATCGTCAGATTTCGTATTTCCGGTGCTCTCTGAGCATCAGTCGCTCTTGGGTTATGTTGGGGGAATTAAAAGAAAATTTTCGGTATCTTCCCCGCCCATTTAGCCCTTAAAACCACTCTCCTACAACACTTTGAAGTTTCACTTACTGATTTTTTCACCATTTTCTTATTTCACTTTTCACACTCAACCTCAAAAATCAGGTGTCAATAATTTTTATCTCTCAAAGTGTCATTACTCTTTTTCGTGTAAAAACATCTCAGCTTTCGATTGGTCTCATCAGTTTTCCTAAAATTATTTTTTATCCTACTCAAATTGCTGTTTTTCGCATCAAAAAAAAGTGAACCCAATGTGCCCCTCTACGCGTTTTTAAATGGGAAGACTGAGTGAAATCATTGAATATTTGTATAGACATATTACGATGATTTAGACGCGTATTTTTGAGTTGTATGTTAAAAATTTTGTATACATATCACTGGGAACATAATTGAGAGTTTATTTCAATGCCAATTGGATCGTCCCTGTAGGCCTATATAGGCTGTAGCTAATGATTAAAAAATTGTGCCAAATTGAGTACACGTTTTGTGCATTTAGCCTTTTTGCGTTTTTTTTTAAATTGCGATTTTCGATAGGTTAAAGTAGTCGAATGATGATTATGAAGATGGTTTCTAATAGGTATTGAGCTAAGCTTTGAGATGCCGTCCACAGAATTTTAAAATTCGAAGTCTATCATAGTCAAATTCGCGAAAAACCCTTAGGGGGGGGGCACATTGGGTACAGTTACCTTATCAGAAATATACTTTTTTGTTTGTATTTTATTCATTTCAGACATGCTTCATGCTTAAAATTGGATGAAAAGAAGTATTTTCAGGGTGGCGCCATATTGGGTACACTAAAAATTTTTTCCCGAAAATTTTTTTAAACCGTGGTATCTTAATGTAGAACTGTTCAAATTGAAAAAGACTTGGCTCATTTTGTAGGTATTGAGTAGACCTTTCATTTGACACCAATTATGTTAGAAAATATTCATTTGACGCTGTGTAGTGACCTTTCTCGCTTAGGTGGCGCATATTGGGTACAGGTACCTTATATTTTATTACAAAATAAATTTCTAACCTCGAAATTGACTTTTTCTAATTGCGTAATTGAATAATTATACGTATACATACTATACCAAATAAATAAATAAATATATAGTGTATGTATATAATAAGTATATACAGTATATAACAATGCAAATTTCTAGTCCATGGACCATGGTCAGAAAAGGTTAATGCACAGAAAAATGGAACGTAGATCGTTGATTGGGCTTTTGTATTCCTTATATAAAAAAGTGATAGGGGTCAAAGTGAAGCCAGTTAACTCGTGATTTAATTGGTGTAGACTTAACCACGTGACGAGCCGCGTAAAATATAGATATAGATAGTGCATGCAGGCAAGCAATAAACATAAGAACGATAAGTTTTGAGGTTGTAACGACCATATCTTTCTTGCCAGCTGCTTCCAAAATCTAAATGTAGGTTTTAAAATTGCAGATAATCAAAATAAAATAAAAGTTGTATGAAATATGAATGTAGGGTTGAAAAATACGAATATTGTGAATGAATTGATGAGTAAATGGAAAAGATTATCGTATGTGAATGATTGGAACCTAATTTTGAAACGCACGAATGTAGATCGCGCGCAGCGCGTCTGAATGTACCTAGTATACAGTAAAAAGAGATAAACCCAGTCGGACAACAAACGTAAATGCAGAAGTAATGGACAAATATTTGTCCATATCTTTTCTATAAACAAATGAATAAATTTTTCTATGAATTTTAGGACTTGGCACTTAGAATCATTTCAGGAAGCAATCTATGTGAGCGTGATCCATTATTTCTGAAAAATCATGATAATAGCATTTGTTTATTTAACAAATGCAACAATTAAAGAAAATATGCAACCACGCGACATAAACCATTTACTCATTCAATATAGAATATTAATTAACGAGTCTTAAATAAGTTGGTTTAACATCGGTAAAGTAATCGAATGAGCAATAATGCGTAAAATTTTCCACTCAATGTTATTAACAAATTTACATATACAGAAACTGCAATAGCACATATCTAATGAAGACAGTAAGCTCGAAGGCGCACTGTTGAAGTATTGTCAAAACCGTAACCGTCTGATAACCAGTACGGGTAAAATTAACATGAATGAATAATCGATCAACAATACATAAATGGATATTTGTTTGTAGCAACAGTGCTCTTTTGAGTCTTATGATATAAACATAATGCCGTAAGACGGTTACAAATGAAATATTCTATTTGTTCAAGAAAGTTAGGGACGCAGTTGCGAAAATCGTCCATGGAATATTATAATAAATAAGGCAATGTTCGGACAAATCTAAGGGGGGTCACTCGCTGGTGTTGCGAGCTTATAATCAATGTCGAGATAATTCACGATACAACGATAGGAAGACGTCAAAAACGTATAGAAAATCTATATAGGATTTCATCAAGCATAGAAAAATAATACATAAGGATGGCATACACTGCGCGTATCGGGTATCGCGATTCTCCGTCGAAACAGACAAAAATGCCTGGGCGTTTTTCGGGTGGAAATCTCTCTAAATTTGTAAACCTTTTTGTTGTCATCATTTCAAATATTAATATAGTCACGAGTATATTACGGTATTGAACTTGGGCGCTGTAGTAGCCAGGTAGAACAGACAACAGTATTTCGAATCCGGCTACACGAGTACACGCGTGTGAGCTTTGCTACAGCTTGTCCCGTATTAATAAATCTTAATTCCTTCAATATTTGTCTAATCATTCAACCAGTTGCAATCTCCTACTCCAAGTATCCGCCACTCAAATAAAACTTTTTATACGTAGAATAATTTTTCTCTTAATTAATTCTTTCAGCTCAAATTAATCAATCACTGTATTCTATTCAAATCCGAACCATAAAATCTTATTAATATTACTGATTCGGTGGAAAGAACACCTAACCACAAGTTGGCAGTGGTGTTCCATAAAAAGTCTAACTATAAGGAGACCACTTGGGATGCGAGTCACCAATCTTGACCAAAATTTTTTTGGTGTTTCCTTGTACCAAGCATAGAGTATACCCATAGTTTCAGGGTCCAACGCTCCCAAACTTCCAAGATATTTGTTTTCCAGGTGAGCTGTACAGGACTCGTAATTTGATTTAAAATAGCGAGTAACTGAGAGTAAAGAATTTTTGCAGCCATTATTCTCATATGGTCTGATTTTGGACAATAAGTGTTTAGAATTGAATTTTTATTGTAGAAATCCGATTCTGACATTGAATTGTTGTACAATTGCAGTGTATTTGTGTCACTTGTGCTTGGATACATGATGTTATGATTTCAGAATCCAAGCACAGAGTAAAAAGTTGACTAACGTTACTTTTGTCATATATTTCATGCTTCACTCTATGTGAGCAGACATGGAAGTAAAATGTGTTGAATGTACACGTTATTTACTTCTTCTATATGTTTTCTAGAATGGAATTCGATAAAGTTTACAGTGAGATCAGTGAAAGTGTAGTGCAGTGAGAGAAATACGTCTCAGATGACATTGTCGTTTGGAACGAGACCAACGGCTCCAACCAGGATACATTAATTAATATCTTGGAAGTTTGGGAGCGTTGGACCCTGAAACTGTGGGTACACTCTATTCTTGGTACGAGAAAATACCAAAAAATTTTGGTCAAGATTGGTGACCCGCATCTCAAGTGGTCTCCTAGTAAGTTTAGCGTATCTAACCCCATGTGGGAAGTGATATCGAACACGGATATCACAGTACATACTACCACTCATTCTAACTCCATGTGGGTAGTAAATGAGTTAGGTGACACGGCTGTTTGATTGTGTATTTTGGTTCATAGTCTGAATGTATATACATACTGAATGCATATATATAGGTGATTCTCTGTCAAGTGAGTGAGAAAAAAAAATCCAAGGAACTAAAAATTTCTTTGGTGTTTTCCGTAAGCACGTAAAATGGCTATTTCCTGTCTGACTTTATACAAACTTTCTCTAAGCCCTCAGCACCAGTATAATCCAGAGACAATTTTGACGTAATTCAAACGTGTGAAAAATTATGTTGGATCAACAATTCTAGTGGGATCTTGTAAAGTACGTTGCAAACTTCACATCTTTACCTCAGCAGATTGTCAAGACTTGTTTCTTCCTATGTTTATTATACGATTTCCCGACTGTTTTACCTGCATATTCTGAGAAAAAGACCAACTTTCGGACATTTTTCACTTCCACAAAAAAAAGATTCAGACATTAAGATTAGTCACATAAAAATGTTCACTTATACAAAGAGACCAAGAAAGAGTGTTTGAAAATAATTTCGAGTCAAAAGACTCATTCTGATTACTAGAAAAGGAAAATTGAAAACTCTTTGAGGTATCTGTATTAACGGCAGGGACCTGATAACATATTCTATGTACATAGTTTCTCTTCTACAGGTTTTAAAAAGATAAATCGAATGCAAACGTTCCAACTCACTGTCTGTTTCTCTGCCTCGCATTGGGAGCAGGCCATCAGGACGAACGTTTTTGACACTCCGGCTCTGAATACGAGTTGGGCTGCGAATCTTATGGCTTCAAATATATCCTGGCTGCCATCACCCACTGGTATATCATCAAAGTAATTGGTGAAACGAGTAGCGTTACGTGTGAAAATTTGATTATCTAGAATAAGACTTCTTGGCTTGTCGTACACCCCGTCACCTCCAAAGATGACAAGTGACCAACGGTTTTCAGTCAGTCCACTTTCGTTGAGATCCTTATCGATATGTGCAATCAGAGTGTCAATGCTGCGGTTCTGACGCACCCCAAGATTGCAATCTTTAGCCTCGACTATGAAAATGATATCTGTTGACATCGGCACCGTCTCCCCTAAACTCATCAAACATTATTGTTGTATGCAACTTTTGTTTCAACTATTTTGATTTGTGATGGTTGATTCAAGATTTTGGGAATAAAATTGAAAAATCGTTATAACATCCTCTCATCACCAATGAACGACAAGATGTTAATTCACTAGATTTCTTACGTTCAGGACAGTGAAACTCATCAAGGAGTCTTCTGGAACCCAAAAATTAATGAGTACTAAGGATGATGAACCTACTCGTGAACCTCCCTTTTGATTTTCCAATCCCATAGTTATTAGAATAATTTCGAACTTTCTAGATTACGCTCATGGGATCTACCTCAACGACGTTATTTTTCTAACTTTCGTTACTTGAAGCTTAGTTCAAGGATGGGACACTCATTCTTCAATTCCTATTTTCTGACTTCTATCCAAGTCTTATACCGATTGATATCTCTCTTAAGGGGTAGCCTACCTAAATTCTAACATGGTTAAGAAAAAATCGTACGAGGCTGTAAATTTATATTCTAGTTCATTTTTTCACGGCGGCTGCAATGACGTATCGACCACCCCGGAAAAAAATTTTTTCACTGTAAAAAAATTTTTTTAATTTTTTATAACGTACTTGGTTTTTTTTTTCTCGGCTCCTAGAAGTCTAATCGCAAAACCGATACGTACGTTGTATTGAGACATTGTATTGAGGAACCCTCAAACAAATTTTCAGCCCAAACCACTGAAAATAAGTCTCAATTATTTACCTCCTCCTGCATCACGTTTCCACCTTCATTCTGCAACGTCATAAAGATATCCACTTGATTCACACAAAGTAATTAGCATACATGCGATGTGTGCGTGGGAGGATGTGTGTGTGTGTGTGTGTGTGTGTGTGTGTGTGTGTGTGTGTGTGTGTGTGTGTGTGTGTGTGTGTGTGTGTGTGTGTATGCGCACACAATTCTTATTCTTCACACAATTCTTTTTTTCCGGGGTGGTCGATACGTCATTGAAATCGCCGTGAAAAAATGAATTAGAATATAAATTTACAGCCTCGTACGATTTTTTTTTAACCATGTTAAAATTTAGGTAGGCTACCCCTTAACTCCTTGTCTGTGATTTTTGTCTCATGGTTTACATTTTACAATTGAAAATCTTTTCATTTCTCATTGTCAAACTTATTTTCCTCTCGTGTTCGAATCCCCAATTTTAGTTAGCGAGAGTTACTGGCTTGCTTCGATTTAAAGTATCTATTATTCAATTCGCCGACGACTCGTGCAGGCTTGTCACACTGGTGCGTAAAATCGCATTCAACGCACTAGTTGTTATAATATACTATTTTCTCCTTCCTTCTCCCTTCTCTACATAATTGCTTTCCTCTTTCCGACCCCCTTTTTTTCTGCCCTTTTTCAGTCCCATTTTTTGTCCCTTCCTAACCTCCCTTTTAAGCTCCCCCTTTCTTTTAAACCTCTTTTTTAACTCTCCTGTTAAGCTGCTATTTTAGTTTGTTTTTTAGTATTTGTTACAATTACAATATACTTATAATTATTTTTCAAAGTCGATCGGTTTATTAATTTTTTTTTTAGCACTTGAAACCTCGAAAAGGTTCATTTTGAGTTCATCATTGATTACATCTTAAATTACAGTATGATTACATACTCAAATATGCAGATTACATTCTTTGAGAAATTCCAGTACATATTACAGACGACAGTCTTTGGGTCTATGAAAGGTATATCAGTATTCAATGTCAATTGTAGGTTTATTATTTATTTCAAGTTCGCAATCAGTTTAAATCTGTTGTTGTCATAGAACTTACATTGTCATAGAACGTGATCAATATTTTAATTTCAATGATTAAATTTGCACTCGAGTTATTCGTTATTTCTAGCCAAGTTATAATGATTCGCTCTAATTCGGTGTATGGTAATAATCAATTCGCGTATGAGTTTCCACGAGAATACCAAGGCTTTTTTCTATCTTGGTAGAATTGAGAAAAATATTTTTTGGCTTTCGCGAGGCCCGCACTTTTGATGGTATTGCGTTTTTTCAAATGCTGTTTTTTAAGTTCATAAGTGTCAGTAAATGGAATTGTGCTTATGTCTAGAGTAATTTTATTTGTAGCTTTTTTAGTCCTCGGATTCCAATATGGGACAAAACCGAGAAAAGCTTGATTTTGAATCTATTTCCATTGATATTTATAAACAATTTCTCTATATTCAGAATATAGCTATTCGCTTTTATAATTGTTGATATCATATCAAGATTTCGTCATGTAATGACTAGGAGACCACTTGGGATGTGGGTCACCAATCTTGACCAAAATTTTTTTGGTGTTTACTTCTGGCAAGAATAGAGTATATCCAAAGTTTTAGGGTCCAACGCTCCCAAGCTTCCAAGATATTAATTTATGTATTTTAGTTAAAAACGCTGGTCTCGTCCCAAATGACCATATGCCATCTGAAACGTATTTCCCTCACTGCACTACACTTTCACTGCTATAACTTGAATACCACATCACATTTTATCCTGAAAAACATATAAAAGGAGTAAATGACGTGTATACTCAACAAATCTGACTTCCATGTCTTACTCACATAGAGTGAAACATGAAATATGTGAAAAAATCAACGCTAATCGACTTTTCATGCTGTGCTTGGATACTGAAACAATAACAACATGGATATAAGCACAAAGACCACAAATGCAGTATCATAAGACAACAATTCAGTGTCAGACTTGATTTTTATTCATGGAAACTTCAATTCTGAACATTCGACCAATATCATACTATAATACACACATATTGTTATTGTGAAAAGTCGATTAGCGTTGATTTTTTCATATATTTCATGTTTTACTCTATGTGAGTAAGACATGGAAGTAAGAGTTGTTGAGTATACACGTTATTTACTCTTTTTATATGTTTTTCAGGATAAAATGTGATGGGGTGTTCAGTGAGAACAATGAAAGTGTAGTGCAGTGAGGGAAATACGTCTCAGATGACATATTGTCTTTTGGGACGAGACCAGCGTTTTTAACTAAAATACATAAATTAATATCTTGGAAGTTTGGGAGCGTTGGACCCTAAAACTTTGGATACACTCTATTCTTGCCACAAGTAAACACCAAAAAAATTTTGGTCAAGATTGGTGACCCACATCCCAAGTGGTCTCCTAGTGAGTGGGTCCGAGAAGATGAGAATGTTCAGATCTTTTATCTTTATTGCAGTGCTCATAGCATCGTTTAGGGTAATATACTCGGTCGTGAATACGAGGCATTTTTATCTATACTTTCACTCATTCCAAGCATTGGTTCGGAATAAACGAGAGCTGATCCACAGAAATTGGACTTAGTATTCTTACTGTCATCCGTAAATGGGGCACATGCATTGCTTTTACTGAGGGACTCATAGAAAAATTGTTCAGGATAATTTGACTTCTTAAACTCTTTTCCTAGAGTATAGTATTGATAGGGATAGACGTCGTTACAGTTTCATATTCATGACAGTATAGATTGAAATTGTTGTGAGTTTCTATTTTGTGCATCTATTCATCAAGATTTTCTAAACACTGTCCATACACACTATTGATTCCGTTTTTGTGCTTACTACTAATATTACGGAAACATTGAATGTTTTTGAATGTTAATTAGCGAGTTTTTATTGCATTGTAACTTGATAACTAGATAACAATTTCCTAGGTATTCACATCTATCTTTAATTAAGTTCAGTTTTGATTCTGCTATAAGAAGATTATTTGGCGTGCTTCTTCAGTATCCTAATGCGATTCTGATGTCAGAGTATTGTATCTTTTCTAGGATTCCTTGTGCCATTTTATTGTTTGTGAGATATATGAAGTAACCGTAATCAATTTTGAATCTAATACAACTCTCATACAAGCCAATAAGAGTGTTTGGATCAGCTCCCCACCATGTTCCACACAGAAACTTGAGTATGTTCAGGGTCTTTTTCGACTTTCTTTCGACTTGTTTCAGGTGGAGCTTATGACATTTTATAATCTAATTAATGCCCAGAAATCGAGCAGCGGGAATTGATTTTTTGACTGCGTTCTGAACTTTAATTTCTAAGTTACCCGGGTTGATGTTTTTATTATTGAAGTGTATAATTACGGTTTTATTAGGGGCTAAGTCTAATCCTAATTCTGCTAAACTGGAATTGACGATATGTCATACAAGTCGTAAACCGTGAATTTTATTCATTATTTTCATGTTTTACTCCATGTGAAGTGAAGTTAATATTGATGATTATGTATGTAATTAATCTTTTTGCATGTATTTCGGGATGAATTATGCTGCAGTATCCAGTGATTAGTGTGAAAGTGCAGTGTAGTGATGTAGTGGTCCCTGGGACTATATAGGCACATAGCTTATTCTTGAGCCAAACCAACATCAAGAGAGTTTGGTCAAGGTTGGTTATCCGGTTCTCAAGTGTCTCCTGGTAAGTGAGAGTATCATTATAAGTATAAGGTTAAATAAACTTGTGGTGTGAATATCTTGGCACTGAGGGAGCGTTAGGTCCTAAAACTTTTTTTGTATGGTCACTATAGTTCCAGAGAACGTACGTATAAAGTTTGTTCCAGATTGGCGATCCGAAGGCCTGATACTCTCCTTGTTAGTTGGAGTTAGATAAAATGTGTTTGTTCATTTTCAACCTATCCCCACCTAAAATAGCAAGGTCTATGAGATCAAGTTATAGTTGAGAAGTACGTGCAATCTTAAGGACCGAAAGACTCCTCGATAAGGTTCAGTGAGATAGGTGTCTCGAAGGTAGAGTCGAGCTGTCTTTGTCAGTGTGATTTAAATTATAGCCATGTCGAAGAATGGAACATAATTGGTATTTCATGCATCCTAATGCTATTGATATTTAAAAAATCCTTGGAATATCAATAGAATTGAGCGAATCGAATGTGCATGTATAGATGCAAAGGGTGTATGGATGGGTTGGAATGTCGAAATTGACGAATAGAGCGACTAACCCTCAAGTTTTCGGAAGTCGCCCTCCGGGACCTCGGCGCCATTGGCCTCGTCGGAGCCGCAGGGGGTGCATCTGTCAGGTATTCGCAGGAACGTGTCGTGGAACATGCAGGTTTGCAGGTAAGACATGGCTGTGCCGCAGGCCTCGCGGTCGTCGGCACCGTTGGCGCACATAGCCCTGTACGGGGCTGGCTCGACGATGCTGAAGCACGAACTGAACTCGGAGCTTTTGTTGGTGAAGAGTTCGCGACAGAAGTCGGCCCGAGGCTCATGGCTCCGCACCACAGCCACGTTCTCATCGCTTGCAGACTCGCAGTCGCCGAGAGCCCAGCTGCGTGCGAACCTGCCTACGTGCCACTCGAGCTGGCCTTGTGAGCTCGTTACGTCGTTTATCTGCTCGTTGTCCATAGTCCCTAGCAGGCCTGCCGTCTTACCGTAGTACCAGCCCGACAGCTCGAGCGTGCATACTTCGTACTTCAGGTTGCACTCCAACTTAAACTCACCATCCTTCCGCTCTACCGTAACCAGGCTCTCATCCTGGTACACGAACACCGTCTTGTTGTTCAGCTCCGCCGGCAGCTGCATCGTGGCGTTTTGACCTAACAGCTTCACGCTCTGAGGATTCAAATCGCATTTAGCTATACACCAAGCGTCTGTATCACTCATATATATATATATATATATATATATGTATCAAATTTCCATTCGAGCCTAGATCCTGGCAACTCCGCATGCCGGAGAATGCCAATTTTACCGACGTTGATCATTAAACCGCGATGAAGCTACTGTCAACTTCATTCTTCATTAACCAGTCTTTTCTTTATTGCGGATTCAAAGACAAAGGTATCTACCCATATGAATGTATCATGAAGAGAGCTCGTCAAATAATTTTTCTGCAACGAGTATCCAATCAAAATCAATGGAAAATATAATGAATAACTCCGAATTATGCTAAAAAATACGCTGTTGTAGACTGAATGTTAAAAGAACATTGCAATTTCTTTTGATTCAAGCATAATTGCTCTGGTCAACCTACTTTTGTACTGTAATAAGTCTCGAGTGAGGCAAAAATAGATACTGTATATAAGATGTAATGTTTGAAAATAAAATTAAATCTACTTACATCTTTGAATATGTCTAACTCCACGGCATTATTCCCAACCAGAACAATGATTTGATGAGAAGGTAATGTTGTATTACTATCGCGCCCATATTTGATCAATATGGCAAAATGATCGTGCACAAAGTCACGTGCCACGAGATAAGTGCACGAACCAGCGAAATCGAAGTGCCGGCCATCAAATGTTCTGAAATGTTGTGCGCCAACGATCATTGCTTGAGCTGGAAATAAGATTTGATCTTTTTTTTATTAACTTACGTAAATTTCAATAGAACGGAAAATCGAATTTTTCTTCTAAATTTTCTAATGAGTTATTAATCACGATTCATTAAATAAGAGCGTATAGATCCGCATCCATTCACGATTTATTTTTCTATTTTTTATGCTATCATTACAGTTACGAAGATTTCAGGTTACCACTGAGCACTCGAGTAAAATATTGGAAAGATGTAATTATTCAACGTTCTCTAACTTAATTTCTCTACAATTTGGTTCAGTATTTAACATTCTTATATAAGTTCAGAACATAGCTCAAAAATAAAAATGATTAGATAGAAATGGAAAAAGATGTATCTAAAAACCTGGGAATGGTAATGTTAATGCAATTACAAATTTCAATTATGATCAGGAAGTGGCGAATTCACAGGTTAGAGAAAAAAACCAAAAGTGACTTTTTCTATTGAAAATATAATTTATTACATTTGAAAAGTCTATTAGATATCAATGTCTTCAGAAAACATTACTATCCCGAGGTACCTGCTTAAAAAATTTTGCGCTACATGTAAACTAGCGTATAATAGAGTGAAGAGAGCATCCTTTTTGGTGGCGATGTTCTGGTGAAAAAGGTCCTTACCTTTGAAGGGTGGCAGCCAGTTGGAAGGTTCGGTGAGAGGTTTGATTTGGTAGTAGAGTGTCCAGAATGTAGTGTTAGAAGCGGTGAAGTACGAGCTCATGTCGACGATGGCCCTGTACTCGGGAATCTCCTGGAACTCGGGAGTCTGGTTGAACGCATGCCACGACATAGGCAGCTTTTGCTCGAGGCACATGAGACCGTGGTTGGGATCGTAGATGAATTTGGTCTTGGCCTCTCGATACCTACTCTCCGCTTGCAGCGCAGTCTGGCTTATGTCCATGAACTTGGAGTGTACAAGTCTCACTGTACTCTCGAGCTTGGCTCGCACCTCGAAGTACTCGTACAGATACATAGCCCTTTCGTACACCTGCTGGATCTTCTCGAGGGTGTACTTGACCGAAGGCAACTTCTGCAGCTCCTTAAACTCACTCATAATCTCGTCGAGTACGTCCTTCAGCTCCTTACCAAATGGCACGAAAGCGAAATATCGTTCCTTTATGAACTGAATCACAGCAGACGAATACTTCTGTATGTTGGTTATAATATCATTGGCCTTTATGTCTTGGTACAGCTTGTCGATGTCCTGTGTGAAGTTTGAAAAGTGGTCGTAATACGGTGACGCGATCAATTCGATCTTTCGGTCGTACAGGAAGTTGAAGAACTCTTGCACTGCCTTCCAGCCTACGGTCTCCAAGTAGTGTGCCAGACGAATGAAAATCGGCTCGATGTGCATAAGAAAACGATGCCACTGCGCACATGGATAATTTACATCAATTTTCAACTTTATCATTTCAAGTCTAGCTATAGCTAACTTTTAACCCGCTAATCTCCCATAATTTTTGTCAAGTCGAAAAAAGTACAAAAGTTTTACAAAATAAAATATATATGTATAAATTCCGATGGAAAAAATGTGATTGATTTTTGATTGAAAAAAATTTTATCTTTCAGAACAAATGCCTTGCACAAATTTGAGTGAGCTGGCTAACTGGAAATTCAATTTATTTTTGGATCTTGCAAAACGAACAGCATACCTGGACTGATATTTGCTGATAAATCTTGTTGTAGAGATACTCGATGTACTTGATGAATGATACATGTAGCTCCTTCACGAACATGTCATACTTGACAATGAGCTTCTCCACTATATCAGCTATTTGGTTCATAGAGTCACCCTTTAGAATAGCACTGATGAATTCGGAGAACTTCTGGAAGGCAATCTTGATCGTTTCAATAATAGACTTGACAGAGTTTCGTATAGCCATTCCTGATTCGCCCATTATCTCCCAGATTTCGTTAATGATATTTGGCAATGATTGAATATTTGCGTGCAGTGCTAATTCTTCATAAAGGTAACTTCCCATCGTTACAATATCCTTGATATAGAACTCGTTGGCGTTATAAGAGTTATTCAGATAGATTCTCAAATGTTCTATATCAGTTTCTATTTCTTTCAAATCACTGAGGAAAACGACATCAAAAGTTAGTTTATAATATGGAAAGTTTAGAAATTAAAAATAAATAATCATACATCAATCCTCAATCAACACTCTGAAGATGGAGCCAACAAAAAAAAGAATAAAACTTGTAAGAACTGTGCAGATCTAGTATATTTTTGAATGCCTCCGGTAAAAAGTTGTTTTTTGAAATGTCTCTTTTTTCTACATACAAATTATATTCCAATCAAATAGAAGAAGTTGCAGTATAAAAATATCAGAAAGGTCCATTTCAAATTCTTGTCCAAGTCAGTTTTAATATATTTCTAAGCTAAACCATCATACCAGTGAGTGATATACGGATTATTTTTTGGCTAATGAAATTAATAGAGATATTTCCACAGTAGTACTATATTACGTCAATTTACTGAACTGAATTATAATTATAATAATCTACTGCATTCGGCCTTGACGTTTGAAACACCATAGGATTACACACTTTCCAAATTCGAGCGAATTTTGTGAAATAGTTCTCGAGATCCCTGAATAAGGTATCAAAGTCCTTCATAAGGCCAATGCCTAATAATGTAGGACTAGTAACTCGAGTAATAACTTACTAGCAGTAAAGATCGAAGCTTTGACCAAATCCAAAGATCTTGCAACATTTACAGTAAAGTATTTTTGCATAATAACTATTTCGGTAAAAATCATATTTTATGTTATACGTGATCATAAACACTCATTTCACGCATCGATTTCCGTGCGTGAAATTCGCGTTTGATCACTTATAACATAAAATATCGTATGCAACTTGCGAGTGAAATCGCATTTCAGGCACTAGTTGCATAATATACTATTAGGTTATGAAAATAAAACTAACCAAAGAAATCACATGGTCTAAAGTAGAATTGTTGGAAAAAATTATTATCTCCAGCATTCACCGATAAAAACAGTCATACAACGTCAAAAATGTTGAAAGACACGCTTAGTTTCATACAATGAGATCTCGTTTAGAAGCCATTCACAAAAACTCCCCAGTGCGTAAAACATCGTAATATCGTAATACGATGTTTTACGCACCCATGTACGAGATAGTATATTATGCAACTAGTGAGTGAAATTTTCGATATGCGTGTGGACGTGCTTACAAGTGGTTGGCGAATTCGGTGATGAGTGTTACACATTCACATATTCACACGGATAATTAAAATTATTACGCAACAAGTAACATGAAAACTGTTTTTGAAAAAACAAAAAGTTCCACAAAAATAAATTCTGATCAGAAAAATGCCGCTAATTGCATTAACAGTATCCTCTCTCAAATAGGCTGTGTGCAGAAATAATAATGCCAATGTCTCTCGCCATCGGCAGATGAACCACAAACAATTTGACCGCTATTCCGTAGCAATGGTTTATAGACATATGAAAAATTACCGCTGGGGATGTCAACAATTTTTTAGATACTAAATACGAATATTCTGTGTTTTTCATCCTCAAAAGTACTGGAATTGAACTTCAACTCAATATTTATTCCCTTAGGGGCATCAACAGAAATTACTATGGAATAATAAAGATCCTGTGTCGTGTGACCTCAAAATTGCTATAAATGAACTTGAACTCGAAAGAAGTCTATTGGAAACCCGGGGATTGTCAAAACGGCACGCGTGTCGCGCGGAGAAGTTTTAATATCGCACAATCGTTGCTCTCTAACGTATGTTAAAAGCGCTCATGCTCACGACCGGGAAAAAAAAAAATTCAAATTTGAAAAACTGACAAATTGCTGAGATAATAAATCAGCTGATTCTCTCATTGAAGAAAACATTAATGATAAGAAATTTGTCAAAACATAGCGATTCCAATCTTGAGAAATTCAAATCTTGAAGAAGTATTTGATTAATCATTGAAAGTATGAGATAAATATTTCAGAGAATTCAGAGTTTAATTGATCGAATTCTTCAAGTAAAAATAAATTCAGAGTAAAATGAGGACCTGTCAATCATGCCCTTGCAATGAATGCACAGAGTGAAATTTTGCCGAGACATCTGAGATTTTTTGCGAGTTTGGTAGCAGCAAGATAAACCTTGCAATGCTTGTTTTTGAGTGTTGTTGCTGGCTCAAGCGAAATAATTTTGAAAAAAAATAATACTAATAAACTGAAAATCTCACAAACTGATTTCAAAAGCAAGGGTTCGATTGCGTGGGGGTCAATGCTCAAACGAACATTGTGGTACACGCGAGTTTGCTCAATTGACTAGAGAGGCTGGCGCCGCCTAGTTTATATCCCACTCGTGTGCATGCACAACTCAAATCTGGTTGACTGTCGTGGTACAATAAGTCGCATCATGGGAAGGGGTGTACGGGTGTGAGGTGGTGTGACCTGCAGGCTCAGTCTCTAGTTTCAAGCAGAGAAAAATTGCAGTGTGTTTTTCAAAACTTCGAAGCACGAAACAATATCCAACTGTAGTAAGAAAAGGAAAATACCTGGCAATGTGCGGATTGAACTTCCAAACAATGTGACCCAGAGAAAAAATAAGACTTTACTACAGATGTCCAGTAATACGAGTTCAAATTAATAACTCACATCAATACTCAGAGTTACCGTAGTCAAATAAACCGAGAGAGCTCTATCTTGAGTATTAAATGAAATAAATGCCAAGATTGAAAAATAATTACGACTAGCTACATTCAGACGTGCTGCGCGCGTTCTACATTCGTGCGTTTCAAAATTATCATTTACATACGATAATCTTTTCGATTTACTTATCAATTCATTCACAATATTCGCATTTTTAAACCCTACATTCATATTTCATTCTAATTTTTATTTTATTTTCAATATCCACCATTTTAAACTCCACATTTAAATTTTAGAAGCATCTGGCAAGAAGGATTTGGTCATTACAACCTCAAAAATTATCGTTCTTATGTTTCCTGCTTGCCTGCATTCACTATCTTATATCTATATTTTACACGACTCGTCACGTGGTTAGGTCTACACCAACTAAATCACGAGTTAACTGGCTTCACTTTGACCCCCATCACTTTTAATATAAGGAAAGAGATATGTTTTAAAAATCCTAAACTGATCGGAGAAAAAGAACAAGCAGCAAACAAATCAGCAGATCGATGATCTGGCTGAAAATCCAGATGAAATCACAGAGAAAACTTCAGTCGACGAATCGTTAGGTTAGTCAAACAGCTTTCTGCATAATTTTCCAAACGATAAGCCATAAATGATTGATAGAAATTCACATAGTTGTGAAAAGAAAATGCACCTGAGTGTATCAAAGATGACCTAAAGTTCAAAGCTAATTAGTGAAAAGAATTGAAAATGTTTGTGAATGTCATATCGATGTGTCTTACGAAGAAAGACACATAACTGAATTTGTCCGCGAAGAAAGACACAACTCACAATCTGGCCGCGAAGAAAGACAGATGTCAGAATTATTCTCCCATGAATATTAACGAAGAAAGAGTTTAAACCGCAATCAAACTGTAGAAAAGGCTTGTTTTTTTTTGTCAATTATAACCTACTGATTTCAAGCTTTCATTCCATATATTTTTTACGTCGGAAAATTTTGGGATGTGCGCCATGTATCCTTTTTGCGGACAGATTGCGAGTTGTGTCTTTCTTCGCGGACAGATTGCGAGTTTTGTCTTTCTTCGCGGACAGATTGAGATGTGTCTTTCTTTGCGGACAGATAGCATTTGTCTTTCTTTGTAAGACACGTCGATATAAGAGTTATCCAAATTACTAATCCTTAATAAAAGGAAACTCGAGATCTATAAATTATTACAAAGATAGTAACTCGATAGAAGAAAAAATGGAGAATTAACTTTGAAAATTCAGAGCAAGGCCTGAAACAGACAAATCCAGATATAATATCAAAAGTATATGATTCACAGCTTTGGGAGAAACTATCCCTTGGAGATGCAGCAGCCACGTTAATGCTGTTGACAGGGAAAGAAAACATTGAAGAGACCAGTCATCCAGCGGGTGCTGTTCTGGCGGACATGACCACTCTGGCAGACACACCTGGAAACACTGGTATGACAGTCGAGATAATTCCGAGCAAAGAAGTCCCACCGGCTATAGGACTCGTTTTCCCGCAAGTCGAGGTCACAAACGTGGCAGCCGGCATGAATGAAGAACTGACCACTCCGACAACCTCTACATTGCCGGAGACGCTGATCGCCATCGCCGCTTCGACAGCTTTGGGCACTGGTATCCGGGCCGGGGGCTTTGGTCATGGCTGCCACCCCGACAACCAAGCCCAAGGGCGCCATCCCAAAGACCATGCCCAAGGAAGTCATTCTAAAGACCTCGGTCATACTGGTGCCATACTGTCAACCTCAACTGCTGATAACTCGCCAAAAACCATGGCTGCGGGTACCAAAACAAAACCCGCATACACCGTCTACCGAAGTCATCCCTCATCCCTGCGCCCAAGAGCCACAGAACTGTTGACAATTGTTAGCCAACTGTCTAAACATCTTCAAAATGACACTCTCGGCTCGAACGCCATCAGAGAATTCAAAGAGACATTGGATAAAACAGTCGAGCTCTAAATATCCATATTGAAGCTGTAAGCCTGGAATTGCTAGAACATCATTCGAAGTGCAAGGGCTGCACGGAATACATGGAAAAGGTAAATAATTCAGAGTCACTGATAATTTCAGAGTTACAAACAACTCCAGAGATAGAAATTTCAAATAATATCAACAATAGCATTCAAAATCAAAATCCATTAGAATCAGTACAAATTCAACTCAACAAAAGTCAATTCAGAGAAAAAAATCATTAAAATGTAAATACTCCCAAGTAAATTTCTTCACCTGAAAGCTGAATTAACTAGCTGGGATTTAGTAGATTTAATTGATATGAGTTTAAAAGGCCCACAAAAATCAGAGTTTTTCGAGGCAAAAAGAAAAAATTTTGCTAAAGAAATTATAATAAATCACTTGAATGAGGAAAATCACAAAAAAGTCTTCGGACTTTCTGATCCTCTAGAAATTGTTAATAAGTTGAGACATTGAGTAAAAATGAAACAGTAAAATTTTTTTGCGATCGGTTTGACTCACTTATAAAAGAACACGAATTGAGCGATGATCAATACCCTATAACTCTGCAAGAAAAGAACGTTCTGCTTTCTATCAAGCCATAATTGGCGCGATGCCAGAAATGAGACGTACATTTCGAGTTTTGTTCAAGTAACAACAAAGGAAATGACGTTGGAGGACTTGAAACAGGCAATGAGGAGGATTGAGCAAGAACAAGATTCATACAACAAAAATCCTGACAAGCTTCATCAAACAAAAGTATTCAGAGCATCCAGAAAACTGTCCAATCAAAGAAGCGACGAAAATAAGTGTTTCCGCTGCAATCAAGTCGGTCACTGGCAGAGCGAATGTCATCTGATCAGCACCGACAGATGGTTCTGCTACTTCTGCAACTACATCACTGATCACAATGGCAAAGACTGCCCGAACAACAAAAAGGGTAAGCGCGAAGAAAATGAGTACATTGATAAGCCATACCACAAAAAAGCAAAGTAACAGGGTGGATATAGCGGTAGAGGTGGAGGAGGTGGCGGTGGAGGTAGGGGTCGAGATAGCAACAGAGGAAATTTCCGTCGGAAAAATAGAGGCAGAGGGGGCAAACAAGGAACTGGACCACAGAACACAGACGAGTGAATCTACTGTGTTCTCAGGTTCAGAGGGAGTAGAGTTGAGTAAAGAAAATCAAAAAATTGAAGATAACCCGTCTGCGATTGGGGGGGGGGGAGAATGTAATGAAGCTCATCGACCAAAACTACCAAAAAGAGACCAATCCTCACGTACTAGAACAAACTGATTTCAATTTAGAATTAACCACAGGTTTGACTTATGAATATACATACCTGAGTACAATTAAAGTAGATAATTTAAAATCTATCGAAGACCTCAAAGAAATGACCTCAGTAAATATTTTAAATAAATCAAAAGAAAACATTAACTGTAATGAAGCGATGCTGTGGCACATCAGATTAGGCCATGCATCACTCAACTACTTGAAAAAACTCGAGAGGCTAGAAAAAGTAAAATTCGATAACGGCATTGTTGGGTACGAAATATGTTTAATGCCCAATAAATATTTAATTATCAGGCTTGGTGGACCATTCCAAATTTATTGAAAAGTTTGATTGCGAGAGGAAAAAAAATTCACGCTCCCCGGGCTGGATTCGAACCAGTACCCTCCTGATTACAAATCAGCCTGATGCGAGTCTGCGAGTGTGCGAACGTGTGTGTACGTGTGTTAGTGGATGAGTGTCATTCTGTGTGTTTGTAAGCCAAACCACCACAGCTGCGACCACCACCGCCGTTTTGCGAAAAGTTTTGCTGCTTAATTTTGCTCCTCAATATTGACCCGATTGGTTCAATACTCAAAGCCTTATTCAGAGTTTTCTTCAAACACTAAAGCGATATCTTGCGTACTATACATTTTCGTAATATGCACATTCGAATTTTTTCGTAGTGACATGAGAGACATTACTTGACTGTGATTGAATTTAGAAGGGACTTGATTCTCACTTATTGTTAGTTTCATTAACTATTTTCGTAGTGTTATCGGGAGGATAATGAGTCGAATAAAGTACATTGCTAAGCCTCTTATTTCTAGTTATTTTGATAAATATGAAGGAAATTTTTTTCCTTCCAATTGTTCATAGAAAAAATGTATATATTTCATACGCCTTGGCCCAACTATAATGTTTTCTGATACTGCCCCAATAGTTTTTGTGCTATCCTCTTTCAACATCCATAGTCAACTCCTTATTTGACCCAGCACTATTTCTAGTAACCCGCGGGAAAAAAGTGCTATTCCGTGCCAACACCAGGACGTAAAGTTGTGTTTTTGAAAAACTCACTTCAAATCGTCCAGGAATTCAGATAGTTCATCCTGAGCATCAGTCCAAATATCAGTAAAGACTTCTCCTGTTTCATGTCGAATATATTGCCTCCAACTTTCTATGTCTGCATTCAATTCATCGTAAGAATCGGCAATAGCAGTTCTAATGATGTTCTGTGAATTATAATAGTAAAAATAATAATAGTTTTATGATGAAAAAAATGGATGTGTACATTTTTTTAAATTGGTCGTATCGTCTGAATCCCCTTTCGAAGAACGATTATCCAAGAATAATTCTTCTATTTCATTTACATAACCGTGAGGAGCAGAATCCCATAAGAAATAAAAATTTCATTCAAAATGGTATGTCTTAGCTTCGGCTTTATCTGCATACTCACAATTATATCCGATTTGAGTTCCGGCCTCCACTTTATCTTTGATGTAACGAGTCTCGAGTGATTCAGTCGTAGATAGAAAGATACATCAGAAACAGTGAGGTCTTGATCGTAAGTTCTCCAAATATTGAATTCTGCATTTCTGACATCAGGTATGTTCCCGTACATTCTCAAGCTCTCTATTCCATCTAGTGACAAATTCCAAGAAATTTTATGCTCAATCTATTGTTTTTCATGCCAACAGCCAATTATTCATAATGTAATCAGTTTTAGGGTTGAAACTGAATTTCATGATACACAAGATTTCGTCTTACCTTGAGTATAATTGACTATTGCCCGTGTCAGTTTATCATTGAAATTGACAAAGATAGTACCAGTAGCGTTGAGTTGGTTGCCATTAATCATGCTACCGTTGATAACGTATTCTGGGTAGTTGGGATAATACTTGGCCAGTAGATACTTTACTTTCTTTGAGCTTTGTTGACTGAACTCAACTTCGTTTTTACTAATGTCTACTCGTCCTAATAGTTCACCTGTCTCCTCAGGCAGATAGCTGTATATGATAAAATAAGAATTCCATAGTTGTTCGTTTTCATGATTGAGATATGTCATTTGTGCACCACCAATTCAGTTCATACTGATCACTCGATTTTTCAAACTCTTTTATAAATCTAAAATTGATATCACATTAATCCAAAAAATTGCAGATTCTACTCTTCAATTGTAATCATAAATTATTAATATCAGTCAACAATCGCAAAAATTTTACAGATTACACTCTTGAAGTTATTCGTCATATCCCGTGCATGATTGTTCCTGATGTGTGTTAAAATACAAATGAATAAATACGAAGCAATTGCCCTATAACTTAATAACTATTAATGGAATGACAAAATCTAGAAGGCTGCCATTGCAATCGGGAAAAAATTTCTTGAAAAAATTAGGGCAGTACATCTATCTATAAAAAGTTGGATCGGGGAAAAAATTTGTAATTTTTCTATTTATTGTTGAATAACTCTGAGGGTAACTAATTTGATTTTCTAGCACTTTTTTCTCATCATTTTTGCTATCTCTACTGCTCTAAATTGGTCATTATACTAACAAGAAGAACTTTCCCTTCTTGCTTCGCTCACTAACCACCCACTTTTTTTTGTGTTAAGATTTCAATTTTTGTTACATTGACTACTCAGAACAAGTCCTATTTTCCAATTCCCATTCTCCAACTTAAAATAGGGATAAAATTCCCGAAGAAGGATGTCGATAACAATGGTGGCAATGTTCTAGCTTTTTTGAAGATATTTGAAGGCTCAAGCGATATACAGTATCTTTCTAAATCAATTTCACCGTTCCCACCATCAGGAAGAGACCCCCCCCCCAATTTGGATTCCACGAATATCTCGTCAAAATTAAACTTCTCTACTTTTACTCCTCTCGAAACTCGATTCTCTGAACTGGACACCATAAACTTTTTTTAGCGTTGATGTTCCGACTACAATTTTAATCAGGCTGAATTTTCCGTTTGATTTTATTACTGAAAAAATTATGAAATATAGTCATCCTACACGAAGGAGATCAATTATTCATATTATTTTTATTTCATGCTACCGTCAGAACAAATGCTAATGCGGCTAGAAATTACTAATGACTGTGAGTATCTGAGAAGAATTTTACGTCAGAATTCATCTTGAGTGTTAGGAAAAATGTGTATCTATTGAGCTGGCTATTTCCCCCCGAAAGGACCGTACATGAGCAGCTCTAAAAGATTAATTCAGCAAACAAGATAATAAATCATTTGTTCAGGAAGCAAACCTTGTTCGTTTGAACTGCCCAGTGTTGATTGTCTCCACGATAATGCCCCCGTGCTTCCTCACATAGCCTGTGACGTTTAGGTCAAAATTGGTTTTGGGGTGGGTACCAAGAATAGCGTAGCTGTACTTGCGTTCAATGGGTAGTTCGCTTTCATCACGAAGCACAGCTGAGAGAACGAGCAGCTTTTTCTGGTGAGGCGAATAGTCGAACGTGAAACCAAAATTGAGAAGGTCACGACGGTCCCGCCGAGCAAGCTTTCCAGACAGCTTAACGTCTTTTTCGAAGCTTGGGTGCTTGAAGCTCAGCACCGCAGTATGATGGGCCAGACCGGCCTCTGAAGTTGTGTTGATCCAATTGAATGCAGTGGCAAGGGTGCGCGGGGTTTGGCGTTGGCCATCCCACGTTAATCTTGCCTCTGAATTCAAGATCGAGTCCGTGATCAGGTACGAGCCATCCAGTGTGAAATTGCGTTTTGGGTACACCACGCTCAATACTACGAACTGGTTTTCCTGCTCTTCTGTAGTTTTATTCAATATATTAAAGTGATACGACACCCAAGCATCCTCCGCAAGGCTCAACCAACTGTTCTGGTCGAATTCGCCGGGCAGTACGTCATAGTCTGTGCGCAACTTGACGGTTCGGTTGAAGTGCACAGCCGTCAGTTCGATCTCTTGCCCCGTGTGCGTCGTTCGGATCCTCGATGTCCCTGATATATTGAATGCGCTTGCATTGTTCAATTGGTACAAGCTCACCTATATGTATGTATGTATATACTCATATAATTCAAAATTGGTAGTACAATTTCATTTATACAGTAATGGTTTTTTTTACAAAATTTTGGCCAGTTACCGGACAAAGCCTACCCAACTCAGTTCACGCTCTGATTAACTCTGCTCCATTTTGCCAAAACTCGTATTTTAGAAAAGATTCTTTCAGTAATAAATTAAAAAAATGGCTGATAACTGCTCTGAAAGTGTGCTTTCTCAAAGTATTGTGTGAAAAATAATAGTGCCAATGAAAGATATCTTCCACCATAAACACATCAACCTCAAACTAATTGACCGTAGCTCCGTGTCAATGATTGATAGGGATATAAATAATGGTTGCTAGGAATATCAACAACAATTGCCATGAGAAATACCATGAGTTTGTGTCTTTTGTTCTCAAAAAAACTGGAAATGATCTTCAACCCCATTTGTATTCCCTCAACAGCGGTTGCTATAGGGAAGTGAACCACGGCTGCTATAGAAAAACGAAATATCTGTGTTTTTTGCCATCGTGCCCGTATTGCAGCAGGTGCTAGAAATGTGAACAACAGTAGCTAGGGATATCAACAGCGGTTGTTATGGGAAATGTTTCGATTATTCTTGTCGATCCTCGTGAGTATTCGGGTCCCTACGATCATTTACGAAGAATTTACGAGGCAACTTCCCAAAAAATATCTCAGCAATGGTTGCTAGGGAAATAAACAACGGATTTCGCTGAAAATTGAACTCAGTTCACACCTTGCCATGGATAATATATGTACAAAATTTCAAGAAGATCGGGCGACTTTTTCGAGAGTTATCGTGTCAGAAAAAAACGACCACATACAAACATACGGGCGCACATACAGACATTTTTTGACCCGACCCATCGATCACGAATATGAAAGTCCTGAAATCCAATTCGAGATGTCGGTTTTTGACTCATTACAAAGCTATTTTGAGAAACCAAAATGTGTATCCTGAAAGAGTTAGATTAAGCCATCGATGTGTAAAGTTCGACCCAGATAGGGCTAGTCGGGCATAGTTTCTGCTTTCTTTGGTAAAATATGGGCGAACCTTAGCAACTTTAAAGAACCAGGCTTCTGACTTAGAAGTGATGGAGACTAGATTTGAGAAGATCAAAAATTCATCTATTTGAAACTACTAAGTTTATCGGTACCTAATAATCTTTTCGAAATTCTTGCATAATTTTTTTTTCTCACGGTTAGTCGTCCACGTGTCTCGTGTGATTAGTTTTGGCAGTGCTTTAACAGAGTTAATCACAGTCTAGGAAGAGTTCGGAAGAAAAAAATTTTCAAATCACTCAATTGAGATATATCTTATAAAAATATTCTCTCACCTCCTTATATTCCACCGATGGATAGTTAGTACCCTCGTTACCAGCACTATACTCGTATTGGTTGACATAGATGATACCAATGGGTTTATAGTAGTTTTCAATTGAGATTTCTATACGGTCTTTTTCATATCCTGCACGAGACTCACTCTCGGAATTGTAAAGACTATGCATTATATTCGCATCATTGTAGACGAGATCTGAATATCCATTTGTTATCAGAGGGCGTTTCTTGTAGCCGTAAGTAAAAAGACCAATATGTCGAGTGTTTAGAGGAATCTCGACGCGAATATATCCATCAAGGTCAGAATTCAAACGCTCACTATGGTAAGAATAGTCAGAGTCAACCAAGGCTGAATTGTTTGGCCAACCAATGTGGAAGAATCTTTTGTTCTGTTTCCTAAAACCAATTATTGTTATTCAAGATTTTATTCTCGTTGAAGAATGTTCACTCAATCCTGCTAGAGGTTCATGTTTTCATGTTTTTAAAACTTAACAGACTGTTCTAGTTCATATTCTTAGAGTAAAACTTACAAGTTAGTCAGAACTATGAATTCACATTTGACATCAGAGAAAGTTGGGAAGGACGTTGATGCATTTAGAGTGCCATTAATATTGATTAGACTTTGGTAAGATATTTTTGCAGATCCCACCCGTTTCTGGCTCGGATAATATACGTCCGTGTTAATTAAAGTAAATTGATCATCCGCAGCATCATATTTTAAAAATAGTAAAAGGGTTTCTTCTTTCAAGAAGCTTGGCGTGAATAACACGTATTTCAAATCGGCTTGTCCACTATCTAATGTAATATTGAATATATTATTCAAAGTCTGAGACTGTTGTAAGCCCCATGTTAGTCGAAGATGCCCACTGATGTCATTAGTTTCCATTTTCAACTATAAAAAAGAAATATTTAAATCATTTAGACTTTATCCATTGACATATTCACAATTCGATATTAAAGACATGTTATACAAATTATTCCAAATTACATATTATGTATCATCATAGCTTCAATCAATACTCACCGTTCCATCCGAAGCATAATTTAATCTAGTGATATCAGTACTGTAGCCAATAACATACGATAGATCTCTGTGATCATTATTTGTGTGATAACTCAATAATAAATTGTGTGTATCTTCATCTGGTGGTGGGAGCATAAATTTGAGAACAGCATCGATGTTATTTTGATCCTTGAGACCAATCGTTACGTTTGTACCGAATTTCCACTTATTCTTGTCAACGTCGAGACCAAATCCTACGTTTAGATTTTGAAACGCCTTCTTGGGGTTTACGTAGAAGGCAACAGCATTGATCTCTTTGACACTAATTCCACTGCTTTGATAATCAGCAACGATATTCGCAAACATATCGGACATGTAAAATAATCGCCAGAGGAAGGCTATATGACCGGACTCCTGATTGAGAAGATGTTTGACTCGAATGTTACCGGTTTCACTGTTCAACAGCATATTGCTATCAATCATGGCGTTTCTTATTTGTTCCCAAGGCGTTTCAGCCTCAAGATACAGAGTCGTATTTCCGTTAACTTGCACATTCATGAAGGTGACAAATTTGTAGAGCACGTCCTGTTCCTGAGCTAAGTTTATGCGTAGATCCCAATTGTATGAATTAATCAGATTCATTTTGATAGTTCCATTCATTTGCATACTATTTGCTTCAAGATCCAGACCATACCGCTCTCTCTTCAACTTTAGTTCAAGAAGCGCTCTGTTTTGCGTAGTGTCTGTTGGAAGAATAGTAATGTCAATCGTTGAGAGCTTACCATGCTCGATTTGCATGGAACTCGAAACTCTAAACACTTCAGCAGTGTCAGCATTAGTTATTTGGCCAATAATTTGATATGATCCATCCCCAGTATCCTCCAAATCACCCCTGAAAGAAAACCGGTTAGGTTTCATGGGCGTCTCTAAATCAACCTCCACTTTGCCGTTTTTGAATAGACCAACTACTTTGAAGGCCTGATCGGCGTGGTGCTTAAAATGAGCAGTTGCCAGTATGTTGTTGTCCGAGTCTATCGAGTTATTGTAGAAGAAAGATGACTCCAAATTGATCAACGGTTCAAGCCAAGTATTAAATACTGCTGATCCCTTCATCACGTGCTCGTCTTCGGTTGACCAACTTGCTTGAAATTTAGTCTGAAAAATATGTTTCTTTTTCATCGCAAACATGATAAAAGCTTATGTTTATTCAGGTTCTTACAAAATTATTGTAAGTTATGTATATTTCACTAGATCTTGGATGGTAACGACTAAACGAACTGATTTTCCCCTTTAGGGTACTCTCTCAAAACCTTACAGTGAAAAACCACTGCATTGCAGTGAAGAATCACTGTAAAAAGGTGGGCGACAAATTCACTGGAATTGCAGTGAATTTTTCATGCAACTAAAGTTAATTTTCACTTTAGTTCCGTGAGTTTTGATAGAAAAATTTTTCACATGAAATTCACAGTAAGTAGAGTAAAAATTTACTTCACACGATACTTACTGCAAATTGTGATGTGAAAATTTGAATTTTATGTAAAAATGTTTTCTATCAAAACTCATGGAACTAAAGTGAAAATTCACTTTAGTTGCATGAAAAATTCACTGTAATCCATTCAATTTGTCGTCCACCTTCTTACAGTGATTTTTCACTGCCATGCAGTAGTTTTTCACTGTAAGGATTTAAGAGAGTACAGCAACGACTTCTGGACATGTGAATAACAGTTGGCAGGGATGTCAACAACGGTTATTAAGGTAAATATCTCATTGGTCCTCGTCAACTTTCGCGAGTGTTCGGGCCCCAACGAACATTGACGAAGAATTCTAGGGACCTTCCCAAAAAATATCTCAACAACTATTGCTAGGGAAATGAACAACCGAGTTTGCTAAATTAAACTCGGGCTAAATTTTTCCACGACTACCCTGTGTGCAAAATTTCAGGAAGATTAATGGTTTCTCCGAGAATTATCAGTCAAATATCAGCTTCACCTGCTTACGTACGTACGCACATATACACATCTATGAAATTCTATGTTTTTCGCCCCGTAGATTACAAGAATAGAGGTTCCGAAGTCTGGTTCGGGAGTTTTTGCCCCGCTTTGTGACGGGGAAAAAACCAACCCATTCAATCGGACCTCCGGACCTTGATAATCCTACCCTATTGTCTTAAATTATTACCGTAAAAAAACACTGTATTCCAGGGAGAAATTACTGTAAGATGGTGCATGAATTCATGTACCAAAGTAAATTTTTACCTTAGTTCCATAAGTTTTGATAGCAAACATTTTCACATGAAATTCGCAGTAAGTAGGGTGTAAAGTGAATTTTCACTTATGGGCCTGGTAATTATTGAAATTGTTCAAATGGACGATCTTTGAGGGCCAATCCGGAGCAGCTGCTTCCACTGCCGAATTTTATATTTTAAATTCATTCAAAAACTACCTGATGAGGCCAGTGAACCATACTGGCGAAGCGTCGCTTCAACAAAATATGTGGTGGAATTTGTGATTTATCCTTTTCCACTTCACTCCGGATTAGCCCTCAAAGATAGACCATTTAAACAATTTTGTAATTATGGAGAGTGTACACTATAATACTGGTAATTATTGTCATACCCTAACCTTCATTTTTAACATATTTCTCCCGTCGTGTTTGTATAACGTATTTGGTATATACCGAAAAACGATCTCAAAAGTTCCATCATGGTTTGTGAACTGAAGGTGTGACTACCTCCTACACGAAGAAAATTTAATAATTAGGGTATAATACCCTCATAAATGAAGGTTCTCCTATGAATGTGTATCCAAGTGACATAATTCCACTTTTTAAAGGTAGCACTCCGAATCCCACAGGTAGATTCTCAACTTTCAAGATCCTGCACTATAACAATTTACGCATACAATCTCAGCTGGTGCATATGAGAATTAAATGAGATATAATGAAGTGAAAAAAATTATGATCAAAATAGTTGATTCGATTAAACAGAAAATTACTGAAATAAATTATTCCAAGTTGTTGTGAAACATCAATATCGAATCACAATGGTTTACAGTCATAAATGATGAATCATTTTGATATTATGTCATTAACTGATACAGTACATCAACTGAGACTGTGTAATCAACTCAAACGGATGCACGTTTGTCAGAGAACCTACATTCTCATGGGTAATCTACACTACTTATTAACTTTAAGTCCTGTCAGTGCATTTAAATATAAAATTACCGATTTCGGAGTAGGTTCTTCAATATTCAAACTGAATTCCAGATGTTTCTCTTTATCTGTGAAGTCTTTTCTCGCTGAGACTATAGTTTTTGGTACTACTAGTATTGGGCTATGAATCTTGGTTTGAACAGCTATTTCCAAGTAATTGACATCGTGCTGTAAAAATGATCAATGGGTATTCATACATAATTGATTGAAATCGAGAAACATACATGCGTTTGGTTATTTTCTCCGAGAATATAAACTTACTTCCAACGATCCATCAAAATCCAATGAACTGTTCACAGATGTAACTGATACTTTGGCTTTGTAATAACTTTCATCTAATTCTAACATCGTTCTGGAGTTGAAGAATTTTAAAAATGCTATTGGTGTTTTCAAATCAAGTTTCAACAAACATAGTTGTGGGTCTCCTTCTTCGAAACCTTGGTAAGTATAGTTTACATTGAAACCAGTCTACGAAAATGAATAATTATAGATTAGTTCAAGTAATAATGCAGAATTTTATGTTTATTGTATATACCTCAATCCACTCAGAATAATTCTTGACATTGATATTGAATTCTACCAATGAAACGTGATTTTGCATATCCATAGCCAGAGCATATGTTGAAACAATTTCAGATGCCCATTCGAAAGGAGTATCAATACTAAGATCATTTTTAATGTGGAAGAAATCTTCTAATTGAAAATGATCTTGCATAATAATGTCCCCTGGTGGTAATTTTAATATTCCCAAAACTTTATCTGTATTACCTTCTCGATCAAAGTCTAGAGTTCCTTTAACCGTTTCTATTATAACTGCATCTATCTGAAAATAAGCACAAATGAATAATCATCCCAAGGTACATCTGATAGTTGGAGTATTTTTGGATTGAGTCAACTTCCAGTGGCCTCTGGAAGTCATTTTGACTGATGACATGTGTATATATTGTCGGCTGAGAAGAAAAAGGTGCCATTTCAGAATTTGCGTATAGAAAATGCCATTTTATATTCGAATCTGAAGAAAGTACCATTTCAGATTCGAATTTATAGAATGTGCCATTTCAGGGAAAAATGTCATCTCATAGAGCTTTTCCGACTATCCGAACTCAAGTTCACAACTGTACCTCAATGTCAGCTTTCCAATAAATGTTATTTTCTAAATCGTCCAATTCAATGTAAACTTCTTGTTCTGAATCTTCCTTGGCTTGCTTGAGATCTGGTTTGGAAGGAATCGCCGCTGGTGGAGGTGGCTTTGGTCCAGCATGAGCTTTAATACCAGCCTTCAATTCAACGACACGTAGCGAAAATTCTGAATCGACATCAACAAGACCCGAAGGATCTTTTCTCAATACTACCAGTTTAGTTATGACACCTATCTCATGGAAACCTTCCAGTGGAGTGTAAAGGATATAACTGTAGTGGAAGTTGGTGATATTATGATAGAACCACACTCCCTGTAAATTAAATTCAATTGTAATATGATATTACCACTCGTTAATTTATCATTACGATTGAATTCTATGGAATAGCAATGAAATAAAATCCCGCTGCAAAGTGAACTAGCTGTATGCTTTCTCAAAGAGGGTTTGTGAATTAAGAATTATTGAAAATAAATCTCACGTTGAATCCCTGTCTCTTTTGAACAATCAATAGGGGAATCAGTATAGATTACTAAGGATATACACGGCGGTTGCTATGAAATAACAAATATTTTGGATATTTTGGAACGTTCGACGTTAAAATTATCGAAAGTAGACCGATTTTTTTCTCTGATTCTTTCCTCTCCTCGGCGACTGTTGCTAGGTTCATGAACAATGATTACTGTGAAAAATTGTAAAAATTCTGTGATCTTAGTCGTCGAAAGTTCTGGAAATTGATATCACGTTGGTTTTCCTTTTCTTTAGCAACGGTTGATAGGAAAACAAACAGCAATAGCTATGAAAAAAATTGAACTCGGTTCACATCTTGTCACCGCTGAATTGTGTGGAGAATTTCAGAAAAATTGAACAATTTGTTTGGGAAATATCGTGTCTCAACAATAGCGATACATATACATTAAACATTTTTGAAATTCGGCAAAAGGTCCGGTGGTCCAACCTAAGAGTTCAATTTTTACCTCAGTACAAACATGATTTCACCTCGAGGAAATAATTGGAAGAAATATGAACAATGGACTTCAGATGCCACATAGCTCATAGAAATTTCGACAAACCTGGAAACCAGCTGTTATGTTATTATAGGCAACCCTAAAATCAGCTTCCTGCTGATTGAGTTTGGCAACAAATAAAGCTTTTTGCAGAACGTCAATGGGTGTCGCGAGTAGTAATTTGATGTTAAAATCGTAATTTCTTGTGAATAATTGGCAAATCCCTTCAATACCAAGTGGACCAGCTGGAGTGGTTATCTCTGCCACTACATGCTTATTTTTCTCTGACAATCCAAATCTTCCTTTGATGTAAGAATACTTTTCGAATGGCGTTGTGATGTTGAATTGTACCTTAAAGGTTCAAACAATCTTCTTCTTACAAGTTCAATTTAATCGATGTAACAAAATTATGATTCAAATAATTGTGAAAAAGTTAGTTCACCATTGACTCCTTTATCCTGGCAAGATCACCAACGAGGTGTCCCGTGTACTTCCTTTTGTCGAGATCGAGATTGGCCACCCCATAAAACCTCCAGTCGGGCCTGGAGCTGAGGTAACATTTTAGCTCACCTTTCCTATAGTTGACGACGGGTGAGATAAGCTGCAGATTTCCCGTGACGTTGATAGTGTCATCGTCCCCATTTTCAACTAACCACATGCTCTTGACATCGATCAATTTGCCTGGGTAATATCTTATCACGACTCGAGAGTCGGCGCTCTTGGCGTACACATGCGAATGCGTGAGGTTTGCCGTTACATATTGTACGCTGTGCACCGTACTCAGCAAGCCGAAGTTTCCAATATACTCAGTTAAACCATTCTCATTCTGCATTTTTCCCGTCACATCGAGAATAATATGCTGAGAGTCCTGCCAGTAGACGCTACCAGTCGCTATTATATCCCAATCCGTCTGCAAATACCTACGGAAAATTAATTACGTTTGCAACACATTCATTGTGTTATTTTTAAAACTCTAGTAAATATAATAACAAAGTTAAACTTTTTGACCCTAATGAAGTGCCTTGAAAGTCCCCAGATCAATTTTCGAACATCATTTTTGGATTCAATAGTTTCACAATAGTTTATTATGCAACCAGTGTAAAACGAATGACGGTGAAGTCAGCGCGAATGACACGCGTTTACACCCGTGCGCGAAAAGAGCAATTCACGAGTTGCATACGATACTTTCCGCTATGAGTGAGGGTAAAGTGGCCATTTTTCCCGCAAATCCGAGAGTGAGAAATCGCAAGTCCCTATTAGAGAGCGAGAAATTGAATTTTTTAAACTCGTGAATCATTTCTTGCACGAGTATACGGGAAATACTTTATAAAAAACATCCTGTCAGATTGAAATTTTATTTTCTTTTTCCAAGTCATGTTCAATCTTTTGGAAAGTAACAATAGTTGATAATGGGAATCGTTAATATTGTTGAAGAGGAACTCACTTTCCATTCAGAGATGTCTTCTTCCAATTTTCAAATGGAGTAAGTAGCTGAGACTCTAGCTTGAGTTTCCTCAACCAACTTTGAGCGTCGTAATCAGTATCGATTGTAAGTCTTATGGCTCTATTGGTACTCCACTCCATGACAGCGTCGATTACGTAGTTGTTGCGTTGTCTCAAGGCAAGAAGACACGATCCTTTGACTCGACGGCCCGGGTACGAGATACGCATCACTGCACTTACGTTTCTGTCTTCGTTAGGCGAAATAAACCTGATTAGTTGCACGTTTGACACAAATTTAAGAGACGGGTCTCGATTGGCGTCCCATTTGAACTCGATGCCATATTCTTTGTTCACCTTCTCATTAATGCCAGTAGCTATAATGTGCACGTCCCGCCACTTATCAAAGTGCAGCTGCAAGACTGCTCGGCGGTTGAGGTCCACATTGGACAGGAGTGAATATGTGCTATTCTTATATTTACCTTCTAGAAACGTACGAAACTGATTCGGTAACAACATTGTGTGGTTCAACATCAACGCGTACTTGTCAGTATCGATTTGTTCAACAAAGAAGCCTGCAAATTTCAAGAATTGGTTCAACAAAATCTTCAATTTTCATTCTAACAACTGACGTCTTGTAATTTATCTTTAACTATTTTACTTTGATCTCAAAATGAATTAATTTTAATTTTATATTGAGTAATCTTATGGATTGAAGTATGAAAGTCCTGGATTGAAGCATAACGCTCTTAACATACCAATTCTCAAGTCAGTTGAATCGTGGTACAGTTTACAGTCGAGTAAAATATCCTTGGAAAAGCTTGGTGATTTCAGCAATATCTTGAGATTATGATGGATGACTACGAAAGTGGAATGATCGAAGTAAGTTCCCCTTGCGGATATGTTATGGCCGCTGAACCAGGTACCAGCGAAATCGAGCTCATACTCATCACGAGCGCGTTCCGTAACTTTGGCACTGATGAGCATCGAATTGAAGTTGGGGATGGTCAAGTTAGCTTTTCCTTCAATGGCAAACAAAGTACCTCGCGGCATTATAACGTTTACCGCTAATGTTATCTCTTTGGCAGATGCGTAACGTACAAGAAATCGGGTTTTCGATTCTGGACCAATGGAATAGTAGTTGACGCCAATTTTTATATCAATGTCCTGTGCTGGCTTTGTTATTGACACATACGTACTGATATTAGCACCTGAGAAACAGGAAAAGAAATATATTCATCAAATAATAGTATATTATACACCTAAGTGAGGTTAGAGGATTTTGGCTCGAAAAACATTTGCGTTGCAAGTTTGCGCGTGCCTCAATAGCCGAGATGAGTGAGGTGCATATACTATTTTTTGTAACCGACGCAAAAAAAGTACCATTCTTTGCAAACGCCAGGACGCAAAGTAGGCACTTTACTGCCGCTGGGACGAAAACGCAAATTTTGAACCTGCAGGGTGTTAATGAACAAGCTGACATTATACGTACCATCAGTTTGGAAATAGGGCTTGGAGTATGTAGCAACGAACTGTGCAGTGAGCTTATGTCTATCTGCATTATGAAGGTGAGGACTAGTGTTCATTTCAAGTTGCAACTCTACGTGTCCAAATGCATGCTGATAACGTAAGCCTGCCACGACGTTGAGCTGCGGATAAGCCGTTGAGTGTAACTTCATATCCGCGGCCTTGTAAGTCAAAGTTTTGGTCGACTTGTTTATCAAAGAGAATTCGGTTTGCAAAACTTCGTCTTTAGATCTCTCGTGAAATCTGTATTCGACTTTGATGTTACCCGAGACACTACCACTGCCCCTCAATATGTAACCAAATACGTGGCTTGATAAGTTTTTTGTTTCAAAACGCAAATCTATGTCACATTGAGATGTGTTGTTCTTGTCTTGATTCCTGATGATTCCTGAAATTTAACCCCTGGATAGTTTTTTCTTTGAGCTGAATGGATTTAATGACTGTAGACCGGTCAATTTACCTGACAGATTGACAATCCTCTCATTGTTAATTGCCAAGAATAGTTTTGGCGAATACGAGAACCCATGTTTAGCTTTCTTCCTGGAGAAACCTACACTGGCGTCTAAATGTTTAGTGCCATTACTATCCAACCCTATGTCAATAAACGTTTCATCCTCTGTCCTTTTGTACGTTCCT
The DNA here is from genome assembly GCA_020882685.1 of Aphelinus atriplicis. Taxonomy (NCBI): domain Eukaryota; kingdom Metazoa; phylum Arthropoda; class Insecta; order Hymenoptera; family Aphelinidae; genus Aphelinus; species Aphelinus atriplicis. The sequence continues at coordinate 31,498,610 of CM037073.1, forward strand.
GCAGTAAATGTAAAAGATATCATATTATTGTAGTCAATGAATGTACTCGAAAAAGTGATGAGTTTCTTACCTTGAGCGATTAGCGAATTGCCTTTTGATTTTAAGAGCAAAGTTACGTTGTTATGAAGAGCGTCAAAAGAAATCATTCCACTGATTTCTCTCTGCGTTTGTGAGTTTGGCGTGTCAAAAGCAACTCTTATAGTGCTCTCATTCTAGAATAAATCCAATTAGATAAGATTGCAAATCCTCCGGTTACAAGGAACTACATTTTTTCTTTTTGATCTAGCAGTACATTATCAGTGCTCATTCATAGTAATTTGTACATTTGTACATCGATGTTTAAACTATTCAAGAACATTATAGAAATTATTTTTTTCCGGAAAACATTATTTTTCTGTAAGTTCGAGCATCTCAATTCAACGAAGTCATACCGTTGTATAACGTACGATTGAAACTGTAAAGTTTCGCAAAAGTTTGGGATTATCCTACGGAAATGGCATGGCGAAAAATGGTACTTTTACCAAACTTTGGCCGGATTTTTAACATTTTTACGCGGGGTATGCTTCGTGCGGACGGAAAACCTCACATACAGCAAGAAATCATGTTTGGCTGTAGTGTCGAAGTGCACTGTAATTTATAGGTTCTAAAGGGATATTCAAATTATAGGGAATGTGATCATATATATAACATACCTCGGTGCGTTTCCATTTATACTCTAACAGATAGCTGTCAGCCGTTGGATCGGCTTTAATGACCGATAACCTAAACCTCGTCGGTCCATTGAGCAAAAAGTATGAAGCGCAAATATCTTTGGTGACATTAGGAAACTGATAGTCTGCACATAGTTTTAAGCCTATGAGCCGATCCAGAGCTGACCAACTACACGTTGTATTTTTGATTACTTTCGTTGAAGCCATTGAACTTTCATTTGGATTTCTAGACGAATCGACGAGGACGCCAATCGGATGTTCTTTGTACTCAGCACCGTTTGTAGTAACCAGCATAATGTCAGTTGTAACCGAGAATACTTCCATTTTGTCGCTTGGAATTTTCCAGCTCAGTCTTGCTAATCGAAGGCCTTTGATTTTGAGATCCGCCTCAACGGCACCGACTGAGTACACGCTGCTTTTCAATTTGATACCGGCACTTTTGTAAAAAGCGTCTATCGTCATTACTCCGGTTATATCTACACTGACACTGCAATTGAAATCTCAATGAGAATGATTCGGCCCGAATAGTTATAATTCAAAATATTCATAAAATAACCAGATCTACAAATAAAGCATACCTGGGCATAATACTGCCATTGATTTCGAGTTCACCATCGCTCATGAACCTCTTGCTATTGAGGATACCTGAAATCTTGATGTTGCAGGCCGCAGAGCCCGAGAGGTCTAGCCTCACCGGAAGACCAGTGGTTGTTGGCACGACGTACGACGAGTCAAGAAGCATTGCAGTATTCTCGTAGTGTACGATTTCTTTGCCTGAGAGTATTTGCTTGATCTTCTCGAGAGGGTTCAGGCTGGCGAGGGTGTCGCGGATCTCTCGATCGCTATCGAGCATGCTGAATTTGAGCTCATTGCCAAACACCTTGTAGCCAATACTGACGCGTGGGTGATCGAAATTGTTGTCGATTACACTGGGTAGTTCGCGAACTCGCTTCCAGTATTCACGTTCACCGTCATGGTCCCGGGCCGATCGGAAATTGCGCAGAAATTGACGGAAATGGTCTGCGACTTTAATCCCGCTCAGCGGCCCTTTAGGTCCGAACAGGTTTTCTGCGTAGTACTCCAGGCCTTCTGCGCGCATGCTCACTTCTACCGCGTTCACTGACTCGCCAAATAAGTCGAACGTTAAATTGAATGTCACTGTTCGCGGAATGTACGATTTAGGCGAGAACACCACATTTGTCTGATAATTTGATCCAAAGTTGTACTCTTCCGAAAAAAACGAACTCTCATAGTTACGAGAGAACTTGCGGACGTCGCTGTTGAACTTGTTACCCAGGTCACGGTCTGTCAGCAAACTTTGAATCTCGATCCGTGTTGGAGATGACGATGACAGCATATTTTTCAAGTGACTCCAGACAAAAGAGCCCACTGCAATTTAATTTTATTCTATTATATACTTTGTAACCTTGTGTTTGGTAGGAAGATTTGATTGTCCTGTTTCCCTCGAACAATAAAGTGAACGGAATTATTCAATACCAAAAAAATAAAGTATGCATTCTTTACCCTGATTAAGCTCCTCTTCTTCGAGAGTATGCCGAATTATTTTAACAACATTATAATCAGGACATCTCATAACTTGTAGATATGAAGCAATCCTCAATTCAGCGTCTACAGTAAAATTTCGGTAGTAATTCAAGAAAAATTGATCTCTAGACTTTTCACATGTAGGTAGTCTGCGGTGAGCTTCGATAGCAGCTATTTTAACTTCCATTGGTATGAAACCGCTTTCATCCTTGATGCATTTCCTGAGTTTTTCTATGAGGGTTTCAGTTCCAATTCCAGCGTTTCCTATGGCCTTCAATGCCTCTAAAGTCTACACCAGAATCAAATTAAGAATGAAAAATTTCCAAGAAGGGCGTAAAAATTGAGAAAAATATCAAGCGTATAGTAATTTTTGGATCATAAGCGTAAAATGCAACTTCAGGCTCGCGAGTAATCGGATGGGACTAAGGGTCACACGACCATCCGTGGGACTAGGTTGCATCAATTGCCCGTGGTGCGAACGTAATTTGGTCATACTGAGCGTAGAGTATGCTTTTGGTCTTGTTTTTGGGTGTTAAGAATTGTACGCCCAATGGAAGTTGCTACGGTAACAACGCAAAACAAGGCCACATCGCTAAAAAGCTAGATTGAATCACGTACTGCTGTTTGGTTACCATAGTAACAGCCTAAGGCGTGAAACTAAACTTTGAGCCCACAAAACATTATCCAAAATAGGTACCTCACGCCAACTAAGACTAAACCAATATTTTCGTCCCAGCAGGAGCTGACTGCTAACTTTGCGTCCTGGCATTTGCAAAGAATGATACTCTTCTCTCACTGGTTACGAAAAATAATTCATGCATCGCGCTCGTCTAGACTATGTCAGCACGCGCAAACTTGCAAAGTTTTTCGTGCTGAAATCGTCTAATCTCGGTCGGGTGCATTATCTACTATTTAAACTTTGCTAACCAAGACAAATGATAATTTATCAATTCAATTTCTGTTTATTAATATCAATTCATTAATTAATATCAATTCATTAATTGAACGACTAGAAAAAATGTTAAAAAGTTTCTTTCATTATTGATACGGAGAATCTGAGTGAAATACCTGCTTTACGTCAGTTCGGGCATAGGCGCGCGGCATGCAGCCTTTGCCGATGTTGTCTTCGAGGAAGTTCATGAAGTTTCTGATGGGTTCAAGGTTCATACAGCTGGGTCCGTGGTTAGTGCAGTAAGCGTGAATGACGGCTGAATAACTGAGGACGAACTGAGCCTCGGGAATCTTAGCTTGGAACTCGAGAAGGGGGGCTAGCGCATAGATTGTATGCCGATCCGGTCGCGGGATCAGCGTGAACGCCGTTACCCAGAAGTTCACTTTGTCCTCGGTCACATAGCGCTTTATTATCAAGTCCTTCATTACATTCACGGCGGCGTTGCTGCCTATGAAAGGGAGAGCATTGATGATGTGTTTCTTGCCAGTTTTGCAGATGCCTTGGGCCCTGTGGTACAGCTGCGAGAGACCTTGATAATCGAGCATGCGCGCCGAGTGTATGAACTTGGTAAACACTTCGGAGAAATTTTCGCGCAGTTCCTGAGGGGTGCCAAGTACACACATTGTCTTGAGGAGGTCTCGTGTCGTACGTAACTCCCCGTAGATTGTTCGCTGAGACTTGGCGTGGTTGTACAGCAGAGTCGTTCGCTTCGAATGGATGATACCCCCATCTTCCAGCTCATCAATGTTTTCGTCATCGTTGTGCGGCGATTCTTCAAGCTCCCCTATCAGATCTAAACTTGAATTCACCTGCCGATTTTTATAAACTTCGTCATACCGTTCATATCAGAAGAAAGAAAGTAAATTGAGAATTGTCAGACCGCCAACGAAAAAACGCGAACAAAAAAAAACACCGAGAGAAGTTTGGCTTGGGAACCCGACTATATCGTATAGGAAAGAAAAATTTAGTAAATCATACTTTATTTATATCTGAAATACACTACATATTACAGGGAATTTTACTATCCATTTATAGTAAAATTCATTGCACGATATCACTAGACAAAATATAGTGTCTGTCATTATATTCTCGTAAGATTTCATTAGTTTAAAGTATATTATATGGTAAATAATCATAATATGTATGGTTACTGGCATCATAAATTCACTAAATTTTGTATAGTAGGATTCACCATACACGTATTTTTGTTGCCTTTTTTCTTCATATAAAATAGTAACAATATAGTAGGGTTTACTAGATTTTTTTTCTCAGTGATTGAAATGAGAGATACAATAGGCCGTCATTTCATTCAGTTTGAATTACAACAATGACAGTCATTACATATTACAATGAGCCTGTATGAATTTCATATTAAGTACTAAAAGGAAAAAAGAAAAAATAGGGGTATTTTTTTCAAAAAAGCACGCGATCCCGCAGTCAGTTTTCATCCCATGGTGATAACGTAGGCATGGGCCGAAGCCACTTTTTCTCGGTTCTATTGAATTCCAATTGTTTATAACGTGATTGCCAAAAAAAATAAGCCTCAAATCAAAAAAATGTATTCCACCTTTTTTCTTGGTTTTTTCTCTAAAATCGATTAGCACCATTATTTTTTCAAATTCACGACTATGGGTGCAATTGGTTTGAATAATTGTTGTTTCAACAATGGAAATGGAAAAATAAAAAATACGGGTATTTATTTTTCGAAAAAGCACGCAATCCAATAATTACTTTTATGGTGTCTCCGCTGGTCTGGCCATGGGCCTTAATGGGTTAAGCAAGCATCTTCGCAATGGGGATAAAATTTTTTAATGAATTTGAAAAAATTTCTAAACGTCCATTGATTCGTTATTAGATTACTTATTGTTCGACTTACTTCTTGGAGTTGGAAAAATTATAAGATCGCTCTTTAATCTTACAAGGAGAAGACACTACCTACGGGTGTTCAATCACGATGAAACTTTGTGAGATGGTTCATGGGTAGTCTTGTAGCTTATATCTTCAGCCACGCATTCCGACATTCTATTTTCTTGTTGTGATATTCACAAATTATACTTGGTTTTAGGTACGCACAGTATATCTACATATAATCACATATCTATGTATATCTATCAGTTTCTGAATATACAGATATAGTGTAAATGTATTAGGTCGATAAGATTTCACAAATATCTCCTGAAAAACGAAACGTTGGACAGCGTGGCTGCAGGTCTAAGCTATTGGACTACCCATGAACCATCTCACGAAGTTTTATCGTGATTGGACTCCCAGAGGCAGTCCTCTCTTTTTCAGTGTATTTAAATATATGTAAGGAAGTAAATAAAAAATATCAAGAATTTGTCTGCCTTATGTTTCTTTGTTATGCATTTCGAACTAACGAATTGTATATATAAAGTGATCAAATGTATGTAAAGTTGATTGAAAGATGTAGAAGTCAGCAGAATTAGAACTTCACCCGCATTATTGATATTTTGTAATTGCTTTCTTACATAAATTCGAATAGACCATGATTAAAAAGAAATTTTCATGATTCTTCAACCCCAAAAAAGTAGTTCAAACAATGAATTATCTAACAACAAATCAATTGCTCTAACCTCATTATACAGTGGTCGTTTGTAATCGTCGTTGAGCCGCAGTCCGTATGGTTCCCATCCGCCCCCGAAATTTAGGGGATTGCCCCCCCCCCTGCCCGATATTCCCCGATATTCGGAATTAATTCTTCATTTGTCAGATTCTGAATTATTTATCAACTGAATTATTATTTATTCAATTCTGTACATGTGATTAATCCACGCTCCCCAAATCGATGGTTCAGAATACATCTAAAACTGTAGGTCCTCCCATTCTTGGGAATAGGCACCCATGAGTCGCCCTGCCGATGATAGTCGTTACCCAGAGATGACCGAAACAGAAGCGTGGAAAGACGAGAACTGTGCCGAGGGCCGGGAAAGACTACCGCGGGGTCTGCTCAGAAACCAAATCGAACCGTTTGAAAACGATATCTCTCTGGGTGGGTCGCAAAAAATCGGGAAGAAAACCCTGCGAGAAGAAAAACCCAGTAAAATGGGAACGAGGGGTGCCAATGGGTTCAACCTTGCTATAAGAAAATTTATAAGTTTATTTCTTGAGCTTACAGATGATAATTTTGTTCGATTCATCATGGGCTAATGCGTCATTTGGGCCAATGCTATTTTGTGAAATGCATACTGTTTTTACACGCTCATATTTCGTGGCAGTAAAAGGAATTTCTTGTTAAATCTGATTGAATCATCAGGAAGAAAGACAAAAAATAAGTAAGTTTTGTTTCCATCAGTTTTTTTGTAGGTGTCTTGTTAATGGAGCGATCGCTCAAAAATTATGTTTTTGGCACGCACACGGCTGATCGGTCGGCGGCCCCGCACTCTGCTAGTCCGGCCTTCTGTTCGCTATAGCAACCCAAATTGACCGTCTCTCTAATCATTCGCGGTAATTTAACGTCATAAGATCAAGACAAACAAGGTAAGTGGGTTCTATGCATTTCTCCCTTATCATTCACGGGGTGTGTATCTATCACCGTTTTTTTTGAGAAAGTTGCAAAAACAATTTTATTTAGCAACTTTTTGTTCGTGACAATCAATACAGTGTGCCGAAATTGAGTTTATATGATAAATGAAGCCACTTTAAGTATGTTCTGGCTACAAATATAAATAGTGAAAAATACTTAAAACTTCGTACATTAGCATATTTTGTGATATAAAAGTTGTACCCGAAATTTGGGAAAGCCTAGTTGGCTGGTTAGAAAGATATGAGCACTCCTATTTATATGCACTCTTATGGAGTTTCGTAAAATTCGAGTATTTCTATGCTCTAAACTATGTGAAAAGAATGGAAAAAAATAGTGAGATTCTCAGTAAACTCTTGAAAACGAGAGAATCATATCCAATGAGTGGATATATGCAAAGATCATATTCCTGGGTTGGTCGCAGAACAAGATATGGATGGTTTTCTACCCTCCCAGAAAGAGACAAGTCATAACTAGAAGGACAATCAGATTCAAAAGTTAAGACGCGCTTCTAAAAAGTTGGAGGTTCGAGCTTAAATGTGATTTTACGCTGCTTAAAGTCCTTCATACAACTGTGAATACGGCTATTCATATCACATACGGAAACATCTGTTGCAGCTCAGCTCAGCTCTAAGTACGTTTTACTGATTTACCTAACTTTTGAAGATAACTGTAGCAAGAACATGGTCAAGTCGAGAGGACGATTTGAGCGCTGCTTTTGCCGGATTATATAACGTATAGGCGTACCTCAGTCCTGGCACCAGCGTTCTCGCCGTTCGAGAGAGGTCGGAGTCTATGGTGGTCGGTGCAGGTAACCTTCTGGTACACGTTGTGGTCTATGGTGACTTCACATTCGCTACCTGACACAATAAGAGGCTGCCGGAGTGCGTGGGCTCGCGACAAGGGGCTTCGGTAACTCGCTGACTGGATGAGCGACATGTGTTTTGCACTGTGTCGACAGCTAGCAAGATTTTTGCTCTTGCGGATTATGAGGCTCGTTCGCCGCGCCTCGTGCAGACGGTACTTGGTTTCACAGATACCTGGGAACCATAAGGCGAAAATGAAAATCACGAGCACCATCTCAAAGGGAACATGAATGAGACGCCGCTAAATGAGACACATGCTCACCGTTTACGTCCAGCTCCTCGTGCCTGCGATCGACGTCAAACCGAAGCATGGTGTTCTGTAGCATCGACAGTACGCCTCGCCTCAAATTGAGAGCCCAGATCTCGTCGTCGGGCTTTGGGCATAACTCGTGGATCGTTCCGTCGTCGAACGCAAAGCGGACCGGGCTGCGCTCAAGGCTCGCCTTGAACTCGGCGCCCGCGCGATCCGGAAACTCCGGCTGATAGCTGGCCCGGTCGTGAGTGATGCTCACGTTGCCAAAACGGAGCGAGCCTTCGCACGGTGTGTTGAACCGCAACGTAACGTCCGCTTCGATGAATAGCCGCGACTCATTGTGACTGACTGCGCCACTGCTCGTACCGCCATCCCCCAGGCTCGCCCGCACGTCAACTCGGTACCGGTATTGATAGTACATCTTCTCTACATACTTGAACTTCTGCTCCACTGGCACTGTTCACAGAAAATTGCATTTTCTCGTGACGTAAACTATGCTCATCATACACTCGACAATTCCATGTTGTACGTATTTCTAAGTTAAACACAACGAGTCGCATTACAATATGAATTTCTCATTTGAGATATACCTTACCTTGACATTTTACTCGGCCACACAGTGTTGGGTCTTTGATGATTTCTGCAACAGAGTCATGATTAATATTTAGCAAAAGAAATCGAACCATCGCCCAATCAGAGCCTTATACTGTGCGAAAAGGGAGGAAATGATCGATGTTCGCCATTCCGCGAGTTATCTGTAGAAAACGTTATTGTTCATACTTTTCTAGTCATTTTTGCCTACTCTCTTTTTGTAACAATGCGATAAATGAGTTTTACAAACATTTTCTTTACCGCGAAACATTTTTTGTGTTATTAAAATGGTTATATTGGAACAAGAAATTGCTGCCAATCTGGCCCCAGTGCAAGAGGTAACTTGGAAAACTATGAATATCACTAATTTCACGCGACGTACAAAGATGGCTTTTAACGCAATCTGTATATACATTACACGCATGCAGACATTTTTGGGATCCTATGTTTTTCGACCAATATATTACGAAAATCGAGGTCCCTATGTATGTATATTTAGTGACAAAACTTTTATATGAATTGGCTGGCATAACAGCAAACCCATTCTATTTGGCGCGCTATAACCATCGGAGATATCCTCCTGAAATGTTGCACACAGGTCAGTCGTGCACAGTTCGTTGTTCAGCAAAATCCGTTGTTCATTTCTCTAGCATATATCATATGAATAATACTCATGAATTACATTTTAATTCACTGAGATTGAAGTGACCATTTTATAATTCCCTTCGACTTCAAAAAAGTAATATAAATAAGGTAGGTATATCCAATATGCGCCACCCTTTGGATTTCATCAGCGCCGTGGCATAGAATCTTGTCGACAATACAAAAGAAAGAGGAAAGAAAACATTTTGACCAGTCACGAATGCTTGCACCAATTTATTACAGCTCATTTTATCAATTTTTTCACCAATCCTAATTCTTGATCTAATTTCGTTCAGGTGAGTGCAAATTTTTCTTATACTCTTAGACTTGGCCAAGAAAATCGAGCATATCACTCGATTTCTTGGCATTATCATACGTTCTTTCTATCAACCGTATGAAAAAGTCTTCATTACTTTTGTCAAGAGTACCCAATATGCGCCGACCCCCCAGTCATTGATTATTGATTTTCTTAAAATGATATTATTCAGCGTAGAAAAGTTTGAGCTAGATGTGGCTTGGCTCCTTTTGAAGATATTTAGTAAACCTATTTAGTTCATACTATCTAATAGGATTTCTACCAGAGAACTACAAAAAGAGTCCGGACAAGAAAAAGTATTCTGTATTAGGTGGCACATATTAGGTACACTCGTTTTGTTCTTAAGTTCTATGTTTCAGCGTAGAAAAGTCCAAAATAAATACGGTCTGGCTCATTCTAAAAGTATTGAGCAGACCTTCAATTTGCCGCCAGCCCCATTGGAAAATTCAAACAATTGATACAATGTAGTGATCTTTCTCGCTATGGTGGCGCATATTTGGTACATGTGCTTTAATATATTATGCAATATAATATATGCACGCATTAGTAACATAATAGTATATTATGAAACTAGTGCGTGGAATCGTATTTCACGAGTTGCATACGATATTTTATGTTATAAGTGATCTACGCGAATTTCACGCACAGGTTTCCGTGCATGAAATACGCGTTTATGATCACGTATAACATAAAAGTTTTTTATGTTACTAGTGGGTGAAATGCGATTTCACGCACTAGTGCGTTTTACAAATGCTCTTTCAACGAGCACTCGTAACATAAAATATACAACTGGTGCGTTCATTTTCAATCACTCGTGTGAACGCGTAACACTCGTCGCCGGCCACTCGAGGACATATCCACACGCCTGTTCAAAATTTTACGCACTCATACGTAACTATCATATGTACATACGCACATGTAACTATCACTTTACTGCTCGTATAGAAAGCCTATATTCACACTTACTAGGAGACCACTTGGGATGTGGGTCACCAATCTTGACCAAAATTCTTTTGGTGTTAACTTGTGGCAAGAATAGAGTGTATCCAAAGTTTTAGGGTCCAACGCTCCCAAACTTCCAAGATATTAATTTATGTATTTTAGTTAAAAACGCTGGTCTTGTCCCAAATGACCATATGCCATCTGAGACGTATTTCCCTCACTACACTACACTTTCACAAAAAAACATGAAAAACATATAGAAGGAATAAATAACGTGTATACTCGACAAATATTCACATAGAGTAAAACAATGCTAATCGACTTTTCACTCTGTGCTTGAATACTGAAGCAGTAACAACATGTGTGTATTATAGTATGATATTGGTCGACACATGCTCAGAATTGAAGTTTTCATGAGTGAAAATCAATTCTGACACTGAATTGTCGTCCAATTATACTGCATTTGTTGTCTTTGTGCTTGGATACATGTTATTATTGCTTCAGTATCCAAGCACAGAGTGAAAAGTCGATAATCGTTGATTTTTCCATATATTTCATGTTTTACTCTATGTGAGTAAGACATGGAAATGAGATTTGTTGAGTATACACGTAATTTACTCCTTCTATATGTTTTTCAGGATAAAATGTGATGTGGTGTTCAGTGAGAACAATGAAAGTGTAGTGCAGTGAGGGTCTCGGACGACATATTGTCAGACCAGTGCCTCTAACTAAAATACATAAATTAATATCTTTGAAGTTTGGGAGCATTGGACCCTGAAACTTTGGATGAATTCTATTCTTGCCACAATGTAAACACGAAAAAAATTTTGGTCAAGATTGGTGACCCACATCCCAAGTGGTCTCTTAGTTAGTACTACGTTGAGGAGATTTTGCAATGTGTTTATCAGTAAAGCGTACATCTATCAATAAAAAACTTTTTGTAATGAATAAAGGGTTAATTCTTGAAAATTTAGAAAGAATAATGAAAAAATAGGGGAAAACGTGTGCTGGGCAAAGGACGTCCGGGCGCACGGGCAAACGTGCGGAAAGTGCGTGGAACAACTCACCTCCGTCGGCGCGCTCGCCAATAACGACGAGCGCAATAACCAGCACCACCAACATCTTGTCTTGCGAACTAGATCAACGGTCGCACCTCACATCCCTTTGGAATTAATTTTGAAAAAAAGAAAAATTCACTAGCGAAAAGCTGGGGCTGAATGGAGAAGGAGGGCTTTGGCGCCTAAACGGGCTCTTCCTGCTCGACGTGGCTACTCACACCAACGCGGCCAGCTGTTGACTGGCGGCTTGTGCTCTCAAAAGAGGCCGCAGCCGATGAGGGGTCGAAAGGTCTCTCTCTGTTGGACAGATAAGATAAAGAGCCGTGAAGGAGCGGGTAGGAGAGAGAAAGCGACGAGAACGAGCCAAGGCCGGTGCTTTTGGCGTGGACAGCTCGTCGATCGGGACTCGATTTTCCCAAGGGGGCCCAGTTGCCTCGTCGTGCCCAACACGCAGCTGGGCCCACTGCTAGTGCGTGTCCCATGCATGTCCGATTTTACTCTTTCCCAAGCTCTGCGACCACTGCTACTGCTGCTTGTGCTGTTCTTGTTGTCCTTCCTGCTTCCCACACTCTGCTTCGTATAAATTGTATTAATGATTACGCATCAACTACTCGGAGCTTCGTCGCTCAGTCCACGCGTGCAAGCACTGCTTCTGAAATGCTACCCACTTATGAAACGAGCTCTGATTATGACTTGCGAGTGAAATAATGCGAACACCATAATTATCATATTAGTCGAGTTACTATGTATTTAAAATATTGTGTAGCCCGTGACAATCGGATTTTCATTCAAAGATTTTGGGAGTTTACGGGCATTTCCAAACATTAATAATATGAGGTATTGAGTCATGTACGTACATGCGTTACTGATAACGCATGGTCGTACATGCATAAGACTATCATTCTTAAAGCATATTCTCGCATATTCGTCAGTTGCACGCACTGACTTAGCTTTATGCTCCGGTTTTTAGTTAACTTTCAAAGTTGACGGTTCTAAACCTCACTCAATAGTTTCACACAGACCTTCTCGAGAATTCTACAATAAAACTCCATGGTTTGAGAAAAACGCAGTTGAATTTATATATTTCATCCTCGGTATAACTATTGGTGTAAATCAGGGAGTCCGTTGTTTCCCAGCTTGCTTGAACATGCAAGGACCTCTCATCGACAGCCTTGTTGTCACAAAACGACCAACTTCATAATGAGAAAAAGACTTCTCTTACTTAAAATTACCCGAATCGCGTTATTTTGTCATAGTATATTATGCACCCGAGCGAGGTTAGACGATTTCGGCACGAAAAACATTTGCGATCCGAGTGCAGCGAGGATTGCAAGTTTGCGCGTGCCGAAATAGCGTGCCTAGATGAGCAAGGTGCATATACTATTTTTCGTACCCCGCGGCAAAAAAGTGCCATTCTTTGCAAACACCAGGACGCAAAGTAGGCACTTTACTGCCGCTGGGACGAAAATACTTTTTGTTTAAAATGACAGTTTTTGAGAAAAAACAGCATTTTCTAATTATCTGTTCTGCAGGCGATATTTGATTTATAGTTACTCCTATACCCCTTGCTTATTCGTGAAAATATTATATGCGTATACATTTTCATAAATATATATATATATATTTGCGAAGAGCATAAAAAAATGAACACGATACAACAATTAAAACATCGCATACAAAGTAACGATGTACCGTACTGAACATACAGATTGTTTCACTCATCTCGGGAATCACTCATGAAAAATTATCACAACAGTTATATAGTAATGCGGAAGATACAATAGTCAATGGGAGACGTAGAAGTTTGAAAGATCTAATCCGAACATTCTATTGCGCGTGTCTTGTCTTCAGAGAGTAGTAGTTGTTATCGGATACGGCGGCGTCAAGATGACCCCTATCTACAAGACTCTCCAGTATAGTTCACTCGGCTCCCCACCGCGATAAAAGTGTCCGTAAACACACAGCATCCGCGCGCGCTACTCGGCCTTGTCGGATGCCGAATAATATATATATATATATCACGGATTTGAAGCACCGAATATGTTCCATAATCTTGAAATTTGTTCTAATTTAGGTGATTTCTAGGAAAGAAAACGTTGCTAATTGCATTAATAGTGTGCTTCTCAAAGAGGCTTTTTGTGAAAAGTAGTAGTTGCTATGTAAAAATGTCAATTCTGTGTCTTTTGCCACCAACAAATGGACCTACAACTGATTTTCCACACTTCGTGACGACGGTTGCTAAGAATATACACAAAGGTTGCTGCGGAAAATGTCTCCTTGATTCTCATCGTTCCTCAAGAGTATTCACGCCCCAACAAGCATGTATGAGGAATTATGAGAAACTTTCTAAAAACACCTTAGCAACGGTTGCTAAGGAAATAAACAACGGATACACATTTTGTCACCACTGACTAGTGTGCAATGTCAGGAAGATAGTACGATCCCTTCGAGAGATATCATTCGAGAGATTGCGTACCAAAAATAGCGTCACACGAATACGTATATAATACGTACATAGATACAGACAGGCATTCTTGGGATTCGATGTTTTCCCACGGAGGTTGCGAAAATGAAGTCAAATTCGAGAAACCAAATTTTGCTCTTGTATTATGCGCAAAATGTATTGTGTACTTTTTAGCCTACAGATGTTTTAATGGATTTGAACATAGATCAAAATGTTTGAAAAATGGCTAAAGTAGGTACTTAAACCCGTTGCAAAATTAGAAAGCAATAGTTTGTGAGGAAAATCGAGGAGCATAGTAAGATTTCTGAGAATGTTTTAAATCTTTTCCAGTAACATGTCATTTTTCAATGTTTGCCAAAAATTTAGATTTTATTTGAAGAAAGAAACCAAAAAGTAAACTGGAAAAACTCTTTATCTATTGAATATTCAATTGAAGTACAATTAGATATCTTTTCAAAATAGATGCGACTCGAACAAATCTCAAACGGGAAGTGAAGGATATTCTGTTCAAGAAACAACAGTGGCTGTTTTAAACAATTACTTAGCAACAGAAAAAATTTGTGCCATTCGCGAGCGGCTTTAGCCTTCCGTCCGCAAGAGAGCCATTTCCTCCCTTGCCTTGGTGCTCCCTTCACATCAGTAAGGAAAAATGCGGCCCCGGTCTCAAACAAACGCCGTGCAGCGCGGCCTTCGAAATATCAATTTCGTGTGTCACGGGTGTTTCGAAGGCACATTCTACAATTCAAATGAAACTTAAAGAAAATCTCCTTCTCTCCTTTACATTTTCTCACTCGTACAAACCTATCGGTTTGTACTCAAGCGTAATTAACAAGCTTTCTAGTCGGTCTCATCAACTTCCCATTGGCTGTTCGAACTTCAGCGACTCAAACTTGACCGTCAGAGTTCGGAAAAACTCTCGTGATAACACTTTTTTTTCGAAAGATTTCTCTCAATATTTTCATACAAAATAATTACTGAATCGCCTTCTTTCAGTTGCGTATCGCTCTCTTGCCATTTCTGACGTGGTCTCAATGTTGGAAGATATTCACGCAACCATCTTCTCCAGAAAGCATCAGCAAGAAACTGAGAGATTTGCCATTGCTTTCTTGTACACACTTTCTGTAGATTGCATCTACTAATCCTAATCTGACCCGAAGAGGCACCTAATAGAAAATGATTAGGTGTCAAGGCCTCCTCATCTCGAGGATCAAAAGAGACATGTGCAAGGGGTCGCGAATTGACAGTGTTCGTTTACCAAACGAAGTAGCGCTCAGAGATTTTCATCTGCGGTATTGGTGGCGGCTTCTTTGGTCTGCTCCACGCTTAGCCTGTCGACGAACTGGCCTTGTTGAATCCTTGGCAGCAGTCTTCTCCTGACGCGCAGTTAGACGTCGCGTTGTGCCTTGCCCTCCACGCACTGCTTGCTGAGGTACTAAGGGTGACAAAACTTGGAGATCGCCACCGACGGCTCCCTGAGCGATGGCTTGCGTTCCACGCCCGCCCTGGTGCTCGTTGCCAGTAATTCGTGATCCTCGCTGATTTTTTGACGGTAACGGTGGGTCTTGGTGCGGAATGGCAGGCGCACGGACTCCTCGTCCAGCCTGCTGTCGTGTCGGTGGCGTCGGGCTCTGTTGTGTATTGCCAGGCGTCTGAGCTCCTCGTGTGGCTCGTCCACGTGTCGGCGGCCGCGGCGGCGGGTTCTGCTGCACGTTACCAGCGGCTCGAGTTCCATGAGCGGCCCTCTGACGATTCAGAAGAGGTAGAGCTTGTTGAAGCACTGGGATCCTCGACGCACGCGCGTTTCCACTCAGTGGAAGTCCTGCATATCCATTAATATTAATTTGAGAATTAAACAAATTTACTTCTTCAATTTGTTCGTTGTCTTGTTCTATCTCAGAATCCATCTGTTCATTTTCATTAGTCGGAATAATCTTTCGACGTTTGCATTGGCCAGGGGGATGGTTAAATTTCTTTTTTCTCTTGGCCGCCATGATTCTAGAGTTTTCTCTCGCGGAAATGAAAAGGACAGATCAGTGTCCTGTCACGGTCGCCAAAATGTTCGTTTACCAAACGAAGTAGCGCTCAGGGAAATAAACCAAACAACTCTGAAATCAAAATTCCTTATTAGAAAATTAAGATGGAACAGGAGCGTCCTCTCGATCTGATGGCTGAGAGAGATCTGACGTTTTGGGCGAAACATCACGTTGCTCAGCAGCTTGCGCGATTCGTGTGTTTCTTTCGAACGCCACTATCGAACCACATTTACGCGAAATAATTACGAACGCCGGACATGGAAATCATTCGTGTGCAGTCCGACTGTATTGCTGAATAATTTCTTGAATGGCCAAACGCTCTTGCCCAGGCTCTCCGCTGCCGAGTCGTGGTCTTTCCACACGAAAGACAGCTGTGCCCCCGGAAATTTTCTGAAACATATCCACGACTACACTCGAACATCTCCATATCGAAATGCGCTCGCAATTCCAATTTTTTACAATAGATATTCGAACGATAACAGACAGCATGCTCAATCTCTGCTAAACCGGTCATAAGCGTCTCTTCTTTCAGAGCATATGTTCCGACAGTACTGCTGTTAATGCAGTCTTTTCTGAACGTACGAATCGCTCCTATGCCATGCACCTCCCATGTGAGGCGCGGCCGGTGGATTAAACTTCCATTCAATATTGCGAATCGTCATGAAATCACTCATTCTTTCTCGATTCAAATCTTTTATACACTGTGCAAGCTCTTTACTCATTCCTTTAAAATTTGTCCCATTATCTGAGTAAATCATATGGGCAGTACCCCTTTGTGCAGTAAATCGTCTCAGTGCCAATATTGCGGAATCCCAACTTAAACTTGCTGCAAGCTCAATATGAACCGCACGAACTGTTAACCCTTTGTGTCTCACATTTTTCTGTTCAATATATCACGTTGAAAATTATTACTCGGGGGTTCTTAGGGTCGCTGATTACGAATCTGAAGTCAGAATAATGAAATTTTCACATCCAAGATGGCGGTTTCAACATGGCGGACTCACTTTTCCAAAAATAGACGTAGAGCAGTAAAAACTTGTACTCGGGGGATTTTGGGGTGGCTAATTACGAATTTGAAGTCAGAATAATGAAACTTTTACATCGGAGATGGCGGATTCAACATGGTGGACTTACTTTTCTAAAAATAGACGGAGAGCACTAAAATCTTGTACTTGGGTGTGTTTGGGGTCGCTGATTACGAATCTGAAGTATTGATAAAGTAACCGCGCTTGGTTGATTCCAGAGACACGAACGAGGACTTAGCAGTTATTGTCTCCATTTTCTTTTTTTTGTTTTTTTTTTGTTTTGTAATTTTGTTTTTTTTTTTTTTTTTTTTTTTAGTTTTTCCATTCTATTTATAGTGCAACTGTTTATTGATGGGAAATTTCAATTTCAGATTCGTAATCAGCGACCCCAATAACCCTCGAGAACAAGTTTTTAGTGTTGTACGTCTATTTTTTAGAAAAGCGCGTCCGCCATGTTGATTCCGCCATCTTGGATGTTTTGGAATGATTAAATGAAAAACAAAGTGAAAATTGATTTTTTACTTCAAAAGAAAGCTTTTTTCACCATCTATTTATTTATAACTAATTAATAATTCAATGAATATCAATTTTTGTAATTTTATATATGATAGAAAAACATCTTAGCTGATAGAAGAATGTATAATCACTAATATATACCTGTAAATACAATTTTTATACGCAAAAATCTAAGACGAAACAGGTGGTCAATATATTGACCACCAAGCCACAAAGGGTTAAACATGTAAACAGAGCTCCCCAACGCTTTTCGTGTCTCATCCTATCTTTACTGTTGTTGGTCCAAAAAAGTCAAGTCTACACTGACTAAAAAGTTGACAACAATAAGCTAAACGCGCTGATGGAAGTGCAGCCATCTTAGGTTTCGCCGGCTGACTTCTACAAATCTTACAGATTATGCACGTGCTCGCTAAGCTTTTTAACCCTTGACGCAATCCTACGATCCAGTATCTCTGACGTAACTCGTTTAGAACTGTCTGATGACTAGCGTGATGATATTTTTCATGGTACTCTTTGATCAATTACTTCACAACAGATTCTTTTGCACGTAAAATTATCGAGTGTGTAGACGATTCGTCTGCATTGACAGTCTTTAACCGACCCTCCGCTCGAAATAAACCATTCTTATCTAAGAAAGGATTTAAAGTTTTAATTTTACTATCTCGTGGTATCTCTTGAATTTTTTATTGCGTGTGATTCTTTGTCGAAAGATTTCATTCGACTGTTCCGAAAACAAATTTCTTCTTCTTTTCTCTTATTTTCTACCGCCGTTGGAATATTTTTTGTCTAATTCTTATTTCGTTCTAACCTTAAATAATTTTTCCTTTTCCATATTTTGACAGCTTCTAAAACTCGCGATAAAGCCGTAATCAATCGTTTCCAATTTGAAAAACTTAAAAAATTGATTAATTCATCTTGGATTGAGAGAGTCAAATTTGTTACTGCTTCGTTTTTAATTACGCTATCGTTTGCCATGTATTTTTGATTAAAATCTTCCTTCGGCTAAAAACTCTGATCTTTGTGTAAAAATGATGGTCCGATGAACTAACGACTGTCACATTCTAACGTACCAGGAGCAATTCGAGTGCACTCGTCCGCCGGATTTTCTTTAGTAGGAACCCAGCGCCATTCTTTGATATTCGAACTTTCGTGAATTTCGCCCAATCGATTAGCAACATACATTTTATAATCTCGCGAATCTTTTTCAATCCACTGTAATATTGTCTTCAAATTTGACCAAAAAATCGTCGTGATATTGAAAAATTATGTTCAGTGGATACTAATATGGCTAATCTAGTAGCCAATAAAGTAGCTTGCAATTTTAAGCGAGGTATTGACTGAGCTTTCAAACGTACAACGCGATTTTTTGACATAATGAAAGCTACTTCATAACTTCCATGTTTTAACAAAAACCGCCAGTACGCGACTGCAGCGAAGATAGCAAAGACTGCATAGGAAAGATGTAACTCAGCTACTTCAAGTTGATCTTGGATGTCTTGATAACAGCGAGGGATTCGATATTTCGTTATATTGTTCAAATGACGTAACCAAATTTTCCATAATAAGAACTCATCATCGCGAATTTCTTCGTCCCAAAGTAATTCACTCAAGCAAATTTGTTGCATAAGTATTCGTACTTGAATCATAAAAGGCGCAAGCAAATCTGACGGATCAGAAATCGGCATAATTACTCGCAAAATTTTTCGCTTTGTAGGCTTTTTACTTGCATTAAAAACCTCACTCTTTATCTTACTCTTATTAAAAGTAAAAGATAATTCATTGGACGAATTTAACCATTTTAACCCGAGAACTTTCTCCCCACTGTTATCTTTTACTTCGATAATACTCTCTACGGGATCTTTCGTAGAAATTTCGGTACTCGATGCTTTTAATACTAGGTTCGAATTAATCGCTCACCCATGCATTTGCCAACCTGCATTTGCATTGATTATTATTGACCCTCTTAAACGATCGGCGGTTTCTTTAACAGTTTCGCAGCTGACCAAATAATCGCCCACATAACTATTCTCTTTCAAAGTCTTGACAGTTTCGGGAAAACCATAAGAAAATATTTCCGCGATCTTATCTTTGATAAAAAATGCAGTGCTTGGCGAAGATCTCGCGCCGAATATCATGGAGGTCGTCTCTAAATCTGAACTAGTAAATTTTCTACTATTTTGGGTAGTAAATTATTTTCTACTAAAAAATAGTAGAATTCTACTGAAAAATAGTAGAATTTCAGTATTTTTACGGAACCTTCGTTTACTAAAAAATAGTTAATTTTTACTATTTGCAAATAGTGATTGAGATTACTATTAAATAGTAGAAATTTACTATTTTAATAGTTAACCCTCAAAATTTATAAAATTAATAACTAAAAAATAGTAAATCAGTCTGCATCTGAACATCGACCCGATCAGACGTGTATCGGGAGTCGAGACGTGTGGGCAAGGGGATTGCATCCATGAATACACATGTTTTCGCAGTTTGAGTCGTCATATACAGAAGCATCATTCAAGTAAACCAGATTACAATCAGTTCAGATACGACAAGAATACTATCCATCACATGCATGAAGTTCAAAAAGATGACATAGAAGTTGAAATCAATGAAAATAACACTAGTGACAGAATATCAATTGATGAAAACAAACAAGATGACGAATATGAAATGGATTTGAAGAAGTTTGTTGTGAGAATGATAGCTAGATTTCAAGCACATGGTGGAATGACAGGTGTGATGATGAAGAATGTTCTAGAATGTTCTATTTCATTCAATAAATATTTACTTTAAAATAGTATATTTTTCACTATTTACATAGTAAATTTTCATTTTATGTATATATCCAAATTTACTATTTTAATAGTAAATTTATTCACTATTTATTTAGTAGATTAAAAACTACTATTTCATTTAGTGAATATTTACTATTTTCTAGTTGTGCAGTTTCTACTATTTCAAATAGTGAATATGTATATTCACTAGTACTATTAAATAGTAGTTTTTTACTATTTTAGATTTAGAGAGAAGTATTTCCCTGTGAAGCAACAAACAAACGTACCCTGTGGCGCCAAGTGCACGTACAGCTTCAGTGAGAACGGATGCCAAACTGTACCACTTGTGACTTGTGACTAATAAAGAGTGATTGAATCGAATATATAATATCCAGATTTATTATTTGATCGTATATACAATTTTTACTATTTTCATAGTAAAGTATCATTTTATGTATATCCAAATTTACTATTTTAATAGTAAATTTATTTACTATTTATTTAGTAGAATAAAAACTACTATTTCATTGAGAGAATATTTACTCTCTTCCAGTTGTGCAGTTTCTACTATTTTGAATAGTAAATATACACTATTAAATAGTAGTTTTTTACTATCATAGATTTAGAGAGTACATACTCCTGTGGAGGCTTTGAACTATCCCCATCTCTCCACAGGAATCTCTGAGCGTCATGATCTTCCTTGCGAATTTTTATTTTCAGGAACATGTCACGAAGATCTACTTTCAAAGCGAAGGCATATTAGCGAAAACGCATCAAAACACCCGGAAGTGGTTTTAATAAATGTGGACCGGAAAAAGGTAAATCATTGAAACTTAGCGATTTCGTTTCTGCAGCCGCATCGAAAACTAACCGCACTTTACCCGGTTTATTTATAGGACGAATGCCAAAATGAGGAAGATACAAAACTCTTTCGCCATCTGGTAGTTCTACTTTTTTCGCAAAATTATTCTCCAATATTCGAGCTAGTTTGCGATTATATAACATCGCATAATCTTTATCGCGAGATAATTTTTTTTCAAGAAAATGCAGCCTCCGTGAAGCGGTGTAACGACTGTTTGGAAGATTTGTGTCATTCGAAATCCACGGTAAACCGATCGCCCACGCCCCGTTTTCATACTTATACCTATTCTTTAGTATTTCAATCGCACGTTTATCTTTCGGACTTATCTTGTCGCATTGTTTAACGCCAATATCATCAAGTACGAAATAGTTTTCAACTAATTTATTTAATTCCTCGTCCATACACGTTTTTTCTCGTAAAATCATACTGAGACTAGCTGGGAGAGCTTGCAAGCTTTTTTTTAGATTTATTTTGCTCACACATCAGTGAATTGACCATCCTAAATTACATCGAGAAACCAACATAGATTTCTCTTTCAACTCCTTGAATTCTTGAGTAATAATCAAATGAATGTTATCTTGGCCTATTAACAGTTGCGGTATTTCATTTTAAGGTTGAATAAATACACCCGTTTTTTAAGTGCAAAATTGTCATAGTTTGGAATCAACACTCTGCGTGGGAATTGCGAGGTCTTTGACAATTAATACATTTTTTAAATCAAAATTCTTATCCTTATACTTTATTTGACAGTTGACACTCTACCCCAGTCCCCAGATAGCACAAAACGTTGTGAAAACGTCTGAAGGTTGCTTTTGCAACGTTATAAAGTTGTTCGCAACCTTATTGACAACCTTGTGACAACGTTCTCACAAGGTTTAAATTTCCGCAGAAATTGCGAAATATCATACGGAACGTTGCTATGGAAACGATTTCATAACGTTGATGCAACGTAGCAAAGGCAACTTGGAATAAATTGAAACGTCGTCAAAACGCTTCTAAAACGTTTTGACAACGTTTTGATTACAGAACAATTTTTTTGGTTGCGATGGAATCGTTATGATAACGTTGTTACAATGTAATGACAATGCACTATTTTGCTTTCTCAAAGAGAAAGCTTTGTAATGGGGCAAAAATCGACCCACCGAATCGGACCTCGGGACCTCGATTTTCGTAATCTACGGGTCGAAAAACATGGAAATCCAAAAGTGTCTGTATGTATGTGTGTGTGTATGTATGTATGTATGTATGTATGTATGTATGTATGTATGTATGTATGTGACGTTTTTTTTCGTCCACGATAACTCTCGAAGAAATGGTCCGATCTTGCTGAAATTTTGCACACCGGTTAGTTGTGGCAAGATCTAGCCCGAGATCAATTTTCAGCAAAATCCGTTGGTTATTTCCTTAGCAACCGTTCCTAACGTGTTTTCTTACAAATCCTTATGAGTGCTCATTCGGGCAAGCCGGAAAATCAGTTTAAGTCACACTCGATGGCCAAGGACACTGAATTGTTCTATTTTCTCCATAGCAACCGTTGTTTAACTCCCTAGCAACCGTTACGAATGTTGGAAATTATTAATTTATGACCTATTTCCATCATTTTCGACGGCAAAGGACACAAAATCTTCCCAATTAGCTCCTCATCAACCGTTGTTTACCGCCCTAGCAACCGTTACTAAGGGGAAGAAAAATTCATGTAAGTTTCATTTCCAGTATTTTCAAGGTGCTATAGAGAGAATTGGGAAAATTTGGTGTCTTTTGCCGTCGAAAATGATCAAAATGAGTCTTCAAGTTTGCTAAATACGGACTTAAGGGCAGGACGGATCGATTTTAACCACCATTAAACCGTATGACAGTCACAAGATGAATTGATCGAAAAATTATGCAGTCCCAAATGTCTCGCATCGTGTAGAACCTAAAACCGTTTGCTTTGTTGCATTTGATCAAATAATAAGAGAGCCCGGGCAGACATCAACAGTCGCGACAAAGTTTGGTCAATTGAAAAAGAACGACACTTTAGACAGTCACAAAGATACGAATTGAACTGATTAAATAATATTTTTGTAATTTTTGAAAAATAAATGATAGTATCTACGCTAGTGGAATAGTGAAAATACAGATTTGGGATGCGTTTGTGGGTGATGTTGAAGCCTCTTTGAGAAAGCATACTGCTAAGGCACTTGGCAGCGGTTTTTTAAGGTTGCGATAGCAACGTCCTGATAACGTTGTCACGACGAACTGATTGTATCAATTTTTTTCGGGTTGCATTGAAAACTTTCTGAAAACGCTGTTGCGACGTGTTGGGTTTGCGAGAATTATTTTAGGTTCCTGACAACGTCCTGACAACGTTTTTACAATGTGTTGACTATGTAATCATTTTTGTATCTTGACGTAACTTTTATTTTAATGAAATTAAAAAAATATATTAGTTCAATACAGAAGTATTCATGATATTAATCGCCTTCATCCTCATCATTATCATCACTATCATCATCACTATCATCATCATTATCATCATCATTATCATCATCATCAATTCCATTTCCATCGTTATTATCATCATTATTATCATTATCAGCATCATAATCATCTTCATCATCACCATCATCTTCAGCATCATCATCACCATCATCATCGACATCATTATCATCACTTCACTTAAGTCTCCACCGGTTTTTATTTTTGGACATCTATGCATCGAATCTATTGGAAAAAGATAAAGTTAGTACAATTCACAGTACATCAATATTACATTTACAACACAATATTACCACCTTTCGGGGCATGCTACAGTGGCATGCCCCAGAGTAGCGGTTATAGGCCGAGATCGATTCTTCTCGACAAGCAACAAATTAGTGGCAGGGTATGAATTATGGGAGAAGAAAGTCAATTTCCAATACAAAACGGGGAAAAACTGAACTCAAGCAGAGTCCCGGAAGTTTGAATGGGGTGGATTTTTAGGGGTGGAAAGGAGATTTTCATAATTCCGAGGAAAACTAGACCTCCTATGGAAAAAAGTTCAATGTAAAAGGTGTAGGTAATAGGAAGATCTACAATTTTCATTTGTACCATTTTCTCACATAACCTCTAATTTGTAGAGGGAAGTCGGGAAAAAATTGTTTAATCTTTAATTTTTATCTTTTTCTTATTCATTTTATCTTTATTTTTTATTTTTTATTTCATTTTTTATTTTTATTCTAATCTTTCATTTTTATCTTCCGTAAAAATCATTGATTCATCACGGAGTTTTGTGGAAACTTACGTATTTATATCCCAAGCATGCTCTAATTTTTTGGAAGAAAATTAAACATTTTCACATTTTATCTTTATTTTGAACTGAAAATAAAACAATTTTCAGCCGAAAAGTCTGATGTCTAGAATATAGTTTTCTCAACATTACCAACAATGTTGAAATGTCTACTTTCAGATGGTTTTTCAAAAGTATATGCATTACTGCGGAAAAATTAGTCGGAGATCGCGAAAGAGTGAAATGGAAAATGAACTCGAAAAATATATATTCCAATAATTTCTGAAAATTGTTCATTATTTATCAAATTTTACAGTTGGAACCTATTGAAAAATGGAAGATATGAGTACGTTGTGAACAAATCTTAAATTATATTCATAGGTGCCTATTTACTGCTATTCGTACCCAAAAGGTTTCAGTATATCAAAAAGTACGGTTCAGTTTTTCGGATCTTCTGACAAACTTTTACATAGTAATGTAAATTTTAAAACAACATCTGAAAGTAGACATTATAACGAAGAGAAAGACTATTGGTAAAGATGGAAAAACTGTTCCCTAGACATCAGACTTTTCGGATAAAAATTGTTTTTTTTTGGTTCGAAATCAAAATAAAATTTGAGAGATTGTTTTAAGGGGTAACACCACTCTAGGATTTTCTAAAATTCGATGTTTTTTTTACTTAAAAAGTTAGTAGATTTCCTGTAGAATATGCTCCTGAAACCCTTTTTTCGAAATTCGAACTCCAAGTGTTTTTTCCAAGGGATTGCTGATTGAAGTGTAAATACGATTTAACGGTAATTTGAAACTTTCAACGCGTTTTTCTCAAAACTTCATTTTTGGAGTTTATGCTGGTGATAACTCGAAAACTAATCATCCGATTGAGCTGAAACTTATAGGGTTTCTTTATTATAGTATTACCTATCAGATGAATTGAAAATGATTGTAATATTGTATTATTAAATATGGAAAAATCTGAGAAAATGGTGGGAAAAAAAATGAAGAAAATTGAGTTTTTCGAAAAAGATACGCCAAAAGTGCAAATTTTTTTTTCACTTTTTTTCGTAATTCATCTACTAACTGTGGATGTAATTAATGTAAATTTTTCTAATTTCTTGATTTCTGATCAAAATTGCGACCAGAAGAACCGGCACAAGCAAAATAAAAGTACTATTTCAACGCTATCTAACGACCGCCATTTTGTTGAAAAAAATTAAAAAAAAAATATTTATGTATTCTACATGGATACACTTATAATTGTAAAAAAGTTTCGATTGATTTTGATTAAAAACTACCCTTAAAGAACGATTTTCAAAAATGAGTTTTTTTTCTCATTCTAACTGTATATCCCCCCTTATACCTTTGTGACCTCCGATTTCGAGGTCATTTTCAAACACTTACCACAAGCGCAGGAAAAATCCTATGAATATGGGGTTTGTTGCATATGAAAGTACTGCTCTCCAACTACAAAAAACACACTTTTTTTTCCAAAAAATACAAAATGGAAGTGTACCAGCTCGTCAAAGCAGAATAAAATTTTTTACTTTTTCTTCACTAGCCTACCGCTACAGGTCACCATTTTGAACTTAGAACAAAAAATCAAACGGGATTTTGAAGTAAAATAAAAAACTCAGTGAACGTCAGACCATTCTTTTGAAATTCGAATTTGGAGCCAACTGGCGTCAATTTGAATGTATTTTTTCGCAAAAAAATCGATCGAAAATCGGCCATAAAATCGGTAAAAATCAAAATATTGAAAAAATTGTATGTCGTTCACTTAAAAATCATGTTTCCAGGCTACAGTTAAAATTTGAAGTGAATCGGTTGAAAATTGACGACGCTACCGGTAGGCTAATATCAAAAATGACGGTTTCGAGATAAACGCGTTCGAAGTTTTGAGTACTGTACTAGTACCGTACAACTCTGTTCAGAGAATCGATTTTTTGAGGCACTTAGAACTTCTTCCCCCACTTGATCGATTCTTTATATCATTCTTAGGTAGTTTATGGAGTGTTTAAGCCAACAAAAAAAAAATTGGAAAAAAAAGTCATAAAGGTATATTACCGCTTAAACGCGTTTTTCTCGAAACTGTTTTTTTCAAATCGGGCGTACTCGTCAAAGCTTCAAAACTATTGCATGGATCGACTTCAAATTTTTACAGTAGCTTCATATATATACTCTCCTCCGAAGTACGTAGCCGTATTTTGAAATTTTAAAAATTACCTGTTTTATCGACAATTTACTGCTCTTTTTCTAGTCAAAAATCTTTACGTTTTTTCAAATATGCACAGTTTCTACAAAAATTGAAAAATAAAATCCTTCATACTTCAATAGCTATTAGTATGTAGTTTCAAAAAAATTTTGAATTTTTGTTCCAGCTCTCATGGTTGCCGAGATATGGGTACGCCCGCGGAGCGCCTTAAAAATAACCTTGTATCGGAGATCCGCTGTAGTGCCGCCATTTTGTACGAAATCGATAAGAATGAAAAAATTTTAATCCCATGAAAAATTCGCAAAATTACACCTTTTTTCGGCCTCTAGAGTGGTGTTACCCCTTGATTACAAAAAATTAGAGCGTGTTTGGGATATATTCACGTAAGTTTCCACAAAATCTTCTTCAGTCTTTTTTCCGCTCTATTTGAGGGTATCGAGCCTGGCCTATTCAATACGAAAAGTCAGAATTCTGCAGTGTTCGATAATGAGGAATAAAATTTAAATCCTAACTGTAAGTGTACATTTACATAAAAAAAAAGCAAGGAAGATACAAGAAGATACAGGAAAGTCATCTTTTTCATAAACATTGCCTTTTTCGTTCTTATCTCGGCTCTTTTTCATCTCCTGTTCATCCTCGGTCAAATTTTAATTTAACCATATGTCCCCTTGGTCCAATGATGCAGTTTCATCGATCTTCCTGGAAACAAATTATTGATTCTAACATTATTCTACCGTCGAATTTCTGTTTAATGTGAATTATAATACAATTAGACATAATGAACTCATTTTAACTACAGTGCGATTCAAATTGAAATTGTGCAAAATTATTTTCTTTTATTTATATTTGTTAAGAATCTGTTCATTCGCTCTCAAATCGGCATCGTTAACCGAAAATCCGGCATAGCGTTCACGATGCAGCTCTTAATCTGTGCGTCCCCAAAAATACCTTAATCCATCATAAACCATCGATCCGAGCTGTGTATATAGCACCTACTAGTTTATTACACATAATTTGAGCTGTACTTCCCCAAAGCACCTCTTAGTTTATTACTCACAATTCGAGGTGTGCTTCCCCAATCCCTAACTGTCAATTTATTATGTCTGTTCACTTGAATTTACCCTCTTTCTTAACTAGAATAATATGCATCTGCCTCATTATATGGCGTGTTAAAATCAGCCAATAGAATCTGAGTTCAAAATCATGGCCAATAGTAGGCATGTGTCGCCTAATGTTATAAATTTTGTATACGCCCACCCAAGGGCTCAAGCATTGTAAGTCGCAGCGGCGACGTCACTTTAAGCTGAGACACCGAGCGAAACACATCGGACTCAGATATGTACTATTGAACAAAATAAAGTTAAAGTTCCATGAAACCATTTGATTGCCAAAAATTATTCATTGAACTAAGGCAAGATGAATTAAAATCATCTTGCGTAGGGCACCAAGTTTGCCTTACCCTACAATATTCATGCAAAATAACTATACCTATTTCTGGAAGAATTATTAACCGATAAAACAATGCTAAAAGCTCCATTCTGACGACAGAAAATTACTCCTATTGTAGAACAATGCTGTACAGCATAACATATGCTCATAATGTCACATTCTAGTACATTAGAGGCAGAGTACATTAGAAATTATTCATAAATATAGATACAAAGGAAATTTGTGTAAGTAATTAAAGTAAATTGAAAATATCGGACACGAATAAAAACTCGTATTGCAAAATAATGATATTTGATTTTCATAAAACTAAAGATTGAAAGTTTGTTTGAGTCAAGTAGTAATACTTGATGAAGCACGAACTGTTTTTTGGCCGCCTCCTTGCTTTGGCTTCTTTCAGCCAATTTTGAGTGGTGTTTTTGGCCTTACCAAACGTGTAATTTACATCAATCATGATACCTGGCATAGGAATAAATAAATTGATTAGAATGGAATTATAAATCGATACATATTATTATTATCATTACTCATTATTGTTAACTCTCACATACACTGGGAAAACGATCCTCTTGCCGCAAATGGAATCCTTTCGCCGCAAGAGGATTTTCCATTGAATTTTGCTACTTAGAGGATTGCCTTTTGGGGCAAGAGGATATTCCCCTCCTCGCAAAATTGCATTGCTGCAAGAGGAATCCATTGGCCGTGAGAGGATTTTCCTTTCAGTGGAAGGGAGCACGAAAATTCACGCGTTCACAGCAACAAAAGGAATTCCTCTTGCCGCGAGAGGAATCCCTCTTGCTGTGAGAGGATTTTCATTTTTCGGTGAGCGGAATGCAGCCTGCCCCTACCTACGGTGCTCCATAACAATACATGATCTTCTAAGAAATAAAATACTAAATTAAACAAAATAATAGTTTTAATCTCCGTTATAAAATACAATTTTCATAATAATTCTATCATAATAGTAACAAAAACTTACAACGAGACTACTTGGGATGCGGGTCACCTATCTTGAACAAGAATAGAGTGTATCCAGTTTCCGGGTCCAGCGCTCCCAAACTTCTAAAATATTAATTAATGTATCCTGGATGGAGCCGTTGGTCTTTTCCCATATGACAGTTGTCATCTGAGACGCATTTCCACTCACTACACTGCACTTTAAATTTCAATCACTGGATACAGCAGCTTAATTAATCCTGAAACAAATGCACGTAGAGTAAATACATGTGTAATTGTCAATATTTACTTGAATCACATAGAGTAAAACATGATAAAAATGAAAATAAGGCACGGTTTGTGACTTTTCATTGTGGGCTTAGATACTGAAGCAATGACAACATGTATCCAAGCACAAGAGATACACAATCTACACTAAAATTGTATGATAATTGAGTATCAGAATTAAATTTTAACTACAAGAAATTTAATTTTGAACACTTGTTTGTCCAAAATGAGGCTATAAAAGAATAATAATAAAATTCTCTACTTACAGTTATTCGCTATTTCCAATGAAATTTCTGTCCCTGTGCAGCTTACCTAAAATACAAATTAACAACAAAGAATTAAATTTTCTTTGGATATACACAGTAAAAACGATTACTTAAAAGTGTTGCAGTACTGAAAATCTATTTTACTTAAAATAAGTTCGAAAAATCCGAATTTTCTTAGTTCCAGTAATTATTACTCAAATTAATATTTTTCTAAATTCAGTATAAATTTACTGAAATTAAGTTTCGTGATTCCTAAAATCGATTCTGAACTAAATTGACAGGTTATTGTATAAAGGTCAGTGTGTGACTAGTATTTTTGTGAGCATTCGGATCAAAACTAGACAACTTTACGAGTTGTTCCGCATTCTGAGAACCTGATTAAAACAATAGAGAAGATAAAATGATATAAATAAACATACGATAAAAAAAAATAAACAGTAGATTTGAAAATTACATTTTCATTTATCTTAAACAAAGGTTATCACCCGCAAATTTTTGAGATTGTGACACTAATAAAAGAATAATCTAAATACAGAAATGAGAATTATTAATTCAAGTACTTTGTCGTACCGAAATTCAGTACAAAAAGTATTTAATCTAAGTACAAAATAAGAATTTTGATTCGAGTCCTTTTTTTATACTGAAATTCGTTCCGTTCCATTTTAAGAAAGATTTTTTACTTTAATTAAGAAATCGTGTTTGCTGTGTATATATTCAAAAAGATAGGCTGGAGAAGTACTTATCTGGAATTGGTTGTCTCCCCATCACATTGTGAATTCAGCAACTGACCATGATGAAGCTGCGTATCTATTCCTATTCTGGAGAATACTGGCGAGATTGATACAAAAATAGAGAAAAAAATATTGATTGATACAAAAATATTTGAGTACCCTTTAATTTAATTGAGCTTATGCGTAAATAACATTTCGTAATGATTGGTGCTACAGGCAATTACTTCTAAATAATTCAAAAATTTTCAAAAGCCTTGTTTACATTGATGCGCATGTAAAATCGCATGAGCCAATAAATATGGTTTAAAATCCATAGTTTTCTTTACTCTTAACGAATATGAGTAGCTGAATCTATGAAGATGCGTTTTTAAATTTAAACCTTTCTTTCGTAGTAAAAGAAGCAGCACATCAAAACAAACATCATTGGCAAAGAATCATTTCCTCCCAATGAAAAATTACTGTTGAGAGTTGTACAGAAAAATTCTTCTTGTCCCAAGAGGAATTTTCTCTTGAGTCAAGAGGAACTCCCTGAGCAGGAATAGTTCTTGTAAAATGTAGTTATTGCAGGTTTGAAAACGTTTACACGATACGCTATGTTACCAAGAGGCCTTAATGATCGTTATTTGCAATATAAAATTCGTTAGAAATTAGATAATTAACGTGACTGTATGTACTGTGCAGCAGCTACACATAACCTATATCAATTCATGTGATTTCATCACATGATTCTTACTTTTGGTACCAATTGGGTCTCAAATAATTATAAATCATGACTCTGTGCTCTTCTAGAGATCGAAAATAAACACCGACTCACCTGATAAGTCTCTAAATTCAGCTACTATTTAGATTATCACGGAGCACGAACTCGCTGCTACTGATGCCGGCGGTGAACTGACGCGCGACGCCTGTCGCGGCTAGACGAGTCACGGATGCACAGGCATTGACTCTACACAAGTCTACTTACTTGTCGATACAAGTTGTACATGGAAGTGAAAAATCCTTTTGCCTCGAAACGAAATCCTCTTGCAGCAAGAGGATTGTTCAAACGGAAAATCCTCTTACACCGAATAACACGGGGTTTAAGGCAATATTATTTCCCTCTTGACTCAAGAGGAATTACTCTCGCCGCAAAAGGATTGACCCAAAACTACAATCCTCTTGGGGCAATGCAAATCGTTTTTCCCAGTGAGGGATATTATATAAAGAGGGAACGTTTGTTTGTATGTTCGCAAAAATCTCAAAAGCTACTGAACCAACTGCTTCCAAATTTTGATAGTAGCTTTACTATATACCCTCAAGTGTCATAGGCAATTAAGATTACTCATTAATTAATTAGGGATGTTTCTATGCAAAATGTGGAAATAACAAGCAAATCAGCTCGAGCTTCTCTCTTTGGCCACTAGGTGGCATGACGCTGTTTTAGCCGTCACGCGGCTGAAGTGGCGCGATCTGGCCTATAAGTATAAGTCAATCAATGTTGAAGTCCTCAATTATCTCATGGAAAACTTCAGAGTTCTCACTTTGCTACCGCTAGGAAGAAAGCTATTTTACGTACTCCGCGGGAGAAGAGTGCCTTTGTTTGCAAACGCGGGGACGCAAAGTTAGTATCTTGCTACCGTTGAGACGAAAAAGTACATTATAAGAAATACTAAAAGAGGGGCTGGTCAAGGAGTCTATAAAGGGAGATAAAAAAGCGGGCTAGAAAGTGGCAGAAAAGGGGAGCTAAAAAGGCGGGTTAGAAAAAGGGGCAAAAACTCTCAGGGCGGTGGCGATGGTGGTTTAGCTTTTAATAATATAGAGAGACACCTACATTTCAACCAATTTCTCCGAAGGTGATTAAATTTTTTTCTATTTATTACATACATATTACATACATAGCATATTACATACATATAGCATATTTTTGGTAGAACATTTAAAAATAAAATGCAAACTGACATAGATAGAGCCCTGATCAGGCCAATGCGATGATAATTATGATTCAGCAATTAAAACAATACAAAGCCATTCTGTAATTTTATTTGTAACATGCGACTACAACAATGAGGTTCCGGCTACGAAGCGACTGATGAATATTAAACATATTACGAAACAACTTTGTCAAATGTATGTACATAATCGTTAGCGATAGTGTACGGCCGAATTTGGAATAATCACAAGAGGAATCCAGCTGTTCAACTAATAAACGAGTGAGTTATGAAGAGTTTATTCTTCTTGTATTAAAACTCACATGCAACTTAACGTTATAACAATGTTTGCTTTCTACTGCTATTTTTTAATTATTCTGAAGTGTTTGAAATTCTCGTTAGCGGAAGCTTGAAATAATCGTTTTCTTTTCAAGAATCTATGTGTTTCATTCCTATATAACAATTTCATTACATGTTAGGAGAAAGCAAAAATTGGACACACATATCCATGCTGGATAAAGTATCATAACAGAAACTCTCTACATTTTAATAGCGTATGTTCACACTATCTAACATTCTAATTTCCTTAAAATTCAATTGACGAAAGGTTATGCATGTGTACAGCCCCCCCCTCTCTCTCTCTCTCTCTCTCTCTCTCTCTCTCTCTCTCTCTCTCTCTCTCTCTCTCTCTCTCTCTCTCTCTCTCTCTCTCTCTCTCTCTCTCTCTCTCTCTCTCTCTCTCTCTCTCCAAAGTGAAGCGGAAAAGGAAAAATCACAAAATCCACCACATATTTCATTAATGCGACGTTCTGCCAGTAAAGTTCCCTGGCCTCATCAGGCTAAAAATTTATTACACAAAAAACACGTAATAAATGATACAATCTAAGTACAAAACAATCGTCGAAGTAACAATATAAACTATTTCTTTCTTACTAGTTTTGAGTAAAATCATGATATAAAGTTCTGCAGTGGAAGCAGCTGCTTCCACTGCCATTGTGAAACTATTGTGTATAGAGTACACAATACATCAGATACATTGGTGATGTTTGTTTTGAAAAATCATGTTGAGCTTCCTATACGTGTGACTGAAGTGTTGTGTGTCTTTCTTCCTATTGAGTGTGTGTTGGTACATATTGATGTGGAGCATTTCCGAATTTATTACGTGTTTTTTTGTGTAATGAATTTTTAACCTGATGAGGCCGATGAATCTTACTGGCGAAACGTCGCATCAATAAAATATGTGGTGGATTTTGTGATTTTTCCTTTTCCACTTCACTCTGGATTGACCCTCAAAAATCAACCATTTACACAATATTAAGATAATAAATTTGTATGTTAAAAACATGGACATTGAATTAAAGATTTTACTGAATTAATTTTTTAACTCAAACAGTTTCTAAGTGAGTTGCGATTTTATTGTCTGATAATAAAATCGAGTCTCGGATTTGTCTGTTCTAGAGAATCCAACGTATGATTGACCATTTGACTATGTTAAATCAATCTAAACATGCATACCAAATTTAACAAAATACAATTTTTTTCCAAATTTTTGTCAGGTGATCTTAGAGATTCTAATTCGAATTTTCAAAATCTGAGGCCGGATTCGTGATCAGCGACCTCAAAAACCCATGTATACCAATTTTCAACAAAGTTCAATTTTTCCAAATGTCAAGTGATCTTAGAGGCTCTGATTTGAATTTTCAAAATTTGAGGCCAGATTCGTGATCACCGACCTCAAAAACCCATGTATACCAATTTTCCAAAAAATTCAATTTTTTTTCCAAATTTTGGTCAAGTGATCTTAATTCGTCAATTCATCCAAATTCTATATCGACCCTAATTTTCACATGTTGCCAACAATTGATGTTAGTCATGTACATTCTGAGAAAGAAAAAGAAAAAAATCAAGAAAAAAAAATGATCCCTGAATTCTCACCTGAGATCTCACCTGACATGAACCTAAAAATTTTTAGTAGTGTTGACACCAAGTGATGATATAATTCGTCAATTCATCCAAATTCTATATCGGCCCTAATTTTCACATGTTGCCAACAATTAATATTAGTCCTGTACATTCTGATGAAAAAAAAAAAATTTAAGAAAAAAATCTCACTTGAGCAATCGGCATGAGATCTCACCTGAGATCTCACCTGAGAATTTTCAGTAGGGTATAGTCCTCGAATTTGTCATAGAGAACTTTAAAGTCGTCCTATTGTGACTCCCGATATTATAGCGGTGTAATCGATTGCTTAAATAATCAAACTAACATATATTTTGTCAAGAAATTATTTTTAACGGCTAAAATACGCCTTGATTTGAAGATCCGGCTTCTCTCTTTGGCCATCAGGTGCCGAACTGTTGTACGAGCCGTTTACGTGGTTGCTTTTGCTATTATAATCATAGCAATACAGTTAGAACGAGAAAAAAAACTCATTTTTGAAAATCGTTTTTCAAGGGTAGTTTTTAATCAAATCAATCGAAACTTTTTTATAATTATAAGTGTATCCATGTAGTATACAAGAATATTTTTTTTATTTTTTAATAAAATGGCGGCCGTTAGATAGCGTTGAAAAAGTACTTCTATTTTGCTTGTGCCGGCTCTCATGGTTGCAATTTTGATCGGAAATAAAAAAATCAAAAAATTTACATTAATTATACATTCACAGTTAGCAGATGAATTACAAAAAAAGTGAAAAAAAAATTTGCACTTTCGGCGTAATTTTTTCGAAAAACTCTAATTTTTCGAATTTTTTTCCCGCCATTTTATCACATCTTTCCGTATTAGGCTATTTCATCACGTGACTAGCAGACGGCGCGAACCCAAGCTGGGGGTACAACACTCCATAAGAGAGCATGGGAAAATTTCTGTAAATAATTTTCTTGCCGTATAAAAACCGTGAATTTGAAAAGTACGCCCCAATTCGGGAACCTTGAGGCACCAGGTTCCAGGTAAAAATTATTTGAGCGAGTTTAGAAATTGGATTCCTTTGTAAATCGAAGATCAAATGAACAGTCCGCACGTTCCTCAAGGTTCCGTCCAGTCAGCTGATAGAAACATTTGTTTTTTAGATATTAACAATAAATAAAAAAGTTTAGAGTGATTGTAAGTTACACATTAATTATAATAATTATTTTAGATGTAAAAAATATTTTTTTTAAATAATTATTATCAAAATAATTTGGAAAATTATTAACAATAAATAACATGATGATTGATGTGTATCACTCTGAAAACGTTTATTATAAATGATAAGTAACTTCCAATCACTATAAACTTTTTTATTTATTGTAAATATCTAGAAAACTAATTTTTCTATCAGCTGACTGGACGGAACGTTGAGGAACGTGCGGACTGCTCATTTTATCTTCCATTTACAGTAGATCCGACTGCTAAACTCGCACAAATAATTTTTGCATTAAACCTGGTGCCTCAAGGTTCTCGAGTTGGGGCGTATTTTTCAAATTCACGGCTTTTTTACGGCAAGAAAATTATTTACAGAAATTTTCCCATGCTCTCTTATGGATTGTTGTACCCCCAGCTTGGGTTCGCGCCGTCTGCTAGTCACGTGATGAAATAGCCTAATACGGGCGCGTAGAGAGCAACAGTGGGGCGGATCACACAGACACGGAGAAATGTTTGAATGTGTACCAAATTGCCCCACGGCAGTAAAAAAAGTGGTGGGGACTCTTTCCCGTCCCATCTGTTACCCCGCAAACGAAATAAGTATATATATATACTAGGTCCGTGACTACAACACAGTTGTGATTGGTCGCAGTCATGGTCGTAGTCGGGATTGTAGGCGATTGTTGTTCTAATCTGTTGGGCGGGCGGCCGGCAATGTACTCCTGTAACGAGTAATGATGGCTAATATTGGTGTTGGTTCGTGACTGCCACGGGCGTATCAGCGGTGTGGGTGACGAGTGCGTGCCCGAGTGCATCAGCAAGATGACGCACAAGTGTTGTGTACGTGAATGCGAAGAGGCAGTGAAGGAGACGCGCTCGCGAGGCCTGCCACTGCACAAGTTCCCCAAGGACCTGGTGCTGCGTGCAAGATGGCTCAGCTCTGGTGGCTTCGATCCGGACTTCCGTCCCACCTCCGGCCAGACGGTCTGCTACAAGCACTTCAAGCTCGCTGACTACGAGCTGTCCGGGCGCAGCCACAAGCTCTTCCTCAAGAAAGGCTCGGTCCCCAGCGTGTTCACCAACTACGAGCGTCACCCGGACCCTATCGCTGCTCACACAGACCTCGTCGCGTCTCGGCTCCAGGCACGCGAGGCCAAGCACCAGCTCCAGCTCTTGCAGTCCCAGTCCCAGCCCCAGTCACAGCCACAGCCACAACAGCTCAGCGAGCCACGCACTGTTGACCATGAGCTGACCGTACTCAAGCCTCTTGACGGCCTTGACGCTTTGACCCCCTTGCTGGCCATGGCTGCCCAGTCGGAGGTCCTGCCCCAGTCTCAGCTTCAGCCTCAGCCAGCCCCTGTTGCATCATCCAACCAGCCACCACAAAATGTACTTGCGCTATACTATATTGAACTCTCTAAATCCCACTGCGATCACGCTTCTTGCATTCTCCCAAACTCACCATTCACTTTTTCATTAGCTATTATCCATCAACTCTAGAGAAATTGAAAAGAACTTGCTCTTCTTTACCAACACTCCAATTCTACTTCATAAATTAATATATTTGTCTATCTTGTTCAACTCTTTATTACAAACCACTCATTTAAGCTTTATCTTTGACATCAGTGTGATCGCAGTATAGTATTGTGCTATTCTTATATTTGTCAAATGTATATATATCTAAAGTTTGCATCGTTGATAACCTACACATTTTTGGGAAATAGTGGATTTGATATTTCTGAAATTATATCATTGGTTCAAGTTTCCCTGGACAGCATATATATGATATAGAGGGTCAAAACAACCCTAAGAACCACCAAACTACTCCTTTTGCAGAACTGAGTTGTTCTGGGATCATTGGTTATAAATGATGTAAACTTTAAATGTAAATTTATTCTCTTTGTATATTGACTCTAATACTATCAATTAGATTTTGATACCTGAAATTAATATTTCACAAGGGTGACAAGCTCATTTTAAGAAGTTATTTTGTTGAAAAAATAGGTTGATATCACAAAAATGTACAAGTTCTAACAAGGGTTTTAAAGAAATGATTGTTCATGATGGAGGATGAGTATATAGTGTCTTAGAAAGGAACAAGTTCAACAAAAGTTTTAATTTCAAGAAGTTCCGATGAACTTTATCATATCAAAATATATGCAACTCTTCCCTTCTGTTTACTTCTACTCTTTCTGTAACAGACCCAAAACTAAAGTACCATGATAACAAGTTGCAATTTTCTATTTCTCTGCAGCCAAAAACCATCTTATAATTAGTAAATTTATAAAGTCTTAAATCCTTATACTTGAAAATATAAAGGTTACAATAATACACACACCAACTGAAAAAATGTATGGTCAACAAAAATAATAAAGATGAGTAGATATACACATATATTTGAACAAACGGACAGAGTATCATACCTTTGGATCTTGGATCATACTGAAACTCTGTGAGATGGTTTTTGTGAGACAGTCAAACAGGTGATGTGTACAGTCACAAGGCCTAACACTAAAAAAATAATCTATCGATAACAAGTCTACATGAAATCTACAGTGGATAAATATCTGCTGACTTGCCGTTCTCCTACTGATTTTCTATGTACTTGTTTCAACTTGTGCATTCTGGCGTGATATGACATTGTAGTGATATCAACATGAGCTTATATAAAATATAAGTTAGAAAGTAGGGACAAAAATTAATTCAAACAATCAATTTGTACAGGTGAAACCCAATGATCCCAAGTCCAAAATGTATAGTCGAGCTGGCTTGAATTTCTCAGCCGGATTTAAGTTAGAGGCAAAAGATTTCAATGAGAAATGGTATTCTGCCAAAGTTGTTGAAACTGACTGGATTGAAAGAGAAGTACTAATTCATTTTGACAAATGGAGCTCAAGATACGATGAATGGATTCCCATGGATAGTTCAAGATTGCGAGTGCCAGCAAATACTAAAGAAACAAAATTGAAAGAATTTGCAGTTGGAGAAAGAATCTTAGCCACATGGGTTGATGGAAAGAAGTACCCAGCTAAAGTAAATGCGTCACTGGAAAATGATAAGTATGATGTGTTGTTTGATGATGGGTATTCCAAAATTCTCAGAACATCTAAGATGACAAAACTTTTGGAAGTTGCCGATAATAAAGTGGAAGAAGCATATGTAGGGAGTAAACAAGAAAGAAGAGATAAGAAGCGAAAACATAATGTAGCTGAATTATTTACTCATCATGCCAAGAAAAAAATGAGGAATGATAATGAAAAATATAAAAAACAAGATTTTAATGATCCTTATAATGTCAAGTGTGCTACTAACTGGGAGTCTGTCATGGATTTGAAAAAATCTGAACCAGATCTGGGAGTTAATCTTTATCAACATGAAGAAAGAGCAGGTATGATATCGAACCAAAATATTTTTCTGTTACTTTTCTGTGAGCAAAAGCTGATCAAAAACTTAATTGCAGGTCCAAATAGTGCCATAGATGAAGATTATGCTACATTTATTGGTAATTTAAGAGTTGAAATTGAAGACAGTTCTTACAAATGTCCAAAATCTGGCTGTAATAAGAATTTTAGAAAAGAAAATCTCCTACAAATGCATATTAAACACTATCATCCTGAATATTCAAAATTTTTGGGCTCAACGCCAAATGTTGCTGATCTAGCCTATGCTAGAACAGTAGGAGAATCATTTGAAGATCTTATTCCCAAGAAAATAAGAATGCCAATACCTCAAACAAGTTCAACTGCTCAAGGGCAAGCACTTACAACATCTCACATAAGTGATACAGATTTTGTTCAAAATGTTGATAATAAACTATATGCTGAACATGATAATAGCGCCCCCGAAGATAATTTGTCAGAGCAAAGTAATAGTTGTACAATGTCTCCTGGTAGATTGTTTGATATGCGGTTAAAAGAAGAAAGAACTCATACAGGTATAAAAACATTACCTCCTGTCAGACAGCATACAGTCGTAGAAGCAGAAGACAATGAACAATTAGATTATTCAAATATTTCAAACGACAACCAAAAAGTAAACTTGTTTGACAAAGGAAAAATTAGTAAAAAAAGAGAACCGTACAGTGAATCATTAGGAAACATCAAAAAACCACGAGGACTATCAGAAAATGAAGAAATTTATGATAATTATGATGACAGCTTCTTAGATGGCGACGATTTCTCTGATTATAGATGTAATAATAGCACTGGGTTGTCTGAGACAGACAACAATGAAAGTGTTCGAAATAAAAATGAAAATCTTATATTAGTGAATGGTGAATTGATTAAAGTTGAAAAACTTCGCAAAGAGGAAATAATAAACTGCACCTGTAGTATAACTGAAGAAGATGGTTTAATGATACAATGCGATCTCTGCTTGTGTTGGCAACATGGTCATTGCAATGCCATAGAGAAAGAGAAAGATGTTCCTGATAAATATATATGCTACATATGTCAACATTCATTTAGACAAAGACCTTCAAAAAAATATTTCCAAGATCAAGATTGGATTCGTGAAGGTGTGTTACCTAGCATACGTAAATACCCTAGAAATATATCTGAATCAAACGAAAGAACTGCTATGTTGAAACGAACATATGATTTGGTTGCTGGACTATTAGAAATCCAAAATTTACTTCATAGTCTAAGAGTCAAAGTTAATATTGCTCAAAAGAAAGATCATCCAAAGCTCTATCTTTGGGCAACAAATTGGAGTAAAATAGAAATTCCTGCTTTAAAAATGGAACCAGTACCAATCATGGAAATTATAAAAACTGAAAACTCATATGATGAATACTTTGATGAAAACATGAAAGATGGATTAGAGTTTTCTTTCTCTGCAAAGCTTGATCCAGATCAAAAATTAATTACATCTGATACAGAGTTAATGAAAATTCTGGAAGAAGATAATCCCCAAAATGAAGAACCAGAATCTTCAGTAAAGTATTCGGCAACTAATAATTCTAAAGATGATGGTCAAATATTGTCAGATACATTGACAAAAAATGGATTTGAAGAACAAGATCAACAAGTACCATTAATAAAAACTGGAATGGGTTATCGCAACTCCCCAACAAAAGTCAATTCAGTTTCCAAAACTTTGGAAAATTCCAACAAAACACAGGATATGAACAAGTTTTTAGATAATTCACAACCAGTAATACCAGTACCAGAAGCTCCAATTGATCCTGTTGAATGTAAATTTCGATTACTGGAACATATAAGCCATTTTCAAAATTATATAGATTCTGTTTTGAACTTTGTAGAAACACAATTATCGGCCTTGGAAGATATAAATGTTAGTGAAGATAAAAATAATAGACATATACAATCAAAACAAACAATACAAATGTTACTTAATGATCTAGAAACAATAAGAAAATTAGCAGCCCTGTGTTAATTGATGTTTCAACTTTACGTACATGAATTTCATTGTATACTATTGATATCACATGCAAATAACTTAGTAAGCTTCTGTACAGTTATCAATAAGTCAAAATATTCATTAGAAATATATTTTGTATATCAGAATACATTATTTCATGCAGTCCCATCGATTCATGGTTGTCATAGGGTTGGAAAACTAACATTGTTAGAGAATAAGTTGAAGGCAATATTGGAATGATAATGTGAAATAAATTTACAAATCAGAGTCGCGACTATTAAATCTTGAGAAATAGAAATTTTGTTTTAATCGATTTAAAAAAATTGAATAAATCCATATCAGAAATTCAATTCTATTAATTTTTAAATCGTTAAACTTGACTCGATTTTTTGCGTTATCAGTTTATGTAGCTTCATATAACCTAAATTGAGAATTCAAATGGTAATAATTTCAAAAAGATTACAGAAGATCGTGCAAGGCATTAAGGGGGCTTCAGCGAGTTATCATTGTATTATAGAATGAACTCAAACTTTCATAGAAATGTACCTAGCACAACCAACTTTCAATTGCAACAAAGAAAATCATGGGTCAACATGGTCGTTTCCATATGAACGCTATAACAAAAATGACATTTTTTACATAGGCTCTTATGGCGAGAATCGATTAATCCCTTTTCAACTAAATATGATCTCATGGAAAAATTTGAAAAAATTCTAAGTAATAGGTTTTTATAAGTAGATTATAATATGATCGCGAAAATCGTATGTCGCCATCGAAATAAGATTGTAAAACTGATAAAAGTGGATTTTGATGAATTTGACAAGTGTTTATGTGCAAATCTTGACGTAGTTATAATTTATTTTCCCTTTTCAAGTATCCATAAGTAGTCTAGGATAAGACTGATCTACTTTAAAACAATATAATTCGGAGAATTTCGAAAAATAATTCAGGCACCCCCAGTAGGGCCCCGCATTGGTACGGCACCTATAAACACCTATAAACGCTGAAGCCCCCTTAAGGTAGCAATTCCATGGCTACCGGACTCAAATTAGCACCCAAATTTTTTTCATTCCAAATCATCATTATTCATACTTAAAATCGTTTCTAAATTATTATCACGATTTTTCGTCATGGTCGAGACTTGTTTGAAAGTAAATATTGCAGAATCGAAAGATTCACCGGTCATTATTTTGACTAGTTTTTTCTGGTAGTGGGCTAGCGGACATAAACACAGCAACACTGAAAATCTGCTGCAGTTAACCTCTACTCATTTGTGAGCAACAGTTTGAGTTGGAGGGGGTGATGGAATTTCCACCTTAAGAGGAACAAAGAATAGTTATACATAAGTATAATTTATCTCGTAAGGACAACGCCATTAAAAAACAGATGCGTCTCGGAATGCCCGGCAGAAGTGAAACTTCAAGTATCATGGTTGGAAGTTTTACCGAATCGAGTAGAATTTAGTAGGTGTGAATATTGAGTTTTACGATTTATCTTTTAGGTACGATTTCATCGGAAGTAATAAGAGGAAGCTAGGAACGTTATGTCGTAATGGATATGCAATTTATGCCGAAGTACGTTGAAAAATCGCATAAACTGCACTCTAGAATTAAGGGTTAATATCTGGCAAATGTTTTTTTTCTTTTCATTTTTTTTATTGGCTTAAATCAAGCTAAAACTATCCTAGAATCTAAATCTACAACTTCCAAGTACTGATCTAAACTCCAAATTCGTTTAAATCAATTTTTACCGAACAACTTTTACATAAGATACATAGCATTTTGAAACTTTAAACGCGTTTTTCTCAAAACCATGTTTTCAAACTCGGCGAGCAGTAGAACTGAAAAAGTTTACATCCGATTGACTTGAAATTTCAATTGTAGCTTCTTCATGAGATTATCTAGTGAAGTACACACGATTTTAGCGATTGATTGACAAGAAAAAGAAGTTATAAACAATTAAAGTCGACTTTTTTTGTCTAAAAAAAAATTATTTTTTCGTCCCAGCGGGAGCAAGTGCCAATTTTGCTTCCTGGTTTCGCAAAGAATGACACTTTTCTCCCACTGGAGACGAAAAATAGCATATGCACCTCG
The DNA here is from genome assembly GCA_020882685.1 of Aphelinus atriplicis. Lineage (NCBI taxonomy): Eukaryota > Metazoa > Arthropoda > Insecta > Hymenoptera > Aphelinidae > Aphelinus > Aphelinus atriplicis. Next base: position 31,541,328 of record CM037073.1, read on the forward strand.
CTCAACTAGGCTATTTCGTCACGCGCAAACCCACGACCCTCGCTACGCTCGGGTCGCAAACGTTTTGCGTGCCGAAATCGCCTAACCTCGCTCAGGTGCATAATATACGTGCGTATTTCAAACCGTCGCCATTTGGCGAAAAAAAATTCTAAAAATATAATGATGTGTACTTCACTAGATAATCTAATAAAGAAGCTACAGTTAAAATTTCAAGTCTATCGGATGTAAACTTTTTCAGTTCTACTGCTCGCCGCGGAAGAACTTTCTAAAAAAGTGGTTCACGGCAATCGCTGCACAGCCGCCATTTTGTAGAAAAACTAACGATAAAAAATTTTCTAATATTCTCCAAGAGTTGATTAATCCAATGATATATTATTCATATACCTTACATCTCAAATGTTGTTTAAAAAAAATCATGAAAAAAGCCTTGTTTTTTTGAGCATTTAGTGGATATTACCCCTTAAGTGCGCATTCGACGCTCTGCGTATTTGTCAAATATATTTTGTAATTTTATCTTCAATATTTTGGCATCAATTTTTACTGATTACAGTCTTGGAGCATTGAGAAATAGTTCATTTTGTTTCCATTTCTTGTATCATATTCTTCACTCGCCGGAGCAAGGAGAAATTTAGTTAGAAAGTGCATCAAACATTAATGATCAAAATACATACTAGATGTAATAATTAATATTGCTGATCATAAACTATAAAGTTGAGTAAACATAAACATTGGTACTATTATGAGAAGAAATAACCTCAAACTTTTCACCAACATGATTAATAAAGAATCAACTGATGATTCACCTTGAATGTACGAATTTAAGATGGATGCCGGATAGTAAACATGGATAAGATTGTTTAAGATCTTTAGTGTAATGTTTGATACAATTGACCAATATCGTTACGTTATACGATGAGCAAACAACAAATAGGGGCTGCGAGTAAGATCAGTGTACAGTGCCAATTATGCAAAAGAATTGTTTTTGATGAAACCCCTAGTAAAAATAATTTTTGTACATAATTGTACAAAAACGTATAGAAATGAACAAAAACGTAGAAAAACGTACAAAAATGTTTATAAATGTCCCATTTGGAACAACTTTGAAAAACTGTTCACATTAAACTTTTGTACAATTTTGTACACTTTTCTGCAATTCTATACGTTTTCGTACGTTTCCGTACATTTTTATACGGTTTTGTATGTTTTTGTACGTTTTTACATGGTTATGTATGTTTTTGTACATTTTTGTACGTTTGTATACGTTTTTGTACGTTTTTGTATATTTTTGTACATTTTTGTACGTTTTTATACATTTTTGTACGTTTTTGTATGGTTATGTATGCTTTAATTTGTACATGTTTGTATACGTTTTCGTACGTTTTTGTACATTTTTGTACATTTTTGTACGTTTTTGTATGTTTATGTATGCTTTTGTACATTTTTGTACGTTTGTATACGTTTTTGTACGTTTTTGTACATTTTTGTACATTTTTGTACGTTTGTATATATTTTTGTACGTTTTTGTACGTTTTTGTATGTTTATGTATATTTATATACATATGTATACGTTTTTTATACTTTAAAGAAACCCTTTTAGTAACTTAATCTTTATTACATATTTATATATAATTACATTTATTTGATCATTTTTACATGAAAAAATTGAACAAATTATTTTTGTAATCAAAATTTGATCTGAACAGTTCATAATACTACAAATAACATGTACATTAGTTTGATTTTTTACCCATGGCACCTTCAGCAATTGTGCTACAATAAAATTGATCATCGCAATGTATGAGTGAACTCGGTCTAATTATATTCATACACCGTATAAAAGTAAAATCACTGAGCTGTCTATTTACAATTTTTACATGATTCACATTCGCATTAAAGCACTCATATTTTACATTTAGTACATTCATGAAAATTATTACAATATCAGTATCGACGTACTTCATTTTGCATATATTTTTTATTAATCCAAATACAGAATAATTTGTCACAATGATAGAATCGTTGTTTCTTTTAGATTTTATATAAGAGCAACTACTATATCGGCGACCTTTATGAATAAATTTCATGTATCTATAACATTCTCTCAGCTTTGTCACATAAAAAATTTCCCTGAGGCACTTCATTTCATTTCCTTTAAGTCGATAATTTTTTTTTTCTTCCAAAGGCTATCACCACCTGGGTATCTCTCTATATTAAAAGCCAGACCGCCGCCGCCGCCGCCGCCGCCGCCGTGAAAGTTTTCGACCCCTTTTTGGCTCCCCTTTTTGGCTCCCCTTTTTGGCTCCCCTTTTTGGCTCCCCTTTCTTGCTTCCCTTTTCTCACCCCTTTTTTTACCCCTTTTTTTACCCCTTTTTTTACCCCTTTTTCCACCCCCTTTTTCCACCCCTTTTTCCCCCCTTTTTTCACCTTTTATTCCACCTCTTCCACCCCTCAGTTGAAGGTCCATTTTTGGAACTGTTGATGACTAAGAAGTAAGAACATCGAAGCTCGGATATTTACCATAGCAACCGTTGTTTACGTCCTTAGTAACCGTTACTATGGAGTGGGAAAAGTCAGTTAGAGGTCCATTTTCGGAACTGTTGATGACTAAGAAGTAAGAACATCGAAGAGCGGATATTTACCATAGCAACCGTTGTTTACGTTCTTAGTAATCGTTACTATGGAGTGGGAAAAGTCAGTTAGAGGTCCATTTTCGGAACTGTTGATGACGAAGAAGTAAGAACATCGCAGCTTGGATATTTACAATAGTAACCGTTGTTTACGTCCTTAGCAACCGTTACTATGGAGTTGGAAAAGTCAGTTAGAGGTTCATTTTCGGAACTGTTGATGACTAAGAAGTAAGAACATCGAAGCTCGGATATTTACCATAGCAACCGTTGTTTACGTCCTTAGTAATCGTTACTATGGAGTGGGAAAAGTCAGTTAGAGGTCCATTTTCGGAACTGTTGATGACGAAGAAGTAAGAACATCGCAGCTTGGATATTTACAATAGTAACCGTTGTTTACGTCCTTAGCAACCGTTACTATGGAGTGGGAAAAGTCAGTTAGAGGTTCATTTTCGGAACTCTTGATGACTAAGAAGTAAGAACATCGAAGCTCTGATATTTACCATAGCAACCGTTGTTTACGTCCTTAGCAACCGTTACTATGGAGTGGGAAAAGTCAGTTCCCACACAGCATGAAATATTGCAATGAAATATTTCAAAATATTTCACTGAAATCTTTCAATGTAAGATTTCTGAAATATTTCTGTAAAATTTCTATGTAGTCATCAAAAATTGATTTTCCAATCTCGCAATGAAATATTTCTGTAATATTTCAGGAATATTTCATGAAAGATTCACTGAAAGATTTCTGGAACATTTTTTTGTAAGATTATTGGAAGGCAAAGGCTGCTATGGAATATTTCAGAAATATTTCAGAAATATTTCAACAACTGTTTCACTGAAATATTTCTGAAAGATTTTCCTGTAAGATTATTGAAAGGCAAAGGCTGCGATGGAATATTTCAGAAATATTTCGACAAATGTTTCACTGAAATATTTCTGAAAGATTTCTGGAAGATTTTTTTGGCAGATTTTTTGGAAGTCAAAGGCTGCGATCCAATATTTGAGGAATATTTCAGGAATATTTCAACAAATGTTTCACTGAAATATTTCTGAAAGATTTTCCTATCAGATTATTGAGAGTCAAAGGCTGCGGTGTAATATTTAAAAAAGTATTTCAATGAAACATTTCTTGAAATAATTCTGAAAGATCCGTGGAAGATTTTACTGCAGCCTTTGCCTTTCAATAATGTTACAAAAAATCTACCAGAAATCTTTCAGAAATATTTCAAGGAATGTTCCATTTCAATATTTCTGAAATATTACACCGTAGTCTTTGAATTTAATGACTGACAGGAAAATCTTTCAGAAATATTTCAGCGAAACATTCCTTGAAATATTTCTGAAAGATTTCCGAAAGATTTCACTGTAAGTTAATGTATATCTGAAGTAATTGTAATTGATTCGACAAAATATATCTTTTAATTAACATTTGACTTGGTATTAAAAAAAAGAAGAAATGGACGTAATTTTCTTTCCAAATTGGTCATGATTTGTCATCCAAAATTGAACAACGTCTCCGAGTAAGTTCTCCTATTAGCCGCCAGGGTTCACGTTACTTCCTCGCAAGTGACGGGAAAATGGAACGGTTTGTATATAAGGCCGATTAAGTATATGGTCTCCTAACGCGAGTGCGAACGATAGATGTATAAATATATGTATATGTATAATTTGCGTTGTAATTGCAAGCGAAATAATGTCCAGATGAATAATAATAATAAGGTTATAATATTGGTGAAATATTTCATAAATCTTCCATGAAAGATCCCTCGGGGCTTGATGAATGGCAATTGGAACATTTCAAAAACCTTTCAGAAATCTTTCAATGAAATATTTCAAACTATATTGCTAAAATATTTAAAAAATCCTCCATGAAAGATTCTTTGGTTCTCGATAAATGGTGATTGAAATATTTCGAAAATATTTCAGGAATCTTTCAATGAAATATTTCAAACTATATTTCTGAAATATTTCAGGAATCTTTCAATGAAATATTTCAAACTATATTGCTGAAATATTCCAGAAATCTTTCATGGAAGATTCGTCGGTTCTCAATGAACTGTCATTAAAATATTCCAAAAATATTTTAGGAATTTTTCAATGAAATATTCCAAACTATATTGCGGAAATATTTCAGAAATCTTTCATGAAAGATTCTTTGATTCCCGATGAATGGTCATTGAAATATTTTAAAAATATATCAGAAACCTTTCAGGGAAATATTCCAAACTATACTGCAAAAATATTTCAAAAATCTTTAATTGAAATATTTTTTTGCAGCCTTTTCGCGGACATATAAATATTTCAGAAATATTTCAGTGAAAGATTTCTGAAATATTTCAAATCTTTCTTACAAATATTTCTGAAATATTTCAGAAATATTTCACGCTTTGTGGGTTAGAGGTCCATTTTCGGAACTGTTGATGACGAAGAAGTAAGAACATCGCAGCTCGGATATTTACCATAGCAACCGTTGTTTACGTCCTTAGCAACCGTTACTATGGAGTGGGAAAAGTCAGTTAGAGGTCTATTTTCGCAACTGGTTGATGACTAAGAAGTTAGAACATAGAAGCTCGGATATTTACCATAACAACCGTTGTTTACGTCCTTAGCAACCGTTACTATGGAGTGGGAAAAGTCAGTTAGAAGTCCATTTTCACAACTGGTTGATGACTAAGAAGCTTGGATATTTACCATAGCAACCGTTGTTTACGTCCTTAGCAACCGTTACTATGGAGTGGAGGAAATGAGTTAGAGGTTCCTTTAGTTTTCTCAGAGAGTGGCGATTAATGCAAGTTGAGGTTCAATTACAATACTTTTAGAAAGCACACTGCTGAGGCACTTGGCAGTGGTTTTTCCAACTGCACAGGATACAAAATCTTTCAATCTTTTTCGAAATCTGCTGCCGAGAATCCGAAATGAAACACGCGAAAAACCTAAACCAAAAAACCGCTGCCAAGTGCCTTAGCAGTATGTTTTCTCAAAGAGGCTTTAATGAAACAGAACTTACGTTTTGGCTCCCCCTTTTGGCTCTCCTTTTTTGCTCCCCTTTTTTCTCCCCTTTTTAATCTCCCTCTCCCCTATTTAGCTCTCCGTTTACCCTCCTTAGGTGTTTCCTTAGCCACCACTTTAGAAATAATTAGATTGAATTGGACTGATCAATTTATAGATTTTGTGTCAATACAATGTATCGTTTCCACGCCACTTTGCAGTAGATACCAGCGCGTTTCTGATTAGTGGTATCCCCATATAGTTCACATTATACATATTTATATATATATATGTGTGTGTGTGTACATATATATATACATATATACATATATAATGTATACAATATAGGCCTATTCCACCCACACTATTAAAAACAATAGTTTCATTAAAATATATAATAAAAAAGAATATATTATTTTTATTAATTTAAATTATATATGAATATGTAAATATTGTCTTTAATAGTGTGTGCTGAAATAAACAGGAATTTAATATCTGTAATTTTATGATAACGACGTAATGTAATTGTAATTATAACGTACTCTTATTATTTGGGTTCAGGGATCCAAGAGGTCTGAATTTTAAAATTGATATTCTAATTTGTATTTCGCATTTAAATATTTTTATATTTTCTTTCTTTTCTTTGTCTTCATTTATGGATTTTGATCGGAGTCATGGTCATGCTATAGAAAATTTTTTATAATAAATATATCTCTTATATTACACCCTAAACATCTTTGATTTTTTGGGATCTTTATATTTTTACCCAAAACATTTTTGAGCCTTCCAAATTTGGTTATGTCCATTGGTTCTATGTTCTTTAAACATTTTAAATTTTCTTTCTCTTTGATAAGGAGTACATATGATTTTCCTAATAAAGACGTTTATATTTAAGCATTTCATCTATATTCATAAGTATATCTATTTATTTAACATGTTTATGTACCAGATTCTTGTAAATCACCAACTATTTCTATTTTGGTTCCTCTATTAATTTGTTCATCTAATTCGAACCAAATTATGATATCTAATTTATATGTTCCATCTGCTATAACTGCAAAATATTCTGATATATTTTCATTCTTCTGAATGAATTGATTTCTCAAGTACCCAGATATTTCTGTAAATATAGTACGTTGAATATTAATTATAGCTTATCAAATTGAAAAACTTTATATAGATATTCACTTATATATCCATTATTATTAGGAATTTCTGAAAATGTAATTTCTGTCGGTCTCGAAGTATTAATGAATTCTCCTAATTCATTAATAATTGAATATTTCTGGAGATTCAATTCAAAAATGACATTTCCTTTAGAAAAGCTTGTAGATTTCGAGACTGAGACCATTTCTAATAATATTTTCTGTAATAAAAAAAGGTATTAATTAATACAATTATAGGTAATAATACAATCAATACTAATTGTATTATTACTAATTGAAGTTTTATACCTGCTTCAATTGTATCTGTGACCGAAATTTGATAATATTTGAATCATATATATTACATTGAATTTTGAGGCCCTCATTATTATTCAAAATGAATTTCATGATCTTGAAAGACTTATTGGTACTTTTATTCGTGAAACTACATTCCTGTATAATTTCATCGATAAAGCCTACCACGCAACTATAACAAAAAATTATAAATGATTATAATTTCATTTTGGATGTAGTATATTCGAAGAAAAGGACATACGCTGTTTTATCTCCAATCTCAATCGCTTTTATATATGTCGATGAAGAAAATGGTATATTTTTCATTTTTTTATTCTGTTTTTCAATATTATCTGAAGATCGCTTTGACATCTTATTGTTCTATAAAAATATATGATTTTTATAGATGGATATAAATTGTTTTATATTTTATATCTAAGTAAAATAATCACAATGAATTTTTAAATGCCGAGTTAAATGATATTTTCTTTTAAAACATAAACCACATCTCAAACAATGATATGATCTTATAGATTGATGTTCTTTCACATGCCGGACAAAGTTTCTTTTATCTTGAAATATACTCTTACAAATTGAACATAAAAACGTATGCATTTTCTTGAAGTGTTCTGTATAAAATTTGTAACTTGTGAAATGCTTTGTACACATTAAACATTTGAATATTTTCATGCTCCTGAAAAATATAATATACAAGAAAACATGTTTTTTTTCATCCCCCTATTAGGGATTAGACAAAACTAATGAAATATAAATATGTTCTTGATCATTATCAAAAAAATTATCATAACTTCCATAAATTTTGTTACTCAAGTAAATTATATAATTTTCATGATTTAAAATATCTTCAAAATCACTTGATTTTGGCCCGTATTCATTTACAAAACGAAATTTAGCAAATTCAAGTATATCATCTAATAAATGTTCTGGAATATCTGTTAATTTATCGAAAATACAAGTAAATGAAGGATGATTTATTATTATATCATTCCATAAATTGAATTTATCCATTTTTCTTTGCCAATATCTATTATATTCTTGAGTATCCCTGTCTTCTTTTTCTAGGAATGATATATATAAATCATCTTCGATAAAAAATTCATTAATAACTGAATTATACTGCCCATAAATACGGTAGTTTGGATTGAAATTTCGATCAACAAAATAATATCGTTCTACATTTTGGTCCCATTGTGGTTCCATAGTTCCAAATAGTTTCTACAACAAAAGTTTATGTAATGTAAGTTTAAGTAAACAAGGAGACTTACCAAATAATGCGTTTATTCTAAACATCTACAACAAAATTCACAAGAGAAGTATATTATGAATGAATTATTGTTTCATCTAGATCCAAGGATATTTTCTCTTTATGTTCCTGTTACAGTAATATAACAATTTTATTATGATATAATACACAACACAAAAAACAATAGTGAATTATTAATACAACCAGGCCCGGTAAAATTCAATCTCTCCGGCATATAATTTAATATAGTAACCGGAGACGAAATGAACCCGGACCCGGATATTATTTGTGATGTACTCCATGATCAAAGGTGGAGGTTCACAAATTTTCTGTTCACACACACAGCACTGGAGATCCTGATCTTCCCATTTTTCCTCGTGACAAGTAGGAAATACTTTAAATCTATCCATCTATTTAAACACAATTACAATATATTAACTTAATACAATACTGAAATTAAAATATTTTTCAAAAAATTAACTCACCGTCACATCAGTCTCAATACTAAAATGCCCCAACAACGCTACGAGTATCTTTCGAAATATTGCGAACATTTTTTATTGATCTGTTAGCTGATCTGATCACTGTTGACTTTAATTTGCTTTAACCTAAAGTTAATCTAAAAAAACGAACGTTTAACATGAATATAGTTGACATTAATCTTTTATTTTAATTCCAATCGATTCGTTCAGATTCGATCAGATCAGCTAACAGATCAGTAGAAAATGTTCGGAATACTACGAGAGTTATTCGTAGCGTTGTTGGGGCGTTTTAGTATTGAGACTGATGTGACGGTGAGTTAATTTTTTGAAAAATATTTTAATTTCAGTATTGCATTAAATATAATATTGTAATTCTGTTCTAATTAGATTTAAACTATTACCCACTTGCCACGTAGGGTGAGGTAAACTTAGGACACTGCTCCGCAGTGTATTGGGGGGTTGGCGAGCGAAGCGAGCAGGGGGTACCCCCTAGTATGATTAAAAATAAGATCAAAGACTAAACATCAAAGAATAAAATAATGTAGGTGTACATGAAGGTTGTGATTCGATTAAGTTATTCAGACTGCATATAAATAACACACACACACACACATATATATATATATATATATATATATATATATTACTTAAATGTGAATTTGTTGTGCAATTTCATTGCATTTCGTACTTTATACTTGTGTTTGAACAAAAATTTTCAATTGATATTTTAAATATATTGTTTAAGGGATGTGATTTAGAAATACTTTTTTCAATATTTCGTTAATATTCTTCAATTATTTTGTAAGACAAATATGTGCTCAATAAATGAGATTAAGTGAACATTTCCCTGTTTCAGGATTTATTGAATATATTACAAAATTTTTTTTTTCTCCCAAAGGCTATTACCACCTGGGAGTGTGCCTAATATTACAAAATACATTCTATATTAACAGAGAATTTCAAGTTCCATTCCACTATGTTAATTTCCTATAAAACGTACAAAAACGTGCAAAAACGTACAAAAACGTACGAAACTGTACAAAACTGTACATAATCATACGAAAACGTACAAAAACGTACAAAAACGTACAGAAACGTACAGAAACATTAAAAAATGTACAAAAATGGATATAAATGTATTTTTTGTTCCAAATGGGACGTTTATAAACAGTTTTGTACGTTTTTGTACGTTTTTGTACGTTTTTGTACATTTTTGTACGTTTTTGTGAGGAAGTTATTTTTAATAGGGACGAGTAAAAAGAATTCCAAGTTTCATTATACTAATATGTAAAACTCATGAAATTGGCTATAATATTGATAAATTTATTCAAAAGTGTGATCATAAGATGCACTATTCCATAAAGAACTCAAATATATAGGGTTCCCCTGGATTGATTGATATTAGCTAATTTCAAAAGTAAATACTTCAACCCATTAAATCCCAAATTGCAGAAATTTTATTTGTACTTTCGAGCTCGAATAATTTGATGAATAAGATGGAAGGTTCATTGCAAAATAGTCATTCCTACTATTTTCGCGGGTATGCTGTCTTTTTAACCATAGTTAAAAAGACTGAAAAAATTGATTTTCAATAAATGTTTTACAAATTAAAATAAAAAATGCGATTTTTTGGAGCACTTTTTTTTCAATCCAAAATTAGAGGAAGGAATTTTATTTTTACTCTAGAAAATATGCACAAAAGAGCACAAAATATTTGAACTTTCCAAATTCGATGAGTTTCTTCGACTATTATTTTTTGCAGCAAAATGGCGGCCAAAAAACGAGAATCAATATTTCGGATTTTCATTTTATCAATATTTTGAAGCATACATTTATATATTCGATATATTTCTTTGAAATTCTGTATACAGGGGATTTCAATATCGCTGATAACGATTTTGACATAAAATTCTCAAAATTATGGATCCAAGATGGCGGTTTCAAGATGGCGGCTCATGATTTTGTACACTTTTAGTTGGAGGTTCGTGAAAATGTGAATAAAAGGGTTTCTGAATCTCTACTGCTGGAATAGATTGTTGGTTTTTCCATCTGTTTTTCTAGCATAATATTGAAAATGTTGAAAATTGTCCACCGCCATCTTGAAACCGCCATCTTGGATACAGAATTTTGAGAATTTGATGTCAGAATCGTTATCAGTGACATTGAAAACCCCTGCATACGGAATTTCAAAGAAATATATCGAATATAAAAATATATGCTTCTAAATATGGATAAAATGAAAATCCAAAATATTGATTCCCGTTTTTTGGCCGCCATTTTGCTGAAAAAAATCATAGTAAAAAAAACTCAACGAATTTGGGAAGTTCAAACATTTTCTGCACTTTTGTGCATATTTTCTACACTAAAAATGAAATTCCTTCTTCCTCTGATTTTGAATTGAAAAAAAAGTGCTCCAAAAAATCGCATTTTTTATTTCAATTTGTTAATTATTTATTGAAAATTAATTTTTTTAATCTTTTTAACCATGGTATCGTGTAAAGCATACCCGAAAATAGTAGGAATGACTATTTTGCAATGAACCTTCCGTCTTATTCATCAAATTATTCGAGCTCGAAAGTACAAATAAAATTTCTGCAATTTGGGACTTAATGGGTTGAGATGGAATTTGAGCCAACGGTACCGGTCGATAGCTGTTCGAATCTTAGCTATGCAGTTTTACAATATAAGTGGATTTTATGAGTGAATATTCATGAATAATACTCAAGGAAGTGAACCATAACATTTTCTTGTTAATATTAGAGAAATAATTGGAAATTCATTTACCGCCCTGTTGAAAAAAATCGACTGGATTTCCAGCTGGATTTGCACTGGATTCCAGCTGGATTTACGCTGGATTCTAGCTGGATTTTGACTGGATTCCAGCTGGATTCCAGCTGGAATTGGGCTGGATACCAGCTGGAAACGAAAAATCCAGGTGAAGTGATGCAGGGAAAATCCAGTGAGTTTCCCGAATAATCCAGCTGGATCCTGAGATAATCCACTGGATTTTACTAGAATTAGGGTTATATCGTTATTATAGATCCAGCAGATTTTCCGAATAATCCAGCTGGATTTTTTTCGGTTTTAGAACAGCAGGCTACAGCGGCGAATCCAGCTGGATTCGACGCCGTAGCTCGGTGCTCTCAAACCGAAAAAATCCAGCTGGATTGTCGAGAAATCCAGCTGGATTATCCGGAAAATCTGCTGGATCTATAATAACGATATAACCCTAATTCTAGTAAAATCCAGCTGGATTATCTCAGGATCCAGCTGGATTATTCGGGAAACTCACTGGATTTTCCCTGCATCACTTCACCTGGATTTTTCGTTTCCAGCTGGAATCCAGTCAAAATCCAGCTAGAATCCAGCGTAAATCCAGCTGGAATCCAGTGCAAATCCAGCTGGAAATCCAGTCGATTTTTTTCAACAGGGCGTCTACTGTGTGTGTAACTGGTAAATCTTGATATTTACCAATTTTCTTGCATATATTGGTTTACTATGGACAACCAAAGAATCTGCCCACTCTGAGACTACTCTGGATACTTTGTTAACATAATAAGCTTACTTTTGGTGGGTATGAAATTCCAATCTGGCCGGTGATCGAAAACAACTTTTGCTTAATTTAGTGCTAAAGTAACTATCATGCTGGTCATGTGACAACCTATGATCTTGGACATGTTTTTTTTTAAAACTTCAAGTAAATACCAGGGGAAAATTTTTTCAAGCCTTTTTTGCCCAGGGGTCTTTTAATGGGTGTAAATAATTTTTAAAGATAGCTATAACATGACAAATATTGGGAAAATAGCAACTTTGGGTCTCTGTCTGCATGGGTTGTAGGGCCCAAAAAAATCTGAGAAAATTCTGGCAACATCAAGGGACCCCAAAGAGTCTCCAAAAAAATGTTCAGTTTTTTATTTTTTTTTCTCACTTACATGACAGAGAATCTATATATATACATATACTAGCAATAATCTCTCGCTCGCTATCGCTCGCTCGAGTGTTTTCTGGACATTTGCGATAGTACTATTTATAATAAAGAATCACATAGAAAATAATAGAATAATTCTTTTATTTTCCAAATCGCAAAATCATTTGAAACAAATTTTGTTATTCGATAGTATTGTGGATACAGCTTAGATACGATTTCTGATAATTTAATCTTGTGATTATTTCGTGGGGCAGGTCAATAAAAGGGCACTGGAGTTTTGATCGGAAAGTCTTTATTAACACGTGCACACGAGCGTCCGAGCTGGCCGAGAGTCGCGTAACTTGTACATGGCGACCAGCGCGACAGCGCCAAGACTCGCCATGGCCGGCAGAGAGGGGAGGAGGGTCGAATGCGTATATCCAACACTCCCTCCCACGAGATTCTCCGGTTCCTCGCCGTCTCTAACTTCTCACTACTTCTTATTTTCTGTAACATAATGAATTAATAATCAAGATCATGATTAATCAACTTAGTAACTAAGTATTTATGTGATTCGAACGGAAGAGGTTTACTAAATATGTCTGCGATTTGGTTCTCAGATTCTACCCAATTTACAACAACCAGTTTCTTTTGAACACACTCTTTTACATGATTCTCCTTCGTATCTATCGAATGTCGCATTTTATTCCCTCCACTCGTCTCAGTATTTATTTTCGCAGCTTTATTGTCGCATCACAGGATCATTGGTAATGGAGGTTCGACCAAGATCAGTCTGAGAGAGTTGTACACAGAGAGCATTCCTGGCTCGCCTCATTCATCGCTACGTATTCTGCCTGAGAAGTAGACAGTGCCACGTATGACTATTTGTGGGTTCGCCACACTATCGCATCTCCAAACAGCCTTATAATGAAGCCAGACGTAGTGAGTGAGTTTTTGCAATCGGCGAAGCTTGCGTCTGAAGAGGCTTGGATATCTTCTGTCTCACCTTTATATCTCAAGCTCAGGCGATTTGTTCCTTTTAGGTAACGGAACACTCTTGATCATTTTCCAATCATCTTCGGTTGGACTTACTTGATATCTGCTCAGAATATTTACTGCATACGAAATATCTGGTCTTGTCGCACCTGCCAGATATAACAGGCTTCCTACGGCTTCTCTGTAAGCAACATTTTCCTTTGGTTTTGGTTTTTGTGAGCAACTCATCATAAGCATCCGTTTCTCTCATTTTTCTGTTCCTATTATTCACTTGAGTAGTGACCATAGGTGTTCTTTGCGGATGTGATTCACTGAATTCAAACCTAGTAAGGATATTTTCAATATATCTCGTTTGGCTCAGCTCGATAATTTTATTTTCCATATCTCGCCTTATACTGATGCCGAGAAATTCCTTGGGCTTACCTAGAATGTTCATTTCGAACTCTTTACTAAGCTTTTTCGTGACCTCTTTCAATTCCTTCTCATCGTTACTCGCCATTAGTAGGTCGTCGACATAGAGAAGCACAATCAGAAATTTTGTACCTTCTCGCCAAGTGAACAAACATGGTTCTAGATCTGAGTTTTGCAAACCTAGATCTTTGGCTGCTTCAGTGAATCTATTGTTCCATTTCTTCGGGCTGATGCGTAATCCATATAGAGCACGCATCACTCGACACACTTGGTTTTTGTTTTTGCTCCGCTGTATATTCCGCACCTTCGGGTATTTCCATATATCTTAAAAAAACTTACATTTGAAAAAGGTATACATTGACGACAAGTATGTTCCTACCTATCCATTGATCCGATGTTTGATTTCTGTTTTTAATTCTTTTTTTTTTAATTGAAAGAATTATAAAAATGTCTCTCTAATCACAGTCAATTAAAATATGTATTCATGGGTATATTTTTCATATACTAACATGATGATTCATTAAAACTCATATTGACAATTGTAACGTACCTATCGGTTTTAGGTGCGTTTGGGCATTTTTTCACGGTCGCCAGATATACTCGTGGTATATCAAATATTTGAATTTACTTTAAAATGAAACATTATCATTGAATAATTTGCCATATATCATATTCATCAAAACGAAGTTGCAGGGTTTCGTACAGGACACTCACTTGTATAGATTGTGTGTGTGTATTAACATATGTAAATGGAGAAGGAGTGTGTTTGGCATGAAAACACCGGCATTGGGCAATGAACCACAACGCTTGGTTTAACAGCCGTGTCACCTAGCTTGGTCCCTTCCAACGTGTGGTTAGACCAGCAGGCTAAGGTGCATGTGTTGTGCACTCAAATGCAGCATCACTTCCTACGTGAGGTTAGATGCATTGCAAGTGAGAGATGTTAAAGCGCTACTGCCAACATGTGATTAAGCGCTTGTGATTTTTAATATGGTTCGGACTCGGTTACAAAATTGCGAAGAGATTGATTAAAAATAAAGTTACTCATTTATTGCAAATTACTAAATTTATGTACAAAGATGTTATAATTAACGCGCAAGTACAAAATTCGCGGCCGCTCGCAATACATGATGTTATATGCGGAGACGATCGTATTCCGACACGCGCTCTACCGATGATCGCGATAGAATGCCTCGTTAGCGGACGGGCGGCCCTTTATATAGTCTAACGCACCATCGCAGGTTATCGTGTTGACTCGTTTTTTAGCTTACTCATTTGATAAATGCCGATAAACGTCACAGTGTGAAGTCGCACACTGGTTCCTTAAGGGTCTATAATCGAGATATTTACAGCTGCTCTCATAGTTCGTTTTTTTACGAAGTTCGCTAATTTTGATAATTTGTTGACTCTAATTATGCAATAACTATCGTCGCTACATACGTGTATGCACCGTCTATCAAAGCCCGAGAATAATACCAATTGCCTAATGTCGAGATATTTTTGTTAAGTTCAATATTTTATAACCTTCAACTAATTGTTTATAACTTTTGTATGTTTTCATCTATATTTGCCAAAAACTCAACATTAGACGATCGAGGCATTAGTTCTCGAAACTTATCCGCAAACAGTTTTAACTTTCATAAAAAATCAACGTCACAATCCGTGTCAACATAATTAATCAATAAGCTGTTGACATTGTTTATTCGCGATGTAATAATTGGATTTTCATATTTCAACTTGTGTTCTATTTTGGGGATCACGTACGAATGCCTAATGTAACGTTTTATCGGAAATTATAATGTAAAAATAATTAACAATAAACAAATAGCATTATTACGTGATGCGTTACGATTCGTTCGCATATCTCCACATAAGGATCTTAGTACTACTTAGGCAGACTCGAATTCAGCTTGAATCATATTTTTTCATAATAAACTACGCCACAAATGCAGTCAACACGATCGCGTAATTTGTTGACTCGTATTACCGAGTATCAAGTAGGTCTGGATAGTTCGCTCTTTTTCTACTGGTCCCGTAACAATGGCGTCTCGAGCCGTATGTCCGCATAATTCGATTTTACATAGTTTCACGCATCATTTCATTATTATTCCGATTTTCATATTTTCTGCATATGGTTAGATATATCTATATACATATATTTTGAATCTACTCGACGATTCATGTATGCCGCGTCGCGTGCGTGCAGGCGCATATACGTACGCAATCTTATGACTAATACTTTCATGCTCCGTTCAACCAATAATTATCGAGCGTCACTGCATATTTTCATGCTAAGGGCTTGAGTTGCCCTTACACAATAACGCCACGAGAAAGTACTGAAATCTAACATTCAATGACAAGTATTATTCGAATGTATTCGGCCATGGGCTTTTCAATTAAACTAACAATAGCTTATTTTATCATTAATGGCACAAGAAAGTACTGAAATCTATAACATTGAATGCCAAGTATCTAACTATTATGATTATTCTACTGCAGAATGAATACTTATTTAATTGCTGTAGCTGTTATCAAATGTCAAAACACTCCCGATCAATTTACTAACGTTAAGATTGGAAAGTAGTGAAATCACAAATCTATGACAAGTGTAATTAATTATAGTACTATAGTATAAAAATTATAAATGGTTGAAATGAATTGAAATACTCGACGTAATCAATTTCATTTTTTATAGTATGATTGTATATATTATGGAACTAGTGCATAAACGTGTAATATAAAATACTAGTAAAATGATAAACATTATTTTATTAGGATCTCAAATTACAATGTAAAAACTACATTAATGTTAGATGCATACTTGCCACGGGCCCATTGTTTTGCAGTTTATAATGAGATACATTCAACATACAGGATTTTTAGATACAAATTTGCTCTACATCCACTTCACTTGCCACTTTGATTTCGATAACCAGAATTATGCTGTTCAAATAACAAAATTATTAGAAAAAAACCCGTAGAAAATATTTTCCGGTAATTTATTTTCATGTGAGGATAACAAAAAAAAATAATTTTCATTACTTGAATGTGTCCTCGATTCACATTGAGATACAACGCTTCTAGGATAAAACGTCCAGGGTCTATTCGAGTGTAAGCTTATACATATTTTTTTTTTGTCATTTGCAAATAAATATATAAATTAAAAAATGATAAAAAATGATTTCTTATGATTATTTTTGTTGGACTAGAAAAATACAATAGTTACGAGCTAGATAAATTAGATTTTTGACAGGCTTATTTGATGTAGATAAATGTTTGAAATTGTATATATTCCAAGACCCATCTCGCCACAATCAGAAAACCGAGAGTGAGTTCTGAAAAAAGAGTTGATGAAAATCAAACTAAAACTGCTATTGTTTCAAGACATGACAAATCTAAATATGATTCAATAGAAAATTTTGAGTCAGAAATAATACCAACTATTTCTTATCTCTGATTTTCAATATATACACCGAGAGATAGATCTAGTTTATATGTGAAGAATCAATTTCTGTTAAAAAGTGAGATTAGAAGAAAACAAGTGTACTGCCCATTGATAAACTACAAAACAATGGGCCCGTGGCAAGTATGCATCTAACATTAATGTAGTTTTTACATTGTAATTTGAGATCCTAATAAAATAATGTTTATCATTTTACTAGTATTTTATATTACACGTTTATGCACTAGTTCCATAATATATACAATCATACTATAAAAAATGAAATTGATTACGTCGAGTATTTCAATTCATTTCAACCATTTATAATTTTTATACTATAGTACTATAATTAATTACACTTGTCATAGATTTGTGATTTCACTACTTTCCAATCTTAACGTTAGTAAATTGATCGGGAGTGTTTTGACATTTGATAACAGCTACAGCAATTAAATAAGTATTCATTCTGCAGTAGAATAATCATAATAGTTAGATACTTGGCATTCAATGTTATAGATTTCAGTACTTTCTTGTGCCATTAATGATAAAATAAGCTATTGTTAGTTTAATTGAAAAGCCCATGGCCGAATACATTCGAATAATACTTGTCATTGAATGTTAGATTTCAGTACTTTCTCGTGGCGTTATTGTCAATATGAGTTTTAATGAATCATCATGTTAGTATATGAAAAATATACCCATGAATACATATTTTAATTGACTGTGATTAGAGAGACATTTTTATAATTCTTTCAATTAAAAAAAAAAGAATTAAAAACAGAAATCAAACATCGGATCAATGGATAGGTAGGAACATACTTGTCGTCAATGTATACCTTTTTCAAATGTAAGTTTTTTTAAGATTTCGTTACTTTCCCAGATATAGGTAAGATTTTTCCTGGAAATCTTATGTTCTCATAAAAATCTTTCAACTTTTCTTATTTTTGCTTCCAAAACTCCTGCAACCATTATCCTAATTCCACATTATCCCTGGGCATCTCATTCACAGCAATTTTTTCAACATTGATGGTATATATATAATATATATCCGGCATTGAACTGCTATGCTCAGTGCTCTGTACCCGGGGCAAAAGTACCGAGAATAGATATTTTTTTTAATTAATAATAACTCATATATATATATATATATATATATATTATATATATATATACATTGATCTTAAAAATATAGGTAATAATATTTAAGATAATATTTAAATAAATTTAAATATTATTGAAAATTATTGTAAATAAATATATCGATCGACATCATGATGCATATTATAATTTGTTGAGTCGATAAAATTTTCTTCTATCAATCTGCAATATTAGATTTTGAATAAATAACCCATTTATAGTATTGAATCAACGCTTATTATAGTATAGTAACGCTTATTTATAGTATAGTATCAAATGCTTCTATGTTCAATACGCCCTCACAATATCAACATTTTCGACCACATAGCCAATTCAAATTGTAGTTCTCGATCTCTTCTTTCGACGCTAATTACTAGTATCACTTAACATAAAATAAAAATATAGTCGGCTACCCTTACCATATTGTAATAGATATTATTTTTCTTATATGCAATTACAATATTTCCCTGACTGAATGTACAATAACAGATCTTGTAATAAGAAATATGTAATATGCTGTACTGGAGAATAGGGTTGAAGAATTTGAAGATATCATTTTAATCCGTTAATTTGATATCATTGTTCTAACGAAAACGACTTTACAAATATTGATGCCTCAAGTTCGTTGAATAATTTTTAAACCGCCGTCACATAGATCTCGGTTGTTTAATATATTTAATATATATACACTATAAAATATCTAAGTATAATTGGTTCAAAAGAATGAGTCTTATATTTTTTATTTTCACTTGAAATCTTTCAAACAAGTTTTTGACACGATTGGACAAGATGCAATCAAATTCTTCGACATTTTTGATGTTTTGCATCTTTCTCTATCTCTATTTCTTCCATATCTTCTTCTTTTGCACTTGGATCAACATTCACATTGAGAAACGATTGACCTCGATTTTCTTCGCCAATCGAGTACTGAGAGATTCAAACCAATCTTGCGCTTTTTTTGCGATCACGCATCCGTTCTCAATTTCCATTGTTATCCATTAGAAAATTTTCTTATAATACTGAAGATGATTAATTGACACGTGAAGTATGAATTTTATCTATGTGTTTGCTATTGACATTAGTATTTCTTTATGAAATCTTTCGTCACAAGGGAAAATTCAACTAAAAGCACTATTCATTACTCAAGTAAATAAAACACAATAAGTCTTTTTTGAATAATAATGATAACGATCCTACTAATCATAATTGTAATAAAAGAAATTTATCAAATGTAAATAAAAAAAATATCGATCTCATAAATACAGGTAGTGACTAAAATCTTGGCAGATCAGTGTTGTATCTAGACCAAAGATCAGATCAACATTTGAGATATTTCAAATCAAGTATTTTTCTGTAGATTGAAAAACCGTTGCTATGTTAAATACTTCGTTTCATCGATGATCTCATGTATGTATAATATAACTTACATGAGAAACTTCACTGTACGCTTGTAAAGTTCGTCATGGGAGAGCGTTTTAGTTATAGTTTTTTATAAAATCAACAATATAGTCGTATAGAAGCGGTTTAGCTTCTTTACCCCAGAGGTAGTCTATATGATTAAATTTTGAATATTCGATTTTGTGCTGTACAACGACGTTTGGAAGTTTTTCGATAAGTCTTGTAATGTCCACTGGGTGGGTGAGGAAGTCATTCTCACTGTTAAACACTGCTACAGGAACTTTTACTCTCTCCAATCAAAATTTTGGAGGCTGTGCCCTTCCATAAAGCTTCAAATTTTTTGTCGTTCCATAGTCAAACTTTCGGAAAGAGTCTGCAAAAGAACATTAAATTATATTAAATTGAATAAAATTATATGGTTCCTGCACCATAAGACTTTTATTATGAAATATCTGCAGCAGTTCAAGCTAATTATAGAAATGAGAAATAATTATTCTTTTTTATAATTCTCCAAAAAAAAGCTCTTATATCTTATGTTTTAATTAATCAAGTTAGTAAGTTTCAATTTCAACTTACCAGAAAGGATGATTTGGCTGTAATGAATAAAAGCTTTTGGTCAATGTGCCTGGTGTATTTCGTATTAATGTGCCCAAAGCTTTGGCTTGGAGCCTGTTTCAAGGGAACCACTGGTGTATGTTACAATAAGTTGATCCCTACTGAAAAAAAATCCAATCAAATATAATTTTAATCAAGAATCAACGTTCAAGAACAATCGTTTTACATGATTACAGGTTATTTTGAAGGATAGAAAAACTTAATGTAACTAACCTCAGAATGAGAATATGTTTTCGTCTGCAAATAACCTTGCTGATGACTATAGAAGCAAACCATTGAACGTTGTTTAGGATGTTATTATCTTATAGTATTATTTTTATCCGAGAACACATGTTCCAAGACTCGATAGTAAACACGAGATGAGAACCACACGAACTATGCCTCGAATCACTCGGACGTAATATACGTCATCTTGGAGAATTTTTCTTGGAGAATTTTCCAAGAGGAAAAAGTAGCTGTCGTCTGCTAACCCATTCATACCTCTTAGTCTCGAATAACAAAGACTTTTTCAATAAAACCTTTCTTACGTAATCAGTCGTAATGAACTGTAGTTTTCGCTGATAACCATTGTAAAATTGCAGGACAGGGTTAAAACGAAAATAATTTCTAGATGTCAGGTTAAACCGACAACGAGATGTATATATAGCTTGTCGCGTCCCCTCGCTTGCTGCGCATACTTGTCGTCGGGGGCGCTGACGCGCCCCCTGATGTAACTGCAGGTGTGCTGTTGTTGAATAAATGAGGGGATCGTGGATACGGAGATCGCCGTCCTGGGCGTGGAATGCCCTCGTCAGCCGCTGCTCGGCAAGTCCATCGATGCAGGGCTGGGCCCCGTTAATGCCTCGTACTGGAGGCTTGAATAAGGAGATTCCGCGCACGCCCGGGCTAGCTCGGTCACAGGCCGATCCGTTAATCGGGCCGTTCGCGGATGCGGCGTAGTGCAGTGCCGCGTTCACGTACCAGGAGTCACGGTGGACAATGGGAGCTAGGGCGCGAAAGTAGTACGATAGAGGTAAAAGGAAAGATGCGTTTATCACACTAAAGCTACAAGTGCCGCGACCGCCAGAAGGACGGCCGCGGGCTTCTAAGAAAACGTCGCGCGGACACTGAGGGCTGCTCGTCGGCTGCGAGTGCCGACAAATTTCGTTGTCTCGCTCGCAACAATAAAATACACGCTCACGCAGGTGCGTACTTGAAGTTTGCCTCTGCATAGGCTCGACTTTCGCTATCACCGTCGGTGCAGGCCACGTTGCCGCGAAAGGCCGGCTTGTCTGGCGGCGGTCGACGGGGGCTACTGGCTGGTCCCAGTGGCGTCCCACATAGGTCGGCTTGGCGGTGCGGGGTGGCGCTCTCCTGCTGCAGGCTGGACGCTTGAGAAAACGGGCTCTCCTCCCAGGGCGCACGCACACGCGGGTCAACGGCGAAGGGTGTCGGGCTCAGATAAAGATTGCGGACTAATCGCTCAGCCAAGCGTGACTGCTCGATTCTAATTGTCGCGCTGCGCGCTATCGGCACGAGCCTCAACTTCGTGCTTCGCTCTCCCCCCTCTCCCTGCCTAAAACGATCACTTTGTGAAGTATCGGCCCTGCGATCCTTCGGTGGCCGCCTCGCGCTCCGCGCAATTGTTGACGAGGCTGGACCTCGTCACAGTAGTATAAAACTATGAGATTATTTTGAATGATGTAAACATTAAGAAATGTGATTTGTAGACTATAAAGAATAAAAGTTGAGTTCTCATTAGATTTTTCTTATTATATGTTTCTTATGATATATTTTTCCTCATATTTCCTCATTTTTTCTATGAAAGATTCATTTGATTCTAAAAAATAGACAATTTAACTAATAAAAAAAATTCTTTCTGGATGTATCACGGTATCTGCAAAACTGTTCACTGTACGCGTTATGATTGTTCGAAATTGAACGACGGTCTTGCATCGTCTGCTTCCCGCGACTTGTAGGCTCCGACGTTGCCATTGCCGTTCTGACCGCTCATGCGCATAGAACACACCGGACTGGGCTTTACCAATATTTTTTGTTCTTCGTTCTCATTTATCGGCTTAATTTCGATGTTAACACCCAAACTTCAAAAACTTATCATAATCTTTATAAAATGATCTACACAATATAATTTTTTTTGAATTTCCCATAGTATGATAAGAAACTGAGACCTGTTTTCATGATGTGCACCCATATGATCCCATGTAAAATTAACAATTTTTCCATCGACGCTTTTGTGGGAATATACATGTCAACCCAATATTTTCTTGATGTTAATCGAAAGATGGGTATTTTTACTATATTTTGTGGAAGTTTGGGTTAATTTTATAATTCAATAATAACTTGCTAAAGCCACCGTAAGTGGGTTTCTTTTGACTATTTTGTAAGTATGTTTGATCTCAAAAAGTTAATTCATTTTTTCTCTATAGTCACTGGTATTCATACACACTCTGTCAAGTTCCCTTTGTCAGCACGAGTGAAAAAATGTTACTATTATGTTTAAAGAAGTTATTAGTTCCCGACAGGTTTTTTGAAAATTCTGTTCTGAACTGTGATGTGACAAAATTTTTTCATATTGTTAATTAATGCATTATAGTGACTGTTTCTCTAATATTAATCTTAACAGAGTGGCTTACATCAATTTGGTCTAAAGAGTGTTCAACATTTTTTACAAACGATGAATAATAAATCTATCGGGCTTGGTGGACTATTTCAAAGTGATATTACGAGAAAAAAATTCCACGCTCCTTGGGCTGGATTCGAACCAGCGTCCTCCTGATCTCCGGTCAGTTGCGCTACCCTCTGCATCACCGGGAAGACAGGTCTTCCGAAGATCTGGAGAACGCTGGTTCGAATTCAGCCCAGAGAGCGTGGAATTTTTTTCTCTCGCAATATTACTTTGGGATAGTCCACCAAGCCCGATAGAATTATTATTCATCGTTTGAGAATTTGTGGACGTTAAAAAAAAATAATTTGATCAAACATTTTTTACAGTTAATACTATATCATTCTTTGTGAAGTTTTCTTTAACATTGTAATTCGGACCCAATGATACTACTTCAAGGACATTCTTTGGTATGTTCACATCTGACAGGTTCTTTACCCATTTGATACCGTTAAGCTATTTAATGTGATTATCAATGATTTTTTTAATTGAGTTTTAACTTTTATATAAAAATGATTCATGTATGTGAATGTCCTTGATTTCTAATTTGAGTGAATAACTTAATTAAATTATAAATTAAGTGTCGTGGTGAGAAATTATTGCTTCTGCATCTAACTAGGAGACCACTTGGGATGTGGGTCACCAATCTTGACCAAAATTCTTTTGGTGTTTACTTGTGGCAAGAATAGAGTATATCCAAAGTTTTAGGGTCCAACGCTCCCAAACTTCCAAGATATTAATTTATGTATTTTAGTTAAAAACGCTGGTCTCGTCCCAAATGACCATATGCCATCTGAGACGTATTTCCCTCACTGCACTACACTTTCACTGCTACAACTTGAATACCACATCACATTTTATCCTGAAAAACATATAAAAGGAGTAAATAACGTATATATTCAACAAATCTGACTTCCATGTCTTACTCACATAGAGTGAAACATGAAATATGTGAAAAAATCAACGCTAATCGACTTTTCATGCTGTGCTTGGATACTGGAGCAATAACAATATGTGTGTGTTATAGTATGATATTGGTCGGCACATGTTCAGAATTGAAGTTTCCATGAATAAAAAGTCAAGTCAAGTCTGACACTGAATTGTTGTCTTATGATACTACGTTTGTGGTCTTTGTGCTTATATACATGTTGATATTGCTTCAGTGTCCAAGCACAGCATGAAAAGTCGATTAGCGTTGATTTTTTTCACATATTTCATGTTTCACTCTATGTGAGTAAGACATGGAAGTCAGATTTGTTGAGTATACACGTTATTTACTCCTTTTATATGTTTTTGAGGATAAAATGTGATGTAGTGTTCAGTGAGAACAATGAAAGTGTAGTGCAGTGAGGAAAATACGTCTCAGATGACATATTGTCATTTGGGACGAGACCAGCGTTTTTAACTAAAATACATAAATTAATATCTTGGAAGTTTGGGAGCGTTGGACCCTAAAACTTTGGATACACTCTATTCTTGCCACAAGTAAACACCAAAAAAATTTTGGTCAAGATTGGTGACCCACATCCCAAGTGGTCTCCTAGTAAGTAGAAATTCACAGTACGCGTTGGAAACTGCTAGCTAGTGTCGAAGGTTGATCCAGAGTTTTAGGATCTTTGTTGTTCTGTACCCAAAATTAGATGTTATTGACTTGGAGAAACTTCTTCCTGTAGAAGTCTGGTCGTTTTTCGATCGAAGACCGGAATTAATATGGTAGTAAACACCCTCTATAGTGCAAATTTCGTATAAATGGTCGATCTTTGAAGGCCAATCCAGCGGGAAGTGGAAAAACAAAATCACAAAATCCACTGCATAATCAGTTTTTGCAAGGTTTTGCCAGTAAGGTTTACTGGCCTCATCAGGCTAATAATTTATTGAAAGAAACACGTAATAAATGGTACAATCTGTGTACAAAACAATCGACGAAATAACAAAAAACTATTCTTTCTCACCAGCTTTGAATAAATTCATATTACAAAAATCAGCAGTGAAAGCGGCTGCCTTTATTGCTATCGTCAAATAATTGTGTATAAAGCTAACAGCAGTGGTCTTATATACTATCAGCTACGTTGGTGTGTTTATTTTGAAAAATCTTGTAAAAGCACCCCATTTCTCTTCCACCAGTTCAGTGACCACCCATTATAATTTTCACTTTAATAAGTCTAAAAACCCATTATTAGATGAGTAATGTATTTTTTGGGGGTTGCACTTGCCAGTTGCAGGTTCCATAATAGTAGAGAGTGTATCATAGCAGAACGTTGCAGTTAAGCGCAGTGTAAAATGTGGATGCGAGGTGCAGTAGTGGTGAGCAGGCGGCGGCTAATCAGTGCTAGAGGAGCCCATGGGCAGACCGGGTCACGGGCACTGTCCCAACAAGGTGAGGGCGAGGAGGAGCGGCTGACGCGGACGTTAGTGCGTCGGCTTGCTGACGAGCTGGTGCGGCCGGCCTCGCGGCCTATGGAGTGTGCAAAACTTCTCGAGCCGGGACTGCTGCGCACGCTGCATGAAGCGGGACTGCTCGGGATGGAGCTTGGACCGGAGTACGGTGGCAGCGGGTCCAGCTTCAGTTGTGTTATGGTTGCGGTGGAGGAGTTAGCGCGCGCCGACGCTTCTGTCGCCGTGCTTGTCGATATCCAAAACACGCTGGTGAACGCGATCATAAGCAGATTTGGCAGTCCGACCCAAAAGCTTGAGTACCTACCGCGACTGGCACGTGACACTATCGGCTGCTTCTGCCTCAGCGAGCCTGGCTCTGGCTCGGACGCGTTCGCCCTCAAGACTGTCGCTGAGCCCGATGGCCCCAACCACTTCCTCATCAATGGCTCCAAGATGTGGGTATCCAACTCTGACCTCGCACGCCTGTTCATCGTCTTTGCCAATGCCGACCCCAGCGCTGGGTATCGAGGTAGGTACCTTCTAGCTTACAAAAAGAGGACCCTGTCTTCGGAAGCCCTACCTCACAGAAACTCAGTGTAAATAGTCTTTTAGTACCTCCAAAGGACAATACAACTCCTCGTTCGATGTCATTGGTCCTTCTATTAGCTGAAAACTAGTTTTTCGCGTTTATTGATGTGTGATACATTATTATTGTAGTGCTCTCCATAGTTCAAATATTGTATGAATGGTCGATTTTTGAGGGCCAATCTAGTGTGAAGTGGAAAAGTAAAATCACGAAATCCACCACATTATTATTTGTTGCAACGTTTCGCCAGCAAGATTCACTGGCCTCATCAGGCTAATAATTTATTGAAAAAACACGTCATAAATGGTACAATCTGTGTACGAAACAATCGACGAAGTAACAATAAAATATTCTTTCTCACCAGCTTTGAATAAATTCATATTATAAGAATCAGCAGTGGTCTTACATACCATCAGATACGTTTGTGTGATTTTGAAAAATCTTGTTGAGCGAACCGGATACTTTGATGTAAAACGTATCTTGAAAAGGTATTACCAAAGTACAAAAAGGACTTTTGTTATTGGGATTGCTTTTGTAAAAAATCTAATTGAACGAAGTCGGTCATTTACACACGAATCTATGAATTTTCTTTGGTAATCATTCCCCTAGTAATAGTATATTATGCACCCGAGCAAGGTTAGGCGATTTCGGCACGAAAAACGTTTGCGATCCGAGCGCAGCGAGAATCGCAAGTTTGCGCGTGCCGAAATAGCCTAGATGAGCGAGGTGCATATACTATTTTTCGTACCCCGCGGCAGAAAAGTGCCATTCTTTGCAAACGCCAGGACGCAAAGTAGGTACTTTACTGCCGCTGGGACGAAAATAATTTTCTGATATTCGTGGCGTGGCCCTGCACAATGCGATTTCTAATAATCTCGGGGCTAGCAACGTGACACCCTGTAGAACTACTTTTTACTCGTCAGGGAATTGTACCTGTCTTTAGAAAGGTTTGATATTCTTCAATGTAAAATATATTGTGTAAGTAATCTCATTTCGATTCAGTTGTGTTTGACATAGAATTTCAGTATGTATCATTTCAGTATTTATTCCAGATTCAAATTGTACATATAATGTACAATTTCACTATGTATTTGTGAGCTCATCAAAGTATTTGTAAAAATCTAAAATCGTAACATGTATTTAAACTTGTCAGGATGAATAGAAATTTATCTCTGTAATTTCATTTGTTCAGATCAATATATATCTCCTCAAAACAATTCTTTGCTCCTCAGAGAATTGTACCTCTCTTTCGAAAGGTTTCATATTTTTAATGAAATCATAATATAAAGTTCGGTTTATTCAAAACTGGTGAGAAAGAATAGTTTATTGTTACTTCGTCGATTGTTTCGTACTTAGATTGTCTAATTTATTACGTATTTTTTTGTGTAATAAATTTTTAGCCTGATCAGGCCAGTGAACCTTACTGGCGAAACGTCGCATCAATTTAATATGTGGTAGATTTTGTGATTTTTCCTTTTTCCACTTCACTCTGGATTGACCCTCGAAGATCGACTATTTACACAATAATAAATAAATATAAGCTGTTCAAAACTATTTCGCAAAGTAGGTTCGTAAAGTGAACTGACGTTAAATGAAAGTAAAGCAGAATCGATCGAATCTTGTACATTCATAATTTTCTCTCTGAATCCTAACTTATTATTCATGTTTATTTGATGTAATTTTGATTGGACGGTAATTAACGATGTACGCATGTATTTCAGGAATAACCGCATTTCTTGTGCAGCGGGATACACCAGGGCTGATAGTGGGCAAGCCCGAGATGAAGTTAGGTCTGGAGGCATCAGGTACGTGTGCAGTGAACCTGGAAGACGTTCGCGTGCATAAAGAGAACGTCTTGGGTGAGCGTGGTAAGGGCTACAAGTATGCTGCGGCTCTTCTCAATGAGAGCAGGATTGGCATCGGGGCTCAGATGCTTGGTGTTGCTCAGGGCTGCTTCGACGCCACCATACCTTACACCCTTCAGAGAAAACAATTTGGACAAGATATATTCTCTTTCCAGTCTATGAAACATCAGGTCTGTTTTTGTATCGATTTTTTTCAGTAGTTTCGTACACATCTCGAGAAGCTTTCAATTCTTGGAAGCTTACATTCACGACACTTTTGAGAAAATGTATGCACGATATCTTATAGCCATAGCGAACACATCTAGAAGAGAATATTTAGTTTCAGTGAATCCGCTGTAACCTGTATGTATTTTAGGATCGATATTGTGCTGTGCACCCTCCATAATTCAAACATTCGTAAATTGTCGATCTTTGAGGGCCAATCCAAAGTGAAGTGGAAAAAGAAAAATTCACAAAATCCACCACATGTTAATTTAATGCGACATTTGCCGCTATATTATATTTTTATTTAAAACTGCCTGATGAGGCCAGTGAACCTTACTGGCGAAACGTCGCATTAAATTAACATGTGGTGGATTTTGTGAATTTTCCTTTTTCCACTTCACTCTGGATTGGCCCTCAAAGACAATCGACAATTTACACATATTTTAGGATCAGTTTAGGTAGAACTAATATAATAGGGTTTTTGCTCAATACTAAGTTCTAATCAACCTCAGGAACGCACTCCACTTGTTCAATCCAATTTTGATGATTGGTTTTTGGGATAGTTGGATTTTTTTTCAATAGTCGATTGTAATTCAATTTTTCATCACGGGTGCACGAAAACTGACATATTGCGTGGTAGTTTCGGGGATGCAAGATGAGCGATTGTGTACTCCGTTGCCATAGTGTCATTTTGTCACGCTCTCGCGTCATTGCATGACGCTCTAGCCTTACAAAATGACACTATCGCAACGGAGTACACAATCACCCATTTTGCATCCACGAAACTACCACGCGATACGTCATTTTTTATGCCCGTGATGAAAAATAGTATGAGCAACTCGCACGGTATAGTTGCCGATAGCATACTTGGGCGACATGTCGCACTCGCTGCGCTCGTGCACCAACGCGCCCGCGTGTGCAATTGGCAACTTCCCGCGCTCGTTACACAATGTACTATTACTAAATGACATAAGCTATTGTAGCGCTATCCGAGCGTTGGCAAAAGTCACGAGTGAATATTACTTGAGTAAGAAAACATACGGCGGTCAATTTTGTATATCTTTGCAGATACTTCACACTTTGTGGCAATATAACCCTTTTTCAGATGCTCAAAAATATATAGAAATCTAAATTAAAAAAATTCGGAAACATTGAAAATGTAAACTCCGTTAGTTTCTCCACGCGCAAGGGAGAGATGTACTCGTATATCCATTTTACCCAATAATATATGGTGGTAAACATTTTTCCTCAAATAAACAAAGTAAACCGAGTTCAAGATTGCATGTTGTATGAACAATTCATCAGACTTTCGATGAATTAAGTCAGGTTCTAATATAGTGAGATCGATACTTTACGACAAGTTTATTAATAGCACTTTTCACAGGTATTTTCAAATAAGAATAAAATAAAGAAATATTCAAATTAGAAAAATATTTTAACTAGTAACTTCAGTCAAGTCTTTGTCTTGTTTGACATAATAAGCAGAAATTTTTGAAATCCATGGAACTTATGTTTAATAAATCATCATGTTCCGGATTTTTTTTCAATTTTTATCATCTGTTTTGAAGTTTTTCTTCAAATTTGTAACACTCCATTAACTGACCCTTTATTAAAATGGTTATAACCGAATAGAACCATTAGACCCCCGTCAGAGCCCAAGCCGAATCTAGAGTTGGTAGCGTCAAACTATTGAATGCGTGGCATAGCCAAAAATATATGTTTTCTTACTATCTCGGCCGAAAATTTCACATGCGTTAGTAGTAGAGCTAGGGGGGTTCTGTATCAAGGATTCTGTATCATGGGATTCTGTATCATGGGATTCTGTATCAGTGGGATTCTGTATCAGTGGGGGTTCTGTATCATGGGATTCTGTATCAGTGGGGGGGGGGGGGTTCTGTATAAGAGGGTGATATCGAATATGATGATATTGATATGATACTACTACTTTTTTTTTCACGTGGGATTGAATAATCAGTTTCGAAAATCGTCATTCGAAAATCGAGAATCGCGATTCAGAAATCGAGATTCAAAATTCGCACGAGGTGATTTTCGACCGTACGTGGAAATTTCAATTAAAATCTTTTGTATCCATCTTTTTCAGGGAAAGATTTGGTGTTAGTTGAAAATTTCTGAGAGTATTCTTTCCATTGCGAAGTTTTCTTCTCTTCCGACTTTTTATTAGGCTCGAAGAGGCGTTGGTGAGGGGTCTTACTCTTATCCATTTTGACGAGCAACTGATGATATTTATGAGCAATCCATAGACTCTGGAAGCAACGGCTTTGAACATTCGATGAGATACTTTCTGATGAGTTTAACGTTGTGAAGAGCGCAGCTTGCTTTATATGCGCCATTATATGATGAGGACAGACCGTTACAAGTTTGATCTTATCCAATGGTGGATAACCCATTTCCGCTATATCCTGAACGTTAAATTTGAATCGCTCCAGCCAGCTCTTTTGTATACGTATACTCGAGTTGCGTTGTACATGCATTCTCGAAGCAAACCGCCAATAGCCGTATAAGGACGATCCCCTGCAGTCCAAGGTATTCCGTGATAGTGTCTCTCGAGCCAAGTATTTATTCTCTTATACTTGTCAGTGAGTCGTTTCCAAGGAAATGGTTCTTTGAATAAAAATACCAATGGCTCAGCATCTCCGTTGAGCTGAAAGATGGCTAATTCTTTGAGAATAAAATCGTTGCCAGGCTGCTTGAATCCCTGCATATCCACATATGTACTCCATCTTGCCGAAGAATGAGCTTGAAGAGCGGTGCGATGTACTTTTATAAATCTCACCATTAAACAACTTTCCTTACGTCACCGCTCATAGGATTATACTCAATTATACTATCGTGTATGATCAAACAATAAGCGGAGGTATTTGCAGGAAAATTTTCTTTAGCTTCAAATTCTAAGCGAACATCTACCGGTGCGTTTTTGAGTGATTCGTTCTGCTTAGAACAATCGAGAACAATTAGAGGTATTTTCGAGATAAATTCGTGTTTATTCAACAGAGCCTCTGCTTCTTTACTGTAATACGAATTCTGAAAGAGAACATACATATCGTAGAGGATAGCATATTGATTACGATCAATGTCTAGATTGAGATTACCATATGGATAATACTGAGAATTGAGGAAGAGCTTTACATTACTGATTTTACAATGATCGAAGAGACTTGCATTAACGTTCTTGATATTTTTCCGATTAGTTTGGAATCCGAGAATTATGAAGCGAGGTTGTTCCAACTGATTCGACGTTTTCACAGTCCATACATGTTTCGAGGTAGTTGGGAGAGTTGGATATTTGAAAAGCTTCCACGATCGAAAACTCATAGCAATGGGTCGGCTTTTTTGCAGCTGACCAAGCAGACAAAATTTATATTCATTGGAAAGCATCACGTATGGCATGAGCCACTCGATTCTCGTTAACTTGATTTTCCACTCTTCCCATTTATCTGCAGCGCCATCTTTATAGGATGATAGAAGAACTGCATTTAGATCGGTATTCGATCTTCGAAGTATCAACTCATGTTTGGTATTAACTACTATTTTACGGAAATCTTCAGCGAAACCGAGAATCATACTGAGCGGGATAGATATGTCGAAGTAGCCTTGATTGTCGATTAAACTTTTCAACTCTCCAACATCTATCCATCCAGCGTTTACAGTACTCTGTCTTGGGTTGAAAGATACCCACCCCTTCATGAGGCTGGTCAGACCAACATTCTTGCATCGGTCAATCTCTATAGCATTGATTTCGTAGCGGATTTCTTCAAATAAATGGCAGATGCCATTGTTAACTAGCTTAGTATGCGCCAAAGCTGTATTATCTGGTTTGATTAATTGACCGCAAATATGTAGCGAGCTCCTCGATGGTAAAAGACATAAGTCTTGATGCTGGATTGATATACGTATCTCATCGCTGTTGTTGAAATTCGATCCAGTGTACGGTTGATGAGCGTGAACTTCGTAGTGCGAAATACTCTCATCGAACGCGATGGGTGTTTGAATGCTTAGAATGT
The DNA here is from genome assembly GCA_020882685.1 of Aphelinus atriplicis. Classification (NCBI taxonomy): domain Eukaryota; kingdom Metazoa; phylum Arthropoda; class Insecta; order Hymenoptera; family Aphelinidae; genus Aphelinus; species Aphelinus atriplicis. Next base: position 31,573,749 of record CM037073.1, read on the forward strand.
CTTCCATCTTTCTGAAAACAACAAAAGAATATGCAAGTTACTTTCCACCACGGGCGATTTTGAAGCCGAGACTTCTTAGGAACTGTATATGCTCTGACGTGTTAGCGCTCTGAGAGCTCGTGGACGACTGATACTCGCTCGACATGGTGCACTGCTTTTATACCCTCTGCCGTGATAAATGATACCCATTACGTCAGCGATTTGATATGCAATCTAACCGTTATAGTTTCTCCACGAAAATTGACAGTGTGTCCGTCCTGGTCGACTATTCGCAACTGAATATAATGACAGAGATTGGAAAATAAATGACATGTGTTGGAATTTCAATTATCTTGTATCCTGGTGCTACTGCGGGGAAGAATTCATGGATTGTGTGAACTTTCTGACCGTTTATATATGCACCAATAGTGATGTTACACTCGATCTTCAAGCTGTTGATTTTCAGAATTTTCACAGGTAAGTCGGAATTATAATTAATATTAGTTTCCAATACACGTGGAGTGAATCCTAGCAAGCGTCCAATTAAATCTTTTGATTAAAAATCAATTTTTTCACTACAATTGATCTCACTACGAAGTGTATTATTGTTAGCTTTCAAACTAACCCTGTTGAAAAAAATCGACTGGATTTCCAGCAGGATTTGCACTGGATTCCAGCTGGATTTACGCTGGATTCTAGCTGGATTTTGACTGGATTCCAGCTGGATTCCAGCTGGATTTGGGCTGGATTTGGGCTGGATTCCAGCTGGATTCCAGCTGGAAACGGAAAATCCAGGTGAAGTGATGCAGGGAAAATCCAGTGAGTTTCCCGAATAATCCAGCTGGATCCTGAGATAATCCAGCTGGATTTTACTAGAATTGGAGTTATATCGTTATTATAGATCCAGCAGATTTTCCGGATAATCCAGCTGGATTTTTTCGGTTCTAGAACAGCGGGCTACGGCGGCGAATCCAGCTGGATTATGAACGAATCCAGCTAGATTTTTCGATAATCAACCAGCCAAAATATAAATTTTTGAAAGATCTTTTGAAACCAATAGACAATATTAAATATTTTCCATTCAGCGAACACGAGGAAGTGATAGCACCTGGCGATGCGCTTCCTAATTCAATAATGATATTCGACGATATAGCTTGTGAAAAGCAAGACACCGTCAGAGCCTTTTTCTGTATGGGCAGACATAAAAATGTAGATTGTTTCTATCTGTCAGTCATACGCTCAAGTGCCGAAACATCTCATTCGAGATAATGTAAACTTGCTTGTAATTTTTAGACAAGATGATGCAAATCTGAAACATATATATGACGATCACGTAAATACAGATATGCCTTTTACAAATTTCAAAAATTTATGTTCAAAATGTTGGAAAGACGGACATGGATTTGTGGTAATTGATAAAGATAGACCAATCAATAATGGTCGATATCGGAATGGCTTTGACACTTTTGCTATAAATACAGCACCTTAACGACTTTCATCATTAGTTCATCATTGGACGTTGTACATTCAACATGTCTGAGTTACAGCGAGAGAAAAATATACTCCATCAGCTTGTAGAGGCTAGAGATGCAGTCAAACGCAAGTATAACTTGTTAAAGTTTGAGAAAGCAAATGTGGAGAGAGCATTGGATACTACATTCAAACCAATCATCGAACCGTTAGAAAAAATTGTTTCTCAAACAAAGAATCCATCTGCACTCAAAGTTGTTTCTCAGATTAATAATTCCTCTCCATTCCGAATTAGTGCCCATAAAAAGAGTTATAAAAAGAGAACTCCTTTCAAAGTTAATGATAAATCTATATTAAACGCAACGTTTGACAATTCTCTTGAAGAGACTGATAGAACATTAGAACCTCATGATAAAGTTAATGATGATGAAGTTCAAGAGTACAGCAGATGATGATGATACTGCTGCTGGTTCCTTCATGGATCTAAAAATTCCACTTTTAAGAAGAAAAGGTGATCAAGATAAAATATATGGAGTACGAGAAGAAGGGAATAAATTGATGCTTGGTAATTCTCTAATCAACTTTGAAGGTAATCGTGTGAGAATAAATGATATGAGCTATCCTAGTACTGCAGGCTTATTAGAATTATTATTCAAGAAACAACCTGATTCAGATTTGATTAATGAAAATGATAAGGAGAACTATCGTCAAATTCTCATAGCGACAAATGCTCATAAGCGACGTCATCGCTCAGATGAAACACTTCGAGCTTCTACAAGTAAAAAATTCACCGAAATCATCAGTCCCATGTTTATGGAGAAAAAATATTCAGGTTCGGGGCTTTTACCGCGATATAAATACGCAAGACCGGGTATGAGAATGGACTATGTTTACTGGGACGATCCTAACGAGTTAGTCGATCGGTTGCAACTTCTCATCGCCGAATGATCAGCTGGTAATCGAAATCATGATAATGAGATCCATTCGATAATTGAAGAGCTCAAAGAAGCGGGGTATATATTGAACTGATCGTGGAATTTTGATTCAGTATCAAAATGAGTGTCGATGTGTTTGGATGTATCCCCAAGAAGCCAGAGGGAATTCGTGGCCCTTCTGGCATTGGGTATAAATTCACTCTCGACGGTCAATTTGATTTGGAAAATAAGAGATTGTGCAATGTTGCTGTCCCTATTGAACCAGATGATGCAGTTAACTTGAGATCTTTGAAACAATTCATTGATTCGGAAGTTCTAAGCTTGTATGAGATTATAGCTAGATTGAGAACTGAGATTGATAACTTCGATACGGTTTTGAAAGCGCAGAAAATAGAGCATGAAAAAAGTATAAACGACTTTACTAATTTTGTGGAAGCACATAGAGATGAGATTGACAAGCAAATCTTTGATTCAATCACCAAAGTTCAACAGTTGAAAAAAGTTTGGATTTCATTTATAGTCCGTCATTTCCGCATTTCACTTAGTGTCAAGTCTTTGAAAAAGGCTACACAGCTAATTGGTCTACAGAAATATTCACTATCGATAAAGTGCGTAAGACAAATCCTATCACTTATCAATTGAAGGATTATGAAGATAAACCTGTTGCTGGCGGCTTCTATGAACAAGAACTCTTAAAAGTTAAATATCCTGATGTATATTTGATTGAGAAAGTATTGAAGAAACGTGATAATAAAATTTACGTTAAATGGTTAGGGGTTGATAATTCGCACAATAGTTGGATAAATAAAACAGATATGTAAGATTTTCATTTTTTTTTAAAGAGAAAGGGAAAAGGACCCCCACCTACGCCCTCTTCCAGTGATGAACAACCAATTATGATCGTCTCTCGTGAACCTTATACTCTGGATGAATCCAAAGTATAAGGCGCACTTATGACTCATTTCCTCTCCTTGGGCTTTCTCTCTCATTTTTTATTAATTTTTTATTCCAAAATATTTACATTTCAATAAATTCAAATCGATTGTTACCTAGCTATCGGAAAAATAGTTCAAGCTTGTTAGCTTTGTCCTCCATTCGATTATACATAGTCTCGTCTTCATATAACACCTTGGAGACTCTGTCGGGGATGAAGACCTGGAAGTTTTCATCCTCATCCTCATTCAGAGTGACGATGACCCTCCTTCCATGCTGTGTATGTACCTTCTTCACGCCAACCATCATGTAATTCATTTCTATCTGTAATTTAACCATAGGCCGACAGGGAGGAAAGGCTTTTCTAGCAACTTCATTCAGCTTGTCCATCTGTAAATCATAAAAAATAAAGAAAAAATGTTCGATGCTATTTGAGTAACGTGGAATCTTACCTTTAATGATGACGAGGACGAGAACCAATTCCAAACTCTTGCTCTTTTACTTGGTGGCGGCTGTCCGCTCTCGAGCTCGTCAGTCGAGTGAATGTGCTCTGCTCTGGGCTCGCACTCTTTAAATAGGCAGCTATCCCCACTATCGGCTACCCCCTCCTCGATACTCAATTCTTCTCGAATGTTCTCATCTGGCATCATATTGTTGATTCGGCCATTTTTCATGTTCTCCCCACTATCGGCTACCCCCTCTTCGATGCTAAATTCTTTCTCAAATTCTTCTCGAAGCTTCTCATCTAAGAAAATATCAATGAATTCATCGTCGTCTCCGGCCGGTTCTCGAATGTTCTTGTACCCCCAGAGAAGCGTATCGGTTTTTCCAGGTAACAGGTATCGCTTATCGTCAAGCGGACTTGAAGCAATTTTCCATTGTCTCTCCGTTCGAAGATTGTGCTTTCTCGAACTGATGGTATTCTGGAAACATCTTACCGTGTTTCCATCGAAGAGACATTCTCGATAATGTTCATGCGTGATGTAATTCCTCCTAACAGATGATGCTACGCCTTTGGCTCTGGTTACATGCTTCTCATTCTCGATCAAAATCTCATACATTTTGCTACGAAGTCCGAAAAATTCGGTCATAATCCGACCGTTGCATTCATCTTTGAAAAGTCCGACTATTTTCTTATTTTTTCTCTCTAATCCAAACTGATTATTTTCAGCATAATCAGAAGTATCGAACCATTGCGAATTTTCTTTCATTACCTTGTAGATGTCAACTCCATCGATCTCATAAATGAGACTGTCCGTGTCGGTGTATAGGAGTTTGCACTTTTCACCAATCCATTTTTTCATTTTAAAATAATGAAAATCATACATGTGTACCTTGGAGATATCAAGCACGCACAGTCCCACGTAGATTGGCTTCTTAATTTCAATCTCCGTTCGAGAAAGCTGGATGGCAACGAGGTTCTCACCGATTACATTGCGGCTGTGGAAATTTGGACTGGCGATGTAAGCTTCTGCACCATATCGTCCTTTCCACTTTGAAACAAGCTTCACATCCACTCGTTTCCGCTCGTCTTCCATGGTCTTACTGAAAACTGCGTTGATGAGAAGTTTGAAAAAATTCTTCTCGAATTCATTTTTGGCTTGGGTTCGCTTTTGAGTATTATAAGCCACGTACGGCTCTAGCCACGGACTCTGAACAAACTTGAGTGCTCTATGAATCTTTTTAATGCGTAAACCAAGCAGTTTGGCTTGTTTTAATGCAGTATAATGCATAACATAGCGCTCTTCACTGTACAGAGTCGTGAGTAGCTTCTGTTGCTTGAAGCCAGGTGGAGCTCGATGTTCTGGACATACGGGCAAATCTTTGAGCTTATCGTGAATATCATCAGGATATTCAATATCCACTTCTAGGATGTAGCCAATATTGCCATCATCTGCAACTTTGAAGAAATCAATTTTGTCAATATCCTCGACCCATTCGAATCCTCCATTGGGTAATGACTTGTTCATAGCGTAGCCGTACAGATTGTTGGCATCTAAATAGATGAGATACTTTTCATCTTTGCTCGAATCGTAGCCAGATTGCATGTATCTGTTATTCGCTTTCGCGTAGCGATTTGAGCACTGGCTAACGCCTCCTCTAATACCTCTTTCAACGAAGAGCAGCATATCAACGTCCGTTAAAAGTTCGAGGCGGACTCTGGTATATTTTAACATGGCGTCCCACGTTAGACCAGGCGTCGTATAATAATTTGCTGGATCCAATCCGTAAGCAGCTAAACATGTAGCTCGGAAATTCTCAAATACGTCGGCTAACAGCAGTACATCCGTTTTGAGATAGACGTCCGAGTACTCGCCAAGCGTTTGGATTTCCAATTTACGCCATACATTTTGAGCGTGAGCATATATCGTCGCTTGGGAGGAAGAACGTTCCATTTCAGAAACTTGCTATAAAAAGTTCCATTTCAGAAACTTTCTATAAACAGTGCCGTTTCAGATTGACAAGTATAAAAAGTGCCATTTCAGAAAAAATCTATAAAAAGTGCCATTTCGGAAAATTTCTATAAAAAGTGCCGTTTCAGGAGAAATTTTTTCCCTCGGAGTTTTTCTGACTTCGGGGATGATGTCGTATGCATGTGTCTGTATGTACATGTGTGTATGTGTGTGTACACGTCTGAAAATGACAACTTGATCCCACGTCGAGACGTGATACTCTGAAAGTAAACTATTTACATTACATATTTTCTTCATAGATGGATTTGGATGAAAATTGGTATCTATACGTCTTTGAGGTCGCTGATTACGAATCCGACCTCAGATTTTAAAAATTCGAATTAGAGCCTCTAAGATCACCTAAAAAAAATTTGAAAAGGTACTGGATTTTGATGAAAATTGGTATGCGTAGGTTTTTGAGTTTGCTGATCACGAATCTGAACTCAAAATTTGGAAATTCAAATTAGAGCCTCTAAGATCACCTGACAAAAACTTGGAAAAAAATGGAATTTTGTTGAAAATCAGTATACTTGGGATTTCGAGGTCGCTGATTACGAATCTGACATCAAATTTTAAAAATTAAAATTAGAGCCTCTAAGATCACCTGACAAAAATTTGGAAAAAAATGGAATTTTGTTGAAAATTACTATACATGGGATTTCGAGGTCGCTGATTACGAATCCGGCATCAAATTTTAAAAATCAAAATTAGAGCCTCTAAGATCACCTGACAAAACTTTGAAAAGATACTGGATTTTGATGAAAATTAGTATACGTGGGTTTCTGAGGTCACTGATTACGAATCCGACCTCAGATTTTAAAAATTGAAATTAGATCGAGCCTATAAGATCACCTGACAAAAATTTGGAAAAAAAATGGAACTTTGTTGAAAATTAGTATGTATGGGATTTCGAGGCCGCTGATTACGAATCCGGCCTCAGATTCTAGAAATTCGGATTTAGCCTCAAATATTGCCTACCGAAAATTTGGTAAGATCCTGGATTTTAATAAAAAATGGAATCCATGGGTTTTTGAGGTCGCTGATTACGAATCCGGCCTCAGATTTCCAAGATCCAATATAGACCATTCGAGAAAATACAGTCTTGATCAGTGGTCTTGATGAAAATTATTATATGAGGGTTTTTTGGGAGTCAATCAATGGTTAAAACAGTATAATACAGTAGAATTCGTATGTTTTTCTGGCTTTGTCATATGGTATTCAGATGCTGATTCGCATCTTACGGAAACGATATTATCCAATTTTTGAAGATTTATAATAAATTCTCGTCATTTCAAACTGCAACAGGTGGTTGTTAAACTTAAAGTAGTAAAACGTTGTGAAAATTATTATTCACTAGTCAGAATCACCCACTCACTATCGCTCGCTCGTGTCTTCCATTTGCTCTATTATAAATATGGATGAACATTGAAATTTTTAATTGTATTATCGATAAATAATTTGATTAAAAACCAAAATTTTCTATCTCCCCACCATTTTCGTTCACAGAGAATACGCCCACGCATGAATATTATCAAATTCGTCGATTTGAATGTAGGATGCGCCCCGGCTTCTCTATCGATCTGCTCGAACATATTTTCAAAAAATCAACTCTTCGTACGTTTTTAAAAGGGGGTCCCACCCGGACATCGGTAAACAATTTTTTAAATTCTCCATACGCCCACCATAACTTGAATTTTTCAAAATTTTTTTCTTATGGAAATGTAGTCCTTGATCCCACCTTCCGATCTGCAATACCAAAGATACCTCGAAACTGTATAATTTTGGTTTTGATGATAATACACGGTTTTGAAGGGGATAGTACGGGAACATCGGTTAAAACTTTTTTTAAATTCTCTATACGCCCACCACAAATCGAATTTTTCAAAATTTTTTTTCTATGAAAATGTAGTCCTCGACCCCACCTTTCGATCCGTCATACTAAATCTACCTCTAAATTGTATAATTTTGTTTTTGCATCATTGAGGAAATTGACGAAATTTTTTTTTATCACCACACAATTTTTGTATACAGAGGATACGTCCACGCATCAATGTTTCCACATTTTTCAACATGAATTAGGAGAGCGCTCAAGCTCCTGTAACGATATGCTCGAATAAAATTTAGAAAAATCAACCCTTTGTACGTTTTTAAAGGAGATACTACGGGAACATTGGTTAAACATTTTTTTAAATTCTCTATACGCCTACCACAACTCAGATTTTTCAAAATTTTTTTTTCTCAGAAAGTGTAGTCCTCGACCCCACCTTTCGATACATCATACTAAATCTACCTCTAAATTCTCATATCATTGTTTCCGAGAGCAAGGAAGGTGGACTAGAAAAATGTACGGATCCATCTTATTATTATGTAGTCCATGCGAATCAGCTTCTGAACTCTATACGACAATACGAATTTTTAAAATCTGAGGCCGGATTTGTAATCAGTGACCTCAAAAAAAAACCATGGATACCGATTTTTATTCAAATCCAGTATCTTTTCAAACTTTCGGTAGGCAATCTTAGAGGCTAAATTCGAATTTTTAAAATCTAAGGCCGGATTCATAATCAGTGACCTCAAAAACTTGCGTATACTAATTTTCATCAAAATCCAGTATCTTTTCAAAGTTTTGTCAGGTGATCTTAGAGGCTCTAATTTTGATTTTTAAAATTTGATGCCGGATTCGTAATCAGCGACCTCGAAATCCCATGTATAGTAATTTTCAACAAAATTCCATTTTTTTCCAAATTTTTGTCAGGTGATCTTAGAGGCTCTAATTTTAATTTTTAAAATTTGATGTCAGATTCGTAATCAGCGACCTCGAAATCCCAAGTATACTGATTTTCAACAAAATTCCATTTTTTTCCAAGTTTTTGTCAGGTGATCTTAGAGGCTCTAATTTGAATTTCCAAATTTTGAGTTCAGATTCGTGATCAGCAAACTCAAAAACCTACGCATACCAATTTTCATCAAAATCCAGTACCTTTTCAAATTTTTTTTAGGTGATCTTAGAGGCTCTAATTCGAATTTTTAAAATCTGAGGTCGGATTCGTAATCAGCGACCTCAAAGACGTATAGATACCAATTTTCATCCAAATCCATCTATGAAGAAAATATGTAATGTAAATAGTTTACTTTCAGAGTATCACGTCTCGACGTGGGATCAAGTTGTCATTTTCAGACGTGTACACACACATACACACATGTACATACAGACACATGCATACGACATCATCCCCGAAGTCAGAAAAACTCCGAGGGAAAAAATTTCTCCTGAAACGGCACTTTTTATAGAAATTTTCCGAAATGGCACTTTTTATAGATTTTTTCTGAAATGGCACTTTTTATACTTGTCAATCTGAAACGGCACTGTTTATAGAAAGTTTCTGAAATGGAACTTTTTATAGCAAGTTTCTGAAATGGAACGTTCTTCCTCCCAAGCGACGATATACTGTCGCTGATTTCACTCTCCGTCAATTTACTCTTGAAGTCATCTTTTTTTGGGAGATTTTTTTCTTTCAATCGTTCGAATGAGTCAGTGTAATCGTACGGGTACACTCCTTTCTTCGTTAGTAATGCAATCTGTTCTGAAGAATAACCATCTTGCTGGAAATTCCTAGTCGTTATTTCATGATGTTCTAAGTATGAAGCCAACTTCTCCAGAGACGCAGCCATAAATCGAAATGAATCGATAAATCTGAAACTTATTGGGCAACCATCTATGTGTTTCTTGAAAGAAATGTAACGTTCCTTGTTCTCTGCGATGAGCGTTACAGGGCCTTCGAAGTTCTGAGCTCTTGCGATTTCCTTGATTATTAAATGAGAATCGTACCCAGAAAGATTGTGAAACACAACAGGAATGAATCTCGCATTTTTATAATTCAAGTTACATCTCTCGTGGGCAGCACCTCTGTATCTGAGAAAAGAATATAAAACAAAGATTATTATTATTAATATCAGAAAAATGAAGCATAGAATAATGGAATAATAATTGGTTACTTACTTGCCAGTTAAATGACAATGATCACGAACCTTCTTCTCTTTTCCTCTGAAAGTCTTCCCACAAATGAAACAGTTTTTAGCAGCAGCAAATTCGCGATTCTCGTCATCAGTGAGATTCATAGGCTGTGGATTATTATACAATTCTGTCAATTCACTCGAGAAAGTTTTGAGCTTTTCAACAAACCACTCAACTGGTGTTTCAATATCTGCACTATCTTCTTTCTCCATAATTTGCCGGTAACTTTCATACTTGGATTTAGAATCATCGTAGAAGCATTTTACGTAAAATTCAATACTATGAGCCTGATGTTCTTGATATGTTCGTCTATTCTTCGATATGACTGTATCCACAGGCTTGAGGAGGCATTCGAAGTCTGCATAAATAACGTAGGGAACTTTTTCCCCATTCTTGAAATTCTTGAATTCTAGAATATTTGCTTCTTTCTCAGTAGAGGGCAATTTGATTGAACACTTATTAATTTTCGTGCAATCAATCAAATGTTTCTCGAGCTGAGCCTCACTCAGAAAATAGTGCAAACATCTGTCACAAATATAATGTCTAGTTTTCTTCTGAGTAACTTGAGATCTTACCAATCGTGACAAGTCTTTTATCCAAACGTAATGGAATTTTGGAACTGCACATGTATTATTTCCTTCTTCAACATTTTCTTTTTCATCTATATACTTGTCTTGGATTAAAAGCAAATTCACATGCTTCTTTTTGTATGAAGATGTGAGATGAGCTGTGGATACCTTGTACGTTTCATCATATTTTCGCAAAATGAATATATTTACTGAAACATCATTCTGTTTCTCAAATTTGTTGATCTGCTTTAATGATATTGGAAAGGTTATACCTTTGAAATTCAGCTCATTTTCGTATCGTTGATAACTCGTAACTCGATCTGAATTAAAGCGAGCAGGATGTAGAGCGAAGAGAATCGCCCATTTAAAACACTGCTCATCATTATTTTTCACGTTCACTACGCAAGCTCTTCTGTTTTGTATAAATTCTGGAAATGGTATGTATGAACTCCCTTGAATCGGTTGGTGTTGATTGATATTAATAATCAAACTCAAGATTCGTACAAGAGTCCATCCAGATCTTCTTTCTTCAAATTCATCCATTTGTTTGAGAAAACTCTTTGACGTTCAAATTGAACCAGTCAGATTTGTCAAATTTCTTACATACGAGAGAATAATCCATACTGATATCATGGGCGAATACATAAGACTAGTGTACAAAGGCCTACAACAAGGTGGAGTATTGAGCCCTGACTTGTACAATATCTATACCTTATGCATAACAAAAAACTTACCCAAGACCGTACCTGTTTCACAATTTGCAGATGATATAGGTATTCACTGTAAAAGAGGCTCTAGCGATACTAGCAAAAAACTGTTAGAAAAGTCAATTGACCTGATCTACGACAATCTAAGAGAAATAGGGTTAGAATTAGCACCGCATAAAACCATATTCATTCACTTCAACAGAAAAAACATAAAACCAGGCCAAAAAAAGATTAAAATAAAAAACATAACAATCGAATCTAGTGAATCTGTACGATTTCTCGGCGTAACATTTGACTACAGACTAACATTCGCAAAACAAATTGATGAGATTCACAACAAATGTCTAAAAGCAATGAACATTATAAAATTTGTAAGAGGAACATGGTGGGGTGCAGACCCTGAAACTTTGTTAATATTATACAAAAGTCTAGTGAGATCCATCATAGAGTATGGCAGCTTTGTATACTTCCCTACACAAACGTCCCTCTCCGAAAAACTAGAAAAAATCCAATATCTAGCAATAAGATTATGTTACGGTTATAGAACAAGTACGCCTACGAATATCCTACTCGCAGAATCTAAATTACTAACAATACAAGAACGATGCAAATACCTATGTCACAATTACCTGCTCAAAGTTCATTCAAACAAACAACTTGGTATACACGAAACAGTTCAACAATTTCAAAAAGTGCTAAAAAACCCCCAAACTTACAGGAAACTTAACAATAGTCTTTTGCAACAATGCATCGAAAAATTCAATCCCCTTAACGTACAAATATACTCAAGAAACCATTATAATATATATCTGCACAACTATGAAACAATCACAGCAAAAGTTGATGTTAACTTAGAATCGGGACAGCTCATAAAAAACATGAAAAATCCTAACGAACAATTCGAAAAAATAATTGACTCAGAAAACGCTTATGCTCTTTTCACGGACGGAAGCAAATCTAGCAAGACAGTATCGGTAGGCAGCGCATGCACTAACATCGACCAAGATACCTATGTCACAAGAAGTTCCGATAAACACACTTCAATTTTTACAGCAGAATGTGCAGCGATCCTCGACGCTGTCAGAATAGCCCTCAAATATAACAATCGAAACGTAATAATCTTCTCTGACTCATTCAGCGCCCTCATGGCTCTAAAAAATCAGCAAATGAGCATTAGAACCAATCCCTATATTCTTGAAATAAAGAAAAAAATCCTTAAATTCCAGAAAATTACCTCAAACAATAGCCAAATTAAATTTTATTACATTCCATCTCACTTCGGAATCACAGGGAATGAATATGCAGACATCCTCGCAAAGAGTGCAGCAAATCTGCCTAGCGATAATACTAATGACGTTCCATTCACAGACCTCAAAGAACACTTAAAACTCACAGCAACTGAAAACACCCGTAAAATAATCTTGCAGCAGAGTGATACTAAAGGAAAAGAATACTTTCGTAACTACTACAATTCTAAATCGAAGCCTTGGTTTGCGAAGAAAAACATCTCTCGTGAAATAATATCAACTATAAACAGATGCAGAGCAGGTCATTATAATTTAGCTTACTCACTAGGCAGGATTGGGCTCATCAATGATGTAACGTGTACATGCGGAAATGAATGCGAAGATCTGAACCACGTATTTTGGCAATGCCCAAAATACGACGAACAACGCATTAAATTTGTAAGCGAACTACAGAAAATCAAATTACATCTTCCGTTAACCAGCGAGATATTATTGAAAGAACCATCAACAAAGCTATGTAAAATTATAAATTACTACCTACGAGACTGCGAACTCAAATTGTAAATAGCTGTAAGAAATACCACTGTAGCAAAATAATCTCTCTTAAGAGATACTAAATGCTTAAATAAAAAAAAAAAAAAAAAAAAATTGAACCAGTTGTAATTCACTAGTCTCTCTATATTAAAAGCCAGACCGCCGCCGCCGCCGCCGTCAAATTTCTCCACCCCTTTTTTGCACCCCTTTCTTGCACCCCTTTTCTGCACCCCTTTTCTGCACCCCTTTCTTGCACCCCTTTCTTGCACCCCTTTTCTGCACCCCTTTCTTGCACCCCTTTTTTGCACCCCTTTCTTGCACCCCTTTCTTACGCCCCTTTCTTGCACCCCTTTCTTGCACCCCTTTTCTGCACCCCTTTCTTACACCTCTTTCTTGCACCCCTTTCTTGCACCCCTTTTTCCACCCCCTTTTGCCACCCCCAACTCTCGAAGGATTGGTCCGATTTTCTTGAAATTTTGCACACAGGTTAGTCGCGGCGAAATCTAGGCCGAGTTCAATTTTTAGCGAAATTTCTTGGTTATTTCCCTAGCAACCGTTACTAACGTGTTTTCTCATGAATCCTCATTTAAAAGCTCATTGGGACCATTAAAGTCAATGAGAATCGATAAGACATTTCCCATAGCAACCACTGTTGATATCGTTGGCAACCGTTGTTTACCTCCTTAGCAACCGTTGGTAGGGGGAAGAAAAATTCACGTAGTTTCGTTTCCAGTATTTTCAACTGCACAGGATAGAAAATCTCCGTTCTACCCATAGCAACCATGGTTTACTTCCCTAGCAACCGTTGCTTCGGAAACCGGAATATCAATTTTAAGTCACACTCTATGGCCAAGGACACTGAATTGTTGTATTTGCTCCATAGCAACCGTTGTTTACCTCCTTACCAACCGTTACGAAGGTTGGAAATGATCCATTTATGACCCGTTTCCATTATTTTCGATGGCAAAGGTAGCTCCTCAGCAACCTTTTTTTACCCCTAGCAACCGTTGCTAAGGGGAAGATAAATTCACGTAGTTTCGTTTCCAGTATTTTCAACGGAACAGGATAGAAAATCTCCGTTTTACTCATAGCAACCATTGTTTACGTTACTAGCAACCGTTGCTGCAGAAAAGGGTTAAATATTATTTTGTATAAGTCTTTTTAATCCACTTATTCATCGAAACAACCGTTTGTTTACATCCCTAGCAACCGTTGCTTCGGAAGCTGGAAAATCTGTTTTAAGTCACACTCGATGGCCAAGGACACTGAATTGTTATATTTGCTCCATAACAACCGTTACGAAGGTTGGAAATGAACAATTTATGACCCGTTTCCATCATTTTTGATGGCAAAGGACACAAAATACAAATCCTCCCTATTAGCTCCTCAGCAACCGTTAACACCCTAGCAACCGTTGCTGAGGGCAAAAATAATTCACGTGAGTTTTGTTTCCAGTATTTTTAACTGCACAGGATACAAAATTTTCATTTCACACATAGAAACCATTGTTTACGTGTCTAGCAACCGTTGCAATATTTCTCGAAATCTTACCAAAAATCTGAAATGAAACACGCGAAAAACCTAAACCGAAAAAATATGATCTGACATATGACATCTTTAACCTGAAACTGAATAAAGAAACGTTTAACATAAACATAGATGAAATTAAGCTTTTATTTTGATTCGAATCGTTCGTTCAGTATTCTTTTCAATTGATCAAAATCGAAGTTTCAAGTTTCAAGTTTTATTGATTTCAATGTAATTTTTATTTAATTATTACTACACTTATCATTGAAATTATTGACTTTCAAAGAACACACGGGGGGGGGGGGTTGGCGAGCGAAGCGAGCAGGGGGGTACCCCCCTAGTACTTAATAAATTTCTCATAAAAGTCTGGCATCTCTGTTTCTCATGACGATTGAGCTTCGCCGAGCTAATAAGCATCTGTAAAGCTTTGATCATTTCCAAAGCTCTGGTCAGCCAACGTTGAAGATGTTGAGAGCGTAATACTCCAACAATGTTATGATGAAGATCTGCAACGAGAGCAGCTGTATGTCAGTCTACGATGCATCGTCGATGTCTCTGGAACATAAAATCAAAATAGCTTTTTTTTCTGCTCTCGACACTGAAGATTCTCCCATGTTGTAGAGACTCGATTCGCTTCTTGAGCTCTTCAAGCTACTTGCGCCTCTCAATCAATCAGGTGGCTGCATCAAAATCTCTGAAATCAAAGAAAAAAAATACCTTGATATGTGCGAAGCCTGCAGTTGAAGTGAGAATCTGGGAAGAACCGTTCAATGTATACATCTCTATGTAGAGAGCGGGGCAGCAGCATCGAAGATCCTAGAATAAAAATCAAAATAACTTTTCTACGTGTGGCGGGTTGGTCCTCAATCAACTGATCTGACTGTGCAACTGGAGTAGAACTGCAAAGAACTGTCCAATATATAAGTCTTCGAGTAGAGAGAGGAGGGGGAAGCTCCAGCGAAGAACCTGAAATCAAAATACCTTCTCTAAGTCTCTCTACGATGTAGTATATCTACTGTCGGGAGCTCCTACTCGCTTGACTCGAAGATACCGACTGATGCTAAGTTCTGGTCTCGCAGCCTTATATACACTTTTTCGATGAACATTCGAGACGTCCGAAATTTCTCGAAGAAAAATTTCTAGTGAAACCCCCCTCCCCAACGAAGAACCTTCCTAACCAAACCTTTCCATGGAACTTTCGAGAAAACCGAGGAGAGCATATAACAGGAAGCTTAGCTAGCTATCCACATCAGTTCTTGTCGAAGCATGACAGTAGTCAGACGTCTCCAACGGATTCAATCAACATCCTCGACTTCACTATATCTTCGAAAATTACTAGGTGATCATGGAATTTAAACTAAAAATGATTGAAAATTGTTTTTTTATGAATTTATCTTGAAAATTTTTTTTCCAAATTTATTACTTTCAGAGCTGCAACGCAATGGAGTACGTCGCAGACTTCCAGGGTTTTAGACGCTCATCAAATCTCTTCGTACTGAAAGAGTTCCTCTCGAAGATGAGCCTAAAACTTTCCCCACCATCGGATTGCTGCAGCCACCTTGCAAATGGTCGTCTCTGCTCGAGGAGGAGCAGTAAACGAACAGATGGCTCGAGCTCAATCACCATGGCATTCTATGGGATTCTGGCTCACTCCCATACCACTACCTGACCAGCGTCATGACGGTTTGTCTGAGAGACGTTTCGAGAATATACGTTAAGGGACTTGAAAAGAAAAAATGGCTAGAGGAACTCATACCCGGAAAGTAAGTATATACATATATCTAATTTTCAAACTCAATCCTTTCTTTTTACCTGACGAATTTTACTTACCTGTTGCAGATTCGTCATAAACATGGATGAGTTGCGCTGCCCGTCGTTGAAAATTTTGGAGAAAACTAAACCATTAGATTGCCCTAATCATCCTTTACGTTCGAATGCAGTATGTGCTATTGAGAACGCACACACACTCAAAGATTGGCTACAAACACGTCGTCGGCAGCAGCTGGGTATCATGCGAAAAGATGATGGTAGAGATGAAGTAGATGAGTGTGGTGCAATTTGTCATGAACCATCATTTGTAAATCTTAGAATTTAATCGAAATGTTCTTATTTTTTATGACTTTTCACAATCATTTTAATTTGTTAGTAATATTTGTGATTGATAATTATAATCATTGAAATATTCATAATTCATGTATAATTTATGAATAAAAGAAAAAAGAGAAAAGAGAGTTAAAAGGGAAAGAAGATTTTTGACATGTTCAATACTTTAATTTTTTCATCATATTCAACTTACGACAAAAAGAAAAGATTTAAAGGGATGTTCTTTACGGGTAGAAGGCGTTGGTTGGGGCATTCTCCACTCTCTTTCTCTAATTAATGAATAAAAACTACTGATATTATCATAATTGTATTATTATTACTATAATAAAAAAATAAAAAATGATGGATATGAAAAAATGAGTTAATTTTTTGAATTTCATTATATGATTGTACTTGTTACATATATTCACCATCTAATATAAAATATTCAATTTCTATTCAATTTCTATCTCAAATAAATCAATTGAATCAATTCTATTCAATATCTTTTTCTGGAATAACTTAGTTAACAATTGAAATTATCAGTTTGTAGGGTTTATCAAAGTAAACAATTTTTATTAATTAAAATTTGAAAATCATCTATTGAACATCGAATACAATTTTCTCTTATGAGACAAAGCATACACATTTTTTAATCACTTTCTCATAGAATAATAAGGAAAACAAAATACACAAGTTTCAAGTCATTTTATAAAAGTATATCAAACTAATTCGAATTGACAATATTTCTTGTTTTCTCATGAAAACCGTAAAAAAATGTATGATTATTTTATAGTAAAAAAAATTATCAATGGTTACAAATTATTACAAAATATTAATCTTCTTCAAATATAAATTTTCTGATTCGGTAAATTGGCGGTCGACGTCGAGCTGCGCAAACTTTCGACGGTCTTGTTAATTTTCGGCACCATGGTTTATACCATGAAGGATACCAGGGATTCAGGCGATTTTTTTGCCATACCCAAACAATCCAACCTTTTTTCTTTGGCGGAGGCGGTGGCATTGAAATAATCAAAAGAAGATGTTGTCTGATTTCTTCATCCAATTCAGGATTCTGAGCTGGTGCATTTCTCAACAACTCCGGGAGCAGCGATTTTCCTATTTCAGCTTCTAAGCAATTATCCTTTGCAATTTCTTCATTATCACTATCATTCAACCCAAGAAGATCGAACTGTTCTTTCTCATCGTTTCCATGGAAAATTTGCAAATCATCTGAATAGAAACTTTGTGATATAGCTTCAAACTCTGGTGGAATATATCCTGTACTGCACAATTCTTTTGATAAGTCAGGAGGAAGTGGTGGGAGCGATGGTGGAGGATAAGTAGGTAGAGGTGGCCATATCAGTCAGCTTGTAATTAATTGCTTCAAATTTTGATTCTTCCAATTGTGGAACTTGCTGATCTAGTAAAACTTGCGTATGCACAGGTGTGATTGGAAATTCATCCGTCGTTGTTCCAAATTGTTGTACTTCTAAGTGCGGAACTTGCTGAGGTGGTAAAACCTGCGTATCCAGAGGTGTGATTGAAAATTCATTCGTTGATGATCCAAATTCTGCTATCTCTAAACATGAATCCTGAACTGGCGGCGGATGCTGAGAAGGTGGATATATGTCAATCGACACGAGATTAAAATTTAATTTTCTTGATTTCAGTGTTTTGAATTGTGGAACTTGCAAGCATGGAAGCTTATGCTTCAGATTTTGTTGAGGCGGTGAACTTGAAACTGAAGGATGTATAATGGACAGTTCATTGCCTGTCAGAGATGTATTTGTTGATGAAGGCTTTGCAGGAGAAATCTGCTGCTTAACAGATGCATACATTGATTTGCGACATTTCAGATAATTGGATTTGTAAAGTTTTTTGAAGTTCTTTGGCTTCCCAGCTGGTTGACGCTCTTGAAAAACTCGTGAGGTAGATTTTTTATTTCTTTCTTCAATAGTGCTTCTTTTTATTCGAAGAGGAGGAACATTTTCTTTTTCATTTTCGGTATGTATTAGTTTAATATCTTGAGAACTGTCTTCTGAATGGAGCAATTCGTTAGACATTTCTAATGCCTCATCAAGAAGCTTTCTATCACCCAATTGTAAAGCTTGTTGGAAAGCCACTACCGGAGGTAGGTTTTTTTATTTCACTCAGAAGTGTATCTAGCTGCTCAATATTCTGAAAAAAGAAAGATGTAATCATTAAAAACATGAATGTTTCTTCTTTTTTTTTTTGACGAGATGCTGGCTATGCTTCCACGATTTATATTGATAATAAAATACTCTAAGAATTATATTTATCATAATCATGGGAATCGAGATTGCAAATTTTAATTTTTATAAGGAGTTTTTTTTTCTTCTAAAGAGTAAATATTCGTTTTTTGATTTCACATCATCGACTAACAAAGACTTTGAAGTATCTTCCGAATCAAGCGAAACTTGGTTGAGTTCTGCTAAATCAGTATCCTCGACTTCCAATTGGAGATCAGATACAATCTGCTTCAGTTTATCCCCTGACATTTTGCTGATAAGAATAACAATCATTAAATTTCGACATTACGAAATATTTATATACACACAAAAAATTGATTATCATGATGATCACCTGATTTTATCTAATTAATTGTTGATTTAGCCGAGTCGCAATATATGCAGCTTCCAGAGCGGTAGCTGGATGGTGTAGTGTTGTTGGATCCACAACACACATACACTGAACTAAGCGAAAGATCGCGAGCAGGGCCCGAGCAATTGCTAGACGGCGAGGCAGGCGGTCCGCAACGAATACACGAGGTTGCCGGCGAGCGACCGCGAGCAAGGCTCGAGCGGTTGCTGGACGGCGGGGCAGGTGGTCCGCAACGAATCGAGGTTGCCGGCGAGCAACCGCGAGCAGGGCTCAAGCGGTCGCTGGACGGCGAGGCAGGCGGCCCGCAACGAATACACGAGATTGCCGGCGAGTGACCGCGAGCAAGGCTCGAGCGGTGGAGACGGGGCGGTGCGGAGTTTGGCGTGCAGCACACGCACGAGATCGTCGGTGAACGGTCGCAAGCGGGGCTCGAGCGACGGTGTCGAGACGATGCGGCGCGCGGCGTGCAGCACACGCACGAGATCGTCGGTGAACGATCGCGAGCGGGGCTCGAGCGGCGGTGTCGAGCCGATGCGGCGCGTGGCGTACAGCACACGCACGACGTCGTCGGTGATCGGCCGCGAGCGGGGCTCGAGCGGCGGTGTCGAGACGATGCGGCGCGCGGCGTGCAGCACACGCACAAGGTCGACGACGAACGGTTTTGGCGTCTTTTTCCAATTATCATCATTTAAAAGAATAATAGTGATTCTTCCGTTTGACTCGTAAATTAACGAATCATCATTCTGAAAATATTCACGTTATATCAAATTAAAATTAATAAACTTACCGCGAGCGGTGCTCAAGCGCTGGCTAGATTGTCCACAACTCACGCATGAACAAACACGAGTGGGGCTCGAGTAGTGGCTAGGCGACCCGCAGCAAACGCAGAAACTGATTTGATCGTTCACCGAAGAATGATTTTGTGCAGGGCTCGAGCGATCGTTCAATAGCGAAGCGGACGGTCTGCAGCGAATGTACGCCTCGACTGGTGAGCGACTGCGATCAACAGATGAACGATAACTCGGTGGTGGAGTCTCCGTTCGGAATAAAGCACGGCGGCAAGAATCGAATCGGCTCTGATGACCTCGGCGAGCGCACTCGAGACACCGGGCACAGGAGCGAGCACCAGGTCCGAGCGGTGTACTGCTTGTCAGTGGCGAGTGGATCTGAGAATTTGCCCTGCTTGAGCACGAGCAGCAAGTCGAGCAGTGACCCGAGCTGTTATCAGGGCTTCTGCAGGGAAGTTCTCTTGGAATGAAATTTCTCAGCTCAGCCGGGACGATGAAGTATTGCCACTCTTCCGTGGGAGCAGGCAAGATGTCAAACAGTTGAGGTGCACTCAGATGTTGAAGCTCCTCGGGGATCTCAAGTACATTAAAAGCGAATCGGTTTGCCATTGCTCTGCAACCGTGCTGCTCAACGAGCGAACGTGGAATGAAGCCCGCAAGCTGTGGGCCCTTCTTATACAGACAGCTCGTTGAACCTTCCATGACCTTCTATTGCGTCGTATCTCTCCCGTATAGAGAAGACACTATACACCCATACACTCCCGAAAACTTCTAGAAGCGCGTTGTTTACATCGCACGAGCGCGCCTCGACTTGTTTTCTCTCGGCTCAACATTTATACACGCGTCGACTGGAGTGGGGAAAGAGTCGACGAACTTGAGCGTATACTGCGACTGAGTCGCCGGTTTACCTCGCGCTCTTCTCGAACTCTCTCCCGTCGAGCAGCGCGTGTATAGCGGGCCCGTTCGAATACAGGCGCGCTGTGAAAAAAAACAGTTCGTGCGCAGACTCGCGCACCGAACTCTCTCGGCGCCTATATATATAGCAGCTTGTATAAGCATGCGCGCGCGGTGGAAAATCACCTCGTGCGAATTTCGAATCTCGATTTCGGAATCGCGATTCTAGATTTCCGAATGACGATTTTAGAAACCCGATTGTTCAATCTCACGTGAAAAAAAAGTAGTATCACATATTACCCTCTGATACAGAACCCCCCTAGCTCTACTACTTGCGTTTCCATGCACATACGTCGAAACTCAATGATTCCTCCCTATCTCTCGTTTCGCTTGGGTCATAAATTATAGTAGATGATAAAAGTCTTTTGTTTCTTCTTAGATCGTAGTAATTTTTTACGTAGGATAGAATGACTCAGTTTTCTGAAATAACGAAGTTCAGCTCAATTCGCTTCGCTGTTAAAGTTCAAATATCATAATACCTGTATTGTACATCATGATCTTCATTGAGATTCATGATTATAAATATTATAATAAAATACGATTCAAATTATAGTATTCTTCAATATCTGATGGTTAAAAAAAATATTCATTTTCGAAGATTTGTGAAAAAAATTTCTAGATTTCAAATGAGCTGACATTTTGAGAAATCACCATAGACACTTTAGTATAAATATACGCATATACAGCGTTTCACGTCTATTCTCTCTGTTTATTCTTAACTCGTGTTTACGATGTCAAAATGTACCTAAGAAAATAACTGAACAGGCCCATCCAATGAAGTTTTTCCTCAGCTTTCTAAAGGTTGTATCAGTATTTCCTTAGAAACGATTGATCAGGAAATAAACAACAGTTGATATAACGAAATAAAGATTTTGTATCTTATGTCATCGACAATAGGCTGAAAATCGGTTTTTTAAACAACCTAGAAATGGTTGTTTGGGACATCAACAACAATCTCTCTTTATTAAAAGCTGGACCGCCGCCGCCGTGGAAATTCCATCCCTCATTTTCATCCCTCATTTCCATTTTCCAATTTCATCCCTCAACTTCATCTCTCAATTTGTTTTTTTTCCATTAAAACTTATACTTATCATCGATATATTCAAGATCATCTGATTACTTATATTTATTCCTATGATGATACAATTCAGAATTATCCGTATCTCTCTTTTCTTATTTATCTGGTTATTTACAACTCTGGAAAGGAAACGTATATATATAATGCAAAATTTATCAAATGATTTGAGCTCGAAAGTACAAATGAAATTTCTGCAATTTGGGATTTACGGGTTGAGATAAAAAAAAAATAATAAATTCTTTCTAATTTCAATTACACAAGTTTAACAGGCAACGCCTCTTGAGCTCCCCAATATTCATATACTGAATTGGATATGGAATCAAGTTCCAGACTCTTTTAAGTCTATTTCGGGCAGCATAGAAGAAATAATTAGTGCTGGAACTTGTCTCAAGCACATCACGTGGGTTTCTCATATTATATTGCAAGTTCCTATGAGTAAAGAGACAAGACAACTATAATAGGTCTATAATCTTCAACATGAGCTTTTTAACCATTTTTGCAAACCGGAATAACATCGGATATTTTCCAAATATCAGGAAAGTGACCAGACTCGATTGACCCATTGAAGATGCGACAGAGAGACTTCACCAAGTTAGAGATACATCTTTTTATAAAGAAAGCAGGTACACCATCTGGCCCATGGCTGGTGGATTAACTGAGGCTGTTGACAATAATGGTTATCTCACTCTCATTAATATGAACATGATTCAATTTGTGGTTGAACAAGTCAAAAGGGGTGTACGAGGTAGGGTCACAAGAAAAACTGATCTTGAAATACTCAGCAAACTGATTTGCAATGTCAGTATCGGATGTGGCAGTTACGTGATTGAGGATAGTCTCGCAAGGTATAGAATCGTTCTTTTTATGTTTCTTAACAAAGTTCCAGAATTTCTTTAGGTTTGACCTAATATTGTTTTGAAGATTTAGCAAATATTCTTCATGCTTAATTCTAGACATTTTTATGCATTGTGCTCCAAATTTCTTAAACATAGTATAATTAGATTCGGTCATAACAGCCTTGCAATTACAGTGTCGGGCTTTCTTTTCTGTAACTATATTAATCAGTTCACTATCAAACCAAATAGGGTAGTTGGAGGGCTGAATGCACCGTACATAAACTTCCTGACTAATAACTTCATCCAACACTGCGTAGAGTTGACCAACTTGAGCTGCAGGGTCATCACTGGAGAGAAGTTGGTCCCAATTCGTTGCTGCAAGTTTGCAGTAGATGATGTCATAGTTTGCCTTGTAAAAACCCTTCAAACGCACTGTTACAACCTTGTATGGCAGGTTACAGTTCAATAGGTTGGTGATGTTTATCAGTGGGTAGAAGTTGGTCTGCTTCTTCGGCTTTTATACTCCCTTGTTCAGCAAACAGTAGGTCAAGGGGATAGTTTTTATCTATGTGAATTGGATAATGCTGCTCCAGATTAAGGAAGGAAAAGTTTTCAGCTAAGTTAGTGGAAGCTCTAACCTGATTAGATGGAGTGTAGTCGAGAGAGAAGGCTTGAAGAGGACAAGATTTCCAACAAACTATAGGCAAATTGAAATCACCCAAAACGACCAATTTATAGTAAAGGTACTGATTAGCAACTTTCAAGACCAAAAAGCAGAATTGTTCAGAAAGTTTGTCCGATGAATTAGGTTGAAAATAAACTAAGACTAGTATTAACATAAGAGATCCAATGTGAACACGAACAATCAGGTGCTCGGTATTGATAATGACTCCAGGCTCAATGCGGGAGGAAGAGAATTTCGAGTCGACAGCGATAAGAACTCTACCATCACGAGACAGTGGGGAGTTGGTAGAATCTCTATCCATTCTGAATATAGTATACTGGGATAAAACCAATTCGGCACTGTCGATACCAGAATAGAGCCATGTTTCTGAGAAGCCCAGGATGTGAGGCATAAACAAAGTAGGTGTAGGTTGTTTCTCAATAGCGATAATTTATTAACAATGGACTTTGTATTCTGATAGTATACAGTAAATTCATCAGGTGGAGAGTTGTACCTTGAGGATGCTCTAGCTACAAATAAAAATAGTGAAAAATACTTGAAATATCGTACATAAGCATATTTTGTGATATGAAAGTTGTACCCAAAATTTGAGAAAGCTTAGTTGGCTGGTTAGAAAAATATGAGAATTTCGATATCCATGCACTCTTATGGAGTTTCGCGAGGTTCGAGTATTTTCATGCTCTAAACTATGTGAAAAGTATGGAAAAAATAGTGAGAATATCAGGGAACTCTTGAAAACGAGAGAATAATATCCGATGACTAGATATTTACATATCTCATATGCCTGGGTTGGTTGTGAAACAGTCAATGGTTTTCTATCCTCCCAGTAAGGGACAGGTCATAACTTAAAGGATAATCAGATTAAAAAATTGAAGACACACTTATGAGAACGAGCTCAAATGTGACTTTAGACTGTTTAAAATTCTTCATACAACTATGAATACGATTATTCATATCACATTATCACCGCCGTATTTATTAAAGAATGATTAATATAATGGCCATAGGGCCTAGAGCATGATAACAAATATGAGGATTGCGCGCACGAGGTGGTGAGGCTCGTGTGCGCGGGAGTAGGATCTTGAGCGGGAACAGTGTGGCAAATAAAGTCAACAATGGTTCTGACGAACACAACGTTTATTTACTAAGATAAAGGGGAAGATGCTATACAGAGGCATCGAGCCTCGGGTCGCGTCTCGCGGGCCGGAGCGAGAGAGAGCGTGAACACGTGTTGGCCGGGAGAGAGAGAGATGTCGATCGTGCGTCACTTACTCGGCGACGTGCTCCGGTGCTTTACTCGGCTCGTCCTCGGTTCGGCCTCGGCGTGCGGTAGCGAGTGGGATCTCGTGAGGGGATGTCCGCTGGTGTCCTCGGGGCCGCGATAGCCCGGGCGGTCTCGTTGTCTTGAGGGCTCGTGGTATCGCGCGCGAGGGCCGGCAATAAACTAAATACTTCCGCCGCGCGCTCGGCCGTCTCCGGCTGACGTCACGCGGCGCGAGGATTGAATCTCGTTCGCGACGCGGTCTCTCTCTCCCTTACGTTGTCGACAGCGCTGGCTCTCTCGCTGGACGCTGAAACATAACTTAATATTTACAAACAGTACAATATTATAGAGAGAGATATCACAGGGCCTGGCATAGTAATTGTCCGCCCGTGACACCCCTCCCCCAGGCGCGGTATAGCCGGTTGGCGTACCGCTCCGATACGTTCATCTCTCTCAATGTATCATAAATTGGGATGAATTTCAGGGATTTCAGCACGTTTTAATGCGTGCTATTTTGTGTAAATGAATCAGACTTACATTTTCATTGACTTATGTTTATTTAAATGTAAAAAAAAGTAAATGTGATTGGTATAAAAAATGAAAAAGAAGAAAAAATGTAAAGAGAGACTAAAGATAAATATTTTTGCGGGGCATTTGGGTAATAATGGGCCAATTGTTCCACGCTCTCTCTGTTCTTAACTTAATGACTTGTTGGCTAACGAGCCTGTCGCTGCCAAAACAATACTTTTGGTTCTACGCCGCTTAGTCAATTTTACATCAGTCGCGTAATACTTTTGCTTATTGCTAGCTATCGAAATGCATCCATCCACTCTTCACTCACAGCCTACGCTTATTTTACAGTGATTGTGGCTATTTTTTGGTCACATTCAAATCTAGATCACAGCGCAGTAATATGATTGTTTGGCTTAAGGCCTTGTACATGGTTTTTGGACTAGTTTGTCCTTTTCATTACAATCAAGGTTTTACAACTATATATTGGATATTATCATCAACTTAACTTATGGCTCAGGGCCTGATTAATATTTGAATCTAGTACAAAAGGAAAATAGAAAGAGAAAATATATGGCTCAATGCCTAATCTATTCCATTATGGTAATCACGACCAAGTAAACGGCTTAGGGCCTGGCGATTTCTATGAGGAACGTACAAAACTAAATTGTGGCTTAGGGCCTGACTATTTTACAAAGTAAGCGAAATGAAAAAAAACAATTTTATGGCTCAGTGCCTACAATTTTAAAGACTAAAAATTAAGACTTTGGCTTAGGGCCTATCAACTTTCTAAGGAAAAACAACTTATGGCCTAGTGCCTACGATTTTAAAGAATAAAAAGTAAAACTTCTGGCTTAGGGCCTGGCTATTTCGCAGATATACAAAATCGTATGAAGGGAAAACAAAACATAAGTAAGAATTAAATAGAACGGCGTCGTGATGGCTTAGCGCCTGGCGGTCTTCGGTGGCGACGTAGCGATGGCTTCAGGGCCTGGCGACCATCGTTGGCGACGCGGCGACGGCTTAGGGCCTGGTGATCCGAGGTGGGGGTGAGGACTAGCGCCGTTTATATAGGTCCCTGGCCTTCGGTTTCGGCTTGACGACATAGTGGTAGTCAGCGTTAGGGCAATCCGCGTCCTTTTCCACCTCAAATATCCCGCAGGTCCTGCACCGCCGCACGCCGGTCCGCTGGTTTGGGTGGGGGTGGGTGAGGCGTCGCTCGTGGCGCTCACGCCTGCTCTCGGCGAAGATTGCGTTGCGGTTCCTCACCCCCGCCGCTGCGGCCAGTCTTCTCCTTTGTTATGCCTTTGCCTCCAACTCCTTCTCTTCTTTTTCGACGAGGTCCTTCTGCCGTCGCACCTCCTCGAGCCGCTCCTCGCGCTCTTTTGTCGCCGCCTCCAGCTCTGCCTTCTTGGCCTCTACCCTGGCCTTCGCCTCCCTCACCTCGGCCAACTATCTGCCACTCTATCTGCCTGCTCTTTGGCAGCCTGTCGCTGCCTCTCCGCATTCTCCCTGGACTCCTGTATATTCCGAAGTGCGCGGCGGCCCAGCTGGTTCACCGTGCGTAGGTCGTGCAGTTCTTGGACGTATTCGACCTCCTCGGCTCGCACCGCTGGGCCGAACCGTTTCTCCACTTCGGCGTATTCCAGGACCGCATGAGCCACGGCAGCCTCGTACGTGGCCTTTGCCGTGCGGAGTTTTTTCATGCTGTCCTGGAAGCGCTTCAGGACGTCCGGGGAGCTGGTAGGGCGGTGCACTGGCAGAGGCTTGTGCGGTTGGGGCCTGGCCGAGTTGGCTTTTGAGCCTGACGCTGTTGGTGGAGGCTGCGATTGGTTGGGCTGCGGTTGGTTGGGTTGCGGGTCTCGGGGTGGCATTGTTGATGAGCCTGGCGTCTCCGCACCCGAGATCCGCGGCAGGCGGGGTGGCCTTTTCTGTGGGCAGGGTGTAGCGGCTTTTGCCGCTTGGAGTTCCAGCGACTCCGCCCCCTCTACGGGTGGGTCCTCTGGGGTTGTGACCTCCAGACGGACGAATTCCAGCCTCTGCTGGATGTGCGAGGCGGTTGAGGTGGGGTTGCCGACCACGGTTACCACCGAGCTGCAGCTGCTAGCGTCGTCATCGCTGGTGCAGTCCTCGGAGGCGCTGTGGTGGGCTTCGGTCCTCCTCACGAACTCCCCGTCGATCATGTCGTAGGTGGAGCCCTCCGTGTCCTGGAGGATCTCCACCCAGCTCATGGTGTTGGACTGGCTCCGGGCTGGGTCCATGGCAGCGGCTGCAGAGACAGAAACACAGCTACTCAATCACGGTATTCCATCCTGGTCATTCTTAGGTATTCGTTTTCGTCCGGGCGGACCTGGTTCGTGTCGTCATGACTGCTTCAGTTTTTAGCTCATACTGATTCTTAGAACCTTTGGGCCGCCCGCACTTTTTCGGCGCTGGGTCAGGGATAACGCTCGCAATTACATCATTTTCGCTCGTTACGCTAACGCTTGTGCTGGTGTTCGCTGCACTTTTCGCATCATCCGGCGCCTCCGAGTCGCGAGTGGCTACGTCGTGAGCCTGCGCAGCATTCGTTTCGGCGCTAGCCTCGTCAGGCTCGCGTTCGTCGGTGCTTGCGGCGGCTTCGGTGCGTTTCGGGTCGGGCTCCGTCGCGACCATACGTGTCTTTCTGGGACGACCGCGTCTTTTACTAGGGGCCTGGGTTCCCGCAATTAAACCGGCGTCGGTGCCTTGATCAGGGGCTCCGTCGTCTGTTTCGTGGGTCCGTTCCTCAGGCTCGGTTACTTCGCCTCTCTGCGGTTTTAAAAACCTGACGTGTGTTATCCCGTCGTCCTTCCCAGACGCGTCCTGTAGTCGGTAGGTGTTTGAGCCGACCTGTTCGACGACCGTATAATCGCGATTGAAACTCGGTACCAGTTTCGCGGAAACTCCTCTCTGGAAGGTTTTATACCGTCCGAAGTGGCCTGCTGTGGGCCTGCCATGGCATTCTTGCAGGGCCGCTAGCCGCTTTTCTTCCGGCAGGACGAGTTTCCATACGTCCTCGTCCTCGATGACCTCGTCAAAATGGTGGATCGCACTGTAATGGTATAATTTGTTTCCCACGATACAGTAGAGGGGAAACTCCTTGGGTCGCTCCAGAACCTGTTTGAATCTGTCTAGGTACCAAGGTTCAGTTGTCTCTGGCAGGTCGATTGCTGCTACTGGTACTTCGTCATCAGTCTCGTACATTCGAGACAGTGCGTCAGACACGACGTTCTCTGCCCCCTTTCGGTACTCAAACTCGTGGTCCTGTAGTTCCAAGGACCAGCGTATCAGGCGTCCGGCGGTGTGTTTATGGGTCCGCAGGTACTTCAGGCTGTGGTGGTCGGTCACGACTTTGAATTGATATCCTTCTACGTACATTCTGAATTTCCTGATGGCCCAGACTACCGCTAGGCACTCTCGTTCTGTAACGCTGTAGTTTCGCTCTGCAGAAGACAATACTCTGCTAGCGGATTCCAACGGTCGTTCTTCGCCGTCGATTACTTGGTAGATAACTGCCCCCACCCCAGTGTCGCTAGCATCGGTCTGGATGACGAACTGATGCTCGTATGAGGGGCGGTTGAGTACGGGGGCCGATGCTAATAAGCATTTTATCATTTGAAATGCGTGGGTTTGCTCTTCCTCCCACGTATAACTCACGGATTTGGAGGTCAAGCGTGTTAGTGGTTCGGCAATCGTGGCGAAATCTTTTAAGAATTTTCGGTACCACGATGCCATACCAAGGAACCTTTGCAGTGCCTTACGTTTGGTTGGTGTAGGGTAATCCATGATGGTCTTAATCTTCTCAGGATCGGGCCTGAAGCCGTCCCGATTGACCAATACACCAAGGTATTTAACCTCGGATTTGCAGAAGTGACTTTTATCCCAATTGATAATAAGTCCTGCTTTTAAAATTTTCTGCAGCACGTGCTCTAACCAGCGCAAGTGCTCCTCGAAACTTTCAGTCACGATGATGATGTCGTCGAGGTAGGCGAACGCGTAAGGCTCGAGTTCAGGCCCAATGAGGCTGTCGATTAATTCCTGGAACGTCGCGGGCCCGCCGACTACCCCGTACGGCATCCTCGTGAACTGAAACAGACCTAGGCCTGGTACCGTAAAGGCTGTTAAATGTTTCGAGTTCGCTGCCATTTTAATCTGGTGATAGGCACTTTTCAAGTCGATGGTCGAGATATATTTTGCCCCTTTCAGCTTCCGTAGGATCGGATCCATTCTAGGAAGCGGGTAAGCGCTCGGACGTGTTACTGCATTGACTTTCCTATAGTCGATGCACATCCGATATTCGCCGTTGGACTTCTTGACCATGACGACCGGACTTGACCAGCTGCTGTTGGAAGGCTCGATCACTCCCTCGCTTAGCAGGTCCTTGCAGTGTCGGTGCATCTCTTTTTCCAGGACTCTGGACACGGGGTAGTATTTCTGTTTGATAGGCTTGCACGACTGTATTTCGATCTCATGCTCAATGAGGTCAGTGCAGCCTATCTTTTTGCCGTTGACGAAACGGTACTTCCCGATGAGAGTCGCGAGCTCTCTGTCCTCCATCTCGGTTAAATCTGCAATACCAATAGATGCAAGGTGCGGTGTGCTAGCGGATAGTGCCGCTAGTTCGATGGGGATGGGGTCAGGATCGCCGACTATGGACATCTCCTTGTTCCATGGGTCCAGTTTCGCGTTGAACATCTGGGTGAAATCGGATCCGAGTAGAATGTCATACTGGCATCGCTCGAGGATCAGAATTGGCATGTCGTGCACTACATTGCCTATCCTGATCGGCAGCACCAATTGTGCCATGATCCTGGCTGGATCACCCGCGGCTTGCTTTGCCAGCGGTCCAGTGTACTCGTAAATTTCCGCCCCGATTTCCGTCGCAATCTGCAGTCCCATGGGACCCATAAAAGTCCGTGACGCTCCTGGGTCGTCCATCCCTCGCATCGTATAGTCACCCACGTTCACCCTGTTGATCCAGAAGCGTCCGTGAGGCGGCAGCGGTCTTGAAAGGTCGTTGGGCATGATCGGTCCTCCCTCGGTAGCCGTGTACAGTAGGGGTCCAACGACAGTCCCTTCAGGGTACATGGGTTCAGTCTCCGAGGTTTCAGCGATGTGACAGGGAGCAACAGCAATCTCTTTTAGGCTGTGCTCCCCTGGCCGTTTCCCGGAGCGTAGTGCTTTCCACACTCGGGGCACTTACGGACCGTGTACCCTTTCCAGGCGCAATTCCAGCAACATTTGCTGTTATCCGGGCCTGGTGGCTTATCCTTGTTCCGCTCATCCTTTGGCGGTAGAGGTGTTATCAGAACGCTGCTCCGAGGACTCGGTTTTGGACGTCGGAGCACGCGGACTTGGACGTTTGTGTGGCAGGGCCTGGTTGCGGGACTGAGAAGGCTGGGCTGGTAGGGCCTGTCGCTTTCAGCCTCTCTTCTAGGTCGCTGATCTGTCGTCCCACCACTCTTCCGACCAACTCAATGATCTCATTCATCGAGGGTGTAGCTTTTTGTATTTCAACAGCAGCCACGTTAGGTTTGGGCGGTAGCACCTTTCCTCCCCCGCATGCGTCCGTTTCTTCGAACGCGGTCTCCGGCAGAAGACTCATTGCCGGCGGTGGAGGTGGTTGGTAATACTTTTCAGCGTGGAGTAGGTCCGCCTCCCTTGCCTAGCGTACTAACGTGTCGACGTCCGCGATGGTTTCGCGTTTGATTTGTCGTTGTATCGCCGGTAGTAAATTGGCGTACAAGAGGTCGATCTGTTGAGGTAAGGGCCAAGCGGGTTCAAACTTGCTCATTATCGTCATGAGGCAGATAATGTAGTCCCTCACCGGTTCGCTGGGGTGTTGAGTCCTTTTCTCCGCCTCACGACTCAGTCGCTGTTGGAAATTACGGTCGACACCGCAGATAAGGCGTGCCGAGTTGCAAAAGTCTTGCCAGCTGTGCCATCGATGCTGCGTCTGGCGGTACCAATGCAACGCCACCCCTGATAGTAATTCAGTCATTCCATTGATCAACTCCGTGTCTGACAGATTGGATGACCTGTTGCACTCTTCTACCCGTTGCAGGAACTCCTCGATGCTGGTAGTCTTTGCTTGGCCCGAGAATCCTATTTTCCAGGACCTGACGATTTTCCCTACATCTATGATCGAGTTGTTAAGATTGGTTCGGCGTCCCGCTGTTCCATTACTAGCCGACTCTCGCCCAGTATACATACTGTGCGCCCCCCTCCCCCAGATTGGGTGAATCGGGTCTTGAGGGCCTGGCAACAAGTACTGGTTGTTTTGCGCCGTCGCTGTCGGGACTGCTGTCTGGACCGGTTCATTTTTCCGATAGTAATTGATATTGTAGGTGTCCTGCATGTTTACTCTCCTTGCGGGTGCCGTCTCATTTTGTGTCGAGTTCGCCAGCGCATCAGGGTTTGAGTTTGTGCTTGTCAGCACCGTTGATATATCCGGGTGTCCGTCTGCCGACGCTTCGTTGCGGGCTTGGGCATTCTGCATCCTCGTGCTACTTATGAGTTTGCGTTTTCTTAAGAGCTCGTCTCTTACCCTCTCGCATTCCCGCCGAGCTTCCTGGAGTTTTGTCATTTCTGCGACTAACCCCCTGTCCAACCATTCGCTAGTACCGTCAGGGTGCGTTACGTGTACCTGTTGTTGCTCTTTTGTGGTCGGTTTAATCGGCGCTGACGTTGTCGTAGTTGTGGGTGCGTGTGTGCTAGCGGTCTCTGTTATGATTTTATCCTGGAGCGTTACGGGGGTGTTGGTTGCGTCTGTTAGCAGGAATCCTGAGGGATCCGCGATTGTTGGACTCAGCGTCAGGTGTGTGCTGTTCGCTGTAATGTCTGTTTCTGCTATTGTCGTGCGCTCTAACCTACTTCGCTGTATACGGGCTGCCGTTTCATTCAGCGTCGTGGGGCAGAAGTTTCCCAGGTACTGCGTATATTCTATCAGCAGGTTTTCCCTGTGCTCGAACAACTCCTGTTCTGTCGCCAGTTCTAGACGCTCTATGAAATCGGTCGCCTCGTAGTCCCCGTTTAGACGTCGCATTAATTTGATTATATTCGCGGCTGCTGAATTGCGCGTTTGCAAGTCCAGTTTTTTCATCGCATCCTCTAGCTCCAAATCTGATGAATTCTCCAACCAATTCGTCAGATCGATGCTGTAGTTTGATGCCATCTTGCTTATGGGCGGATGTGTATCGGGATATGTACGCTTACGACTACTTATTAACTACCGCAAATTTGGATAACGCTCTGTACTCTTTTACGCTATGTAATCTCTCACACACGCACACACTCAGTCTCTTGGTTATAGACGGGAAATGCCAAAGGTCGGTGCTTGCGCTTATATCGAATAGATATTATATTATCGCACTTATTCTAAAATTATTGCAGTCTCGAAGTTTACGTCAGTCTTTATAATTACTTGCAAAGTTTGGAACGTCAGTTCCCGGAGGAGATTTTATTTCGTCAGAAACAATTCTAAAATCTTCCTTTTAAGAAAAAAAACAAATAAGCAAACTCCAAACAAGAATTTACTTCGTTAGGGATAATTTGAATTTTTTTCTTAAAAAGAACCACTCGAAAGGGATTTTACGTTCGACGTGAACGTCCCGAAATTGACGAGGTGCTCACCAAAATCAATCTTTTTCCGTAAAAAGAAATTTCATTAATTTTGAAAAATGAGAATCTCGTTCGTCATCAAAATTTTATTTTGAAAAGAAAACTGATCCTGGAAAACTTTATTTCATTCGAAACGCAGGCCCTTAATCCTGGAGGAAAAAGAATCGATTTTCAAAAAGTCTTATTTCACTATGATAATTTCAATTTTCGGAATAAAGGATCAACCTTCGAGAAAAAATTTATTCCGTTAACGATATTTTAAATTTACTAAAAAGAAACAATTTTCAAAAAACATTTTATTTCGTTAAGAAAAGTCTCGGAAGAAGAAAAGAAAATAATACTTTTATTATAAAGCAGTTTCCGTTTCGTTGGGAACAATTCTGATTTTATTTTAAAGAAAAGAAAAATTTTATCCTCGGGGAAACAGTCGTTTCTGAAAAACTTAATCTCATTTGACAAACCAAAAAAAAATTCGCTTTTTGAAATGTTTATTTCGCCAGAAAAAATATTTTGAAATTGCGAAAAAAAAAGAAATTTGTCCAGGGAAAACAAGTTCAATTATCTTTGATAAAGCTTATTTTATTGTAAAAGAAGGGAAATAAAATTATTATATTCCGAAGGGACGTTTACTTCACTTCGAAACTGCATGAGTTCATGCCTGCCCTCGCTTGAGTATTAGCTGACCTATATTCCCATATGTAGGTCACTCGTCAGCACATATGGTCTGTTCGCATAAGGTCTATTCGCTCGCTAGTCCGCCCGATGTCTTCAGGCTGGTGCGTATGCGCGCTGCTTCGCTGCGGCGGTCGATGTTTTTGGGACGGCGCGCATATATGCTCGCCTCGTGGTCGGCGCGGACGCGCGGTTGAACGGGGGGAATATGGATACAGGTGTATATATATATATATATATATATGGATCTCGCTCGCTATGAATTTTCGGCTATTATTCGGCGCTGTGATTCCTCGTTATTGCCTCTTCCTGTCAGAGGTTATTTTGCTCCGATGATTCTTCAACGAGTTTCTTGCTCGTGTCTTTTCGCGGCAAATTACCTGAGCGCCATGCGCTGCCGTTGCTACGCCGGACGTTGTCGGTTAACACGAGGCGAGGAATAAAATATGGCCGCCGGATTTTGTAGGGAACAGGTTTACCTGTTGCGCTTTCGCTTTGCGATTTTAACTAATTATTTTGCCACACTATTCCAGCACCACGATTGCTGGGCGCCAGTTATCACCGCCGTATTTATTAAAGAATGATTAATATAATGGCCATAGGGCCTAGAGCATGATAACAAATATGAGGATTGCGCGCACGAGGTGGTGAGGCTCGTAGGAGTAGGATCTTGAGCGGGAACAGTGTGGCAAATAAAGTCAACAATGGTTCTGACGAACACAACGTTTATTTACTAAGATAAAGGGGAAGATGCTATACAGAGGCATCGAGCCTCGGGTCGCGTCTCGCGGGCCGGAGCGAGAGAGAGCGTGAACACGTGTTGGCCGGGAGAGAGAGAGATGTCGATCGTGCGGCACTTACTCGGCGACGTGCTCCGGCGCTTTACTCGGCTCGTCCTCGGTTCGGCCTCGGCGTGCGGTAGCGAGTGGGATCTCGTGAGGGGATGTCCGCTGGTGTCCTCGGGGCCGCGATAGCCCGGGCGGTCTCGTTGTCTCGAGGGCTCGTGGTATCGCGCGCGAGGGCCGGCAATAAACTAAATATTGATTGATTGAATCTCGTTCGCGACGCGGTCTCTCTCTCCCTTACGTTGTCGACAGCGCTGGCTCTCTCGCTGGACGCTGAAACATAACTTAATATTTACAAACAGTACAATATTATAGAGAGAGATATCACAGGGCCTGGCAATGTAATTGTCCGCCCGTGACAACATATGAAAACATCTGTTGCAGTTTAACTCTCTAAATACGTTTCACTGATTTTCCAAACTTTTAGGAATGACTGTGTAGCCGGAACACCCTTAATGGACATGAAAACTTGTTGTTTGATTTGATATGTGTTCTGTGGAGTTTTTTTGGATTCCGGATTTTTCCATGGGAGTCAAGAAGTTCTGGCATATTGTTGATATGCTTAATGAACAGAGGGTCATTGGGGTGTTCACGGTTGTGAGTTGCCAAAGTTTCTTTCAGTGACTGGAAATAACTAATCTGTGCCTTGGTACGATTCGTGGAAACCGTAATGCCATTTGGCAGCTTATCTTTGTTCCTTAGCACTTGGAACACTTCATTCCGGGAATTCATTGTCACACATAAAAGCCTAGTCTTGGTAGGCAGAGGGTTTCCAATGCGCCTCGCAGATATGTTGAATGGGTTGATGTTACTGATTCTTGATAGTATCTGAGAAACAGCTTGTATATCGCTATTCATGTTGGGAGACTGGGTTGATAACGAGCTTTTACTTAGCCCAAAAACGATCAAGTTATTGTGACTACTCTCAATATTGCAAGTTTTGCTTGCAATAGTATTAGTCATTCTCAAGACATTGTTGGAGCCGCCACTATTAGCTTCCAGGTTTGATACTCTCGTGTGCAGATCATGAATGTTTTTGTGGCAAATATCTAGTTCATTTTTTAGTAGAGTTTTCAATTCATTAGTATGATTAGCCAATTGGTTATTCATTAAGTTGACCATAATGGTCTGGTGAGACGGGAGTGCAGGGGATATGTATTTTTTTATATCTTCATTCAACAACAAATTCAGCAGCAATACCATTATGATTTGCATGTGGAGTTTCCATAAACGTTTCATTGTTCAAATGAGTTGAGGTCATTACAGTAGCAAGATGACTATGAGACCGGTGGATTGACATTTCCATTATCTTACTCATGCACTTGGGGCAAAGAATATAGTTATCCGATTCAAGAAATTGTACAAAGCACTTGGCTGCCTGACCACAGCTGTTGTGATAAGGGTCATGGCAGTTAGTACAGTTAATCAAAAAGTTCGAGTCACCAGCTGCGCATCTTATGCAGGTACATGTAAACATTTTAAGGTTAGGAATTAGATATTGACAATTACAAGCGGTCAGAAATAATATGCACCAGAAATTGATATCACAGGATGGCACAACTGCGAACCACCACTGACTAACTCAAACCGAAAATTATTGCAAGAATAAATATTACGAATAGCGAATGTGCACCGCAGAGCAACAATTCCAGCGACCGTTGGAAATGCGCGCCAAAAAACTGCATATATAAAGTTTTTCTGAAAAATGCTTCGTAGGTATTCGTATTCGTGATTTTTTGTTTAGAATATGTGTAGTGTCCTCAGTTCTCCAAAATAACGTAGTTCTCCAAAATAACAAATTTGAACCAGCCCGGGGAGCGTGGAATTTTTTTCTCGCGATATCACTTTGGGATAGTCCACCAAGCCCGAATTTATTCGTCGTTAGGATGAACTAATGTAAATTTCATCTGCCTATATATAGACATCAGAAAACTATTTCAAACAGACGACGAATAAATTCATTTTAATCGGGCTTGGTGGACTATTCCAAAGTAATATTGCGAGAAAAAAATTCCACGCTCCCTGGGCTGGATTCGAACCAGCGTCCTTCTGATCTCCAGTCAGTTGCGCTACCATCTACGCCACCTGGAAGACAACAGCTCGTCACATCCCCGGAGCATGAATTCATTTTCTCGCAATATCACCTATATATACGATCAAAAATTCAATCGCTGAATCCACACGATCAAGGTCCGATCGCATTATTGCAGATTCCCTTTTTACCTATATTCCCCCACCCTCCCCTCGCACCCCAACCCAACCTATTGGGCTACTACATCTTTTTCACCCGAAGTAGTGTTTCACAAATAATTATTTTTCAACGTGCAATTAATTTTAACGGGTTGTTTAACGGGTCATAAACTCACGTATTTTTCTGAACGCATAAAAATCACAAAGTAAACCACTAATTTTCAATTACATACTTCAAGCCCACGCATCGAAATTTTTATATTTTTCACGACGAAAACTTGAAGCGCTCAATGAATTCTATCGATCCGTCAGATCAGAATTCTCATAACTACGCCGATTCATAGGGTTTTCCAACGATTTATGAAGCACAACTTGCCAAAATTCAGTTTTTCCCATATTTTGCGCCCTTGCATCAACTTTTCAAAAATATTCACCATGGATATGAAAGCCCATTCGATGTTCTTGGGATCGAACACATCTGGAATCGCACCAGATCATAATCTGAACTATTCTTCAGAACGCATAAAGATCACGAAGTAAACCACCAATTTTCAAGTACATACATACTTCACGCCCACGCATCAATCTTTTAAAATTTTTCACGATGAATAATTAAATCGGTCAATGAGCTCTCTCGATCCCTCTAATTAGTATTATTATCACGATGCTGTTTCAAAGATTTTTTTGACGGTTTCTCTAGCACATTTTGAGAAAAGTCAGTTTTTTCCATACTTCGCACCCACGCATTAACTTTGCACAAAATTCTCACCATAGAATAGGTAAGCTCTTCGATTGATTTAAAAATCAGTGTAACTGAAATTCCCACCATACAACTATTTCACAGGTTTTTTCAATGGTTTATCGGATACCAAAAAAAAAACGCAACTTGAATTTCACCATTTTTGATGCATCAATTTTTTCGGAAATGTCAATACGAAACATGAAACCGCAGGCAATTTCCTTTCGATCTGTTTTATTCGTTTTCATAGAAGTCAACTCCTTCATTGAAATATCTTCACATGAAATTTTCGGGAGGATTAACTTTATAGTATAGTATAGATACTTGTTGAAAAATGAGATATTTTATATTTTTTGTGGATGAAAATGGGAAATCTGATAACATCGTTGGGAAGTCGAAGGAAAACTTCATTGGATTGGCCGATTCAGTTATTCTCTAAGATACATTTTGGCATCGTAAACACGAGTTGAAAGCAGCCCGACTTTGCACGCGCCACGCTGGGAGAGTGGACATGAAACGCCCCATATATATATATGTAAATTCGAAAATGAATATTTTTTTAGTATATATACTTTCTCTAATTATCAGAAAAAGACAATTTTGAGGCTGTGGAGTTACTTGTTTCATGAAATATAAGTACATAACAACTTTCACTCGTACAATTTTTTCAATTTAATTACTCATTTATGAGTATATCACGCCAAAAAATCGATAAAATGTTATTTATTAGTTAATTTTATTTTATTCAGATAGTTGCAACTCGAAAGCCAGATTGAGACATAAATAATTTTGAGCTAAAGGTGAAGAACAAGTCTATTTTCAAGTATAAGTGTTTATACTTCACCAAATAATTAGAAAATCTCAATTTTGAAGTTGCAGGAATGACTTTTTATGAAATATAATTGATTTGGACCAACTTTTATCTCAGTGATTTTTTTGATTTGATGAGTATTCCATGGGTATATCAGGCCACAAAGTTGATAAAACCATAAAAAAATTAATTTATCAAAATTAAGCGCTCAATAAATAATTCAGTGTTGCGTGAGCTATCCTTGCGTACGCTACGCTTGTGTAGGCTACTTTCATTTGTTATGGGAGACTGTCGAGTGAGTCTCGCAGGTTCAATCGATCAAATACTGACTAGGAGACCGCTTGGGATTCGAGTCACCAATCTTGACCAAAATTTTTTTCCTGGTTCCTGGTGGCCATAGTAGAGAGACTCCAGAATTTTAGGATCAAACGCTCCCAAACTTCCCAGATATTAATTTATGTATCCTGGGTGGAGACGTTGTTCTCGTCC
The DNA here is from genome assembly GCA_020882685.1 of Aphelinus atriplicis. NCBI lineage: Eukaryota > Metazoa > Arthropoda > Insecta > Hymenoptera > Aphelinidae > Aphelinus > Aphelinus atriplicis. Next base: position 31,612,327 of record CM037073.1, read on the forward strand.
CAAATGACAATATGTCATCTGAAACGTATTTTCCTCACTGCACTGCACTTTGACTGTTCTCACTTGAACACCACATCACATTCTATCCTAGAAAATATTGATGAATTGACAAATCATATCATCACTTGGTGTCAACACTACTGAAAATGTTTAGGTTCATGTCAGGTGAGATCTCAGGTGAGAATTCAGGGATCATTTTTTTGTCTTGATTTTTTTTTCTTTTTTTTCTCAGAATGTACAGGACTAACATTAATTGTTGGCAACATGTGAAAATTAGGTTCGATATAGAATTTTGATGAATTGACGAATTATACCATCACTTGGTGTACTCCGGGCGCAGAAGAGAGGTCCCCGTATACACTTCGAGGTCCCCTCGGTAACTTGGTGGTTTCTTATGTTTTTTGTTATGCTGAATCGATTTTTCGAGGTTACCAGGCCCAGAAATGGTCGGTTTCCAAGTTATGGCTTATTTTCCGCCCAAAATTCGAATATTTGACTCATTTACCAAAATACTTGAAACAAACTTGAAATTTGTAATTGCTTATGTCAAAGAACGTTTACTTTTCTTCAACAGCGGAGTCTTTACTTGTAAGTGTTTTGATATTTAAGCTCACGCTCATGTTTGATTCGTGTTTGGACGCGCGCAAGTACTCGCGCTTAGACACGGTTTGTCTACCAGATCAAGCGCCGCTCAACATGCAAGCTTCTCAGTCTTGATCCAATATTTTTGAGAAAAGTTGTGAAATTTTCCAAGTTTTTGATCAAAAAAGATTTGTGGAGAAATCAATAAGTGTCTCCAATACAATTAAAAGAGTTAACTTGCCAAATTTTGAAACGAACACTTTGAAAACGTTAGCTTAATCTCAATCCAATATGTCCACTATAAAACAATCTAACGCTGCTCACAAACTCATTAAAATAGTTAAAGAAAGAGACTATGATCTACAGCAGCTTTTTTCGTATGAATTAACTTCGAAAAGTTGTTCATTCAATAAAGATGGCACTCTCAAGAAAGAAAAATCTAAATGTAACCTCGCCAATGAGTTAGAAAAAAATTCGAGATGCAAACTACTCAGGACCTTTTTGATCTCCATAATTTCACTTCGATTGTGGACGTCATGCTTCATTGTCGACAATTGAAATGGAGCAATATGATAACATTTCAAGATTTTGCTGATGCATTTTGTAGACGCATTACTCATTTTTCAAAAAAGGGGTTTGCCCGAATCGATTTCGTTTTCGATTTATATTTTGAAAGCTCAATAAAACTAAGAGAACGATTAGACAAACATCAAGAACAAGCGATTGACATTCAAGTTATTCACGAAACAGTACCTTGTCCAAAACAAGAACAACTTTTTTGGGGATCGAACAATAATAAAACATTACTGCAAAATTTCCTTCGTGAATAGTGTCGTAAGAAAAGTCAAGAAATATGGCCTGGAATAGAGATCATATGTAGTGCTACGAGCGAAAAGCTCAGTCAATCGAACGATCCTTCAAATAATGAAAAATTAAGAAGTTTACAAAGAACTGACATTGAAGAAGCTGATTCAAGAATAATTATATATGTATTTCAAGCATGTTCATTAGGAATACGGAAAATAATGATCTTATCATCGGATACAGATGTCGTCGTATTATTATTGTATTACTGGATCAAGTTCGAACAAAAAGGATTACAGGTAATTTTGTTTTCCTGCTTTTTGCAAAGAAGTTATTGTATTTCTCAAAAATTATTAAATATATTTGCGTCTTAGGAACTCCGGATACAAGTAGGTGCTGCTGCAAAAAAAACGATTTTTACCTTTGCATATCGTAGCCAAAAAATGCGGATATCAACTTTGTACAGTGCTTCCTAGCTTACATCACCTTTCTGGTTCAGATTATACTAGTAAAGTTGGAACAAAACTTAGTGCATTAGAAGCTAATCCCGAAAATCATTTGATGACATTTGCTCATGGTATGTAATAAATTTAAATTACAAATCATAACTTCCATTTTCTCTCCAGATCGATACAATAACTCTTTTCTTGCAGGTACTTAAATGTCAGAAATAGAAAGCTCTGTTCACCATGCTGAAAAATATTTAATACAAGTCGTGAAAAAAAAAAATACTTCTTCAACTTTTGATCAGCTTTGTTATAGAATTTATCACCACGGAAGTACTTTTTCGATTCTAGACTTTCCACCAACAAGTAATTCAATGAAGCTGCATATCCTGAGAAAATTTGATGTTACTTATCTACAAATTAATTTATTGCAAGAAGATCATAAAAAATTGGATCCGACTGAATTTGACTTTGTGTTGGATGAAAATCGATTATTACCTCAAAAATGTTAGTCATTGTTCCCACCAATAGAAGATCTAATACCAAACTGTACCGAAAAAACGTGTTCCACAAAATTTTGTATTTGCAGGTCATCAGGCGTACATACAATGTATATCTTTTTGTATTTGTCGTTTACATAATACATGTAATAATATTAGGTAAACGTACTTTCAATAACTTTTATCATTATTTTCTGAATTAACCCTTTATCTTAATGTAGTTTAAATTCGTATAAAATTGTATGTTGAAATAAAAACCGCATGCTGAAACTCGTGCGCGCTCTAACATAAATAAGAGATACGCACGGGCTTCAATGTGATAATTATTGCAGGCAAAAGCTACGTAGCTAGGTAAATTGAACAAGCACAATTATAATTGAGTTTTGATGAAATCAATTGAATATTTCAAGATTTTTCTTTTTTTTATTGGTAAATAAGTAAATAATGAGAATTATGGGCTCAAAATTGGCCATAATTTGGAAACCGACCATTTGCGGGCCTGGTAACCTCGAAAAATCGATTCAGCATAACAAAAAACATAAGAAAACACCAAGTTACCGAGGGGACCTCGAAGTGTATACGGGGACCTCTCTTCTGCGCCCGGAGTAGTGTCAACACTAATAAAAATTTTTAGGTTCATGTCAGGTGAGATCTCGGGTGTGAGAATTCAGGGATCATTTTTTTTCTTAATTTTTTTTCTTTTTTTTCTCAAAATGTACAGGACTAACATTAATTGTTGGCGCTCCAAGTATTTTCTCTTAGACGAGATGACCCTGGACCTAAACGGTGTCCAGGTAGTCAGGGTACCCGATGAGAGTGTTTCACGGGTGCGCTCCTGGAATTTTTGCTCGGGGAAGCTCATCCTGCACCCGAACGATGTCCAGGTAGTCAGGGTACCCGATGACGCTGTTCCAAAGGTGCGCTCCTGGGATTTTTGGTTAGTGAAGCTTATTCTGGACCCAAATGATATCCGAGTAATCAGGGTCACCGATCACGGTGTTCCGAGGGTGCGCTCCTGGAATTTTTGTTTCGAAAAGCTAACCCTGGACCTAAATAATGTCCAGGTAGTTAAGATCAACTTCCTCGAGCGAAAATACCGAAGCGCACCCTTGGAACAGCGTCATCGGGTACCCTGACTACCTGGACATCGTTCGGGTGCAGGTGAGCTTCCCCGAGCAAAAATTCCAGGAGCGCACCCGTGAAACACTCTCATCGGGTACCCTGACTACCTGGACACCGTTTAGATCCAGGGTCATCTCGTCTAAGAGAAAATACTTGGAGCGCACCCTCGTAACAAACCCAAGCAGGTCGCTCTGGAACTGTGCGCGCAGGATACGCAGAAGTGACCGGCGAAAGACGTCTACGCTCCATGCACGACGAATGTGTCAGTGATGCGCGTCTGAGGTGTCGTTTCTGCGCGTATATCGCGCAGAATGAATGCACGATAGCTCTCTGCGATACTAAGTGTCTGACGTGCATGACTTCTCTCCGTGTAGTCCTGTACTTTCTGAGAAAAGAAAGATAAAAAATTAAGAAAAAAAATGATCCCTGAATTCTCACCTGAGATCTCACCTGAGATCTCATCTGACATGAACCTAAAATTGTTTAGTAGTGTTGACACCAAGTGATGATATAATCCGTCAATTCATCAAAATTCTATATCGACCCTAATTTTCACATGTTGCCAACAATTAATGTCAGTCCTGTACATTCTGAGAAAAAAAAAATTTAAGAAAAAAAATCTCACCTGAGAAATTGGCATAAGATCTCACCTGAGAAATTTGAGTAGGGTAGTCATGGTTTGAAAGAAACCATAGTTGGAAAGTGTTTGCGTTTCTAATTGCGCAAACAAACACCTTCATCACGTAAGGGATGGTGACCACAATTAATTCCATCATTTTCTTCTAGTATCCTCGAAAGTGGACATTGAATGTCGTCAAGACTGATGATACATCTGCAACAAGAAAAAAATCATAATTCAATTCAATATTCTAGATAAATATGATAACTATGATAGTGTCGAGATATTCTAACATTACTGGCTCTCATGAGCTCGTGCGCATGCGCGAGCGCAGCGTGGCACTGACGTCGGACCGTCGTGCTCACTTGATCGAAATACACCGAGTTGAACGGTCGGCTTCACAGCAGCGCTCATATTGTACTTGATTGTGGTCCTATTTCATACGATGATTTGATACTAACGGTAGTGATCATGAATAAACTCTTTTCAAATCGTACACTTGTGTTCTCTCTGCTCAAACCCCACCTGCTAAAAGCTCTTCAAGCCATTTTTTTTTTCTAACACCTCAAGATAAATTTTTTGATGCATCCTTTAAATTTTCTTGGATAATGTATGTATGTCTTTTGTAAGAAATCAATCCAGATTCCTATGGTTTTCTATGGAATCTATTCTCAAGCCATTCGTTTACTGATAATCTTGGTAAGGTAGTCTCAAATGAAATAGCTAATGCGCTAATGTCTTTACCCAAGGGAAACAAATGCAGGAAACTCAAAGAAATTGTGATAAGAAAATACGGTATCACAGAAGACGAGAGACTTCACACATTACTCAAAGCGTCGAATATGGGAAAACAATCGCCTTCAGAGCACTTCCAGTATTCATTACAGTTGGCCGGTAATTACATAAAGTCGGAAACAGTACTAAAACTTTAGGCGCAACCAATCCCCAAGGAAGTAGCTGTAATGATCGGAGAAGCAAACCAGTACAAAGATACTGACAAATTCTGATGAGAGCGATAAAACTTATGAAATACTTGAACGCGGGAATATACAGTGTTGAACAAGAAAACCCTCAAGATCTGTTAATTTCAGCATAAGAAAACTGACTGAACAAATGGCGAAAAACGGAAACCAACAAAAGAGAAAGCCGGAATAAATCAAAGAACAGAGAGGACGATAGTTCAAACGAAGAACGACCCAGATCTCGATCAAAAAGCAGAGCGCGAGCGTACAAAAAAGACGGACCGTTATGTTATGCTCACTTTGTTTATGGAAACAAAGCATATAAATGTGAAGAACCATGGGCGTGGAAAAAGAAAGAGGAAGGAAAAAATGATAACCAAAGGAAAAATGATCGAAAAAACTAGAGAGTCCCATGATTGCGGAGACTAATAATATGGGAAAAGCGGCACGTCTCCACGTTAAAGATAAAACAACGGGAACAAATCTACTATGTGACTCGGGTGCAGCTCTATTGATTTGGCCAAGCCATTGAATTATCATGGAAAATCCACAGAATTCGCAGTTTAGGGACGTTACGGTTTTTAAAAGACGTTACGTGAACGTTATAGGAACATCGAGTGTAACTTTGAATTAAATATTGGAATTGAAACCATACGTGTAGTGAACGAGGTCAGAACGTTGTAAGAATTTTGTGAAAACGTTCCTTGGGAACGTTATGACACTGTTGAGTGAGAACGTTCTTCGCATGTACTATATACAATAACTTTAACTATGTTGAAGAATTTTTTTAGTTTCAAAGTCACCAACAGATGGTGCATGCCAAAACACAATAGAAATAAGCCGGCATGTGTATATATTACATGATTTAAGGGGTAATATACCTTTGTGACCTCCGATTTCGAGGTCATTTTCAAACACTTACCATAAGTAGTAGTCAGGGTACCCGATGAGAGTGTTTCACGGGTGCGCTCCTGGAATTTTTGCTCGGGGAAGCTCATCCTGCACCCGAACGATGTCCAGGTAGTCAGGGTACCCGATGACGCTGTTCCAAAGGTGCGCTCCTGGGATTTTTGGTTAGTGAAGCTTATTCTGGACCCAAATGATATCCGAGTAATCAGGGTCACCGATCACGGTGTTCCGAGGGTGCGCTCCTGGAATTTTTGTTTCGAAAAGCTAACCCTGGACCTAAATAATGTCCAGGTAGTTAAGATCAACTTCCTCGAGCGAAAATACCGAAGCGCACCCTTGGAACAGCGTCATCGGGTACCCTGACTACCTGGACATCGTTCGGGTGCAGGTGAGCTTCCCCGAGCAAAAATTCCAGGAGCGCACCCGTGAAACACTCTCATCGGTACCCTGACTACCTGGACACCGTTTAGATCCAGGGTCATCTCGTCTAAGAGAAAATACTTGGAGCGCACCCTCGTAACAAACCCAAGCAGGTCGCTCTGGAACTGTGCGCGCAGGATACGCAGAAGTGACCGGCGAAAGACGTCTACGCTCCATGCACGACGAATGTGTCAGTGATGCGCGTCTGAGGTGTCGTTTCTGCGCGTATATCGCGCAGAATGAATGCACGATAGCTCTCTGCGATACTAAGTGTCTGACGTGCATGACTTCTCTCCGTGTAGTCCTGTACTTTCTGAGAAAAGAAAGATAAAAAATTAAGAAAAAAAATGATCCCTGAATTCTCACCTGAGATCTCACCTGAGATCTCATCTGACATGAACCTAAAATTGTTTAGTAGTGTTGACACCAAGTGATGATATAATCCGTCAATTCATCAAAATTCTATATCGACCCTAATTTTCACATGTTGCCAACAATTAATGTCAGTCCTGTACATTCTGAGAAAAAAAAAATTTAAGAAAAAAATCTCACCTGAGAAATTGGCATAAGATCTCACCTGAGAAATTTGAGTAGGGTAGTCATGGTTTGAAAGAAACCATAGTTGGAAAGTGTTTGCGTTTCTAATTGCGCAAACAAACACCTTCATCACGTAAGGGATGGTGACCACAATTAATTCCATCATTTTCTTCTAGTATCCTCGAAAGTGGACATTGAATGTCGTCAAGACTGATGATACATCTGCAACAAGAAAAAAATCATAATTCAATTCAATATTCTAGATAAATATGATAACTATGATAGTGTCGAGATATTCTAACATTACTCCCACATAGCACGAAACGTTTTAGAACCGTTTTAAAACGTTTTTTAAGTAACATGAGAACGTTTATAAAATAAGTTCGAAAAACCTTTTAAACGCGTTTATATAACGTGCGATATGTCCGCTTTTTTCTTGTGGGAAATCACCTGCTAGATTGATGAAAGACGTTTTCCAAACGTTTTTGAGCGTATATTTTAACGTTTCTCAAACGTTAGATAGTAAGGAGCAAACCACTTAATAATCGATTCAAGGCACGTTGAAAAAACGTTTTTCTAACGTTTATAAAACTAATTTTATTCTTTCCTGATTCCATATAGACCAACGTATTATAAATGTTTGAAGAACTTCTATTAAACGTTTCCAATATTTTCTGTATTAGACATTTTTTGAAGCATTACGAACGTTTGGAGAACGTTTATAATACTTTTCAATAACTTTTTAAAAATTCCATTTAAACTTGTTAATAACGTTACTATTATGTTATAAATATTACTCAGGAATATGATATGATAGGAAAATAAAAACACTATACAGTATTTAGTTGTTCTAGAAAAATAAGTTTATTCTTTTATTGTAAACATAATTTTTATTATCGAATTGATATTTTCATCTTCCTTACTCGCACACATATATAAAAGGTATTATGCTAGATGTGCATACTCGTACATTCATTTCTCACTACGAATCGTACAACTATCTTGCTCACCCATATGTGTGATTGAGAGGAAACAATAAAAATTTATCTTCGAAAGGAATTTGGAATACTTTAGCTGTAATATCCTCACAGGAATATTGTTTTAAACTTTTTGAATATGAACTCGCAATAACAATATGCAATTTTCCAGAGTCTATGTGCGTCGTATAAAAACTGCCTTCAATTTTGGCTGATCTACCAATGATTATAATTTGATCATTACTTTTTATGAAATGACAACACTGAACAAATTTGCCATTTTTTAACAAAACGAATTTATCCCTTTCGTTTTGACTATTTAGTGAGAGTTGCCCTTTTTCTAAGAATTGATATTCACTTCCATGTAAACATATCATTGGTTCACCATTTAGAATTTTTCTTAAACTAAACTCGGTATTATTCTTTACTGTGGATCTACTTTTTGCTTTGAAAATTTCTGAAAGTCTTCGAGATACTTGCTGGAGAGGTTTATCGCCTTTTCTGATCAAATTTTTTATTCTTTTTATGTAATTCTCAAATCTAAAAGCGGAAAATTCGTCTAATGAACCAAAATTGCGTACGTCTGCAACAATGTGCAATACGTTATGAACATTGAAAGTTACATTTTCAGGTCCATAAATAGTTTCATAATCTTTTACAAATGATTTCAGTAACATTTCAGCACATTTGAGATACTCAGAATTTCTACATAATATAGGATTTACCAGTATGGTACAGGCTATATGTAATAACATAAAATTGTTATATAAATCATCTCTGAGAATATCTTTCAGAATAATTGGTCCAGTATATAAAAGAAATTGTCTTAATTCTGTGGCTTTCCATAATCTCCGAACATTTTCTAGCTCTCTTGGTCTTCTGCTAAAATCACTAGGTACGAAGTTTCTTAAATGAACTAGTCTTTCAGATACTATTTTGAGATGATGTCCCGGCATTTTTACTAACTTCGGTCCAGAAATCCATAGCTCTATAAGTTTTAGCACAACACCAAGACATATCAAATGCATATAGTCAAGAACTGTATTTGTGATAATTTTGAAATTTGGAATCATGTTCAATATTGTTTCTGCTTTCTGGAATCCGTCATTTATGCCATCATCTACATACTGATTTTCTTTGAAACAATCATCTGTTCTTAAAGGTCCACTCTCTCCAGGAAAACAAACTTTGTTGTGATAAGAACCCTTTTTTATGCATTTCGTGCAGCTATAGTATCCTGTGTGATATTTTACATTCAAAATATAAGCTTTAGCGGGTGCATCACAAATAAGATTCTTCAGTCTTACAATGTATTTTTTTCCTTCGTATTCAATACCATTATTTTCAAGTTCAATTATTTCGTTAACGAACTTTTCTAATAAAATATTTGGATCCGATGGTTTGTCTTTACCGTAATAAATACCTGCGACTTCAACATCTTTTAATTTGAAGTCGGAAACACTTATTATCCACAAACCTCTCTCCGAAGATGAGCCAAGTGGAGCTCCGTCAATACTTGCTTGTAATTGTATTTCATCAAATACGATGTCTTGATCAATCATCTTTGATATGAACATTTGAGCAGCTCTTTTAACACCATAGTGACAGTATTGCCCTTGGCTCATATCGACGATTTCACTAGATTTAGGTGTTTCGAATAAGGTCCTTGCATCTTTAGGAAAAGGTGCATCTGTATACTTTGTTAATAATTTTAGGACTTGATTGACGTATGAATGTGGTACTGTATGCATATATTCTATACATATGTTTCTAAACTCATCGACAAAATCAATATTCTTATGGATATCACCAATATCTTCTAGAGATTCTGAATCAGATCCATTATCAGCTGCATACTCATTCACTCTCCGGAGATAAAAAGACAGATCATCGTACGAGTTGAGATTCTTTTCTTCATCACATTCGTTTATGATATCTACGTCGTCAATGTGGATTTTATCAATTTCGTCTATTACATCCGAAGTAATGTTGCTTGAGTGACATTCAACACCGATACTTCTTGCAGATTCGTCACATGAAAAAGCAGAGTTTGCTGGTGTTATTCCGGAAGTAGTATTTGAAAAACAAGAATTGTTTTGTATATCAAATAGAACTGCTGGGAAAATTTGGTTTCTCTCATTTTTAGAATCTGGAGTGAATTCTTGAGGATTGTCATCTGTTTTCTTCGATTCTTCATTAATTATGCGCATACTTTCACGAATATCGCTACAAAAGTCTACCTTTGCTTTCTTTACTAAACGACGTACATGTCTATTAGAACAACCAAGACGCTTATTTGAATCCATTGTTCAAATTCACTGGAACAAATAAGAATGATTATTTTAGCATTGACTACTTGGCCGTAAAACAGAATCAAGTTCAATTAGAAAGACTATTTAAAAAAATGAAGTATTTTTCATGTGTAGTTACAATTATTGGAAACTGCAAACAACTTTCGATTGAATATTTTTTTAAAATTATTTTAACATATCGTCAGCTGAGTGGAGAAATGCGTCATCTCAGGTATAACCGAATTTCAAGAAGCGTTATCACAGATTCAATTTCTTTCATTCACTACATTCTAGTTGTGTGTGTGTGTGTGTGTGTGTGTGTGTGTGGGTGTGTGTGTGTGTGTGTGTGTGTGTGTGTGTGTGTGTGTGTGTGTGTGCGCGCGCGCGCGTGTGTGTGTGTGTGTGTGTGTGTGTGTGTGTGCGTGGCGTGCGTGCGTGCGTGCGTGCGTGCGTGCGTGCATATTTATGAAGATTGATTAGGCATGGTACTGGCATAGACGATGAAAATCCAGTATAAGTATAGGAGTTATTTGTGTACGTACACCCCGCTCAAATTACATTGTTTGAAAATAATATGCTGAACAGATTCTCTTATGTAAAGTGTTTCATGAAGATGGCACATGGTATATACCACCGTATAGCTTTTGACGTATGGAGAACAATTTTTCTCTGAAGTTCTTCGACTCGATGCGTGGTTTTCAAGATATTTGTCTAGCTACATAGAAAACTCGCGAGTGGCGTCGAGCGGCAACTGTGAATTCACGAAGTTTTTGTAATTACTTATCGTATTCGATTGAATTTTGATTTTACTGGATAACCTCAAATTTCTCATAATGTAATGAAGTATTTTCCCTAGTCAAACATTCAAAAACACAAGAAATTCAAAATTTATTAAGAAAGGACCCCGCGCAAAATGTGAAGGATTTTTGGTTCCCGGTGGAATTGGCTAAAACTCTGATATAATATAGTTCATGATTCCCTGATCAATAGTTCAAATGGGGTGACAGTTTTTTTCTATAAATTGTTTAAACAAATTCAATAATTATCATCTATCTCGTGGAAGAAAGTTTTTTTTGAACAGTTCAGACTCTTCTAAGTATTTTTATTCACATGAACTCTTTGCGAAAAGGTATGTTGTACCGAATGTGTCGTTGCCGCCACGCGTACATGTGTGGCGGGAACAGCACATTTTCTGATACAGTCGCCTCACGTAGCAGGATCATTTTTTCCTGCATCGTACCTGATCCCAGTTTATGGTTTGAAAGAAATGAGGCGATGATTCCTCCAATCAACCTATTTTTTCTATAATTTGTTTAAACAAATTCAATAATTATCATCTATCTTGGGGGAAAAAGTTTTTTCTGAACAGTTCAGACTCTTCTAAGAATTTTTATTTGCGTGAATTTACTACGAAAAGCTTGGTTTTACCGGATGTGTCGTTTCCGCCACGCGTACGTATGTGGCGGGAACAGCACATTTTCTGATACAGTCGCCTCAGGTGACCAGATCATTTTTCTCTGCATCGTACCTGATCCCAGTTAATGGTTTGAAAGAAATGAGGCGATGATTCCTCCAATCAACATATTTTTCTAAAAATTGTTCAAACAAATTCAATAATTATCATCTATCTCGTTGGAAAAAGTTTTTTTGAACAGTTCAGACTCATCTAAGGATTTTTATTCGCGTGAATTTACTGCGAAAAGGTAGGCTGTACCGAATGTGTCGTTGCCGCCACGCGTACATGTGTGGCGGGAACAGCACATTTTCTGATACAGTCGCCTCAGGTAGCAGGAACATTTTTTCCTGCATCGTACCTGATCCCAGTTTATGGTTTGAAAGAAATGCGGCGATGATTCCTCCAATCAACCTATTTTTTCTATAAATTGTTTAAACTAATTCAATAATTAACATCTATCTCGTGGGAAAAAGGTTTTTTTGAACAGTTCAGACTCATCTAAGGATTTTTATTCGCGTGAATTTACTGCGAAAAGGTAGGCTGTACCGAATGTGTCGTTGCCGCCACGCGTACATGTGTGGCGGGAGCAGCACATTTTCTGATACAGTCGCCTCAGGTAGCAGGATCATTTTTTCCTGCATCGTACCTGATCCCAGTTTATGATTTGAAAGAAATGAGGCGATGATTGCTCCAATTAACCTATTTTTTCTATAAATTGTTTAAACAAATTCAATAATTATCATCTATCTCGTGGGAAAAAGTTTTTTTGAACAGTTCAGACTCATCTAAGGATTTTTATTCGCGTGAATTTACTGCGAAAACGTAGGCTGTACCGAATGTGTCGTTGCCGCCACGCGTACATGTGTGGCGGGAACAGCACATTTTCTGATACAGTCGCCTCAGGTAGCAGGATCATTTTTTCCTGCATCGTACCTGATCCCAGTTTATGGTTTGAAAGAAATGCGGCGATGATTCCTCCAATCAACCTATTTTTTCTATAAATTGTTTAAACAAATTCAATAATTATCATCTATCTCGTGGGAAAAAGTTTTTTTGAACAGTTCAGACTCATCTAAGGATTTTTATTTGCGTGAATTTACTGCGAAAAGGTAGGCTGTACCGAATGTGTCGTTGCCGCCACGCGTACATGTGTGGCGGGAACAGCACATTCTCTGATACAGTCGCCTCAGGTAGCAGGATCATTTTTTCCTGCATCGTACCTGATCCCAGTTTATGATTTGAAAGAAATGAGGCGATGATTGCTCCAATTAACCTATTTTTTCTATAAATTGTTTAAACAAATTCAATAATTATCATCTATCTCGTGGGAAAAAGTTTTTTTGAACAGTTCAGACTCATCTAAGGATTTTTATTCGCGTGAATTTACTGCGAAAACGTAGGCTGTACCGAATGTGTCGTTGCCGCCACGCGTACATGTGTGGCGGGAACAGCACATTTTCTGATACAGTCGCCTCAGGTAGCAGGATCATTTTTTTCCTGCATCGTACCTGATCCCAGTTTATGGTTTGAAAGAAATGCGGCGATGATTCCTCCAATCAACCTATTTTTTCTATAAATTGTTTAAACAAATTCAATAATTATCATCTATCTCGTGGGAAAAAGTTTTTTTGAACAGTTCAGACTCATCTAAGGATTTTTATTTGCGTGAATTTACTGCGAAAAGGTAGGCTGTACCGAATGTGTCGTTGCCGCCACGCGTACATGTGTGGCGGGAACAGCACATTCTCTGATACAGTCGCCTCAGGTAGCAGGATCATTTTTTCCTGCATCATACCTGATCCCAGTTTATGGTTTGAAAGAAATGAGGCGATGATTCCTCCAATCAACCTATTTTTTCTATAAATTGTTTAAACTAATTCAATAATTATCATCTATCTCGTGGGAAAAAGGTTTTTTTGAACAGTTCAGACTCATCTAAGGATTTTTATTCGCGTGAATTTACTGCGAAAAGGTAGGCTGTACCGAATGTGTCGTTGCCGCCACGCGTACATGTGTGGCGGGGGCAGCACATTTTCTGATACAGTCGCCTCAGGTAGCAGGATCATTTTTTCCTGCATCGTACCTGATCCCAGTTTATGATTTGAAAGAAATGAGGCGATGATTCCTCCAATTAACCTATTTTTTCTATAAATTGTTTAAACAAATTCAATAATTATCATCTATCTCGTGGGAAAAAGTTTTTTTGAACAGTTCAGACTCATCTAAGGATTTTTATTCGCGTGAATTTACTGCGAAAACGTAGGCTGTACCGAATGTGTCGTTGCCGCCACGCGTACATGTGTGGCGGGAACAGCACATTTTCTGATACAGTCGCCTCAGGTAGCAGGATCATTTTTTCCTGCATCGTACCTGATCCCAGTTTATGGTTTGAAAGAAATGAGGCGATGATTCCTCCAATCAACCTATTTTTTCTATAGATTGTTTAAACAAATTCAATAATTATCATCTATCTTGGGGGAAAAAGTTTTTTTGAACAGTTCAGACTCTTCTAAGTATTTGCATTCACAAAGTTCATTGAATATTGGGAAATATTAAGTGTTTTTGAAAATGACAGCAAAACTTCGCCGAATTTTCCGTATTGGCTAGAGAATTTCTTTAAAAATGAAGAAAATAGATAATTCTACAATGATGTCAAAATGTGTCCTTGATTTAAACAATCGAAAATAAAACAAACTAATCCTCAGTGATAGAACTCACGAGCATGATTGAGCGACTACTGTAGATTCTCTTAGAGTTCTCATGATTGATTCTTGAATTGGATTGGGAATTGAAAAACTGATTCTCCGATTCCTAACAAGATTTTGTAGTGTTTCCTCGAGTCAATTATTCAAAAACCAAAAAACTTATTTTTTATTGGGAAATTTCATGTGTGTTTGACTGCGACCTCAGCGAAACATCGAAGAATTTTCCGTGTTGATTCGGAAATTCATTTGAAAATGGAAAGAATCGATGACCTTCCAACATTTTTCAGATAGATAAATTATTAGAGGGTAGTAATATCTTCACTGCATTGTCTTTTTCTTGTATAGAATATTTTAAATTTCTTTTTTTGTGGATTTAGCCTAGGCGGCCGGAGCATTCATTCAACCCCCAATGTACTGCTCAGACCTCTTAGGCTATCTACGTATTAAAATGGTTCCCATACTGCATATCGCATCGATCAATCAACTCGAAAAACGCACACATCTTATCGAAAAACTCCAACGGGAAATTCTTTACCGCGCGCATTTTTTCCCCCAGCTGCACAATAGTACATACCGTTGGCCATCTTATGAACTGTTTACCGTTTACTTCAATACAAGCTAGGATCATCGCAATAAAAAAAAAATCAATAAAAAAATAGCCTCATTATTATACCGTTAAAAAGTCTATTTATGACTATAGTCTATATCAAGAACAGTCTATTATACTATACTAGAATTACCAGAAAGGATCTTAAGCGAGATTGATAGAAAATTCTCTCCAATGGATATCTTCTCCGTAACAGCAGGAGAGGAACAGAGTCAAAATTAGCAGTCCTAACAACCTGAGAATAATGATATAAAATTAATAATAGAATAGTTATATATGTGTATATATATATTTTGAGAAATTTGAAACGGAAATATTCAAAAACAATTTAGAAAGTATGAAAAGCTTTTCTATTACACATATTTTGTTATATATAGATTCAAAAAAGTTCCAAAGAACTCGAATAAATGTTAGTAACATATTTTATAAGTATGAAGTGAATGATCCATCATGAATATTATAACTGATGATACATTTTTCACGTCGTTTTTGCATTTTTAAAAGACATTCATGAGCATCAATTCAATAATTAAAAAATGAATATTTTTTATATGAGCACTCACAAAATTCAGCTTTCTTCACAAAATGAATTCGATGTTGATTAGAATGTACTTTTAGGTCATTTAACCGCGGACTGTTCTCTTAAACATGTCAGCTGATCAACTGAAAAAAAATGAAGGCATTTATAAAGAAACATTCATATTTAGAAAAAAAGCATCCAATAATTATTGAATGGAATAAGACATTCAGTTTGAAATCAATATTCATGTCTAATAAATGTTGATTTCTAACTATCTGATTCTGAATGACCTAGTTTGAAAAATATAAACTGAACATTCCAAGAAATAACATAATTTGATGACTACTTACAATAAAGTTTTCCATCTAACTGTATGTGTCTGCTTATCTCTCATTCACCAATTCAACTGATAATTAGCTGAAAGTCAAAATGAGATCGTAAAGATTTGTCTAAACATTAAATATAAAAGTATCAGCTAGCTATAATTGTGACTTGCGATTGATAATTGGACAGC
Organism: Aphelinus atriplicis; assembly: GCA_020882685.1. Classification (NCBI taxonomy): domain Eukaryota; kingdom Metazoa; phylum Arthropoda; class Insecta; order Hymenoptera; family Aphelinidae; genus Aphelinus; species Aphelinus atriplicis. The sequence continues at coordinate 31,628,298 of CM037073.1, forward strand.
ACAGTAAAATTGAACATGATTGATGAAACTGAGCTTCTCAATCTTATTTAAAAATGTCTATACTGAATGGAAATAAAACACCTACTGGCTGAATTTTATATTATTTAGAAAATTCGCCTCCGACGGAAAGAAAATCATCAAATGAATTCTAAGGATATTCGCAGAAATGAATGCGCCAAAAACACAACTATGATTCTACAGTAATGCATTTATATATACTTACATTTTTCGGCAAAATCTTCTGTGAAGATCACATGAAGGGACTGATGAGTTCTCTCTTGTACATTGATAAAAAATCCATGAACTTCATTCTCACTGGTTTCTTATTTTTCTATTCCGATTCTTAACCTAGCCTCGTCAGAAAAACGACTTCCGGAACTGTCTGAACTTCCGCGAGAGAATAAATATATGCATATGTTTATAACCTTTTTATGATTAGCACTCGTGAAATAAAGGTTAGAAGTTTCGCACCAATATCAAAACTCGGATTTCTTACTGATAGTGATATCAGACTAGGAATCCTGATCTAGAGTTTACCGTGGCTGTGGATTGTTTGGTCGGTTATCAATCATGGTTTCAAACAATAAGTGGCATGTAGTATCTTTCAAAACCATCAACGAGGAAGATGATTTTGAAGTATCTGTGGTACCAGAAAACTGGATTTTAAACATAAAAGGCACAAGTTATTCATATTGGCCAGATTATACTAGTGATAAAAAGATAACAGAAGCAATTCAAGAGGCAAAACCAAGGAGGAAATTGATTTTAATTGTGTCTACTATATGATTAGTGTTATATAACTTTATTATGTTATGTTAGGTTAAGATATCCTGTTTATTTTCACTTCAATAATAACATTTTTGTTAAAAAGAGTAAATTTACTTTTTCGCCAAATGTAATTCCTAGTACATTCAAATATTTTAAATAAACCAACCTAATAACGTTGTCATTGAGTTTTAATTACATATTTAAAATATTATATGAAAGTTATATAAATGGATTTGAAATGTTAAATGATAGAATAAAAAACGTTTAATAAACGTTCATAATACATTCATTATACGTTTATTCAATATCATGAAAAAAAATTAAAATTTGTTTTATAAACGTTAGAAAAACGTTTTTTCAACGTGCCTTGGATCGATTATTAAGTGGTTTGCTCCTTACTATCTAACGTTCGAGAAACGTTAAAAAATACGCTCAAAAACGTTTGGAAAACGTCTTTCATCGATGATTTCCCACTAGAAAAAAGTGGACATATCGCACGTTATATAAACGCTTTTAAAAGGTTTTTCGAACTTTTTTTATAAACGTTCTATTGTTACTTGAAAAACGTTTTAAAACGGTTCTAAAACGTTTCGTGCTATGTGGGCTGGCTCTCATGAGCTCGTGTGCATGCGCGAGCGCAGCGTGGCACTGACGTCGGACCGTCGTGCTCACTTGATCGAAATACACCGAGTTGAACGGTCGGCTTCACAGCAGCGCTCATATTGTACTTGATTGTGGTCCTATTTCATACGATGATTTGATACTAACGGTAGTGATCATGAATAAACTCTTTTCAAATCGTACACTTGTGTTCTCTCTGCTCAAACCCCACCTGCTAAAAGCTCTTCAAGCCATTTTTTTTTTCTAACACCTCAAGATAAATTTTTGATGCATCCTTTAAATTTTCTTGGATAATGTATGTATGTCTTTTGTAAGAAATCAATCCAGATTCCTATGGTTTTCTATGGAATCTATTCTCAAGCCATTCGTTTACTGATAATCTTGGTAAGGAAGTCTCAAATGAAATAGCTAATGCGCTAATGTCTTTACCCAAGGGAAACAAATGCAGGAAACTCAAAGAAATTGTGATAAGAAAATACGGTATCACAGAAGACGAGAGACTTCACACATTACTCAAAGCGTCGAATATGGGAAAACAATCGCCTTCAGAGCACTTCCAGTATTCATTACAGTTGGCCGGTAATTACATAAAGTCGGAAACAGTACTAAAACTTTAGGCGCAACCAATCCCCACGGAAGTAGCTGTAATGATCGGAGAAGCAAACCAGTACAAAGATACTGACAAATTCTGATGAGAGCGATAAAACTTATGAAATACTTGAACGCGGGAATATACAGTGTTGAACAAGAAAACCCTCAAGATCTGTTAATTTCAGCATAAGAAAACTGACTGAACAAATGGCGAAAAACGGAAACCAACAAAAGAGAAAGCCGGAATAAATCAAAGAACAGAGAGGACGATAGTTCAAACGAAGAACGACCCAGATCTCGATCAAAAAGCAGAGCGCGAGCGTACAAAAAAGACGGACCGTTATGTTATGCTCACTTTGTTTATGGAAACAAAGCATATAAATGTGAAGAACCATGGGCGTGGAAAAAGAAAGAGGAAGGAAAAAATGATAACCAAAGGAAAAATGATCGAAAAAACTAGAGAGTCCCATGATTGCGGAGACTAATAATATGGGAAAAGCGGCACGTCTCCACGTTAAAGATAAAACAACGGGAACAAATCTACTATGTGACTCGGGTGCAGCTCTATTGATTTGGCCAAGCCATTGAATTATCATGGAAAATCCACAGAATTCGCAGTTTAGGGACGTTACGGTTTTTAAAAGACGTTACGTGAACGTTATAGGAACATCGAGTGTAACTTTGAATTAAATATTGGAATTGAAACCATACGTGTAGTGAACGAGGTCAGAACGTTGTAAGAATTTTGTGAAAACGTTCCTTGGGAACGTTATGACACTGTTGAGTGAGAACGTTCTTCGCATGTACTATATACAATAACTTTAACTATGTTGAAGAATTTTTTTAGTTTCAAAGTCACCAACAGATGGTGCATGCCAAAACACAATAGAAATAAGCCGGCATGTGTATATATTACATGATTTAAGGGGTAATATACCTTTGTGACCTCCGATTTCGAGGTCATTTTCAAACACTTACCATAAGCGCAGAAAAAATCCTAGGGATATGGGGTTTGTTGCATATGAAAGTACTACTTTCTATCTATTGAAAACACACTTCCTTTTTTCTAAAAAATACAAAATGGCGGCGTACCAGCTCGTCAAAGAAAAAAAAATTTTTTTACTTTTTCTCCACTAGCGTACCGCTACAGGTCACAATTTTGACCCTAGAAGAAAAAATCGAACGGGGTTTTGAAGTAAAATGAAAAACTCAGTGAACGTCGGGCGGTTTTTTTAAAATTCTAATTTGGGGCCAAATGGCGTCAATTTGAATTTTTTTCTTTTTTTTTCGCAAAAAAATCGATCGAAAATCGGCCATAAAATCGGTAAAAATCAACTTATCAAAAAAATCGTACGACGTTCACTTAAAAATCATGTTTCCAAGCTACAGTTAAAATTTGAAGAGAATCGGTTGAAAATTGACGGCGCTATCGGTACGCTAATGTCAAAAAAGACGGTTCCGAGATAAACGCGTTCAAAGTTTTGAGTACAATACTAATACTATACGACTTTGTTCAGAGAATCGATTTTTTGAGGCACTTAGAACTTCTTTCCCCACTTGATCGACTTTTCATATCATTCTTAGATAGTTTATGGAGTGTTTAAGCCAATAAAAAAAAATTGGAGAAAAAAAAAGTCACAAAGGTATATTACCCCTTAATATGGGCGGGCGGGAGGGCGGACAGAACTTTTTCTGCAGGGTATTAAAATCTCGCATTGCATTCAGTAGTATACTTATCTACTTCTTATAATTTTCAATTAATTACTGTTAGAATCATGTTCCCTTAGCCTTTGCATGACGTCCTCTCAACAGCTTCATAACGACAACGTTCTGACCTCGTTCACTACACGTATGGTTTTCAATTCCAATATTTAATCCAAAGTTATACTCGATGTTCCTATAACGTTCCCGTAACGTCTTTTAGAATCGGTCATTGATAGACGTTCCGATGAACGTTCTCGTACAACGTTTCAACAACGAATATTTCGCCCAAAATACGCGGACATTTCAACCTTTACCTAACGTTACTATTTCGTTCTGGAAACGTTCCCCGAGAACGTTTTCTGGTTCCAAAAAAACGTTCTAATAACGTTCTAGCAACAAAAAATGTTATGTGGGACGTTGTTACCAGTCAGGATCAGATTAGGTAAAAGATTAGGTACTATCAGATTAGGTAATCAGATTAGGTACTACCGACAGTACTGTTAGGTCTGCGCACACAAGTTCGAACCGACAAGGACGCGAGCCCAGCAGACATGGTCGACGGATCTGCATTAAGAGTTCAGAAACTACATAACCAAAATTAATAAAACCTGTCCCAGTAAGGCACCACATAAATAGATTGAGAAAATAATTTTTGTTCAGAGTTCTAGAAAGCTGTACCCATGTTTTTCTCGAAGTAAGAGCAACGAAAAAACCGTTGGACAGACCGTACTCAGGTCCCCATGAAATAATATCTCAAACGAAAGATTTGAGAAACTTTACGATCGAAATAAACGGTACGAAACGAGTAGTTTCAATGGCACATGGAAAACCTGCGCACATCCTTCCGGAAGAATAAATAGACGAAATGAATCCACCTCTTGAAGATAACGTGATACTTAAAGAATTCAATTTGATAAATAAATTCAAAGTCCAATCAGAGGCTAACGCAGAAAACGGACCAACGCAAAATCCGGAAACGGAACCGCGAGAAGCTCTCTGAAGAAAGCGATCAGAACGGATAAAGAAGTAGAAAATACTATACTTGAGAAGAAAAAATATATTCCAAATATATTGCGCCGTAACTGTAAAAATACGGGAAACGAGATTTCGGTAATTGATCAACTAGAAATAAAGTCCATTCTTAAAAGAGGGGATGAGGCTAAGCTAAAGGAAGCCTTTAAGTGATCAAATTCGCAGATAAACTGAATATCTAGCTTTACCCTGTAGAAGGTTGGGATGATAGGATAAAAAGAAAAGAAAAAGCCGAAAGGGATAATGTCTAAAGAAAGCAATAATAGCGACAGTTCTAGAATACTTACAAGAATTTTAAAATCGTAGAATACTCAAAAAAGTATCGAAACTTTGATACGAAACTAATTTTGTTCAGGTACCATGGCGGAAATTGACGAAATGTTGCGCCAGCTGCAAAGCTATCGAACTACACTGCCAGAAAGCAAACGAAACAGCTTTCATGGCTGATGTGGCATTGAATGGGTACAAGAATTAGTACAACCAACAGCGTGATACCAGGGAGAGGGCGATCAATCATAAGCGAGTCTATGTGCAACGTCAAACCGCAGACGTACTCGCATTCGCAGCGCACCCACGCCTGTTCAGCAACGGCGAGCCGATACTCACACTATTCGTTAGCGCGCACGCAAAATTGAATAGAGAGCAGATCAGGAACTTGCTGAGCGATTTGAATTGTAACGAGTTTAATATAACACGTATAAGAAATGTTGAAAAAAGGACAACAGCGAAAATTGCGTGTAGGTCGATTGCGGAGTCAGCTCAACTACAAGTCAGAGCGTGTAAGGGCAACTCAAGCCCTTAGCATGTAACTGTTTGATGATGCTAAATAATTATTGGTTGAGGGGAGCATGAAAGTATTAGTTATAAGATTGCGTACATATATACGCCTGCACGCGCGCGACGCGGTATACATGAATCGTCGGGTAGATTCAAAATGTATGTATATAGATATATCTAACCATATGCAGAAAATATGAAAATCGGAATAATACTGAAATGATGCGTAGGACTATGTAAAATCGAATTATGCGGACATACGGCTCGAGACGCCATTGTTACGGGACCAGTAGAAAAAGAGCGAACTATCCAGACATACTTGATACACTGTGATACGAGTCAACAAATTACGCGATCTGTTGACTGCATTTGTGGCGTAGTTTATTATGAAAAAATATGATTCAAGCTAAATTCGAGTCTGCCCAAGTAGTACTAAGATCCTTATGTGGAGATATGCGAACGAATCGTAACACATCACGTAATAATGCTATTTGTTTATTGTTAATTACTTTTACATTATATTTTCCGATAAAACGTTACATAAGGCATTCGTACGTGATCTCTAAAATGGAATACAAGTTGAAATATGAAAATCGAATTATTACATCGCGAATAAACAATGTCAACAGCTTATTGATTAATTATGTTGACACGGATTGTGACATTGATTTTTTATGAAAGTTAAAACTGTTTGCGGATAAGTTTTGAGAACTAATGCCTCGATCGCCTAATGTTGAGTTTTTGGCAAATATAGATGAAAACATCCAAAAGTTATAAACAATTAGTTGAATGTTATAAAATAATGAACTTAACAAAAATATCTCGACATTAGGCAATTGGCATTATTCTCGGGCTTTGATAGACGGTGAATACGCGTATGTAGCGACAATAGTTATTGCATAATTAGAGTCAACAAATTATCAAAATTAGTGAACTTCGTAAAAAACGAACTATGAGAGCAGCTGTAAATATCTCGATTATAGACCCTTAAGGAACCAGTGTGCGACTTCACACTGTGACGTTTATCGGCATTTATCAAATGAGTAAGCTAAAAAACGAGTCAACGCGATACCCTGCGATGGTGCGTTAGACTATATAAAGGGCCGCCCGTACGCTAACGGGACATTCTTTCGCGAGCATCGGTAGAGCGCGTATCGGAATACGATCGTCTCCGCGTGCACATAACATCATGTATTGCGAGTGGCCGCGAATCTTATACTTGCGCGTTAATTGTAATCTCTTTGTGAATAGATTTTCGTAGTATTCAATAAACGAGTAACTTTATTTTTAATCAATCTTCTCGCAATCATTTACCAAGTCCGAACCATATTAAAATCACAGACGCTTAACCACATGTTGGCAGTAGCGTTTTACAATCACTCACTTGCTAAGCATCTAACCTCTTGTAGGAAGTGATGCTGCATTTGAGTGCATTACACACACATATTAGCCGGCTGGCCTAACCACACGTTGGAAGGGGCCAAGCTAGGTGACACGGCTGTTAAACCAAGCGTCGTGGTTCATTGCCCGATGCCGGTGTTTTCAGGCCTAACACACCCTTTCTACATTTACATATGTTAATACACACGCACAATCTATATAAGTGAGTGTCCTGTACGAAACCCTGCAACTTCGTTTTGATGAATATGATATATGGCAATTTATTCAATGATAACGTTTCATGATAAAGTAAATTCAAATACTTGATATACCACGAGTATATCTGGCGACCGTGAAAAAAATGCCCAAACGCACCTAAAAAAGATAGGTACGTTACAAGCGTGCAAAAAGGAAATTTTGACTTTACGTTAGACTGTACTAATATTTCTCTGAAAAAGAGAAGAAGTAACTTTGTAGAAGCATACCCTTTGACAGCACAGACGTTACTCAACGACTTAGTACTGCACAAATTAAATGAATATCTTAAAGGTAAAGATTTAATCAGCCTGTATCAAGCCTGTGGTTTCGTAGAAGAATTTGTTGGACAAAAACAGACTTAAATATCAATGCGGAGCGCTACCAACGAGTGAACGGCTTCAGATACTTGCTAGAGAACGCGAAAAACTTTAGATATACAGATATTGTTTTCCAATATTCTGAAAAAAATATGGAACCGCCAGTAGTCTCAAAACTATTGTACAAACAAGCATTCAAAGCTTGGAAAGTCGGTCCCTCAGCAAAAGAAGTGTTGAATACCGTAGATCTATCTGGCATTGAAGTAACTATGCATATTTTCAAGCAACTTTCTAATTTGTTCAAACTAAAAGTTTCAACAAAAGGAAAAGTGCGAGAGAATATAGCAAGTCAAATAAACATTGAAGGTCTCAAAGAAATTAACATGAGAGGTACGCTAGCGATAGATTTGCGACACCTATGAACCACGACGATACAAACGCTAGACACACTGACGATCACGAATTGCAAGAAAATTGTAATAGTTTATTTATATGAGTTCCTGATCAACTGCGATTATCTAGTAAACCTCAACCTAGTTGACCGCGCAAACATGGATGACAATGTACACTAATTACAAATTCTCAAAGCTATGTTCAAAGATAAAAGTAAATTGCAAAATATCGCGTTCTGGCACACAGAAAAATGGAGGAAACAATAGAGCAGTTTGAGCAACCTAGAATACACCCCAATTGAGTGTTGCAAAGCCTAAATGTACAAAACAATTGTGCAATCCAGCATTTGCTACCTGCTGTATTGTCGGATCTCCAAAATTAACATCGTTAAATTTGCTAGGGCTCAGAATTGCAAAGTGTGCAACATTGTCAAATCTACGATATTTAGAAGAATTGAAATTCAATTACTTTCCGACTGCGAATCAATTCCTAAAAACATTAACAGAATTAAAAACATTTTAAAACACAATTTTAAAAACATTAGCAGAAGCTACAAATAAGCTGCACATAGATTGCACCAATTGTTTGATTCCGAGCGCGGAATCACTAGCGAACTGTTTCGCCAGGAAAGGAGCGAAAGCCACTTGGAGTAACAAAAACTTCCAGATCAGGTGGAAATGCTAGTTCGTCCTTGGATCCTGGAAAGCGTAGTAATAAGCATTGCCTAAGTAATATTAATTAATCGTAAGAAGTCAAAAAACAATACTTTAGTAGACTAAGAATCAAAGAATGTGTTCAGGTGGAGAGTAGCACCGTAAACACGTTCTCATTTACCCTTCGACCTGGCACCATCCTAGTGGACACGGATATCTATTATTCCTAGTCCGAAGATCTCAAGCACCACCACCGCAGTAACTTCGGGCTCCGCGCTCAGCGGCACGAATAGCCCGCCAAAGCACCCCAAAGTCAACAGTAAATTGAACCCCTTCACCAGCAATTATAGGAATGATGACTAACTCCTTCGAAACGGAAATGTTCAAGGAGCGTCTGAATCCTTGAACGTCCACAAGATACTCCATGATTAATCTCGTACTAAAGATGAAATCAAATTGAAATGATGTAACGTACCTATCGGTTTTTAGGTACGTCTGGGCATTTTTTTTACGGTCGCCAGATATACTCGCGGTATATCAAATATCTTATTATACTTTATCATGAAATATCATCTTTTAAGGAAATTGCCATGTATCGGATTCATCAAATTATAGTTGCAGGATTTCGTACAGGACACCTACTTACATAGATTAAGTGTGTGTGTTAAGATTTGTACGTGTAAAAATAGTGTATTTGGCATGAAAACACCGGCATTGGGCAATGAACCACAACGCTTGGTTTAACAGCCGTGTCACCTAGCTTGGCCCCTTCCAACGTGTGGTTAGGCCAGCCGGCTACTGTGTGTGTGTAATGAACCCAAATGCAGCATCACTTCCTACGAGAGGTTAGATGTTTTGCAAGTGAGTGATTGTAAAACGCTACTACCAACATGTGGTTAAGCGCCTGTGATTTTAATATGGTTCGGACTTAGTAAAAGATTACGAAAAAAATTGATTAAAACTAAAGTTACTCGTTTATTGAATACTACGAAAAACTATTTACAAAGAGATTACAATTAACGCGCAAGTATAAGATTCGCGGTCACTCGCAATACATGATGTTATATGCACGCGGAGACGATCGTATTCCGATACGCGCTCTACCGATGCTCGCAAAAGAATGCCCCGTTAGCGGACGGGCGGCCCTTTATATAGTCCAACGCACCATCGCAGGGTATCGCGTTGACTCGTTTTTTAGCTTACTTATTTGATAAATGCCGATAAACGTCACAGTGTGAAGTCGCACGCTGGTTCCTTATGTGTATCTATAATCGAGATATTTACAGTTGCTCTCATAGTTCGTTTTTTACGGAGTTCACTAATTTTGATGATTTGTTGACTCTAATTATGCAATAACTATTGTCGCTACATACGCGTATTCACCGTCTATCAAAGCCCGAGAATAATGCCAATTGCCTAATGTCGAGATATTTTTGTTAAGTTCATTATTTTATAACATTCAACTAATTGTTTATAAATTTTGGGTTTTTTGGATTTTCATCTATATTTGCCAAAAACTCAACATTAGACAATCGAGGCATTAGTTCCCGAAACTTACCCGCAAACAGTTTTAACTTTCATAAAAAATCGACGTCACAATCCGTGTCAACATAATTAATCAATAAGCTGTTGACATTGTTTATTCGCGATGTAATAATTCGATTTTCATATTTCGACTTGTATTCGATTTTGGAGATCACGTGCAAATGTCTAATGTAACGTTTTTGTGAAAAATATAATGTAAAAATAATTAACAATAAATAAATTACGTTATTACATGAAGCGTTACGATTCATTCGCATATCTCCACATAAGGATCCCAGTGTTATTGAAGCAATCTCGAATTTAGCTTGAAACATATTTTTGCATAATAAACTACGCCACAAATGCAGTTAACAGATCGCGTAATTTGTTGACTCGTATTGCAGTGTATCTAGTATGTCTGGATACTTCGCTCTTTTTCTACTGATCCCGTAGTAATAGCGTCTCGAGCCGTATGTCCGCATAATTCGATTTTTCATTGTTCTACGCATCTTTTCAGTATCATTCATATTCCCATATCTTTCGCATATGGTTAGATATATCTATATATATACGTTTTGAATCTACCCGACGATTCATGTATACCGCGTCACGCGCGTGCAGGCGCATAGTCGTACGCGATCTTATAACTAATACTTTCATGCTCCCTTCAACCCATCATTATTTAGCATCATCAAACAGTTACATGCTAAGGGCTTGGGTTGCCCTTACAATGAAAAGAGCCACGAATTATTCTTTTATATACTTGTAAGGATAATTTTGCAATACTTTATAAGCCATGCACTCGCAAGTTCTCATCAGTTCATGTCAAGCGAGTGAAACCAAAACGTACAGTGATAGTTACAGCGGTGAATAGAACATTTTATTCTGGACAAGTGTTCGTTGTTGTGTTAAATAGTTCACATTTCAATTCTTGAAGAGCTGTCATGGTTCACTAAAGAAATTTGAAAAGTCTGTTTTTGCCGAAATGAGATTATTGATTATTGATCTTTGAATCTATCTAGGAATTTTTTATCCCTTTTCCCGTAATCCTGAGAAAATCTAAGTCCGGAAACGGAGAACAAATAGTGGTGTCACAAACCTCGTACTTCACCCCTTCTCTTGTGAGACTCGCGCGACAGAGGCTTCCGTGCCAGATGAAAGTTTCGTACGCAAACCTAACTTATGCAACATCAGCATACCCTGTAACCTTCTCCATGCAGTATCTGATTGATTGAACGCATGAGACTTTCTCGACAGTCTCTCATGGCATGTGTAACGTACGCAGGTATAAAGTACGCAACAGTAGCTTACGCTATACCTACTACTACGAAGTATCTGATTGATTGAACATGTGAGAGTAGCTCGACGAAGAATCCCATGACAGATAAAAGTGGTGTACGCAATAATAGTGTACACTATATCTTATTTCAGTAGTATCTTGTCTATGAACGTGCGAGACTCGCTCGACAGAGTCTCCCATAGCCGAGGAAGGTAGCGTACGCAACAGTGTAGTACGCTATACCTTTTTCTACGCAGTATCTGATCGATTGAATATGTGACACAAGCTCAACTGATTTTCCTATAGCAGAGGAAAGCGTACGCTTGAGTTGACATAAACCATTCCCTACAATTTTTTGTCGATCGCTAGGTTGACCCAAACTATTCCCCAGATTCTTTTAGGGTACTCTAAGTTGATACGATTTACCACTTTCAACGTACGTATTTTTTGCTTACGCTATTCTAGCGAACGCTATTACGTCCTCTTAGGCACTCTCAATCATATCAGCCATTTTTTTGCCATTTTTCTCAAAAATAGTTCAATTTCTTTGAGTTAATTTTTCTTTCGAATATAGAAATAACATCGTTATACCGTTGTTGAGCGATGCTGAAAATACTCAGGTTTCATCATCATTGGTTGTACATGACATACATATGCACTGGACAATTTCTCTTGGGATTTTTCAAAATTTAATTTGGCGGCCGTGTATGGGTGACGTTATGAGTATCCTTAACACCTTGTAGATTCATCGTTGAGAGGGAATTTTTTTGATAAAACGTTCAATAATTTGTTTATTTGAACTAGTTGAAAAAAACTTGTTTATTTGAACAAGTGTTGTCAATAAATGGCCCCAAAATATGTAGTTCGATGCATTTTTTAGGCCATGTAAGACCCAAAACATGTCAAATACTACAAAAATTATCTTTTTCGTTTCGAATTCAAAATCTACGTAAAATTCCGCGTAGAAATACATATACTTCAAATTTGGTTCGCTCATACACTATTGCAGCTTCAAGAACTTTTCAAGTCTTAAGGAGCCCAAATCATCTTACATAATTTAGAATTTGTGTTTTAACATTGAAGATTCGAAATGTACGGAAAATTTTGTCGTATGAATACACACTCAAGTGCACTCTCGCAGCCCCGTAATATTCGTTGGCTATTAAATCCCAAACCATGTTGATATCATAAACCACAATGAATAAACGTTCGAATGAATAAAATATCAAAAGTATTTTTCTGGCCCCATGAACTAGGCCTATTGTCAGAGAAGTATCGCAATTCAATACTCGGATTTTCAACGGATTATTACTACAGGTCTCTTTACTGTGTGGAAATCCTTCATGTATGATACAACTGTTACAGGCTTAATTTAGAGCTCATTCCATAAATTATCACCTAGAATCGCCTTCTGCCATTCTGGTAGACACAACTTTGCCCAGTTTTTACCACGTGGAGGTGGACGTTTACTAAAAACCAATTATTAATTGTTTTTTCTTCAAATTTTTTAAAAAATTATATATATATATATATATATATATATATATATATATATATATATATATATATATATATATATATATATATATATAGGTTGCAGCAGCCGGAGATGCGAGACACCCCCCAGAGGAGCCCTTTACAGGGATCCCTCCTCGTAGCGAGTATCCAACCTCGCAACATTATAGAAGTGCGCGGTGGTGCCGCGGCAAACCTCTGGCAAACACGTGAGATCGGGCGTGAACCTTCGATTCTCAGGGCGTGAGGCAGAAACTTGGCCGTGACACTACCACGCGCACTCATACAGTTATTATCGCGGATGTTATATGAAATTTAGACCCTGATGAGGATTTACTTATACCTGACTGTGTGTGGTGCTGGATATATTCCACACGTGCTCATTATATTGTGGACGCACGACATAACATATTTCAATGCAATATTGCGTGCTCTGTAGGTCGAGACTATCTTTGATCCTGAGCTGTAATATAATTGATCTCACTATTCTGCTCACGTTGCACTAGATGTGAATCTTGAAGTGCTTTTTTATCCAAGATATTACGAATGTTCATCCTGTTCTCTCTCACTGTACTAGTCGCGCTAAGCCCGGCTTTTTTAAGATGAAGTAACAAATCTGGACAACAGAATGAATCCTTATTTATTTATTTATTTATTTATTTATCTATTCATTCAAGTATATACGGACGTGACTGTCCATTGCATAGTAATATAAATATTAAACCGCTGTTAACTGCATTAACAGTATGCTTTCTTAAAGAGGCTTCGTATGGAAATAATAATAGCTAATAAGAGATACCTCTCGCCATCGGAAGATTCCCCTCGAACTGTTTGACCGCTATTCCGTAGCAATAATTTATAGGGATATAAGAAATGGTCGCTAAGGATGTCAATAATTGTTGGGATACTAAATACAAATAAGGTAACTGTACCCAATTTGGCACTGTACTCAATTTGGCACAATCGTCAGATTTCGTATTTCCGGTGCTCTCTGAGCATCAGTCGCTCTTGGGTTATGTTGGGGGAATTAAAAGAAAATTTTCGGTATCTTCCCCGCCCATTTAGCCCTTAAAACCACTCTCCTACAACACTTTGAAGTTTCACTTACTGATTTTTTCACCATTTTCTTATTTCACTTTTCACACTCAACCTCAAAAATCAGGTGTCAATAATTTTTATTTCTCAAAGTGTCATTACTCTTTTTTGTGTAAAAACATCTCAGCTTTCGACTGGTCTCATCAGTTTTCCTAAAATTATTTTTTATCCTACTCGAATTGCTGTTTTTCGCATCAAAAAAAATTGAACCCAATGTGCCCCTCTACGCGTTTTTAAATGGGAAGACTGAGTGAAATCATTGAATATTTGTATAGACATATTACGATGATTTAGACGCGTATTTTTGAGTTGTATGTTAAAAATTTTGTATAAATATCACTGGGAACATGATTGAGAGTTTATTTCAATGCCAATTGGATCGTCCCTGTAGGCCTATATAGGCTGTAGCTAATGATTAAAAAATTGTGCCAAATTGAGTACAGGTGTAGCCAATTTGGCTCATTTTTTTTTTAAATTGCAATTTTCAATGGGTTAAAGTAGTCGAATGATGATTATGAAGATGGTTTCTAATAAGTATTGAGCTAAAGTTTGAGATGCCGTTCACAGAATTTTAAAATTCGAAGTCTATCATAGTCAAATTCGCGAAAAACCCTTAGGGGGGGCACATTGGGTACAGTTACCTTATTCAATATTTTTTGTTCTCAAAAGTACTGGGATTGAACTTCAACTCAATATTTATACGCTTAGTAATAGTTGGTCAAGAAATGAACAACAGTTGATATGACGAAATAAAGATTTTGTGTCATATGTCACCGATAACAGGCCGAAAACTGTTTTTTTAAACAACCTAGCAACGGTTGTTAGGGACATCAAAAACAGTTACTATAAAATTAACAAAAATACTGTGTCGTGTGACCTCAAAAATGCTATAAATTAACTGGAACTCGATATTTCATTGCCTTAGGAACGATTGCTAGGGACTGTAACGAGTGCACTATGGGCATTCGTTATAGCACGATCATCACGCGCCACGCCGGAAACACGGGCGAGCGTCGCGAGTCGTGTAATCAGCACCGGCACGCGCCACGGCACTTTGGGCTATACGCCGCGTGAGAAGAAGAGAGAGAGAACATGGAGTCGAGGGGTGGACCTCCCGGCTCGCGCGGCTGGCGAGCCGCGCGAGGACAGGAAGGAGAATGACTCTCGCACCGACTCTTGTGCTAATTTGCACGCACCCAAATCGACCACCTCATCCGCGTCGCGCCGTGAGCAACGATTATCGTGTGCGTGTGTGTGAGTGTCCCCGCCACCATCCCAACAACACTCCAAGAACTACACCTGCCCAGAGAAAACGCTGTATTCTCCGGGCCCGTAAGGCAACACCAACCCCGCCCCACGATTGGTGCAGCCCTGACCGCGCACACCCGAGCCATCCGCGAGCGCGTACGCCAGGACTAGCGCCCCCGGCACCGAGGAGAAGCGAACAAGCCCGCCAAACACCCAGCGGGTGAAAGCGGACGAACAAAAACCGAATCCGTAAGTCGCGCTCTTGTAGAGCTTACCGTAAGCAAGCGAATACTCGGCCACGTGGCCGAGCGGCTCTCATCGCGTACGCGCGTTTAAAGTCACTGGCGGGCACCGGCCCACCGGCGCAAATGTATTATTCTTGCTCCTCAATGAAGGGGATTATTTTCTAATTACATATAGACTCACGCATTTTATTATAGTAGAAAACCTTTCTTGCACCCCCGACCGGATTCCCCCTCTCTCCGCAGCCGAGAAACCTTCTGTTTCTGACCGGCTTACTGAGTTTTTGCGGCGCTCGCATATTTTTGTTAGTTATAAGTACGCGATTCAAATATCTAAAGGCTCATTGTACGTGGCGATTGCCACCGATTCCCAACAATCGGCGTGAGCCGCAACGAGGGATCGCGAGCGCCGAAACGAGACCCCTGTCCGACATCCCCCCCAGATTACCCCCACGCTCTTCCCAGTCCCAGGGAGGCGTCAACTACAAGAGCAGCGACGGTCCGTACCTGTGTACGGACGGCTGGGGGTCACTTTTGAGGCCCTTGGGCCAACCTGGCCGCTGGGCGGGAGCGGGGCCGTCGACGAATAGCTCGGGGTGCGTCTCCTGCACAATGATAATGCAGGAATCACCCCGTTGCAGGACGTGAACAATGTTTGCTACCCTACTGAAAATTCTCAGATGAGATCTCAGGTGAGATCTCAGGTGAGAATTCAGGTGAGTTTTTAAAAATCATTCTTATTCTAAAATGCATCAAATTGTACCTTAGAATGTACAGGACTAACATTGAAAGTTGGCATCATGTACAAGTTTCACGGGTATTTTAAACTAGATTTCCACGTTACACCAACTGAATTTCCATGTCACTCCAAGCTTATTTACAGATCAATCCCACCTGGATCACTACCTGTATTTGCTTGAGATAAACCTAAACATTTTTAGTAGTTTTGGTACCATGTGAGGATATAATTAGTCAATTCATTCGAATTCTATATATTTTTGGTTGCTATTGAACTGAATTTCCATGTCACTCCAAGCTTATTTACAGATCAATCCCACCTGGATCACTACCTGTATTTACTTGAGATAAACCTAAACATTTTTAGTAGTTTTGGTACCATGTGATGATATAATTAGTCAATTCATTCAAATTCTATATATTTTTGGTTGCTATTGATCAACTAATGAGTTCATATCAACATATTTTTGATCAATTAATGAGTTCATGAATTTTAACATTGAATCCAGGTCGATCGACTCCAATTTGTACATGTTGCCAACTTTCAATGTTAGTCCTGTACATTCTAAGGTACAATTTGATGCATTTTAGAATAAAAATGATTTCTGATAACTCACCTGAGAATTTGGCATGAGATAACACCTGAGAATTTTCAGTAGGGTAAGGAGAAACGAAGTTTTCGTGTCGTTGGAGAGAACTTCTCGAAAGTACGTTAGCAGTGGTTACTAGGAAAATGAACAATGGATTTTTCTGAACAAAAAACTCGCGCTACATCTCCCCACGGCTGACCTGTGTGCAAAATTTCAGAAAGATCGGACGATGTCTTTGAAAGTTATCGCGCGCCAAAAAAACAGCGTTACATACATGCGTACACGGAGAGATAAGATGTAGTAAAAATTACCATGTTCTTATAGTAACGCAGGGACAGACGGCCATAATCAGGCTTTTTACATAACCTTCCAGGAAAAATTACTAAGAAAAGAAAGAAAAATCACTAGACCAGATAGAAAAAATTACTATGGACTATTGTAAAATTTATCACGTTGGAAATATTCCCTGTGGGCTCTGGCATGTTTTACTAGAAAAAATGGTAATTTTGCTGATAACGAGTGTTGTACGCATGCGTGACGACTCGTCGAGTGCCCGCGTCGACAATCGTCTGCACTCTACAGATCAGCTGGCATCCACCGACAATAACCTATAAAACGCAATTGACATACTCTCTCCGCAAATACTGATATAATCGGCTATATATGAATATTGCCAGTTGGGAGCTAGAATGTGACCATTCGACTTCCCCCTATATGAAAGGTGGCAGCTCGTGTGATTAAGGTATACGTGTGCCTTTAATAGCGCAAAGCCGAGTTGTCGCCTTGCTCCAACCCGACATAAAAACTTCAGTAAAGATTGCGTACCTGCAGGTACTTATACACGAACACTAGGTGGCGCTTCGCTTTTCGCGACTCTCGCGAGTGGTAGAGTTAGTGCCTCGTTTGTATATAAGGACAGAAATGTCAGTGTATGTACAACATGCATTAATATGTATATATATAAATATAATGCGATCCTAGTGAAATCGTGCGACATAATATACGAAGTTCACTAGGATCACCAAAAAGAGAAGTTCTATATCTCTATAAAATAAAAAAAAAACTAAAATGACTTGAGCATCCAAATAACCAAAAGTTTCAAAGTACGAAATTTCATAAGTGAGAAACAATCATGCATAAAATTTTTCATTTACGATACTTGAAAATAATTTTCACAATTATTTCTGTAAAATATACAATGGAAAATAGTAAAAATTAACATGTGATCGAAGCCTCGGGCTCTATAGGAAAAATTACCATAGTCTCTAGTAAAGTTTACTGAAGTGGCCGTCTGTCCCTGCATTATTAAAAAAAATGGTAATTTTTACAAATTTTTTTTGTAAAATTTACTGTATGTTTTCTCTCCATGTACGTACGTATATACAGACATTTTCGAAATTCCATGTTTTTTGACCCGTAGATTACGAAAATCGAGGTCCTGAAGTCCAATTCAAAAGTTAGATTAGTGCCCTGTCACATAGCTTTCTCTTTGAGAAAGCAATAGTGAGAGGCATAATAAACATTGTAACGGGTCAGATTTGCTAGTTATGAAATCTCAAGTTCTTTTCCTGCCAATATACGAATATGAGTAGATAGAATTACATTTCCAAGAAGTGCACTACAACCCAAACAATGAATTCTATCAATGACAGTCTCCACCAAGAAGCGCACTGCAACCCAATCTCAGACTTAGATGAATCAATGAATTTTTGTTATAAAGAATGATACTCCAAAAGCGCACTGCAGTCAGAGCTATCAATCTCGGTTAGTATTGTAGGGATCAAACTATGAAATTATCAAAAAGTGCAGTTCAATCTCTGACAGTCATTGGTCCAATCGATATTGATCGTGTGTTCATGATATGAGTATCTCAACGTTATCTTCCAAGAAGCGCACTGCAGCCCAGACAGATAACTTGAACAACGATATCTTTACCAAGAAGCGCAATGCAACCCAGTCTCAGACTTTATAAATGATTATTTGTAATGAATATTTGTGCAATATTGAATTGCCTTAATTTCATTGATTGATAATTAAGATGAAATTCAAAATATTGGTTTTTGTGAGTTTACTTTAAAACTTGTTTAATAGAGTATTGATATGTTCGATAAATCTCTTATTTATTGGTATTGATCATTGCTTGACATTAAAACAGATGAAGTGAAATATTCTTTTCATTGTACTTTCTTCTTTAGTTTAATTATTTTCTACGTTCAGCGATAATGATGAGATTCTTAGTCACTTTTAAGTGTATTATGAGTCGAAACAAATGAATTCAAACTGAAAGACATTTCAAATGAAAAGAGGTATGTTTCAAATTCAAAGAGGTATTTATTTGTATTATATACATAGATATACACCTATGCCAATCCCTTGTCGGGCAGAGTTATCGCTCGTCTGATCGCTACCAATGTAATGATAAATTTTGCTCGTTCGCAGGGCTATTTATACTAGAGATTGGCATAAGGCGGCAATGTGATAGAGAGAGAGAGGTATCGTCACTCTCACTCGTACTTATCATAGACATATGGAAACGCGTGAATCCTGCGCTGGCGCGCGGGAAGATTTCCCGCATAAAATCTCGTTACGCAACATTTTCCGTAGATTTCGAATCTGACACGAAACAAATAATTCTAGCGAAGATAATTTTTGCATTTGCAAATTTTGAGGCCATTTATTGTAATAAATCCTTTCAATGAACAACTTTTCTATTGAACATTTTCAAGAAAATGCGCTCCCAACCAAATTCCACAGGGTGTCAGTGTCATCAGACACTCATATACGGCCGCCACATAACTTTGACTTAGAAAAATCCCAAAAAAAAATTCTAGTGCATATATATTTTAGAACCGTCCAACAACGTTATCGATGTAATTTATATGTTTGAGAGAAAATGCAACTCAGAGAAATTTGATTTTTTCTTAAAAAAGAAAAAAATGGGTTCTTGGTTATTACGATGACGGATTTGAAAAAAGCAATCCGAAAAATATTGAAAATCGTGTTGATGTGATCATCCAAAAGCGTTTTCATCAACACTTTATAAACTAAAAATGACGGAAAATGTTGGTTAATACGCTAAGAAACATGAGTCCAACTATTTATCAATTCATTCATTCAAATAATGTTTTCTTCATCACTCTACATGGCTATCTACCACCAAGCGTGTTCAATAAAACTATTGTTAAAATTCGGTAACACTTGGTTCGATAGTTTTTGAAATTTATACGAACAGTCAAAATAGCTTTTCCTTTATATAATAGTATAAGATGGAGTGACGATATCCCTAGTGTGAGTTGTATTTCATAATGGCAAGCCCTAGAATCATAATTGCGGTTTAGACGTAAAGTGCCTTCAGAAGATTTAGTAACTCATTTACTTCCATTTTCGTTTATTGCCAGAAAACATAAAGAACTGGTGAATTCGAACCAAATTTTGAGGGTAGAACTCTATCCGGTTTTAAGCTTCTAGGTATCGTCTCATTCTGAAATCATGCCCATTTTGAACATATTGATGATGAGCATCGCAAAAATAGACAATATGATTCCAATGTCTTCACAAACTCTAGTCAACCGCAATTCCGGATTGGCAATCAGTTTTTTAGTAATATGAGTATCATACGCGTAGTCCAAGAACCTGTTTCCGTTTTATTTATGCTTATAATGATATTATGTTAGTATTGTGGCATACTTGTTGTACATGGTGTACATGGTGTTGTACTTGTTCTTTCGATCATGGAATAGTTATTTTCGCATCTAGAGCGTAATGTGCAACTTCAGGCCCCTGCAGAGTTACACGATTACCCATGGGATTAAGTTACATCATACGCCCATAATGCGAACTCAATTTTTTGTCATACTAAGTGTAGAGAATGCTTTTTTCATGTTTTCGAGTGTATAGAATTTAACGCCCAAGAGCAGTTGCTATGGTTACAACGCAAAGCAAAGCCATATCGCTAAAAATCTTAACTGAATCACGTACTGTCGCTTGGTTACCATAGTAATGGCCTTGGGCGTAAAGATAAACTTTACGCCTATAATATATGTCCAAAAACAGGTACTACACGTTTTATAACAGAAAAAACATATTTACACCTGGGGGGTAGATCATAGAAGTTTTCGTGTATTTAATATAACCTAGCTTGCTTGTGCCTCATTGCTACAGGACAAAACTGCACAAAAGTTTTTTACTCGGTTCAAATAGTAAGTGTTATGAGTTTTAACCACAATTTAATTAAACATCAAAAAGAAATCGGGCTCTTGATCAGACTAACACAAACAATTAGACACACTCATACACAGAATAAAAACTCAACAAACTAATATAATGATTATCCATTGTACATTCCCTGAATTTAGATTGCTCAGATGGCGACGGAGATAGAATGTGCGCGGTTGTTGGTGTATAACGCATCCAGAATGGTGGACCGTAAGGAGGACGTGATGCGAGAAGCTTCAATGGCCAAATTTTACGCTTCAGAGATGGCACAAAGGGTCACTTCTAAATGCATTGATCTCATGGGTGGCGTTGGCTTCACCAAGGATTATCCGCAGGAGAAGTACTTCCGTGATTGTAAAGCCGGCACCATCTACGAAGGTACCAGCAATATGCAGCTCACCACCATTGCCAAGTGCATTCAAAAGATGTACTCCTAAAATACGATTCCATATTTTCTACTGCGTGGAGATTGGTGACGCTGTATATAATGTTTTCGTGAATGAAGCTTTGTAATAATGCTGTAATTGAGCTTCACGAAAATGACTTGAGAAAAGACATTGTAGTGATAAATCATAATATATATAAATATATCACGAAATTCTGAGTAAAAGTATAATGCATGTGTGTATGTGCGATCAGTTGATTATAGCCATCTTTGAACATTATTTACACTTATTAAATGACCTCTGGGCAAAAAAGTCATGTTAATATTTTTCCTTGGTAATTACTTGTAGTTTTGAATAAAAATATGTCCAAGATCATAGATGGTCATATGACCATCATGGTAGTCACTTTAGTACTCTAAAATAAGCAAAAGTTATTTTCGATCACCCGGATCAGGATCTTATACCCACCAAGAGTTAGCTTATTATGTTAACAAAGTATCCAGAGTAGTCCCAGAGTGGGTAGATTTCTTGATTGCCCATAGTAAACCAATATATGCAAGACAATTGGTAAATATCAAGATTCACCAATTACACACACAGTAGACAGTAAATGAATTTTCCATTATTTTTCTAATATTAACAAGAAAATGTTATGGTTCACTTCCTTGAGTTTTATTCATGAATATTCACTCATGAAATCCACCTATATTGTGAAACTGCATAGCTAAGGTTCGAACAGCTATCGACCGGTTGGCTCAAATTCCAACTTCAAGTTATTTACTCATGAAATTGGCTAGTATGAACCAAATCATATAAAAGTGTGATCACTAGATGCACAATCCCACAACGAACTCAAATATATAATTTCCCTGGATTGGTTGATATTAGCTAATGATTGTTTCCCTCTCTAACTGATCCATTATTTTTTATTTTTATTTTCTAGCCTTGAACAAAATATCAAATACATGACATACTACAGTAATCTACTCAAAATCTTTCAAAATGTATAGATGAACTGAGTAACTAAAGTTCTAAAATTCAACGAATCATTTTTTAACTGAGTTCTCGCTCTACAAAAAATATTGTCATTAAGTTCTATTAATCAAATAATAATCCTAATATGCTCGATTTTGCCACATTATTTTTCATTCGGCTTTTAATCAACAATATTTAGGGATCAAATTACATCTGTCACGCTGTATACCCCGATTTCTGATAGTGTGTGATCTGCTACGGAATTGCGATGTTGCCAATTCTCCACCGCCGCTCGGATAATGGCTGATAACCATAGACTTCACTGTAAATATTTTACGATTCTAACTTTCGCAGGTACCCAACCTAACTTTTTTTGGACTTGATGTACTCTTTGAGTGTTGATTTATTTCTTGCTTCAATTTCTCCGGAATCTGTTTTCTTAGATATTAACAAGTTGAGTGAAAAGTCCTTCATAACATAAATATTCATAAGTCCCTTTGTTAAAAACGTCTACAAAGTTTTATCAAATACTCAATCCGTGGGTACCACCGACGCTTGGAATTTTCAACTTTGATTTTTTGATCGAAATCTGTTTGTTAATTCATTAACCAGATAAACCTCCTTAATCGCGACTTTTCTATTTAACATAGACTGCTACTTTATGAAACGAACTTAAAAAACGACTGATTATGTTTAGCAGTGAATGTTAGAACATACTTCACATGTATTTTAACTCATTTTGCGCGTAACACATGTTCCTACCCTATTTTTTTTACTATTGTAAAGAGCAGCAGCTGTAAGCTGCTTGAATGCGTTTGTACTTGTTTCATTAATTATTTTATAACAATAAAGATTGCCGAAAGCCGCATTTGGGGGGAGGGGGGTAATGTGGGGAACAGCGAAGCATGGCATAAAAGCCAGACAAAGAGCACATGCGTGAGGGCCCGACCAACGCATGGCCAGAACCGCTCAGGCTGACCTAGCGAACACACCTCTAAACCAGACCTGCATCTTGTATCAGCATCAATCTGATAAAGTCTTTAGGATTCGGACTTGGACTAGCGAAGAGACCAGACGTGTTTATAAGCTTGTCACTGCCAACGCTGCCGACTCTGCTCACTCTTGCCGGAAAGGCTGCGGTGTACGGACGTGATTTCTTTACCTCAGCTGAATCCTCAATTGACTGTTTCAAATTTGGAAGTACAAACTGAAAGATTTTTCACTTCCATCCATTTGTGATTTTTCACAAATTCCTCCACCAACCAGCAACAACAATAGCGCAAACAATTGCGCTTCCTGGAATCCAACATAGACGACTTGGCCGCTTTGATTCCGACGTGCTCCTTTATTCAAGATTGTAAGAATTTTTTTCCCTTCCCTTCTGCGGCAGTTTTCAAAATGTTTTTTTGGGATTATTTTTCTTGCGTTCCACATTTTGAAATATTTCACTACCACATTTGTGAAGTCTAATTGTGTATATTTCTTTTTTTTTATTTTTATTTATGATATTTGTTTGGAAATAAGAGTGGAATAAGAGCGAGCGGAAAAAAAATTTTCATGCACAAATTGTTTTATATGATATAGCTAATTTGGAGACATCATCCTTTCTTCCCTCTAATTGATATCCAAATTAATTGTTTCTGACTGATGCAAGCTGTGTCTGCTGACTTATGGTTCTCGTGCGATAGATTATATAATTTGACTGTGATAAATTTAAATATTACTCATAAACCATAGATTTGATACATTATTTTGATTCTGAAGCCTGTGGTATTTGTGTGCGTGTGTGCCTGTTTGACTTTCGGGTCTCGCGAAGTCAACTGCACGCTCGGCTTATTTCTGAACGTAAACAAGTATTGGATTGTTTCCATTGTCACATCGGCTTGCCCTTTTGTTTTGTTTCTGCCTTTGACTTTTTGCCTTCAGCTCTGTCTCCTAAGACACTAAGGTAAATTCCCTTGTTGTTATAAGTGGATTTGATAAATGATGGTGCTTTTCCCCGCTATCACGATGTCAACTCAATCCCAATTGAAGAGAGGCCTGGGCGATGTGACGATACCGAACGGCGCCGATTCACCCTCCCGGAATCCGAAAAAGTCGAGAACTGGTACTGCTAGTGAAGCAGGAAATCTAGACTGTAAATTCGCGAATGAACTCTCAAATTATGATAGACAAAAGATGAATATATCCCACCGATTCTAAGGGTCCATTTGTGGTTCATATTTTGGATAGGGAGTTGGAAAATAATTTGGGGAATTTGAAACTCACTCCACTTAGAAAAAAAAAATTTATGCGGGTTTTGATGTAAAGCGTTTAAACAGAGCTGGACAAAAAAGCTAGTGGTTTCTTTCTTCTCTCCCATTGACACGAACAACTTTGTTGAAAATATTACTGCAATTGATAAGAACTGGCCTCCATTTATCCCCGATAACAGCTTATATTTTATTGTTCTGGTACGTGTGATATACCTTCTGATGTTCCAACGTCGACAATTGTGAAGGGTATTTCTTTCGACGAAGAGTCGGACTTTGAATGGTTTAAGATTTGAAGAATACATAAACATTCAAGAGTGGATGAGACTATGATCTCTAAACCAACTGAAATGATTAAGTTATATATTAAAAAGGGCCTCCCTTCTAGTGTACATGTTTTTGGTGTTTTTAATAGATTGGAAATGTACATCCCGGCAATTCTAAGATGCTTCAAGTGCCAACGGTTCGGTCATGGAGCAAACTTTTGTCCAAATCAGGAGCGATGTGCCATATGTGCGGGTCCCCATATGAACTCTGATTGTGACCTTCCATTTACTTGTATGAACTGTCTCGGCTCTCATCCTGCTTCGAGCAGAGATTGTGTATTTTTTAATTTAATAAAGAGGTAAATTCAGCTTAGAGCCATCCTCAAGATAAGTCGTTCTGAAGCTATTCATATAGTTCAGTCAAAGTTTTTCAAGGAAAATATAACCAACTCTAAAAAGCCTGGTAAATTTATTTATAAAAAAAATAATCCCTTTATTAAGAGGAAAAGATTGTTTCGTTACTGAGACTCGATCAAGAGTATCAGAAGATTTATGATGAAGAAACTGAGAATGCGCGTGCCAGAGTAAAGAATATTTTGGATAGAATCAAAATTGGTGATTCTAAGATGCTCGAAGATGATATTTTATCATTTCATAGAAAGCCTGGTACGAGAGAATTGAATGATATAACGGACGCTCTGAGTCAGTGATCAAATTCTACTTGTTCTCCACCTTGTCATAATGTCCGAAGTCCTAACAAGAATGTTAACTCTCTGATAAAAATTAATGATTGGAAAAAATAAACGAATTCTGAAAATATACCTGCGAATATAAATTCACAAAAATCAAAGAAGGGAAGTGACAGAGGTAGTGGTCAAATTAAGAGGGACTTATACCCTTGGGAGAAGGACTGAGGAAACTCTTATTTTTTGTTTTTTTTGCTGTTTTTTTATTTTTGTTTTGATTTGTGCTGTACTGATAGCAATGGCTATGGAGCGAGTTTTTTATTGGAATATAAATAGGTTTTGTAGCAGAGTTGCGGATATTCATCAGTTTTTGGTTGCTTCTAATATCAATATTTTGTGTGTTGCTGGAATCAAACCTAATATAAATTATCCGACCCCTCATTTAAATAAGTATCTGACAGTACGAAAAAAATATCGAAACGATGATCCATATAATGTGGGAGATGGTTTGATGATTTTTATACGCAATTCATATTCGTTGGCCCCAAAAAATTTAGAATATTTACTGATAGCTTTTTACTTTGGTCGAGTCAAGTTTCATGTCCTATTTTTATACAATCCTCCGAACAATGTATTGAGATTTGAATTATCTAAAGGCTTATTTGAGGCATGTGAGATGCTTCCGAATTTGATCTACATGGGTGAATGAGATGATTATGATCTGAGAGGCACCTGGGAGTGAGGGTATTTGGGTGAAAATAAGAAGCCGAAGTTTCACCTTAACTAACAACACTTTATTATACCAAATCTAGCGGAAAACTATCTAGCTTGAATCTAACTTATTCACAGCTGAACTAGCAAGGTATCTTTGTGTAAAGATATTTGTAAAACCCGGCACGAAGCACGAGGAGCTGTAGGCGCGTCGGGAGCTCGACTCAGAGTGAGCCGGCGGCGTGGCGAACGAGCCGGCGGTGGAGGGGAGCGCAGCCACAGGCTGGCGCGCCAGTGGTTCGCAGCGCACGCCGCACACGTGCGAGGCTTGATGCGACCGCACATTTCTGACACTCCCTCCCGCAGCAAGGCCGAGCACCTTCTTCTCCATCTAGCCCTTATTATTCTGCTTGGTCGTACCTGTAACAAATAGAAAATCCAAAATTTGGTTCTTTGCGAATAGCTGTCACCATGGCAATTATGTCTTCATCTAGCATATCTATCGTTGAATCTATCATTTGGTCCTTTTCGACTGGTAGAGGTTTCCTCGGCCGACCTCTTTTTCTTTTCTCTACTCCCTCCGTTTCAGTGGAGATCTCGGAGTTTTCAAAGTTTACAAACCAATCTTTGTGATCTGTCTCTTCTAGCGAGTTTGACCAGTCTTTGATGCTGCTTTTGTTATATTTTTCTCCAAAAACCATTTTTTCATTGAATCTAACGTCACTACTTTCGTAGTATTTTCCTTCTTCTGGTTTTAAGAGCAAGTATCCAGTCTTTTTGTACCCAATAAGGACTACTCTCTGACCTGTGGGTTCGAACTTGGTGCCAGTGTGTCTTGGCTTTCTCATGTAGGCTATGCAGCCAAAGCGTTTCAGCTGTTCTAAATTCAAATTATAGCCAGGCTTGAATTTTGATAAAGGAGGGGTCATTTCATTCGAGCTGTGGGGCAGTCTGTTATATAAATGTACCGCTACTCCAAGGGCCAAATCCCACATGTTTTGAGGCAGTCTCGTATCGTATATTAGGGCTCGAACTTTTCTCTGCAGAGTCTGGTTGATACGCTCTGCTACGCCATTGTGTTCAGGCGTGTCGGGACTGGCTAACTGGAGCTCAGCCCCGTTCTTTTCTAGCACTTCTAGCGTATACCCTCCGGTATATTCTGTGCCTTGATCACATCTCAAATAACAGAATTTTTCGTCGCTTCCCAAGATATTTCTAGCGCTCACGAGGAATGTTTCCAGACATTCTCCCGATTCATCTTTATGTTTCATCGGGTATGCTTGGGCCAGTCTAGAGTAATCGTCAACGAATACAGCGATGAATCTGTATTTTTTTGGATGTGTCATAGGGCTTATGGGTCCCATCGTATCTGCGTGTATTATTTCTAACGGTCTCGTTGCTCGAGTTCTAACTTTTGGGTGAGGCAATCTATTGAATTTAGATACGATGCATGCTTCACAGTCTAATATTTGACTATCGAACTTTACACTTTTCAGATCAGGGATGTCAGGATTCTGTTTTTGGAACTCTTTTAAGTATCTCAAAGAAGCATGTCCGAGTCTAGCGTGCCATACCAATGCTTTATTATTTGAGTACAGTTTTCCATTTTCATCATTGTACGTTTCTTTGACGTCAATTTCGAACTTGCTATTCACTTTTCTATCACACAGAGTATTCTCAAAATCAGGTCTAGCAGACTTATTTACAGTTTGCCCAGCTGTATTTTCTAAACTTCTAGCAGTCTGTTCGACTCTATTGTCTAGCTTTCCATGAGTCTGTCTAACTTTGTTTTCTAGCGTTCTCAGAGACTGTCCAACTTTATTTTCTAGCGTTTCGTGAGACTGTCCAACTTCATTTTCTAGCGTTCTCCGAGACTGTCCAACTTTATTTTCTAGCTTACTAAGAGACTGTCCAACTTTATTTTCTAGCTTACTAACTTTTGGTGAGATATCACACTCATCGGACTCTATCCTTTTGCCATTTACATTGTTCTGTTGAGACATTTTTCTAGCAGTGCTCCTAGTTTTGTATCCATGCTCATGGGTGGTGACATAGGCTATTGCATTTCTTTCGTTAGAATCATTTTTGTTTACTTCGAACTCTATAACCCAATATGGTTTATCGTAAATACCCGTGACAAAGATTTCTTTCGAGCGAGGATCAAAAATGTTGATTTTCTCATTGTCAAGGTAAATACTGAGTCCTTGATCTACGAACTTTCTCAGCGATAGCAAGTTTTCAGACAGGGTTTCGGCACAAATAACGTTATCTAACTCTAGCTGTTTTCCTTCACGACGAGGTGTCAGGTCAACTTGTCCTACTCCCTCCGATCTGAATATCGCCGATTTGCTTTTGTTTGCGCATCTGATATCTATACGCTTTGATTCATCTAACGTTTTAAAAATCAATCTCGAATGGGTCATATGTTCTGTGGCTGCGCAGTCAGCCAGGAACTTGATGAATTTATTGTAATTCGAATCATATGTCGAGCTATTTTCGAGCGAGTCGGAGTGGTTTTTATTAGTGATCAGAGCATTATACTCACTAGTATCTTTAGAGGTTTGCGGCCTGTTCTGATCTCCTTGGAAGCTCCCTCTTCCACGACCACGTCCGTGTCCACGGCCACGGCCACGAGCAGGGCTAGTCTTTGCCCTTTTATTTGGACAGGATTCTTGGTTTTGGGAACCTTTTCGTTTTGACCCTCTATCTTTCGAGCTACTATCGCGACCACGCCAATTACCCCTTTTGTTATTTGGAGAGTCATACCTTTTTCTAGCTGGTTGTTGTGGGTATTTGCCAGTCAAGCTGTAGATCTCATCATCATCGAGCGGGCAATCTCTGCTGATGTGGTTTGAATATTGACGGCATCTGTAGCACATCGTGCCCAGTCTATCGCACTGATCGTCTGTGTGACCCTTGTTTCCACACTTGCGACATAAGGGTTTTGGGATGGTACCCGTGTACAGTGCTTTTGTCGAGCTTTGGTCTCCCTTTCTATCTGCCTCCTGTTCAGTTATATATTTTTTCAATAAGTCAGTAGTCATTCTTTCACCCGATAAACTTTTATAATTGAATTCTTGTTGTTGGATTTGAGTTTTTGATTTTATTGCGTCATAAAAAGCATCTCTAACTTCAATCTCAGTCAATCTTGGAACAGAAGGTATGTTATTGTACTTTCTAACTATCTCGTCAAATCTGTCCCAGAAGTGTGAAGCAGATTCTCTGTTTGGATCGTATTGAATTGAATGCAGTTGTCTTCTAACTGAGCCCGTCGTAACGTCAGTTTCACTGGTTTTTAACTGTTTGATTTTATCTAGAAATTTCACTGGATCCGTAATATGTACCATTTTTGCATGGTACGATTCATCTATTCTATTGATTAGAATATTTCGAACTATCAATCTGTCTTTTTCTAACTTCTGTTCGTCACAGTCATTTTGTCCATCTTGCGGTTGTATTATGTAGTGTAGATCTAGCAATTTAAGTTCAGATTCGAAAAGGTCTAAGAACGTCTTTAAACTCACTTTTTGCGTCAGTTTGTAGTCCATTTTAATGGATGGCTGTATAATATGTGACATATTTACCGATGTTGGTTGGAAACTCGAGCTGATATTCCCTAAACTAGCCAGGGAACGTTCAATCTTTTCGAGCCTGCTTCCAAATTCTCGTTTGGCCTCGATATTATCAGCTGCACATTGATCTAGCGCGACATCAATACCCCTTACACTTTGTCGAGCTTTCTTGAGATCCTCTTTGAGTTTCTCGATTTCTAATTTTTGAGCTAAATAAACAGAATCGGTAACGTTAAAACTTTCACCGATTTCGGTTTCAGACGATAGATCTTTAGGAAGTTTGCCCATTTGAATTTTACTGAGATCTAAGTTAAAAGTCTTTATCTGTTTAATTAGGGGCGTGCTTGTGCTCTTACCAGCTACTTCTGTTTTCAGAGCATCTAACTCTTCTCTATCTAGGCTCGTGCCATCAAGCGTTCTAGCTCCGACTATTTCTTGGGAAATGGCGTGATCGGTTAATCTAGCTTTTCGAGCCTTTTCATTTTCTAAGGCCTTGGCCTTCACGACTCTCTTCGTTTCCTCCGATTGAGCAGCCATGTCTGTGAAAAATAAGGAGAGGGGGAATAATTGACAACAGCACAGCAAGCTATCAATTATTGACCAAAAATAACAGCACAGCAAGTTATAAATGGTCTATGTATGCTAAGAGTGAAGTGTGTTAATTATGCAAAGAAAATCGAATGACTGTATGCTAATTTCTTATTTAAAAATTCACCACAAGAGATCAAATGATAACAGCACAGCAAGCTAACAAGGATCTGTTTGTGTTGAGAAAAACGTAGTTCAAACTAATAAATTTAACTTGAATATATTGGTTGTCAATATTTCACTACTTCACTCACTAGCGTTACATTTATGGGGGCAATCTAACTTTCACTGAATGTTTTCGAACGAGCGTAAAGGATTTCCTTATTTACCGACAGATTGTTCGGTTCCGTCTCCAAATCTAACGACGATGTTCTCACTTTCGTCAAGGCCCAATTCCAAAGTTTGGCCAGGGTGGGTTGTATGAGTGTCCAACTCACAGGCCAAAGTCAGCATGAAAATGTGGATGGTCGTCTCATCTGTGTACGGATGAATTTCCGTTTATCTAACTTATATATGTGGGTTGGTTCTATTTCTAGCGTACAATTATCTATCGTATTTCGCAATCCGAGATTTATTTCACATGCATTAGTTTAGGAGTATAGCAACGAAAAAGAAATGATTCTAGCTTGTATTTCTAATTCGGATATTCGAGCATATAATATAATAATAAACTCCGATGTATATACACGGGCTGTTGTATTTCCAGGAAAGAGCCGGCCGGTAGCGGCGCAGCTTGTTTATACCGTCTATCTCTCTCTAGCGCTCGAGCAGCCGGCGCGTGTATATATACGCGGGCGCGCGATCTGTGCGCGGCGCCGAGTCCGTGCGAGTCGGACTGTTTCTATCTCTCTCTCACTCTAGCGCTCAAGCAGCCGGCGCGAGTATATACGCGGGCGCGCGATGCCGAGTCCGTGCGAGTCGGACTGTTGTTTCTATCTCTCGTTCTCTTTCTAACGCTCGAGCAGCCGGCGCGTGTATTTACGCGGGCGCGCGATCCGTGCGCGCTCCCGACTGCCCTCAAACAAGTTGCCCGCCGTTCGGCCGATTCGCGCTTGCTCGAAAAACAAGGGAACGTGCATGCGCACGCACAGCGCGCGCTGCAGCCCCGTTCCGGCGCCGTGGCCGGTTCGCGCTTGTTTTGCAAACGGCTCGCCGATTCCGGGAAGCGAGCGGTCTTCTTCGCCGGGCGGCCGAAAGCTTTTGGCTCTCGCGTTCGGAGAACTCGCGGCGCCGACAGAGAAAACTTTCACTTACCCCTTGTTGCGGGGATCGAGCAAGCCATGTTTTATCTAGCTTTACCAACGCTATCTAAAACTTGTGAGATTGGTGGCCTGTCCTTCCTTCCTCTCGAGCTCTGCTGGCTGGAGCTGGATATGGCGCCAACGAGACAGAGGCACTAATCGCACTCTCTCTCACTCTAACTTATCGAACACAAAAACACTTCTAACACTTTTCTATTTCGCAATAACCTCACTCCGTGCGCAGTGGAAGCGGTGCAAGGACCATAACCTGAGATGATTATGATCTGAGAGGCACCTGGGAGTGAGGGTATTTGGGTGAAAATAAGAAGCCGAAGTTTCACCTTAACTAACAACACTTTATTATACCAAATCTAGCGGAAAACTATCTAGCTTGAATCTAACTTATTCACATCTGAACTAGCAAGGTATCTTTGTGTAAAGATATTTGTAAAACCCGGCACGAAGCACGAGGAGCTGTAGGCGCGTCGGGAGCTCGACTCAGAGTGAGCCGGCGGCGTGGCGAACGAGCCGGCGGTGGAGGGGAGCGCAGCCACAGGCTGGCGCGCCAGTGGTTCGCAGCGCACGCCGCACACGTGCGAGGCTTGATGCGACCGCACATTTCTGACAGTGAACTTAACACTCAACATGAAAGTTGGGGTATCCATAGATCTAACAAGTTGGGGAGGAATTTGTACAGTGCCCTATTTTAGTTCTATGATTTGACTATCATCAATCCATTGGTTCTAACGAGAGTACATTCGGAGTTCAGTTGTCCGGATTTGGCGATTTCCTCTGGTGATCTTGTTGATGCAGTGAACTGTGAGATCCATGATGATTCCATGGGTATTGACCACTTCCCTGTTATCGTTCCTTTTTCGCATGATAATGACTCACCAGTTATTCATGCGCATAAGCTCAGACTCACTAGGGTAGATTGTCGAAGTTTTGCTCTCGTTTGGATGATTGTTCTTTGAAATTGAATTATGAGCTTTGGGACCCTTTGCTGGAGTATGATAAATTTATTAATAATGTTTATGAATGCATCAGGCTTGCTGGTGGAAGTTTTGTTTCCGAGGATGTGCAGTGTCCCAAGTCGGCGGCTGCTACAGTTTGGTAGACTGTGGATTGCACTAAGGCTTTAGATTTGCGTTCCTCCAAATATCATGACTTTTTGGTATATCCGATTCTCCAAACTCTTGAAGCCTATACTGAGCAGTGCATACTCACCGGAAAGATCTTGCAAAAAACCAAGACTGGTGGATTTAGAGGATTTTTTAGTGGTCTGAGCCCTTCTAATCCGTTACCCCTTACCTTCAAATTTATAAAACTTTACAAAAATAGATTCTACAATCCTACGCCCTTTTTTACGAATTCTAATAAAATCAATGATCCTCTTTTGCTAAAAGCTTTTGAAAAGATATCTCCCTCCTATTCATACTGTAAAATCAATCTTCCTGAGTCTGACTATGATTATGATTTCGACTGCCCTTTGAATAACCCTATTACGATTCTTGAGGTATACAATATACTATTGAGAAATCCAAGACTTGCTCTGCTCCTGGTTGCGATGGGATTCCCTATTCCATCATTAAACAGTTTCCACAGTCGACAATAAAATGGTTATGTGCTTTCTACAGCAAAATTTTTGACTCAGGAGTTTTCCTGCGAGCCTGGTATGAATTTAATGTTTGCTTTATTTCAAATGGGGAGGACAAGGGTTTTAGGCCCATTTCGTTGGCTTGCACTCTTTTAAAAATGATAGAAAGAATTCTTAATGATCGTCTACAATGGTGGGTGGAAAAAAAGAAGGATTCTCCGTGAAACCTTTTTCGGTTCCAGAATGGGTAGGTCCTGTTCTGATTTGTTGGCCAGATTGAGGACGGACATTAACATAGCGAGACTCTCATCGTGTTTTCTGAGTGTGCTTTCTGTGGATATCGCTGGAGCCTACGATGCTGTTAACCTTGATGATCTTTTGACTATTCTGATCTAGCTTAGACTCCCTCCTAGATTTGTCAAATTTGTTAGAAGCCTTATAGTAAATAGAGAAATACATGGTTTTTATGATGGGAAAAAGTTTGCCTCTGGATTTACTAATAAGGGTCTAACCTCAAGGCTATATTCTCAGCCCTATATTATTTAATATTTATATTTACTCTATTCCTTTCATCCTAACCGATATTCACTTTGACCCAAGAATGATCGGTTTTGCTGACGATATAATTATTTATTGTAAATGTCTATCTATGGATGATTTTTTGGAAGTGTTACAAAAGACCCTATGGAGTCTTAATGATTGGCTTAGTGGGTTACATTTGTCTTTGGCCCTAAACAAGACAAATGTAACCCGCGAGAGAGAATTTTCTCTTGAACTTGACTCTAATTTTATCACTAACTCCAGGTCTTTTAAGTATCTGGAAATTATTTGGGACACCTCTTTGTGTTGCAAGCAACACATTGACTCAGTTAGTAAAAAAACAAAAATGGGTAGTAATATGATTTTATATTGGGGAATTTTTCATAAGGTGTCCATCCACAGACAATGCGTTTGTTTTATAAAATGATTATCTGACCTAGATTGGGGGGGGGGGGGCTTGTTCCATGACGCTCTTGCTAAGGATTTAAATAAGTTAAATGTGCTGCAAAATTCAGGCATTAGAAAGTTACTTGGCCTTCTCAGAACTACTCCTATAAATGTGATGCATCATATTGATTCTATTCCGACTTAAGTTGTAAGAAGAGAGACTCTTACTACCAGGTTAAAAATCTTATGGAAAATCCACTTGGATTTTCGAATGGATAAACCAAAATGGAATTCATGCGTTCCAAAAGAAATCCAGTTGGATTTACCAGAAGTTTGACTGGATTTTCCAGGCCGAGTCCCAAGGCGTCGTGGAATTTCCAAACGATCCCGGATGGAATTTCCAGGCGATCCCGAATGGAATTTCCATGCGATCCCAATGGATTCTCCATGCATCCCGAGTGGAATTACCAAGCGACCTGCATGGATTTTCCATGCGTCCCGAGTGGAATTTCTAGGCGATTTGCATGGATTTTCCATTGGGATGAAATCGGATCGTATGGAAATTCCATTTGGGATGCATGTGAAATCCATTGGGATCGAATGAAATTCCATTGGAGATGCATGGAAAATCCATGCAAATCGCCTGGAAATTCCACTCAGGATGCATGGAAAATCCATGCAGGTCGCTTGGTAATTCCACTCGGGATGCATGGAGAATCCATTGGGATCGCATGGAAATTCCATCCGGGATCGTTTGGAAATTCCATACGACGCCTTGGGACTCGGCCTGGAAAATCCAGTCAAACTTCTGGTAAATCCAACTGGATTTCCAACTGGATTTCCATTGGAACGCATGAATTCCATTTTGGTTTATCCATTCGGAAATCCAAGTGGATTTTCCATAAGATTTTTTTCAATAAGGTAAAACTAATTTTTGAATGCTTAGTTAGGAATTACGAGTTCTCGATTCGTTGGATCTCGGGTCATTCGGGTATCAATGGTAATTAATATGCAGATGACATTGCCAGGAAGGCTCATCTTGATGAAACCTGCTAAAATTACATGACGCCTTTCTCTGATCGGTTTTTTTCTGATGAAGCTGGAGGTTGTTGGAAGGATGTATAAATATTGCATAAACTATGGAAGTGGACAAAACGGCAAAGCTTACATGGATTATGCCAAGACTGTCTCCCTCCAAACATGATTCTCCTGAAGCAATTGTTGTATTTCTCGAGTATGCGTGCTGTGTGATTAGCTATGCCTGGGTGCCGTAGCTATAGTTAGGTTGGCGGTAGAGTGTAGCGCGCGTTTTCGCAACTTGTAAGCGGAGCGAGGAATGAGACTGTGCTGACCCTCCGACATGGCAACAGCTCGAGCGAATGCGCGGAAAGTCGTGATGTCTGTGACTTCTGCATCGAGCGCTAGTATGACCGAGTGGGTGTGGCCGTTGGGTCGTGAGCACCCAGGTCGGTCCGAGTGAGGCGAGTGCGCGCCGAGGCAGCCGTGCCGCTAAAACGGAGGTTCGGAGCAAGAGGCTGTTTTAGCGTATGCGTAGTTATGTGTTTGAGTGAGTGCGGCAATCGAGCTATCATTTCGAGTATCTGTATGCCTCAGGAATAAAAAAGCTTTTTTTTTAATACAAGTCTACCGGAGTTATTCAACAGTGAACCTCTATGACTAACACAATTCTATCACAAAGAAAGATTATTTGCTCTATTAATAAAAATCTTTCCACACATGTCAAAACACGTTATCACCTTTGGAAAAAGGGTTGTCCAGTTGACCCTATGTGTGCATGCTTGGAGAAAATTATCATTCATTAGATCATCTCATTTGGTCGTGTGAAAACTGTAGTAATGGTAGACCCAAACTGATATCTTTGTTGAGTGACTTTAAGGTGAAGTTTGGGGATGATGTCACAAAAATAGTTTAAGTTTCTCCGGATGAAGTGGGTGTTGTTAGATTTGTTCTCCAAAATGAACTGGATATTTGAATTCAGCTGTGTTCCAGTTCTTTTCCCGCTCTCCCCCTTCCTTCCTGATGCACGTCGGAGGCCCTCTGAAGTCGACTTTCGCCTGTTATGAACTGGCTAGCCCCAAAGCCTGGTTCATACCGGGCGCGTAGTCTGGCCCGACGGTTGAACGTGCGTGACAGCAACCTGGTCCACGTTCGTCCCGGCTCAGGCTACGATCTCGTCGATCCTGGTCGCACTGCTTCGTCTCCTGGGCGGCTTCTCTCTGATGGCAAGGTTCCGAGGTTGCTGTGGGACTGGCCGGTGACTCCAATTCCGGGCTCGCGCCGTTGAATTAAGCGTAAAGCGCACGTCGATAGTGGAGTAGGATAAGTGAACGGGTGTTTCCTCAGAATAAATACTGCTCCGAATAAGGGTAAGTACACTTGCCGGGACAGGTACAGATTCATTTAATACTCGGGTACAAGCAAACATAAATGCACGGAGAGCGATACAGAGTCAAAGTCGCAATCGCGCTGTCCATCACCAAGTCTCTCTGTCTACTCGCGGCTCTCCTTTTGCTTTCTCAAAGAGAAAGCTTTGTAATGGGGTAAAAATCGACCCACCGAATCAGACCTCAGGACCTCGATTTTCGTAATCTACGGGTCGAAAAACATGGAAATCCAAAAGTGTCTGTATGTATGTATGTATGTGTGTGTGTGTGTGTGTGTGCGTGTGTGTGTGTGTGTGTGTGTGTGTATGTGCGTCCCGTTTTTTTTCGTCCACGATAACTCTCGAAGGAATGGTTCGATCTTCTTGAAATTTTGCACACAGATTAATCGCGGAAAAATCTCGACCGAGTTCAATTTTCAGCAAAATCCGTTCGTTATTTCCTTAGCAATTGTTTTTAACGTTTTTTTTTCACAAATCCTCATAAGTGCTCACTGTTGGGGCTATGAGAATCGATAAGAATCGATGAGATATTTCTCATAGCAACCACTGTTGATATCCTTGGCAACCGTTTGTTTGCATCCCTAGCAACCGTTGCTTCGGAAGCCGGAAAATCAGTTTTAAGTCATACTCGATGGCCAAGGATACTGAATTGTTATATTTGCTCCGTAGCAACCGTTGTTTACCTCCCTAGCAACCGTTACGAAGGTTGGAAATGATCAATTTATGGCCCAATTCAATCATTTTCGACGACAAAGGACACAAAATCTTCCCAATTAGCTCCTTAGCAACCGTTGTCTCAACAAGTCCGAATGCTCCATTTATTAGGGAAGCGATGCAAACTGAACTGATTAAATATTTTTTTTGTAATTTTTGAAAAATGAATGATAATATCTACGCTAGTGAATGGTGAAAATATAGGTTTGGGATGCGTTTGAGGGTGATGTTGAAGCCTCTTTGAGAAAGCATACTGTTAAGGCACTTGGCAGCGGTTTTTATATTGTCGTAAGGAGCCCGCCCCTGGGGCTCGCCTTGCCCCCATCCTAGGGCGGACTCCTCCCGAGGGCGCGCAGAGCTTGCCGGGGCGGGGCCCTGGGCCTGTGCTCGGCCCGCCGCTGTTTCCGCGCCTCGCGTGGGCGCGTTCCTAATTGCGCGCGCCGTGGCGTCTTGAGCCTCGCTTTCTCTTCCCTTAATCCCGGTCTCGGGCCTTTTCTTAATTGCCCGGCCCTGCGTAATTGCGCGCAGTTCGGTTTCTTTTTTTTGTGACCGTTTCCCTGTCTGAGCCGTTTGTTTATGAGTAGGCGCCCTAGAACACCTTTTTCTAGCGCGACTCTCATTCCTGTCGGGTTTTTCATTTTTTTATGACAGTTCCTATAGCGCGCATGCCTTATCTAGTTTCCCGCCGCCCCATCTTTATTCCGGCGCGTTTCCCTAAGCCGCGTAGATTTATCCTGCTGGGCCCTGTAATTTCTCTTTTATAGGGAGGGGGGGTTTGTTATCCGTATTCCTGCGCGTTTTCCATAATATGCGCATATTCATCGCGCCCGTTCGGATGGGCCCTTTCGCTGGGCCTCACAGTCTCCCTTTTATGAGGGTTTCTATCTGAAAATCTGCGCATTTCAAGGATCAGAACTTACGCGTGTCCCACACAGCATGAAATATAGCAATGGAATATATCTGTAATATTTCAGAAATATTTCATGAAAGATTCACTGAAAGATTTCTGCAACAATTCCTTGAAATATTCCATAGAACATTGATGCAACATTGCCAACATATTATAGTGAAACATTTCTTGAAATATTTCTGAAAGATTTCTCGAAGATTTTTTTGTAAGATTATTGGAAGGCAAAGGCTACGATGGAATATTTCAGAGATATTTCAAAAATATTTCAGAAATATTTCAACAAATGTTTCACTGAAATATTTCTGAAAGATTTTCCTGTTAGATTATTGAAAGTCAAAGGCTACGGTGCAATATTTTAGAAATATTTCAATGAAACATTTCTTGAAATATTTCTGAAAGATTTTTGGAAGATTTTTTTGTGAGATTATTGGAAGTCAAAGGCTGCGATGGAATATTTCGGAAATATTTCTGAAAGATTTTCTTGTCAGATTATTGAAAGTCAAAGGCTGCGATGTAATATTTCGAAAATATTTCAATGAAACATTTCTTGAAATATTTCTGAAAGATTTCTCGAAGATTTTTTTGTAAGATTATTGGAAGGCAAAGGCTACGATGGAATATTTCAGAGATATTTCAGAAATATTTCAGAAATATTTCAGAAATATCTCAACAAATGTTTCACTGAAATATTTCTGAAAGATTTCCCTGTTAGATTATTGAAAGTCAAAGGCTACGGTGTAATATTTCAGAAATATTTCAATGAAACATTTCTTGAAATATTTCTGAAAGATTTTTGGAAGATTTTTTTGTGAGATTATTGGAAGTCAAAGGCTGCGATGGAATATTTCAGAAATATTTCCGAAATAATCCCAGAAATGTTTCACTGAAATATTCCTCAAATATTTCATTGCAGCCTCTACCGTTCCAATAATCTTACAAAAAAATCTTCCAGAAATATTTCAAGAAATGTTTAATTTCTTGAAGAACAGACTGAAATCAGCCTTAACCTTAAGCACGTAGAGACGAGAGTCATATTAAACGTATAACCAACATATCGTCGCCTCCGAGCAAAAAGGGGCCAACTCAGCGTCCCCTTGAAAAAGGAGCCAACTTGCTGACCGGGCAAAAAGGGGCCAACTTGCCGTCCGTGCAAAAAGAGGCCAACTCGCCGTCCGTGCAAGAAAGGGCCAACTCGCCGTCCGTGTAAAAAGGGGCCAACTCAGGCGAGTTTTGAATTTCAGATAAAATTCAGTTCACGACTCTCTTGAGAAGTCTTATGCACGCTATGTGATTTCCGTAGTACGTCTCTTTCAAAGAATAGGTGATTTTTGCGTAATTACATGTCATCTGAATGTAATATGTCAAGTTTACTATTTACGTTAAACGGCTTTTGCCTCGATGGTTTCTTGTAGAAATTGGTATACATATGTTTTTAAGGTCGCTCATAATGAAACCGGCCTCAAATTTTGAAAATACAAATTAGAGCCTCTAAGGTCACTTGACAAAAATTTGGAAAAAAATTGAATTTTGTTGAAAATTGGTATATTGTAGTTATTTTTTCTGATTCCCGAAAAAACTAAAATACAGTGTTTGTATTTTAATCATTAATGAGCTTGTGTATTTATGTTCGATCTGCGGATTCGATTGCGAGGTGTAATATGCTGAATTTATCATTAGTTGCATGAGAATGAACCATATACGGGGTATACAGAAGTTGATTAGTGAGGTTAGATTAATAATATCATTTTTTTTGTAATATAAATTGTTAGAGCCGTATCTCCCGAACGAAACCAATTTCTTTAATATCTTTACTTGGTTAGCTTAATTTTGAGAAAAGTTTCATTAGCAAAATAACGTGCTAAATTGCATTTAGATATGAACTGTACAGTGATAACGTTATCACGAGACGTAGTTTCGTTTGTGGTTTTCTATTGAAACAGAGCTGAACACACTAATGAATACGGTCGACTGTCTTCAAATAAACGCCGTTTTAATTTTTTTTTCTAATTTAAGAGTTTCGTTATACTTTCAATCGCGTTAAATTCTATAGACAAACTTCAATACAAACTGTTGTATTGTGTAAGTGGGTTATGTCTCCGTCACTGTTCTCAATTAAATAGGAAGTGAAGACCTAGTGTCTCCCTGATACAGAAACTTTTATGATGATCTCCATCAAAATAGCTTCAATCAATTTTGGCTGCATTTCACTGGCTACAAACCGTGACGAGTATAGTTTTGGAACGATTATCGTGTTCACAGGTTATGTTTCCTCCAGCCTTTTGATATATAACTGATTGTATAAGTTGCATCTCCTTATCAGTTCAAGTTTTATGACGTTCTTTATGGCATTTATTATGAGCCTTCGGAATATCAGATCCCAAAAACCATGCTAAGTATCGTAATCGCTTATTAAAGACCATTCCCAGATCAGTAGTAACAGACAAAATCGATTCGGCGATACCAATTTTAAAAATCAATTTTAATAAACTTCCCATCACTTGCCACTTTTAATTCTTTTTTCTAAAATCATGAAAAAAATCCCTGATTCATATGCACTTGGTTTGGTAGGTTCGCTAGCCAGGGCAATTTCTCATATACCCATGGGCCAATTCCTTTCATTGAAAGATTTTTCAATGAAGGAGTTGACTTCCATAGAAACAAATAAAACGGATCAAAAGGAAATTGCCTGCGGTATCATGTTCCGCAATGAAATTTACGAAAAAAACGATGCGTGGACGTCGAAAATGGTAAAATTCAATTTGCGTTTCTTTTGGTATCGAATTTTTATGCTTTCAGATAAATACGTGAGATTATGATCTGGTGCCATTTAGGGTATGTTTTATCGAAAGAATATCTAAGGGGCTTGAATACCTACATTATATTAAAATTAATCCGTACACAAAATATGATTCCCATATTTTGCTCTTGGAAACAATGCTTTGTTAAAGTATTTTGAAATCGGGTCTGGCAGATCGATAGAGGAGCCCGAGCATTTTCATAATCTGAGGTGAAAAATCCAAAAAAATAGACGCGTGGGCGTGATCTAAGTTGTGGAAAATGATGTGTAGCCGAAATTTCGTCATACGAAAGATTTTGAAGTAATATACAACTTGGAACATGATGAATTGGAGAATATCCGGTATGATGGGTCAAAAGAGGAGGTCAAGAGCTACAATTTGAGCTGACTATGTGTTGGAAAAATTGATATTGTGGGGGCGTATTGACCGTAAAAATAATTATTTGACGTTTGGTTCCAGAAAAACGTTGAAAAATAGTATAAACGGGTTATCTACTCAAAATTTGATCTTGCAGATTTATAGAGGAAAATGAGCGCTTTCATAATCTGAGGTGAAAAGTCCAGAAAAATAGACGCGCGGGCGTAATCTATGTCATAAAAAATTATGCATAGTCGAATTTTCGTCACACGAAAGATTTTGAAGTAATATACAACTTGGAACATAATGATTTGAAGAATATTCGGTGTGATAGGTCGAAAGAGAAGGTCAAGAGCTACAATTTGATTTGGCTATGTGTTGAAAGAATTAATATTCTGAGAGCGTATTGACCGTAAAAATAATTATTTGACGTTTGATTCCAGAAAAACAATGAAAAAATAGTATAAATGGGTTATCTATTCAAAATTTGATCATGCAGATTTATAGAGAAAATGAGCGCTTTCATAATGTGAGGTGGAAAATCCAAAAAAATAGACGTGGGCGCGTAATATACGTCATAGGAAACTTGCCGCGTTGCCGAAAACTATTTTTCTCCTTTTTCTATCTGATAAACAACTTAGATCGAGGGCTATAATTTATATGCATCATGATGTCGATTGATATTTATTTACAATAAATTAAAAGTATAACTTATTAAAACTCAAATAAATATTGTAGATTATAGAATATTTTGTAGATTTTTTAATTAAAATCCACTCGAAAGACTCGAGCGAGATATCATCGCTAGTTTTCATAAAAATACAGTATCTTTTCAAATTTTCCGTCGCCAATCTTTGAGGCTCTAACTAGAATTTTTCAAATCCGAAGCCGGATTCGTGATCAGCGACCTCAAAAACCCATGTAAGCCAATTTTCAACAAAGTTCAATTTTTCCAAATGTCAAGTGATCTTAGTAGTAGGGGAGCTGGTGGTAAAAAACTCTTTGGTTTAGTTATGGCTAGTTTTTAGATATGATGCAGTGTGAAGGGTGTACATGAGTCAGCACCCACTCGCGAGGTCTGGTGACGTCGCGTTTTGCGGGGGCGCATCGACGTATGTCAAATTATGATATGCGCTGAATATGATTTAGTTATAGTTCAAAATCGGTTGTAAACTTGTTCATGATATAGCAAAACACAAGAAAGCAGTCAGACCGCATAAGCGTGTTGCGTGGCAAGTCAGCACCTCCGTTAAGTTGTCGTAAAAACGATGCGGAAATAGTATATTATGCAACTAGTGCGTGAAATCGCATTTCACGCACCAGTGTGACAAGCCTGCACGAGTCACCGGCGAAGCCGGCGAACGAGTGTTAGGCTGTCACACGAGTGCGTGGAATCGCATTTCACGAGTTGCATACGATATTTTATGTTATAAGTGATCCAAACGCGAATTTCAATCATCGAGATTTGAGTGCGTGAAATGCAATTTCTCGCATGGTTTCTGTGTGTGAAATATTTCACGCATCGATTTCCGTGCGTGAAATGCGATTTTACGCACGGAATTCGATGCGTGAAATGAGTGTTTATGATCACGAATAACATAAAATGAGTTAAGTATGGCTGAAAATTGGATCTGACCAGTTTTTCGTGTTTTTTTCATATCATAAACCAATTTACAGCCAACTTGCAACTCCAATTAAATTATATTCAGTGCTCATCATAATTTGACATACGTCGAAGCACGCCCCCGCCAAACGCGACGTCACCAGACCTCGCGAGTGGGTGCTGACTCATGTACACCCTTTACACTGCATCATAACCAGAAACTAGCCATAACTAAACCAAAGAGTTTTTCACCACCAGCTCCCCTACTATAGAGGCTCTGATTTGAATTTTCAAAATTTGAGGCCGGATTCGTGATCAGCGACCTCAAAAACCCATGTATACCAATTTCTACGAGAAACCATCGAGGCAAAAACTGTTTAACGTAAATAGTTAACTTGGCATATTACATTCAGATGTGTCCTTACACACACACACATACACACATATTTACATACACACACACGCACATAAGCAATCGCACTCAAGTGCGCGCGTACCGCATCAACTCCGAACTCGAAAAAACACCGCAAAATAAAATTAAACCTAAGATAAATCTTTCTATTAAGTAAAATCTGAGTTAGATCTTTCTTTAAAAGTCGATTTGAAAACGATCTTTCTATACTGCTTAATTCGGAATAGATATTTTTATTCCGCTCGATTCGAGATAGATCTTTTTATTCCGCTCGATTCGAGATCTTCAGCGCGTTTCTGAGATCGTTGCTTTTTCCCCCTAGGCGACGATATATCTGAATCGGTGTTGTCAATATAAATACAAGTTTTTATATTTTCATATTGTTCAAAAATAATTATTTTTCTGACTTCAACTCGTCAATTCTTACTAGGAGACCACTTGGATGTGGGTCACCAATCTTGACCAAAATTTTTTTGGTGTTTACTTGTGGCAAGAATGGAGTGCATTCAAAGTTTTACTGTCCAACGCTCCCAAACTCCCAAGATATTAATTTATGTATTTTAGTTAGAGGCGCTGGTGTGACAATATGTCATCAGAGACGTATTTCCCTCACTCCACTACACTTTCACTGTTCAGTGAGAACAGTGAAAATGTAGTGGAGTGACGGAAATACGTTTCAGATGACATATTGTCATTTGGGACGAGACCAGCGTTTTTAACTAAAATACATAAATTAATATCTTGGAAGTTTGGGAGCGTTGGACCCTAAAACTTTGGATACACTCTATTCTTGCCACAAGTAAACACCAAAAAAATTTTGGTCAAGATTGGTGACCCACATCCCAAGCGGTCTCCTAGTTAGTCAATTAAAGTAGCAATTCCATGGCTACCGGACTCAAATTAGCATCCAAATTTTTTTCAAACGACGAATAAATTCGGGCTTGGTGGACTATCCCAAAGTGATATTGCGAGAAAAAAATTCCACGCTCCCCGGGCTGGATTTGAACCAGCGACCTCCTGATCTCCGGTCAGTTGCGTTATCCACTACGCTACCGGGAAGACGGCAG
Organism: Aphelinus atriplicis; assembly: GCA_020882685.1. Classification (NCBI taxonomy): domain Eukaryota; kingdom Metazoa; phylum Arthropoda; class Insecta; order Hymenoptera; family Aphelinidae; genus Aphelinus; species Aphelinus atriplicis. The sequence goes on from CM037073.1 coordinate 31,672,704, forward strand.
CTCTTCTCATCCCTGGAGCGTGAATTCACTTTCTCGCAATATCACCTGTATACACGATCAAATTCGATCGCTTGAATCTGTACGATCAAGGTCCACATATTTCAAACGACGAATAAATTCGGTGACGTCTTCCCGGTGGCGTAGTGGATAACGCAACTGACCGGAGATCAGGAGGTCGCTGGTTCAAATCCAGCCCGGGGAGCGTGGAATTTTTTCCTCGCAATATCACTTTGGGATAGTCCACCAAGCCCAAATTTATTCGTCGTTTGAAATATGTGGACGTTAAAAAATGATTATTTGCTTTTTTTTTTATTCCAAATCATCATTATTCATACTTAAAATCGCTTCTAAATTATTATCACGATTTTTCGTCATGGTCGAACCTTGTTTGAAAGTAAATATTGAAAAATCGAAAGATTCATCGGTCACTATTTTGACTAGTCTTTTCTGGTAGTGGGCTAGCGGACATGAACACAGCAACACCATGAAAATCTACTGCAGTTAACCTCTACTTATTTTATTGACTGTACTCCTACGTTACCGATATATTTACATGTTGGTCAGTTGAGCGCGGTACACAGTGTTGCCAGATTTTCCCAAGTGCACAACGAACATGGTGGACACTCTCGTTCGCAGGGTAAAAAATATATTGTAACAAAAAGTAGCGTCACAATGAGTTCGGGTTGCTACATATATTTCACCGGTAACGGATTCTACAAATTTCAAAGTTTCTTCTTATATATTTTCTTTCAAGGCATTTATTTATTCGATCATTCAATTTTATCAGAGAATGTCTGTGCTCCATTTAGGTTACAATAGCTACATGTTAAAGTTTGCGACTTCGAATGCAAATAACTTTGTTAGGAGCACGGATACCGCTGTTTTTTTTCTTTTCATTCAAAAGAGCAAATTGAGAACTATTATATATTTCAACGTGAGCAACAGTTTGAGTTGGAGAGGGTGATGGAATTTCCACCTTTAGCATGGAATGAAGTCGAATTTTCCTGGAGTATTTAGACAACATTTATGATGCTGGTGGATCAAGTCAGATGATGAAAAAGTTCATTTATTGAATAATATTGACCACTTGACAAAAAAAAATAAGCTTTACGATTTCTAAACTTCGCAGAGAAAAAGTGTGTGAGGAAAATTGAGCCACACAAAACTTCCAGCGACAAAATATTTGTTATGCAAGACTATTCTGACGCACATGAAAAACGAGTAACCCAACGGCTCCATGATAGTCAAACCCAAGTTGAATTTTTGAGTAAATCAGATAAATTCCGTATTGATACGTACTACGTGATTATTGATAAACTTTTAGTTGAATTGAGAAGGCGAACTGAAGCTTACAGACACATAACGGATTTGTTTGGTTTCCTCTCGAACTTATTGAACATGGGCGATGAGTATGATGAAGTACGTTGTAGGGCGGAAAATCTTGTTAATATTTATCCCGATGATCTAGAAGACCACATTGCTAATGAATTGGAGCAATTTATTCCATTGCTAAAATTGAAACCTCACGGTTTCTTTTTCTACGATCAAAACAACAGCAATATCTTAAATCCATTGAAAGTTCTGAACTGGATGAAGGAATCTAACATTGCAGACGTTTTTCCTGATATTCATATTGCATACAGGCTATTTATTACGGTACCTATTGCCAAGCAGAATGATCTTTTTCTGTTCTAAAAAGAATTAAGAATGGATATAAGTCAACAATGCTAGATGAACGTTTGTTCACTTTGTCTTTGCTAGTCATTGAAAGCGACTTACTGAGATCTCTAGATTTTAATGATCTTATTAGAGAGTTCGCTCAAGATAAAGTTCGAAAAAAATTCTTTATGTGATCGAAATTTGTTAACAATGAATTACGATTTCAGAGAACAGTCTTCCAAGTTTTTCTGTTAAACCTTCCCAAATATCATGATGTTATTTAAGGTTACTGTATCCAATGTGCTACCCCTCAAGGGTTTTTCGCAAATTTTACTATAATAAAATTGAAATTTGAACATTCTGCGAACGGTATCTTCAGAGTAGCTCAAAACCCATCAGAAACCATCGCTGTAATCATCGATTGATAATTTTAATGCATTCAAAATATTAATATACCAAAGTAACTCGAAAGGAGACACATAGGAGACTTTATTTTATTTTACTTTTATTACTTTATTTTACTTTTTTCCGGTGAGGGGCCTCCGACAGATGCGAAGCCCCGGGCCTCGCCAACCCTTAATCCGGGCCTGAACACGAGTGCGAACGATAGATGTGTGTGTGTGTGTGTGTGTGTGTGTGTGTGTGTGTGTGTGTGTGTGTGTGTGTGTGTGTGTGTGTGTGTGTGTGTGTGTATCACTCTGCGACTAGTAACGTCGCTCAACGATTGAAATATTTCAAAAATATTTCAGGAATCTTTCACGAAAGATTCGTCGGTTCTTAATGAACGGTCATTAAAATATTCCAAAAATATTTTAGAAATATTTCAATGAAATATTTCAAACTATATTGCGGAAATATTTCAGAAATCTTTCATGAAAGATTCTTTGATTCCCGATGAATGGTCATTGAAATATTTCAAGAATATTTCAGAAACCTTTCAATGAAATATTCCGAACTATATTGCAAAAATATTTAAAAAATCTTTCATTGAAATATTTTTTGCAGCCTTTTCGCAGACATATAAATATTTCAGAAATATTTCAGTGAAGATTTCTGAAATATTTCTAATCTTTCTTACAAAATATTTCATGCTCTGTGGGGTGGGGCTGTTTCGAGCATATGGTGATGTATTGCTTGAGGCCCCTACTGCGCTGAGAATTTTCCCGTGAATTCCGCAGCCTGCGCTAGAGATGGCTAGCGCGCCGCCGGTTTGAATAATCCGCGCCTGTCCCGTATCCGGATGGGTTTGCTTTTCCTATCTATAATTGTTATAAACTGGGCTACTACTAAGCCCGGTTCACACAGTACGCTGAGTCTGGCGCGGCGTTCAAATCTGCGAGCAGCGTGTGCAGCTTGGCGCGGCGTTCACGATGCTTGAAGGCGCTCGTCGTTTTGTTATTATATCGGGCGATCGGCTAACCCCGGAGCCCGCAGTCTGCAATCGGTGACACGTCGCTCCGGCTCGAGCTTCAACGCGGCGTTCCAGGCTCCAAGACGCGCTGCTCCGTCGTCGTCCGATGATCTGCCCAAACTCGTCACTCCGTCAGCGCGCACTGCTCCGTGGTCCAACAACCAGACAAAACGCTTTGAACGCGTAAGTAGTGCCTGATCCTACCAAGTGAAAGTGATGGAGGGGCTCTCGGATGGTGAATTCACTGAGACAACTACGTCTTTTTTCAGTGTCAACTCTTTATTCGTAGGTTGGATAGCTACAAGTGTCTACAGGTATTTATAAATCGCGTGTACAGTAAAGCTAGGTACGGCGCGTATACTCGAATATAGCCACGGAGGACTACTTTCGTCAAGTGACCGTGTGGCCGCCGCGAGGCCCCTTTTTATACTGCTCGCCCGGGACCCGCCCTCGCCGACTCGTGCCTCCCTCCGCGGGGTTGGCTGCTTCCGCGAGCTTGCGATTCGTCGGGACGGAGTCCGGTCGGTCCCCGAGCTCGGCCCTCGCGTAGACCCCCAATTCACGCGGACGCGACCGCTGTTATCTGCATCTGGTCATCGCCCCGCCGGTAGTAAAACTCTCTCCGCCAGATACAGCAGCCGCGCGCCCGCATCTCAGTCCCGTAAACCGATTTATCAGCTTACACTGCGACCGTCCAGATGCTTGTCCGTCCTAGGATTTCCCTCGTTTATGGTGCGCCCGCGCGCCCTATTGTCCTGCGCACGCCCGCGCCGTAGCATATGCCAATACTATCGCGAGGCCTTGGGTTTATGGTTGTTCGCCCGTGGGGTGTGTCGTGTGCGCCCCCTTGATCGGTATATTGCGCGCGACTTTCAATCGACATATTGATTTACCCGGGGCTCTCGATACTTATATTGCGCGAGTAATCCTGCGCGTCTCATGGAAGACACGATCGTGAGTTTAGGGGCCTAAGCCGGGTTTAATTGCGCGTCTACTGCGTTGCATCTCGGTGTCCGACTTCCCCCCCTAGGGACTGGACTGCGTGTCGGCTATCTGGTCGCGCGTTGCTTGGTCTTTGCGCGACGTGCCTATTCGCGTGATTCGCGTTTTATCCGCATGATCCGAGCTTTACGCACGCGCTTCGGGCGCTTTCCGTGCTGCGCTGTTATCGCCTAATCTTGATTCATTACAGTCCCCTCCCTTTTGAAAAATGCATACGCACTCTTCTTTCTTATTTTATACAACATCGCGGTCCCGAAGGCAAGGAAAATATAATGCCCATGCGCGCTCTTCAAGATGTGAAAAAACCCCGCGCACGCTTTCCAAGGTAAGAGACGAATAAAAACCGTATGCGCTCTCCAAAGTAAGAGAAAATAGCTCTTTCTTCATTCGATTTAGTCTCGTTGATTGTAAGCCGGACGAACTTTCGCCGTTCCGTCGCCTGCCCTCCCTTGCTGACTTTCCGTTCGGATTTTTCCCGGCTTTATACCTGCGTGCGTGCGTGCGTGCACGTACGCGGTCCCGTATGCGCTCTTATGGCGCCAGACTGGCGCGCCCCTTTCAGTGCGGAGAGAGTAGTGGGGTGTGCGTACGTCGACCGCTACTATGCCGGCTTATGCGTGTTTCCCGCATTAACGCGTTGGCCATCGGTCCTTCAGAGCACGGATCATCCGTTTCGATCGTTTTGTTCGTCTTCGAATCATTTGCAGACTTCTCGCACCTGTGGCCCGCTCTTTGCTGTCGTGAGACTGCTTATCGTCCCGTTGGATCCGGCTCGCCTGTTCCTCGAATTAGGTAATTGTCAGAGATCTTTCTTTACTTTGTATAAAAAAAAATAGGGGGGCTCGCGTCGCTTTCTCCCGCGTGACGCGGCGCGCCGATGCGTATGCCGGCGTTAAATTGGCAAGCTTCTGCCCCTTTCTGTAAAAACGGTTCCTAGCTTTCCCTGTTTTCTTCTGCCCTTTTGTATATATCGCGTCGATTTCCGCGCATCTCGACGCATTGTGTTGCCGCGCGGTTTGTTGGTGCCGTGTGCCGGTCCGTTCCCTCCTTCCCCTTGCGTGCTGCGTCTCTGATCGTTGCCATGTTGCTAATTTATATTTGCTATTCTAGGATGGCGTCTCGAGAGAACGATATCTCGTCTGACGACGAGATAGCGCCTGAGTTGGACCTGGCAATCCAGCAGTCGAGGTACCGGTCCCTGTCGACGGCGTCGACGCTCTCACCGATGACTTTCGGCATGTTGCGCGATGGCGCCCTTCCGTCCACGTCGTCGTCGCCGGCCTCGTATTTCGTTGGATCTGACCCTTCCAGCGGTAAGTCGGTTCTTTACCTAATTCTATTTGCCTTTCCCGCACGGTAGGAATACGCATGTCGCTTTGACGCTTTTTCCCGACGCCACTAATCTCTGTTTATTTTGATTCCAGCCGGCACCGATTCCGCGCTCGGAGATTCGTCGCCTTCGCCTGTAGTCAGCCCGCCTGCCAACCCGGATGCGCGCTGGAGACACATCCCGGTTCGCCCGACGCCGTATCGCCCTCCGCCGCCACCCGTCCGTAGCCGACCAGCAGTTAGGCGCCCGCGCGTCAACTGTGGCGACACCGCCTCCGTACGTCCTCCCATGGACAACTCTGCTAGTGGCTACCTGCGCCTTCCCCGACGTTCCGGTGACGATGTTCTCGCGCCTACCGAAAGTGTTGGGCCGTTAGCGCCCTTTCTTTGTACAACTCAGGCCGGAGATCCTGTACCCGTTTCTAGTGACTGCGGTGGGCCGTACGCGCCCCTTCCTCCCAACTGCACGGCTCAGGATCTCGGTCTCTGGCTCGAGATGCCGGAGTGCCGGTATTCGAGCGCGCGTATACGCGTCGCTGCCGGAGTTTATTCAATCCCCATTTGATCGTCCCTGTACTTGAGAGACACACAGAGAAAGAGATTAAGAGAGGGGGAGGGAACAAGGCTCAAGGAGTAGAGTATTTACTTGAATTTAGCCAGTAACTGTGTTTCTCTGTGAACAGAGAAGTCTTGAGCGTAGCAGTAATCTTTGATAAGTGGATGATAAAATTTCATCAATAATTCGAAGTTTCGTTATTCCACAATGTTACACGGTGAAGATAATTATTGTATTGTTATGAATTGAAGCATTTCCTCAAACACGTAAGTCCAATATCGGTAATTTTTTCTTCTAATTCTCTGTTGTTTGATATTAAAATCATAAAAAAAATGAATATGAACAAAATTATTTTTGATTTATTTACGCAAAACAACATTGTTACATTAATTCAAAATATAGTCATTAGAAAAGTTCGAGTCAGTGAGCAAAGCAGAGAGCATTTGTAAACATACTAATTATATGAGCGTTTGAATTTGTGTTCAAAATACATGTATCTATTAACATCAGTTCGTGAATGTACTTACATATGACATATTTCGAAGGGTTTTAGATTTTGTTGGAATCGATAAACATAGTGGATAGAGAAAATAAATTTCAAGTTCGAGAACATTTCGATTTTTGCCATGGAAAAATCCCGTTTTGCGAGACTGACCCATATGCATGACATAAGAGACATTCATATAAAAATTCATAACATACAAATGAATAAGTACTCATTCCTTATGTATTCTATTATATATGTTCAATTCAATTGTTCATTTGAATGCTTGTTGTAGCTGTACGTACTTGGGATATTGATATTTTGTTTCATGACCAACCCAGGCTTATTATTTTTCCACATATCTATTCCTTGGATAATATTCTATCGTTCTCACTATTTTTTCTATACTTTTCACATATATGCTTACACAAAATATGCTTACGTACAAAGTTTCAAATATTTCTCACTATTTTCATATACAGCCAGAAAATCCTTTAACGTTTTGCGTGACGAAATCGCTTAACCTTGCTCAAGTGCATAGTATACTATTTCTCTTTCGTTCTATAAAATTCTCATAAATTTGTCATCGACTTGCAGAAGAGAAGGAGCGTTCATTTATCAATATATCGTGAAATCAAACAATAAATATGAGCTCTTAATAATTTCAGGAAAATGACTTCAACTACTAGAAGTAAGATCTGGGACCATTTTGATAAATGCAACGATGATCGAGAAAAGTCAGTATGTAAACATTGTCAAACTATGATACGAAATAAAGGTTCTACGTCAAGTCTATGGTACCATTACAATGCCTATCATGACTCAGACAATGGTGTAGAAGTTATTCCTGAATCTCAGACGTGTGAGTCTCCATTATTAGATGATGAGAGTAGAAACTCCTTAAAACGATCTTACAGTGATACAATGACTAAATCTCAAGACTCTGAAGAATCGCCGTCGAAAAAAATTCGATCATCTCGAGTTTCTGAGTCATTTCATAATGGCAAAAATATCAGTAAAGAACGTCAAGAATTAATAACGCAACATATAGTTTCAATGATTGTAAAAGACTTGTTACCGATTTCAGTTGTAGAAGGAGAAGGTTTGAAGGACCTATTGGCCTTTCTTGAACCCAAGTATAAAGTGCCATGTCGCAAAACAATTTGTAATAGAATTCAGGCTCTTCATAATTCTGAAATCGGTAAAGTAAAGGAAAGTCTTGAACCTTCTGACAATATAGCTTTAACTACCGACTGCTGGACTTCGAGAGCGACACGATCATATATGGGACTTACAGCGCATTTTCTTGATAAAAATTGGATGTTGCAATCGTACAATATATTTACTGAAGAGTTACTTGAAAGCCATACTTCAGAAAATTTGAAAAATGCACTTGCAGATGGTATGGAAGATTGGGGAATATATGATAAGGTTTCAAATATTGTACATGATAATGCAACCAATATTTCAAATGCTGTGGAAGATTTGAGTTTTGATGGCATCGGAAGTCATCGGTGCTCTGCACATACACTTCAGTTGAGTCTAAAACCCGGTTTAAAACTGAAAGACTGTGAAAATGTCGTGAATAAATCCTCTAAATTAGTGAGTTGCTTCAATCATTCAACAAAGCGCAGTTACGCTCTAGAAAAACATTTGAAGCAGACTGAAAAACCTTTAAAGAAGCTCATCCAAAGTTGTCCAACGAGATGGAACTCAGTACTGTTCATGCTGGAAAGATTGAAAGAATTGAGGCCTTCACTCGTTGCTGTGATATCTGATCGATCAGTTTCCACGAGGAAAACTGCACAGGATATTGAAATGTCAGAAAGAGAATGGGAGACTATTGAGGAATTCATCAAATTACTCGCGCCATTTCAAATTGCTACCACAGTACTGAGTAGTGATGCAGAAATCACAATTTCCAAAGTAAGGCCAATCATTCATTCTTTGATTAATAAACATTTAAAAATAAAAAAAGACGATTCAGTATTTGCCAAAGATTTTAAACAACAGGTTGCTACTGATTTGAAACGACGTTTTTTCTTTGAATCATGTGATGAGATAGAATTAGCATACATCAAAATTACGCATATTGCAAGCTTCCTTGATCCGCGCTTTAAGCAATTGAGATTTGAAGAATCAGAAGTGTTTCGAGATGAGATCAAGCAAAAAGTCGTAAAAATATTCAACACAATACCTCTCATCAATACTATTACGAGTACACCAGATTTTTCTGCTGAAAATAAATTAACAGCAATGGATATTTTGTTGAACGACGATGCGCAAAGTGACGAGGATAATGATGACGAACTCCAGCGGTATATGGGCAATTCTACCAAATAGTACGATTTTGCTTGGAAAAAAAAAATGAAAATAAATTTGTGGGCACGTTCTTGAAAATTTCATATGTGGTAGAGGATACTCCGAGAATAAGTATTTCAAGTGTGTGCACGACTTTCGCATGTTGCTAAAAAAGCTATACGTAAAAAACTAAAGGAATATTTTTTGGCCTGAAAAAAATCTATTATTATTCATCGAACAATATGTATATGTACTGTTCACACATATATACTAGCAAACTTATGCAACTAATAAAAAAAAATGGGACAGAAACAGTTTTTTAAGATACAATCTGTTTAAGGTTTTTTTATGAAAAATAAAAATTTTCAAAATCTAATTTTGCCATCGAAAAGCTGAGGGAAATATACATCGGTAACATATTCCACATTATTTCGATATTCATTTTATACAGTCCAAAACAAGTGACAAAAATGGGAAGTTTCAGTATTTCCGCGCACCGGCCGCAAAGAGTTGACGTGAAACGCCCCATATATGAAGAATATAACTGCAGCAATCTCTAGGCACCTTCATCAGAACCTGAACAAGGATTCACAAGGCTTTTTGTTTGATTTCAACATTATGTTTCTGAGTGTGCCACGAGAAAAACCAGTAATTTTAAACTGTTCACGTTCTTACTTTTTAACATGATCGATTATTTCATGGTCTTTTTACGGGTAGCACGTGAATGTTCCATACTTTAATTTCTTCATTTTCGAGTGCTTAATCGAACTGTATCAACACATTTGAGAGTAGTCGATCGCTGAAAAAGCTGTAGCTTAAAAAGGCTGAACATAATTTCATACCAAAATTTCATCACGAAGCTTCACTTACATGTAAGTAGTCTTTATATGGAGAGCACAATGAAAATTATCAAGTATTGTTATGCTGATCCCAAGGTAGATTACAGGTAAAAAATCTGACCTCTTACTGAGATGCTCCAAGTGTAAACGAAGAAGTTACACGCAGTACATATGAATATCACAATTAAATTTTCCAATTTTTGAAAAAAAAATTTTCATATTTAGTGTTTTTTTTTCATTTCCAACATTTGGGTATTGAAAAAAACCATATCACATAAAATCGTCCTAGTTGGTAGAATTGCCCATATACTTGAAACAGAGCTAAACCATAATTTGAGTGCAAGTACGTGGTGGAAGGATCACGAAAAACTGTATCCAAATTTATCAAAACTAGCAAGAAAATATCTTGCCGTACCTGCCACGTCAACGGCGTCCGAAAGAGTGTTCTCAAGTGCAGGGAATATAGTTCGTCCAAAACGCAATTGTTTAGGCTCTGAAATATTTTCCATCCATATGGTCTTGGCATTAATTTTCTTGCACCAAAATAAAAAAAATGTAAAGTAATACATAAATTATTTATATAAGTCGTTAATGTTGATGTTTATCGTAAATTTGTTTAATTTGTTCTGTTTACTGAAGGGTTTATTTAGACAATTGATAAATTGATTGAATTATTTTATATATATTATATATATATATATATATATATATATATATATATATATATATATATATATATATATATATATATATATATATATATATATATATATATATATATAACTTTATTGTAAGTTTATTTGTAAATTGTAAGTTATATATATAAATTATATATACTTCCATGTATATATAAAGAACTGTTATGAATTTTATATTTTGATATGTTCACTATTATCCAAAATATAATGAGTTATGAAACGAGTTCGATGGTTTTTACTCATTCCCAATATCTAATTCATGACCAATAAATAAATTATTTTGAAGGCCAAAAGCATATTCTACAATTCATATGACAAAAAATTATGTTTGCAAAAATTATATTCGGGTATCCACATTTTATTTATGAAATTAAGCTTCCGGATATCTAAGTATCCAGATATCCGAGTATCCGAGTATCCGGATAAAGAACGACTATCCGAATATTCGGATTTTATCCGGATATCCGCCGAATAATCCGGATAACCGGATACTTGATTTTCCCAGCTCTAATATACACATACACATACACGTACATACGCATACATATACATATACATACATATACCCACATATACATACACATGCACATACATACACATGCATGCCTACACGCACACCCTCTATTCACGTACGCATACACATACATGCGTCTCACTTCATCTGTATGCGCTTTCAATCTCGTACATTTATTCCTTTTCTCCCTTCCAGTTCCCGTTTGGACCCGCATCTGGACGCTCCCCACGCTCGCCGTTTGATTCAACCTGCATGCGAAGCAGAGCGAGCCCCATCCTCCGCTCGCTCCTGTGGAATCCTTCCATTTCGCTTTTCTTATTGGTTCGTGATTCCTCCGCCAGCTTCGCACGCAAATTGTCGGTTCTCTTTATTATTTTTTCATACAGTCCTTTTCTTACATATACTTAAATCCTATTACATTTTTTTTCATTATTTCAATCCCTTAAATCTGTAGGGTTTACATTTTTTCCGCATTACATATCCGCTCGATGATATGCGTGTTTCAACTTATCGCGGTGGACGATTTTCATCTTTCCCCCTCCTAGGTCGATTTTTGCGTTTCTCTCTCTCACTAACTCTACTATTTGATACCGACCCGCGTAAGTGTCGTCGAACTTTGATAGTTTGGGCTCTTTTAGTAGAAATACCTCGTTGCCTACCTTGAAATCTCTCACGTTCAGCTTCGCGTTATAATACCTTTTCGGAATTTCTTTCGCGCGTATCAGTCGGTCTCTGGCCCTTGCGCCTGCGTATCCGCGAGTTTACCGATTAGGTTATCCAAATACGCATGGTACGTTCGTTCGACCTTTTCTCTCGCGAGATCCGACGGTATATTGGCCTTACAACCGAATACTAGTTCGTGCAGCGTAAATGCATGTGACACGTGTACCGTCGTGTTATATGGAAACATCGCGTGTTCTAACCAGTCGTCCCAATTGTTCTTGTCCGTGAACATTTTTAAATATTCAACTAACGAGTGGTGGCTGCGTTTCAGTGCTCCGAGACTTCACAGTCTAAACGCGCTCGATCGTATCTGCTTTATTCCGAAAATGCTCGCGATTTTCTTGAATAACTGCGAGACAAAACAGCTACCCAGGTTGTGCTTAAAGTATTTCGGAGCACCGAATCGGAGTATAAAATTTATGATTAATGCGTCGACCACGACCTCGGAAGTTATTCTTTTGACCGGAATGGCACCCGCGTACTTTGTCAGTGCGCACTGTAGTGTAATTATATACCGATTGTTTCTTTCCGTTATACCGAGTGGACCAACCGCGTTGATTTCCACTATTTCGAACGCGAAGTTAGCTGTAGAGGTTATAATCATCGGTAACTTGGTTTTCACCCGTACCAGTTTCTGTCTCTGACACTTTTCGCATGTTCGAACATACGCGTTTATCTCGTCTCGCATTCTCGGCCAAAAATAGTTTTCACGAACTCTACAGTATGTTTTGTAACTTCCCTTGTGTCCGGCGACAACGGAGTCATGACACTCCTTTATTATTTTATTCCGATCTGCTTCTAAAGGTATTATGACGTGATTGGAGTACAACGTTAGTTTAAAATCTATGTCAATCCAACATTTCTTTATGTATCTCTCGATCACGCTCCATTGTACATCCGTCAGACCATCATTATTAACCGACATGCCCAGAGTTTTTATACCATTCTCCTCGATCGACTTTCTCAGTGCTATCATACACTCGAACGTGGCCTCCCAGTCAGGTTCGTCTTCGCTGTTCTCTTTTATGAACATCGAGAAAATGACTTTTCCGTCCGCGAGTCCTGTTTCCGTAACGGCCCCCACTCGAATCGGCTCTTTCTTCAACATTTCTGAATCTAGCCATTCCGCTTCAACAAGTTGCTCACACACGATCGAGTTGACTTTACAGTCCGTAGCCAAAAAATGCGCGATGTTGTCTTTTCTCATTAATAGCTGGTCGCGAGAATACTCGATGCTCCCGACGGGCGTGGCCTCTTGCCCATCGACGTCTGCAACAAGTACGCGCGCGAAATCATTCGACTCATCCTCCGTTTCCTCGTCACTGCTTATCACCAAGCAGTCCTCGTACTCCTCATCTGGGCAACTCGCGCCATTTCCGATAGCGATTTTCCGCCGTTTCGCTCTGCATGAGTCCTCTGCTCCGACATCGGCCCCATTCGACCCCACGGGACTCGAGGCGCGTGCTCTTGTTCGTCCATTCAGTCGAGGGCCCTCTCTCTCTCTGTCACATTCTCACATCTCTCGTTCCGAACAGCACCGCAAAGAACCTCGATGTCCCGATCTCCGGTCTCTTCTCTCACACTTTTCTCTGGGAGCAGACTCGTTGGAACCGATCCTGCCGATCCGATCGTGGCCGCACAGTTTCCTGTACTAAGACCTTCCGGAAGCGGTGCTGTCCCCCCCTCCGGCCAGCCCTGTATTGCATCTGTAGACCAGAGCTGCACCGGAGATCTAAACCGTCCCCCCCCGCCGGGAATTCTTTCACCTTCCGACGGGCCCAGGTGCTCAGTTTCCTGCCTCACACCCGGCGCGGTTACTCGCATTTCACCGGAGGAGCTCGAAGGCACTACACCCCTCTCCGAGCGGGTGTCAGTCCATGGTTCAGCCCCTGCCGTCGCTTCGGACAACAAACAGAGCGGCAATGCGAGCGTCGATATCTTGAATGGTCGAGTTGACCCATCCCTTGAATTTTTCCGCTGCCCCCACTGTGTTTACGCGAGCTACGTTTCTCGATAACGCGTCCGCGTTGACGTTCTTTTTGCCGGCTTTGTGCACGATCTCGTAATTAAAATTTCGGAGTTTGAATTTCCACCGTGCGATGCGCTGAGACGTGTTATCGTTCATACTATTCAACCAAAGCAGGCTTTTATGGTCGGTTACGATTGTTATTTTCTTGCAGCCGTATACGTATAGTTTGAAATACGTTATCGCGTATACTACGGCTAGTAATTCTTTTTCCGTTGTTGAGTAATTTATCTCGGCCGGTGTAAGTGTCCGCGATGCGTACGCGATTGGTAGGTCTTCGCCGAGCTTTTTACCTGGCCCGAGTTGGCTGAGAATTGCCCCGACCGCGTAGTCCGACGCATCGCACGTGATGATAAACGGCTCGTCCATTCTGGGGTATTGCAGGATCGGTTCCGCGCACAACAGTCCTTTCAGCTTTTCATAGGCCTCTTCCTGCTCATCTCCCCAACTAAACGCGACCTCGTCCTTTAATAATTTCGTTAGAGGCTGGGCAATTTTCGCGAAATTTGGAATAAATCGCCGATAATAGCTCACGAGTCCCAAAAATTGCTTTATGTTCTTGCGCGATCTCGGAACAGGGTAGTGTGATACGGCTACGAGTTTCGCGCTGCCGGGCCTGACTCCATCCTCTGATATTTTATGACCTAGATAAACGACCTCTTTTCGTAAAAACAAGCACTTTTTGGGATTCAGTGTCAGACCCGCTGTTTTCAATCGCCCCAATAATCGGCGCATTTTATTGCAATGATCCTATATAGACGCCGCGTAGCACAAGATATCGTCGACGTAGATAAAAAGTTCGATGCCCTGCAAGCCGGAAAGCACGCGATTTAGTATCTCAACGAAACAGGCTGGAGAGCCCTTCAGCCCCATGGGTATTTTTGTGTATTGGTAATGACCGTAGATGGTTGAAAAAGTTGTTTTATGCTTGTCGCACGGGTCGAGGCCGACTTGATGAAATCCCGATTGTAGATCGAGCACGCTAAAATACTTTGAGTTGCCCAATTGTTCCAGTATATCCACTATATTGAGCAGAGAAAATACTGGCGCAATTGTCTTCTCGTTCAACGCGCGAAAATCAATCACAATCCGGTACTGATTATTACCTTCCACGTCCGGTTTTTTCGGAATACACAAAAGTGGCGCGTTGTAGGGCGATTGAGATTCTTCTATAATCTCATTGTCCAGCATCTCGTCGACCTGATGTTGGATCTCCTCGCGTAAATGGTACGGCTGTCGGTACGGTTTTATATTTATCGGGACATTATAAGTCGTGATGATACGGTGTTGACCGGCATTTGTGGTGCTCAATCTGTCTCCCGGGAAGTGAAATTGGTACGGGAATTGCTCTACTAGTCCGCGTATGCTTGCGATCTCGAAATCCAAAAGGTCGTCTGTCTGCAAGATCTTCATTATGGCCTCAACTCGCTCGGTCTCCTCCGCGACGTTTCGCGTCTTTTCCGCTCCGTTGCGAGCTTTTCTCGGCTTGATTGGTCTCGTCTTTACGACGTCGACTCCTTCGAGTATTACGAGTGGGATAGTGAGTTTTACGTCGTCCGCGTTAGCGTTAATCGCGTAAATGTATGCGTATCCGCCCCTATTCGTGACAATACATTCTCCCGCAAATACGCCCGGACCCATGTTGATACGCGGTATATACCCGAACCGCTTATGTTTATTGTTTAATTTGAGTTTTCACTCTCAGCCTCTCCTTCTTCTCTGACTTCTTGATAAATTGAACTTTTCATTCAGAGTAGCATTATTGGCAACAATATCTTCTTGAGTCATATAGGAACATAATAGCTTTACAATTAAAGTTTGTCGCATTTAGAGAGTAATAAGTCACACCGCCGTCGAGTGTAATTAAATATTATGTACAAATGAACGGTACTCGTTTCTTTATTACCTCAAGAATTTTGCATCGTTTTTATCAGTACGTGCGTCAGTCTTGGATAGTTTTATTTAATTTGTTATTTAGCAGAATAATCTTTGTACCCCCTGTACATCAAAGGCTACCGAGAATGTGCGTGTGCGCAGTCTAATTTGTTGCTAGTCTGCTTTTATTCGCATGCACGTCTACGCTTAAAAATAGTATCGTCAAATAAATTTAAAACGCAAAATCCCATAAAAAATCACACGTGAAAGAATTGACCATCTAAATATAGTTAGCCCAACTCCAAAATTTATTAATACTAGGGGGGTACCCCCCCTGCTCGCTTCGCTCGACAACCCCCCGTGTGTTCTTTAGAAATCAATAATTTCAATAATAAGTGTAGTAATAATTAAAAGAAAATTACATTCAAAACAATAAAACTTTAAACTTGAACTTTCGATTTTGTTCGATTGAAAAGAATACTGAACGAACGATTCGAATCAAAATAAAAGATTAATGTCAGCTATATTCATGTTAAACGTTTGTTTTTTTAGATTAATAGTGGGTTTAACTTTAGGTTAATAGTGACATGTGCTAGATCATATTTTTTGGTTTGGGTATTCCGCGTGTTCCATTTCAGATTTTCAGCAGCAGATTTTGAGTAAGATTGCAATGGTTGCTAGACACGTGAACAATAGTTGCTATGGGTAAAACGGAGATTTTGTATCCTGTGCAGTTGAAAATACTGGAAACGAAACTTACGTGAATTTTTCTTTCCCTTAGCAACGGTTGCTAGGGCGGTAAACAACGCTTACTGAAAAGCTAATTGGGAAGATTTTGTGTCCTTTGCCGTAGAGAATGATGGAAATGGGTCATAAATTGATAATTTCCAACCTTCGTAATGGTTGCTAGGGAGGTAAAAAACGATTGCTATGGAACAAATATAACAATTTAGTATCTCTGGCCATCGAGTGTGACTTAAAACTGTTTTTCCAGCTTCCAAAACAACGGTTGCTAGGGATGTAAATAAACGGTAGTTTCGACGAATAAGTGAATTTATATTGAAAAAAAAAATTGTCCAAAATAATATTTAGTCCTTTCGTTCTACTGCAGCAACGGTTTCTGGACACGTAAACAATGGTTGCTATGGGTAAAACGGAGATTTTGTATCCTGTGCAGTTGAAAATACTGGAAATGAAACTTACTTTTTCTTTCCCTTGGCAACGGTTGCTAGGGCGTTTAACAACGGTTACTGAGGAGCTAAGTGGGAAGATTTTGTGTCCTTTGCAATCGAAAATTATGGACATGGGTCATAGATTGATCATTTCCAACCTTCGCAATGGTTGCTAGGGAGGTAAACAACGGTTGCTATGGAGCAAATATAACAATTCAGTTTTCTTGGTCATCGAGTGTAACTTAAAATTGATTTTCCAACTTTCGAAGCAACGGTTGCTAAGGATATCAACAGTGGTTGCTATGGGAAATATCTCATCCGATTCTCTTCGATTCTCATTGATTCTCATCAACTCTCATAGTCCCAATGAGCACTTATGAAGATTCGTGAGATAACACGTTAGGAACGGTTGCTAGGCAAATAAACAACGGATTTTATTGAAAATTGAACTCGGCCTAGATTTTGCCGCGACTAACCTGTGTGCAAAATTTCCAGGAGATCGGACCATTGCATATTTATTGGAAATAAATAATTTATTCGAAGACACGGGTGGAAAAAGAGGATGGAAAAAAGAGTTGGAGAAAGAGGTGAAAAAAGAGGTGAAAAAGGGATGAAAAAAGAGGTGGAAAAAAGGGTGGAAAAAGGGGGTGGAAAGACGGATAGAAAAAGGGTGAAAAAAGGGGGGTGGAAAAAAGGGGGTGGAAAAAGAGGTGAAAAAAAGGTGAAAAAATGGGTGGAAAAAGAGGGTGAAAAATGGGGTGAAAAGAAGGTGAAAAAGGGGTGGAAAAAGAGGGTGAAAAATGGGGTGGATAAAAGGTGAAAAAATGGGTGGAAAAAGAGGGTGAAAAATGGGGTGATAAAAGGTGAAAAAATGGGTGGAAAAAGAGGGTGAAAAATGGGGTGAAAAGAAGGTGAAAAAGGGGTGGAAAAAGAGGGTGAAAAATGGGGTGGATAAAAGGTGAAAAAATGGGTGGAAAAAGAGGGTGAAAAATGGGGTGAAAAAAGGTGAAAAAATGGGTGGAAAAAGAGGGTGAAAAATGGGGTGAAAGAAGGGTGGAAAAAGAGGGTACTAAGGGGGGCAATCAAGGGGGGCAACTTGGGGGTCAAAATTTCCCACGGCGGCGGCGGTCTGGCTTTTAATATAGAGAGATACTCAGATCGACTTAATAATTCAAATTTCAAAGGATTCTAATAATAAATATCTATTTTTGTTTCTTGCTTTAAAAATCAATGAAATTTCATTAAAAAATATACACTTTCAAGAATTTGACAAGCTTATGAGTTCCATAGTATCAGTTGTTTGTCATGCAAATTTTAAAAAGTAATTCACTTGATGATGATTTGTATAAACTTTGTTGTGTGTGTGAAAAGAAATGAAAAAATATTGATTCGTCATAGAAATAAAAAAAAATGCCTGGATCGGCTGCGAACCAGCGATCCTTAGCGCATGAGGCAAAAACATTGCCGCGAGACCATCATCGAACCCTGACGATCGTATATAAGAATTCATAGTTAAACTAGAACAGTAGAGGAAAGTTTACTCTTTCTCGAGCTTCTCAAGTGATTTCAAGACCTATTACAAGGTTTCATATGACGAATTATTATTTCCCTACTAGTCCATGACTTGAAAATTGTATTTTTCAATCTCATGGCTGTACCAAGTGTAAGCGCGGCTTTATCGGCCGGCCTGCCGTCCGTACTTTGTCTGATATTAGGCACCTTTTGATATTTAGCTTTTAGCGCTGTCACGTGAGGGCGCGGGTGCGAGTTAGAGAATCGGTATTCTGCCGGGCGTACACACCGAATTTTGTCCGTAAAGTCGTCCCATTTTCAGTACACGCAGTTTCCTCTCCTTCTCTCTTACTTCATGGCGGTAACATATCGGATCCAAATCAAAACAAGCTAATCAGCTGATCGGTCGACCGCTCTGAATATATCAACAACCACTGCTGTTTTCGAGACAACCAATCAAAAGCCGAATAAATGTGTTGAATCAATTTGATTGGCCAACGATCTTCAATTCGATACTTTTCGCTATCTCCTTTTTAAAATAGGACCAGAGATGAGTAGAGAGATTGACAGAGCCCATAGGCAGAAACGAGCCAATTTTGTGAGGATAACCCCTGGAAGGAAAAAAAAAAAAACGAGCCAATTTATAGCCGTCGAGCTTGGCCAGTTTTGCTGATGGAACATACTTATGGTGCAAAGGCAAACGAAGCCGTTTGCGCGTCGATCGGCTCCGAAAAAGTTTTCCTTGATATTTTCTCAGGTCAGTTCTGGGTAGGCTTATTCGAGTCTCCAAGCAAAGTAGTCGTCATCTGGTGGTGGAAATTGGAAGCTCTCAAAGTTATAAAAAAAAACAATGTCTCATAACCTCTTCAAAATATATCACAGTATATACCGCCTACAACTAATCGGTACCCGCAGATTTGATCATTTTAAAAATTCTCCATTACTGCTAGACTCTTTTGTCGATACCTACGACTACAATCGTGATAATATTCGTAATCATTACACAAGTTTGAACCTGCCCGCGATGATTATTATAACTTTGAGCAGCGACGACAGCGGTCTCAAGCGGGACTTGGAGACTCGAATAATGGTGCATACAGCGATGCGTCAGGAATGCACCCGTCTCTCTAATCCTTTTTATTACGGTCGGTGTGCTACAAAAAGTACCCACTATCGAATTTCATATTTTTTTAATAACTATATTTTTGAATCGAATTGATTTTCTTTGTTGATTAACATCAAATTTGAATCGGTAAAATCGGTTGATATTACGATTTTACACGAAAATTAATTTGATCTGAACAGAGAATGATGATTTGGAGGGCGTGAAAAAACTCTGAATTCCAAAATGCAAATATCTCAATAAATCTCTCCAAAGTTAAACAAAAATGTACTTTGGAGTGCATCTGCACAATTTGGAGTGCAGTTATCATATCGACGTGTCTTACGAAGA
The DNA here is from genome assembly GCA_020882685.1 of Aphelinus atriplicis. Taxonomy (NCBI): domain Eukaryota; kingdom Metazoa; phylum Arthropoda; class Insecta; order Hymenoptera; family Aphelinidae; genus Aphelinus; species Aphelinus atriplicis. The sequence continues at coordinate 31,692,258 of CM037073.1, forward strand.
AAGACACATAACTGAATCAGTCCGCGAAGAAAGGCACAACTCGCAATCTGTCCGCGAAGAAAGACAAATGTCGGAATTATTCTCCCACGAATATTAACGAAAAAAGAGTTTAAAGTGTAGGAAAGGCTTGTTTTTTTTGTCAATGATAACCTACTCATTCTAAGCTTTCATTCCATATATTTTTCTACCTCGGAAAATTGTGGGATGTGCACCAATTGTCTTTTCCGCAGACAGGCGCGAGTTGTGTCTTTCTTCGCATTTTTCTTTCTTCGTAAGACACGTCGACATACATATGGATGAAATATAGAAGATTATCGAATACAAATTTCCGAACTCAACAGAATTTTCATATTCAAAACTAGATTATAAACATTTTTATACGAGAAATCAGGCTTTTTCGCATTTCTTGTATTGCACAGTATCTTCCTGAACAGATTCCACAGAAATTTCTGATTTGGAGTGAAGTACCGTGAATAAATGCATGAAACATACAAGATTTTGGAATGCGAAGTTTTTAATTCAACCAAATTTTCTCATTCGAATCCGAAAATAAAATACTTGGGCAACGTCTCAGTCTTTTTTACGTTCCTTGTCCTGCAAAGAATCTTTCTACTTAGATACAATGAAAAATGATGATTTGGAGTACAGTTATCTCATGAAGATGCGTGAAATCTCCTCATATGAAAAGTGATGGCCTTTAGTGTGAAGGCATTAACTCGTGATTTGATTGGTGTAAATCTAACCACGTGATTCGTAGTGGGGTGTATATAGATATAGTGTGAGATGTATATATATAGATAGAGAGTAGCCGATGACATGATATTATGGGTTAGGATAGTCAATTTCGTGGGTGAAGCTGTCATATAAGTTTCGACAATTTATTTTCAAAACTATACTTGTAGATATGTAAATTTGATTGATGGTACGTAGATATTTTAGGCTACATTTTAGTTTTGAACAGTTGCTGGATAGGATAACTCTGTTAGGTTAAGATGTCTGATCTGCAAGTTTTATGTGTTATGTGGTTTGATGAATAGTTTAATGTTAAAAATTTGAAATCGTCTTGCGAGCTCAAGTGTCGTTAAATCAGGATTATTTAAATAGAAGAAAAAGTCAGCGCTTGATAGTTCTTCCTAATACTTATACAGTTTTTACATGGATCATAAGAATGTAGGGTACGGTTATTCATTCAGCTTTTGGAAATTTTTATAATGAAATGAACTGAGAAGTACGTCAAAACGATTATAGTCAAGAATCGTGGAAACAATAATTAAAATATGATTTTGAAACGGATACATGTAGATCGCGCGCAGCGCGTTTGATGTAGCTAGTATATAGTATTCTGAAATGCGAATTTTCTCATTTAAATCCAGAAAATAAAATATTTGGGTAAAGTCTCATGTTTTTTCCCATTCCTTATCTTGCAAAGTATCTTTCTACTTAGATTGAAGAATATAAAATAATGATTTCAAGTGAAGTTGTCGTGTAAAGATGCGTGAAATAAACAGTATTCTGAAATGCGAGTTTTCTCATTCAAATCCGGAATATAAAATATTTAGAAAAGGTCTAAGGTTTTTTCACATTTTTTATCTTGCAAAGTATCTTTCTACTTAGATTTAATAGGAAATATTGATTTGGAGTGAAATTATCGTGTAAAATCTTGATTAAGTATAATATATGTATATGAATAAGTGTGTCATCTAATTTTCCATTACCTCCACTAACTGTTAAATACTCAGCCGGATAATGAATGTGAAAACGCCTGAGACCCTTCCCGAATATTTTATTCTCTGGATTGAAATGAGAGAATTCGGTTGAATTGAGCAAATGCTCATTTCGGAATTTATATAGTATATTTCATGAATCTTTATACGATAACTTCACTCCAAATCATTATTTTCTATTAAATCTAAGTAGAAAGATACTTTGCAAGATAAAGAATGTGAAAAAAACTGAGACTATTTCCAAATATTCTATTCTCTGGATTGAAGTGAGAAAATTCGCATTTCAAAATCTTGTAATGTATGTTTCACGCATCTTTACACGATAACTTCACTCCAAATTAGAAATTTCTGTTGAATTTATTCAGGAAAATACTGTGCAATACAAGAAACGTAAAAAAGCCTGATTTCTTGCATAAAAATGTTATAATCTAGTTTTGAATATGAAAATTCTGTTGAGTTCGGAAATTTGTATTCGATAATCTTCTATATTACATACATCTGTATATGATAACTGCACTCCCAATTGTGCAGATGCACTCCAAAGTGCATTTTTGTTCAACTTTTGAGAAATCACATTGAGATATTTGCATTTTGGAATTCGGAGTTTTTTTCACGCCCTCCAAATAATCATTCTCTGTTCAGATCAAATATCAAATTAATTTTTATGTAAAATCGTAATATCAACCGATTTTTGCGATTCAAATTTGACGTTAATCAACAAAGAAAATCAATTCGATTCATAAATATAGAATCAGAGTGTAATTATTATCGAAAAATATGAAATTTGATAGTGTTTTTTTTTTTTGTAGCACACCGACCGTAATAAAAAGGATTAAGGGGGCTTCAGCGAGTTATCATTGTATTATAGAATGAACTCAAACTTTCATAGAATGTACCTAGCACAACCAACTTTCAATTGCAACAAAGAAAATCATGGGTCAACATGGTCGTTTCCATATGAACGCTATAACAAAAATGACATTTTTTACATAGGCTCTTATGGCGAGAATCGATTAATCCCTTCTCAACTAAATATGATCTCATGGAAAAATTTGAAAAAATTCTAAGTAATAGGTTTTTATAAGTAGATTATAATATGATCGCGAAAATCGTATGTCGCCATCGAAATAAGATTGTAAAACTGATAAAAGTGGATTTTGATGAATTTGACAAGTGTTTATGTGCAAATCTTGACTTAGTTATAATTTATTTTCCTTTTTCAAGCATCCATAAGTAGTCTAGGATAAGACTAATCTACTTTAAAACGATAGAATTGGGAGAATTTTGAAAAATAATTCAGGCACCCCCAGTAGGGCCCCGCATTGGTACGGCACCTAACGCTGAAGAGGGTCCGTCGGCTGCCGGAAAGGGAAAGGCCTCTGCCTACATTGGAATGGATGGAGAGCGTACTCTGCTACAGTGACTCAATGCGCTAGAGAGAGACGGGTGCATTCCTGATGCACCGCTGTATGCACCGCTGTATGCATCACTGTAAGCCTACCCAGAACTGACCTGAGAAAATATCAAGGAAAACTTTTTCGGAGCCGATCGACGCACAAACGACTCCGTTTGCCTTTGCACCATATGTTTCATTAGCAAAACTGGCCAAGCTCGACGGCTAAAAATTGGCTCATTTCTGCCTATGGGCTCTGGCAATCTCTCTACTCATCTCTGATAGGACTCCCTTTTAAGATAGGGTATATATTACTCTCTCTTACTCCGTGATCACGGCCGTGTCCGTGATATTGTATACGCTCATATTTCTTTGTCTCACCAATACTTCAAACTGCATAAGTCTGTCTCATTCTAGCGAGTGCTTCAGGCATTTGCCGTTGGATGGGGTGTAATCGGAATTGATCGGAATCAGTGGAGCGAAAAAAAAAGGCTTGGCAGACAGACATATCATAGTTTATCGTATATCTGTCCGCCGATGTCCTCACCGAGCTTTTGTACATTCGTCTAAACTAAAACTACCTTAGAAGTATATGAATTCAAAAGAAAAAAAGAGTTTGTGCTGAAAGTTGAAAAAGCTGCACCTGCGCTCCAGGCGCATAAGAGCAAATATAGGTTTAGCCGAAGAAAATAGAAGAAAAAGAGGAAAGGTGAGTACGTCCGAAGGGCTGTACTCGTTGATAGTTACTGATATTGACTGATGTATTTTCTACTGTTTTTATTGTGATAGCTACTGCTCCAGTCTGTGTCGGAGGTATGCAACTGGGAGGTTGAAGTATTTGTGAGTGAGTGGAAACGAGCAGAGTCCAGAGGAGACTCCATTGTACTAGACTGGGAACGATTATTCCAACAAAGATGTGAGTGGCTCTTTCATCTGGTCTCTGCCAACTCTAGTGCTTCCATCTGATCGATTAGCTGCGTGTAGTCGGAACTAGAGCCAGCAATAAGCACACTGCAAGCCAGTTGAAGAAGCTACGATGAGCAGCACATTGGTGCGTCCACTCAACCCAAGCCAGCAGAAGCTTGCTGAAAAGTTGAGTATCCTGAATGACCGAGGCATAGGCATGCTCACCCGCATCTACAATATTAAAAAAGCCTGTGGTGATGCAAAGTCCAAGCCAGGTTTTCTTTCTGACAAAACTCTTGAGTCTTCTATCAAGACCATTGTACGCAAGTTCCCCAACATTGACATTAAGGGGCTTCAAACTATCACTAACTTACGCAATGAGATCATCAAGTCCCTCTCCTTGTACTATTACACTTTTGTAGACCTGCTTGATTTTAAAGACAATGTCTGCGAGCTCCTCACCACCATGGATGCTTGCGCCATACACCTAGATATTACTGTCAGTTTTGACTTGACCACAAACTATCTTGACCTTGTGGTCACTTACATCAGTCTTATGATCCTTCTATCCCGGGTTGAGGATCGCAAAGCAGTGCTGGGCCTCTTCAATGCAGCCCATGAAATGGTGCATAGTCAGTCTGATCCCAGCTTTCCTAGGCTTGGACAATTAATTATGGACTATGATGTACCACTAAAAAAACTCTCTGAGGAGTTTGTGCCACATGCCAAGCTACTCAAAGGAGCACTTACATCTTTGTGGCCAATCTATCCTGGCAGGAATTCATCTGCTGATGTTTGGAGAGCTGACCAGAAGTTGAGCTTGGTGGGTAGCCCAGGGCAAATACTTAAAGCAGCAGCAACCGATACCATGTCTTGTGAAACTTTGAGTCTCAACAGGATCGAGAGGTGGATCATTTTAGGATTCAGTTTGTGCCACAATGTACTCAATCAAGAACAGCCTGGTAAACTCTGGACCACTGCATTAGAGTCTGGATGGGTACTGGCACTTTTCAGAGATGAAGTCATCTATATTCACCAATACATTCAATCCTTCTTTGAAACTCTGAAAGGCTATGGAAAACGAGTGTCTGAAGTCAAGGAATGTTATAATCAAGCTATTCAAAAAGCTGGATACAAGCATAGAGAAAGAAGAAAATTTTTAAGAACTGCATTGAAGGAATTAGGTCTAATTTTGACTGATCAGCCAGGCCTTCTTGGACCAAAGGTTCTTCTTGTACTCATGGGATTATCTCATGCCAGAGATGAAGTATTGTGGCTTCTACGACATGGAGATAATCCACCGATCCAAGGTAAAGGTAAAGGGAGGGGTAGTGAGGATTTGGTGGATCGCCAGTTGCCAGAACTGCTGTTTCACTGCGAGGAATTGAGAGCATTAGTGAGAAAATATTCACAGGTTAGTTTTCAATATTCCAATCAAATTTCTCATTTTCAAAATAAACAAATACATATATTTTGCTTATCTTACATAATGTAAGGAAAAAATCTCAGAATATAAGGAATACTTGAAATTGATTCTTTTCCAGGTTCTCCAACGATATTATATTCAATTTTTGTCTGGGTTCGATGCACCGGCAATGCATCAAATAATTCAGAATCTGCCAGTTTGTCCTGAGGAAGAGGGTGCAATAATGAGCGATATGTGCTCAGTCATAGCAAATCTGACAGTGAAACAAGTAGAGGACAATGAATTGTTTGATTTTCGACCGTTCAGGCTGGATTGGTTCCGTTTACAAGCATATTTGTCAATTGCCAAAAGCAGTTTGAAATTGGCTGATAATAGGGAATTAGCAGCATTCATGGATACAACAATCTTCCACACAAAAATGGTTGATAGCTTGGATGATGTTCTGGTAGAAACATCAGATTTGTCTATTTTCTGTTTTTACAGTAAAATATTTGAGGATCAATTTCACATGTGTCTTGAATTTCCAGCTCAAAATCGTTATATTGTCGCTTTTCCTCTCATCTGTAGCCATTTCCAGAGCTGTACCCATGAATTATGTCCTGAAGAACGTCACCATATCCGCGAACGAAGTTTATCAGTCGTTAACATGTTCTTGGATGAAATGGCTAAAGAGGCCAAGAATATTATTACTACCATTTGTGACAAACAATGCAGTATGAGTGACAAATTGTTACCAAAACATTGTGCCGCTCTTATTTCACAGGTTGTGAATAGAAAAAAAAAAGATAAGAACAAGAAAAATTTAATGGAAATACGTAAACCAGGATTTGAGAGTTATAGAAAAACTAGAGAAGAATTGACAACAATGGATAAATTGCATATGGCTCTTACAGAACTATGCTATGCTATCAATTATTGTCCTACAATAAACGTTTGGGAATATACATTTGCACCAAGAGAATACTTGCATCAGCATCTTGAAACTCGATTTGCCCGAGCGCTTGTAGGTATGGTGATGTATGATCCTGATACTAATGTCATAGCAAAACCATCTGAACTATTTGTGAGTGTCAGGGCATACATGAATGTACTGCAAACAGTGGAAAACTATGTACACATTGATATTACTCGTGTTTTTAATAATGCTCTGCTTCAACAAACTCAAGCTTTAGACAGCCATGGAGAAAAGACCATAGCTGCGTTATACACACAGTGGTACTCAGAAGTTCTCCTGAGGCGAGTTAGTGCTGGAAACATTTGTTATTCACCGAATCAAAGATCTTTTGTTAGTCTATCTGTAGAAGGATCGATTCCATTCAATGCAGAAGAATTTTCAGATATCAATGAATTACGAGCATTAGCTGAACTCATTGGACCTTACGGTATGAAGATGTTGAATGAAACACTTATGTGGCACATATCCAGTCAGGTGCAAGAGTTAAAAAAGCTTGTAGCCAGCAACAAAGATGTTCTCATCTCCCTCAGGACAAATTTTGATAAGCCTGAAGTAATGAAAGAACAGTTTAAAAAGCTCCAACATGTGGACAATGTGCTCCAACGCGTTACTATCATAGGCGTCATACTGAGTTTTCGCCAACTGGCCCAGAGCGCTTTGGTCGACGTTCTGGAAGAAAGAATACCATTTCTGTTGAGCTCAATCTTGGACTTCAGGCACCACTTACCAGCTGGTGATCCAATGCGTATTGTTTCAGAAATGACATCGGCTGCTGGTTTGACCTGCAAAGTTGATCCCACTTTGACGACTGCCTTGAAGAGCCAGAAAGCTGAAGTTGATGAGGATGAACATATCCTAGTTTGTCTGCTCATGGTCTTTGTTGCAGTATCTATACCAAAATTGGCTCGCAATGAAAATTCGTTCTACAGAGCATCTCTTGAAGGACATTCAAATAACATTCATTGCATGGCTTCTGCTATCAATAATGTTTTTGGAGCACTGTTCACTATCTGTGGACAAAACGATATTGAGGACCGAATGAAAGAATTTCTGGCATTGGCATCCTCAAGCTTGTTAAGACTTGGCCAAGAAGCTGACAAAGAAGCTATTCGTAACAGAGAGTCTGTGTACTTGCTACTCGATCAAATTGTCCAGGAATCACCTTTCCTCACAATGGACTTACTTGAGAGCTGTTTTCCCTATGCTCTCATTCGCAATGCCTATCATGATGTTTATAAGTTAGAGCATGCTCAACCTTAGTTGGATAATATAGCTAATTAATTGTCAGTCTAGTTAGAAATCACGATAAGGGAATCTTACAGCTTTAAGGAATGGAGTTTTTATGTTTTTTATATACATCGAAATATATTGAAAAGTAATAAATACCCAACTATGTGAAGCCAAATGTATTGGCATGAATATTAGTAGTTTTTTTAGTATTCAGTTGATACAATATGATTTCCCCAATAAATAGAGTTAAATTCATTTATAGTTTTCACTGCATACACTCATTGTACCTCTGTAAGACAGTGGTTGTAATGCCAATTAATCCATGCATTTCAGTGAATGTTTATAACTATATCACAATAATTCATTAAAGACAGGATAGAAGATATAAATTTGTGGTAATTTACCCATTATACATTTATTGAGTTTTAATTACAGATACAAATATTATTCAAGAATGCTTTGTAATACGTCAAAATAAATTCTTGTTCGCATCAATTAAATTACTTCTTCAGGCATAAAATCTGATTAAAGCTTTTTTTTATTATCAATACACCACCCTAGTAAGAATAATTATCTATAAAAATGTACAATAGTATAAAAGCGGAACAGTATGAATTCTGAAAAATCTTCATGAATACTCACTACATTTGTATACGTTTGTGTACTTTTTAGTACAAAAATAAACAAGAGGTATGAAATGAACAAATGTATATGAATGTTTTTTCTCACCTTCCAATTGTGACGCTTATATATTTACGTTTTTGTACATTTATTGATTACTTTTAATGAGGCTTGGACTTGCTTCACAGAATAAAAAAAAATGTCGGTTGCATGGTTTAGAATAGCATCATTCAGTTTGCTCCTTTCATAAGAAAAAAGAAATGGTCTATCAAGCTCAGTTCTACGTGATAACACAGCTTGATTACGTATATTTCTTTTTCATTCATTTTAATGCACTCATCAAATTAAGAAACGGATACATTTTCTAATTATTAAAAATCATGAAAACAAAAGAATGACTGGAAAAAAGTACATTTCGGCGGTTAAGGGCCACAATGAGTTTCAGCTTCTTTAGGTACCAGAAAATAAAATCAACGGTTTTTTCACTTGACTGGTTTAAAATTAGGTGATAAATGTCACCTTGGTGACAAGCCTAATTGTCAGCGTTTAAATCTTTTACAAATTACTAGCAATTCACAGCGCGCTCGTGCGCGCATTGACTTTATTGGTTGGCTGAACACGCGGATGATAAATGCTTTCTGTTCATCAACAATATTCCAAGAAAACACTTAGAATATTGTTGATTTCAAATTCTTTTGTAACCTCAGTACAACGAATACTGGCAGCAAAATAAACATCAAGGATAACCCCTGTGAATAAAAAGAAAAAAAGAAGCATGATTCAAAATCCCAACTCACTTCACTCACTCGTGTTTCCATTCTGCACTCCGGCTCCCGACCAATCCAAATTGAGCCCGTTTGATAACCCCTGGATGAAAAAAAAAAAAAAAAATTGAGCCCGTTTCCAAATTGGAATCGACCAATCCGAAAAAGTTTCTCAAGATGGCCACCGCCATCTGATCGGAACTTTCTTCAATTTATGAATTAATAAACAAATAAATCCTACTAATCAGCTTGATTTAATCCATTTGTGATGATATCCCCTATTCAATCTATGAATAATGCTATAATTTCATGAGTTGAAACTTTTTTAATTCTCCTTGGATATTTCATCCTGAATAAAGATGATAAATTAATTATACATCAATTCTATTAATAAACTTTTATCAAATTGAATATGGAATCTCCAACTGTCCCTGGCCATAATTGGGTTTAACAAAATATATGTACAAATTTTACAATAAGCGTGCATTCACAATTTTTACATCTAGAAGATAGAAAAATTCATCAAAATTTCTGAGCGTGAATTTCCTCTTGATTCTCCAGATAGCTTGGATCTGCTACATACTTCTATAAAACGTTGTAATGCATACAGAATAAGTATAATTATAAGTACGAATATTGATTTATTAATTTTCTAGTAAGATATAACTTTGAATGCTACAAAATTTAATATAATGATTTGAAAGTCCATAATACACATACTTATACTTATTCTAAACACATTTCCAATGCTTTCAAGAGAAACGAAGTAGGTCCAAACTTCTAAGGGGTGAAAGGAGATTTACCCTCAAACATTTTGCTAAGTTTCAATATAGCGGGTCTTAAATTCTTAAGAATATGTAAATCAACCTTGAATGCTTGACAATACTTCATGCTAAGGATTATTATTCATTAAGGATTATTATTGATATACTAATTATTATGTAGCAATAAAAAATTCCATCAAAACCAGTTAGAGTATATCATTCTAAAACTTGTTCCATCAAAGATTGTATGCTCTTCAATTCTATAAAAAATTGATTCAAAATCAATGTGAGCATTTCAATAATTATGTGATTTTGGTAAATTCGATGAGTACCTGTGATCAGTTCATTCAATTTATCTTTATCAATATTGATAGTAATTTGATTATCTTTGTCCTTTGTAGTTTCTATTCTCAATGCTATTTTAGCCATAGGTGATGAAATTTCACTTGGAATGATCATTACACATGATAATCTATTCACTAAAAGAAATTTATAGATTAATTTTCATATGAAAATCTTCAAGAATTGAATCAAACTTGATTAAATATTGGATTTGTTAAATTCTAATGTGATACTGATCACTAAAATCTCCTTCACCTAGTGAACTTGATTTTGTTTCAAATTAATGGTGTTGACTTAATTGCAAGTTGACAAATTAGAATATTTTGGACTAATTTATTAACCACTTGCCAAAATTTTCGAAATTCACATGTATACTTTATTAGCAATAATTCAGGTGCTTATCTGCCCCCCCCCCTCTTCAGGCTATGACTAATGATTGATTCACTCGTTAGAGCATCTTTATAAAATAGTAAAACAACTTCTCTGCCTTGGCAAGTGCTGAGTGAGGGATTTGCATTTTTATTAGAAAGAGATTACATAAGATTCTTCCTCTCGTTCAACTATTTTGTAATAATGCTCTAATGAGTAAATCCATCACTATTCGATGGGAACAAATAAGTCTCTGAAACATTGCTAATAAAGCATATGTAAATTTCAATGGTGGTTTAGCATAGTATTAATAATAAAAATAAATAATAATGAGAACAATAATAAAAATATTTTCTGGTAAAAATAAACACGACTTACATCTTAAAGATTGGCTGGTTAGTTTGGCAGTAATTTTTGCACAGTTATCAGTATGCAGTCTTGAAATAATAGTGCTATGTTCTCTTGGTAATCCCAATTGTTGTAACTCACTACTAAGATCTGCTGGAGTAACACTGTTTTTTGCCGACGACATGAAAATCATTTCCAAAGCAGCAATAATTGCTTTTAAATCTTCAATTTCTTGATAAATTATGAAAAAGTTCATAAGTACTCATTATACTTATTCTATATATTTAAATGATGAACTTAATATGTTTCATACCCAAATTAGATTCTTCTGATAATTTTTTAACTTTTGTTTCCTGTAAGGTTATTTGCAGATTAGAGTAAGTATATTCACAAAAATGCAAGTAGTTTCATATACTTACGTCAAATTCTTCATCAATGATCGATTTGATAATTAATTGTCCAAGAGTTTTGATTTTCGAGGAAGACTAAAGTTCATAAAGTGTTAACATAAAATGAATTTTTAAAACACACTTTGAAAGAATATTTCTCCACAAACCTTTTGTGAAAGATTGTATATTTCAGCAAGTAACCAGTCTGGACAGTCAACCTCTCCAAGAAATCGAAACCTCTAAAAATGAATTAAATATTAAATAGAAGAGGAATGACACTTTATATGATTAATTCAAAAGACTATTTACCATTTTGATTTAAGGGGATTTTCTTATGGCTACTAAGTAAATTGAGATGAAATATGTATATTATAGTTCTTGCAGAATGTGGAGTATGAAGATGAAAGTTTACCTATGAATGCAGATGTTTCATAAATCTAATCAATAAAATACAGAATTTTCTGGGTACCAAAGAAATATCAAATAAGTATCTATCAGTCACAGAGCTCACTTGATGGTATAGGTACACATATAATTGAGGGTAAACTATTGAATAAGGTTCTGATTTAAATTGCTCATTTATTCTGTTACTTTTTATTTCCCTCTCAAGGATCTCAGATACTTTTGCGGTCAATTTTGAAGGTTTTAAATAAGATAGATCATATAACTAGTCAAACTTGAACTTTTCCAATAAAAATCCCTGACTTTCAAAACTTTTCTCGACTACTTTTTTCAATGGGGAATGTTTATACAAATCTTTTTGAAAAAGGAAATTGTCAAGAGATTGGATGTATATCACTTGGCATTAAAAGCTAGATTGACATCAAAGTCGAACATTTATCTTCGAAAATTGATTGAAATTGATCTGTCTGAACAAAGGTAAACACCGGCTACCCCCTCCACGGAACTGGAGTTTTTGAAAGTGACGAAAAAATACCATTGAATAACCTTGAATTCAGTTTATATATTACTACGCTCGAAAAAATTACTTCGAGAAAAAAACTGTGGTCTAGAAAAATTGCTCATTAGTCAAAACAGATCGATATGTTTTATTGGCATGAATAAATCGTGGAATAAATAGATTTGTATAAATTGTAGGAACATGAAGTCAAAGAATAAGAGAGGCAGTTCTACAATAGACTTTTTTTTTCTTATGGCCTAACCGAAGCTAGTCGGCTATGTGCCCATCATCCAGGGTGATCAATGTTTATGAGGTGTTTCTCCTTGATCCTGGTAACAGTCTTAATTAAGTATTTGTGTAAAATTTCATCAGCTTTCCAGCACATCAAACGCTCAGGCCTCAGACGGCTCAACTGAGCCAAAAGTAATTAAGGCATGTAATATGAATTGAGATTCGCGACTTCAGCTGCAAGATGCGCGCGCCCCGGGACGGGCGCGGACTATACAAACCGGCAGCGCGCCAGCCATCTCTAGCGCAAGCCGTGGAATTGACGCCGCGCAGATGATTGAAATATAGAATAATCGCATAGAAAAACATTCTACTTGCAAACTCAAAAAGACCGCTTCCTATTCTGCGCACTCGCAGTAACGTCTGTTGATGGCCATACGAACTAGGCTAGATGTAGTATATAGGGATGGAGCGTAACGCTCGCGGGGTAGCCGCTGAGACGGGAGAGAGCCCCCACCACATTTCCTCGTGTTTGCGCCAAAAACGCAGACATTTACACCGCTGCGCGTGTCCGTGTGCCTTCGCGGCAAGAGCCACTAACACAGCGATACTGAAGTGGAGGAGCTACCTTAACAGTTTTTCTTTTTCGTTCATTGCACGTAGAATCAATTTCTTTTCAAGGATTTAAAAAAGGCAGTACTTGTTTATTCTGTACAATTCTTAGGTCTGCCTCATATCGAAATGTTAATCATAAATATCAGATACTCTGGATCAAAATTCTATACTAATTTACTAATGTATGCTTTTTATTACGAATATGTTTATCTTTGTCGAATATGTCTATTTCTACAGTGAGATACTTTTCTTAATTTTATTTTCAAACAATTTTATTATTTTTAAATTTATTAGTCAACAGCGTAACGTGCGGAAAATTGCGTGGCAGTTACATTTTTTCCCCATCTCCAGTCCATCAGCTAATTTTCTCGTCCCCTCTGCCTGAGAGGCATTGTGCGCACTTCAAGAACATAAACATTTGTAAATCTAAAGACAAACTGTATAAACTTCACACGTATATACTGACGCTGGTTTTCCCGCACTCGTGACCATGACTGTAATCCTTATTATTGGAGTACAAAATGTAGATCCATTGTTTTGATTCAGAGACAGTTGCAGGTAATACCTGCATGGGATGATGGATCATTAGGGCAATCTTCATTATATATAACCCATCATCTATATATGTAAATATGTATATATATTTGGAATGAATGCAAGTCGTACCTGATCGATATGGGTCACTCGGACAAGCCTGAGATTTATTTGAATGGGGAGAAATATTTCTGCATATGCTATTGAGTCTCGCATTTGAGTCTCTGAAATTTATCATTAGTTTTCTTGGGACCAGAAATGGGCAGAATAATTCAATCCGCATTAGGTTTTTGAATAGTTTGATATCATGTCTTATTTTAAAAACAAAATTAGTTCATCGATAAATAATTTCATATTATCATATAATTTGAAAAAAAATTCAAATGTGATGAATAATATTCGTTTTTCACAGAGTTACGCAAATAGTTCGTTGCTTGCTAGAGGTCAAATTGATGTTAATCTAATGTATGTACATAAATAGAAAAAATAATTAAAGAGAAACTTTAGGATTCTCTCGAACATGACAATAAAAATACTCTCGATACATAGATCCGCAGGCCCGCGCTCATTCGAAAATTTGTAAAGGCTTCTATCCACTTCAGTTTGAGGCTTTCGTGGCTACATGGACACGGCATTTGTTTAATGGTGTACAGCTACACCGACGAGAGAGAAAGTGTAAATGTCTGCGTTTTTGGCGCAAACCCCCTCCACTTTCAGAAGTGTGGGCAGCCACTCTCTCTCAACGGCAAGCATAGCATGCGCTCCGTCCCTATAACTAAGTCCGTGGAACTAGGAGATTCACATCGGTCTAGATGGCGACGCTGGAAGAAGCACACGAATTTCTCCTCAGCTCCTTGATTATTTTCGTTTTCTCACGCATTTTCCCTCAGATACAAATGCTTTTGTATTTATTCTCTCCTTTTATCATCAGTGATTGGTAAGACAAAGCTGTTTCCTTTTTCCTGCCTTTTATTTCATTTCCAACCACTATTATTTTCTTCATCCAATCATAACCTCAACCTCAACAACCCGCCTAAACTAAACCAAAAAAAAAACACAACACTCTACAAACTCAGAAAAGAGCTTTAGAAATAACCTTTCGAATGAAGATAACGACAGTCAACGAACAGAATACTCAGACCACACTTATACACCCCTACTCTATTTTTCTCGGCCTCAAATCACCTTCACAAATCTGAAACCCATAACCCGCACCTACATACGATAAAATCAACGCTATCAACGCTTTCAAATACCACTCATATCGACAATGATTCTATAATCGATTTCAACTATCCAGAATCAAATGTTCTCCTACAGCAGATACAAACATTATTACCACCAGATCAACTAATTACTATCTTATCACAGATTATTGAGAAATGTAAAAATTCTATCAACTCAAGGATTGATCAGTCAAATTGAATAATTCAAATCCCAATTTCTCTAGAGATCCCAGCGTCACATGACACTATCGGTGCGACCCCTTCAAACCTGTTGCCCACTTTGACTGATCGGTCGGAGTAATGCACCTCCGATCTGATCAGGATAGCGGACCGATGGAGTCTAAACAACCTGGGAAATATCTCAACATTATCGTTTTCAACTGCTTTACTTCCTTAATACAGTCATCTATCTGAAAACATCTCAAAAATATCATCAATCTAACACTCTCAAAACGTTTATAATGAAAATTTGTCTAATATGAATCTAGACTCTTTCCGTATACTCCAATGGAACTACCATAGTATCAAAAACAAAATAGATGACCTGAAATCTATTGCGAACAATTATGATATTATCACACCCAGCGAAACTTGGCTACACGAAAACTTCTCATTAAAAATTCCTGTATTTGCTACAGTCAGACGAGAGTAAATAAGCTATGGGGATTCTGGGCCACTGGTTTACTTTTCTAGGCCAAAATCCTAAACCAGTGGCCCAGACCCCCCACCCGGTATTGTGGCTTACTTCCCGAGCCAGGGAGGTAAGCCAGTCGCTCCACGCACCATCTCAGCGCTGACTGAGGGAACCCGCCGCCGCTCTATTTTACCGCGCGAGTCGTGGAGCATGCGCGCGCACGAGCTATATGCCACTGCATAGCTGGTGCACGCGAGTTTTTTTTGCCTGCGTCACAGCACCATCTCCGAGAGCTCGAGGATGAGCTACGAGTCAGTGAAGGCTAACCTGCTCATAGTTCATTGCTCCCCAGAGTCAGAGGTGGGCGTCGGAGAGCCCGCACCGCACCGCGAACCGTGCTCGAGCCGGCCGCCATTTTCTCACAAGTGTATGTGTAAGCGTCCCCCCTCGTCGACGAGCTTGTGCCTGCGAACCTCGTGCGCGAGTGTTCCCCGGTGCCGCGCGAGTGTCCCCCCCGACGCCGCGCGCCCAAGTCTCGGTGCCACGCGAGTGTCCCCCGAGGCCGCGCGAGTGTCCCCCCGATGCCGCGCGCCCAAGTCCCGGTGCCGCGCTAGCTGTTGGACCGCCGCGCGAGTGTCCCCCGACGCCGCGCGCCCAAGTCTCGGTGCCGCGCGAGTGTCCCCCGACGCCCAAGTCTCGGTGCCGCGCAAGTGTCCCTCGGCGCCGCGCCAGCTGTTCTCGACGCCGCGCGAGTTTGTCGCCGGCGCAGCGCGCCCAAAATCTCGGCGCAGCGTGCCAAAGCCACGCGTGCACTGCCGCCATTTTCACGCGAGTGTGTGAAAACTCCTCGTCGACGTGCAGTCTTGACATCGACGAGCTCGCGCCATCAAACATTGTGCGCTAGTGTGTCCCCGATGTCGCGCGCCCAAAAAATTTCGGCGCCCCCCAAGTGTTCGGCGCAAAATCTCCTCGATAAATTATTGACAATAACATTCAACTCCTCAAAATATGCCACATTAACGCAAACTCAATTCAACCGCACCACTCGGACATTCAATCCATGATGCTCAGCAAGGGAGTTTATGTCTTGGCGGTTAGTGAGTCTAAGCTTGATTCGGCAACGTCCTCGCACGGGCCTCGCGTCGCGATCCCTGGATATGTATTAGTGCGTAACGATCGTATTGGAAAGAGAGGTGGAGGCGTGGCGTTTTATATTAGTGGCTCAATTCCATTTAGAGTCATTTCTCTGTCACAACGTGCACAGGGCTATGTGAAAAGACCGGAAATTCTATTCATATCGCTAACGATCAAGAATCACAAAATCCTGTGCGGAGTTATCTACAGCCCCCTTAAATGCGGATACTGGAGCGAAGTCGAAGACGTACTTTCAAATTGTGAACTACCCAGCGATTTCACGGTAATTATGGGCGATTGGAACATTAATTGGACTGACATCAGAGCGACCAATTGCAAGATTCTTTGAAACTCTCTCGTCACTTGCATACTTGACCGAATACCGGTTGTGAATACCCACCATTCTGCTCAGTCTGACTCTACGATAGATTATATATGTGTGAGTGACATAGTAGTACGGTGCGCATCTGTTCGAAAATTTGCTATCTCGGACTTTTCATACACTGTCACTGAAAACTTTTGGGTTCCCTCCGGAAAATGATTCTAAATCGAATGGTACATGTGCGTCAAACTGAAAAGTATGGCTTCATGTTTTTATTTTCGAAAATGTTCAAAAATCTGCATTTTTCTTTTTTCATTTTGAGTTTGTATGAAAACTATCAATCCTAGAGTAAAATGGAAGAGAGGTAAAAGTTTCGTTATTAAATTTTGCATGAGAATTAAGTATTCCGAAACATTAATTTCGAAAATTGTTGTTGCAAAATAGATACAAACAAAAACATGACCCCAAAAAATATGCGATTTTTTTTCAAGTTTTCAAATCATACCTACGATAATGACAATTTAATTTAGAGTACCTTATACAGTAATGAAAATACAAAAAAAAATTTCATTTTGATATCTCTGATAGTTTTCGCAAAATCTATTTTTTTAGTGAAAATGAAAAATTGTAATTTAGTCCTTTACGAGCCTCCCCGAAATCCGCCAATTTTTTTACGTATTTTTATAGATACTAGACCTGGAGGCTCGTAAAGGACTAAATTACAATTTTTCATTTTTACTAAAAGAATAGATTTTGCGAAAACTATCAGAGATATCAAAATGAAATTTTTTTTTGTATTTTCATTACTGTATAAGGTACTCTAAATTAAATTGTCATTATCGTAGGTATGATTTGAAAACTTGAAAAAAAATCGCATATTTTTTGGGGTCATGTTTTTGTTTGTATCTATTTTGCAACAACAATTTTCGAAATTAATGTTTCGGAATACTTAATTCTCATGCAAAATTTAATAACGAAACTTTTACCTCTCTTCCATTTTACTCTAGGATTGATAGTTTTCATACAAACTCAAAATGAAAAAAGAAAAATGCAGATTTTTGAACATTTTCGAAAATTAAAACATAAAGCCATACTTTTCAGTTTGACGCACATGTACCATTCGATTTAGAATCATTTTCCGGAGGGAACCCAAAAGTTTTTAGCGACAGTGTATGAAAAGTCGCAGTAAAAACAGATGATTACTGTGCTATAGAGCGCGTGACGAGCTACAGCCAAACACACTATCCAGGGATTTCGGAACACGAGGCAATATTTGCTGTGCTGTCGTTCCCGGTGGAGTTTCGCCTCTCTCGAGCTATCAAGTGTCGTGATTTTAAGGCTCGTGACTTGTCCGCATTTGAAAGCGATCTGCAAAAAATCAACTGGAGCTGCATTCCCCTGGACCCAAATATCGACTCTAAAGTGCATACTTTTTCCTCTGCCCTTTTGAAACTTTATGATAAACACGCGCCTTACCAGTCTTTCGTCCCGAAGAAAAAACCTAAACCGTGGGAAAACGATTTTATCAGGAACCTAAAGCGCGCGCGTGATCGTGCGTGGAATACTTGTAGGCACACCCGTCTTAGAGTGGATCGTTTGAAGTATAACCGTCTACGCAATAGAGTACAGGCGGCGACGCGCATTACTGTTGCAGCTCACTACAATGCGAGATTTTCGTCGGCTCGCGGTTCCACTGAACTTTGGAGGTGTGTCGAGGAGCTCGGTATTAGGGGTGAGGCAAAACCCATGACTGTACTTCCCGCTGACGTTGACACCCTCAATGCGCATTTCGTCGGAAGTGCTAGCGCCCGGCCTTTGGTCAACTGTCGCCCTTTTGCGCGCATCAGCCCAGATGAGCGTTTCTATTTCAAGGACGTTTCTCCAGCGGATGTGATGAGCGTATTGCTTGCTTCACGCTCGAATGCCGTGGGTCCCGATCGAATTCCTGTGAGTTTTCTCAAGGAGTGTTCGTCGTCCATCCTGCCTGTCCTCACCGGTATTTTCAACTGCTCGCTGCAGAGTGGTGTTTTCCCTTTGTCTTGAAAGCGCGCTGAGGTCCGCCCTATGCCCAAGTGCAGCTCGCCCCGTGAGGTTGGCGATGTAAGACCAATCAGCATATTGTGTGCGGCGTCCAAGATACTGAAAACGCTTGCTTTTAGGCAACTCTC
Source organism: Aphelinus atriplicis (assembly GCA_020882685.1). Lineage (NCBI taxonomy): Eukaryota > Metazoa > Arthropoda > Insecta > Hymenoptera > Aphelinidae > Aphelinus > Aphelinus atriplicis. Next base: position 31,711,251 of record CM037073.1, read on the forward strand.
GAAATTCCTGAACGAGCGGGGGCTGTTCGACGAGTATCAATCAGGCTTCCGCAAGCGGCATACGCACACGGCACTGATAGAGATCACAGACGAGATTCGCAAATCCATGGATGACGAGGAGATCGTTCTCTTGGTTGCCGTCGACTTCACCCGTGCGTTCGATCTCATGGATATCGATCTGTTTATTGATAAGCTTGTGATCATGGGGATTTCTGACACGGCCTGCAGATGGTTCCACTCATACCTGAGTAACCGGCCCCAGGTGGTCGTCGCGGACACAGGTGAGATCTCTGCCGTGCTTATGCGATTCATCGGCTCTCCCCAGGGAACCCCTCTCGGTCCTTGGTCCTTCGCGGTCTACATTAATGACTCGCCCTTGAGTACTCAAGTTTTGTCGACGCCATCTTTACGCTGATGACTACAATATCTCCTGTAAGGGCCGTATCAGCGATATTGCGAGCATAGTTGCGAGGGTGAAGCATGGCTTGTGTAGATTGCATGATTGGGCAGCGGCAAATGGTCTCGAGATCAATCCTACCAAAACTCAGGTCATATGGTTTGGGTTTGGTACTGGTGGGTTCATGAAGCAAGTAAGGGAGCAAGTTGTGCCCAAACTCGAAGTGAATGACAGGATAATTTAGTATAGCGACTCGGTCAAAATTCTCGGGATACACCTGGACAATAAGCTTACATGGACTCTGCAGAGTACCCAGACCTCGCGAAAATGTTTTGCGGCCCTGGTACGCCTTCGAAAGTGCTCCGATCTAATCCCAAAAAGCACTAAATTAGTGCTAATAAAAGCACTAGTGTTTCCGTATTTGGATTATTGTGCGGGACTGTTCCTTGGACTCTCGGATGAGCTGGCTCTTAAGTTGCAACGGTGTAAAAATGCGGCACTGAGATTTGCTACGGGAACGAGCAGGTTTGACCATATCACGCCCATTTATGCTCAATGTGGAATCTTATCGTATAGGGCTCGCAGAGATTATCTCTGCCTGTGCCTCCTCGCAAATTTGCTTAAATCGGCAACTCCAGCGTATTTGGCAAGTAAATTTAAATTCAGGCCTATAGACAAAGTTGGCTCTAAACGCTGTTCAGAATACAACCTACTCGTCCCCTGGGCCAGACTTGATTGCTGTAAGTATTCGTTTTTGGTGTCTATGACCCGTAGGTGGAATGCGATACCTAGCGAAATACGCGCTCAGTATAGAGGGCCCAGTTTTAAACAGGCGCTGGCACACTACATGCTGCAGATCGTCACTGAGTAGGTGTCTACTACACCACTAATCAATTTTTATCGTTACTTGTTGCACGCCTCTGTTATGTACTGTAAATAATATTTTTGTTTCTTAAATGTAAGTCGTACAAATGTAAGCATTGTCTCCCGAATTTTATTGTTATCCTCGCCTCTTGCGAATTGTGTGATGCGAAGAAGCAGGCGACTCTAGTCAATTCTTGCTACATTGAATTTTATACGGCCTCGGCTTTACATTTATATAGTGAATAAGTTAGTTTTATGTTTTTATTTTTTAATCAGTTGTATGATTTAACAATCCCGGAATATATGTAGCCTAATGTATTATTGTCGTGTCTAAAAAGGACCTCGTGTCCTTAGACCTAATAAACCAATCAATCTATCAATCAATCAATCAATCTCTCTCTCTCTCTCTCCCCTCTAAGTAAGGGTAAGCTACGACCACGCACGCCTCTCTTTTTCGCTCCGCTATTAGCCAGCTTTTCTGCCTCCTTCTGCCCGTAAGGGCCTTGCTTGTTTCAGGAGCTTGTGCGCAACCTTGCAAGCCTGCGTTAGGTGCAATAATAATTATTGCACAACGCTGCTTGCAACAATAAAACTCCGGAGAAAAACCTCGGGATATTCGAGGTTAAGGCGCCAAGCAGTCTCGCCGTCCCGCCAGCCTGCCCCCACCATCGCATCGGCACCTCGGCATAGCGCGCTGCTCTCCCCGCTCTACTGTGCCGCTCCACGTCCCCTGCTGCTTTCTGCTGTTTCTGCTGCCTTTTGCTGCTTGCTGCCTTTTTGCTGCTGGGTGACGTACAGTGTACTTTTGTGCTGCACATATCTGTGCATAAGTGACTGGATCACACAAGTAAATTAAATAAGTGTGCGTATGCGTGTGGGTGTGAGGAGAGTGTTGTCGCGTGTATATTCCGCTTGAGTAAACTAAATAAGTGTGCGTGTGTGTGTGGGTGTGAGGAGAGTGTATAGCGCGTGTACTTGTGTTATCGCGTGTACTTTGTGCTTGTGCAGTGCCCGCGCTGCTGCTCTGCTGCTGCCAAGCGTGAGTGCGAGGCTGTGTTGGGCATATTACTCTAAGATATTGTTAGTGTCAAAAACTATCCATTTGTTCCGTCTACCCACACAGTCTCGCGACTCAGCCGATCGTCTCACATGCTAATTAAACCGTAGCACGTGTGGTGGCAGCAGCTCCTTATCGCGTGGCTCGCGGCTCGCGGCTCTCGATCCGGCTCCTCAGCCGAGCGCTCCCCCGTCCTGTCCCCCGCGGATCTCACAGCTGGCGCGTGGACTCTACAGACGCGCGCCCCACTCGCGGCCGTACGCCCCGCCCACTCGCCCGCTCCACTCCTCGCTTCTCGTGCGCTGCGACCGGCCCATCCTGCATCACTGCGGTCTTGCACAGCATTTTCGCTACTCAACATAAGGCCTACTCTGTAGTCGCACTTTATTCCACTTGCTTTTTCGTTTTTTTTCTTTTTCTTTTTCGTTTTGCTCTCTCTCTCTCCCCGTGTCTAACCATCTGTGACTCCATGGCTGAGGCCAATAAGCAGAAGCGTGGCAGGGCGGCCCCACCACTGGAGGGTGCGACATGCACACGCTGTAAACAGCCCGCTAGAGCTAACGCATACGTGTATGCCTGCATGATGTGCCGCGTGTCGTTTCACTCTAAGTGTGGGGGCCTTACGGAGACTCGCATTAATGACGAGGATGCGACGCTGTGCGAGACCTGCTTGCGGGCATCCCTTGAGTCGCCTGATGGGCCGACGCGCCCCGTACCCTATCCTTACTCTCGTCCTGCCTCTGCCAACTCTGGGTGTACAGACTCGTACCTCTCGACCTCTTCGTCGATGGAGGACGCTGTCGCCATGCTGCTGAGCAGGATGGACGGCATCGGCTCTGGACTCAACGCCAGGTTTGATGCCCTAACCTCCAAGCTTGCGGTACTGGACGACATCCCCTCATTAGTCGGGAGGGTGGAGCGGGTTGAGACTGAGGTAACGTCGCTTGCGGAGCAGCATAACGCACTGACGCGTAAACTGGATGCTCACATCCAGGCTTGCGCTGGGCCGTCCACGCCGGCTGATGAGGCACGTTTCCAGCAGCTTCACTCTATGAATGTCGCACTCGCGGCGAGGGTCCAGTCGCTCTCGGTGGCGGCCAAATCGGTCTCAGCCGATATAGTGCTAACTGGGCTCTCTCCTGACCCCGCCACCGACTTGCGCAAGTTGGCCTTCGCCGCTCTGCGCTCCATCTACGACGAGCTTCAGCAGCATGACGTCGTATCGGCGCGAATACTCAGACCGCGTGGCTCCGATCGCCCTGGCCCATCGTCAACGCTTTCTACTGTCCCTGCAACTGCTGGAGCCTTAGCGGGGGCTGCAGCTCCCTCCGCCACCCCAACCACTGCAACCATTCCACCCTCAACCCCCAGCCGCACAACGATCGTTGTGATACTGATTTCTCCTGCCCTTGTCGGTGTGATTATCAAGAGGAAAATCAGCTTGCGCAAGGTTCATACCACGGCGATGGACCCGACATTACTCCGGGGAGCTGGTGCCAAATCACCCCATCCCCCCGACTTCATCAACGTCAACGAGTTCCTCCCATCGCATGTGTTCAAGCTGTATCAGACCACGCGCCTCAAAACGCGTAACCTCGAGCCTAGACCGAGCGTGTTTCACATGGATGGCAAGGTTTTCGTTAGACGTAGGGGGGAGGCGCCGGTACTCATCGGCTCGCCGGAGGATGTGGATAGTTTTTTAGCCCGTCTGGCACAATAGTCTATAACAACTTTTCTGTACAAGAACAGTGCAACCTCTCTCTCACTTGCTCTTTCATCCCTGCTGTGCCTAACTTGCGCGCACTGCCATATTCTGCTCGGGCGGAGCCTGAGGGCGCTGTGGACTGCCTGAGAGTCTGCCACCTAAATGCCAACTCGATCAGAGCACACATACAGGACATCAGACGCTTTCTGCTTTCGCGACCTCTCATTCACATCATAGCCGTATCTGAAACTAAGCTTGGCCCACATGTTCTGAATAATGACCCTGAAGTCACCTTGGAGGGCTATTCTCTCCTCAGACATGATCGTAGTACGAGGGGCGGGGGTGTAGCGATGTATGTCCATCGCACCCTAACCGCGACGGTACTCTGTACCTCCACACATGACTGGGCTGATGGCAGGGTTCTTCCGGAGTTCCTCTTTTGCGAAATGAATTCAAAATATGACACTTTCTTTGCTGGTGTAGTGTATAGGCCGCCTCATGCTCCATTCAAGGATGGGACCGACCTCATCCCCAGGCTCACTCTTCACCTACCAGACTATAGCACCAAGGTACTGTTGGGTGACTTTAATGCGAACCAGCTGTCGAACTCGCCTGATGCTCTCTTCCTCAGAGCCTTACTTGAGCAGGAATCACTCCAACTCGTGCCCCATGGTGCTACTTTTCACCGAAACAATGCAGATACCTGGCTCGACCTCTGCATAGTAGATGCGCTGGACACTGTGCTAGACTACTGGAAGACTGAAACACCTTTTGCTGACGGACATGACCTCATTACCGCGACCATTGACTTAAAGGTTGGAAGACCCGAGGAACGGACTTTCACCTACAGAAACTTCAAAGCTATCAAGCCTGAGGAGCTCTGTGACTTTCTCACCGGACGCGACTGGGCGTGGCTTGAGGGTGAGGCCCGCACTACGGAAACTGACGTGGACCAACTCTATGTGCATCTCCGGGCGGCTGCTGATAAATTTGCTCCTCCCCGAACCCTTAAGGTCAACACCAAAAAACAACCGTGGTTCGACAGTCGCCTGGATGGCCTTGAGTACAACAAAACTCGACTCTACAGACGGTTCAAGCGGACCCGACTCGACACGGACCTACACGCCTACAGAGCTGCCCGTGACCTTCTCTATGAAAATACCAGGAATGCAAAGCTAGATTTCTACAAACGCAGACTGGAAGGCCTGTCCGATAGTGGTGAGATATGGAGAGAGCTCAGACATCTGGGACTGGTTCCTGAATCTACTAACAACCTTGGGGGGTTTGATGAGGAGGAGATCAACTCTCACTTTGCTAGGATCACCACTGATCCCTCAGCCCCTAACTTGGTCGACACACTTGACCTCCTGCAAGGTGAACCGACCTATAATCCCAAATTTCGCTTTGTGAACGTCACAGTAAACGAAGTGAAGTTGGCCATAGGTCGGGCTCACTCACAGGCTGTGGGAGTTGATGGCCTTCCTCAGAACTTCATCTCCAAGGCACTCCCTGTCATAGCTCCCATCCTAGTGGAAGTTTTCAACTCCTCCCTCACTCAATCACACTTTCCTTCCCACTGGAAAAAAGCTGTAGTCCTCGCCCTTAACAAGATCCCCTCTCCCAGTTGTCTTGGCGATTTTCGCCCTATCTCCCTTCTCAATTTTCTCTCCAAAATTCTGGAGCGTCTGGCTTTTAACCAAATCAGTGCCTTTGTTGAATCGGAAGGATTACTGGATAGCCGACAGACGGGCTTTAGGAGGGGTCACAGCACACAGACTGCCTTACTCAGACTGACTGACGATGTCCGTCGGGCCAAGGACATGAGAATGCTGACTGCTCTTCTCCTGTTCGATTTTAGCAAGGCATTTGATACGGTCTGCCATTCAACGTTGCTACGCAAACTCGCTAAACTTGGTTTCTCAATGGACTCGCTGAAATGGATAGCCTCATATCTGACGGGAAGGGAGCAGTGTGTTAGGCGTGAGGACGGGACATTCACTGGTTTTTGCGGACTCAGTAGGGGAGTACCCCAGGGCTCCGTCCTGGGCCCTTTGCTGTTTGCCCTCTACATCGGTGATGTCTCACTATGCTTTGGACCCGACGTGCACTACTTACTATATGCCGACGACCTTCAAATCTACATGCACTGTCACCCAGATGACCTTTTACGTACGCTCGACATGCTGGGGGAGGTCGCCGCCAGGATCGCTCAATGGGCTCTGACAAACAAACTTGTCCTTAATGCGGCTAAAACTAAGGCTATTGTTTTCGGAAGCGAGTATTTCATTGCTCGGCTTCCCGCGGATGCATCGGCCCGACTCGTCATTAATGGTTCGCCCATCAAACTTGAGTCTTCGGTGAAGAGCCTGGGAGTGATCCTCGACTCTATCTTTTCATGGAGGGAACATGTTGCTTCAATTACTGCCAGATCCCATGCCCTAATGTACCGCCTACATAAATTCCGGAGGAGTACGAACCAGAAGCTCAGGTGTCACCTCATCAAGTCGCTCCTCTTCCCCATCATTGATTACTGTTCTGCTGTGTACTGCGATCTCTCTGGGGAGAGAAACCTGGTTCTCCAACGGCTTATTAATACTGGCATAAGATACGTCTATGGGGTGAGAAGGAGTAAGCATATCTCTCCCTACAGGGAGGAGCTAAACTGGCTAATGACATCTACTCGGCGCAGCTACTTCATGGCCTGCATGGTGTATAAGATCCTCAGGTATGGCAGCCCGTCGTATCTTGCTGAGTATTTCCTCGTGAATACCAGTGCTCGTCCCTGTAGGGGTGGAGATCGACCGCAGCTGGTTGTTCCCGGCTACCGCCAGGATTTCCTCCGCAGGTCGTTTCATGTTAGTGCAACATATCTCTGGAACTCGCTCCCCGCTATTATAACTAATGCCTCATCTCTCCCTGTTTTCAAAAAACTATTATTTCTTCACCTCCTTGCTTGCGACCGTGGGGAGAGCTTGCACTGTTCTTAATTCTTAAATCATTAAATCAATAGATCACTTCTTTTAAATCATTATGCCCTGTGTTTTTTTTTTTTTTTCTATGCCTCATGTTATTCGAACTAAGCCAACCAGACTCATACTGTTAAGTTAGATATAAGTAATCATATGTACTACTGATTATATTGTACACCACAATGTACAGGAAATGAAACCAATCTAATCTAATCTAATCTAATCCCCCTCTCTCTCTTCGGTAAGCCTAGACCACGCACGCCTCTCTTCTCGCTCCGCTTTAGCCAGCTTTTTCTGCCGCTTTTCTGCCCGTAAGGGCCTGTTTTTTTGCAGGAGCTTGTGCACAACCTTGCAAGCTAACGTTTGATGCAATTACAACAATTGCGCAACTTTGCTTGCACTTACTCTGCCCAGAAGAAAATCCTGGAATTCTTCGAGGTTAAGGCGCTAAGCAGTCTCGCCGGCCCGCCAGCCTCCCCCACTCTATCGCATCAACACCTCGGCGCGGGAGAGCTGCTCTTCCCTTACTGCCCCGCTGCGCTGTGATGCTTTTCTACAACTGCTTTTGGGTGACGTACAGTGCAAACCATTCAGTGCAAACTCTTTGAGTGCGTCCAAACAGACACTATTTTAATAAATTTGAGTGCACATGTGTAGGTGTGTGTGTGTGTGTGTGTGTGTGTGTGTGTGTGTGTGTGTGTGTGTGTGTGTGTGTGTGTGTGTGTGTGTGTGTGTGTGTGTGTGTGTGTGGAGTGTGACTGGCGATCTTTACCTATATCTGTATTGTGTGTGAGCGAGTGTGTGTGTGCGAGTGCGAGATATTTACACAGTCGATAATCGGCGTAATTAGTAATTAATATAGTGTACGTCTGGTGGCAGCAGCTCCTTGTCGCGCAACTCGCGACTCTCGATCGGCTCCTCAGCTGGGCGCTCCCCTTTCTCATCCCCCCCGGATCCTGCGACCGGCGCTCGGACTCCGCAGTCGTGCGCCACAGTCGCGGCCGTACGCTCCGCCCACTCCCCCGCTCTGCCCCTCGCTGCTCGCGCGTCACGGCAGGCCTTTTCTGCATTCTTCTCTCCTTCTCTGCACTTGCGCTGCGTCGCTCTTGCTTTTTTTCGTGTAATCGGTCTCTTTTTTCTTTTTCTCTTTTCTTTTTCCTTTCTCGTTGTGCGGTTAGCATGGCTGACAAACCGAGGCATGTCAGGGTGGCCCCATCCCTGTCGAAATTAACGAGCCTGGATTCCAGGTGGATTTGGACTAGATTCGAGGTGGACTTGAGCTGGATTCCAGGTGGATTCAGCCTGGATTCCAGGTAGATTCAGCCTGGATTCAAGGTGGAAATAGTCCTGATGGATTTTGGGATGATCCAGGTGGATTTCGAGGAAATCCAGGTGGATTTTGAGAAAATCCAGGTAGATTCCGGCAGAATCCAGGTGGATTTTCGGAAGGAACGAGTCAGGTCCTGGAAATAATCTTGATGGATTTTGGGATGATCCAGGTGGATTTTGAGAAAATCTAGGTGGATTTCGGAAGAATACAGGTGGATTTTCCGGATCTACGAGCCAGGTCCTGGGAATAATCCGGCTCGATTTTGGGGACAATCCAGGTGGATTCCGACAGAATCCAGGTGGAACTTCGGGATCAACGAGCAAGGTCTTGAAAAAAATCCTGATGGCTTTTGAGATAATCCAGGTGAATTTTGAGAGAATCCAGGTGGATTCCGGAAGAATCCAGGTGGATTTTCGGAAGGAACAAGTCAGGTCCTGGATATAATCTTGATGGATTTTGGAATGATCCAGGTGGATTTCGAGAAAATCCAGGTGGATTTTGGAAGAATACAAGTGGATTTTCCGGATCAACGAGCCAGGTCCTGGGAATAATCCGGCTCGATTTTGGGACAATCCAGGTGGATTTTGAGGAAATCCAGGTTGATTCCGGAAGAATCCAGGTGGATTTTCGGGATCAACAAGACAGGTCCTGGGAATAATCCGGCTGGATTTTGGGATGATCCAGGTGGATTTTGAGAAAATCTTGGCCGATTTCGGAAGATCCCAGGTGGATTCTTCCGGGATCCACCTGGATTTTCTAAAAGTCCACCTGGATTATCTAAAAATCCACCCATACCATTCCCAGGACCTGGCTCGTTGATCCCGAAATTCCACCTGGATTCTTCCGAAATCCACCTGGATTTTCTCAAAATCCACCTGGATCATCCCAAAATCCATCAGGATTATTTCCAGGACCTGTCTCGTTCCTTCCGAAAATCCACCTGTATTCTGCCGGAATCCACCTGGATTCTCTCAAAATCCACCTGGATTATCTCAAAAGCCATCAGGATTATTTCCAGGACTTTGCTCGTTGATCCCGAAATTCCACCTGGATTCTTCCTCAATCCACCTGGATTTTCCCAAAATCCACCCGGATATTATCCCCAGGACCTCTCTGGTTGAATCTCAAAATCCACCTGGAACCCAGCCCAAATCCACCTGGAATCCAGGCTGAATCTACCTGGAATCCTCGCTGAATCCTCCTGGAATCCAGCTCAAATCCACCTGGAATTACTCCAAATCCACCTGGAATCCAGGCTCGTTATTTTCGACAGGGTGACGCGACGCATGCGCGGGGCGCGCTGTCGCCAATTCTCGATGTCCCCACCCTATCAAAAATAACTTCCTCACAAAAACGTACAAAAATGTACAAAAACGTACAAAAACGTACAAAACCGTTTATAAACGTCAACGTCCCATTTGGAACAAAAAATACATTTATATCCATTTTTGTACATTTTTTAATGTTTCTGTACGTTTCTGTACGTTTTTGTACGTTTTTGTACGTTTTCGTATGATTATGTACAGTTTTGTACAGATTCGTACGTTTTTGTACGTTTTTGTACGTTTTTGTACGTTTTATAGGAAATTAACATAGTGGAATTGAATTTGAAATTCTCTGTTAATAAAGAATGTATTTTGTAATATTAGGCACACACCCAGGTGGTAATAGCCTTTGGAAGAAAAAAAAAATTTTGTAATATATTCAATAAATCCAGAAACAGGGAAATGTTCACTTAATCTCATTTATTGAGCACACATTTGTCTTACAAAATAATTGAAGAATATTAACGAAATATTGAAAAAAGTATTTCTCAATCACATCCCTTAAACAATATATTTAAAATATCAATTGAAAATTTTTGTTCAAACACAAGTATAAAGTACGAAATGCAATGAAATTGCACAACAAATTCACATTAAGTAATATGTTTTGTTATATATTATATATATATATATATATATATTATATATATATATATATATATATATATATATATATATAATATGTGTGTGTGTGTATAATTATATGCAGTCTGAATAACTTAATCGAATCACAACCTTCATGTACACCTACATTATTTTATTCTTTGATGTTTAGTCTTTGATCTTATTTTTAATCATATACCCAGGTGGTGATAGCCTTTGGAAGAAAAAAAAAATTATAGACTTAAAGGAAATGAAATGAAGTGCCTCAGGGAAATTTTTTATGTGACAAAGCTGAGATAATGTTATAGATACATGAAATTTATTCATAAAGTTCGCCGATATAGTAGTTGCTCTTATATAAAATCTAAAAGAAACAAAGATTCTATCATTGTGACAAATTATTCTGTATTTGGATTAATAAAAAATATATGCAAAATGAAGTACGTCGATACTGATATTGTAATAATTTTCATGAATGTACTAAATATAAAATATGAGTGCTGATGGTTATTACGTGGGGCAGGTAAATAAAAAGGCGTTCCGAGTTAGTTTTGATAAGTTTATTAGATGAACGCGCCTCCTTTCAAACACCCGTGTGTAAGCGTCCGTGCTTCTCGACAGTCGCGAGACTAGTGACGATCGGCAGGACAGCGCCAGCGCTCGCCGTGTCCGGCGGAGAGGGGAGGAGGACCGAATGATATATATACATATCCAACACTCCCTCCCATGAGGTCCTCCGGTTCCTCACCGTCTTTCATCTTTCACACCTTTCTTATTTTCTGCAACATAACGATTAATAATTAATATCATAATTCATTAACTTAGTCACTAAATATTTGTGAGACTCAAAAGGAAGAGGTTTAGTAAATATGTCTGCGATTTGGTTCTTAGACTCTACCCAATTTACAACAACCAGTTTCCTTTGAACACACTCTTTTACATGATTTTCTTTCGCATCTATCAAATGTCGCAGTTTATTCCCTCCACTCGTCTCAGTATTTGTTTTCGCAGCTTTATTGTCGCACCACAAGATCATTGGTAATGGAGGTTTGATTAAAATCAATCTAAGAGAGTTGTATACAGAAAGCATTTCTTGACTCGCCTCACTCATCGCTACGTATTCTGCCTGACAAGTCGACAGTGCCACGTATGACTGTTTGTGAGTTCGCCATACTATCGCATCTCCGAACATTTTTATAACAAAACCACACGTGGTGAGTGAGTTTTTGCAATCAGCGAAGCTTGCGTCTGAAAAGGCTTGGATATCTTCTGTCTCACCTTTGTATCTCAAGCTCAGATTTTTAGTTCCTTTCAAATAACGGAACACTCTCTTAACCATTTTTCAATCATCCTCGGTTGGACTTACTTGATGTCTGCTCAGAATGTTCACTGCATATGAAATATCTGGTCTTGTCGCACCTGCCAGATATAACAGACTTCCCACGGCTTCTCTGTAAGGAACATTTTCCTTGGTTTTAGTTTTTGTTAGTAACTCATCATAAGCATCCGTTTCTCTCATCTTTCTGCTCCTATTATTCACTTGAGTAGTGATCATAGGTGTTCTTTGCGGATGTGATTCACTGAATCCAAACCTAGTAAGGATATTTTCAATGTATTTCGTTTGGCTCAGCTCAATAATTTTGTTTTCAATATCTCGCCTCATGCTGATACCGAGAAATTCCTTGGGTTCACCTAGAATGTTCATTTCAAACTCTTTACTGAGCCTTTTTGTGACCTTTTTCAATTTTCTCTCATCGTTACTCGCCATAAGTAGGTCGTCGACATAGAGAAGTACAATCAGAAATTTTGTATCTTCTCGCCAGGTGAACAAACATGGTTCTAGATCTGAATTTCGCAAGCCTAGATCTTTGGCTGCTTCAGTGAATCTATTGTTCCATTTCTTCGGGCTGATGCGTAATCCGTACAGGGCACGCATCACTCGACACACTTGGTCTCGTTTTTGCTCCTCTGTAAATTTCGCTCCTTCAGGTATTTCCATATATATTTCCTCATCGAGGACGCCGTTTAGGAAAACTGTTTTAACATCAGCTTGACATACAAGTAATTTGAACTTATTGATAATACCTATCACAGCTCGCACAAGTGTCAACCTTGACACAGGTGCGTACATCTCACTTAATTCATAGAAGTTTTTATCCTTAAACCCACGGATAACCAATCTCGCCTTGTATTTGATATTACCTTCTGGATCCATTTTTCGTTTAAATACCCATCTTGAGTCCCAATTATTGTTGCCTTTCTTCCATCACGCATCTTTGTAGGTCTTTTAACTATTTCCCAGACATTATTTTTCTTCATAGAATTTAACTCATCTTTAATCGCTGACTTCCAACAGTTTTTCTCATCTGAATTCATCGCATCTTTATAATTAGAGGGATCAGAGTTGATATCAGCAAGCAAGGCATGAAAAATCTCATCATTAGAATTGATTTTACTCTCATCTATCTCATCTGATATGTTATAGGACAGCATAACATTTGCTCTGATATTCTCATCAAGGGGTAGATTCGAGAAACTGACATCGTTAATAAGCTCACCTTTCTCATCTGCTTTTTTAGTAACAACAGTTACAATTTTACGGGGTCTACCTCTTTTTCTCTTGATCTCTCCCTCCGGTTTTAAAGTTTGTATGGATTCTCCCTCCTGTTTTGAAAATTCTTCGCATCTTTCATTCATTTCAGATTTGATAAACCACTCATCTTTATTCAGATCATTGCTTACAACAGGAAAATCTTTTATTCCATTTTTGTTATATTTGTCTCCGTAAACCAGTTTTTCATTAAACCTCACATCTCGGCTTTCATAAAATTTTCCTTCTTCTGGTTTCAACAAAATATAACCTGTTGGTGTGTAGCCCACCAGGATAACTCGCCTTCCTTCATATCTGATTTTGAGCCTGTTTTTCTCTGAACTTTTACATAAGCCAGGCATCCAAATCTTTTGATCTGATCAATATTGAAATTATGTTGGGGAGCAAACTTTTCCAGAGGTGCCACCATTTGGTTCGATTTGTGCGGAGTCCGATTATATGCGTATACAGCAGCTGTCAATGCTATATCCCACAGATTTTCGGGTAACTTCGCATCGTAAATATATGTTCTCACCTTCTTCTGAATTGTCTGGTTAAATCGCTCTGCCACACCATTGTGTTCAGGCGTGTCTGGGGCTGCTAGTTGTAATTCTGCGCCCAAATTATTCAATACTTCTATAGTGTATCCACCTGTATACTCAGTCCCTTGGTCCGAGCGCAAATAACACACCTTTGCGTCGTACCCTAGTAGATTTCTTGCGCTCCTTACATATCTTTCAAGACAATACCCAGTTTCATTCTTATGGGTCATAGGATAAGCTATTGCTAGTCTTGAGAAATCATCTATGAACACAGATATAAATCTGTATCTCTTGGGATGAGAAGGCGGTGAGATAGGACCCATGGTATCAGAATGAATAATTTGTTGGGGAGCAGTAGCCCGAGTACGTACTGATGGAAAAGGCAGTTTGTTTGATTTGGCTATTAGACAGATTTCGCAGTCTTTTAACGCCTCATCGAAAATCGCATCTTGCAGCTCTTTATTTTTTGGGAATTAAGCTTGCAATGCCTTGAGATAGGCAATTGAAGCATAACCAAATCTTACGTGCCACAGCATGGCTTTGTTTTTTTCGAGAAACCTTTTTGTATCCAATGAAAAAGGGGATTCGTCAGGATTAACTTCTGTTATGGGGGCCTCATCTATATTGTAAAATTTTCTATCTGTGATAGATATATCAAAGTTCGTTAAGTCAAGTAATTTTATATTTTTCTCAATTATTCTATTTTCAAGATCATTCACATCTTCCATTCTCACATCTTCACATTTATACTCATCTTCTGTTAGTTCTTTTACCTTTGCCCTATCACTCTCATCTATTGGGATTTCAAACTCTCCACTGCTACCAGGCACCTGAACAGATCCTGGTAAGGACTGAAGCTGAGTTGTCACACTTCGTGTATTATATCTTTTCGCATCTGGATTCGCATCTACTGTATTGGCAAATATTTGCCTGTTTATTTTCTGTGTGACAGTCTCACCATTGGGCAAATCTTTACTAATTTCTAGTTCTATTAGCCAATAAGGTCGTCTGTATATGCCTGATAGGAGTGTTTCGTTTGAGCAGGGATCAAAGATATTTATTTTGGTACTGTCTAAATATATAGCTAGTCCCATATCAGCGAATTTCCGTAACGGCAAGAGATTATCTTTTAACGCGTTGGCGGAAATGACTTTATCAAATTCTAGAATTTCTCCGTTATTCATTCTCACGAATATTGTACCCGCGCCTTCTGTGTTTATGTCAGCTGAACTGTTTTTGTTAGCGCATTTTATCACGCCACAATCGCTTTCATCAAGAGACGTGAAGATCATTTTGGAATTAGTAATATGCTCCGTAGCACCGGAATCCGCTAGAAACTTGGAGAAAATTTGATCTTGTTCGCAACTTATGTTATAAACGCTCGCTACTTGGTTCTCACCTTTCTCTTTGTTTTGTTGCTTATTTTGATCCTTTTTGGTGCCTCCGTTGTTGCTTCTATTTCCGGTGTTTTGGTAGTTGGATCTTCCACGTCCCTTCGATACTCGCCCACGTTTCGCACCCCTCGCATTCGCATCGCTATTACTCTTTCTTTTCGCACCACTCACCGGCCCACCACCACCATTCGAGTTATGAGATCTACTAGTCTTATTGACATACCTTCCTCTTTTTCCAGTGTACTTTGGACACTCAAAAGCCTTGTGCCCGAATCCGTTGCAGTTGTAACACCGGACACCTTTCCCTTTGTTGGGGCAGTCAGATGCAATGTGCCCCAAACTCTGGCATTCATAGCATTGGATCGATGCTACGTCGGCCTGATTTACGCTCCTTGGGATGGTGTTAACATTTGCTCTTCTCACCTGCTCTTCCTGTACAACAATTGCCTTTAGTTCATCGTATGAAGTACTTTCGCCATTATGTCTTTTTGAAACAAACTCAATAGTTTGAGCTGTAGGCACTGATACCATAACAGCATTATAAAACGCATCTCTTTTCTTGTCTTCCGATAATGGCTTGGCGCCGGGAGAGTTTTCATAATTTCTCACCACATTTTCAAATCTCTTACAAAATTCTACAGCCGTTTCCTTTCCAATTATATATTCCATGTTATACAGCGCCTTGCGTATGGTGTGAGATGTTAAATTTACCTCGCCTGCTTTGATCTGCTTCAGTTCTGCAATAATCATCTTAGGATCCTTTAAATGCATTATCTTAGAATAGTAAGATTGATCCAAGTGATTTATTAGGATGTCACGAGTTCTGAACTTGTGATCCTCAAAAACTGTCTCATCCATACGCAAAGTGCTGTTCTCATCAATAGTATGTGAGAGGTTACAAGCTCTCAGTTCTGACACAAAATAATCCAAGAAATGTTCAAATCTCATCTCATTTGTTAGTTTATAATCTCTTTTCATATTAGCACTTTTAATGCATTCTAGTTTCAAAGTATCATGATTGTCTCTACTTTGGAAGTTATCTTTATTTTGTGTCCGAGCCGGAGTTTCCTTATCTGAATTTCTCGCATTTGAATTTTTACTTTGTTCACTCATCATTACTGAATTGGAATTTTTGTTATTATTTCTCACCTGTTCATCGTCTTCAGAAATACTTAGGCTCTCATCTTCACTCTCCTGTCTGTTGTTCAGGCTTGTCAAACCCTTGACAATTTCATTGATCTTTTCAAGTTGTTCTGCATAGTCCTCTCTGATAGTATTCATCAGGTCTCTGAACTTGATGCTTTGAGTCGTTCTCTCCTTTTGACTGATCTTTTGTTGAGTTTGGTCTCGAGTACGGCAATCCTCTTTGCCGTATCATCCACTATTTGGGATTCAAGGGACTTATTATCATTATGCTCGAATGATTGGTGTGCTTGAAATTTGTTAGATTTCAAAAATTTGAGGTTAGGTACAACCTTTTGGTTGCTCACTATTCTCAATTCATTTTTACCTGTTCGCTTGACGCTCTCGACCATGGACTCAATTTTATTAAGCTTTGCCATGATGGTATCCTCCGACTCATCTTTCTCCTCTTCTCTCTCATCTTTCTCCTCTTCACTCTCATCTTTCTCCTCTTCACTCTCACCTTCCTTCTCATCTTTCTCTCCTTCACTACTCTCATCTTTATTCTCATCTTTGGAGGTACCTTGTCCACAAGTCGAGTCGTCCTCTGACTCCGGCCTTGGCATAACGGCCGGTAACTCTGCTAGGACGAATTCATCATACCACTTGGTTATGTCATTCCATTGGTCCTTGCTCAACATCCTTTTTCCTGCAGATTAATGATACACTTAGCCAGTAATTTTAGAATTTTTGTACTCGAGATTTTGTTACATGATCATGTTTGCCATAGGTCGTCTTCAAATAAGTTTACCGAACAACAAGCATAACTTAATTCAAAGATTGAATGAACAAACAAGAGTGGCTGAACACAAGACATTCCGAATGTTCATTCCAGTTAAACAGCTTATGGGTACCGAACACAAGCACACATCCGCCATCCAACCGGTCAGAGATATATTTATACAATGATATTGTAAATTTATATTAATTGGATTTTTCCAGCAAAGGATATATTTATTTACACTGATCAGGTGTTTATTTTTCGAAAGTGCTACCAATTATTATATATATATATATATATATATATATATATATATATATATATATGTATATGTATATATGCTAGCCTATATACACACATATGCACTTTTATTTATAAAACTGTCTCATCTCATCTTAAATGTTTAACATTATTTACCTGAAGTATAGGGTTCACCCTTTTCAGGTATTAAAGTGAGATCTTCCCCATCAATTTCAATCATAATATCTTCCCCCTTGTGATTTATGTCAAGGTGGAAGAAGCTCGTCAGCACCTCCCACGCCGACATTTCTTTCAAGGTAGCTATGGATAGAAAATCAAGTTAATTTAAAATCAATTATATTAGACACAACTTCTCATCTCGTGCAATTGCTTAATTAATTACACGTATACATATGTATATATATTCGTGTATATATATATGCACGCGCATATGTATAGTGTAAATCGGTCAACACTCGTAGCGCGCCTCTATTTGTTTTCGAGATCGAGCGGCGACAACGAAGCTTGGTTATGCGCGGAGAGTCAGGCGCGCCGACACCATAAACCGTTTGTTCCCGTTCGCCCCTACGCCCTGGCCAGTAGCGCGAGCGAGAGTCGAGCGCGCCCCCTTCCCCTCCGCGCGCGTGCAAGAGTGCCGGCCGGCAACACGTTGTCGCGTGCTTCCGAATTCTCGGAAACTTAACGGTCGATCAACTGTGATCGACTGTCCCTGCGCGCCGCTCATCTTGTCGCACCGAGGGCCTCGCCTTCCTTGCGCTCTCGGCAATCACGCCTTTGAGCGATCTCGTCTTTCGCCCCGCGACGATTGAAAACGTCGCGCGGCGGAAAGCCTCGCGCGCCTCCTTGCTCTCGCGCCGCGGCAAAATAATCGTCGCGCGCTTCCGAGCACTCGCGCCGCGGCAAAACACTATCGTCGCGGTTCACCTGTCGAACAACAAACGATCGCGTGCCCCTGCGCGCGCCGCTCGCCTCACCGCACCGAGGATCTCGCTTTCGCCAACGTCCTCGAGCACGTGCCTCGACACCACGATCCGCAACGCGCAATGCGGAGAACCCGAGCCTCGCGCTCCGACAAACGCAATCGTCGCGCGATGAACGGGCCTCGACTCGGCGCCGATCCCATGTCACCGATCGCGCACTGCACCAGTAAGCACTACCACTTACTTGAGCTTTCCGGGGTCGGCATGCTCGATCCGCCAGCGTCTCCGTCGTCCGACATCCTCTCGACCTGGTTGCTCGGTGAAGGGAGGGGGGCTGTCGGGAAACTCGTGTCTCTCCTCGTCTCGCCTTTCGCACCACACAGCTTCACTTACCACTCGGAAACACTTTTACGCGCAGTGGACGCGGGCCTTTCCCATAACCTGATGGTTATTACGTGGGGCAGGTAAATAAAAAGGCGTTCCGAGTTAGTTTTGATAAGTTTATTAGATGAACGCGCCTCCTTTACAAACACCCGTGTGTAAGCGTCCGTGCTTCTCGACAGTCGCAAGACTAGTGACGATCGGCGCGACAGCGCCAGCGCTCGCCGTGTCCGGCGGAGAGGGGAGGAGGACCGAATGATATATATACATATCCAACAAGTGCTTTAATGCGAATGTGAATCATGTAAAAATTGTAAATAGACAGCTCAGTGATTTTACTTTTATACGGTGTATTAATATAATTAGACCGAGTTCACTCTTACATTGCGATGATCAATTTTATTGTAGCACAATTGCTGAAGGTGCCATGGGTAAAAAATCAAACGAATGTACATGTTATTTGTAGTATTATGAACTGTTCAGATCAAATTTTGATTACAAAAATAATTTGTTCAATTTTTTCATGTAAAAATGATCAAATGAATGTAATTATATATAAATATGTAATAAAGATTAAGTTACTAAAAGGGTTTCTTTAAAGTATAAAAAACGTATACATATGTATATAAATTTACATAAACATACAAAAACGTACAAAAATATATACAAACGTACAAAAATGTACAAAAATGTACAAAAACGTATACAAACGTACAAAAATGTACAAAAGCATACATAAACATACAAAAACGTACAAAAACGTACAAAAATGTATACAAACGTACGAAAATGTACAAAAATGTACAAAAACGTACGAAAACGTATACAAACGTACAAAAATGTACAAAAGCATACATAACCATACAAAAACGTACAAAAATGTATAAAAACGTATAAAAATGTACGGAAACGTACGAAAACGTATAGAATTGCAGAAAAGTGTACAAAATTGTACAAAAGTGTAGTGAGTATGTGAACAGTTTTTCAAAGTTCTTCCAAATGGGACATTTATAAACATTTTTGTACGTTTTTCTACGTTTTTGTACGTTTTTGTACGTTTTTGTACAATTATGTACAAAAATTATTTTTACTAGGGCACATGCACGCGCCCGGACATCCCATTGCACTATTGCGGGGGCGCAGGGCTGCACAGTGCAGGCCCTATTATCAAAATTTTTAGTTGCATTGTTTCTCTGATAATAATCTTTTTCTCCAATTTTGGTTAATGAGTGCATAATACGCTTACAATTCCATGTGGATTAAACATATGATGAAACAACTTCAATAAAGATCTACAACCGCAGGTGGACTGGCGCGAGGCTCGGCAAATCGGCAGACAGACATAGTATGTCTTGATTGTCTGTCCACCACGGATGTAGTATATACTAAGTCCGTGTTGCCCACCGATGTCCCCACCGGGCTTCCGTACGCAGTTGTGTTAATGCTTGCGTTTTTGGCTCATACACGAGGAAATGTGGTAGGGGCTCTTCCCCGTCTCAGCGACTACCCCACAAGCGATACGCTCCATCCCTATATGCTACACCGTGGCCTGGGCCTAAATGAACCAAACATACATATTAAAAAGTATAGATATTCGACAGAGCAAATGAGATGTGCATGTTATTGCCGGCGTTTTCCAGCGTTTTTTCAATTCTTTACATAATTGGGTACATCTATGGGTACATCTCCATGTGAAGATAATCCCTGGAAGTAAAAAAAAAATTGGGTACATCTCGTGAGGATAAACCCTGGATGAAAAAAAAAATTCTCTACATAAGTATACTAAGTATTTTTAATATTCTTTTGATTGCTCTTTACACTATTTCAGTACAATTGTGATCTTTGTACTGTAGTTAATAAAATTATACAACAAACAAAATTGAACTCTTGCTATAATTATTTTATTCAAATAAATTGAAACTTGATAAAATTTCTTCAAGCATATAGGTAAAGAATTCTTCATAATCTGGCCAAAAACAGTTTTTTTTCTCATTAAATCCATTCAAAATTTCTAACTTTTTGTTGTGATGCATCATTATCAATTACCATTCAGAATTATAAAGTGATAAGCAATCAATTACCTTTTCAGAAAAGAAACACTTCGAATTTTTATATTGTTGGAAAGAAAATACTATTCCCAAAATTGTATTTATGTAAGTATGTCATATATTCGAACAAATGACATGAACTCATATATAAATGTGCATTTTAGGTGCAAGTTGACATTTTAAAATTTTCAGTTCAAACAAAATCAGTAACTGGAACCTCTTGTGATGATGAATTTTTGTCTTAGATCAATGTGCATATGAAATAGTAAGATGAACATGTCAGGAGCTGAAGTGCAGGGATCTTTGAAAGAAGCCTTGTTTGAGACACTGAATGACATTCTATCCACGAATCAGCATAATCGACAGGCTGCCGAGCAGTGTTTAGCAGCACTAGAAGTGACAGAGGAATTTGGAATTCACCTTACAGAATTTGTAGTTGATTCCAATGGCCCACTTGCAACTAGGCAGCTAGCTTCTGTTCTGTTGAAGCAATATGTTGAAAATCATTGGAATTCATTATCAGAAAAATTTAGGCCTCCAGAATTAAAACTCCACGTAAAAGAAAAAATAAAATCTTTATTACCTGTAGGTTTGAGTGAGTCTATAAGTAAAGTGAGTGACAATTTCTTGCATTGATTAGTGATGATAATGTATCTTACGTTCTTAGAAATACTTTAAAATTTTAGGTAAGAAGTGCAGTAGCTTATGCAATATCAAAAATAGCACAATGGGAGTGGCCTGAGAATTGGCCTGGGCTCTTTGATATACTTGTTAATTGTTTGAGTGGTGAAAATCAGTTTGCAGTCCATGGAGCTATGCGAGTTTTGACAGAATTTTCTAGAGATTTAACGGATACACATTTACCTAATGTTGGACCTGTGATACTCCAAGAAATGTATAGAATAATACAAAGCGATACTGTGAGTTCTTTAATTTCATTCAATAAATTTCTAAAGAATCAAGCAGCTTACATTTATATTCTTGAAAATATTTTGTTCTCCTAAATGAGATATTATTCTATTATAATGAATCTTATTCAAGTGAGCAATATTTTTAGCAATACTCCATCCGAACTCGAGGAAGAGCAATCGAAATATTCACAACAATAGCTAGTTTAGTTGCGGAAACTGGATCATACCACAAAGGATTTATTGAACAGCATTTACAACCAGTTTTACCTATGTTTTGTGAAAAATTTGTACAATGTTTAGGACTACCCAATAGTCCAATTATTGACAGTGGCTTGAAAACTGAAATTATCAAATCAATTAATATTTTAGTTCTGAAATTATCAAAATATATAGCTACATTTGTACCACAAATGCTACCTTCTATATGGTCAACCTTAACACAAAGTGCTAAAATTTATCAAGAAGAAGTAGTAAATGGAGATGGTGAAGCACATGATCAAGAAGTGGATTCTGATGGTAATATTTGTTACAATAAACATTTCAATAGCATTCAATATTTAATCAGTTACATTCTTAACTCACTCTACTTTGATGCAGGGGAAGTCATTAATTTCAACAATCTCATCATAGCTATATTTGAATTTATAAGTTCTTTAATTGATCATAAAAAGTACTCGGATCTTCTCAATAGCTTTCTACCAGATATCATGTATTATATAATTTTATTCATGCAAGTAACAGAAGACCAGATTGAGTTGTGGACGAATAATCCAAATCAGTTTATTGAAGAAGATGATCAATATGCAACAGTCTACAATGTGCGAATCTCAGCTCAAGAACTTTTGGAGGTATGTTTGTTTGGTAGGAGCTGTATAACTTGGAAATATTTCTTGTAGTCTTATGGTTACTCATGTTTGCAGACACTGTTGTCGTATTCAGAAGAAACTGCTGTCAATGCACTTTGCAATGCTGTGACTAGACATATTGAGGCAGCAAATAATCTTCAATCTTCTAATTGTGTAACTAGAGATGCTGAAAATATGTGGAAAATATATGAAGCAACTATTGTTGCATTGAATACTGCCAAGGATTCGATCATTGAACAGCAAAAACTAGGAAAACTCCAATTCGATATAATTAGATTTCTAAATAGCATTGTTCTCGCAACATTAAAAAACTCTGGTAGTTTAGATTGATATGCGAATTATTTTCGTTTAATGAAAAAATATTTGGTAGTTTAAATCTTGAAAACTTGATTTTTTTTCATCGATTTTCGTTCCAGGAGTACATCCATTATTATTGGGTAGAGGTCTAAGTATTGGCGGACGATATGCCAAAGAGTTACCTCCCGAGATGAGTTCTAAATTTTTGGAAGCAGCAGTGAATGGATTGCAAGATAGTCAACCAATTTGCATACGCATCAGCTCGATAAAAGCAATCTACTGGTTTTGTGAAGCCGCCGTTACCAATGAAAATACAACACTTCTTGATATATTACGTCCTCAACTTCCAAACATCTTCCAAGGACTTTTAGCTTTGTCCAATCAACCATCCAAGGAGATCCTAACTCTTGTGATGGACACTTTTTCAGTACTAGCTCCGGTAACGACATTATTTTTTATGTTTCAAATATTTATCAATAAGTATATAACAATATTCTTTTTTGAAGTTTGAAATATATATTTATATGCATGTAAACTGAATATTCCTATTCACACTTAACAGGCTAACATTATCCTTTAGAAGTAAAACTTCTTTTGCAACAATGTTAGTCTAAATACATATGTATAACAATATCCAGAAGATGAGAATCTATTCTTCAATATCATTAACAATACTCATATAGCTGATTCTATCAGTGTTTCCAGAGAGTTGCCATTTTTAGTTGATTCTTAATAATCAAATTAACTCACAAGGAGAGTATCAGGCCTTTGGGTCACCAATCTGGACCAAACTTTGTATGTATGTTCTCTGGGACTATAGTGACCATACACAAAAAGTTTTAACTTTCAACGCTCCCTCAGTGCTAAGATATTGACACCACAAGATTATTTAACTTCATACTTATAATGATACTCTCACTTACCAGAAGACACTTGAGAACCGAGTCACCAATCTTAACCAAACTTTTTTTGATATTGGTTTGGCTCAAGAATAGGCTGTGCTCACAGTCTCAGGCACCAATACTCCCAAACTCCGAAAATATTGATTATAATATCTTGGTTGGAGCCGCACTTCTCGTCCCAAATAATAATATGTTGATACGCCAATCACTTGATACCTTTTTATATTCGATATATTTCTTTGAAATTCTATATACAGGAGTTTTCAATGTCGCTAATAACGATTCTCAAAATTCTGTATCCAAGATGGCGGTTTCAAGATGGCGGTGGACAATTTTGTACATTTTCACTATTATGCTAGAAAGAAATCATAGATGAAAAAACTCAACAATCTATTTCAGCAGTAAAGATTCAGAAACCCTTTTATTTACATTTTC
The DNA here is from genome assembly GCA_020882685.1 of Aphelinus atriplicis. Lineage (NCBI taxonomy): Eukaryota > Metazoa > Arthropoda > Insecta > Hymenoptera > Aphelinidae > Aphelinus > Aphelinus atriplicis. Next base: position 31,734,951 of record CM037073.1, read on the forward strand.
ACGAACCTCCAACTAGAAATGTATAAAATCATGAGCCGCTATTTTGAAACCGCCATCTTGCATACAGAATTTCAGAACTCTGATATCAGATTTACCATCAGTGCCTCCGGAAACCAACAAGTCCAAATTTTCACGAACCTCCAACTAAAAATGTACAAAATCATGAGCCGCCATCTTGAAAACCCCATCTTGGATACAAAATTTTAAGAATTTAATGTTAGAATCATTATCAGCGACATTGAAAACCCCTGTATCCGGAATTTCAAAGAAATATATCGAATATAAAAATGTATGCTTCAGAATATTGATAAAATGAAAATCCAAAATTTTGATTCCCGTTTTTTGGCCGCCATTTTGCTGAAAAAAAATCATAGTCGAAAAAACTCAACGAATTTGGAAAGTTCAAATATTTCGTGCACTTTTGTACATATTTTCTACATTAAAAATAAAATTCCTTCTTCCTCTGATTTTGGATTGAAAAAAAGTGCTCCAAAAAATTGCATTTTTTATTTTAATTTGTAAATTATTTATTGAAGATCAATTTTTTCAGTCTTTTTAACCATTGTATCGTGTAGAACATACCCGAAAATAGTAGGAATGACTATTTTGCAATAAACCTTCCATCTTATTCATCAAATCATTCGAGCTCGAAAGTAAAAATAAAATTTCTGCAATTTGGGACTTAATGGGTTAAACCCCTGTTTAGATCGCGCTAATTGATCAGTTCACTTACCAATGATCCCATCAATCGAATAGTAATGATAAGTTTGAAATCGCTTGAAGTTTGAACAGCTCTTGAAATTTGCTTAAAACTGATTACAAAAATATGCTGTCATGGCCAAACCCTACTTTACCATCAGATAACTTTAGGTACAAATGGAATTGAATAATTCTACTATATGCATATGTTAGTACTAATAGAATCTGTAATACATGCACGCGGACACCTTCCAAATTTGATTCTGGAGCCTGCAATCGATGATTTTGTTCGAATTGTCATGACCAAACCTCTGGCCCGCGCTTGTTATTTCTCGGAAGTGAGTGGCCCTCTTGCACTTTTCGCAGTTCTGAGCCTTTCAACCTCTACCAAAATACTTCACAGTCTACTCTAGTCCCTTTATTGTTGTACGATAGTCTGTATTATTGACAGTATTATTGACTATAGTGTTTACAGTATTCACGTACAGTACCCACGTTTTTCTCACTTTCAAACGTAAATACCTCCGTTGAAACGGCATCTAACAAAAAAAGTATATGAATCAAACTTACGCAATTTTTTCCGCACTATCTGATGAATTTGTCAAGTGGAGAAAAAAATGTATTTTGAATTCAATATCATATTATATCCATAAAACGCGTCATTACCGCAATAGCTAAAAAATCATAAAAACAGAAAATGGCTGAAAAAAAATAAATGATGGCGATTTCGAAGGGCCACAAGTGGTTTTAACTTTTTTTGGTGTCATAGAACACAAATAATGGGGGGAAAAAAGTCAAAGTTGATGGATTTGACATTTCCATTTTCGCCATCAAAAAATACCGTTTTCATGAGAATGACCCATATACAATATCGAAAATTTGATCGAAAATGCGTTTTGGAATTTTGACAATCCCTAGAATCTGAATTCGTGGGTTAGAAGTCTATGCAAGTGTTAGAGTTCATTAACCCATTAGCGCCCAAACGGCCGCTCGACGGCCGTTTTTTTGAGCGATAGATTTTATATGGTTATAATGGTTCAAAAAATTTGGGAAGAACATTTTCTTGTGCAAAATTTTGTCAGCTTTCCGATTCCGTTACTTTTGTCTCGATTAAATGAACACCCTCATTGTTATAAAACAATTGATTGCAAAAAAACACAAAATTTCGAGTCAAAATTTTTTTTGTGCCAACCGTAAAACATGGAAACCGGTCGCAACGAACTCCGGGAAGTGAATTTCGAGCGTCCATGGACCTTAAACTAAAAGTTGGCATAGTTGTGATTGTTCAAATTTATTGTTGGAAGACCCAAAATGGCGGCCGACCGAAAAAATTGTAGCTTTCAACTTGGAATTGTTTTTCTCGAAAACTATGGGTCAAATCGAAAAATTCTTAAGAACAAAAATATCTTAGAATCACCTGAAGAACACTCTTGAATTTTTTCAGATTTTTTTGATGAAATTTTTCAAAATTTTGATTTTTCAAATATTCAAAAAAACGCAAATTGCTTAAAAACTTTTGAAAAAATTTGAGAATGTTCTTCGAGTAATTTTAAGACTTTTTGTTCCTATAATTTTTTTTATTTGATCTATAGTTTTTGAGAAAAAAAATAATGAAATAATTTTTTAGAAATTTTTCTGTGCGTTTCTTAGCCGGCAAATCGAAAAATTTATAGGAACAAAAAAGTCTTAAAATTACTCGAAGAACATTCTCAAATTTTTTCAAAAGTTTTTAAGCAATTTGCGTTTTTTTGAATATTTGAAAAATCAAAATTTTGAAAAATTTCATCAAAAAAATCTGAAAAAATTCAAGAGTGTTCTTCAGGTGATTCTAAGATATTTTTGTTCTTAAGAATTTTTCGATTTGACCCATAGTTTTCGAGAAAAACAATTCCAAGTTGAAAACTACAATTTTTTCGGTCGGCCGCCATTTTGGGTCTTCCAACAATAAATTTGAACAATCACAACTATGCCAACTTTTAGTTTAAGGTCCATGGACGCTCGAAATTCACTTCCCGGAGTTCGTTGCGACCGGTTTCCATGTTTTACGGTTGGCACAAAAAAAATTTTGACTCGAAATTTTGTGTTTTTTTGCAATCAATTGTTTATAACAATGAGGGTGTTCATTTAATCGAGACAAAAGTAACGGAATCGGAAAGCTGACAAAATTTTGCACAAGAAAATGTTCTTCCCAAATTTTTTGAACCATTATAACCATATAAAATCTATCGCTCGAAAAAACGGCCGTCGAGCGGCCGTTTGGGCGCTAATGGGTTAAGGGGTAATATCCGGCAAATTTTTTTTTCCTTTTCATTTTTTTTTTTATTGGCTTAAATCATGCTAAAACTATCCTAGAATCGAAATCTACAACTCCCAAGTACTGATCAAAACTCAAAATTCGTTTAAATCAATTTTTACTGAACAACTTTCGTATAAGATACATAGCAATCTGAAACTTTAAACGCGTTTTTCTCAAAACCATGTTTTCAAACTCGGCGAGCAGTAGAACTGAAAAAGTTTACATCTGATTGACTTGAAATTTTAACTGTAGCTTCTTTATTAGATTATCTCGTGAAGTACACACCATTTTAGCGATTGATTGACAAAAAAAAAGTTATAAACAATTAAAGTCGACTTTTTTGGTCATCATTTGGTCATCGAAAAAAAAAATTTTTTTTCAAACCGTCGCTATTTTGCGAAAAAACATTCTAAAAAAATAATGATGTGTACTTCACTATATAATCCAATGAAGAAGCTACAGTTAAAATTTCAAGTCAATCGAATATAAACTTTTTCAGTTCTACTGCTCGCCGCGGAAGAACTTTTTAAAAAAGCGGTTCACGGCAATCGCTGCACAGCCGCCATTTTGTAAAAAAACTAACAATAAAAAATTTGTTTCTATTCTCCAAGAGTTGCTTAATCCAATGATATATTATTTATATACCTTAGATCTCAAATGTCGTTTAAAAAAATCATAAAAAAAGCCTTGTTTTTTTGAGCATTTGGCGGATATTACCCCTTAATGCTCTGAAACCTCGAAAGGTTTTTTATAACATGATTCAAATGCACAGTTTTTATTCAATAGTTTACATAACATACACTCTCATTAATTTGGTCATCAATTGTAATTTTATCTTTTCCAGCTGGACAAATCTTTCACTGCCTCTGTAGAAAGCAAGCTTTGTCCTTTAACAATTGCAGTTTTTCTGAAGTTTCATAGTGATCCTGAAATCCTAAACTTATGCCAGGATATTTTCAAAGTACTAACTGAAAATCCAGATTGTATTGGATCTTTACAGAACCGTATTGTGCCAACATTAATAAGTATGATGAATGTAACACAAGTAGATAAATCAAATGATGGTAATACTCTTCTTCATTAATATATATATTTTTTGAACTGCATTATCATTAACTTTGTGTGAAAATATGTCTGTTATAAATGGTTGATTAATTTAACATAATCGTATCTTCTTTTCATTAGTGTAAATGTCGTCCCATTGATTTTCATTTTAAATCCAAGATTGAAAAACTCAATGTCTAATGCAAATCTTGTTGGTTTTCCTCAGAGGGTACACGTAGTGTAGCACTAGACCTGTTGGAGGTTTTAGTGCAATACTCTTCTGCACCATTGAGTAGTGCTCTGGTGGAGACTGCCTTTCCTGCTGCGTGTCACTGCATTTTAGACTCCACCGACAGTGCAACATTACAAAATGGCGGTGAAGTGATACGTGCTTATCTGTCAGTTGCAGCACATCAAGTCATTCAACATAGAGATAATGAAGGACGAACTGGTTTAGAATATATTTTACAAGTCATAGCACAGCTTTTAAATCCACAGGTAACAAGGATATTTCATTGAAGAAATATTATTCTAATAGCTATCTATTGGAGGAAAACCGAAAGAATTTGATAGTTACTGAAATTTTTATTCCATAGTCTAGTGAATTTACAGCTGCATTCGTTGGGCGGCTCGTCACAACTTTAATCAGGAAAGTAGGGAATTCTTTGGGAGAGAATCTAGATTTATTATTAAAAGCAGTACTCAGTAAAATGCAGAGAACTGAGACTCCAACTGTTATGCAAAGTTTATTGATGATATATGCTCATTTGATTAATTCACAATTCGATGCTGTCCTCAATTTTCTATCAACTGTTCCTGGACCAACAGGTGAAAGTGCCCTTGCATTTGTACTGACTGAATGGATGAATAAACAGCAGTTATTTTTTGGGTCATATGATCGTAAAGTATCCACAGTTGCTCTTTGTAAGATATTAGAATATGGAGTTACACATGATGATAGTAGACTCAACGAGATAACTGTTGATGGCGAAATAATTTATTCAGGTATGGTAGAATTTCTGCACATTACACTTCAATTTAGCTTGGGGTTAGGAATAGCTATATTATTTCAAGAATTCGGTCCACGTGTTCATATCAATATGTATGATATACTTTTCAACAAAATTGGAAATCTTACCTTACATTTAAATGACCTTTATGGAAATTTTCAATTCTGATTAAATCAATTTCTTTTCAAAATAGAAGCTGAATTGACTGGAGTCAGAACCAGGGGGAAGAGTCAGTCAGCACCTATGCAATGGACCAAAATTCCAGTTCTTGTTAAAGCTTTCAAGCTCATAATTTATGAACTAGGAAATTATATTGAAGCTAATTCGCCGGAAGAAGAAGATGAGGTATGATCGTTAATTGATTTGTGCGTGTCTGTAAATACATTTGCGGACAGAAGAACTTAATTATTTTTTTGTTAGATTTAACATTCTTACCAAATAACTAATAAATTAATAATCTAACTAACCCAAAATATTATATTATGCAATAAGTCATGAAATCGCACAAACGTAACGCATACGGTATTTTTCGTTATAATTGGCCAGTATACGTGGCCCTGTCGAAAATAACGAGCTTGATTCCCACCTGGATTAGACCTCGATTCCAGCTGGATTTAAAAAAGTCGAGAGTAGAAGTCCAGGTGGATTTTGGCATAATCCAGGTGTATTTTGCGAAGCAATGAGCCGGACCCCAAGCCTAATCCAGGTGGATTTTGAGACAAACCAGATAGATTTTGAGAGAATCCGGGTGTATTCCGGGATTCAAAGATTCACATCCCGGGATTGGTCGAGGTAGATTTTAGAGAAATCTAGTTGGGTTTCAGAAGAATCCAGGTAGATTTCGGAAATCAACGAACCAGACCCCAGGCCTAGTCTAGGTGAATGTTAAGGAAATCCACCGAGATTCTGACGAAATTTGCCTAGATTGTTTTGAAATCCAACTGAATTTCTCTAAAATCACCCAGTCTTGGAGCCTGACTCGTTGAATTCGAAATCCACATAGATTTTCCAAAATTCATTCTTGACTTTTTCAAATCAAGCTGGAATCCAGGTCAATCGAGAGGGAATCCAATTTAAATCTAGCTGGAATCCGGGCCCAACCCAGGTGGAAATCCAGCTCGTTATTTTTAACAAGGTGAACAAAGGGATTATGTATGACAGTGGCAAAGCATAGGTTCTGAAGTAATCGTAATGTCCATGTAATGAATGAAAGGATACAATGCATGCGAGATAATTATAGAGTGCTGCAAGTTGAAGTAGGGTTTTCTGTTTATCACTTTTACTTCTTTCTAATTCCCGTGTTTCCGGTTATGTTCAGTTACGTCATTGTTTGGGTTGCGTGAAACGGAGTGTCGGCATTTGTGTCCCTTCGACTTGTCTCGATTGTCCCGGAGTGGATTCAATTAAAATCGGCGACTAAACCTTTTAACTTTTGAAGGAGGCCATATTTTTTGATGACTTAAAATTGAGATGAAAGCTAAACATCTATAAAATCGATTTTAAATAATCCCGAGCTAGAGAATTGATTTTTTATTTGGAATAAAGTGATTTGAAAGTGCAAAAAAATGGGTCGATTTTGAAAAATTCAAGAAATATTCTATCGACCGATGTGACCTAAAATATGAAAAACAGCATGCAATACATTGGAAATTCAGTAATAATACCCTGAAAATTTTTTTGAAAAATGTTGATAATTACTCTTGTAAACTGCAAATGATAAAAAAACTGACTCTGCAACAAATAGACACATCAACTTCGAACTTGCCTGGAAATTTAGATAAATATTCGGAGATTCGCAAACCAGTACTGAGAAACAAAAATATTAATTTACTTAGCAAAAAAGCAAGAAATAGTGAAAAGTTTCGGAGCAGGACGAATAGGGGAATCGAAGGAAGAAAAAATCTTTTGTCTGTGAGCCAGGCTATAAGGAATCATCAGTAGCTTGTTATAAATACTCCGTTCCGACCGAGTTTGCACTTCGGAACATGTGGGACGGAGTAGAGGGACCCACGCACTGTTGGTGTCAAAACTCAAGACTAAATCCAATATCCTACTTCTGCTTGGCTTGTTCTAGGCCTGACCTCAGTAGTGCGCGAGCCTCTTTACTCCGTCCCACGTTCCGAAGTGCAGCTCCGACGAGGAGTTTTTATGACATGCTACTGATGAGCCCTTATAGCCTGGCTCATAGGCAAAAGAGTTTTTCTTCCCATCATCTCCCTATCCATCATTTTTCACGATTATTTGATAAGTAAATTAATATTTTTGTTTCTCAGTACTGGCTTGCGAATCTTCGAATATTTATCTAGATTTCCAGTCAAGTTCTAAGTTGATTTGTCTATTCGTTGCAGAGCTAGTTTTTTCTCATCATTTGCAATTTACAAGAGTAATTTTCAACATTTTCAAAAATTTTTATAGTTGTAAGGTTTAATCGCCGATTTTACTGATTCTGTCCATAGTGCACCGTCCTGAAATCCCGCGTCTTGTTCCTTTCATCAGAATTCTCACTCTCTCCCTACTGTTGTTTTTGCCGATTATTTCTTCCGCGAGGTGCACCAACTTGGCTACCCTGATCTCAAAATCCGTTATACTCGAAAGTTGCTCGAGAGTTCCAAAATAATTGACTTGGAGATAAGCATTCGCGCCTTTCGTTATTTCAGACTTTACAAGATTTAGGAAAATAACCCTGCACTTTGGGCGCCATAAAGTCTGCAAACTCCTTATTTTTTCGGCTAACTTTGGCTGGTTCTATGAATTTAGTTACTGTTCTCGTCAAACTTGCAGCTCGCAAAACTTGGAAGATTAATTCGAGGCTTGGTTTCCGGTTTAGTGAAGACTGCGTGTTAGTCCCGGCCGCGGCGTCTGTACTGTTTGGCGAACGAATTCGCTTTTTGAGTCACTGGCCATCTTGACGCCTTCGGCTTCTAGTCAGCTACGCTATTTCCACAAAATCCTCAGCGAGCGGATCTAGCTCAACTTTTTCTACCGCGTTTACTAAATTCCTCGAAGCCCACTTACTAGCCGACTTCTTTTGAGTTACGTGCACCATTTCTCGCCTTCGCTCTCATAAATTTACGAGGATTGACATATAGCAACTTACATGTAACACTATGTGAGCCATTCTTATGGAAACGGTGTTTTTTCCCCTCTTTGGCCCATGAGTGATCACTCGGTATTTTTGATAGCCAAAATGGAAATATATAATTCATCATCTTGGAATTGTTTTCTCCATTGATTATGTTTCTCGGTAGAAGTGGAAGCTAAACTACTCGTTGCCCTCTGAAATAGCCATGATATATATTAACCTGTTTTTATAATTCTGTTATTCGATGCGTGAAATGACATTTCACGCACTAGTTGCATAATATACTGATTTTTCAGCTATTACGGTAAAAGTTTCAACGAAGTTATTAACGTTCAATCGTAAGAAAAACGTAATCTATATATGATGTTACTGAGAAACCACTGCCAACTCCATTAACAGTATGTTTTCTCAAAGAAGCTCTGTTTGAAAAACGGTTGCTATGTAAAAATGAGAACATCAATCATCATCTGCTAGGTAGTTCGGAAACTCAGCTTTAGGTTCATTTGTCGATGGCAAGAGATACAAAATTTTCCTTCCAACATAGCAACTGTTATTTACATCTTTAGCAATTGTTGCTAAGAGAACGAAAATTGAGTCGAAGTTCATTTCTAGTACTTTTGAAAGTAAAGGACACATAATCTTTGTTTTTCCCATAGCAACCGTTGTACTAATCCCTTGCTTCCATTGTTTATATCCTTATCAACCATTGCTACAGAGCGACGGCCTATCAGCTTGAGGGTCTCCTAAGCGGAAAACGTCTCTCATTGGAATTTTTTTTTTTCACATAAAGCCTCTTTGAGAAAGCATACTTTTAATGCAGTTAGTAGCGGTTTATGTGTGTGTGTGTGTGCGCGCGCGTATGTGTGTGCGTTTGAGAAAATCAGAGATTAAATGAATCTCATTCTCCAGGAATCTGATAACAATGGAGAAGAAGATGATACACTGATTGATCCTGGATGCGATATAAATTTATTGTGTAAGTTTATTTTTTCACTAGTCTTGAGAATATTGGTGTGGTAGATTTTACTTATTTTTTTAACACTATTTTTTACCAGTGATGGAAAATGTACAGTATGAAGATGAAGATGAAGAAGAAGATCCAGACATTAAACAAGATTCTATCTATCATTTGAATCTTGGTCAATATTTGACAGACTTTCTGAAGAATTTTTCCACTCATCATGGATTTGTTATTTTTATTCAACACTTGAATGCGGCTGAAAAGAAAATGTTGAACCACGTGCACATCTGTTAAGCAATACATTTTTTATTCAAAATAGTAATAAAGATTATTTTATATTGATTTCGTATTATGAATATCATTTTCGCTATTCTAATTATGTGGAAAATTCTACCAACTAGGGCGAATTTGCTTTGAAAAAAAAATTAAAATGAATTCGTAAGCACGTTCTTCAAAATTTTATCTGTAGTAGAGAATACCCCGAGAATGAATATTCCAAGTGTGAGGACGGTTTTCACATTTTGCTAAAAAAAATACGAGTAGAAGAAAAAAAATTTATCGAACTATTAACAATATATAGAATCATTAAACATCCAGTGGCACACTAGTGCCACCACCTGGTAGCAGCGAGATATTATCCCGACTTGAAAATATCCTAATGCAAAGATCCGAGCCGGATCCGTTTGCCTTACCACCGGATAGTATCCACCGGATACGGCCCTGATACTGATCATTTTGTGCTTAGTAGAATTAGCTAAATGAAAGATATTCCATACCAAAAAATGGAGTCATTAACACTTGGATATTAATATTCATTACGTTTTCTAATGACTATCGTCATTCAATCAATATAATTTTCTAATCATTGATGTTGTTTATAAACTTATAAAATTGAGATCCATCGGAAAAAATCATTATACATTTTTTATTTTGTTTTAAAATTAACAATTATAAACGATTACACAAATGTTTGAATGTAATTCATTTATTTACATTTAATAAAATATAAAATTCAACATATATAGGTAATAACAGATTATACGATAAAACTCATACATCGACGCCCCTTACGAAAAGAGCCCCAGATTAAACTCTCACGAAGAAAGACCCGATTCGGAGCTTCCCCACGAAAAACGTTCCAGTTCACATTTTCTGCCCAAAAACGCCCCAATTCGCCATCAATAATGAAGAAAGCCCCAGCTCACGAAGTCGATAGCGAAAAACGCCCCAGTTCGCAATTCCTTATGAAGAACGCCACAATTCACAGCATTACAACGAAACACGCCCTAGTTCAAAGTTGCCTACAAAACGAAACTTCCCGAATAGCATGTAACGTTCAAAAAAAAGTTGTAAAAACGTTTTCCAAAGAAGTTCAAAAAACGTTTTTCGAACATTATTTTTTAATTGGGCTAGCTCAAAATAAAATATTGAATTTTTTATTGTTTGGTTGAATGAAAATAGAAGTTCTTTTTCTATTTTCAATCATTGATACAAAGTAAAGAGAAAACTCACATCACCCGGGTGTGAACTATGTTGTTATTTGTTATATTGGTTGATTCCAGAGACACAAACAAGGACGTAGCGGTTGTTGTCTCCATTTTCTTTTTCTTGTTTTTTTCTGTTTTTTTCTGTTTTTTTTCGTTTTGTACTTTTGTTTTTTTTCTTCGTTTTCTTTTTTAGTTTTCAGTTTTTATATTCTATTTATAGTGTAACTGTTTATTGATGGTAAATTTGCAAACAATTTCTCTTGGATTTTATGCACAATGGCACTTTGCAAGTCCGCCTTTTTTAGAAAAGCAAGTCCGCCATGTTGATTCCGCCATCTTGTATGTTAAAATTTCAATTTTCTGACTTCAGATTCGTAATCAGTGGCCCCAAAAACCCCCGAGAACAAGTTTTTAGTGCTGTACGTCTATTTTTTGGAAGTCAGTCCGCCATATTGGATCCGCCATCTTGGATGTTAACATTTTAATTTTCTCATTTCAGATTCGTAATCAGCGACCTCAAAAACCCCGTAGAAACAATTTTTGGAATGATTGAATGAAAAACAAAGCGAAAATTGAGTTTTTACTTGAAAAGAGAGCTTACATCACCATTTGTTTATTTATAACTAATTAACAATTCAATGAATATCAATTTTTGTTATTTAATATGATAGAAAAAAATCTTAGCTGATACAAGAATGTATAATCACTAATATATACCTGTAAATACAATTTTTATACGCAAAAATCTAAGACGAAACAGGTGGTCAATATATTGACCACCAAGCCACAAAGGGTTAATCATGGAATGGTCATGAAATCCAAAAAACGATTCGACGGGAAAATCTTCTCAAATTGAAAGGAATATGCGGTCAAATGGAGGGAGAATCTTCCCAAAATTAAGGAAAAATCCCGGTAACCGACGGGAAAATCCCGTTGATCGGGGGAAAACCTCCCAGAATGAAGAGAAAATTCTCTCAAAATGAAGGGAAAATCCCGGCAACCGACGGGAAAATATCAGTAACCGACGGGAAAATCTCAGACCGATGGGAAAATCCTCTGAAAATGAAGGGAAAATCTCGGCAACTGACGGACAAATACCGGCAACCGACGGGAAAATCCTCTCAAATTAAAGGGAAAATTCTTTCAAAATGAAGGGAAAATCCCGGTAAACGTTGGGAAAATCCTCCCAATATGAAGTCAAAATCCCGTCAAATGAAGGGACAACCTTTGAGGATTTTCCCTTTGCAGTTTGGAATCCCGTCGGGATTTCCCCTTGACTTTTTTCAACTCGATAACTGAGGTACAGAGGAATGCGCAGGGAGGTGGTTCGCAATGTCTATTACTATGAGGTAGTGTCGGTACGGTAGAGTCCTTACAACTCCTCTTCGAAAGACAGTAATATTTTTCTTTATTGTAACAATACGTAAGACCGGTATATGACTCATACTCATGACATTTTCGTATTTCACAATAGTGTGAATATGAGTTGGGAGAAAATGTTTATGTATCTCTGTTGATAATTAAAATACAAAAATAATTGATAGGCTGGGGAAAAAAATTAAATTTGATTGGAATGATTTTGTGATAAAAAAAATTTTTTACATTATGTGAAGAGAAATTGCAGAGTTTAAGTATGAGGAACTGTTAAAAGTGCAATAAACTTTGATTCTACTAAGTATCACAAATCATCAGCGAATTTGACTGCTTTCCGAGAGTATGTTTCAAGAGGTGTTTTCGAGTTCGAAAAGCCCTGTCTCGTTGGAGCACTCGATGTTGTTGTCTGAGTTGATAATAGAGCTGCTGAGGCAGTTGATGGTAGAGCTGCTGAGGCAGCTGATGGTCTAGGTTGAGCATACGCATGCTCGAGTGGAGCTGGAGGATGAGGCGGCGATGGCTGGTCGTTGTTGTTGTCATTCGCATTCAGGGGTGCGGGCTTCAGGCAATCGAAGTTGATGGTTGATGTTCTTCCGTTGATGTCGATTTTGAAGTTAATGTCGCTGACTTTCTCCAGGATTTCATGCGGGCCGGAGTACGGCGAGTTGAGCGAGTGCTTTAGAGCGTAGTTCTTGAGGAAGACATGAGAGCGGGTGGCTAAGTCTTTGTGACAAAAGGTCTTGATTCTGGAATGATGGGCTGCAGGTACAGACTTCACCTGCCTCACGTGTACTTGAAGTGGCTCCAGAAAAGCGTGTAGATCCTCTGGTACATCCTCGTGAGTGAAAAATTCACCAGGTATGCGTAGCGTCGTACTGTAAAGGCACTCCGCTGTAGACGCTTTGATGTCTTGCTTATAGGCGGTTTGAAAGCCGAGCAGGTCCGTGGTCTGGTAGCAGAGGATGGCAGTTTTCACTTGATCATGCCGTTCGCAGATGGATGGTATGACATCGTGTGGACGCGTTTTCCACCGATGAGCTGTGAGGAGGCGGCAAAGAGAGCAGACTCGAAGTGAGAGCCTCGATTCGCGGTCACAGTTTTGAATACGCCGTGGAGCGCGATCCAGTGCACCAAGAAAACGTTGGCCACTGTCTCTGCTGTGATGTCCTACGAGTAGCCGTTTGATGGAGGCAGCGGTCTGACGAGGTCGATGTAGACATGTTCGGAGCACTGGTTAAGCTTCACAAACTGCTGCGGCTGCCAATGTACATGGCGTGCGATCTACGCGCGCTGGCAAGGAATGTAGGCTTCGCACTATTGAGAAACGTCACGGTTAATGCTTAGCCAGACGTAGCGCTGGCATATCAACTTGATCTGGCGGTTGGATGGGCCAGGCCGTGAAATGCGTCAGACCTGCCTCCTGAGCGGTTTTGGGATGAATGGGCGGATGTCGTCGTGTGAAACGTCACAGTACACGTCTTGATGGTTCGGGCCACGCGTGAGCTTCTTGAGTCAAAGAGATGACTCTTTGTCCTGCAGAATTCCGATCAATTCTTGATCGTTATTCTGCTGAGCGGACAGGGTGGTTAATTTTGTGCTGGAATGTTTGACTGGCGTTCTTGTAGCCCAAGATCATCTTCGGGAAAAAGGCTGAAGCGCGTGGTGATGGCAGTCTTGGGGATGTCCTCATCTGCCACAGTGATTTGATTGAAGGCCTTGATCAGGTCGATCGTTAAAAAGATGGTCTTCCCGTGGAGCATCGCTGCGTAATCTTGGACGTGGGCTACGGGGTACCGGGGAACCTCCGAAGCCGGTGTGTCGTTCCTGCGGCTCGTAGTGGCTGGTTTATAGGCATGCGCATACCCTAGGTGGTACGGTGGCATGTAGTCCGGTTGGTACAAGCTTTGCTGTGGCAGATCATAATAATTAGCGAGAGTGCTTTGATAAGGTACTTCGGGTTCTGGGCTCTGGTGCTGTGCGGCTCGAACTTGAATCGAGCGCCGTTGTATAGATGCGCATAAATGTGCACCTGCATCCCTCGGCTCAGCTGGTCGAGCTGCTGCTGCTGCTTGCGCGCTGTGTGGAGTGGGGGCGGGGGAAGCCCCTCCATGCGGTGGCTGCTGTGGTGCGCAAAGGCGAGCGCATTGAGCTCTCTCGCTCCTTAACCCATTAAGTCCCAGATTGCAGAAATTTTATTGGTACTTTCGAGCTTAAATATTTTGATGAATAAGACGGAAGGTTTATTGCAAAATAGTCATTCCTACTATTTTCGGGTGTGCTCTACACGATACAATGGTTCAAAAGACTAAAAAAATTGATTTTCAATAAATAATTAACAAATTAAAATAAAAAATGCGATTTTTTGGAGCACTTTTTTTTCAATCCAAAATCAGAGGAAGAAGGAATTTTATTTTTACCGTCGAAAATATGCACAAGAGTGCACAAAATATTTGAACTTTGCAAATTCGTTGAGTTTTTTCGACTATGATTTTTTTCAGCAAAATGGTGGCCAAAAAACGGGAATCAATATTTTGGATTTTCATATTATCAATATTTTAAAGCATTCATTTTCATATTCGATATATTCCTTTGAAATTCCGTATACAGGGGTTTTCAATATCGCTGATAACGATTCTGACTTCAAATTCTCAAAATTCTGGATCCAAGATGGCGGTTTCAAGATGGCGGCTGAAGATTTTCCACATTTTCAGTCGGAGAATCATGAAAATTTGTAATAATGGGTTTTCGGGGGCACTGATGATAAATGTGACATCAGATTTTCAAAATTCCGTATCCAAGATGGCGGTTTCAAGATGGCGGCTCATGATTTTGTACATTTTTAGTCGGAGAATCGTGAAAATTTGGACTAATGGGTTCTTGGGGGCGCTGATGATAAATTTGACATCAGATTTTCGAAATTCTGTATCCAAGATGGCGGTTTCAAGATGGCGGCTCATGATTCTGTACACTTTTAGTTGGAGATTCGTGAAAATGTACATTATTTCAAATTTTCATAACCTCCAACTAAAAATGTACAAAATCTAGAGCCGCCGTCTTGGAACCGCCATCTTGGATACGGAATTTCGAAAATCTGATGTCAAATTTATCATCAGCGCCTCCAAAAACCCATTAGTCCAAATTTTCACGATTCTCCGACTAAAAATGTGTAAAATCGTCAGCCGCCATCTTGAAACCGCCATCTTGGATCCAGAATTTTGAGAATTTGAAGTCAGAATCGTTATCAGCGATATTGAAAACCCCTGTATACGGAATTTCAAAGGAATATATCGAATATGAAAATGAATGCTTTAAAATATTGATAATATGAAAATCCAAAATATTGATTCCCGTTTTTTGGCCACCATTTTGCTGAAAAAAATCATAGTCGAAAAAACTCAACGAATTTGCAAAGTTCAAATATTTTGTGCACTCTTGTGCATATTTTCGACGGTAAAAATAAAATTCCTTCTTCCTCTGATTTTGGATTGAAAAAAAAGTGCTCCAAAAAATCGCATTTTTTATTTTAATTTGTTAATTATTTATTGAAAATCAATTTTTTTAGTCTTTTGAACCATTGTATCGTGTAGAGCACACCCGAAAATAGTAGGAATGACTATTTTGCAATAAACCTTCCGTCTTATTCATCAAAATATTTAAGCTCGAAAGTACCAATAAAATTTCTGCAATCTGGGACTTAATGGGTTAAGAGAGAGTCCACATAATATGTGCGCACCGTGCATGCACGCGCACTGCACGCTCCAGAAGTCGCAGGAGAGTACGCGCTCCATGAATCTCGTGATTTTATGGACACACAGCTTTTCTAGGAGAGAAATACATCTATTTAAGTCCGTGGTCAATAGTTTATACTCAGTGACGAAATTTTCTCTTGTTTTTTTGATGTGGGTGTTTTCATCAAATGAGTGATGAATATATCATTTATCTTTGACTAAAAAAAATCATCTAGAGAAGTATACTAATTAGATCATGAAAGATGCATGACATACATCATGAATATTTGAAATTTTAATGATTTATTTTCTATTTCTCATCGGGAGTGAACAAAAAGTTAGATTTTTCTCTGACTTTGCTATACGAGTTGAAAATTTTTTGATACAATGCTTCATTTTTCATGAAGTACAGTATACTTCCCTAAATTAATTTTTTTACTCAAAAATCAGTGGTGAATTAATGATGGAAACAATCCTCATGAAAAACCAGAAAAAATTTCGTCACTGAGTATAAACTGTAGACCACGGACTTGTATAGATATGTAATTTTCACCTCGGAAAAGATGTAAGTCCACAGAATCATGAGATTCATAGAGCGTGTACTCTCCTGCGACTTTTTGGAGCGTGCAGTGCGCGTGCCGCGTGCATGCACGGTGCGCGTACGTTATGTGGACTCTCCCTTACTCGGTTGGTCGAGTGTTGTGCGGAGTGAGGGAAGGGGAGTCCTCTCCGTGCAGCACGTTTGCTCCTCACCTGTCTGCGCTGTGCTGGGCAGTGTGAGTCTCTGGTCCCCGCCATCCTGCGCGTTTGCGCGTGGGTGTAGCGGAGATGATGTCGCATGTTCCCCGTTTGCGCTCTCTAGGGAATGAACGGATTACCTACTAAAAGTGGCGCTGTGGTGGGACGGCTTGGTGATGCGATGTTGTGGAAGAAGGCGAAGGTGTCTCTACCCTCTTGCGCCTGCTCTGCGTTACAGTGCGTTTGGCTTCACCTTGGTACGCTGTCGAGGTCGCTTGTGTAGTGGCGCAATTTTCATCAGGTTCTTTATCTTGTCATAGAGCCAATAGCTCATATGAGAAGACGGCACAGATTTGAAATTGGGTATTTTATGTGAAAAATAAAAAATTAAGGAAAACAACAGTTTTGATCTGAGTTTAAAGGAGAACAGTGTAATAGTACATTGTGTAACGAGCGCGGAAAGGTTGCCAATTGCACACGCGGGCATTTTGATGCACGAGCGCAGCGAGTGCGACATGTCGCCCAAGTACGCTATTGGCAACTATACTGTTACTACAATTCAAAATTAAATATGAATGGAGACAGTAGAATCCAAAATGAAAGCATAAAAAAATGACATTTCACATTGCTTTGCCTCAGATCATATTAAACTTGCTTCAGCGACTAAAGATACCGGAATGAGGAGAGATTACAAATTGAGTCAGAAATTGAGATTCGAGTTCTTTTATGATTTTCTTTCATCGGAGTTACGATCCTTCGATCTTCTCCATATAATAGACTTATCAGAAAAGCCTGTAATAGATATTGATGAAACAATTATAAACAGAATGCAACATAAAGTAAAAGATATGATAATTAATCGAATTGAGTTCTATTATTCTTCGAAAGTAGTTGATTTAAAGGACTCTAAGGAAATTTTGAATGAATTAAAAAGTATAAAGGCAAGCTAGCACCCAAGCGAGGTTAAGCGATCTCGGCACGAAAAACGTTTGCAATCCAAGCGCAGCGAGGATTGCAAGTTTGCGCGTGCCAAAATAGCCTGGATGAGCGAGGTGCATATACTATTTTTCGTACTCCGCGGGAGCAAAGGGCCATTCTTTGCAAACGCCAGGACGCAAAGCTGGTACTTTGCTGCTGCTGGGACGAAAAAGCTTAATTTGGAACATAATGAAATGACGAAGGTTATGATGACATTCACCTTTGGATCTGAGCCTGGGGGAAAAGTTGACAGTTATAAAGATGAGGTATACTATTCGCTTCTTGCTCATATAAATAAAGATCCAACATCATATGCTGAAGCAATGCAATCACAAGAACGTGAACAGTGGAAAAAGGCAATCAAAGAAGAATCGAAATTGATGGAAGAACACCAGGTATGGAAAA
Source organism: Aphelinus atriplicis (assembly GCA_020882685.1). Taxonomy (NCBI): domain Eukaryota; kingdom Metazoa; phylum Arthropoda; class Insecta; order Hymenoptera; family Aphelinidae; genus Aphelinus; species Aphelinus atriplicis. The sequence goes on from CM037073.1 coordinate 31,752,753, forward strand.
TCGAGAAAAAACCATTTATAGACAAGAATAGTAAAAGACCAAATGTTATTGATTCAAGATGGGTGCTCAAACATAAGACAGAAGCAGACGGAAGTATAAGATTCAAAACTAGATTGGTAATTCGAGGTTTCAAAGATAAAACAAATTTTGATCTTAGAGAAACCTATGCACCAGTGTCTAGACTACCGTTGGTAAGAGCATTATTTTCAATAATAAACCGACTTGATATTGAAGTAATTCAGTTGGATGTAAAGACTGCTTTCCTCAATGGTACTTTAGTAAAGACAGTATTAATGGAAATCCCTGAGGAAACGATACATTCCGAACAAGAAAGAATGGATATGATCTGCGTGCTTTAAAACTTTTCTCTGATTCTATTTCTTTTTTCGTGAATTAATGTGGAATGTAGGTGGAGATTAGGAAAACTTGGGTTATTAGAATGTCGACATTCTGGGAAAATTTACGTCGACGTAGGATAGACATGGTAATCCATAAATTGAACGGAGTAGCGGAAAGGTTTAATAGATCAGCCATGGACATAGGCAGATTTTTAATGAGAGAAGCCAAAATAGCTTGAAAATATTGGCCAGAGGTTATGAAAACAGTATCTTATTCAAAAAATCGCACGATTGCAAATACTAGAAAAAACGAAACACCGTTTGAAATATTGATTGGCAACCTTAGTAAAAATAATTTTCGTACATAATTGTACAAAAACGTACAAAAACGTATAGAAGTGTACCAAAACTTACAACAATGTTTATAAGTGGCCCATTTGGAACAACTTTGAAAAACTGTTCACATACTCACTACACTTTTGTACAATTCTGTACACTTTTCTACAATTCTATACGTTTTCGTACGTTTCTGTAAGTTTTTATATGATTATGTATGCTTTTTTACATTTTTGTACATTTTTGTTCGTTCTTATATGGTTATGTATGCTTTTGTACATTTTTGTACGTTTTTGTACGTTTTTGTATGTTTATGTATATTTATATACATATGTAAACGTTTTCCCACTTTTTTTGCATTTTTATAATCCTATATGTGATTACTGATATATACTGATAGACTGATATGCTGCATACACTGATTTATGGGCTTTGATACCTCAGTTGAGAAAAGAAATGGATATCCTAGTATAAAATGACCGTGGATGGTACTAGGATCCTGCATGGATTGAACTAGGATCCTACTTAGCTCAATCCAAGAAAATTTGCTTGCAAATCCACGTGGCTCTCAGACAAATCAACGTAGATTTTGGGCCAATCTGCGTAGATTTGGGATCAATCCACGTAGGTTTTGGGCCAATCCACGTGGATTTAGGATGAATCTATGTGGATTTGGAATAAATCCACGTGGATTATTCGACTTCTATTCAAGCGTATCCACGTGGATTTTGGACTTACCTACATAGATTTTGGGCCAATTCACCTGGATATAGGGTAAATCCACGTGGATTATTTGACTTCTATTTCAAGCGTATCCACGTGGATTGTAGATCAAAAGATTATTGGACTTTCGTTTGAGCGTATCCACGTGAATTTTGGGCCAGTCTACGTGGATTCAAAAGATATCTTATTATATTTATCTTTGGGTAAACCTCCTAGTTTTAGAGTATCAAATATTCTTACGCAGTCCTTATAGCGATCAATAAACTGTGAAACAGTTTCTTTGGTAGGCTGGTATCTAATTCCATACATTTTAGCCTTCAGATCTTCCGTAGTTACAATGGTTTCATTCATTTTCATTTCTATGAGCTTCTTTACGATAGCTCTTGGATCATCATTGTCCCAAACTTTATTGTTATTAGATAACTCAAGTCTATTGATTATTATGTCTCTACCCATGCATTTAACTTTAAGTCTAATTCTTCGTCAAGAATTTCAGAGGAATCATCTGAATTGTCTATTATATGAAATAGATTTTTCCATCGCAAATCTAATTTGTGGAAATCGTGGTAGAAGTATTCAAAGCGAGTTACAACAGTTAACTTGTATTCTCTTCAATACCATCATTTCCACCCACAAGAGACAATCCAATCCAACTCGAATCAATGACATTAGAGCTTTCATTTTATTGCTCCAACCACTAAGTTTCTTGAATTCATTTTTACAAATTTCAGTGATATCCTCTAGAGATGATTTCAAAGTTTCGTCATTTACCTGTTTATCTGTTTTTTGACTATTTCCACCACAAATATTTCCACCAAAATTATCCTCTTTTTGTCCACCAAAAGCACCATCTCATGAGTTAGGATTGTTTGACTCAACATTATAATCACACCAACATTTGAAATTTTCTCCCATTTTTTTTCATTGTTTCTTTGAGGCCGTTGGTTATCTTATTATAATTCATTCTCAACATGTCTTCAGCTTGTTTGTCATATTCCTTTTTAGTTCTCTTGGCTAAAGTGACAAAGTCCTTACCAGCAAGACTAACTTTCAGGTTAGTCTCTTTCACTTCAGATACGATTTCTGACAATTTTTAGAAACATCCTTAGCAAATCTAAGAATTTGCTTGGATTGTTTATATGCATTCAACATTTTGTTTCGAATGCTTTTTGGCATGGCAAAATCAGTTCTCAGCTGGCAAAGGGTCAGTTTGACAACCCTGATCAAATTTACTTCCAGTTTCCACCAATCCTCCAGTTTCTACCAATCCTTTAGTTTTTACTAACCCTCCAGTTTCACTAATCCTCCAGTTTTCACCATCACTACTTTATCAAAAAAGTAAATTGAAAATAAAAGTGTTCCACAACGAATCAATGGAAGGAACATGGTAGTTGTTTACTTGACATTTAATGTTAGATTTCGGTACTTTCTCGTGTCATTATTGACAAAATGAGTTTTAATGAATCATCATATTTGTATGTACATATTATGAAAAATATACCCATGGAATATATATTTTAATTGACTGAGATTGAAGAGACATTTTTATAATTCTTCCAACTCAAAAAAAGTAATTCAAAAAAAAGATTATCAAAATCGAATCAACGGATAGGTAGGAACATGCTTGTCAATGTATATGGGGCGTTCTTTGTCAGCTCTCCGAAGCCGGCGCGCGGACGCTAAAACCTCACGTTTTCGACGCTTGTTTTCGACTCTATATGACCCATATCTAAATAATGTTGGATATGCTATCAATGTAGTTTTTTCTCAGCTTTCCGATAGTGAATTTAGTTTTCCGAATTTTTCACATTTTCACAGAAAAAAAATATAAAACAGGCCATATCTCAAAAACCTATTTTTTTTAATTTTTTTAACTAGTCTAGATCGAAAGCTGAGGTTTTTTTACGTTTATATGGACCTTCTGGATACCTAGACTTTTTTTGTATTCGAGTAATTGAGTAGCAAACATGAGAAAATGCGCCGCGTCGGGCCGGGCCGCGCCGTGCCGCGCCGCACCGCGCTGACTCCACGCGCTCCGGCTCAAGTTTTCTGCTTACAAGAGTGCCGAAATCGGAATATATTTAATATCCATACAAGTCTCTATCAGTTGGATAAACTACTATCTAGATAGTAGATCATGTACTCATTTGGGTTATGGACTGAGATATGCGGACATTATTTCATTTCACATTCTTTGACCTCCGTTTTGGCTTTGATATTGAAGACTTTGCCATACTATGTTTCAACTGAACTACTTTTTCAGTTCGTTTTGATCTAGGAAAAATTTTATATTCCTCAGCAGATGAAATTTTTTTGACCATCAGTCTGTCATCGGAAGTTGGTATGAACGCATGAAATTGCAGAGTACCTTGTATACCAAACCAATTATCAAATCTTTCTTTCAATTTCAGTTTAGCTTGCTCATAATCATAAATTACCTCAAGAAAGAATACAAACCAAAGAAAATTTATTATAGTACCGATAGAGTGGGTCAACACTTCAAAAATCAGAAAAGTTTCTCTAATCTTATTAATCATAAGAAAGATTTTGGCATTCCCGCGGAATGGCATTTTTGTGCGACCGCACATGGGAAGGGAGCATGCGATGGAATTGGAGCTAATGTGAAACGAGGTGCTAAACGAGCAAGTTTACAACGCTCTGCAAATAATCATATTTTAACCGCAGAAGGTTTATTTGAATGGGCAAGAAATTACTGTAAAGAAACCATGGTATTTTATAGTAAAAAAGAAGATTATGAGCAAGCTAAACTGAAATTGAAAGAAAGATTTGATAATTGGTTTGATATACAACCGATGACAGACTGATGGTCAAAAAAATTTCATCTGCTGAGGAATATAAAATTTTTCCTAGATCAAAACGAACTGAAAAAATAGTTCAGTTGAAACATAGTATGGCAAAGTCTTCAATATCAAAGCCAAAACGGAGGTCAAAGAATGTGAAATGAAATAATGTCCGCATATCTCAGTCCATAACCCAAATGAGTACATGATCTACTATCTAGATAGTAGTTTATCCAACTGATAGAGACTTGTATGGATATTAAATATATTTCGATTTCGGCACTCTTGTAAGCAGAAGACTTGAGCTGGAGCGCGTGGAGTCAGCGCGGTGCGGCGCGGCACGGCGCGGCCCGGCCCGACGCGGCGCATTTTCTCATGTTTGCTACTCAATTACTCGAATACAAAAAAAGTCTAGGTATCCAGAAGGTCCATATAAACGTAAAAAAACCTCAGCTTTCGATCTAGACTAGTTAAAAAAATAAAAAAAAATAGGTTTTTGAGATATGGCTTGTTTTATATTTTTTTTCTGTGAAAATGTGAAAAATTCTGAAAACTAAATTCACTATCGGAAAGCTGAGAAAAAACTACATTGATAGCATATCCAACGTTATTTAGATATGGGTCATATAGAGTCGAAAACAAGCGTCGAAAACGTGAGGTTTTAGCGTCCGCGCGCCGGCTTCGGAGAGCTGACAAAGAACGCCCCATATACCTTTTTCCAAAGATAAGTTTTTTTAAAATACATTTTACCTAGATGTTGTAGATAAATCGATAGTTGAAACTACTATTCTGGACATATTTTTTTCTGTAGGATCTGATTTTGATATTTAATTTTCTTAAAAGAATCAATTTTGGAACAATTTGTTCAAGAAAATTGTTTGAACAAACAATTCATGTAAAACCAATGGCAAATTTGAACTGAGTGCACCCAAAAACTCTTTGCGTCATATTTTGTTTTTCTGTATCTTGGCTCAAATTCTTCTGGAAAATGGGTATAAAACAACTTGTTTCAAGGAGTAATATACCTTTGTGACTACCAAATTCGGGGTCATTTTCAAAGACTCACTAGAAGCACTGAAAATCCTTACAACTATGGGGTTTGATGTAGATGAAAATACTAATCTTCATCTACAAAAAATAAACTTCATTCGATTTTTGAAATACTAAAAGGCGCCACAGAAGCGCAGGAAAGGAAAATTTTTTTTTCAATTCGTCCCCACGGCCGTACTGCTACAGATCACAATTATGAACCTAGAACAAAAAATTGAACGCCGTTTTGAAATATAATTTGTAACTCAGGAAACATCGTAGGATTTTTTCGAAATTTGAATTTAAAGAGGAATAACATTAATTAAATATTTTTTTCGCGAAAAACTCGTTCAAAAATCGGCCATAAAATCGGTAAAATTCAGTATATCAAAAAATCCTATGATGCTCCCTGAAAAATTATATATATTCCCAAGCTACAGTTCGAATCCCAAGTCAATCGGTTGAAAATTAACGGAGCTATTAGTACGGCCAGTTCAAAATCACGTTTTCGAGAAAAACGCGTTCAAAGTTTCAAGTGCTATATAAATTCGAGAAAATTCTTGCTTTCCTTATATAAAAAGTGATGGGGGTCAAAGTAAAGCGTCTCAACTCGTAATTTGATTGGCGTAGACCTAACCATGTGACGATCGAGTAAAATATAGATATTGATAGTGAATGCAGGCAAGCAAGAAACATAAGAACGATAAGTTTTGAGGTTGTAACAGCCAAATCCTTGCCAGATGCTTCCAAAATCCAAATGTAGGTTTTAAAATTGCGGATAATGAAAATAAAATAAAAGATTGAATGAAATATGAATGAAGGGTTTAAAAATGCAAATATTGTAAATGAATTGATAAGTAAATGGAAGAGATTATCGCAGGTGAATGATTGGAACATAATTTTGACACGCACGAATGTAGATCGCGCGCAGCGCGTCTGAATGTAGCTAGTACCTTTAATCTGCGATGTCTGCTCAATACAATGTGTCTTCCAACTGAAGATACCTTTGCTCCCCATCTTTAATTGACGAAATTGCGTCTTCGCGGGCAATTTCATACAGAAAAGCCGTAATTGTATAACTCTCCGCACGCTCAAAATACTGCTCGTTTGGCTCCGCGACTACGTTCAGGAAATCGATTTTTCGAGACACTCAAAACTCATTCCCCCGCGTGATAGACTTTTTATATCATTCTTAGTTTATGAAGTGTTTAAGCCAATAAAAAAAAATTGCAAAATAGTCCTTAACTTAATCGAAAATGTAATTTTTAACCATAGGTAAACAAACGGTTCTCTATTCTTTAGGGATTTCTGAAGATGACCCCAGAAGAATTTTGGATTTCGATAAAAAACCAGGGCGCGGTGAATTTCGCCCATTTTCATATCTTGTTTGGTCCCATTGTGCGGCGTCTCCCTGGTGATTAATTTTACATTGAATCAATATAATTAAATAAATATTAATAATCCTTGTAAAATCAGTCCAATATTGTGAGATTGATTTAATATTGAAAAATGATGTAAATTTTCATTCTGAAATTGAAGAAGATAATTTTTCCCTTACATTAAGTATATAATAACACTTAAATGGTGGGATTGAGCTTGTTAATCTCTTTCTTCTGATCTACAAAAAAAGATACATCAATTTTGAAATTACACACCGTAGCTCGATTCCACAATTTAAGTGTTATCATATGGAAATTTTGAAAAAGAAGAATTTTAAGTTCACATGAAAAATATTTCTTTCATTTCAAAATGAATTTTTTCAATGAATAAATGTTTATTCATATTGATTCAATAACATTGATTCCATGTAAAATAATCATTGAGATTCCTAACAGGGCCCCCTGTGTTAATTGATGTCAATATCGCAATTGCTAAAAATCGCTATACCTATTCGCCAATCGCCAACATCACCACTATAAGATATACTTAATATTGTGTCATGTCGTATACATACATAGTATATATACATATACTGTCGGCTTACTCGGCAGATACTGAGCAGTCACGCGAGCGCGCGGTGTAAGTGCAAGTTTTGTATATATACACACAGCGGCACCGAGGTTTGCTCGTCGTGAGTTGGGCCGGAATTCGAGCGTAATATATGAGAACGCACACAACACTATACACTCCGGAAACGAGCCTCCTCCGCAGGGAGTGCGTCAATGAATCCGATTAATACTGAGATTACCGAGTGTCAATCATCCGCGCGAGTGTCAGTGCGTACCAACACCCATCATCAGCTGCCAATATCCTTCGGCCAGCTCAGCTGATCGCCTACGAGGTGAGCTTCATTTTCTCATGCGGATCGCCGTGTCATTATACTCTGGTCCCTGGAACGACTTCATCCTTCTCTGTTCTCGGCCTGTCTCAGTCTGCTCAGGCTTTTTCGCCGCTCGACCTCGACCGCACGTGCTCTCTCGCGACGTCTATATATATATAGGTAGGCCTAGGCAGATATTATCGGCGTACACACTGGAAAAAGCTCGACACTGCAGCAGTTCAGCACAGCCGTCTTAGCTCTTTTTTCGTTGAATTCAATTCTATTTCTCCACACTAGCATATTTTAAACGGTCTCTTTCTCTATTCTTCCGCTCTTCTTGGCCAATATTTCCCGCCTCAAGTCATTTTCTTGACATCTCCATCATCTCGGTCCTTGGCCACAGCTGACTTAGCTTGTTTTATTCAGATTTATGCAGCTTTACTGATTCATTATATAGACTGCGGAGTGACTGAACGGTGACGAGAGGATGAGGATAACCTCTGAAAGGAAAAGGAAAACGGTGGCGAGGTTATCAGAGGTTATGAGCAGGTCCGAGCTTTGGCGGGTCTTGTATTAGAAATCAAGCTTGCTTAAGATGAAATTTCAGTTTCACTCTGTTCATTATGTTTCTAGCTGGAATCAGTGAGTATCTTACATCTGAGTTAGTTTCTTTCAAATCGACCATAAACGATCTGAAAGTGCAAACTCTCTGAGTTCCCTAACATTAGCTTGCTTATATACTGGGGCCCCTGCAGTCACACCTGAACTTAGCATCAATAAAAACGTATTTATTATTGTTGTTCAATATCTTGTGAACTTCCAAAATCACTCTTTCAGTGTTAAGAAGCCTTGTGCATGGTTATTTAGGTGATATTTAACGAGGCATGTGAAATTTATATTCAATTTAATTGGTAGATTACTCTATCCAGCTTGGTGAAGAATTTTTATTGAATAGTTTGAAGCTCTAAGTATTTCCAAATATACTGAAATCATTATTAAGAGTCGGGCATTTTGAGACTGTCAGAGTATTGTAACAATTATTCAAAACAAATTCAGTTCATCAAGGTTATCTTTAATCAAATTTTCATAATTATTATGGAATATTTTGATAAACCAAGCAGTCAAAGCTATACCAGTGTAGCCACCATTGGTGATATGTCATATGATGTGAATTTGACTCACCTCTATATAGTTATACAACCGTGGTCTTGCTGATCGGGTGATATTCCGAGAGAAATGAATTCATGCTTCAGGGATGTGAGGATCATTTGTCTGTCCGATGACGCAATTGGCAGCGAGACTGACCAGAGATCAGGAGGATGCTGATTCGAATTCAGTCCGGGGAGCGATAATTTTCTCTCTCGCAATCTCACTTTTTCAATAATTTAGAGTGGTCCACTAAACTCGATAAATAATCATTCATCGTTAAAGCTTGGAGATGTATAAGATTATTAAATAATTATGATATAACAAGTAGTTAAAGCCATACCAGTGCATTGGCGATATGATGTAAATTTGACTCACCTCTATATAGTTATACAACTGTGGTCATGGTTCCTTAATTTTCATAACTGTAAACGTCCCAAAGATGAACTTAGAAGATAATTGAATAAGTAGCCAAAAAAAAGGTTATGAAATGACATTTTGACTGACTAGGAGACCATTGCACGAGGGTAGCTATTTTATACCTGAACAGGTGATATTTGCAGTTGTTCGTACTCATGCTCTGATTTGTCTGACAGATTAATCAATCATTGTTGATCCGTAATGTATATCTATATAATTTCAAGTGGTGACACTAGCATGCCACTGAATAAGAAATATTGACTCATGTCAAGTTGCAACCCCTCCCCCCCTGCCCTTTTCTACAAGAATCCCTCAAGAATACCGTTTCTTTTCTTTCATCAGTAAATTAACATACGCCCTGTTTCATGAAAATTCAGCATGTCAGAATTTATTGTGAGATTTCTTTTCAGCCAATTTGTTGATCTTTGTTGCCTAATTTGCTCTGAACATAGTTGCAAAATAAAAAAATTTATAAGAATAAAAGTTGTCCTTAATTGCCCATATTTTATGAAAAATTGAATCCTATCAACCGCTTGGTGAAGTATTCAATACATATCAATCAATTGACACTTGTACGCCATGATATTTTTCAACCAAACAAATTACATTTGATTCATTAGGAAAATATCTTGAAATTGGTCTACTTTTACTCGTTAGCAAATGCTTACAACCCTAGAAAAATAAAATTTTACCCTAAGTAGCTACTCATGTATAGACTAACTAGGAGACTACTTGGGATTTGGGTCACCAATCTTGACCAAAACTTTTTCTGAAGTTTGTTTGGGTCAAGAATAGAGTGTATACTCATGGTCCCAGGGTTCAATGCTTCTAAACTTTCAAGATATTAATTAATGTACTGCACTGCACTTTCAATCTTGTCACTGGATACCATGTTACATTTGATCTTGGAAGACACATAGAAAGAGTCAATGATACGTATACTTATTAATATTTACTTCGTAATTATTCCGGTTCAATTCATATTCAGGGTAAAACATAGAATATATAGAAAAAACTCATGGTTCTCGACTTTTTACTCTGCGCTTGAATACTGAAGTAGTAACGACATGTATCCAAGCACAAATAACACTACAATTGTATGATGATTCAGTGTCAGAGTTGAATTCCACCTATAGAAACTTCAATTCTTAACATTTTTTGTTCAAAATCACAGCATATATGGTTACAACATAACTTCTTTACTTACAGTTATCCGCTATTTTCAATAAAATTCCTGTCCCTGTACAGCTTACCTGGAATACAAAATTGCCAAAACAGAATCACATTCTTTCATAAAAAAGATATTTAACAGTACAGATTAAGAGTATACTTAGCTGAATACTGTTGCGTCTCAATAAAAAAAAAAAATACTGTTGCGTCTCCATTGAAACTTGATCAGCTGCACATTATGAAGTTCCGAATCTGCTTTTACTCTGGAGGACAAAATTGTGACTGGTAAAATTGATGCAAAAATATTCTGAGTGGGAGTATCTGAGTGCTGCTCACACATTAAACTGCAAGTTGTGCTTACTATCGACGCCTATGGTAACCTGCAGCGCGCAGTATCTTTTTTACTGACTTCAAACGCTGTTCTCCAGAGTACTTAAAGGCGGATTCAGAAAAGTTCGGAACTTCATCGTGTGCAGCTGATCAAATTTCAGTGGAGATGCAACAGTTTTTGTTGTAATTACGAATGTATATTTCCCGCGTGTAGTTCCGAGAGCTCTGACTGTTCATCACGTATAAGTATGTAGTCAGTTATGCCACGACCGTTGTCATGAAAGGCCGTAAACTCTCGCGCATAGTAGTGTAACGGGTCAGATTTGCACGTTATGAATTTTCAAGTTCTTTTCCTTCCAATGTATTCAAATGTGAGTAGATAGAATTACGTTTCCAAGGAGTGCACTACGACCCAGATAACGAATTCTATCAATGACAGTCTTCACCACGAAGCGCACTGCGACCCGGTCTCAGACTTGAATGAATGAAATGAGTTTTTGTTATTGAGAATGATACTCCAAAAGCGTACTGCAGTCAGAGCTATCAATCTTGGTTAGTATAATAGGAATCCAATTATGCGATCATCGAAAAGTGCAATACAGTTCAATCTTTCAGTCATTGGTCCGATCGATATTGATCGTATGATTATGATATGAGTAGTTCTACGTTATCTTCCAAGAAGCGCCAAGAAGCGCACTGCAGCCCAGACAGATACTTTGAACTATGATATCTTTGCCAAGAAGCACAATGCGACCCAGTCTCAGATTAAATGAATGATTAATGTCTATGAACGCTTGTGTAATATTGAATTGTCTTAATTTTATTCATAGAAAATTAAGATGAAATCCAAATATTAGTTTTTGTGAGTTTACTCTAAAACTTGTTCAAAAGAGAATTTATACGTATGATAAATCTCTTAGTTTGTTGGTATTAACCATTAATCGATATAAACAGATGAAGTGAAATATTCTTTTCCATTGTATTTCCTTTCAATTTGAATTATTTCTAAGTTCAGCTATGAAGAGATTCTTCGGCACTTTTAAGTGTATTAAAAGTCGCAGCAAATGAATTCAAACGGAAATACGATTTAAATGAAAAGACATTAATTTCAAATTCAAAGAGGCATTTATTAGGTTATATACATAGATATACCCATGCCAATCCCAGTTCGGTCAGAGCTCTCGCTCGTCTGATCGCTACCAGAGTGATGATAAATGTTGAGAGGTATCGTCGCTCTCACTCGCACTCATTGTAGGCATAGGAAAGCGCGCGAATCCTGCACTGGCGCGCGGGAAGTTTTCCCGCATAAACTCTCGTTTTGGCGCGTAACAGTTTTCTGTATTTTGCTTGTCGTCGACGTCATGATACAGGATGCGCGCGTCGATCCTTGGTGCGCTTCTTTGAACATACTTATATCTATACACTGTACATATTGATTCTCGATCGATAATTTGTACCACCCAGTCGGTAACCCAATCTGTTTTATATGCAAAAATTCGGTTACTCTGACCTGGCCCTTACAGTAGTAAATAAACTGATTGATTGATTGATTGATTGATTAGTAATTTTATACGCGGATAACGCTTCGCGTATCACAGTTCGAAACATTGTAAATAATTTGATCAAAGGCTTATTTCTAACTTAAAAATATTTTCTAATGCTAAGGTACAATACTTGGTTCATATAATTCATAATTTGGATTGTAGAATTATAAAATTATTTTACGTTACACGTTAAAACAACAATAATTCTACCGTGAAAAACAAAGTGAACACGGATAATCGCATTACATTTTCTTATGATGTCACTTTAAAATAACACTTCCGTAACTAGGTTCTACTTCCAATAGTCTCATCTGATAATACTAATTGAGTAACAGTTTGAAATTCGCGTGTATAAAATTTTCGCGTATATTTACTGTCAGTTTTCAGGTCCATTATCGAGCTTTTTTTAAAACGGATTTCATTAGCATTATTGAATCTGAATCTCAATCTATCTCTGAGGTCTGGTGGTTGATTGCTTTTGAGTATTGACACAAGTAGCAGGACGCACATATGTTGCTTCCTGAGTGCTACCGTTAGGATTTGATTTTCTTTGTACCCAAGGGTAATATGTTCCCATGTACGGAATTCCGAGAAAAATCTAAGCGCTGCATTTTTACATTTCGATAACTTTGTAACCAATTCATCCGACAGATCTATAAACAATCCTGGAAAGATCAGGGTTTTAACAATAGTTTCACATCTCGGGGGAATGCGTCGTTGCATTTCATCAACCGGTATAGTGCCGCGTAGCATTTTTTCGCTGTAACAAGACATTGGTCTCTCTATGAAAGCGTGTTGTCGAAGGTGGTGCCTAATATTTTTAGTGTGGTGGACGATTCGACTACTTCGATATCGAGTTTTATATCAGTTACGTTCACAATCCTGTTGACAAATCCACTCAAACATGCCACATAACCTGCGTTATAGTGTAATTGATTGGGAGGCCATTTTCTTTTGACCACTTGGAAATGTTCTCGAGATAGCCTGTGGCAGACCTTGGGTCCTGCAAATCCTTTGCCCATGAAGCGTCAGATTATCCAATCAATGTGCAATCTGCTCTTTGTGAATACACAAGTTTAAAATCTTGAGTACATTCCAAATATCTGTTTACAGCTGTCCAATGCATATTATCTTACAAGGAGAGTATTAGACCTTCGGGTCACCAATTTTGACCAAACTTTGTACGTATGTCCTGTGACACATCAGTGATCATTCGGACAAAGATTTGGCTCCCAACGCTCCCTCAAGTCCAAGTTACTCTGATAGCATTATAATTACACTTTATCATATTACACTACACACGCTGATCCGGATAGTTTTTCTCTCCACTGTGTTTAAGCACTTTCTCCATCGAACAAACTGCTTCTTGATGCTAAGACTGCTTCTTGCGTAGCTCAGAGAGCTGAAAAAAATATAAGAACTTTAATATATCACATTGACTGAGCACTCATGAGTCAATAAATGCATGTAAATATCTGATTTCTATCGATTCAAAATTTTGACGTACAATAATTTGAGTGCCCAATACTTCTCGCATGGCCAATGAACTTTGTGCATGGAATTCAAAGATCATTGTCGACAGAACATACTCTATTATCATGTTCATAAGCCACAAGAAAAGAATGTCCATAGTGAAATGATTAGCGCACTCAGAATCACTGTATCACACAAGTGAATTTAAACTAACTTTACAATATTACAAGTTCTTACCTTGACTTACTGGAATGGCGTCTCCACCAAGGAAGTGAAAATTAAGATTACATATGCTGTTGGCGTAAGAGCATCAAGGACTTCAAAAACATGCTCATCAACAACAACATGACTAGGGAACTGGACTTCTTGATCGCAAAATTAGCTGCATTATTGGGCTTCTTGAGTGGAGGATAAAGTCCTACAACACTCACACTTGTTTCTAGAATGCTGACATGCATTCTTATGACACCAAATGATTGAACACTCTTGAATTCTGTTAGAATGTTTCAATATGGCGTCTCGCTGCTCTTTGCGGGTTCCAATCCACACTGTAATTATAATTGGAACAGTTTTAAAGATAATATTCCAACTGTTCATGTATTCGTCAATTATACAGCTCCACAAAAAAAAATTGAACCAGAGACTAGACCACCCTACCCTTATGTATTTTTTGCTGCTGAATCCGAATCACACCTCAGGAATATTCCAGCACCCTCAGTTTTTCCCCTGAAGCCAAAAACTCCCTAGACTTGATCAATACCCGGCATTATAGGTGATTGGAATATTTCTAGATAGGAGAAACTTCTTGTCCTTCTGTACTTTAATCTGCTTGATCCAAATATGATATAAGAGAAATTCCACAACCCTTAGTCTCTCCCCTAAAATCCACAATGTCCCTAGAATTGCTCGGTATGCAGCATTATGAGTGATCAACGTATTTTGAGTTAGAAAAACTTTCTGTCTCCTCGAACTTTGGTCTGTAGGATCTGGAACTAGTCTGAGAAAGAATTCAGCACTTCTAGTTTTTCCCCTAGGAGTCATAAACTCCCTAGAATTGATCAATACCCCGCATTCTAGGCGATTGGAATATTTCTACAGAGAAGAAACTCCTTGTCCTTCTGTAATTTAATCTGCTTAATCCAAATATGATATGGAAAAATTCCCCAGTTTTTCCCCTGTAACCCGCAATGTCCCTAAAATAGTTCAAATCAGACTACAGATCAAATTTCGAGGAGACAGAGTGTTTTTCCAACTCAAAATACCTTGATCACTCATAATGCTACGTACCGAACAATTCTAGGGACATTGTAGGTTCTAGGGAAAAGACTGAGGGTTGTGGAATCTCTCTTATATCATATTGCGATCAATCAGAACGAAGTACAGAAGGACAAGGAGTTTCTTCTCTCTAGAAATATTCCAATCACCTATAACGCCGGGTATTGATCAATTCTAGGGAGTTTTTGGCTGCTAGGGCAAAAACTGAGGGTGCTGGAATATTCCTGAGGTGTGATTCGGATTCAGCAGCAAAAAATACATAGGGGTAGAGTGGTCTAGTCTCTGGGTCAATTTTTTTTTACTGTGTTCTCTCATACATATTATTATGTTTGTATGAAATAGTTAAACGTATGAACAACTTACCAGTGTTGTCTGAGTGCCAGAGCTAAATTGTCTGGATAGTCCGGTGCTCATCTGTTCAAAAACTTGCTATCTCGGACTTTTCATACACTGTCGCTAAAAATTATTGGGTTCCCTCCAGATAATGACTCTAATTCGAATGAGACTTGTGCGTCAAACTGAAAAGTATGGCTTCATGTTTTTATTTTTGAAAATGTTAAAAAATTTGCATTTTTTTTAAATTTTGAGTTAGTATGAAAACTATTAATCCTAGAGTAAAATGGAAGAGGAAAAAAAGTTTCGTTATGAAATTCTGCATGAGGATTAAGTATTCCGGAAAATTAATCTCAAAAATTGTTGTTGCAAAATAGGGACAAAGGGAAAAATAACCCCAAAAACAAGCCATTTTTGTGATTTTTTTTCAAGTTTTCAAATCATACCTACGATAATGAGATTATTAATAAGAATATTTTTACAGTAATGAAAATACAAAAAGAAATTCATCTCGATATCTCTGATAGTTTTCGCAAAATCTATTTGTTAAATGTTCAAGCTACCAGAAACCGCTTCGAATATTATTCTACTGCGTATACTTTTGCCGGAAAGTTACCTCAACTTTGAACCTCTATATCTCGGGATTCACAAATCAGATTTGAGTAAATAAAAACTCAAAATGAGCGTCTGTTTCTCTTCTATCACATGTCACTTTTCAATTTCGAATAGACAGAACAACCGCGTTGCAGTTGCATCTTTTTATAAGGTACTTTTTTCGAAAAGTTTTCAAAAAATCATAAAAATTGTTAAAATTAATAAAATCGATATTTTTCCGTGGAAGATCGATAGCTAGTATCTATAAAAATACATTAAAAAATTGGCAGGTTTCGGAGAGGTTCGTAAAAGAATGGATTAAAATTTGAAAATTTAGCGATATTTGGACTTAACATATAGATTTTGCGAAAACTATCAGAGATATCGGGATGAATTTATTTTTGTATTTTCACTACGTTTAAGGTACTCTTATTGATAATCTCATCATCGTAGGTATGATTTGAAAACTTGAAAAAAAATGGCTAGATTTTTGGGGTCATTTTTCCCTTAGTACCTTTTTTGCAACAACAATTTTCGAGATTTATGTTCCGGAATACTTAATTCTCATGCAAAATTTCATAGCGAAACTTTTTTTCCTCTTCCATTTTACTTTAGGATTGATAGTTTTCATACTAACTCAAAATTAAAAAAAGAATGCAAATTTTTTAACATTTTCAAAAATGAAAACATGAAGCCATACTTTTCAGTTTGACGCACATGTCTCATTCCATTTAGAGTCATTTTCTGGAGGGAATCCAAAAATTTTTAGCGTCAGTGTATGAAAAGTCGCAGCAAAAACAGATGAGCACTGTACTAGGATATGAAACTGCATTCTTCGAACACTAACTGCGAAACTTGTAGAAGATTCATCCTTGCTCGAACACTTCTTGATGAAATCAGAGGTTTGGTTTCTTCTGTCCTCCACAAAATCAGGTACGTACTTGAAGGAGAGAAACTGCTCAACTCCTTGGAAGTCCTTTTTGAGGTTAGACCATTGATGGATCCCTGGAGCTGGGATGGCAGGCTCCTACGACCAGCTGTGATGATGAGCCGAGTTGTTGGATCAACCTAGTATGTATGTTCCAGCGGGGTGTACAATGTATTGTCAACCTCTTGATGTCTACATTCATTGACAAATGAAGCTCTTCATAAAGAAATTCCAAAATGCAACCTCTTTACTCGAATGCAGTCGTAAAATTAATAGCAGAGACGATGCCATTGATCCATGCAATTTTGCACAATCAATTAAGTGCGCCGATTTTCAATAATATGCTAGGATACGCATGGTGCTCAGCAGGACTGATTGACGACAGAGATGTATTTTGTAATGTCTCAGAAGTCTACTTTTTGAAAACTCTCCCCAGTTGTAACGTAATTGGTTGCAAGATGAAAATAGATGAAATAAATATGATTTATAGAATAATCTAACCTACGAATTTATTCTGTGAAAACCTTAAATAATACAAATCTACAAATAAAAAACTATATTAAAGATAAATAATTGAATTATAGAAAATATGAGAACGAAGGAATAATAGATAATGAACAAAAGAATACACGAAAATCAACGTAGCTTTTTTGTGGACGTGACTGGCTGCAAGCGAACTCTTATACGAATGATGACCGAATGTACAAACGTTTGATTTCAAAATCCCGACATTCCATCATACATTTATATATATCATATATATCATATATATATATATATATATGATAGGAATACATATCATCGTCCGAGAGCTTATCCAGTTTTAAATCAGCTGAGTCGCATGAGCTGTGCAAAGTGACTACGCGACCATCCTATTACGCTGTACGCGACTGTCGTATGCTAAGCGCGCTGCGCGGTGTTAGTTGTTGATATCGTTATATCAACTCTGGTCGAAATCTCGCCGGACGGGTATCGTCCCCCAAGCTCGTTGCTCCAGCTCGTCGCTCCAGCTCAACAACTCGGCTCATCATCACAGCTGGTCGTAGGAGCCCGCCGTCCCAGCTCCAGGGGCCCATCAATGGTCTAAACTCAAAAAGGACTTCCAAGGAGTTGAGCAGTTTCTCTTCTTCAAGTACGTACCTGATTTTGTGGAGGACAGAAGAAACCAAACCTCTGATTTCATCAAGAAGTGTTCGAGCAAGGATGAATCTCCTACAAATTTCGCAGGTAGTGTTCGTAGAATGCAGTACCATATCCAGACAATTTAGCTCTGGTACTCACTGGTAAGCTGTTCATATGTTTAACTATTTCATACATCTCATACAAACATAATAATTTGTATTAGATAATTGACGAATACATGAACAGTCGGAATATTATTTTTAAAACTATTCCAATTATAATTACAGTGTGGATTGGAACCCACAAAGTGCAGTGAGACGCCAAATTGAAACATTCAAAAATTTCTTCCCTGGTCCTAGATTTTCGACAGTGAAGTTTGATTCCAATTTTCGCTGAAAATAAGAAATTTCCTGAAATTTCTTAAATCTCAAATGCAGAAAGATTTCCTCATTTAATTGACATGGTGTCTACCGCATCTGGAAAATCATGTAATCATGGAAAACTCAGGGAATGCGTAAGACTCTGGAATAACATGGAAATCTCAGGGAATTTCCCTGAAAATCTGGAAATTCTTTTATCGTTACACATTTTTTTCTCTGTTTTTTATTTGCATTTGAAATTAACTAGAGTCGCCACATTCCCAAAATTAAGCACGATGCGTGGTTGCATTTTTTTCTTCTAAAGATTATACTCACTCGGAAATGTACGGGTGTTTGTATATCGAAGAATCGAACGCGTGGACACGATATGAGAAGTACGACAACATAAACCCCGCGAAAAAGCAAGCTACTGAACAGTATTTGTTGGAGTCAGCTATTCTAGATAGACAATTGGCGTTATTAAAAAAAATAATGAATTCATTCGGTTTGAATATTGAGATAAAATAATATACTATTTTATGTTGACTATTAATTGACAAAGTTGTTGAGTGTTACTGAAAGTCGGTACTTTTATGAGATCAAAAATATATTATAATTTTGTTTACTTGTCATTGGCTTAACTCGTTTCGGCCCAGAATGCCACTCGAAGCATGTCGCTCTTCGGTACCGCAGAACTTTTCCTATTCGCGACAGAAAAATTCTTCAAGGACATATTTCGAATGGTAAAGACTTGCCCTTTCCGATGGTGTCAATTAAATTTTTTTAAATCATTATTAAGTTGGCAAAAATACAGTAATTTTACAAAACAAAACGCGCAAGGCCTGTTTATGCAAAGATGACGAACTTTTCGAAAAATTGCCGAAAATAAAATTTTTTTAAAATCACTTAAAAAGTACGCTGGAATTTTTTCAGAATTTTTTGGTTTTTTTTTTTAATTTTTCAATTTTTGTAAAATTCAAAAATCGCTGAGGTTCCAGGTCCATGGCAGACCCAAAACCCCTTGAAAATTTGATTTAAAAAAGAAGCTGTTTCGAGAAAATCGCGTTTTTTGTAAAAGTACTGTATTTTTGCCTATTTAATAATGTTTTAGAGACATTTAATTGACACCATCGGAAAGGGCAAGTCTTTACCTTTCGCAATATGTCCTTGAAACATTTTTTTGTTGTGAATAGAAAAAGTTCTGAGGTACCGAAGAGCGACATGCTTCGAGTGGCATTCTGGACCGAAACGGTTTAAGATCCATGTCAAAATAAATAACAAATAGAAAAATTATATTTTGTGCATTAAAAAATCTGAGTTCATCTTTATTTCCAATCTGGAATCCCATTCCTTGATCTTGGAATAGTCATGGAAAACTCAGGGAATTCCCTTCATCTGATGTAGTAGACACCCTTGACCATGCAGAAAAGTTGTCTCAACATCAAAATGGATGATTTTCAATTCCAGTTGAGCTGCGATGGCGATCAGTAATCTCAAGGAAGAAAATCTCACTACCGGTGCAAAAGTTTCACTGTAATCCTGATCTAGAATTTGGCTTGCAAAAGATGTAAAATATCGTTAAAGTCAGAATATTGATTTTTCAAAATCTTCTGATAATTCCTCGAAAAATAAAGATAAGTTCATGAAATTTGTTTTTGGAGCTCAAATTCATGATATAATAATGGGCATAATTTGAGCGATATCGATCAATTAGGTTCTCCGTAATCCATTTGTTAGTTATAAATCTCATTTTTTTTACATGTCTGTAACTTCTGAAAAGATCGGTGAAAATGTTCATTTCAACACTCATACGCTTTAAAATGATCACTGCTTCGAAAAAAAATGAAAAAAAAAGTTTTATCTCATAATAACTCTTGAAAATTGTAATGAAAAATTATGCAATAACTTTGTATTTTTTGTTATTCCACAATTGTGTTTCTTTCATTTAATTGCTGTAATTTTTTAATAAATTTTGAGAAAAGAAATATTTCTGTAAGACCACTAGAAGCTGAGTTACATTTTTTTTTCATAAAGTCACCGTGCCCTGCATAATTAATATTGAGACATATTCTTCACTTGTTACTAAGAAGAAAGTTTGTACTATACTATACAAACACTCTCTTTCCAATATGAGAGGCTTTAAGGCCAAAAAATTCAGTCTGAACATCACGTTTCTTGACTCACGTCGATACTCGAGTGGTGGGGATGCCCAGATGCGAGAACCCCGTCGTGCTGACTTTAAAACTCGAGCACTAGCAAAAATTATGATTTCTCCGCTTCTATGCATCGTAACTTCATGTTTATTTTTTTAAATTGGGGTATTCCGAGGTGAAAGTAACAATAGCGTTATCAAAAAAGGCAAAAACTATACCGTCCAATGATTAAAAGTTTATTGTCATTAACCCATTAAGTCCCATAGCTAATACAGCTTAGACGAAGCATGTCCAAAAAATATTAATTGTTTTGAAGTTGCATACATCTTTCTTCTGAATGATTTGGGTATATATGATAAAGCATACATATATATTTTTACATCTAAAAACTCTCATGTGTGATAAATCTGGTCTGGATCCTGACCAGACATGTTCTGGTGTTCATTAAGGCTTTTCTTGGGCGAGCGATTTGCTATGTAAGCTGCTGTGACTATCGCTTCAGCCCAGAATTTGTTTGGTAAAGTAGATTAGAGCATCATACATCTGGCTTTCTCTAGTAACGTTCTGTTAAGTCTTTCTGCTCGACCATTTTGTTTGGGGTTTCTAGGTACAGTTAATTGATGCAAAATGCCTCTTTTTGTGATCATCTCTTTTAGTTTTTCATTGACATACTCTCCTCCATCGTCGAACGAAGAAATCCTCCGGTATCTTCATACCAATAGCTGCGAATTTGCTAGTGTTTGTTATGATGTTTACGTATTCTTCTACAGATAAACATGCTGCTAGCTTCGTCGTAGTCAACTGAATTGATCTTTCTTGTTAAGCCTAAATCATCGTAGGCCTTTTGTAATTTTTCCCATATCTCTGCTGTGGTTGACGTTGTGGGGTTGACATGCATGTACGCCATTTCATCGACACTGAGTTTGACTGCGCTTTTGTTTGTTTGTTGGAGTCTGTGGAGATCGTGCCACCTTGTGGGGCTTCGATCATGCCCCATAAATCCTCATGATTTAGGTAGGCTCTCGTAGCCACTGACCAGCCATGGTAGTTTTCTCTGCCTTTCAGTTTTTGTACTGACAAGTGTACACTTGTTGCCATGTTAACATTGCTTGACTGATTTACCTTAAACTGACACTCAACACTCTGTGACCTTGACTGCGGTCAAACGTGCTTCTATACTATCCTAGGAGTTACTGTGCAAGTGGGCATGCTGGGAGACTGGGCCCATAACCTGCAGTTTTAATAGTGGTGCACGACCAAGCAATTCCTAGGATAGGAATAGAGTGTGGGTAAATTAATTACTGAGTAGTAATCTCTCCTAAAACACGGTCGAAACTAACGTTCTACACTAGCTACGCGAAAATATCACCCGATGACGAGTTTTTTTTAGCCATGTGTCACGCGACGAAATATTTGAGGTACTGCGTACAGCGAAATCAAACACTAAAGGCCCTGATGGTATACCGCTAAGTTACTTGAATGAATGTGCTGAAGAAATTATTCCTATCCTACAGAACATCTTTGATTCATCTCTCCAATCAGGCATATTCCCCACGGAGTGGAAAAAAGCAATAATTGAACCTATACCAAAGAAGCACCCACCAAATCGGTGTGAAAATTTAAGACGGATAAGTCAATTATGTGCAGCATCGAAACTACTGGAAGCGGTAGCATATAAGCAAATGCTAAGCGAATACAGTGTGTATGCAAATACAGTGTGTACTATAAGCGAATGCAGTGTGTATGAGAATCAAAAGGCATGCTTTCTGCTTTATTTTAAGAGAATGTTGTGCGTCATACCGAGCTCTAAACTTGGCTTACCTTTGTTTACAATAATTGTCAACGATCTACCAACGGTACGTCGATGATTTCAATATATGCCTACCCGGAAATCTTAGAGATATTAACAACATTGTGGAAAGAGACAATGAAAATCTTGAGAACATATCCAAGTGGTCAAAAGAAAATGGCCTCTCAATTAATTACACTAAAACACAGGTTATGTGACATGTTGAGTGGATTCGTTAACAGGATTGTGAACGTACCTGACATAAAATTCGATACCGAAGTAGTCGAACCGTCTACCACACTGAAAATATTAGGCATCACCTTTGACAACACGCTTTCATAGAGAGACCAATGTATTGTTACAGCGAAAAAATGCTATGCGGCACTATACCGGTTGAGGAAATGCAACGACGCACTCCCCCGAGATGTATGTAACGTAACACTTATAAAATTTTCTTCCCATGAAAGTAGTTACTAATACACTGACATACCGATATACATACTGCCACAGCGCATCGCATGCTTTTCTGGCGAGAGAGAGAGAGAGAGAGAGACAGAGCTCTCAAGGCCAGAAAAGTATCCTATGACGTTGATTAAGCAGTCGCCACAGCGATACAGAGTATGCTTTGTATTGCGCGCTGCGTCACAGTTGAAGTAAAAAGTAGGGAACTACTCCCACCGAGGTTCATAAGGAGAGAGAGCTTTTTTTCCGCTAATTAAAGGGTGAGTAAGGCCCTCTGTTCATCACCCGCGAAGACAAAGTATAACCGCCGCAACAAACCTTTGTCCACCGGGCGGGCAGTGCGTCACCGACTAGCCGAAAGTGCAGTCGAGGTTTTCTTTTTGCTATTCATTTTTTTCCACTTGAACTCTTGGGTCTTTTTGTTTTGTGAATCGTTTTGCCTTGGTTAGTTTGTTCCTACATTGAATTTTATTCATCAAAGCCTGTGTTAAGTGTGTATAGAGCTAAACTGAAAAGCAGAGGAGACACGGGAACCCAGCATATCATGTGGGTTTGTGCACTCAATCTGCAACAAAAAAAGTAAGAATTTGGACTATTAATTGCAAATATTTACAAACCTTTGTCTCTCCCTCCCCCAACCACCCATAATTGGAGCGAATTATTGGATGTAATAAATTTGGATTTAAAATTGTGTTGACTAAAAACCAAAATTGAGTAAGATTTGGATCTGACCAACCACCATACCTAAGAGATAGATTCAGATTCAGATTTAATAATGCTAATGAAATCCATTTTAGAAAAAGCTCGATAACGGACCTGAAAACTAACAGTAAATATACGCAAAAATTTCATACACGCGAATTTCAAACTGTTACTCAATTAGTTATATCAGATGAGACTATTGGAAGTAGAACATAGTTACGAAAATGAGATCATAAAGTGACATCATAAGAAAATGTAATGCGATTATCCATGTTCACTTTGTTTTTCACGGTAGAATTATTGTTGTTTTAACGTGTAACGTAGAATAATTTTATGATTCTACAATCAAAATTATGAATTTCATAAACCAAGTATTGTACCTTAGTATTAGAAAATATTTTTAAGTTAGAAATAAGATCAAACTATTTACAATATTTCCAACTGTGATACGCGAAGCGTTATCCGCGTATATAAGTATCGATGTAAAATGTTGAGGCTATATAGGACCTAAGTCCTTTGTCTAATAGAATTACTAATCAATCAATCATTCAATCAGTTTATTTACTACTATAGCGCGAGAGTTTACGGCCTTTCATGACAACGGTCGTGGCATAACTGACTACATACTTTTACATGATAAACCGTCAGAGCTCTCGTAACTACACGCGGGAAATATACATTCGTAATTACAACAAAAACTGTTGCATCTCCACTGAAACTTGATCAGCTGCACACGATGAAATTCCGAACTTTTCTGAATCCGCCTTTAAGTACTCTGGAGAACAGCGTTTGAGGTCAGTAAAAAAGATACTGCGCGCTGCAGGTTACCATAGGCGTCGATAGTAAGCACAACTTGCAGTTTAATGTGTGAGCAGCACTCAGGTACTCCCACTCAGAATATTTTAGCATCAATTTTACCAGTCACAATTTTGTCCAACAGTATTCAGCTAAGTATACTCTTAATCTGTACTGTTAAATATCTTTTCTATGAAAGAATGTGATTCTGTTTTGGCAATTTTGTATCCCAGGTAAGCTGTACAGGGACAGGAATTTTATTGAAAATAGCGGATAACTGTAAATAAAGAAGTTATGTTGTAACCATATATGCTGTAATTTTGAACAGAAAATGTTAAGAATTGAAGTTTCTATAGGTGGAATTCAACTCTGACACTGACAAGGGAGCACCACAGTCTCCGGGTCCAATATTTTTACCAAACTTGTTATAGTTTGCTCTATACCACATACGTATAGACCCATTTCAGGGATTTTGACTAATCCTGTTGGAGTTATGGATACATCAAATTTCAGAAAATACTGATATCCCTAGGTTTTTTCATATTAATGACATTGCTCACTGATTCATCGAGTGGGCTTGTCTAAGCTTCTATACGCATTGTTCACACCAGGATCATGAATTCTCCCTGCATAGCCCCTATCGATAGCATTTTCACTCTTTATCATCATCTAATTTGTCACTAGTTCACATGTTATCTGAAATTCAATAGTAGACGATAAATAGATTATTCAGCTACAGCTGTCCAAAACTCATCATCAACACGTCTCACTCATTGTACATTACTCTTAATGAAATGTTGCATCAGCGCACACTTCTCAACATTACAAATAATAGTATTTGATCACACGCATTACTGAATGAACTTCCAATAAGCCCTTAAATCAGTTGACGAACAATCATTGTTCGTCAACAGGAGGCCCCATTAGTCAAAATCCCTGAAATGGGCCTATACGTATGTGGTATAGAGCACACTAAAACAAGTTTGGTAAAAATATAGGACCCTGAGACTGTGGTGTCTTAGTAAGTTATCGTACAATTGTAGTGTATTTGTGTTATTTGTGCTTGGATACATGTTGTTACTGCTTCAGTATTCATGCGCAGAGTGAAAAGTCGAGAACCATGAGTTTTTTCTATATATTCTATGTTTTACCCTGAATATAATTGTACCGGAATGATTACGAAAGTAAATATTGATAAGTATACGTATCATTGACTCTGTCTATGCGTCTTCCAAGATCAAATGTAACATGGTATCCAGTGACAATATTGAAAGTGCAGTGTAGTACATTAATTAATATCTTGGTTTAGAAGTATTGAACCCTGGGACCATGAGTATACACTCTATTTTTGACCCAAACAAACATCAGTAAAAGTTTTGGTCAAGGTTAGTGATCCGAATCCCAAATGGTCTCCTAGTTAGTCTATACATGAGTAGCTACTTAGGGTAAAATTCCTTTTTTTTGAGGGTTGTAAGCATTTGCTAATGAGTACGAGTAGACCAATTTGAAGATATTTTCCTAATGAATCAAATGTAATTTATTTGGTTGAAAAATATCATGGCGTACAAGTGTCAGTCGATTGATATGTATTGAATACTTCACCAAGCAGTTAGGATCCAATTTATCATAAAATATGGGCAATTAAGGATAACTTTTATTCTTATAAATTTTTTTTTGCAACTATGTTCAGAGTAAATTAGGCAACAAAGTTGATACAAAATTAAAACTTCTAAAATTATGCTATGTGACAACTCTCTCATGTGCAATTGTTGAATTTACTTAGGTAGTTGACTGCGTTTACCAGGTTTAGGCGAGTATGCTGCAGCAAATACATCAATGCACCAATGGTATTTCGGTATGGTGTTGTTGGATGTTGTTCTTGATGGTCACTGGATTCGGAAGTTGTGCTCGAATCCTATCGCATTTCAACTTCTATTGGTGTTGACGTCTGCTTACGCTCAGACATTCGAAAAATTTCCAATATTCTGTTTACATTGTCAGTCTGGTTCAGTTTTATAATACCCTTTTGGAGATCCATATTTACATTTATTCTTAATGCTGTCTTGACTGGTCCGAGATCCTTGAATTTGAACGTGCATGATAGCGATTCTTTAAGGGCCTGGAGGTATGCTGGACTTTTGGTAAATACATATATGTCGTCTGCGTATTGTGTAATGATTATGATTCAATTTTGATGTATAAAGTAGTTTGTGCAGAGATCATGTCCATATTGTTTCAAATTTATGGATATAAATAGTATGTCCGTGAGAAGTAATGTCCATAAAAAGGCTACGTTAAGATATTTCAATGAAAGATTTTTGTTTGAAATATTTCATTGAAACATTTCTATGGCCATTCATCAAGAACCAAATAATCCCAAATAATCCTCTACGAAAGATTCTTGAAATATTTGAGCAACATAGTTTGAAATATTTCATTGAAAGATTTCTGAGATGTTTTTCAAATATTTCAATGACCATTTATCAAGAACCAAAAAATCTCTCATGGAATATTTTTACAAGATTCCAGTGCTGATTCATGAATACCAAAATATTTTTCATGAAAGATTTACTCTAGTCAAAATTTCAGTCTTCTTCAAGAGCCACGTAATAAATCTTTGATCACCGGGATCTTTTCAATGACTCTTCGGTTTGAGAATGCAAAGCAGATCCCCCGCAAAATATATTCTCCAGTTCGACACAAAAATGAGAGTCGAAATTAGAAGATATAGTAATTCAACCAAACACTGGTGTTGGACTCATTAATTATATCCTCGAGTATCATCAGACGTTCAGTTTGACATCTTCCTATTCGCGATGCTGGTATATAGACACAAGCAATCTGTTTTACTTTCGAGAAGCAAAGACGCCATCTGTCGGTAGTCCAAGGTGCAACCATATTGAAATATTTCTGCATTAAGAATTCCCCGCATTTGTCAAATGAGAATCTTTCAGAAAAATGTCTCAGAAATCTTCCACAAATATTTCACAAAATGTTCCAGTAAAATATTTCGGCAGTATTTCACCGCAACGATCGTCATTCCAAAATCTTGCTGTGAAATCTTTCATATATCTTTCAGAAATATTTCACGAAATTTTTCACTGAAATATTTCCTAAATATTCCGTCACAGCCTTTCAATAATCTAACAAAATAATCTTTCAGAAATCTTTCAAGAATATTTCATGGAATGTTTCATTGAATTATTTTGGCAATGTTTCATCAATATTCTATGAAATATTTCCAGTAATGGTTGCAAAAATCTTTCATGAAATGTTTCTGAAAGATTACTGAAATATTTCATTTCGAGATTGGAAAATCCGTTTTTGATGGCTGCACAGAAATATTACAGAAATATTCCAGAAATCTTACACTGAACTTTACGTATTAGAAGGCTGTTAATGTCATAATAGAATACACTGAAATAAAATTTTACAGCTTACGCGAAACACATTCTGAAAGTTGAGAAACGAACACTTGGCGCGTACTTTTCAAAGAAATCGACACTTGGTTGTTGACTGTGCCTTTAGCCACCAATCGAGCCTTGTATTTTTTTATTCTATCGGCTTGTGGTTTTTCTTCAAACACCCATTTGCAGTGGACGATCTCCGCCCCTGTCGGAGGATCTGTCAGTGTCCAAACATGATTTGTCATCGCATTGCTTCTTTCCAATTCTTTTTTGTGGATCATTTGAACTATCTAATGTTCTATCTAAATCTATATCTCGGGACAAGGTGTTTGTATCGTTAGATTTCCGGGATCAATTGATCTCTCGGTAACCTTTTTGGTTTTTTTTTAATTATTCTGAATGACAACGTTCGATGAGCACTGAGAAGAATCTTCGCCTTTTGAATTATCGTTTTCCGCAGGAAAGAACACTGAGGTTTTGGGTGTATTTAACGGTTTTTGGTTCGAAGAAAACTACATCGCGTGACACAAGTACACGTTTCCTGTCGGTGTCCAATATTCTATATCCCTTTTGATTTGGTAAATATCCGACAAAAATGTCATCATTGGCTTTTGGATCCATTTTTGTTTTTAATTGCTAAAGAATGTGTATGAGTGCGTTTAATCTAAATATACTTATGTGCGACAAGTTAGGTTTTTTGCCCGTCCAAATTTCCTATGGAGTTTTTCCATTCAGGACTGCTTTGGGTGAGCGATTGGCTATGTATGCTGCAGTTGCGACTGCTTTTGCCCACTGTGCTTCAGGCAATTTGGATTCAATTAGCATACAACGGGCTTTATCACACAAGGTCCTGTTGGCTCTTTCGGCTCTGCCATTTTGCTGTGGATTATAAGCCACTGAAGTTTGGTGCTAGATACCTGTTTTATTGAGAATTCTTTGTAAAGTCTCGTTTCCATGTCCCTCACCCTTGTCAGATCTCAACACTTCAATTTTATATCTGGTTTCAGTTTCAACTTTATTTTTTGAAGAGTTGAAAGAATTGTGGCACTTTACTTTTGTGTTACAAGAAATTAACAAGAGCCTAAGATACATAAAGCCGATACATATTGAATGTACTCTGAATTCGGCACTCACGTGTACAGAAGACTCGAGCCCGAGCGCGTGGAAGCAGCGCGGCGCAACCTTTCATGTTCACTACTCAATTCCTCGAGAATAACGGAATAGTCCTATTTTTTTACATCAACGTAAAAAAAGGTTAGCTTTCGATCTAGACTATTAAAAAAAATCTAAAAAAACAGGGTTTTGAGATATGGCATGTTTTATGTTTTTTTTTCTGGGAAAACGTGAAAATTTTGGAAAACTAAATTCACTATTGGAAAGCTGACAAAAAACTACATTGATATCATATCCGACATCATTTAGATATTGGTCTAATAGAGTCGAAAACAAGCGTCGGAAACGCGAGGTTTTAGCGTCCGCGCGCAAGCTCTGGAGAGTTGATGTGATATAGATATAGGTATACTCGCGGCCAACTGGCGCTAAGGCCGCTTCGCCACCGCTTGGTCGAACGCGAGGACGCTCGTCGCTACTCGCCGATCTCGGCGTACTTCGCGTGAACTCCGGCCTCAGCGTTGCGCATCGCGCGCGGTTCCCCCATTCCCCTAACTGCCGCCTTCTCCGAGAATGCAACAAAAAGCGAGTTTCTCTGAACGCGGGGAAGGCGCTTTCTCACGAAGCCGCTACTTCCTTCCCGCGACCCCAACCGTCTTTCTCACTGAATTCCAGCCACGCTCTCCACGATCCTGAGAATATTTTTTATCGATTTCGTGCTGCCCGGGGACTCGACCACGCTGTAGCCTGTAAGCCCGATCGTTGCGTAGATGCGTTTTCATCCGGCGGCAAACTCGCAACGATCCCGTCCAACTCTCGACGATCGCTAATGATTCTGTCTCCCCGATGTCTCAAAAGCGCACACTCTACACACACTGCCACCGCGAACACCGCAGACACCGCCTCCGTTAGCCCGTATACACTAATTCGCTACGCGCATGACACCCACAACTCTACCTGGCTTAGCGATGGCGACGACGACGACGACCGGTCCTCCTCGGTAACGGCGGCTGCGATCCTCCACAGCTCGCTGTCCTCCACTGCTGCATCCTCCAACCATGACGTCCTTGACGCAAACGGTGACCTCGACTGCAACGATGACCTCGACGACAACGACAACCAACCACGACAACGACAGCTCTAACGGCAACAACTGCGCAAACGACCAAAACACGAGATCCGAGTGCGCCAAACCTCGCATTTTCCTTGTTATTCCTTTCGCTCCTATTAGTTTATCTCGATTTACATCTCACCGATCTTCTCCATTCTCGCTACTCAAAAATATCCCTCCACACTCTCTTCCATGCCCATTCAACATTCTCTAATACAACAATTATACGCCTTCGCGAGCACCTCCGCTCGTACCGCTACTCATCACTGATTCGCTCACTCGCTCGTCAGCGGCCTTAGCCACGTTCGATGCTCCCGTCGAATCGAATCAGACCATCCATAAAGTATTGTTGCATGCTGCAAACTAGCGCATAAAAGAAAGAAAAATTGCAGTGCACCTAAACCAATTGCAACTGCCATGAACGCGCATCTTTCACAGCCGCAGCTAACATACACAAGCAGCGAGAGCTCTGGGCAGTGCCGCGCATGGCCATGCAGACTAGCGCATAAAAGAAAGAAAAATTGCAGTGCACCTAAACCAATTGCAACTGCCATGAACGCGCATCTTTCACAGCCGCAGCTAACATACACAAGCAGCGAGAGCTCTGGGCAGTACCGCGCATGGCCATGCAGAGTACCGCTGGGACACAAGCCGCGAGCATGCAGTACACGATTCTAGGGAAGTGCAGTGCACGGCGGTGCACTGTTTCACTGTACGCCATCAGTGAGCGTGCTCGCAGGCACCGTCCAGTATAGTGCGAAGTTTTTTTTATGCAGGATCTCCTGCAGGCTCTCCGCTTCCTCAAGATGGGCCGCCTCGAAGGTGGTGACATTCTTAAAGGCAATCCGCTATTCGGCCTCCAAAGTGGCGTTCACACCCCATAGCTTGTCGAGCCGGGCCATGAGAGCTGTCCATTCGTGCGTGGTCGTAGGCGGGCTTTGGCCGCCGCAGCCCGCGGGCTGAGTGGGGCAGGCTTTCATGGCTTGCTTTGCTGTGGGAGTGACCGGTGGTTTCGCTGGCCTGGTCCTCCTTGTTTTGGAATGAATTCTGACATAAAAGTGTCGTCCAATGATACTATATTTGTTGTCTTTGTGCTTGGATACATGTTGTTATTGCTTCAGTATCCAAGCACAGTGTGAAAAGTCGATTATCGTTAATTTTTTCATATATTTCATGTTTTACTTCATGTGAATAAGACATGGAAGTAAGATTCATTGAGTATACATGTAATTCACTCTTTCTGTATATTTTTTGAAATAAAATGTGGGAATGTGATGTGGTGTTCAGTGAAAACAGTGAAAGTGCAGTGAAGTGAAGGAAATATGTCTCAGATGACATATTGTCATTTTTTTGGTTATTTTGATAATTTCTGTGCATCTTTATGAAGCATAGTAATGTGAGTCAATCATAATCACATGGATCATGTTGTTTTCAGTGTTTCCAGGGTATATAAAGAGATGCGTCAAAATTGATTTGCTGTGGGAAGTGTGAATAATTGAAATAGCTTGTACGTGCTAATAATGATAAAAATAGCGATTTAGCCAGGCTCGCATAGAGCCATAAGTCAAGTAATTGGGAGCGTTAGACTGAATGGCTGCACCGGTTATCTCCAAATATACCCAGGAACAAGTTCTGGCAGTTCGATCAAGAATAGGCACCCGAAGATGACCTCTCCTAGTGAGTCTAGCGAGTATCTGACTACGATGAATACAAAATACTCATATAAATTAGACACTGTACGCTACATTAACTATACAGATGTTGATAGCAGGAGAGTGCGCGAAAGAGTAAGCACGAGCGAATTTCGTCTGCCTTCCGTGCTGATGCAGCTCGCCCGCGGCGGTCGCTCGTGTATCTCTGTGAATCGTTATTGGTTTTTTAATATATACTCAGACCTCGTAGAGATTGTTCAGTTCGTGTATATAACTGTGTAGAAATGTGCTGGACACGTTCGCTACACTATTTCTGTTCTCGCGCATATTTTTTTTGTAAGTACTCGGAAAGTGGGGAAGTGGGGGAAGAAGTTGAGGCTAAGTGCCTTAAAAAATCGATTCTTTGAACAAAGCCGCGGAGCGAAATACGTGGTATTGCGTGCGGACAGTTATCCAACTGGGGCTTTGATTCTTCTTTTACGGAATGTCTAGACTTTCATAGACCAAACTGAAGCATTTGTAGAGAATATTCCTTAAATGAAAAAGAAAGAATGCATACACCATGTACAGAAAAGAATGGGTACTAGTTTGAGAAATTTAGTGGAAAAAACTACAGGTCCTAGCTCGAAAGGCAAGTTAACTGGTAAATCGATCGACAAGTTAACAATATATATTACGGCCTTGCAATAAGGAGGAACTGCAATTCAACAGCAGTTATGAACAAAGCAATCTGGGACACTTTATATCACTTGTCATCGACCAACGAGTAGCCTCAACATCAGTTATGCATGGAGGGTCCAAAATCATGGTGCTCTTGATAAGCTGAAAAAGCGAAGGGTGGAGATATGGCAAACTTCCAGCATGATCCTCCTATGTCGAATGAAGTGTTCGAAGCTATCAAGTCAATATACAAAGAGCTGAGCAGAGACGAACTTCTCATACGATGTTTACGTGGATTCACACAAAACTCGAGTGAAAGTTTGAATTTAGTTGTGTGGTCAATGGCACCTAAGCACGTTTCCAGTGGCAAAACTGTACTTGATGTGGTATTTTTTTTGCTGTTTTATATTTCAACGATAGATTTAATGTAATTCTGCAGTGATGGACCAATTGGGCATCACTGAGCTCTATATTTTTTCGTTATATACTTCTTTTGGCATAAATCGCAGGGATAGACAACTTCCTGGATTGCTTTTCGTAATTTAAACGCACAGAATTTTTCACCCATCATTTTTTCGAGCTTTTTACATCCGATATGTCCGTAATGTTCATGTAACTCGAATATGAACGGTTTTAACAATTCTGTAGGTACGACGACCTTTTTTCCATCTTGGGTTAGCTTTTTATACAGTAGATCTCCCTGTAATTCGTATCTTCGAACTGTGTTTGGATGATTATTTTTTAATCTCTCAATGATCGCAGCGATACGGGGATCTCTTCGTTGTTCTTCTTTTATATTTTGAAATCTCTTTTTCACTGATTTTTGCGTATTGCCCGAAGTAACTTTACGAATATTTATATCGGGATCGCATTTAACCGGTGAATTTTCAGCTCTGCTGCGGTAATCTGCAGCAGTATTCTTATTTCCTGGTATATATTCAGGAATGAGGTTGAAATCTTGGATCGCCAATGTCCAGCGACGGAGCCTCGAATTCGTGAATCTGCAGTTCATGAGAAACTTCAGCGCTTCGTGGTCTGTACGCAGATATATTTTCTTAGCGCCTTTCAAATAGCTTTCCAATCTTTCAATGCCCCACACGATAGCCAGTAACTCTTTTTCAGTTGTAAAGTAATTCTTTTCGGCCTCTTTTAATACTCGGCTTACACAAGTTATAATTTCTTCATCGCCGTCATCATTTTTCTGGGACAGAATTGCTGCTATGGCGAATCCACTCGCATCGGTAGTTAAAATATACGGTTTTTCAGGATCAGCGGATTTAAGAACTACTTTTTCAATGAATATTCTTTTTACTCGTTCAAATATAGCCTCAAGTTCATCATTCCATATGAAATTTTTTCTTTTCTTTAGTAATTCATACAATGGTGCGGTTTCGTGAGCGCTATTTTTTACGAACTTCGTATAAAAATTGATAAATCCGAGAAATCGTTCTAAATCTTTGATTGATTTCGGACGCTCTGCGTCTCTGATTTTCTCGATTTTACAATCTTGTTGTTTTAAACCTTCTTTGGACAAAACGTGGCCTAGGAATTCTACCTGTTTGCACACGAATTGCGATTTTTTAAAACTTATCGTCATGTTACGTTTAATCATGCTTTGGAATAATTTTTCCATATGTTGTAAATGATCGTTAAACTCTTTAGATAAGACGAGGAGATCATCGATGAAAGCAAAAATAAATTCCCAAAATTCTTTTATAACTCCATCTAATCCTCTCAATAAAGCTGCACTGCTTGTCTTGATTCCGAATGCGGCGACGCAGAACTCATAGACTTGTCCGTCAATCATAAAAGCAGTATATTTCATGCTCTCTTCAGCAAGTGGGATCTGCCAGAAGCTACTGGTCAGATCCAGGCTGCTTATGATGCCAATCTCTTTACATCGTTTGAGTACTTCTTCAACTCCTGGCGATGCTTCGTGATCATCTTCAAGCCTTTCGTTTAGCTTCCTTGCATCTAGGCAAACTCTGATCGAACCATCCTTTTTCTTCACTATTGTGATTGCATTTATATAAGGGCTATTGGAACGTCGTATTATTTTCAATTGAATCATTCGCCTTATTTCAGCTCTCACTTGTTCTCGGTAGCATAATGGGATTGGGTATTGCTTAGCGAAAAACGGTTTCTCATCTTTTAATTTCAATTTGTGCGTATATGAATTCACTAATCCAGGTTGTTTGCGAAATACTTCACGGTTTTTCCAGATCAAATTATGCAATTGTTCGCGTTGCATATCACTGATGCCAACGCAATTGCTCAGCTTTGAGTTGATTTCTCTGTGAGTTATGTGAATCTCTGAGTCGATACTATCTGTAATATTGGCATACTCAATGCGGTTACACAGATACGTATCTCCTTCTGTCGATTCGTCTGTCACGATCGTAACGTCTTTGTAGGAAATTTTACCAATTTCTTGGTTATCCGTAAATGAAATTTCATTACTCGCTGTATCGATTAGCATTTTCAACGCTTTAATTAAGTCGTACCCAATAATGCAATCCCTTGTTAATTTAGGAATCATTATGAATACAGTTTGTATTGTTATTCCACCGATTTTCAACTGCATGAGTGCTTGAAATTTTAACCTTGACGACTTATGTCCCATTGCGCCTTTTATAATTTTTCCCGTAATGGGTAATACTTTACAGTGCTTGAAAAAGTCTTTATTGGTAACGTAGAATTCTTCCGAGATACATGTCGCCTCGCTTCCAGTATCAACTAGTGCGTTTACTTCGCAACTTTCTAATGATACTGCGATTTCGGGACAATGCCAGTGCTCGACGTTTGTTCCGCATGGATTGATATCCCACGTCAAATCCTCACGATTGATTATCGAACAGTTACAACATTTAATTTCTTTTTGAATTAAATCGTTTTCAGTTGCACTATGTTCTTCCTTCAATGGAACACGATCCGAGTTGCATAGTGCAACTAATGTTCGTTTCCCGTCGGAGTATTAGTAGTAGCCGTGGGTTTTTTTGAAAGACTGATTTGACTTAAATCATTCAGTTCTTTATCGCTTTGTTTCATTTTTTCGCGAAATTCTTTTGAATGTCCGACTTCATTATTCTTCATTATTCTTCTATTTTTGCCATTTTTCGGCGATTTTTGAAGAATCGTCTCTTTCTCAATCGTAGTTGAACGTACGTTCGTCGACTGATTAGGCTTTGTTGTCGCTTCGTTTGAGCGATTTGCATTTCGTTGACGATATAATTCGGTTTCATTGTCGAATTCTTGTAATACTCTTAAAAATCAATTTTTATTTTCAATACGCTGAGCGATAATCGTGTTGCGAACTTCTCGATTAAATTGATATGACATTTTTTGAATCAATTCATGATCGCTGCACTCATATTCAAGCTCTTTTACGATGTTGAATAAATTCGTTGCATAGCTCACTCTAGTTCCATTTTGTGAATAGTTGTATTGGCCAAACTCAACTTTTCTTCGTAAGGCTCTTTGAGTAGTTACGTTCCAAAATCGATCTCTGAATTTCGCTTCAAATGCATCAATATCGTTGATTTCGTTTTCCAACATATACCACCATTCTCTAGCACTTTCCTCAAGTGACTGGGAAAGAATACAACGTAATTCAGTAGGACTGGGATTTGTGACTTCAATATACTTTTCAATTTCGTTTAAAAATCGTATAGGTCGATCTTTTTCACCGCCTTTGAACTTAGGTAACGTGAGATGCAAGTTCCTTGGTCGATCGTTGCATGTCGAATTGGCAATGCCTGGGTAGTGTACTTGTAAATCACGAACCGTTTTCTCAAGATTTTGCAGATCATTTCCTTGGTCGTCGGCAAGTTTCCTGATATTATTCCGGCATTGGTCGTTAACATCTTCGATGTCTCGTTCCAATCCTTGTATACAATCTTGGATATCATTGGTTCGTTGTACAAGCACGTCTCCCAGGTTCACGAGCGTCTCCTGTTTTGCGTTGATTGCGGTTATGCTCGACTTGATATACTTGAACTGTGCTCCGAAGGTCTCGTGTATCTCTCCGATGATCTCGTTTTTCAATTGCAATCTGAAACTCTGCATGAGAGTAGAGAATTTCTCTTTCTCAGCATCGCGTTCTTCTACGTCCCGATCATCTTTGTCGGCAACACTTCCGGCTGTCCAGAGAGCGTCGAACGCTTGTTCGAGTTTCTCGTTATGAGCTCTTATCCGCGTGATTTGATCAGAGACTGCGTTAATTCCTTCTTCCAAAGATGATTGATTCTTCAATAATTCTTCGTTGGCCTCCTTTACATCCCGAGCCAGCTGATGATGATTTATTTCCAACTGCGTTAGCTTTTCATCCATTATAACGCTGCTGTTTCCAATTCCGCGCACTCTAGTCATCAAAAGAGTCTCCCACTTGACACGTTTCTTCTCAGCCATTTTTCTATTGCTAGATTTTTCGGCGAGTTTTTCTTCGTCCATTAGCTGTGCGAAGGAACTGTCGAGCAGATGCTCTGCTTCTATTTGCAATCTTGTGCGTGGCATTGTGGATTGTTAATCAACCTTAATCGATAAACGTATAAAGACAACCGATACTTTCGAACGTAAACTAGAATACAATTAGCGATTACAATAAGTATATCTCCGTGACCGCAAGAATTCTCCGAGTCTGACACATCACAATCAATTATCACGCTTAATAATTATCGAAAAATAACATTGCAATATTAATTCAAACTATCGCTCGCTCACATAAATAAATTACATAAATACGCTATATTTATTCAATACTATTTGATTTAATACGAGTTAACATTGCAATAATTTTTTAATACAATATAATTGATAATATGCTTATGTACTATTGATTCGATACAAAAAAGAATGACGCGAGTCACCGGAGTGCAATATCAATCCGTCCTGTCACGGTCGCCAAAAAATGTAACGTTCACGTTTATTCGTTTAGTCTATGTTAGCTCGTGAACGCACTGACACGGTCGCCAGATGCTTAAAGCGCATCAAACTGTCTTCGAAAAAAGGCCATTGCAAATTCTTTAGATTCAGTGACTGTTAAATATCGATAAATTCGCGTTTTACTCTAATTTGTAATCAAAATTTCAAAATTCAAAATTCTTTTTAAGTTGTATATAAATTCATATTGGCCATAAGAAAATATTATATTAATTAATTGAATCCCGGCGCGAACTCGAGAAACCCTGTACTACGCTCACGACCGCACTCCTACCCGACACGATGCAGGTAGAACCTTGGACGTTATGCGTAATTTGTACAGAGGAGCTATGATCGCACTCTCATCCGACACGATGCAGATGAGACCTTGATCATCGCTACACTCCCGAGTAATGAAAAGAATAAATTTAATTTGACGATTACGCCCGACGAGCCTTAGGATCCTTGCACTACGCGTATAGTCGCACTCCAACTCGACACTATGCAAGAAGGACCTTGACTATGGTGCGCAATTCGTGTGCAAGTGAGCCACGATCGCACTCTTATCCGACACTATGCAGATAAGACCTTGATCGCTACTACACTCCTTTGGCTTTGTTGATTCGACATGAAAATAATTTCTTATATTGATTTTACATTGATGATAATTGAAAAAGCATGAGTTATGGAAACATAAATAATTAATTTATTTAATGATCATCATACATATTCAAAGCTTGAACATGTCGCACGACCCGAAAGGAACCGTTAGACATAGTGAGCGAGGCTCGTGTATGTCATAGCGCGATGTGTTCGCTTCAGCGGCCGGCGCAATAATGCATGCGGAGCTCGGAATGGCTCCACTTATATAGGGAATGGTCGTATCGAGTTGTGCGACTTGTTCTACAAATCTTGTGGATAGTATTGATTATTTACAAATTTCTCAAACAGTGTGCACATCGTTGATACCTGTAGTATTGCACACTGTTTCGCTTTTTCACAATTATCGATTAATTCGCAACGAAATTCCGAGAACAGCGCACCGACGGATTTCGCACTGCCTAGCGTGTCGTCTTGTTCGCGACTTTTAGAAATGGAACAATGAGTTATTTTACAATATCTCAACAGTGTGCACATCCCAATTAGTTATACTATTGCACACTGTTGCGATCTTTGCGATGTGAATAATTTTTCTCGGTTGAAAATCGCGAACAACGTGTACTTTCACGATTTTCATCAATATGATTCTTATTCGCGACTTTGCGTCGAATTCGCTCGCGCACAAAAGAATTACTTCAACAGATTAGGTAAATCTACTCGTGAACTTGTGCACACTTTTGCGATTCCAACCAAAAATCATAAATAACTTTAATTTTAATGATATACGTATCACGCCATACAACTACGCTAAATCAAATTCCGGTTTGGCGTTTTATTCGCAAACGAAAGCTTAGATCGATTTGTTATCGATCTCAATTTATTAAAATACGGATGCTAATGTGCATACAAATTCGCTTTTTCCCAATTTTGAATAAATAATTACATTAATTGAACAAACAAATGAACACGCATGTATATGCATATATACACCTATGTATAGATATATATACACATGTCCTGGGGTTACAGTATCTTGAAAAGGTATTGCCAAAATACAAAGGGGGCTTTTTTATCAAAATTGCTTTTCTTTTTAGAGAATCTAATTGAACGAAGTCGGTCATTTACACATGATTCTATGAAATCCTGTGAGTAATCGTTCTCCAATAATATTCTTTTAACTTTATCAATATTGTCATTATGAAAACTTTTATCTGAGAGTAAAACTGATCTTTATATCAAATTGAAAATAATGTTACGTTTTTGTTGAATTTTATAGTTCGAATTAAAATTTAGCAATCTAACAAAACATGATTATTCTTTATACCAATCAATAATTAATTTATTGTTAGCTTTGATAATTGTTGTATCAAAGAATTTGAGCATCGTTTGCAAGGACGATGGGACGTCAATGTGTTCGCAGACCACTGGTGGATAATGAAAAGGGAAGTAAATCAAAAATCTGGAAAGAAACGACGACGCAATCCATTGCATCGCTCATTCGAAGACAAACTTGTTCGAAAAGGTAAACGTATGTGAACTCTGGACAAGATATTTTTCACTGATTCAGGGTCTGTATGAATTTTCTCAGATTTTTCCTCCGCTTTCCTTCGAATAACCTTGAAATAGACTTTCAAGGTCAAATACAAAGACACTATTTGATTCCTCGGATTAAAATCTACAACTTTTGTCAGAAGTCATTTGTTCAAAATCTCTTAATACAGACGAGATTCAATGTCGAAAGCGGACAAGAAAGCTCAACCTTAGGGTGAACTCTGAAGGTCATTATAAAATATATTAAAAATTACATTCAAACGTAGAATTTCCCGCTTGTTCAGAATCCGGGGTCAAAAAAAATCTACCCCCCCAAAAACTTACGTATGAATTTTTCCCAATTTTCCCACCGCATTCCCTCGATTTGGCCTTCAAATAACCTTGTAACATACTTGAAAACCCCCCATTCTGAATTCAAATTCGGAAACAGCGATCAAGAATATATCGGACTAGCATAGTTATAGAACCAGTTGAGGTTACTTATTTTTTTTTTGTGGGCCTGTGTTCTCTTTCGGTCTTTATAATTTTAAATTCTTCCAAATTCTCATTATAACATTCTTCCGAAATAACCGTAACATAAGTGCTAAAGGAGTGTGGGTCGAGAAGACTGGACGACTGGGATGTAAAACAATTCACACAAACACAATGTCACTCTTTACTCTGGATCTTTTATTGAAAGGGCCTTTGCTGCGCTCGAAGGCTAACAGTGAAGTGACGCATGCATGCCATAGTCCCATGCGCCGGGGCATAAGCGTGGGGGTGAGAGTATGAGGGAGAGAACAGCCGTATATTCGGCAAAGCTTTTCACAATAAAACCATTTATACATACATTCATAAACATCGGATTACTTTCCGTGTCTTTGTTGTTTATTACCTGCTTATCAACAAATTCCTTTCTGTCATACCCTTCTATGAACAGAGCTCCATTCTTGCTTTTTGACCACTGTGCAATTTCATTCGTCAATTTTTCGTCATCAGTTCGTTCACTGTTGCCCGCTGCCTCATGATCGTGATGCATCAGCTGTACTCGTTGCTGCTCTCGATTCCCTCGCTTCTGGCTTTTGCAAATTTGCTTTAAGCGTCCTTTCCCGCCACATCCATTGCAAGTATATTCTTTGAATCTGCACTCTATGCTTTTGTGATTTGGCTATCCGCAATAGTAACAAACAATTCCTTCATGATTCTTGTTTTAGACATTTTTTCTATAGTCAGGTTGTCCTGGACGCCGTGGGCCTCGGTCTGGCTGCCGCTCCGGTTGTACTGTGCTTTTCTTCTTCCAATCTGGACGCTAGTATGTACTTTTTAGCGCAAACACTTCTCTTTTTGGTTCTTCACTTTGTAGTATAATTTACGTAACACATGCATTTTTTCTACTGTTCCATGAGATACTGCTTCTTTATAAGGAACTTCGGAGGTCAAGTTCTTTCTTTTTGAATAATGCCACTCTAGTGTCAAAGCTCCTTAGACCACAAACAAATTGGTCTCGCAAAGCTGTATTTGAATTCTCTTCAAAATCGCAGCTTAGTGCTAATTTATATAATCTTGCTGAAAAATTAGCCACTGACTCTGATATTTCTTGTCTAGTCATATTTAAATTACATTTCTCAATCACTTTCGATGGTTTTGGGCTTAGATGTCCATTCATAATTTACACAATAATCTTGTACGTTTTTTCACTAATTTTGCCTGTTGATACTAGTTACTTTGCTGGTTTGAAAGTTTCTGTGACTACTTGCACCAGTAAATAAGCTTTTTTCTTTTCCTCTTCGATGTCCTTCGCATTATGCAGCAAAAATTCGATTCGCGGTTCCATTTCGCTCTTTTGAATACGATTTTGCTTTCTCAAAGAGAAAGCTTTGTAACGGGGTAAAAATCGACCCACCGAATCGGACTTCGGGACCTCGATTTTCGTAATCTACGGGTCGAAAAACATGGAAATCCGAAAATGTCTGTATGTATGTACGTACGTACGTACGTACGTACGTGCACTTTTTTGTCCTACGATAACTCTCGAAGGAATTGTCCGATCGTCCTGAAATTTTGCACACAGGTTAGTCGCCGCAAAATCTCGGTCGAGTTCAATTTTCAGCCAATTCCGTTGTTTATTTCTTTAGCAACCGTTGCTAACGTGTTTTTGATAAAAGCTTCAAAAATCATCATCAATGCACGATGGGTCTCCAATTTTTTCGACGATCGATGAGAATCGATAAGACATTCATTTTGGAACAACCATTGTTTATTCTCCTAGCAACCGTTGCTATGGAGATACAAAATTCAGCTTCAGACTGACTTTTTTTGTCGTACGATGACTTTGGAAGGAATAGTCCGATCGTCCTGAAATTTTGCACACAGGTCGGTCTCCGAAAGATGTAAATGTGTTTAGCAGCATCCGTTGTTTATTTCCATGGCAACCGTTGCTATCGTGTTTTTGATAAGTTCCCATATAATTCATGATAAATGATCATTTGGGTTCGTATATTTATGGGATTCTGTAAGAATCAAAGAGAGATTTCCCGTAGAAACCATTGTTGATGTCTTTAGCAACCGTTGTTTATATCCCTTGCAACCGTAACTAGGGAATGGGAAAAGTCAGTTGGAGGTTCATTTTTGGAACTGTTGATGACTAAGAAGTAAGAACATCGAAGCTCCGACATTTACCATAGCAACCATTGTTTACGTCCTTAGCAACCGTTACTATGGAGTGGGAAAAGTCAGTTGGAGGTCCATTTTCGGAACTGTTGATGACTAAGAAGTAATAACGTCGAAGCTCCGACATTTACCATAGCAACCATTGTTTACGTCCTTAGCAACCGTTACTATGGAGTGGGAAAAGTCTGTTGGAGGTCCATTTTCGGAACTGTTGATGACTAAGAAGTAATAACGTCGAAGCTCCGATATTTACCATAGCAACCGTTGTTTACGTCCTTAGCAACCGTTACTATGGAGTGGGAAAAGTCAGTTGGAGGTCCATTTTCGGAACTGTTGATGACTAAGAAGTAATAACGTCGAAGCTCCGATATTTACCATAGCAACCGTTGTTTACGTCCTTAGCAACCGTTACTATGGAGTGGGAAAAGTCAGTTAGAGGTCCATTTTCGGAACTGTTGACGACTAAGAAGTAAGAACACCGAAGCTCGGATATTTACCATAGCAACCGTTACTATGGAGTGGAGGAAATAAGTTAGAGGTTCATTTTGCTTTCTCAAAGAGTGGTGATTAATGCAAATTGAGGTTCAATTGCAATACTTTGAGAAAGCATACTGCTGAGGCACTTGGCAGCGGTTTTTTCTTCTTCAACGCTTTCGCTGTATTCAACCTTTCGAAGTTCTTCTTCCTGTTCAACAATTGACACGTCCTTACTTGCCGCTTTCAATTTCTCTTGATAATCTCCTGTAAGTTTTGCTTTCTCAAAGAGAAAGCTTTGTAATGGGGCAAAAATCGACTCACCGAATCATACCTTGGGACCTCGATTTTCGTAATCTACGGGTCGAAAAACATGAAAATCTAGAAGTGTCTGTATGTATGTATGTATGTATATATGTATGTGTGTGCGTCCCGTTTTTTTTTTCATCCACGATAACTCACGAAGAAATAGTCCGAACGTTTTGAAATTTTGCCCACAGGTTAGTCGCAATAAAATCTCGGCCAAGTTTAATTTTCAGAAAAATCCGTCGGTTATTTTCCTAGGAACCGTTTCTAACGTATTTTCTTACAAATCTTCATAAGTGCTCATTGGGACCATGAGTCAATGAGAATCGATGAGAATCAATGAGATATTACCCATAGCAACCACTGGTGATATCCTTGGCAACTGTTTGTTTACATCCCTAGCAACCATTGCTTCGAAAGCCGGAAAATCAGTTTTGAGCCACATTCGATGGCCAAGGACACTGAATTGTTATGTTTGCTCCATAGCAACCGTTGTTTACCTCCCTAGCAACCGTTACGATGGTTAGATATGATCAATTTATTACGCATTTCCATCATTTTCGACAGCAAACCACACAAAATCTTCCTAATTAGCTCTTTAGCAACCGTTGCTAAGGAGAAGAAAAATTCATCTAAGTTTTGTTTCGTGGGTGATGTTGAAGCCTCTTTGAGAGAGCATACTGCTAAGGCACTTGGCAGCGATTCTTCTGCTACACCTTTCTGCAGATGTACATCACTTGACACGTTTGCACCATCCTGCGGCTTCAAGTCACTTTTTCACTATTTTTCCGAACATACTAGTCGTAATTGTAATGTCTTGATCGTGGGTAAGGTTTATTTTAATAATCCGTCTCGATATGATCAGAGGATATTAGTTTATTAGAGTCTTACAATAATATACATGCTCAATGCGCAGCTAGAAGGCAACTGCTGCTGGTGTGGGCGCGCCGAGGCTCACCGCCTGAAATGTGTTGACTCGTCAGTCACATGCATACACCACAGCAATTTCATGAACTTCGGCTTTCCCATAGGTTTCTTGCAGGAATCTAGCGATTTCGTTAAAATCTAATAAGTACTCGTGGGAATTTTCTTTAACTATATTTTTTACTGATTCCAGTTCGGACTGTATTTCGTCAAATGATTTCTTTGTGGTTTACTTTTTTATTTTTTTTTTTTATTATTCTGGAGTTTGAATCTTTTGTCATGTTAGAAGAAACATACGACCTTGGCCGCTGGCTTTTCGAAACAGCGAGCGGAGGTATTAACTCATTTTGTTGATATTTAAATCCCTTGAAGTATCTTGAGATTCATTTGGGACGGCCTTGCTTTCTATCGATTTGGTATTCAGTATCTGTACATTTGTATGGTTACCATTTCGACTAGTTTTTTTGGTTAGATGAGTATTTGTCTAGTTTACTGGTCGTTATTCTTACAAAATTTAGCTGTATGTTCTTCTTTACAAATGAAACGACAATTGTCCGGCAGTTTAGAAATGTCTTTCGGTTCGATGTACATACTGCGAAGGTTCGAAGTAATTTGAATTTCTTTTTGACCCGTAGGGGAAAGAGGCATGTATATTTGAAAATAAATTGGATCTATTCCTTTGTATAATATTAAACTCAAAATGAATCGACTTGTGAACTTGTCCACACTGTTGCGATTTTAACCAAAACTGATGAATAATTTTAATTTTATCGATATATATATTACGCCATGTAACTACGCCAAATCAAATTCCGGTTCGGCGTTTTATTCGCAGACCAAAGCTTGGATCGACTCTCTTTCCGTCTCAGTTTATCAAGATATATTCTAGTGTGCATACTGTTTTGATTCTTCGCATTTTTAAATAATAATTACAATCATCAACAGAAAAGTAAATACGTATATATACATTATACATATATACATATATACACATGTCTTGGGGTTACAAATACTCTTCTCTGCGCACCGGGGCATCTTCTTTTATAATCGTCGTAACGTTACTCAAGCTGGAGCCCCTGCAAATGCGCAAATCGCGGGCGCGAGGTGGTGGCGGTGGCGTTCCATAATCCATAATCTCCCGTTCGCTGCGTCACACTCGTGGATCTTATTCTAAGAAGCGCGCTCGCTTCTTCACACGGCTCAGTGACCTATCCCGACTCTCTGTTGTTCGCTTAGCTACAATACATTATACATCTTACTATATAGTTAGGGGGCGAGCCTACCTTCCCGTGA
The DNA here is from genome assembly GCA_020882685.1 of Aphelinus atriplicis. Lineage (NCBI taxonomy): Eukaryota > Metazoa > Arthropoda > Insecta > Hymenoptera > Aphelinidae > Aphelinus > Aphelinus atriplicis. The sequence continues at coordinate 31,797,489 of CM037073.1, forward strand.
GGAATCAAAACCCCCCGGACAAAACCTAGTGATTCCATAGTAGTTTTTCCTGTAGATTCCGAATATGCTAGTCCCGAATTCGTAGGAGGCGCACAAATCGTCATTTTTTCACAAAAACTTAAAAATAGTTTTTTTATTCCGGACAAATTTTTTTCTTGAAATTCAATTAATTTTGAAAAGAAAATCTCGTAGCAAGTATATCCGAAAACTCTTCTCCTTCCAAGCTATGAATTTTCAAAAGTTTAAAAATCAGCATTTTTAGTAGTTTTCTGTGCTTCCTATTGCAGTGAATAATGAATCATTCACCTTGGAATAATTTTTTTCTTAAATTTCAACTATTTTTCAGAAGAAAAGTTCCCTAAGGCCAAATCCAAAAACCTCTTCATATTTGGATTATGAATTTTTGAAAATTATACAATTGTTCATGTAGCCGTTGTATCACGCTGCAGTGGGCTTACCTTCCCGAGGGGAGTCAAAATCTCCCTGACAAATCAGTAATTCTCTAGTAGTTTTTCACGTGCTCTAATAATCCCCCCCCCCCCGACAAAACAGTGATTATATAGTAGTGTTTCCTGTGGAATCCAAATATGCTACGACACAATCACTCATATGAGTTTATTTCTGAAAACCAGTTTGAATTTTCGCGCTATTACTACATTTCATTAAACCGGAAGAGCGGTGAATATCGGTGAACTGAGTTATGAATTCTCTGTAATTGCACATGTAAAGTATGCTCTACATCAGATTGTTGCTGTGTCAAAAATGAAATAGCTTGTTGCTCTTATTGTTCATGTAAAAAGCAGGGCACTTGTAAAAATAAATATAGTGTGTCGCAATAAGAATCAGAAAAACAATGAAAAGAATGGTGCTATGTGTGAAAATTATTTGTTTTCACTCATTTTGAAAAGTAAGAAAATCACTTTTTTCAGGAAAAATATACGATCTAAGAATTTTTGCGTCTTTGTCGAATTTGGGACTAGCATATTTGGATTCCACAGAAAAAAGCTACTAGGGAATCACTGATTTGTTTGGGAGATTTTGATTCCCCTCGGGAAGGTAAGCCCGCTGCAGCGTGATACAACGGCTAAATGTATAATTTTCAAAAATTCATAACCTAAATATAAAGAGAATTTTGAATATGGCCTTAGGGAACTTTTCTTCTGAAAAATTGTTGAAATTTAAGAAAAAAATTATTCCAAGGTGAATGATTCATTACACAGCTCCACAAAAAAAATAAAAAAATTGAACCAGAGACTAGACCACCCTACTTATATGTATTTTTGGCTGCTGAATCCGAATCCGAGGTCCGTTAAGCTCCATCACCCTTGCGTTTAGCCATAACCTCAAAAATATGGCGGACGACATATCGATGAAATCGATATTTTGCAAAACAAAATATCCTATTCTATTCTACATAAAAAAATAAAAGAAAACTGTCCTCAGCGATTTTTCGATTCGTCGCATAGTTTTTGAGTAAAAAATTCAGAAAGTTTGACGGCTAGTGGGACGGATTCAAAATTCATAATTTTATGAATTTTTCACTCGTAAACTATGCGACGAATTAAAAAAACACCAAGAACAGTTTCTATTTAATTTTTCACATAAAATCTAAAAAAAAATTCTGTTTTGCAAAATTATGATTTTTAAAATTTTTTTGAGGTTATGTCTAAACGCAGGGGTGATGGAGCTTAATGGACCCCGGATTCGGATTCAGCAGCCAAAAATACATATAAGTAGGGTGGTCCAGTCTCTGGTTCAATTTTTTATTTTTTTCTTGTGGAGCTGTGTTATTCACTGTAATAGGAAGCACAGAAAACTACTGGAAATGCCAATTTTCAAACTCTTGAAAATTCATTGCTTGGAAAGAGAGAAGTTTTCGGACATACTTGTTACCAGTTTTTCTTTTCAAAATTGATTGAATTTTAAGAAAAAAAATTGTCCGGTGTAAAAAAACTACTTTTAAGTTTTTTGTGAAAAAATGACGGTTTGTAAATTTTCTGCGCCTCCTACGGATTCGGGACTAGCATATTCGGATTCTACAGGAAAAACTACCATAGAATCACTAGGTTTTGTACGGGGGATTTTGATTCTCCACGGGAAGGTAGGCCCGCCCCCTACCTAATACATATGCTCCTTCTCTTCTCATAAACGAGCGCCCGCTGGCTGCTCGGTAATAGTATGTAGGTCGATAGGAAGATATTCTGTGGCCGTCTTCTTGTTAAACTATGGCGCAGCTGCAAAATCTGCAGCTCAACGTTGCGCTTTTCGTGTGAGCTGCCGACCGTCGCATCGATAGCTCGCTCAGCGTATTCTTCCTCATACATACACACTTATACTTCCATACACTCAATCCTAACGTCGCTTCTCGGCGCCACTCAGATAGCTTATGGGAAAGTGCGTATTCCAAATCTAAAATGCGTTCTAGAGTTCGAAAATATTGGGGCAGGGCAGGCCGCGCCATAACAATACATTCATATTACAAATGAAATTCAATTCTAATACTGAATCGGTGTACGATGTTACTACATTTGTGACCCTTAAGATGGAATACATGTTGTTATTACTTCAGTATCCAAGCACAGAGTGAAAAGTAGTAAACTGTTACATTTTTTCATTTTCTTTCACTCTATGTAAGACACGAAAGTAAATATTGGTGATTATACATGTATTTACTTTTCCTACATGTATTTCAGAATGAATTATGTTGCAATACCCAGAAACTAGAGTGAAAGTTCAGTGTAGTGAGGGAAAACAAGCTTCAGATGACTGGCACTGAGAGAGCATTGAAAGCTAATACTTTTTGCATATGGTCACTATAAGTATGTAAGAATATGACATTTTTTTAGCTCTCGATAAATCGAAAGTATGGTCCCATTTTCCTGAAATTCTACACAAAAGTAATTGTTGGCAAGATGTGGACGTAGTTCAATTTTCAACATTTCTTATTCAATTCCTCTGCAAACGTTGCCAACATGTTCTAGATAAGTTTTTCATTATTCCACATTACTGTTCATGAAGGTTCGAATTATTATGAGGATTGCTGAGAATCAACGAAATATCTTCCATGAAAAACGATGTTGATATCCCTAGCAATCGTCGTTTATATCTGTAGCAACCATTGCTAAGGAGTTTAAAAAATATATTTGAGGTGCATTTGTCTTATTTGAATCTCTATTTTTCTACAGCAATCGTTATTTACTCCCCAATAAACTGTTGCTAAGAAAATAAAATTGAGTTAAAGTTCATTTTCCGTACTTTTGAGGATGAAGAATACAAAATCTTTATAATTCCCATTGCAAATGTTGATATTGTTAAGGTGGCTTCAGCGAGTTCTTTTAAAATTACTAGCTATATCAAACGCGCTGCGCGCGATCTACATGTATGCGTTTCAAAATCATATTTCAATTATTGTTTCCACGATTCTTGACCATAATCGTTGTGACGTACATCTCAATTCAATTCATGATGCAAATTTCTAAAAGCTAAATGAATAACCGAACCCTAAATTCTTATGATCCATGTAAAAACTGTATAAGAGTATTAGAAAGAACTATCGATAATATATAAATATATTAATTTATGTATTTTAGTTAGAGGCGCTGGTGTGACAATATGTCATCTGAGACGTATTTCCCTCACTGCACTGCACTTTCACTGTTCCAACTTGAATACCACAATACATTTTATCCTGAAAAACATATAGAAAGAGTAAATAACGTATATACTCAACAAATCTTACTTCCATGTCTTACTCACATAGAGTAAGACATGAATTTTAGAAAAAATCAACGCTAATCGACTTGGATACTGCAGCAATAACAATATGTGTGTGTTATAGTATGATATTGGTCGACACATGTTTAGAATAGAAGTTTCCATGAGAAAAATCAAGTCTGACACTGAATTGTTGTCTTATGATACTACATTTGTGGTCTTTGTGCTTATATACATGTTGTTATTGCTTCAGTATCTAATCACAGCATGAAAAGTCGATTAGCGTTGATTTTTTCACATATTTTATGTCTCACTCTGTCAGTAAGACATGGAAGTAAGATTTGTTGAGTATACACGTTATTTACTCTTTCTATATGTTTTTCAGGATAAAATATGATGGGGTCCTCAGTGAGAACAGTGAAAGTGTAGTGCAGTGAGGGAAATACGTCTCAGATGACATATTGTCATTTGGGACGAGACCAGCGTTTTTAACTAAAATACATAAATTAATATCTTGGAAGTTTGGGAGCGTTGGACCCTAAAACTTTTGATACACTCTATTCTTGCCACAAGTAAACACCAAAAAAATTTTGGTCAAGATTGGTGACCCACATCCCAAGTGGTCTCCTAGTTAGTTACAATTTATTTTTCCTTTTCAAGCATCCACAAGAGGTCTACGATAATATTGATCTACTTCAACCTATTAAGTCCCAAATTGCAGAAATTTAATTTGTATTTTCGAGCTCGAATAATTTGATCAATAATACGGAAGGTCTGTTGCAAAATAGCAAAAAACTACACGATACAATGGTTGGGAAGACTGAAAAAATCGATTTTCAATGAATGATCAACAAATTAAAGTAAAAAATGCGATTTTTTGGAGCACTGTATTTTCCAATCCAAAATCAGAGGAAGAAGGAACTTTATTTCTAATGTCGAAAATATGCACAAAAATGCACAAAATATTTGAACTTTCCAAATTTGTTGAGTTTTTTCGACTATGATTTTTTGCAGCAAAATGGCGGCCAAAAAACAGGAATCAATATTTTGGATTTTCATCGTATCAATATTTTGAAGCATACATTTTTATATTCGATATATTCCTTTGAAATTCCGTATACGGGGTTTCCAATGTCGCTGATAACGATTCTGCATCAAATTCTCGGATACAGAACTTTGAGAATCTGATGTTAGATTTATCATCAGCGCCCCCGAAAACCCATTAGTCCAAATTTTCACGATTCTCCGACTGAAAATGTACAAAATCACGAGACGACATCTTGGATCAAGAATTTAGAGAATTTGATGTCAGAATCGTTATCAGCGACATTGGAAACCCCTGTATACGGAATTTCAAAGAAATATACCGAATATAAAAATATTAATAAAATGAAACTCCAAAATATTGATTCCCGTTTTTTGGCCGCCATTTTGCTGCAAAAAATTATAGTCGAAAAAACTCAACTAATTTGGGAAGTTCAAATATTTTGTGTTCTTTTGTGCATATATCCGACGGTAATAATAAAATCCCTTCTTCCTCTGATTTTGGATTGAAAAAAAGTGCTCCAAAAAATCGCATTCTTTATTTTAATTTGTTAATTATTTATTGAAAATCAATTTTTCAGTCTTTTCAACCATTGTATCGTGTAGAGCATACCCGAAAATAGTAGGAATGACTATTTTGCAATGATCCTTCCGTCTTATTCATCAAATTATTCGAGCTCAAAATCACAAATAAAATTTCAGCAATTTGGGACTTAAGGACGTTCTGGCTACAAATGAAAATACTGAAAAATACTTGAAACTTCATATATTAGCATATTTTGTGATATAAAAGTTATACCCAAAATTTGAGAAAGCCTGGTTGGCTGGTTAAAAAGATATGAGCACTTCGATTTATATGTACTCTTATGGAGTTTCGTGAAATTCGAGTATTTTCATGTTCTAATCTATGTGAAAAGTATGGAAAGAATAATGAGAATCTGAAGAGATTTTTAAAAACGACAAAATAAAATCCAATAATTGGATATATGCAAAGATCATATGCCTGGGTTGGTTGTGGAACAAGTTATCAATGGTTTTCCATCCTCCCAGTGAGGGATAAGTCATAACTTGAAGGATAATCAGATTCAAAAGTTTAAGACGTGCTTATGGAAACGAGCTCAAATGTAATGTTACGCTGCTTAAAATCCTCTATGCAGCTATGGATACGGTTATTCATATCACATACGAAAACATCTGTTGCAGCTCAGCTCTTCAAATACGTTTTACTGATTTACCTAACTTTTGGGAATGACTGTGTAGCCAGAACATCCTTAATGGGTAAAATTGGGAGAATTTTGAAAAATAATTTAGGCACCTTCAGTAGGGCCCCACATAGGTGGGGCACCTAACGCTGAAGCCACCTTAAGGCCCGACCAGAGGGAAGGGACCTTTCTAAATTTTGCGGCGGGGGATTCGGTTCAATTTATGTGGCGACGAATCGCTATCCGAGATCGACACTCAGATATGCGCTACAAATGCACTGAGTGCGCGGTAGTTGACGGCTTGCGTCGACAAGCGAGGCGCGTGGACTGTGATGTGTGCGGGCTCAGGCGAGAGCGAGTTGGTAAGAGCGCGTCGCGACTGCGGAGGGGAGGGGCGGATACCCGTCTCTCGCTTCTAGGTACTCCTAAAATGCTGGTGTCCAATTACGGCCCACCAGTCCGGCTTCGGCTTCAGACGCGTTCCTTTGGCTCGGCAGCTCGCTGGTGAGCGATCACGCCCTATATGATCGCGTCATGGGTAGGTGATGTAAGGAAAACTACTCACAAGACCTTTTTCTCAATATATCACTAATCTTTATTAAATATCAACACTAATTATATTACGAATGGTCTTCAAACTAAAGCGACACGCCCGGGAATTCCGTAACTGATTATCTGTGTGCGGTACGCGCAGCAAACGTCTGTTGCTTTCGGTGGCGGGTGTAATTCTGTCGCGGCCAGCCGCAGCTCGCTTTCTTTTCCTCTTTGAGACGTCACAGCGATAGAGTCGCGGAACGCTCCTCAGAGGTGCTGAGACACTATCCGAGTAGTCGAAAAGCTCCTTATATAGTTATGGCTTTGAATGAGGCACGGAGTAACACCGTGGCGTCAGGGACTACATTTCTTAATTCTACTGCGCAATATAATCCTCACGCATACATATATGAAAATGATGTTACATGATTCACTAATTTCTAATTATGATTGATAAATATATACATATATATGTGCCCGAAAAAATTACTCGATAGAGGGTGGTTCTGTTCTATTACTATAATATTTCTATTATTAGAAATGTACAAATCATCAGTTATAATTATCTCGAGTCATGAACTCTCGATCGAGGGTGTGTGCTGCCTGATTATAGCAGCAAGTCGCTTCATTAGTAATGCAAAAATATTTATGTGAAGTTATGTGATATCATTGAATCGGTTATTTCTCAGCATAATGTTATACAGAATGGATATACGTTGAATAAGTTGTCGTAAACATGTTGCATCGGTCAGGATCGTACGTTATGTTACTCAAGGTTCATTTTTTTCATTTTTATTGACAAAATACACATAATTTTGGTAATTCTTCGTAGCAATCGCTGTTTTTTTTCTATATCAATCGTTGCTACGGAGTGTATGAATATCAGCCAATTTTCAGATCTTTTGATAGCAAACGGCACATAAACTCCATAACTTCTATAGAAATATTTATCTATCTGTTGCTGGTAAAAGACACAGATTCTCTACCAATATCTTCAATGGTTGGAACAACGTTATTCGGCGATGATGATTGTGAGCCCAAGTTTACGCCCCTCTTGTAGAACAACTTGAAATATTTTAGTGTAGGTTTCTTTTTGTTTATTCTCTGCTAGTGCGTGGACAAAAGGCAAGCCAACCGATTGTGGTTTATTATTAATGCCAATTTGAGTTACTGCTCCAAGAATAAGTAAAACGAAAAATCGCGATCTAACCAAAAATAGAAATAGAAGAAACAAAAGTATAAACAAAGTGAAGTTTGTTACACTACGTTCTATTCAATATGCGGAGCTGTTGTTCCATAAGTTTTCCGGGAAAATCATACCTTGGGAAAAACATTGATTGGAAAAAACCACCTTTGGGGAAAAAAGTCCTACTCAAAATGCTCTTTTACGCATCAAAAATAAGTGAAGCCAATTGGCATAAGTTCGACTCAGCGCAAATGTACGATTGTGAGTTTACGTGGGCCTTAGCTATTTATGGAGTATAAAAACAATTCGGAATTTCGGTAGAAAATATGAATATATTAAAAAAACGTATGTTTATCTTGACTCAAAAAAAATCTATATACGCAAGCTTTTGTATATATGTATTGCATCTACCAAGTCAAAAGTATCTTCTCCAAATAGGTATATTTACCTAAATACAACGGTTCTGATAAATTATGATTTTTATCCGATTTTTACCATTCGAAATTTGCCGTCGTCACAAAACGACGCTGTTCTAATCATCAACGGTCATGATGGACGATTCAGAATTAGCGAACATTTTTCAATCTTGCCAAAAGATGCAAATAGCTCTAATGTAAAGAGGAAGGCACTTGCTCGATCCTCCAAGCGGCCAGCACGAGAGTTTAGGGAAGCGTGTGGATCTAGGAAGCTCGTAGGTGCTTATCTTAGGTTTGAGTTTTTTGACTATAGGCAAAAACACGCACTGAAATACGCTTTATATTTCCATGTTTATGAAAATTCATATCCGATTTTCTGAATTCAAAATTGATTCTTATCGCTGAATAAAGACGTATCAAATAAAAACCATTTCGGATATCAATTGAAAAAATTAAAACATCTAAAAATGTTGGTCACAGCTATATACGACCGCAATGAAAACGGTACTCGACCCTCCGTTCAGGATATACACAGGTGGCGAAATGAAGCTTCTAGGTGTATCTATGAGTCTAACGCTTTCCAGCATGCCAAACGCTGATTTTTATCTCATTTTCCGTACAAGAAAAACACAGAAGCCTAACTCAATATGTCATTGTAAACATTTGAAAGCGAAAACAGTGTGGATCTCGAGATAATATGTGGATATCTATGGACTCGAGTCTCTAAGCTGTCAACTCGGGTTCAAGAATACAAGGCTTGACCGGGTCGAATCTCCACCCGCTGGGTAACATGTACTGCGCCTAGCCACACGGGAAGAGGCCTGGTCGTCCCCAGCACCGTACCTAGCTCTGTCGTACATCCCACTAATTGAACAAATGGCGCTTTATATTCTGAGAGGGCGCTACAAGTATATTTGACACACCTTATGGGGAATTTATCGATGCTTATTTATTCTTCACTGTGAGAAATGGGGAGCACTGACAACTCCGCAGGGGGAGCATTTTCTGCTCCCCAAGCGGAGCACTTGACTGGAGAGCAGTTGTTACTCCCCGGCGGGGAGCACAGTTTTCTCTGTACCGAGAAGCACTGTCTGCATGACCTGCTTGGGTTCGTTCCGAGAGTGCGCTCCTGGTATTTTCTCTTGGACGAGCTGACCCTGGACCCGAACGGTGTCCAGGTAGTCAGGGTACCCGATGACGGTGTTCTAAGGGTGCGCTCCGGGTATTTTTGGTTGGAGAAGCTGACCCTGGACCCGAACGATGTCCAGGTAGTCAGGGTACCCGATGACGCTGTTGCAATGGTGCGCTCCAGGTATTTTTTTTCCAAGAAGATGACCCTGGACTCGAACGATGTCCAGGTAGTTAGGGTAGCCGATGAGGGTGTTCCAAGGGTGCGCTTAAGGTATTTTTGGTTGGAGAAGCTGGCCCTGGACCCGAACGATGTCCAGGTAGTCAGGGTACCCGATGACGCTGTTCCAATGGGGCGCTCCAGGTATTTTTCGTTGGAGAAGATGACCCTGGACCCGAACGGTGTCCAGGTAGTCAGGGTCATCCAAGGGCCAACTCCGGCTACTTTTGCTTGGGGAATCTGACCCGAACTACCTGGAAATCATTTGGGCCCAGGGTCAGCTTCCGAAAAAAAATACCAGGAGAGCACCCGTGGAACACCGTCATCGGGTACTCTAACTACCTGGACATCGTTCGGGTCCAGGTCGAGCTTCCCCAAGCAAAAATACCTGGAGCGCACCCTTGGAACACCGTCATTGGGTACCCTAACTACCTGGACATCGTTCGGGTCCAGGGTGAGCTTCCCCAAGCAAAAATACCTGGAGCGCACCCTCGGAACACCGTTATCGGCGACCCTGACTACCTGGACATTCAGGGTCAGATACTACAACCAAAAATACCAGGAGAGCACCCGTGGAACACCGTCATCGGGTACCCTGATTACCTGGACTCCGTTCGAGTCCAGGGTCAGCTCGTCCAAGAGTAAATACGAGGAGCGCACCCTTGTGATACATATGTTTTTTTTCAATATCACAGTTTTGTTTATCTCTTTTCTTCTATCTCGCCATAACCATAAAATATAACTTTCATACACGCGCGGTGCGGTGCAGACCGCTCCGTCTGCTCCCCTGACGAAGCAAATTCTGCTCCCCGGCAACGAGAGTCAATTTGCTCCCCGTTGGGGAGCAGCCATTGCTCCCCATTTCTCTCAGTGTTCTACAAAAAAGAAATTTCTCTATCTTATCAGAATATCTCTATTTCCGATACATAGCCTGTGAAAGAGATAACTGCAATTTAAATTTACCGTTAACTGTTTCGGAGTTGTGGAGACATGGAAAGATCCTCTTAATGTAATTGGCAGCGGTATTTTCTGCAATGCGCTTCGTAGGCAGGCTAAATTCACATAATGTTGACGTATCCGTAGTTCTGAGAAACCTATCTGGGTAACGCAATAGACTTCTGTGGTATAAATTAGATATAAATTTCTATATGGTCTCGATCGAGACCTTGTAAAAAGGTCACGCTAGTGTACCTACAATTATACTTGCCAATGTAATTGGCCAGGTGATTCATTGGAACTGAGAGAAAGCGGATTGCATGAAGAAAGAAACGAAGATTTTATTTGGGTATTATTGTCATAGTGATGCTGGTTGTTTGGCAAGGAGCGGCCCGCCGTTGCCTATGTTGCAGCGGGCAACATACCAGCCAAGGCTACCGGTCACGTCAAAATCAGCAACGTCAAGTCCAACGAAACCTTGCTTCCTTTGCTGACAAGTTCAAGTACTACCAACTTGCCAACAGCCGGTGAGTCTTCTCACTCCTTTCTATAAAATATTCCTTAACTTATTTTGTCACATGTCTCGCGTTCTCATCAGTTCATTTTTCCTAAGCGAGAATATTTTTAAACATGTTTTTCCATATGTTTCACGAAATGTAGTAAGTTAAATCATTCATTTCAGCGATTTTTATTATATTGCTTTTAATTTGAAAAACGAGATCAGAACAAAATATTCTTTTGAAAATTCAATACTTTTTAACTATAGCTATCACATCGTATTGGACTCCTGGTCTGTCAGGTTTGAATAAATAATTCAAAACAAATAAATGATGAATGAGAAATCGTTGGTAGACAGCTTTTTGAAAAAAAATGACCTAATCGGACCTTTAGCGAAAAGGGTAATATTTGCGTGAAAAAAGTTCACCCACCTATTCGATCTGATTTCTCTAAGATCTCTTTGAGTAATGTCTCAGAAATGTCTGCTTTCAAAACGTTCAACATTTAAAGAAGTCCCGGAGTGAAGAGCTTCTAAGATCTTAGTGAGATCACAATGAGATCTCCCTGAGGGAATGCATTGGCTTCCGAAATTAAAATCCCAGTGAGATTGCAATCTCTCAGAACCAAGTATGTAAGTCTTCGAATTTAAGATGTTAGTAAAATCTTGGTCAGATCCCATTCTCATTTTCTACACATATTGGTTGATGAAAATAAATTTTTTCCTACAAAAAACCTATTTGTAATTTGCATTTGCACCATTCTGAATTTAAGAATGTTGCAATATGGTGATATCAATTTTTATAAAAAGAGAACAATTGAAATGAGTAGTCAACTATTGATTAGGTTCAAAAGTTTTAACGATTTATATTGATTTATTTGATTTAGTGAACTATTCCAAATTATTGAAAAAGTGAGTTTCCGAGAAGAAAAATCAAGCTCCCTTCGAATTAGCATCTTCCTGATTTCCGGTTAGCCACGCTGTCAATATTGGCCTAAAATGAGCAGTCATTCGTTATCTTTTAGTAATCAGTTCAGTTCAAATTATTGGAACATCGTTTCTTCGACTGCATAGATATAACTGTCAATGAGATTCTACCGCGTTCAAATTATTTCTATATACTTGAGTATCTATCAATTAACTCGAGGTAGTCGATAAAATCACTTTCTCATTTTCTCGTTAATACTTACTAGGAGAGGTTGTCAACTTCGGGTGACCAATCATGATGAAACTCTCCGAAATGCTTTTTGGGTACCTTAATAAGCTGTATATCGTCGCCTCCGAGCAAAAAGGGGCAAACTCGCCGTCCGTGCAAAAAGGGGCCAACTCGCAGTCCATGTAAAAAGGGGCCAACTCGCCGTCCGTGCAAAAAGGGGCCAACTCAGGCGAGTTTTGAATTTCAGATAAAATTCAGTTCACGACTCTCTTGAGAAGTCTTATGCACGCTATGTGATAGCCGTAGTACGTCTCTTTCAATGAATAGGTGATTTTCACGTAATTTACATGTCATCAGAATGTAATATGTCAAGTTAACTATTTACGTTAAACGGCTTTTGCCTCGATGGTTTCTTGTAGAAATTTGTATACAAATGTTTTTGAGGTCGCTCATGATGAATCCGGCCTCAAATTCTAAAAATTCAAATTAGAGCCTCTAAGATCACCTGACAAAAATTTGGAAAAATTGAATTTTGTCGAAAATTGGTATACATGGGTTTTCGAGGTCACTGATTAGGAATCAGGCCTCAGATTTCGAAAATTCAAATTAGATCAAGCCTCTAAGATCACCTGACATAAATTTGGAAAAAAATTGAATTTTGTTGAAAATTGGTATTCATGAAAATTTGAAAAGATACTGGATTTGAATAAAACTTGGTATACATGGGTTTCTAAGATCGCTGTTTATGAATCCGGCCTCAGATTTTTAAAATTCAAATTAGATTGAGCCTGCAAGATTGGCGTCCGAAAATTTGGAAAGATAATGGAATCTAATGAAACTTGGTATACATGGGTTTCTAAGGTCACTGATTACACATAAAGCTTCAGATTGAAATAAGCCTAAATCTTCAATATCGTCGATCGTAACGAGGGAACATCCTTTTAGAAGGTTACCCAAATAAAAGCATCCCATATTCGACTTTATAGAAAAAACCGTTTTAAGTGTAATTACATTTCTTCTAGTTTTTGCGCGTTTGGTGTTAATGCATGCATTTGTGTGTATATTCCCAATTATAATTATATTCATATATTTGTTCTACAAGTTCCTTTGAAAGAACGGAACAAATGAGAACTAGAAAATTACTATACAGTGGTTAGAGTGAAATAACGTGAAACTCTATTTGCGTAACAGCATAATCTCTGGTACAAGTATTGAAGATTATACTTGTCACAAACATTTTTGCATATTTTGATCGATGCTTATTTTACATTTCCAACATAAATTTATTTTGAATGGAATCAACCGACTTTCGCTGACACCAGAGTAGAAGAAATACCTCTTTATTCAGTAAACCATCTAAATGGATGCTTCTTTGTTACCATCGATGATGTTGAAGGTTTAGGCTTATTTCCATCTAAAAGTTGATGTGTAATCAGCGCCCTAAAGAACCCACGGATACCAATTTCATCAAAATCCAGTATCTTTTCAAATTTTCGGTCGCTAATCTTTGAGGCTCTAACTAGAATTTTTCAAATCTGAGGCCGGACTCGTGATCAGCGACCTCAAAAACCCACGTAAGCCAATTTTCATAATAATCCAGTATATTTTCAAATTTTTGGCCTGCAATCTTAGAGGCTCTAATTCAACATTTGAAAATCTAAGGCCGGATTCGTGACTCAAAAACCCATATATACCAATTTTCAACGAAATTCAATTCTTTTCCAAATTTTTGTCAGGTGATCTTAGAGGCTCTAATTTGAATTTTTAGAATTTGAGGCCGGATTCATCATGAGCGACCTCAAAAACATTTGTATACAAATTTCTACAAGAAACCATCGAGGCAAAAGCCGTTTAACGTAAATAGTTAACTTGACATATTACATTCTGATGACATGTAAATTACGTGAAAATCACCTATTCATTGAAAGAGACTTACTACGGCTATCACATAGCTTGCATAAGACTTCTCTAGAGAGTCGTGAACTGAATTTTATCTGAAATTCAAAACTCGCCTGAGTTGGCCCCTTTTTGCACGGACGGCGAGTTGGCCCCTTCTTGCACGGACGGTGAGTTGGCCCCTTTTTACACGGACTGCGAGTTGGCCCCTTTTTGCTCGGAGGCGACGATATACAGTCATTCAGTCTAACGTTTCAATTTCCCGGAGATATTCTCAATTAGTTTTGAATTTATTCATCGTACAGTATATCTATATATACAAAAAGTTATAGATATAGATATACTGTACATAATATAAATCAGATATTATCGATACAATATTTTGGAGAAATCGAAACGTTAGACTGAATAGCTGTATATATATGCCTTATTCAGGTACCCAAGAAGTATCTCAGAAAGTATCATCATGACCGGTGCCCGCAGTTGACAACGTCTCCTGGTTAGTCTTGCAGAGCAATGGAGCAATGGAGTCATTTGAACTGAAATATAAAAATCATTTTTCTCACTTCTGTTGCGAGTAATTCTTCACTCTCTAGTTTTGTACATTCATGAAAATAGGTATTGTCGATTCACCAAAAGTAATTTTAAACAAGTGAAAGCTAATCTCCAGGAGCAAATTATATAATTCACATACACTTCACAATTATTTTCACAGTGACAAGATGTAAATTCCAGGGTTGGGATTAGTCAATTAAATCGTCAATTCAGTTACAGCTTTTTTAGTTTATCCATAACACATTAAGAATTGAAATTGAAATGATTTAATTCATTGAAAAGTTGAATTAAATTAAATTAAATTGAAATTGAAATAAGTTCGGTATAAATTCTATTGAATAATTCAATTCAATTGATTTTTTTGATTCAACAAATTGAAACGTTGTATTAATTAATTAATTAATTGATGTTCGTATCGATAAAATAAACGAATTTATAACATTGAGTGGGAGCGTGTGACACTAATATTCTCGACGGTGGATATTTCTATTGCGAGAAAACTCACGTAGTTTCTCGCGCACCCCGAAATATTGTCGGAAACTCTTCTCTTCCGCAAAATTTATCTGAGGAGAGGACAGCCTTGGTTCGGGCGAAATCTCCGGGAGCTTAACAAACGACACAATTCTCTCTCTCTCTCTCTCTCTCTCTCTCTCTCACACACACTCCCTCTCTCTTTTCTTATCTTAACTAATCCTAAAATGAGTTTTTCATCTTCCGAGTATTATTTTTTTTTAAACAAAACAATGATTAGAGTATATGATCAAAAATTACGGTTCTGCGGTGAGCGCATATCCGAGTGACAGAATTTGACTATTTGAAAGTGGTGCCTGAAACCACATTGGTGACACGATAATTTGTAAAGTTTTACGGTAAATCTGATAGAGACAACGTGCACAAAGAGTAAAAAAGGTGATATTATGCAGTATTATATCGCTCTTCAAATAATTATTTTTTAACGTTTACAAGTTTCAAACGATGAATAATGAATTCTATCGGGCTTGGTAAACTATCCCAAAGTGATATTGCGCGAAAAAAATTCAACGCTCCCGGACTGGATTTGAACCAGCGTCCTCCTGATCTCCGGTCAGTTGTGCTACCATCTGCACCACCAGGAACACAGCTGCTCGTCACCTCCCTGGAGCATTAATTCATCTCTTGCAATATCACCCATACAATTTGGGATAGTCAACCAAGCCTGATAAAATTTATTATTCACCGTGGCCGCTGAAAAATAATTTTTTTGTTAAAATACTACTTCATTGTCTTGTATTTGAATTGTGCAAAGCAAAGAATATTGAGTTTGAAATAATAGAAAAATTTTGCTCGAAGCCGGTGAGAAGTAAACCGTATCGTATGAGTTCGACAGAACGCGAAAAGATTAGAAAGATCATAGCTGAGTGGTGATGGGCTGGTTTAGTGCGGGAAACAAATTCACCTCATGCAAGTCGAATATTCTTATTTATTGATAAAAGTGGAAAAGAGAGATTAATTCCTGATTTTCGAAAAGTTAACGTACAGACTGTTCCATTGCCATCCCCAGTTGCTGATATGGCGAAAGTTGTTTATTCATTACATTGGATATGTCGAAGAGATATCTACAAATACCGGTAAAGGAATCATCTAAACATAAAACTGCGTTCATCACACCGGGTGAGACGGGCGAATTTGAGTACATGATGTTTGGATTAATAAATAGGCGCGCGTGTTTCAATAAAGGATTGTCATATATCATGCCTCTCAGAAAAAATTAAAATTCTGTCTTATATGGATGATATATTTATTCCAGGCAATTCAGTCGAGCAACTTTTACAAAAATTACTTTTAGTCCTGAGCGCTTTGAGGCATTTACCTTGAACATTTCAAAGTGTCAATTTTTGATGTCCAAGGTTAAATATTTGGGGTTTGAGATTCCGAAAGACAGTATAAGCCCTGTGGAACAAAGAATTTTAGTGATAAGAGAATTTGAAGCGACAAGGCCACAATATGAAGTGCGAAGATTTTTGGGTATAAGTGGATTTTTTCGAAAGTTTATACCTTTATATGCTATTATTGCTACGCTTCTACATAAGTTGTTGAAAGCAGATATATCCTTTGAGTGGAATAATAGAGCTCAAGAAGCATTTGAGAAATTAAAGTCAGCCTTAACAAGTAAACCTGTGTTGCAACCCTGCAACCAAAATTATTATACCGAGTTGCATACGGACGCCAGTTCGTTGCATGTTGCAATGCCATGTTGTTGCAACGAGGAAAGTCGAGATTAATGAATTTGGTATATACGGTGAGTCGTCGCATGAGTGAGTGTTAGACTGTTTACTCTTATTATTTATCTATTTGAGTAAGTTTGAATTGTTAGCAATAGTGTGGACTGTGTCTAGATTGAGAGTAATGTTAGTGAACATAGAGTTTTAGATTGTAATTAATTGCCAAGCGTGGATTATTTTGAATGCTCAGAAATCGGAAAATTCTCAATCAGTGCGTTGGTATTATTCATTAAGTGAATTCAATTTTGAAGTAATACACAGACCAGGTACGAAAATGGCTCACGTAGATGCACTCAGTAGTGCGCCGTATGAAAAACCAGAAGGTAAGGAAATTAGTAATCAGATGTTATGTATACAAAAGGTAACTGAGCCGTGTATGTCTATGTTTAAAGTATTGAATGAGGAAGACGAGATAGTTTCATTTCAGTATCAAGACGAAATGATTAAAAATAAGAAAGTAATCTTATTAAAGTCAATGTGTGAACGTAGTAAAGCAAAACGCAATGAGATTAATGATTTTGTCTTGAAAGATGGAATTATGTATAAAAAAAGAAGATAAGTTATTATATGTGGTACCCGCTGCAATGCAAAAGAGTTCGTTAGTGAGATTTCATAATTGTGATGGTCACGATGGATTGGAGAGAACCGCGGAATTGATTGACAGGAAGTATTATTTTCCTTTAATGCGTACATATGCGCGTCAACATATTAGAGGTTGTCTTCAATGTATCGCTAGTAAATCTCTTCCTGGAAGGCAGGCTGGGGAATCGCACCCAATTCCACCTCGAAAACGGCCTTTTCATACTATTCATGTGAATCATGTTGGTTCTTTTATAAAGTCTAGCCGTAGTAATAAATACGTGTTTGTACTTGTAGATAATTCAACTAAATTTTTTATTTTAAAAGCTGTGCGGGATAACACTGCGGCGAGAGTGATTAAAGTAATGGAAGATTTTGTGTGTAATTTTGGTGCGCTGGTGCGAATTATTTCAGATAGAGGTACATGTTTTACTTTCCATATCTTTGCAGAATTCTGTTTAAAGCACGGCATCTATTATATAGTAACGTCACCAAGACATGCTCAGGCAAGTGGCCAAGTGGACAGAATAAATGCAGCGATTATTCCAATGTTATAAGCTAGTGTGGAACGAAGACTACAAGGATTGGGATGTGAAATTGAAATTTGCGCAAAGAGACGTGAATGGAATGATGGATGCTACTACTCAAAAGAATCCTTTTGAATCGTTATATAGATATATAGCAAGTCATGATGAAGGGTGGTTAAGAGTTTCAACTGATTTAGATAAAATATGAGGAGAAGCATGAGTCACGACATAAGAGTTTAATCAGGCGTATTGAGGAGCAACAAAAAAAAATGAAAAGTAGATATGATAAAAAGAGATGTAAAAATGTAAAATTTACTGTAATAAATTAAGTACATTTATCTGTGAATCCGGTGGCAACAGGTGATTCTACAAAATTGCAAAATAAGAGAAAAAGTGTGTTTGTTGTAACGGATGTTTAAGAGAATGATACGTACCGAATAGCCGAATGAAAGAGGTCAAAAGAAAATTAAAACTTGTAGGAAGTCAACGCGTATCACAAATCCACTGGTAAGATTACAGATAAAGAGATGATCGAGGCCGATCAAGCGTGCAGGATGACCGTGTTAAAGTCATAGGTTGGTACCGAAAGACCTAGACATATAGCAAGGGAGATGAGAGGTATATATAGAGAGAGATTGAGGATTGAAGGACTCCTCGCCCGCGAGCGGTGGGGTGATGTATGGCTGAGAGAATCTATTGAAAAGACTGTATCGCGATATTAATAAACCCTTTTTTCTCATAAGTTACTATCTTGTGCAATATCCATTTCCTTTTTCTACGCAAATTCACACAATATATTTGACGAAAATTGGTATTATTGGACAGACTCTATGGTCGTTTGAGCATGGATAAAATCTGAATCGAACAAATGGAAAATCTTTGTGGCAAATAGAGTCGTGGAGATACAGAAATTAACTAATCAAAATTGGGAACATGTAGAATCAGCTAATAACCCAGCTGATCTTATTTCACGAGGCATAAGCGCTTTGTAATTACGCGATTCTACTTCATGGTGGCAAGGGCCGCAATGGCTTCTCCTCAATCGTGATCATTGGCTATCAGAACTTAAAAAAATGAGTGACGATTCAGTACCCGAACAACGCACACGTGTTTTTGCGTGTATGCAACGAGAATACAGGGAACAAGATAGCAAACAACAACAGCTCAATATCGTAGTTAATGATATTTTTACTCGGTTTTCATCGTTTTTGAAACTAGTACATGTAAGAACATACATTTTCCAATTATTCAAAAATCTAAAGAGATTAAAAAACAAGATCACTGATTGGAAAAGGCATGAGAATAAAATTTATGTACCAATGCTTACTGTTGATTTACAATTTGCCACGAATCGACTAATAAAATGTGCACAATTGGGAATGTTTAATGATGAAATTAAATTATTAGCTAAAGAGAAAGAACTGTCTATCAACAATCAATTGAACAAACTTCATTCAATAGTAGACTCTGATGGATTAATTTGAGTAGGAGGTAGATTTGAAAATTCTCATTTATCCTATGCTAAAAAAATCCAATCATTCTCAGGTCGAATCATCCTCTGACAAGATTGATTATATTATGTACGAACGTTTATTGCATTCGGGATGCAATACAGTTATTACATCTCTCCAAAATCGCTATTGGATATTATCTTGTAAACAAGCAGTAAAAAAGATATTGAGAAATTGTGCAATTTGTGTCAAAGCTAGGCCCACAGTACCATCGTACTTGATGGGTCATCTGCCAGCTACTCGAGTCACGCCGAAGCAAGCATTTGACAATTGTGGTGTTGATTATGCAGGACTGTTTTTGATAAAAGAAAACGGTTGATCCAGTTTTGTTACGAAAGGATATTTGTGCATTGTTGCATGTTTCGCTACAAAAGAATTTAGATGTAGCTATGGACATGACTATTGATGCATTCTTGAATTGTTTAAACGTTTTATTCCACATCGTGGTCTTTGTAGTAATATTTACTCGGATAATGGCTCGAATTTTTTTGGGGCTAAAAATCAGTTAAAAAATATTAGTGATGTATTGAAAGATCGACAGTTCCAAAATAACATCGAATTCTGCTTTACAAAGAATATATATTGGCATATGATTCTTTCTCATACTTCTCATTTTGGAGGTCTCTGTACGTAGGAGAAATAAGAATGACTTATGAAGAACTGTCGCACCGCGCACCGTATAACGGCGGGAAATGAGTCAGAACAAGCCGCAGCAGGCGGCGCGAGCGGGGGAGTGAGGAGCGGAGTGAGGTAGATGCGAGTAATAAGGCAGGTATCTATGTTAAAAAGATGGGGCGGAACTTCCAGGCCCGGAATACACGCTAGCTTCGCGTACTTTTATATATACCTTGTGTCCCGGCTCTAGGATTTTCTCCGTGTGTGTTTCCGCACAGTGGGTGTAGCGTTCTTGCTGATTTGTTGCGTCCTCGATGCGATGGTCCCTATTCGTGGTTCTATGGCCCAGTACTTCCCCGGGGCGCGTTATGGTGTGACCAATAGTTGGCTGGGCGTTTGTCCGGTGGCCGCGTTTTTTCTTCTTCTGAGTAAAAACAAGATCGAGAGGATCGCCTTGTCCCAGTGGTTTTGCGGGTCGTATTTGAGGTATATCCTCATCCCTTTTTTTTATCTCCTGGTTACAGCGCTCTGTGGGATTTGCTTAAGAGTGGTATACTGGTGTTGTTCGTGGCTCCGCGCTCCAGTCCTGGAAGATTTCGTGCCATTTTCGGGACTGGAACTACGGCCCGTTATCCGATAAAATCGTTCTGGGGTATCTCCAACGCTAAAATACCTCGTTTTCTACGATTGGTACGATCGTTCTCGTTTCCGCGTTAGAGATCGGAAACACCTCGACCCATTGTGAAAACATGTAACGACTAGTAAGTACTTCTTACCTCGTGCGGAGCGGGGATATGGGTCTATTAGATCCAGTGCCACGTCCGCACAGGGCGCGCTTGGTTTGCGTGGTTTGGGTGCTAGGTCGTTGAGGGGGCGCGACGCGTTTTTGCACGTCATTTCGCTGCCCAGGCCAGGAACATGCCTCTCGTTTCGTCCGTAGATTCTCTTCCATACTTGGGCATCCTGCGAGGTGGTCGTCATGGCAGTAGTTCAGTATTTGTGGTCTGAACGAGTCGGGAATATACAGTAATGGCAGTCTTCCGTCCTGTTCCCAATGCCATGCGTCGTCAATTCTTATCAGTTTCCTATTTTTCTACGACTGGTTTCCTCTTGTCGCGAGGGGCTTCTGTAGCCAGGGGTCGTTCCTCTGAAATCGTATTGCTTCCCTGACGATGTTCTTTCTGTTTATGTGTGTGCAGCTCGTCTCCGGCTTTTGCGGCGTTGGCTCGGGTGGTGTCATTCGCTCGAGTGGCTCCGTGTCCTCGATAAATGTTTCCTCCCCCGGCCTACGAGATAGAGCATCGGGTAGCTAGTTTTCTCTGCCTGGCCTATGCTCGATGTCCATTTTGAAAAAGGACAGGTACGTCGCTCATCGTGCGCTCTTACAGTGCGTGACTCGGCCATGCTGTCGGGCTGCAAGGGCAGCGAGGAGGCTGCCGAGCTGCGGGACGCGGTCGTGCAAGCGTAGTGGTGTGACAGGGGTGTCGAGGCAAGCCGAAGGCGAGCAGCGACGAGATTTGGCAACTTGGGGTGAGCTATGATCTCGACTCCTAGAGACATTGAGCGTCGAGTTCTCGATGTTCGGCTTCCTTATAATGCGCGCCACGTGGGTGGCGCACGCTTCGGTCCTGAATGGTAGTGGGACGGGGCGGTTGTTGATCGGCCGGCGTGCCATCTGGCGCGTCGATCGATCTTCTATGATGGGCCGCAATAAACTCTATCTGGGGAAACCTTTGCGGACTTTCCCAGTTTACTGTGTTTATTGCTGCCCAACATCATTGAACTCTAAGCTTAGCCTAAGCCTATAATTATGTGTGCGAGCAAGGGTCGGTTAGGCCAGGGTGTGCTCGGTGCGTCATATGCGGTGCACGTCAGAACTATACACTGTATTTACACAAATTGAAGCTTGTCTGAACTCCAGACTTCTCTCTCTCCTATATATAATGACTCCAAAGATATTACACCTCTTACTCCTGGACATTTCCTTATTGAGGACACTCTTACTACGCTTCCCGACGAAGATATTCAAAAATTACAGTTGAGTCGACTTGATAGATACAAAATGCAGCAACAAATGATTCAGAATTTTTGGCATCGCTGGCAATGCGAGTATTTGCCTCAACTACACGTGCGACAAAAATGAAAGAAATCAGGTTTTCGCAGTATCAAACTTGGTGATATTGTTATTGATCAAAGAGAACAATACGCCTCCTATGCAGTGGCCACTTGGTCGCGTAATAGAAATACCTCCTGGAGCTGATGGTGTGGTCAGAGTGATTTCTATCAGAGTAGCTCGTGGTATTATCAAGCGACCTGTCACAAAAGTATGCATTTTGCCATTTGAAGAAGCCAAGGAAAACATCATCAAAGAAAATATCTAAATGTATCCTAATATATCTTGGTTTATGTTCTATTCATAAGTATACATAATTGTAGTACTATAGTTGTATTAATGAATAAATGTTGTAGTAAAATTTCTTCAAAAATATGTCATTTGTATAGTTAAGAATTCAGTAGGTAAAGATGAGCGATTCATAATCAGATACTTATTGAAAGTTTATTTCATCTTGGAAATAGTGTATCATATTACGGTTGTCAAGTTATACAGTAGTTTTAGTTACGTTGAAAGATATTCTTTCGAGGCGGGCGGTATAAAGATGTTATTCTATATATCAATTACAAATTCATGAGATTTATATTTTAAATCTGCATATGATTCGAATTTGCGTAGGTGCCTAACGTACACCATAACGGATTAGGATTAAAATACTAAATAGCTAAAATTCTTCCCCAAATTGCTCAATGATTTAGCAAATGACAGAATATGTAATTTATTGATACTATTAGCCATAATATAAATTATACTAATCCAAAATCCCAAACCTTTCCAACTATTGAAGAGCTACTTACTGAGCACCGTAATTAAGCCCCAAAACTTTCCGACCTTTTTCTACTTCCAACCCCTACCTGAGTCAAGGTTACTTCCCACCAATCCAATATATATTTGTAACAATTTATACTTCAAAACAGATCGGACATACCTGAAGTCGCACCATATCATAATCTCATGTATTTTTCTGAACGCATCAAAATCACAAATCAAACCACCAATTTTTAAGTACGTACACTGAGAAAAAAGTCTAGTTGATCCAACAATATTTTCGTATGAATATATCCAACCCGATTTCTTGTCAATTTGATCAAAAGTATTGTTACATTAGCAAACTCGGTAGTAATCCAGTAGAGGGCGCACCGACACTTGCCAATCCAACAGTAAGATTGTTGATTCAACATGCTTTGTATTGTAAACATAATTCAGCTCCGAATTGACAATTCGGTACGTTGGTACAATCAATTCATTTTTTTCCAACCAGTAGTCCAGCAACAACCGATAGGTGGCATCTAACTGAAGTACGTATAGAATGATCGATGATTTATCTCATTGAAAGTCATGGGAGCTAATTCAGCTCCCAAAAAATAACGGAAAAAATTTATGGATTTCTCATGCTAATGTTATTCAAACTTAGTGCAAACGTAATGTTGCTATTACCGATAAGTACCATATTTTTTTATTAACTTGAGTAAGGAAAGTCTCATACTCGCAAGTTCTCAGAATTGACATCGTTTGTATTTATACCCGAAGATAGCATGGGAAACACAAGGCACGCGCGGGCGACATATATATGAGTGCAGCGATCATATACATCAGGTAACCAGCATTATGACTCATTTCGAATAAATGGCAAATAATGAATGAAGTATACAATTCTCAACTGTGAAATGGGTGAAGAAAAATTCTTCATCCTTAACCAAAAACTTTATATGGTTGGATCAAACCAAAACGAATTGTCAAATCTACAATACTGTCTTGTTGGTACGATGCACTTAGCTTAATTGGATCAACTAAATATCGAATAGGATATATACATACGAAAATATTGTTGAATCAGCTAGATTTTTTTCTCAGTGTACTTCACGCCCACGCATAGACATTTATTCATTTTTCACGATGAAAACTGAAAGCACTTAATCAGCTCTATCGATCCGTCAGATCAGAATTTACATCACAACGCTGATTCATAGATTTTTCTACCGATTTGTGCGAGACAACTCGCTAAAAATCAGTTTTTTCAGTATTTAGCGCCCACGCATCACCTTTTAAAGATATGAAAGCCTATTCGATGTTCTCTCGATCTGACATACCCGAAATTGCATCATGTAATAAACTCACGTATTTTTCTGAACGCATTAAAATCACAAATGGAACCACAAATTTTTAAGTACATACTTCACGCCCACAAATCGATATTTTTAAATTTTTGACGACGAAAACTTCAAGCGCTCAATCAGCTCTATCGATCCGTTAGATCAAAATTTCCATTACTACGCCGATTCATGGATTTAAACTATTTATGCGGTACAACTTGCTAAAATTCGGTTTTTTGATATTTCGCGCCCACGCATCAATTTTTCAAAAATTCTCACCATGGAATAGGAAAGCTCTTCGATTGATCAATGAGACTCCATACAAATTTGCACCATACATCTATTTAACAGTGATTTCCAATGGTTTATAACATACTAAAAAAACGATACTTGAATTTTTCCATTTTTTTTACTCCCACGCATCGATTTTTCGTAAGTTTCAATACTAATAATGCAAGCATAGGCAATTTCCTTTCGATCCGTCTTATCCGTTTTCATGGATGTCAAGTCCTTTATTGAAATATCTTTACATGAAAATTCCTGGAGGATTAACTTTATATTATTATATAGAGATATAGATATAGATATAATAAAAAATATACATCTATTCTAATGAATATTTTTTAAGGATCGACGAAAGTTTAATATCAAAACAAAATCTACTTTCAATTATTTCATTGATTCTATCAGCAATACAGAGACAATTTCCTAATTGAATATCATATTCAACTAGCTTGCTTTGATTATATATTTGCGTAATCATTGATGTTGGTTAAGAACTTATGAAATTGATATCCATATGGAAAATAAAATCTATTTTCGATGATGTCGTCATTTCGTTTTCTCAAAGAGAAATCTTTGTAATGAGGCAAAAACCGACATGTCGAATCAGGCATCGGGACCTTTATCTTTGTAGTGTACGGGTGAAATACATGGTAATGTAAAAGTGTTCGTATGTAAAAAACGACGAACGACGAATAAATTCGGGCTTGGTGGACTATCCCAAAGTGATATTGCGAGAAAAAAAATCCACGCTCCCCGGGCTGGATTTGAACCAGCGACCTCCTGATCTCCGGTCAGTTGCGTTATCCACTACGCCACGGGGAAGACGGCAGCTCTCCACATCCCTGGAGCATGAATTCATTCTCTCGCAATATCACCCATATGTGGACGTTAAAAAATAATTATTTGTTCGTATGTACTTATTCACCAATGATTCCAATAAAAATTCCAATATTTATCTATATTCATGACAGAGCAAATGAAAAGCACGAGCGAGCGGCAGCGAGTGAGTGATACTGGCTAGTTAAGTATATTCGCCCATCGCCATTCATAAGATCTAACGATTTTTTTGTCGTTTGGATAAGATTTGGATTTGATTTGGGTCTTTTAGGACTGAATTTGTGTCTCTGTTGGGAGAGCGATTTCTAGCAACTGATCAATGCTATTTCTATGACATTTTGTAGACATATTCATGTAGAATTAGAGCTTTATTGATTTTGATATCGATCATAAGTTTATTGCATATTAATGGTCCTGAGACCTACTGATTTTGTCATCAATCGGATTTGATTTTGAACATTTTAGGGTCTAGATGATCTTAGTTAGGGATTCGATTTCTCTAAAATGCACAATCTAATTCCATGAAATTTGGTTCACGCATTTTTGTATTGTCAGTCATAACACATGATCTGATTTTGATATATACACGGAGAGAAAACATACAGTAAATTTTACAAAAAAAATTTGTAAAAATTACCATTTTTTTTAGTAATGCAGGGACAGACGGCCACTTCAGTAAACTTTACTAGAGACTATGGTAATTTTTCCTATAGTCCCCAAGGCTTCGATCACATGTTAATTTTTACTATTTTCCATTGTATATTTTACAGAAATAATTGTGAAAATTATTTTCAAGTATCGTAAATGAAAAATTTTATACATGATTGTTTCTCACTTATGAAATTTCGTACTTTGAAACTTTTGGTTATTTGGATGCTCAAGTCATTTTAGTTTTTTTTTTATTTTATAGAGATATAGAACTTCTCTTTTTGGTGATCCTAGTGAACTTTGTATATTATATCGCACGATTTCACTAGGATCGCATTATATTTATATATATACATATTAATGCATGTTGTACATACACTGACATTTCTGTCCTTATATACAAACGAGGCACTAACTCCACCACTTGCGAGAGTCGCGAAAAGTGAAGCGCCACCTAGTGTTCGTGTATATGTACCTGTAGGTACGCATGCGCATTCTTTACTGAAGTTTTTATCCCGTCGGGTTGGAGCAAGGCGACAGCTCGGCTTTGCGCTATCAAAGGCACACGTATACCTTAATCATACGAGCTGCTACCTTTCATATAGGGCGAAGTCGAATGGTCACATTCTAGCTCCCACCTGGCAATATTCATATATAGCCGATTATATCAGTATTTACGGAGAGAGTATGTCAATTGCGTTACATAGGTTATTGTCGGTGGATGCCAGCTGATCTGTAGAGTGCAGACGATTGTCGACGCGGGCACTCGACGAGTCGTCACGCATGCGCACAACACTCGTTATAAGCAAAATTACCATTTTTTCTAGTAAAACATGCCAGAGCCCACAGGGAATATTTCCAACGTGATAAATTTTACAATAGTCCATAGTAATTTTTTCTATCTGGTCTAGTGATTTTTTTTGCTTTTCTTAGTAATTCTTCCTGGAAGGTTATGTAGAAAGCCTGATTATGGCCGTCTGTCCCTGCGTTACTATAAGAACATGGTAATTTTTACTACATCTTTTCTCTCCGTGTATCATACCAGCACGTACGACTGGGCACTTCTACATGGGTGAATTACATTATTATGAAAAACAAGAAGAAGAAATTCGGACTTCATTTGTGAATCTTTTGGAAAATGTATAAGGCTCAAAGCCTCTTCAAGAAAGTATACTTCCGATCTAGTTACAGCGATTTTTATGGTAAAATTATTCGGCCAATCTGACCCAAATTAGATCACTTCACCTCTTATTGCCCCATTCCTCTATCATATACTTTCATTTCATCTATCTTCCATCTTTAACCTTTTTATCAGTAGATATTTCAAATAATTCAACAATGTTGTAGAATCATCTATTCTATTGTAAAAGTTGTTGACCAATGTACAGTTGAACATTGAAAAATCATTATTGAACATGAACACGAGCCATATAATATTATTGATATTGATATTTTTCAATTTTTCATTATTGTTCTTGTTAGTCAAGAGGAGTGAGAAAGTTTTCTTTTATCTCACGAACTGTTGCATTACTTATAAATCAGCATATGTATATAATTTTCACGTACTTAGCAATTCGATATTTATATATTATTTCGCATTCTTTCACGCTCAATTGGACGAATCGTGACAACGAACAGACACAGATGCATTGACAACTTTTTCTTCCCGGATTTTTAGTAAATGATGCCGTTATAGTCTTATTTATGCACAAATTACTTAAAGAAACTCCATTGGAATTGTTTTCTTCAACTTTATATTATCATACCTTAATGGAATTCAATTTCATCTTTCAAAAGAAATATCTGATTTTTTCACGTTCATGGAAAAATGCATACAAAATTTACGTCACAGATAATGAAAACCATGAAGATTGTTGATATTGTATATTGTGATTCGGATTATATTTACGACAAAAGTTACAAACCTGATCGAATTTTTCCTAGAAAATTACATTGGTCAGAGTGCTATTTATTGGAATTAGTCGGGAAAACTATTGTTCAAATGCACTTTACAGTTTTGTCCTTTATTAACAGACTTCCGGTAAGAGGTTTTGAATAATCATAGGCAAGGGATAAATTATCTGGAACATCATCGGTATATACTATCGGTATATATCACTTCAGTGCCGGAGGAAAAGAACAGCTCATAGCGTGTACGCAAACATTTCGCATTCTTAAAAATGCGTTAACTTACGCACGTGCGAGCAAGTAGCAACAGAGTAACAATTGTCGCGAGCCCGCGGCACGCAGCGATCACGCGATATGCGCGCCCATCCGCCTATGAAGCAGAGATACCATAATGACACGAGCCGGTCCATCAGGCATTTAGTCAGTCAGCTAGTGAGTATCGTCGCGTGCGCAGCTTTCTCGCTGTCTCGTTCAAGCACCCTTGCATGTATTTTCTTGCATCTATTTCTCTTACCTTTTGTTCTTGATTACCATTGACGTTATATTGTTTTCATTGGCACTGTGAAAAGACAAAATTGGAAAGTTATTTGTTGGAATACGTATGCTATATATATACTACATAATTTTGGGACATCTCAATAAATATACAAAATACACGCATGTTCCAAAATTAATCACCCCAACTGCTGACATTTCAAATTTACTTTTCACAGTGTGAGTAACTCTCTTCACGTGTGCGTGCGTCTGTGCAATCTTCTGACTATCACAACTCTAAAACTGTTCGAGCTGAGGGAGCAGGTAACATCTGATCAACGCCGGTTAACGAGGTAGGCTTTCGCTTGCAGTCATAGTTCCTTTATTACTCTACTCATGAAGAGCATGGTACAGTCATTGAAGAATGTAAAAAATAATCTCAGAAATCTTTTCTGCTAGTTCTATATCTCCGTAATGTCCAGGACATTGGTTCATATTATATTTGTAACCAATAGAAAATTGTACAGCTGTCAATAGGTCCATTCAACTGAACCAGGGTTATTAAGAGACTTCGATCAGTATTCAAATTAGATTTGCATCATGTTTTTGAAAACGAAATGAAATCTCTTAACGATAGCACGCAAACTTGTCTGTATTAGTTCGCAATGTACAGAAAGGTTGTTCGAACCAAGCGCTAATTTTTCTTACTCGAACAAGACCTTTATTGTAACTAATTATACTTTATTTAGATTTCTCATACAGGAAATAATTTCTATGTCCTTCATAAATTGGAACTATGATCATTGAATTGATTCACAATAAATACAGAAAGGATAACTTACATAGAGACTTTACGCAGCCCCGGAGTTGGATTTTGACGAAACTGTGCGAATATGTTTCTTTCATGATAAAAATAAGTTTTGTACAAGGATCCCATCAAATTCTTTCAATTTATAGTACCGGAGATGTCACGTCTAAAGTTTGGTTCAAATTGGTGCTCCGAAGGTCTAATACTCTCGTCGTAAGTGCACATGAACGCTTGTCAAAATGATCGAAATCCACTTTTTTCTTCTTATTATCTTATTTCTTCGGCAACATATAATTTTCGCGAGAAAATTATAATGTACTTATTAATACCAATCATTTTGAAATTTTTCCTACTCTTTATATTTAGTTTGGTTAATTGATTCTCGCCGTAATAGCCTATTTAAAAAATGTCATGTCTATTATAGCTTTGGAAATGAAGTCGGTTACCCGTGACTTTCGTTAGTGCACTAGTAATTTGGTTGTATTAGTTATATTTTGCGAAAGTTTCGACTCATTCTACCATTTTATAAAAGTAGACGCTTTCACTGCCGAATTTTATAATGTGCATTTATTCAAAACTGCCTAATGAGGCCAGTAAACCTTGCTTGCGAAACGTTGCAAAAACTAATTATATGGATAAGAATTATATGATATGAATACTATTCACACTGGATTGGCCCCGAAAGATCGACTATTCGTCTAATATTTGAACAATGGAGGGTGTTTTCGACAATATACATTTTACATTTTACTACTATTTAATAGTATAAACTAGCTACACACTGAGAAAAAAAGTCAGTCAAAACAACTGCCACTGCCAATGAATACGAGCAACTGCCGCGGTGCCATTGATTTAACAGAAAATGGATATTGAAACAAAGAAGTATCAGTTGGACTAATGAGTATTTAGTTAATTCAAAGTATTTATGTATGTTGAATTGACTGAGGCGAGTTACATTGATTGAATAGGTGAGAATCGATTGTAAAAATTGATTTTTTTGGTTAAAATGACAACGTATTCGTTGGAACAATAAGTATTTTTGTTAACTTATCAAATATATCAAAGTTAATGTAATATCTGACGTAATCATAATTGATTCAACAAAATATATGTCTGAATTAACATTTGACTTGATAATTAAAAAAAGAAGAAATGGACGTAATTTTCTTTCGATCGGTCACCCGAAGTTGAACAACGTCTTCGAGTCAGTTCTCCTATTAGCCGCCAGGGTTCGCGTCTTTCTCGCAAGTGACGGGAAACGAGGACGGTTTGTATATAAGGCCGATTAAGCATAGGCCCTCAACACGCGTATGTGAACATTATAGGTGTATATACATATATGTACATGTATCTGCGATGTGTCTCATGTCAGTATTGCGACTGCGTTGTAACTTGTAAGTGCGAGCGAAATAATATCAAGATAAATGATAATAATAATAATAATAATAACGGCACGAGTACGATATCTCCGACCCCTCGATTTGATACCGATTTCCGAATCAGAATTTTCTCAGGATTACGGGAAAAATGATAAAAAAAATCCTAGATCGATAGTTTTCAAGATATATCGATTTTAAAGTCAAAAGTAAGTTAACCCAAAAACACAGTTTGAGAACTATTTCCCAACTGAAATTTTCTCAGGATTATGGTAAAAATAATAAAAAAAATTCCTAGACTTATAGTTTTTGGGTTATTGTTTTTAAGGTACAACCAAATCAGTCCTAAAATTTCGATCCAATTGGAGTTCTGGCAGTGTTTGATAATTTTTGGGGGTTATTTGGGTTATTGTTTTTAAGGTACAACCAAATCAGTCCTAAAATTTCGATCCCATTGGAGTTCTGGCAGTGTTTGATAATTTTTTGGGGTTATTTGAGTTATTTTTTTTAAGGCACAACCAAATCAGTCCTAAAATTTTGATCCAATTGGAGTTCTGTAATTTTCTGTAATATTCTGTAATAAAAAAAAAAAAATAACCCAAATAACTCAAATAACCCAAATAACCACAAAAAAATTATCAAACACTGCCAGAACTCCAATTGGATCGAAATTTTAGGACTGATTTGGTTGTACCTTAAAAACAATAACCCAAATAACCCCAAAAAAATGATCAAATACCGCCAGAATTTCGGCATTCTGGAATTCTTTTACAATTCTTTTCGTAATCTTGAGAAAATTTCACTTCGGGAATGAGTCTTAAATCGTCATTTCGTATTCTTTTATTCTTCGATTTAGAATCGATGTATCTCAAAAACTATAAGTCTAGGAATTTTTTTATTTTTTTCCCATAATCCTGAGAAAATTTCAGTTGGGAAATAGTTCTCAAACAGTGTTTTTGGGTTAACTTACTTTTGACTTTAAAATCGATATATCTCGAAAACTATCGATCTAGGATTTTTTTCATCATTTTTCCCGTAATCCTGAGAAAATTCTGATTCGGAAATCGGTATCAAATCGAGGGGTCGGAGATATCGTACTCTCCCCCATATGTGTATGTATGTATATATATTTATATATAATATATATATATATATATATATATATATATATATATATATATATATATATATATATACACACAACATTTTTCCTGTCAGTCTTGAATACGTTCAATGGTTGTATCAACACTTTATGATCGTCAAGTTAACTGCCACGTCCATTGAATTGAAGGAAAAATATCATTGCTCGTATTTATTGGCGAATGGCAGTTGTTTCAACTGACTTTTTTTCTCAGTGCATCAAACGCGCTGCGCGCGATCTATTTGTATGCATTTCAACATTATATTTCAATTATTGTTTCCACGATTCTTGACCATAATCGCTTTGACGTACTTCTCGATTCATTTCATTATGCAAATTTCTGAAAGCTAAATGAATAACCGAACCCAACAGTCTTATGATCCATGTGAAAACTGTATAAGTATTAGAAAGAACTATCGAGCACTGACATCTTCTTCTATTTAAATAATCCTGAGTTATCGACACTTGAGCTTGCAAGACGATTTCAAATTTTTAACACTATACTATCAATCAAATTCACATATCTACAATCATAGTTTTGAAAATAAATTGTCGAAACTTATGACAGCTTCATCAATGAAACTGACTATCCTAACCCATAATATCGCGTCATCGGCTACTCTATCTATATGCATCTCACTCTATATCTATAATCACCCCACTAAAAATCACGTGGTTAGATCTGTACCAGTCAATTAATGCTTTCACTCTAAAGGCCATCACTTTTCATATGGAGGATTGCACACTTGCTAAAAGTAGTAGATATTCACTAGAAATATAAAACTTTCACTATATTACTAAAATATTAGAAAAATTTCACTGTTTTTTTAGTGAGTATATCTTCTATTTCGAGCAGTTGTGCAATTTGTACTATTGAATAGTATTTCTTTATTAAGGTAGGTGTACCCAATATGCGCCACAACCCAATATGCGCCACCCTTCGTATTTCACATATACGCGCGTCTAGAGCATCGCCGCAGCACAGGATCTTGTCGGCAATACTAAATAATGGAGAAAGAAAACATTTTCACCGATCGGGAACCCTTACACCAACTTGTTAGAGCTCGTTTTCTCCATTTTTTCACCAATTTTGATCCTCGATCTAATTTTGCTCAGGTAAGTGCGAATTTATTTTAATACCCTTAAACTGGGCCAAAAAAAATCGAGCGACATATCATTCGATTCCTTGACATCACATCTACATCATCCAATTTTTTTTTTCATCTTACGTCCTTTTTACCAACCGTTTCAATAACTCTTCGTTATTTTTATCAAATGTACCCAATATGCGCCACCCCTATTTTCTTGTTCTAGCTGCTACAATCAACCCATTGATGGTAAATATCCGCCAAACATGGTCGAAAGAAAATCTAGTTCAAGGTCTGGAGCAGGTGAAGAAAAGTGAGATATCGCAGAGGATGGCTTCGACTATATATAAGATACCTCGTCGAACATTTCAACGATATGATAAACAAAACATATCCGAAAAAAGGAAAATGAGTCGACCATATGCGTTAACGACAGTACAGAATGAATAATTGTGTAGTCGAATTAAACGCTTAGCAGATATTGGCTATCCTATGACGAGAAAAATTTTGAGGTTATGCGTTTATAAGTACTGTCTAGGAAAAAACATCAGACAGAATTTTTCTGTCATCAAGACAATAGCTAGTCCCAAATGAGCT
Organism: Aphelinus atriplicis; assembly: GCA_020882685.1. Lineage (NCBI taxonomy): Eukaryota > Metazoa > Arthropoda > Insecta > Hymenoptera > Aphelinidae > Aphelinus > Aphelinus atriplicis. The sequence goes on from CM037073.1 coordinate 31,830,833, forward strand.
CGGACATTTTTTAAATTGAACTTTTCTATTTCAGTGAGAACATCTCAATTATATTTAAAATTTTACTAAAAATAATGTTCATTAATTTAAGAGGTTAATATTGGAATTGAATGTTGCATGAGTTAATTTTGTTGATTTAAAAACAACGTTTTTTCATGAATTTTAACTGAAAACTTGATTTGATTTAGGTTGTTAGAAGTTCATATAGTCTATGTAATATGGATTAACCAAAGACAAAATGTATCTCTTAATAAAATGATATCAGAAATATACTCTTTCATTTGTATTTTATTCATTTCAGACATGCTACATGCGACAAACTGGATGAAAAGAACTATTTTCAGGGTGGCGCCATATTGGGTACACTACAAATTTTTTCCCGAAAATTTTTTTTTCTTTTCAAAACGCTGTATCTCAGGGTAAAACTGTTCAAATTGAATGAAACTTAGCTCATTTTGAAGGTATTGAGTAGACCTTTTATTTGACACAAATCGCGTTAGAAAATTTCTATTTGACGCGGTGTAGTGACATTTCTCGCTTAGGTGGCGCATATTGGGTACAGGTACCTTATTTTAGATTTAGAGTGTATAGTAATTTCAGATATACTGAGAGAAAAATCTGGTAAACCTTACTATATTTTTACTATATTATGTGAAGGAAAAATGCAACAAGCATACGTGTTCACGAATCCTACTATAAAAAATTTAGGAAATCTTACCAGATTAATATAGTCAATTCCATCTGAAAATATTTACTATACATATGGCGAATTAATGAAAAGAATACGATTTTTTCAGATTTTCGAACCCTTAAGGGTTCGAACATCAATACCGCCTACATTTTGTATGACCTTCATTTTGTATCCAATATTTTTCCTGAAATTATCAATGTTTTCTGATGAAATTTTGGTTCATACGTGGTTAGGCAAGCATCTTTGCAATGGGGGACAATTTTTTTTGATAAATTTGAAAAATTGTTAAAACGTTAGTTCACAGTTTTGACGCTGGCGCTGTCCCCACAGCGCGCCAAAAGTTTCTCTCTCTAGAATTAGTTTTACTTCATATAACACCAAAACCTCCTATTCTATTCTTCATTCATAGAAAGAATCATAGTAAGCAATATTAACAAGATAAAATCCATAGGGTGTAAAAATTATTAGAAATGTTGGTGGCATGAGAATTTGAATTTTTTCGGTCGTTGGAAGGGTAAAACAGAGCTGAACTCTCATTGTCCTTAATTCTAAGAGGGATGGTTCTAAGAGAGGCCTGTTTTTCTGAATAAAAATCCCTCGGCGCGTCACTCATGGCACGCATCTGTCAATGTGTGTTGGGAAAGCTCCCCTCCGACTCTCGACCGATTCTGGTCTCTTCTAAAGATCCTTTTCCGCTAATCAAAAAACTTCGAATAAATAAATCAGTATTGTAGTGTATTTATCGATGGTTATATCTAATGAGAAATTTGAACGGTGAAAATCGGATAACTATGAGTTGAATGGAAGAAATTTTGGTGTCGTCAGATCACCAAGACTTTGGGAACTTGTTATACTACTGTGATAGGTGATATGAAAGCTTAAAATTAAGCATTTGAAATAATAGGCATAAGAACTTCAGATTACGTAGGATAAACAATATGTCAGTTGCATAATTTGGGATTGTTGAGTTCGCATATTACATTTGTCAATAGACCATGAAATAAATGATTTTGTCACAAAAATAGCACTATTTAGCTCATAAAATGGAAACATTCACAATAACCTTGTTGCTCTGCAAGAAAGAATTATAGAGAATAAAAATACAAACAGAATGAGACTTAATAAAACCTGGTAGGGTCATAAGTAATGAAAAAACGTCGGGGAATCCGGAAAATCATGCAAAAATTGAATATATATTTTGAATATTTCAATTATATTCAATTTATAGTCAAGTTGCATATCATTCGAAAGAGAGAGAAATTCTAGAGGAGGCGTGTATTCGCCAAATTTTTATCAGAGGCCGCGTTGATTTATTATTGATGATTGAAAATCTATTTAGGCCTCATGTATGCATGAAATTCATCAACAGTGCCGGGAAACGGCTCAGTTCAAGTCATAAACATTTTTATGGCCCTTGCCATAAGCTGTATACCTACCACGACCCTCCCGCTCGCGCGGGCGCTCACTTGATGCCCTCTTGGCATAAAGAACATTATTTCAATCATTCAAAATAATTCATCCTAACGACTGTCAACTAGCAAAGAGTTCAACGTGCATATAATTGCAATAATGCATATAATTGGAATACTGGGCGAAACAGCAAAGGCAGACGTTATGGTGCTTGTATACATTGCAGAAATCATTTTAAGTAATGAAAATATTGAGTGTATTGTAAGAATAAAAAATGATAATATCTTAGTTGCCAGCTATCCAAGTACTCAATATTTTTGAGTACTTGAATCGCTTGAGCAAAAGAATTAGATTGTCGTTGATCATTTAGGAATTCCGCATCACTTAAAATCACTTTGATTATATAGGGGTTATCAATTTTACACACTAAATTGGCAAGTCACAGAAGTTTATTTGAATTAATATCCTCTTTCACGAAATCCGTAGCCGAAAACTGTCCGTACCAGAAACCATTGTTGATGTCTCTAGCAACCGTTGTTTATATCCCTTGCAACCGTAACTAGGGAATGGAAAAAGTCAGTTGGAGGTCCATTTTTGGTACTGTTGATGACTGAAAAGTAAGAACATCGACGCTCAGACATTTATCATCGCAGCTGTTGTTTACGTCCTTAGCAACCGTTACTATGGAGTGGGAAAAGTCAGTTTGAAGTCCATTTTTGGAACTGTTGATGACTAAGAAGTAAGAACATCGAAGCTCCGATATTTACCATAGCAACCATTATTTACGTCCTTAGCAACCGTTATAATGGAGTGAGAAAAGTCTGTTGGAGGTCCATTTTCGAAACTGTTGATGACTAAGAAGTAAGAACATTGAAGCTCCGACATTTACCATAGCAACCGTTGTTTACGTCCTTATTAATCGTTACTACGGAGTGGGAAAAGTCAGTTAGAGGTCCATTTTCGGAACTGTTGACGACTAAAAAGTAAGAACACCGAAGCTCGGATATTTACCATAGAAACCATTGTTTACGTCCTTAGCAACCGTTACTATGGAGTGGAGGAAATGAGATAGAGGTTCATTTTGCTTCCTCAAAGATTGGTGATTAATGCAAGTTGAGGTTCAATTGCAATACTTTGAGAAAGCATACTGCTGAGGCACTTGGCAGCGGTTTTTCTCATGAGTATCCAGTACTTCATTTATATTTTTCGAAATATATTATAAGTGAGTAAAGCAAGCTGTTCTCGTTAGTTTAAAATAATTTCCCCGTTTATCGAAGAATATAATTCTATAAGCATGAGTCACTATACTTGTTCTCCGAATCTGTCTATCTGTCTGTTTGTGGATTGCGGGTGGTCGCAAATTTTCGATTGAATACTTTATTAGTTAAATATCTGAAATTTTTCACATATATCTCATTGTCGAAAAACATGTGATGCAAAAATATTCGATATAAAAATTTTTTATCAATGAATACAATCTTGAAAAATAAAATGTTCAAATGGACGAAAATAATTCCCGTCACTCAATATGCCCTAGACTGGAAATTATTTCCTTCTTACTAGTCATTTACATAGAAGAGTAATTTTGAAAAACGTTTTTTATATGTTTTTTCTCAATTCTTGCAATTGTGAATATTACTGAGCCTCTACAACCTCACATCTTTATTTTCTCCTGTTAGAAGGTGTTTGTACAATTCATTCTAATCTTTCGAAACTGTCATAGAAGTACCCATTTTTTCGAAACTCGTCTTTGTCCAGCTTCAATAATTCTTTTCGGTTATTTCCTTTATATTGTACTTATTCGAACCGTTATGAAATTTTTCCTGTTCGAAAAACTTGCGCATGACGACCACTGAACGTAGAGTCTGTTTTTCAAATAAACTTTTTTGCCTTCATCCTTGAAATGCTTTGCCATCACGAGCGTCCTCCTTTCCCCTGATGAATGCGCGAGCCTTAGGGAATGGATTTAAATGGATAACCAGTTTTTCCATGCTTTATTGATAAAAAGTAAAGATTGTGCACGAGATTTTCATGTATAACGTTCATGCATACGGGAGCTTCCATACCAACATGGGCATGCTTTTTTATACTTTCCTGAGATCTTTTTCTCGCCTCAAAAAGTATTGAAAAGTGCCACATTAATACAGATCAATTTGAGATCACTTTAAGATCACAACTTTTTTAACGCGGGACGTTGCCAATTATTAGAAACAAAACATCATGTAAAGGAAAAAGAGAATGAACTCTTTCTGTCCTGGCTTCACTAGTCATCATCAGAACCTGAACAAAGAGTCGCAAGGATTTTTGTTTCACTTCAATATTGTTTCTGAGTTTGCCACGAAAAAAACGAGTAGTTTTGAACTGTTCACGATCTTACTTTTCAACATAATTGATGTTTCTATGGTCTCATTACGTATAAATATTTCATATAAATATTTCATGCTCATATCTCTTTGTTTTCAAGTATCGTTTTCGAACAGTATCAACACATTTGAGTGTAGTAGATCGCTGCAAAAGCTGTAGCTTAAAAAGTCTGAATATAATTCTATACTAAAATTCCATCACGAAGCTTCACTTATACGTAAGCAGTCTTTTTATGTATAGCACATTGATGAAAACTATCAGGTATTGTTATGCTCATCCCAAGGTAGATTACAGGTGAAAAATCCGACCTCTTAGTGAGATGCTTCAGATGTAAACGAAGAAGTTATACGTCGTACATATCAATATCACAATTAAATTTTCCAATTATTGAAAAAAAAATTTTTATATTTAGTGTATTTATTTCATTTTCAACATTTGGATATTCGAAAAAGCCATATCACTCAAAATCGTCCTAGTTGGTAGACGTGCCCAAATATAGTTCTATTTTGACCCAACTATGCGCATATAAGATATTGTGAATTACATGGAAAATCGCTCCAAGTACCTATCATCAATCATAATACCATGGAAAACCGCTGCCAACTGCCTCCGCAGTATGCTTTCTCAAAGTATTGCAATTGAACCTCAACTTGCATTAATCACCACTCTTTGAGAAAGCAAAATGAACCTCTAATTCATTTCCTGCACTCCATAGTAATAAGGACGTGGACAACGGTTGCTATGGTAAATATCCGAGCTTCGATGTTCTTACTCTTAGTCATCAACAGTTCCAAAAATGGACTTCAAACTGACTTTTCCCACTCCATAGTAACGGTTGCAAGGGATACAAACAGCGGTTGCTAGAGACATCAACAATGGTTTCTACGGGAAATATCTTTCTGATTATCCTAGATTCCCATAAATATACGAGCCCAAATGCTCATTCATCATGAATTATATGAAAACTTATCAAAATCAAGCTAGCAACGGTTGCTAGATAAATAAACAACGGATGTTGCTGAACACCGAACTCGGTTCACATCTTTCGGAGATCGACCTGTGTGCAAAATTTCAGGACGATCGGACCATTCCTTTGGAAGTTATCGTACGACAAAAAAAGTGCACGTACGTATGTACATACATACATACAGACATTTTCGGATTTCCATGTTTTTCGACCCGTAGATTACGAAAATCGAGGTCCCGAAGTCCGATCCGATGGGTCAATTTTTACCCCATTACAAAGCTTTGTCTTTGAGAAAGCAAAAAGTATTAATTATACTAAATTTAAGGGGATCCGCTACGTTTCCCAGAACTCAGAACTGGGTGAGGGTAAATTTGTATTACAGTTTGGCTTTTGGTGAGAAAAGTTACAGAAATAATACATTTTTGTTTAAATAATTATTATTATCACGACCTTCCGTATAATGGAACATCGAAAAAATCGCAAAAAGTATTTAATTAAAAATGAATGTCAAATTTACAAGTAGCACCCTCTGGAAGTTCTATCCATCTCTTTGTTTGGCAAAGAGAAATTTACGACCCCTCTCTCTGTCTTTCTCGATTTTTTTCTATACGCGAAAAAGATCCGAGGCCCGAAAAGCAGGGAAGTAGTCTTTGCCTCAAGCTTGTCGTCTACCTACGGTGGCAGACGGCAGCCTTCGCTATGTAGCAGGCACACTGAAGGCCCGATCCCCTGCATCGGGATTTATTGGCCTTCTCTCAGCGAAGCATCTTCGACACTGTAAAAAAATTTTTTATTTTTTAGAACGTACTTGGAATTTTTTTTCTCGACTCCATAGAAGTCTCATCACAAAACCGATACGTACGTTTGTGGACATTGTATTGAGGAACCCTCAAAAAAAATTTCAGCCCAAACCACTGAAATTAAGTCTCAATTATTCACCTCCTCCTGTGTTTGTGTGCGCATATTTTCAGTGACTTATTTTCAGTGGTTTGGGATGAAAACTTTTTTTAGGGTTCCTCAATACAATGTCCACAAACTAACGTATCGGTTTCACGATTAGACTTCTAGGAGTCGAGAAAAAAAATCCCAAGTATGTTCTAAAAAAATTGAAAAAATTTTTTTACAGTGTTTTACAGTGAAAAAAATTTTTTTCCGGGGTGGTCGATACGTCATTGAAACCGCCGTAAAAATATGAATTAGAATATAAATTTACAGCCTCGTACGATTTTTTTTTAACCATGTTGAAATTTAGGTAGACTACCCCCTTAAGATGTATCGAAAAATTGGCCGGTAGGCGTCGCCACCTCCTACAAATGAACTGAACCATAGCGGACTATAACTATATATTCTTACACACACACTCACGCACGTATGCGTGTATCCAAAGCATACACATGCACCCGTGCGTGTGACCAATGTAGATAGTTATAATTCCCGCACGTATACTTCATTTATAGGATGTGGCGACGTCTACCGGCCGATTTTTCGATACATCCTACTAGCAAGGGCCATAAAAATATTTATGACTTGAACTGAGCCGTTTTCCGGCACTAATAATTATTTTTAACGTCCACATGTTTCAAACGACGAAAATTCATTTTAATCGGGCTTGGTAGACTATTCCAAAGTGATATTGCGAGAATTTTTTTCTCACAATATCACTTTGGGATAGTCCACCAAGCCCGATTAAAATGAATTTTCGTCGTTCGTTCCCCAGCACTGTTGACGAATTTCATGCGTGCATAAGGCCTAGATAGATTTTCAATCATTGATAATACTTCAACGGGGCCTCTAATTAAAATTTGGCGAACACACACCACCCTTAGAATTTTTAAATGATATGCAATTTAACTATGAAATGAATATATTCGAGATATCCAACAGACATTTCCAAGCATTTAAACTATTAAAAATAAGATTTTTAATTTTGAGCCTGAAAAATCTTCAGAATAAGGAATTAATAGTGTCTATCTTGAATCCATTGATATAACGATGCACGGAGAGAAAACATACAGTAAATTTTACAAAAAAAATTTGTAAAAATTACCGTTTTTTTTAGTAATGCAGGGACAGACGGCCACTTTAGGAAACTTTACCAGAGACTATGGTAATTTTTCCTATAGAGCCTAAGGTTTCGATCACATGTTCATTTTTACTATTTTCCATTGTATATTTTACAGAAATAATTGTAAAAATTATTTTCAAGTATCGTAAATAAAAAATTTTATACATGATTGTTTCTCACTTATGAAATTTCGTACTTTGAAACTTTTGGTTATTTGGATGCTCAAGTCATTTTAGTTTTTTTTTTATTTTATAGATATATAGAACTTCTCTTTTTGGTGATCCTAGTGAACTTCGTATATTATATCGCACGATTTCACTAGGATCGCATTATATTTATATATATACATATTAACCCATTAAGTCCCAGATTGCAGAAATTTTATTGGTACTTTCGAGCTCAAATATTTTGATGAATAAGACGGAAGGTTTATTGAAAAATAGTCATTCCTACTATTTTCGGGTATGCTCTACACGATACAATGGTTAAAAAGACTAAAAAAATTGATTTTCAATAAATAATTAACAAATTAAAATAAAAAATACAATTTTTTTGAGCACTTTTTTTTTCAATCCAAAATCAGAGGATGAAGGAATTTTATTTTTATTGTCGAAAATATGCACAAGAGTGCACAAAATATTTGAACTATGATTATGACTATGATTTTTTTCAGCAAAATGGCGGCCAAAAAACGGGAATCAATATTTTGGATTTCCATTTTATGAATATTTTAAAGCATTCATTTTCATATTCGATATATTCCTTTGAAATTCCGTATATGGGGGTTTTCAATGTCGCTGATAACGATTTTGACATCAAATTCTCAAAATTCTGGATCCAAGATGGCGGTTTCAAGATGGCGGCTGACGATTTTCCACATTTTTAGTCGAAGAATCGTGAAAATTTGGAATAATGAGTTTTCGGGGGCGCTGATGATAAATCTGACATCAGATTTTTGAAATTCCGTAGCCAAGATGGCGGTTTCAATATGGCGGCTCATGATTTTGTACATTTTTAGTCGGAGAATCGTGAAAATTTGGACTAATGGGTTCTTGGGGGCGCTGATGATGGATCTGACATCAGATTTGCAAAATTCCGTATTCAAGATGGTGGTTTCAAGATGGTGGCTCATGATTTTGTACATTTTTAGTCGGAGAATCGTGAAAATTTGGACTAATGGGTTCTTGGGGGCGTTGATGATAAATCTGACATCAGATTCTCGAAATTCCGTATCCAAGATGGCGGTTTCAAGATGGCGGCTCATGTTTTTGTACATTTTTAGTCGGAGAATCGTGAAAATTCGGACTAATGGGTTCTTGGGGGCGCTGATGATAAATCTGACATCAGATTTTCAAAATTCCGTATCCAAGATGGCGGTTTCAAGTTGGCGGTTCATGATTTTGTATATTTTTAGTCGGAGGTTCGTGAAAATGTGAATAAAAGGGTTTCTGAATCTTTACTGTTGAAATAGATTGTTGAGTTTTTTCATCTATGATTTTTTTTAGCATAATAGTGACTGGAATCGGAAACAAAATATTTGAATCTTCATTTTATCTATATTTCGTCGACGTCGTTCATGGATGAAAACGACGGCTATAAGATGAAAATAACGAGATTTTGAAAAAATAGAAAATTCTCCATGTACAAAAACATGAGCCGCCATCTTGAAACCGCCATCTTGGATACGGAATTTCGAGAATCTGATGTCAGATTTATCATCAACGCCCCCAAGAACCCATTAGTTCAAATTTTCACGATTCTCCGACTAAAAATGTACAAAATCATAAGCCGACATCTTGAAACCGCCATCTTGGATACGGAATTTTGCAAATCTGATGTCAGATTCATCATCAGCGCCGCCAAGACCCCATTAGTCCAAATTTTCACGATTCTCCGACTAAAAATGTACAAAATCATGAGCCGCCATATTGAAACCGCCATCTTGGATACGGAATTTCAAAATTCTGATGTCAGATTTATCATCAGCGCCCCCGAAAACTCATTATTCCAAATTTTCACGATTCTCCGACTAAAAATGTGGAAAATCGTCAGCCGCCATCTTGAAACCGCCATCTTGAATCCAGAATTCTGAGAATTTGATGTCAAAATCGTTATCAGCGACATTGAAAACCCCCGTATACGGAATTTCAAAGGAATATATCGAATATGAAAATGAATGCTTTAAAATATTCATAGATTGAAAAAAAAAAGTGCTCCAAAAAATTGCATGCTTTTATTTTAATTTGTTAATTATTCATTGAAAATCAATTTTTTCAGTCTCTTTAACCATTGTATCGTGTAGAGCATACCCGAAAATAGTAGGAATGACTATTTTTCAATAAACCTTCCGTCTTATTCATCAAAATATTTGAGCTCGAAAGTACCAATAAAATTTCTGCAATCTGGGACTTAATGGGTTAAGGTCGGTGAATTCATTTCGCAAAAGAAACATTGCCGGATTGACGGCTCTACACAGAGAGAAAACATATAGTAAATTTTACAAAAAAAATTTGTAAAAATTACGATTTTTTTTAGTAATGCAGGGACAGAGGGCCACTTCAGTAAACTTTACAAGAGACTATGGTAATTTTTCCTATAGTTCTCAAGGCTTAGGTCACATGTTAATTTTTATTATTTTCCATTGTATATTTCACAGGAATTATTGTAAAAATTATTTTCAAGTATCGTAAATAAAAAATTTTATACATGATTGTTTCTCACTCATGAAATTTCGTACTTTGAAACTTTTGGTTATTTGGATGCTCAAGTCATTTTAGTTTTTTTTTTATTTTATAGATATATAGAACTTCTCTTTTTGGTGATCCTAGTGAACTTCGTAAATTATATCGCACGATTTCAATAGGATCGCATTATATTTATATACTAGCGTCCCCCGTCACGGCTTCGCCCGCGAATATGTGTATTGAGTTCGAAGTGTTATTCTCATTTATTGTTAAAAAATTCGTATGATATGTATTTATTTGTAACTTTTGTATAATTTGATACTTTGTAATCCTTGGAATTATAATTTTCATGTATCTGAGGATTTGAAATGTATAAGACTTCTGGATAAACGACGTTCTTAGTTCTTGAATCTCGAGGAATGAATATAAATTGGTTACGTGCATCCCCTGTCCGTGAAAGAGCAACAGTCAATGGGCAAAACTATCCCTACGTACTCAAAGGTCTGTCCTTGAGATTTGTTGACCGTCAAGGCGAAAGAAAGTTTCACAGGAAATTGTAATCGTTTCGTTTGGATTGAAATTGTAAGTCTGATGAAATCATAGGTATGCGAGATATAAATACTGTTTTAGGTATTTATACCAGCTGCAGGTCCTGTAAGAATAGTCGCTTCGATTACATTTTCCTGCATAACTTTAATTTGCAACCTTGTGCCATGACTTAAATTGGGAGGATTTAGATTGTGTAGTAGCATTATTGGAGAACCAATTTTCAATTTTAAGTCATGAGGTGGAAAGCCTGAAGGATCAAGAGAGTTCAGAAATCCTTGAGGGTAGTGTACAACTTCATCAATGTTAATCACTGTATCGATAGAATGATAATGTCGTATTTCTCCATCTACCTTTCCCAAATTAATATTATTGATATTATGAGCGGTAGCATTTCGAGACGTTATGATTGCCCTTTCGCATAACCAATTGAAAGGTTCGTCAGAAAGACTTTCAATTTCTGGATAGACTTTAGAAATCAGGTCCATGACTGTATTAACAGTTGTTCCTACTCTTGTATCAATATTTATGTAATCATTTTCATTTAATACTTTCCCATCTCTAATTTATAGAAGTTCTAAAGGAAATTGCAAATCCTCACCTCCAATGTGAGCTCTCATATTTATTCGTAAATGTAATTTTTCTATCAAATTCCAAATTGAAGACGACTTCAAACATGCTTTCACAATGTCAGCGCAAGTTCCTTTTTGAATCACAGGCAAAGTTTGCCGAAAGTCTCCAGAGAAAACAAAAGTTATTCCACCCATAGGTTTGCTAATAGATTTTAAATCTCGTAATGTGCAATCCAGAGCTTCAATATGCGAACGGTGACTCATAGTACATTCATCCCATACTATAAGAGAAGTTTCTTCGATAATTTTGCATAAAGGACTATTTTTTCTCATTGAACATACTGTATCTTGGCCAATGAAAACTTTCAAAGGTAATTTGAACGTGGAATAGGCAGTTTTGCCTCCAGCAAGAAGAGTTGCTGCAAGAACCTGAAGATGCAACAGCTAAAACTAAAGCACCCAAAATACGAATTTGAGCTTATATTAAGTCAGATCTTTAGTTAGCCACTTTAGGTATATTAGATTCCAAACAATCACGCAATCCCATAATGTTATGTGGATTCTTTAAAGCATTATCGAGATCACAAACATTTCGTGGACCACGAATTGGCGTAGGTAGACCGAAATCAATCAATTTGCACAATCCAGGAGCTTATCTTTATTCATAGATGCAACTACAATATCTTTTATATTAGCGTAATTTTCTGATGGATCATATTCAAAAGCAGATCTTCCACGTACTATGAACGGGGCTCCAATTATTCGATCCTGACGAACGGCTTGCGTTAGTCTGGTTCTAATCGTCTACCGCCCAACGTTACTTCTGGGTCTATAGGCATTGTCACCAAAATCATTTGGCATCAGGGGACTGGGATTCAAAAGATTCCAGAAAGAGGCTGAGCTCATTTTCAAGCTCTTTTATATAGCCGATAGAACGCTGACTCTCTTGTGAGAGAGCGCCGCGCTATACCTCATACACGTGCGACTCAACGCCTCGTCATCTACTGGCGCGCCATGGTACTTTGTCAGTTACCCCTACCACAGAAAAATGCATTGTCTATTTCTCGGTTTCTATTCAAAATTTCAAAACGCCACATAGCCATAAACATGCCTGGAATGGTCGAGAATCAAGTATCAAAATTTCATGAAAATCGGTTCAGTAGTTTTTGAGATTAGCGGCCACCAAATAACACGCTGTCCTTTTATATAATAGTATAGATATATATATATATATATATATATATATATATATATATATATATATATATATGGGTCATTTCACACCAACTCAGCATGGAAAAAAATTTTTTTCAATTTTTTCTCAGCCAATTTATTGTAAATGGTCACCTTACCACTATTTAATTTTTTTAGATTTTTCATGCCTATATATAGCAAAATTCTCTCATCGCTTAATTTTGATGATTCAGATTTTTTTCACATTTTAATCAACTTCATGACCTGATTAACTCATGAAATATTCATCAAATCAAAAAATTTACAGGAATAAAAGTTGTTATAAATTACTTATATTTTATAAAAAACTAATTTCCTAACCTCAAAAATTATTTTTTCTAATCATTTGATTATGTATCTACACGTACACATGAAAATAGACCTCATCGCCACCTTCAATTTGGACCGAACAAATTTTATTTCAATCCTTGGCTCATAAGCTTTCAAATGAGGTATGTCTCGGAATGGTGATCCAGTTACAACCTTTTGAATAAAATAAAATGAAATAATAAATCACAGGAAACCCCAAAAGTAGCTGGTGAGTTCACAAAATCAGCACACGTGTGACTATAGAGATGCCTTGGTTGCCTGGTTTGAGCCATTGGTCTCGTCCCAAATTACAATATCATCTCAATCTCATCTGAGACGTATTTCAATTCACTCCACAGCACTTTCACTATTGTCACTGAATACTACATTACATTCAAACCTAAACCACACATAGTGAGAGTCAATAACATATATAATTATCCAAATTCACTATTATATATCACTCAAGTAGGGTGAAACATGGAATATATGAGAAAAGGTCACGGTTCTCCAATTTTCACTCTGTGCTTTGATACTGAAGTAATAGAAACATGTATCCAAGCACAAGTTTCATAAATATAATAATACTGTACGACAATCCAGTGTCAGAATTGAATACCATTTGTAAGAAGTTCTATATTCTGTACACTTGTCGACTAATATCACACTATAAGAGATAATATATAAAACTTTCCTACTCACAGTGTTTCTCTCCCTCCAGTAGAATTTATGGCACTGTACAGCTTATCTGGAATATAAAATAAATCACAAAGAATCATCTTGCAGAATGACATGTACATAAGTATAATTGAGTTAATATATATGTCAATTGAACATTAAATTCATAACTATCAGAAAAACAGAATCGATTTAAGTAGTTACTACTAAATAGATACTGTCATCAAGTATCAATTTATGAATGTAATATCCAAAAGTTATTGATTCTATCCTCTGGTATGATTATATTCATATAACTGATTCTATCAGCCTTTCCAGAGTAATGAGTTCTAGTTGATTCTTCCAATCAAACTAGCTTGCACAAGTGTCTCCTACACTTGTTGTCAAGATCAAGTCAAGATTTATAAAACCACTTTGTATCTTTTTTTGCGAATATGTGCAATGAACCTTTTGTTAGTTATGAATGATATGTATTTATGATGATGAATAAAAAAAAAAGTGTTATGATCAGCAACGTAGTTAGTATATTTCTAGGGCAAATACTTAATATTAGTTCAATGGGTACGTTTCGTCCAAGATCCACCTGATAGGACTCATCAGTAAGGTTTTCAGGTGGATCCAACCTTATACGCTTAAGGCATGTTCTACTAATAAGTTACAATAAGCACTAATTGTAGGTATTTCTATCTAATATTAAGAAAGGATTCATCCCTGTTGAAAAAAATCGACTGGATTTCCAGCTGGATTTTGACTGGATTCCAGCTGGATTCCAGCTGGAAAATCCAGGAACGGAATCCAGAAACGGAAAATCCAGGTGAAGTGATGCAGGGAAAATCCAGTGAGTTTCCCGAATAATCCAGCTGGATCCTGAGATAATCCAGCTGGATTTTACTAGAATTAGGGTTATATCGTTATTATCCGGATAATCCAGCTGGATTTTTCGGACAATCCAGCTGGATTTTTTCGGTTTGAGAGCACCGAGCTACGGCGTCGAATCCAGCTGGATTGTCGAAAAATCCAGCTGGATTCGTTCATAATCCAGCTGGATTCGCCGCCGTAGCCCGCTGTTCTAGAACCCAAAAAATCCAGCTGGATTGTCGAAAAGTCCAGCTGGATTATCCGGAAAATCTGCTGGATCTATAATAACGATATAACCCTAATTCTAGTAAAATCCAGCTGGATTATCTCAGGATCCTGCTGGATTATTCGGGAAACTCACTGGATTTTCCCTGCATCACTTCACCTGGATTTTCCGTTTCCAGATGGAATCCAGCCCAAATCCAGCTGGAATCCAGCTGGAATCCAGTCAAAATCCAGCTAGAATCCAGCGTAAATCCAGCTGGAATCCAGTGCAAATCCAGCTGGAAATCCAGTCGATTTTTTTCAACAGGGATTAAATAGATATGTCTACTAAATAATCCTTATATAAAAAAGTGATGGGGGTCAAAGTGAAGCCAGTTAACTCGTGTTTTGATTGGTGTAGACCTAACCACGTGACGAGTCGAGTAAAATATTGATATAGATGTAGGTAGTGATTGCAGGGAAGCAAAAAACAAAAGAAGAATAAATTTTGAGGTTTAGGGACGTATACTGTAGTTTTAGAAAGAAAATAAAAGTTTTGAGGTTGAAACAACCAAATTTTCTTGTCAGATGTTGAATAAAATGTAAATACAGGTTTTATAATTGCGTATAATGAAATAAAGCGTAAATCGCGCGCAGCGCGTCTGAATGTAGCTAGTATTAATATAGGAAGCAATTGTTAATATAATACAACTTAATAATAACTACTTAATTTGTAAAAAAGCGTTGAATCCAAGACAGTGCGCAGTCGACAGATGAATTGTTGAGAATTGCACTAAAACAAACTCTCACAGCACTAATATCACAGAATATCTATGTGTACAGTCCAATCGTCGACAACGAACTGAACTGCGTTTGCTAAGGGACAAAGCTAAGGAACTTGCCTTTGGAAACAATAATGCTCTTCATAAGGAAAGCAAGAACTATAGTGGGGGTTCTGGGCGCATATCTAGGCGTATATTGGTCTACGTATTGGCGATTGGAAAGCGAGAGAAAAAAATAATATTAAGTATTTGCCCTAGAAATATACTAACTACGTTGCTGATCATAACACTTTTTTTTTTATTTATCATCATAAATACATATCATTCATAACTAACAAAAGGTTCATTGCACATATTCGCAAAAAAAGGTACAAAGTGGTTTTATAAATCTTGACTTGATCTTGACAACAAGTGTAGGAGACACTTGTGCAAGCTAGTTTGATTGGAAGAATCAACTAGAACTCATTACTCTGGAAAGGCTGATAGAATCAGTTGTATGAATAATTGAGTTAACTTATCTGAATTTTGTAGCGGCTCCATTGAAAATTGATCAGTTGAAGTTCCAAACCTGATCCTACTATGAAGAACAATAAGGTGAAATTGATACGAAAATTGTTCTTACAATTGATTTAACTTTGTGTAAGCAACAGTGCATGTGTACTGGTTATGGTTATGTTTCTATGTTTACTAACGACACCCATGGTAACCTGCAGCCCGCAGCACAGTATCTGTATTACCAACAGAATCCAACAGTAAACATAACCAGTTTGACGTGTGAGGTGCAAACAAGTATACATGCACTGTTGCTTACACACAGCTGAATCAATTGAAAGGACAATTTTTACATCAATTTCACTATATTGTACTTCATGGTAGGGGCAGGTTTGGAACTTCAGCGTGTACAGCTGATTAATTTTCAATGGAGCCGCTACGAAATTCAGATATATTAACTCAATTGTACTTATGTACATGTCATTCTGCAAGATGATTCTTTGTGATTTATTTTATATTCCAGATAAGCTGTACAGTGCCACAAATTCTACTGGAGGGAGAGAAACACTGTGAGTAGGAAAGTTTTATATATTATCTCTTATAGTGTGATATTAGTCGACAAGTGTACAGAATAGAACTTCTTACAAATGATATTCAATTCTGACACTGGATTGTCGTACAGTATCATTATATTTATGAAACGTGTGCTTGGATACATGTTTCTATTACTTCAGTATCAAAGCACAGAGTGAAAATTGGAGAACCGTGACCTTTTCCCATATATTCCATGTTTCACCCTATTTGAGTGATATATAATAGTGAATTTGGATAATTATATATGTTATTGACTCTTACTATGTGTGGTTTAGGTTTGAATATAATGTAGTATTCAGTGACAATAGTGAAAGTGCTGTGCAGTGAATTGAAATACGTCTCAGATGAGATTGAGATGATATTGTAATTTGGGACGAGACCAATGGCTCCAAACAGGCAACCAAGGCATCTCTATAGTCACACGTGTGCTGATTTTGTGAACTCACCAGCTACATGTCACAATCCAATTGTATTAGAAAATAAAGGTGAGATACATTCATCAAGGTACAATAATACAAGTAGTATTATGTATCTTTTGGGGTTTCCTGTGATTTATTATTTCATTTTATTTTATTCAAAAGGTTGTAACTGGATCACCATTCTGAGACATACCTCATTTGAAAGCTTATGAGCCAAGGATTGAAATAAAATTTGTTCGATCCAAATTGAAGGTGGCGATGAGGTCTATTTTCATGTGTACGTGTAGATACATGATCAAATGATTAGAAAAAATAATTTTTGAGGTTAGGAAATTACTTTTTTATATAATATAAGTAATTTATAACAACTTTTATTCTTGTAAATTTTTCGATTTGATGAATATTTCATGAGTTAATCAGGTCATGAAGTTGATTAAAATGTGAAAAAAATCTGAATCATCAAAATTAAGCGATGAGAGAATTTTGCTATATATAGGCATGAAAAATCTAGAAAAATTAAATAGTGGTAAGGTGACCATTTACAATAAATTGGCTGAGAAAAAATTGAAAAAAATTTTTTTCCATGCTGAGTTGGTGTGAAATGACCCATGTACATATTAATGCATGTTGTATATATACTGACATTTCTGTCCTTATATGCAAACGAGGCACTAACTCCACCACTCGCGAGAAGCGAAGCGCCACCTAGTGTTCGTGTATATGTACGTGCGTATACTTTACTGAAGTTTTTATCCCGTTGGGTTGGAGCAAGGCGACAACTCGGTCTTGCGTTATTAAAGGCACATGTATACCTTAATCATACGAAAATACTATTCCTAGCGAAATTCCTAAATTATATATATATATAAACACATATTATCACATGTTATACATATACCGACATTTCTGTCCTTATATACAACCGAGCACTAACTCCAGCACTCGCGAGAAGCGAAGTGCCACCTAGTGTAAGTGCATATGTACCTACGTATTCTTTACTGACGAAGTTTTTACACCGAAGTGGTTATAGCAAGGTGACAACTCGGCTTTGCGCTATTCCAGGCACACGTATACCTTTATCATACGAGCTGCCACCTTTCATATAGGGCGAAGTCGAATGGTCACATTCTAGCTCCCACCTGGCAATATTCATATATAGCCGATTATATCAATATTTGCGGAGAGAGTATGTCAAGTGCGTTTTATAGGTTATTGTCGGTGGATGCCAGCTGATCTGTAGAGTGCAGACGATTGACGACGCGGTCATCCGACGAGTCGCCACGCATGCGCACAACACTCGTTATGAGCGAAATTACAATTGTTTTCTAGTAAAACATGCCAGAGCCCATAGGGAATATTTCCAACGTGATAAATTTTACAATAGTCCATAGTAATTTTTTCTATCTGGTCTAGTAATTTTTCTTGCTTTTCTTAGTAATTTTTCGTGGAAGGTTATGTAAAAAGTCTTATTATGGCCGTCTGTCCCTGCGTTACTATAAGAACATGGTAATTTTTACTACATCTCTTCTCTCCGTGTATTATGATAAAAACAATTTGTTTCATATAATTATAGAATATGTAGACCGTTTGAGACTGGTGACTCTTGATAAAACAACATAAACCAATCCTTACGCATGTGTTCCATTATACGTATAAATAATTTCATTAAATGATATTCTTTGGGCAGTATGAATCGTCATCGTAGATGCTGCAGATAAAGAGAGAGATAGATCCATATTGCCGCCATCGCCAGAGCGTGGAGAAGGGCATCCGCTGACTATACGGGAAGAGGGGAAAAACACACGACGAGAGGGGAAATCAGATATCATATTACGGGTAGAGGAAAAAAGAAGGGAAATCTTTGCACACCCGGTTATACTTTCCATGTACTCGAACGTCGTAATGGAAGTTTCACTTCAATAAATTATCGTTCAATAAATATCGAAAGTACCAAAAAAAAAATCAAAATTCCGTCCGAAGTGATGATTGCGATTAGTAGGTTCGAGAGGAACGAGGAGAGACAGGTCGAAAATTGGCTCGCTTGCATAAACGAGTCACGGTGTGCGAGTCGCATCGGTCGGTACGTGCCGAGAGAAGTCTAGTAGTGGCAGGGAAGCCTCTCAGATAACTCTGGGCCGACAGCCCAAGAACTGCCCGCTGAAACGCAACAGTGTTTGCACATTTCGTCAGTATCAATCATCACGCACAAATCTATTCTCCCGAAACTCCAAGTCAGCGCGAGAAAAATTTTAAAACCAATTAGTGCGCGAGCTGACTATTATCACGTGTGTATGTGTGTTAATCCTGAGATCTCCTATCCCAAAAAGGAGCATCACGAGGGAAATTACCTCAAGTGCACCAATGCTCTTTTATTTTCTTGGCATTTCGCCAGTACGCATTTACAAGTTTAGTACTTTGCTTTGAATTAAATTACTCAACAACCTATTACACAGTTGATTGCATTTACTGTTCAATACCGGATAATCTTCGTCACATAGAGGTCTTTGGCATCTAAATATAGATATATCTACAAACATTTATATATGAGAAAAACATAGAAACTCTCATTCCATGGTTTGATGAAACTAAGAAGAATTTTGTTTGGGAACATTTCATTATGAAAATATCTATTGGAAAACGAAACCTTGTACTGAGAAGATCGTCAACATTGTGAGTAATACTAAAATTGTTCTAAACCAAGTCAGAACTTGATCATATAAGTCGACAGAATAATTATTGTTATTATTAATATTCCCAATAACGTAGAAGGTTTCATGTTGCGTGTGATGAATGAACTTTTGCCTAATGTGAACAATTCAACCTCATCTGAAGCTTTTTATCATATTGGTCTCAAAAATTATACAACGAAGTTATAGCTAGACTTAGAATAAGATAATTTCAGCATCGTTTACAATGTGCATAACTTTTTATGGCTAGATTCCGCTTAGTTTAACTAAACCATGGGATAAAAGTTTCCATGATCTTGTATATCCATGTGATATAGGTGTTGAAGTCGCTTGAAGAATGTAAATACGAGAATAATTTACTTTTTTAGTCGCTTTAGATTTGTTTTGTTAAACTATTTGAAATATGTTTGAAACAAATACCCTATCTTAAAAAGGATATAGCGAAAAGTATCGATTTGAAGGTCGTTGGCCAATCATATTGATTCAATACGTTTATTCGGCTTTTGATTGGTCGTCTCGAAAGCAACAGTGGTTGTAGCTATATTCAGAGCGGTCAGCTTGTTTCTTGTTTTTTTTTTATTATCCGATACGACACCGCGCGCGCGGTACGCGCGCTAAGCAGCTTCTAGTGAACTCAAATAAAACTTTTCATGTCTGCAAATAGTAGGAAATGAATGTTCAACGAAAGATAATTATATTCGATACATTGTTTTCATACAATATTTAGAATTAAATTAGCAACTAGTAAACACTCATTCAGCCATACTCTCAATCTGCAAATCGCTATGAAAAATAATAGCCCGTTTCTTCCAGATAATGTGTAAAAGATAGCCATTCCTTTCCTGTAAAACTGGTTCAGTAAGTTTTTTAGCTTCCGTGATGGAGGTCACCAGTTAGCCGTGTAAAAATGTTAAAGTTTGTCCAAAGTTTCATTTCATTTCATTCCGTAGGACGATTCCAAACTTCTGCACAAACTTCCACCTGAACTTGATAAGTTTGACGAAAATTTGACCGAAGTTTTGTAAAAGTTGATGTGAGTTAGGGATATGTTTGACGGAAGTTATGGGATATTTTGGAAGATGATGAACAAACAATATAAAAAATGTAATATGGATCATTATTCATAATATCCACGTGATCATAATCACTATGAATCATTATTATTATTAGTATTATCATTATGGTATGGATCATATCATAATAATAATGCTGATTCAGTCTGCTGTTCAGTTATCAGTCATTGATTATATTTTCATATAAGGTAACTGCAGTCAATGGACACCTCCTGAGGGTTTTTCGACGAATTTGACTATGATAAACTTAGAATTTTTGAATTCTACGAACGGCATCTTGGAGGCTAGCTCAATACTTATCAGAAACCATCTTTATAGTTATCACATGACCATTTTAACGTATCGAAAATGTCAGTCTAAAAAAAAAAATGCAAAAGGAAAAAATCGGCTACACGTGCAGTCAATTTGGCACGATTTTATAATCACTTGTTACAACCACTATACGCCTACAGGGTTGATCAAATTAGCATTAAAATGAACTCTCAATCATGTTTCCATAGATATTTATTCAGAACTTTTGACATTCAACTCAAAAATACATATCTAAATCATCGTAACATATCTATAAAAAATTGACATTCATTTCTTGAATATTCAACCATTTTACTCAGCCTTCCGATTCATAATAGCATATTGAGATGGATTAAATCACTCGAAATAGACGATAATTCTAGTATCATACGATTAATATATAGAAAAAGGCCAATTCCTACTACTAGAAGCATTTTTATTCATAACTAGCATCCCCCGTCGCGGCTTCGCCTGCGATTCGTGTAATTGGTAACAAAAAATTTGTATCTTATTAACAAAGAGTTTCATTTGTTACTGAATTTTTTTCTGAATTTAAAGGACCTCTGGGTGGATAATATTTTTTGTCGTTATTTTATTATGTGATAATAGAATGAATTGATTCTCAGATTTACCTGTCCTAGAGAATCCAACGTATAATTGACCATGGGAAAAACATTCTATACATAAATCAATTTCAACGTATTTGAACGCTTGCCCTTGTGCTGTGTTGATTGTAATAAAAAAAGAAATTTTTATAGGGAATGGTAATCTCTTAATATGTATAAATTGTCGATCTTTGAGGGCCAATCCAGAGTGAAGTGGGAAAGGGAAAATTCACAAAATCCACCACATATTTATTTAATGCGACGTTTCGCCGCAATTACCAATTTTTATTGGTAATCTCTTAAATTGAAAAGGTAAATCAGTAGGGATCATGGGAATTCGGCGTATAAGAGCAGTCTCTCCTGCAGCTGGGCCGGTGAGGATGATAGTTTCAAGTACGTTATTTCGCATAATTTTTATTTGTAATGGTGTGACATTACAATGTTTGGGATGATTCAGATTTCTTAATAAAACGATAGGAACACCAACTTTGAGCTAGAGATTATGGGGTGGGAAACCTGCTGGATTGAGTGAATTTAAAAATTCTTGAGGATAGTGTACTATATCTTCATTTTCCATTACCGTGTCTATTGACTTGTATTGTTTATATTTTTCTCGTACTTGATGTAGGACCATGTTGTTAATTTCAAATGCAGAGCGATTTCGAGGTGTTATTATGGCTCTTTCACACAGCCAATGGTACGATCGCTGTAACAAATTTTCAATATCAGGATAAACTTCTGAAATCAAATGGTTGATATTTTGTACAACTTTATCTAGTTTTTCATCAATAATAATATGTCCATTATTGTTTGGTATAGTTCCATCTCCAATACTAAGGATCTGTTAAGAGAATTCTACACTACCACCACCTGAGTGAACTCTCATGTTAGTTCGCAAATATATAGTGCTCACGAAGTTCCATATTCTTGATGATTTGAGGCATGCTTTGACGGAATCAGCTCTGGTTCCTCTTGAAATCGCTGGCAAAGTTAGACGAAAATCCCCAGTGAAAACGAAAGTTGAGCCTCCCATCAACTTATTACATGACCTAATGTCTTTCAGAGTACGGTCGAGTGCTTCAACATGAGCTCGGTGAATCATTGTCCATTTATCCCACGCAATAAATTTCGTATCTTGCAAAATCTGTCCTGAAGAGCCATTTTTACAAATAGAACATACTGATTCTTATCCACATGACACATTTAGCGGTAGTTTGAAAGTTGAATGAACAGTTCCACCTCCAATAATAAGTTTAGCAACAATCCCAGATGATGCCACTTCTAGAGCAATGTTACCAGACAATCGTACTTCACTCAAATGTGAATTGATTAAATATGTTTTCCAGTACCTCCAGGAGCATCCAAAAAAAAATACTTTGCTGTTAACAATGCTATCTTTAATTGAATCATATGCATGACGCTAGTCTGGTACCAATTTAGGAAGATTAGTACCAACATACTCTCTTAGTTAATTGGCATCGAATGAATATCGCAACGTTGAATCGTAAGAGTTGAGAATATTTGTGTTATCACGAATTAGAGTTGGCAAACCGTAATCGCACAATACTTTTCACTAACCGGCATCATCTCAAAGTCGGCCCACATTGCTAGTCCATTGGGAACTTTTTATATGGAAAAGTTCTTCAAAGTAACACTTTTGGATATTCTGAAACACCGGCCGCCTGAAGGTTAAATTCAAAAGCAGTTCTGCAACCTGCCACATTGACTCTAGTTTGCTCTGGGACTGCTCTACGATATACAGACATTCGATATTCACTCAACTGTGCTTTCGGCATAATATTATGTATGGGAAAAATTGTCTCCAAAGGAGGGAGAGAATTTCTATGCACTTTCAGGCTCTACTTATAAGTGACGGTGCATTAACTTTCTTGCGGAAAGCGCTCAGCCGGCTAGTGGAGAAGGCGCGAGTCGCTGTAGCCTGGGTCGGCGGGCGGAGGGACTACTTTCTGCGCATGCGCTGTGCCTGCCATTCGGGGGTTCTATGGTTAATACGCCAAGAAGTAGTAGTTCAACTATTTATTTATTTATTTATTTAAATAATGTCTTTTTCAACGTTTTGCATAGCCTATAACCATCTGGCGTGTGCAATGAAGCTACTGTCAAAATTTGGTAACATTCGATTCAGTAGTTTTGGAGCCAAATGCGAATAAGAAAACGGCTTCCTCTTGCTCGGTAAAATAAGATAGGAATCTTAAATGATGAATTTAAATTTCTGCTCAGAGGAACGATCTTCAGCTCACTTGAGATACATTGAAACCAATTGTATTGATTAATCCATTCTTAAAAATTAGGGAAGTCAGTTCCTTCCACTCCCTAATTTTTAAGAATGGATTAACCCATTAACGTCCAAAATGTCAAAATTTCTTGCACGTTTTCAGAGTGGTTATTTCCTATGTAATTGGCGTTGAAAAAATTTTTGAACCACATATTCTGATGTAAAATTTCATGTTCTTTTAGAATCCGTTTCCAGAATCATGATAAATTTTACAGGAAAAGAGATATGCTCGATTGAAACATAAAAAACACCTAAATTTTCGAAAAAATAAATTTTCAGGATTTTTTTTCGAAGTGTTACGGTGAAGATATCACCTTGCGACCGTGATCAAAGGTGATCATGGGAGTTGAAGTTTTACAGGGAATTTTATTGTTGACCTTGAACCATTTCTTCTTTACAAAATGGCGGAAAAAACGAATTTTTTTTTTCAATCTTCATCAGTTTTTTTCTCAAAATCTATGGACTTTAGAAAAAAATTTATAAGAACAAAAATGCCTTAGAATCGCTCGAGGAATATTGTCAAATTTTTTCAGAATTTTTTGAGACATTTTTGAAAATCCCATTTCCCAAGTGTCCCGTGGCTAGTGCCACGATTATTCGAATCCTCATATATTCAATAGTCACTATTCAATATTAATATTATACACGAAGTCCGAATACGGCAAGCATCCGGTCGAGCGGCATCACGTTACGGAAAGTCAAGCGACAGGATCCAACGCGAATAGCACCGACGCGCGTGCAGGACCTGTCCGCCCCTTGGCGAACAGGGGATGAAGAAGCCCCCACTCGCGACTCGACTGACTTACCCCTACGAACATATAAATATGACCACCGGGAGCGGCGGCGCTCTCTCGCCACCGTGCCTCCGAAGTAGTAACGTCGCTTTAGCCACCGTGCTCCCGTACGAGTAACGCCGCGACCGCCACTGTGCAATTCGCCGCCATTTGAGCTACTCGGTTTCACGACACTCAACCTGACGTATTTATACTTATATTACTATTAAATCTGGAACACACACTCTTTCGGCTTACGTACGAATCGTTTCAATATACGCCTATACATTTAAACTATATATCCATCCTGACATTTATTTATTTCACGTTCACCTACCCTTCACGAGTAATCTGTGTTCAGCTCGGCTGCACAACCGAAAATATCGAATCCACGAAAATTAATCTACGGATCTCAATATTCAAGCCACGTAACACAAGTTTCCCGGAAAATCAAAAATTGTCTCAAAAAATTGTGAAAAAATTTGAGAATGTTCCTCGAGTGATTCTGAGACATTTTTGTTCTTATCAATTTTTCTCTAAAGTCCATAGATTTCGAGAAAAAAATTGATAAAGTTGAAAATTTTTTCAACTTTCACTCGAGAATCACTCGAGAAACATCCTAAAATTTTTTCAGAATTTTTGGAGACATTTTTGAAAATTCCATTTCCCAAGTTTCCCGGACAATCAAAAATCGTCTCAAAAAATTCTGAAAAAATTTAAGAATGTTCCTCGAGCGATTCTAAAGCATTTTTGTTCTTATAAATTTTTTTCTAAAGTCCATAGATTTTGAGAAAAAAGTTCATGAAGATTGAAAAAAAAAAAATTCGTTTTTCCGCCATTTTGTAAAGAAGCGATGGTTCAAGGTCAACAAAAAAATTCCCTGTTAAACTTCAACTCCCATGATCACCTTTGATCACGGTTGCAAGGTGATATCTTCACCGTAACACTTCGAAAAAAAATCCTAAAAATTTTTTTTTTCAAAAATTTAGGTGTTTTTTATGTTTCAATCGAGCATATCTCTTTTCCTGTGAGTTTTATCATAATTCTGGCAACGGATTCTGAAAGAGCATGAAATTTTAAATCAGAATATGTGGTTTAAGAATTTTTTTAACGCCAATTACATAGGAAAAAATCACTTTGAAAACGTGCAAGAAATTTTAACATTTTGGACGTTAATGGGTTAATTAATGGATTAATTATTAAAAATTAGGGAAGTCAGTTCCTTCCACTCCCTAATTTTTAAGAATGGATTAATTAATTTTCATACTGCCTGATGAGGCCAGCGAACCAAGCTGGCGAAACGTCGCTGAATAAAAATAAAAATGGAGTTTTTCATTTGAACTCCATATCACGGAGTGGCCCTGAAAGATCGTAACTATCACGAGTTTGAAGAATGGGAGGTGAAAACACAACCAAATAACCGAAGGGCGGCTGATGCTCAGAGAGCACCGGAGATACGAAATCTGACAAACGTGCCCAATTGGCTGCCGTGCCAAAGTGCCTGCAGTTACCTTACATTCCAGGAATAAAAATTTGACAATATATGTAGATGCATATTTCTCGGCGTTTCGCTCAAGCTATACAGACATTGTTTGTATTCTGAAGAACTCAGGACAATTCATTAGAGTGCGTGAGTATGGATCCTAAAAAATAGAGAATTCAATTATATGAAAATATGCCCCTTGTATAATTATTTTGTACTGATATATAATTAAAAATTCATATCAATTCGAAAATTTATTTCAGAACATCATCTTTATATCGAGTCATCTTTTTTGTTCAAATATTATTCATAAGGAAATAATTTTTAATAATCAGGTTCGGAAAATTCATTTGTCGAATGATTTTTCAAAAAAATCGATCTTAATAAATTATTTGGCAAATTTTACTTATTCGCTCTTGCTCACACGACTATTACCCCAAACATCAATGAGTAAGGTACATGTACCCAATATACGCCACCTAAGCGAGAAAGATCACTACACCATATTAAGTGTGAATTTCCTACAGTGGTTTGTGGCAAATGAAAGGTCTACTTGATACCTTCAAAATGAGCCAAGTCATATTCAATTTAGACGCTGAGATATAGACATATATAAAAATTAATATTTCTAGGAAAAAAATCCTAGTATATCCAGTATGCGCCACGCTGAGAATAAATTTTTGCATCCGATCGCTTTTTGTGTTGTGGGAATCTAATTAGATGATATGAACTAGAAAGATCTTTTAAATGCCTTTAAAATGAATTAAGCCGCATCTGGCTCCGATTTTTCTACGTTGAATAATAGCATTTTCAAAAAATGTTTTTTTTTCAAGATTGACCATTTACACAATATTATGTTTTTTTTGGTCATTGGACGCGTAAAATCGAGAAAAAAATCTGCATGATTTGGAGGGGGGCACACATTGGGTATGTAACAAAGTTTGCAATAGGGATTTATTATTCGAGGGAGCGCAGAAGCCGCGCTTCTGCTTTCGTGAGAGCAAGCGGAATATTATATAGGTTGTATATATGCAGGCAGGCTGCGACAGGTACACTTGACAAAAATAACGAAGATCTATTGAAACGGTTGATACAAAGGACGTATGATGAAAAAAATTAGAGGATGTAAATTGAAGGCCCAGAAATCTAAAGGTATGTCGATAGATTTTTTCACCCAATCTAAAAGTATTGAAAACATTCCTACTTACAAGTGTAAAGTTAGATCGAGAATCAGAATTGGAGAAAAAATGCAAAAAATGAGCTGTAACAAGTTCATTTAAGCGTTCGAAACCGGTTAAAATGTTCTCTTTCCTCATTATTCTGTATTGATAACAAGATATACTCACCTTACTATATCCGAAGCTTACATGAGTTAGAATGCGAATTTTTAATTGAATAGTAATAGGTCACGAAAACTGCACTAGAACGATGTTTCGCCAATGACTTCTCGCGCTACAATGCGCACTCTGTTAATAGAGGTGTTACAGACAGAAGGGGCGACCCGTAGGCGAGCCTGTGAGTGAGCATGTCCGCATCTTTAGATCCCTTGAGATACCGTCCGCCTATACGTTTCGTGCCAGGGAGGTAAGGGTGGGTATCGGGCATGGTGGTAGTATAGGCCGGGTCCGGGATCCAAATTTTTGGACGTGTTTACGGGTGGTTCGCCTCCTCTATCTGTACTACCTCAATGGCTCCGACTCCAGTACGCACCTCCGCCTTAGCCCTCTATCAGCGCCACCGACGAAGTACCACTCTAATGAACACAATTCCCTTGTATCGGGGGCCAACTCATCAAGCCCCATGAATGTCGAAGATAACAGCGTTACCGATGGTCAAACGTAAGAGATCTCGGCTTGTTGGAAGACCTGATGTTCATTACTGCCAGGTAACCAGAGAGGATAACCAGATATATGTGAATTTTACTGGTGTCTTTACATTCAATACGTAAAAGCAGAGATGAGAGCCCATAGGCAGCAAAAAATTCAATCATTCATTGAAGAAGATTGAACATCTCAAAATATTTGTGAAAGCTATAAACGACCGCAATAAGAGGGATACTCGAATTTCCATTCGGAGTACCCAGGCCGTGTAATAGATATTTTTGGTGCACCAGCCCATCTCTCATGAGTCCATCAACTTCACGTTTGAATAACGCAGAATCGTATTATGATCTACAAAAATATTATTTCTTCGCTAGTTACCCAATTCTTTGTGATAAGTCCACATTGGTAGTACAAAAAAAAATATTTGAATTTTTGAAAGGTGGAAATAACGTGGATTTCCACCTTTGTAGCTGCGGTTTCTCTCTTTGGCCACTAGGTGGTTCTAGTACAAATTAAGGCATATTTCAGTCATTAAAGATAATTCCTTGAAAAAATATCTGCGAGTTCGATCATTTAGTCAATCGATTACACCGCTACACTGAGAAAAATTCCCTTATCGGAACCTGCTATATGATATAGTAAACGAAATTATAGAAGAATCTACTATAAATATCGTTAAATTAACTCTATTTGTGTAAATAACCCTCATGTTTTATAGTTTTTTCAACAATGCTCAATTACTATTTTATTATTGTTCATCCATCAGTAATTATTGTTTAATGAACCACAATTATAGTCAACTGTGTCCACTCAATCATATCTACTATAAATAAAAGTACTATATATAGAGTAAAATCTACTTTATATATAATATAAATAATACTATTTCCATGGTATACATCAGTGAAATGTGTATAGTGAAATTCACAATATCTCATAGTTGGGTCAAAATAGAACTATATTTATAGTAGATTTATAGTTCACCCAACTATAAACTGCTCTCAGTATATAATATCGGGAGTCACAATAGGACTATCAATTTAACGTTTTCCATGAGAAAATGGACTTCAACACTGATTGCCTTATACTTATAGGCACGCCACTTCAGCCGCGTGAACGGCTAAAACAGCGTCTCGCCACCTAGTAGCCAAAGAGAGAAGCCGGAGCTGATTTGCATATTATTTCCAGATTTTGTATAGAAACGTTCCTAATTAATTAATGATTAATCTTAATAGCTCATGACACTTCAGGGTACATAGTAAAGCTACTGTCAAAATTTGGAGGCGGTTCAGTAGTTTTCGAGATTTTTGCGAACATACAAACAAACGTTTCCTCTTTATATAATAGTAAGATAAGATAAGATGAGCTATATGTATATATATATAGACGGGTGTATGGATGGATGGATGGATAGATAGTGAATGCAGGCAAATGAAAAACAAAAGAAAGATAAATTTTAAGATTTAGGCTCAAACTGTCTCAGGGAGAAAAAAAAGTTTTGATGTTGTAACAATCAAATCTTCTTGCCAGATGATGAATAAAATCTGAATATAGGTTGATTCCTGATCTAAGTGCGAATTTTTTGGTTACTCTTAGGCTGGGCTAAAAAAATCATGCGATATACCATTCGATTCCTTGGCATTCCATTCACATCATACAAGTTTTTGTTTCCTCAGAGAGAAAGACTTATGGCGGGGCGAAAATCAAACTTCCGAATCAGAATGCGGGACCTCGATTTTCGTAATCTACGGGTCGAAAAACAAGGAATCCCAAAAATGTCTGTAGGTCCATGCGTACGTACGTACATACATTGTGTGTACGCTTTTTTTTGGCGCGCGATAACTGACGTAGAAATTGTCCGATTGTCCTGAATCCGTTGTTTATTTCCTTGGTAATCGTTGCTAACATCGTTTTGGAAGTTCCTAATAACTCTTTTTAAATTGTGGGTGGCGCATATTGGGTACACTCCAAATTTTTTTCTAAAAATATTTTTTATTATAAAGTTTTATATCTTAGCCTAGAAGAGTCCAAATTAAATACGGCTTGGATCTTTTAAAAATTCATACAAAATTCATACTGGTGGTGTAATGATCTTTCTCGCTTGGGTGGTGCATATTGGGTATATATGTACCTTTTATGTAATTCCTGAATACTTTTTAACTCTCCCCTCCAAGATGAAGTACATGAATGTTGAGTAAATTAATTTTCCATTAATTATATTCTCTATTCAGTAGCACAACATTGGTGTTTTTTTTTCTAATATAATTTTCGTTAAGATATCAGCAGTCAATTTTTCAGTTAACTTGTAGAACAGTGATATTTTTCCGGCATCAACAACATCTCTGACATGATATCTTTAGACTCATTTTGAGGCTATGACAGCTGATCGACTGTGGGCGCTTGGCGCTCCGACGTGTACTCTTCGTGCCCAGCCACGGATGCCCACCCTTGCCCCATTTAGTAACTTTTTTAATTTTCATAATAATTTGAATGTTTATAACATTCTACAAGAAATAAAGAATTACAGTTCATAAGTTAAGACTCTAACCGTTGCATAATTTCCACACAAAGCCTCTTTGAGAAAACATACTATTAAATTAGTACGCAGTGGTTTTTTTCATCATACAGCCTATATATGCCTTCATTATTTTTGTTAAGTATACCGGATATGCGCCCCCCCCCCAAAAAAAAAATCATTGGTAATTGATTTCACCTCCATTTTACGCGTCTAAAGATCTCTAACCAAAGTCGATTTTTCCACGACTGACCCACACTGAGAAAAATCGACTAAGTGAAATCAACTATACCATATAGGACGGTGAAAAATAGTTGTTCCAACAATTTTTTTTGTAGAAAAGAATAATTTTATTGTAAAATCAACATTCTTTTATAGTGAAATCAACTATACTCTTCAACTATATGATTTTAGTCCTTTGAACTATATTCCGTGTATTTTCACTGAAATTAACTATATTTATAGTAAGTTGAACTACACATTCTCAAAGCCCCAATATTTCTCACGTTCCGTCCAATGTATCGAATGTTTACATCTAGAATTATCGACGGTTTGAAGGAGAGAATTGTTTATATTAGGGCCACTGTCTCGCCTTTATGCTATGATTTGCAAAATTGATTAAAGTAGCACTTGTTGTTTTATTAAAACAGTGAATATTGAAAGCTCTGTGATGTTGACTTAACCCATTAAGTCCCAAATTGCAGAAATTTTATTGGTACATTCGAGCTGAAATATTTTGATGAATAAGACGGAAGATTTATTGCAAAATAGTCATTCTTACTATTTTCGGGTATGCTCTACACGATAGAATGGTTAAAAAGACTGAAAAAATTGATTTTCAATAAATAATTAACAAATTAAAATAAAAAATGCAATTTTTTGGGGCACTTTTTTTTTTCAATCCAAAATCAGAGGAAGAAGGAATTTTATTTTTACTGTCGGAAATTTGCACAAAAGTGCACAAAATATTTGAACTTTTCAAATTCGTCGAGTTTTTTTGACTATGATTTTTTTTAACAAAATGGCGGCCAAAAAACGGGCATCAATATTTTGGATTTTCATTTTATCAATATTTTAAGGCATACATCTTCATATTCGATATATTCCTTTGGAATTCGATGTACGGGGGTTTTCAATGTCGCTGATAACGCCTCTGACATCAAATTCTCAAAATTCTGGTTCCAAGATGGCGGTTTCAAGATGGCGACTGGCGATTTTCCACATTTTTAGTCAGAGAATCGTAAAAATTTGGAATAATGAGTTTTCGGGGGCGCTGATGATGAATCTGACATCAGATTTTCGAAATTCCGTATCCAAGATGGCGGTTTCAAGATGGCGGCTGACGATTTTCCACATTTTTAGTCGGAGAATCGTAAAAATTTGGACTAGTGGGTTTTCGGGAGCGCTGATGATAAATCTGACATCAGATTTTCGGAATTCCGTATCCAAGATGGCGGTTTCAAGATGGTGGCTAACGATTTTCCACATTTTTAGTCGGAGATTCGTGAAAATTTGAAATAATGGGTTTTCGGGGGCGCTGATGATAAATCTGACATCAGATTTTCGAAATTCTGTATCCAAGATGGCGGTTTTAAGATTAACCCATTAGTCCAAATTTTCACGATTCTCCGACTAAAAATGTACAAATTCATGAGCCGCCATCTTGAAACCGCCATCTTGGATACGGAATTTCGAAAATCTGATGTCAGATTCATCATCAGCGCCCCCGAAAACTCATTATTCCAAATTTTCACGATTCTCTGACTAAAAATGTGGAAAATCGCCAGTCGCCATCTTGAAACCGCCATCTTGGAACCAGAATTTTGAGAATTTGATGTCAGAGGCGTTATCAGCGACATTGAAAACCCCCGTACATCGAATTCCAAAGGAATATATCGAATATGAAGATGTATGCCTTAAAATATTGATAAAATGAAAATCCAAAATATTGATGCCCGTTTTTTGGCCGCCATTTTGTTAAAAAAAATCATGGTCAAAAAAACTCGACGAATTTGAAAAGTTCAAATATTTTGTGCACTTTTGTGCATATTTCCGACAGTAAAAATAAAATTCCTTCTTCCTCTGATTTTGGATTGAAAAAAAAAGTGCCCCAAAAAATTGCATTTCTTATTTTAATTTGTTAATTATTTATTGAAAATCAATTTTTTCAGTCTTTTTAACCATTCTATCGTGTAGAGCATACCCGAAAATAGTAGGAATGACTATTTTGCAATAAATCTTCCGTCTTATTCATCAAAATATTTCAGCTCGAATGTACCAATAAAATTTCTGCAATTTGGGACTTAATGGGTTAAGAATGTCGAAATTTATAGTATCACGCTGTAGAAAATATAGTAACATGAACATAAAATATAGTGAGCTATAATGAAAACCGCTGCCAAGTGCCTCAGCAGTATGCTTTCTCAAAGTATTGCAATTAAACTTCAATTTGCATTAATCTCAACTCTTTGAGAAAGCAAAATGAATCTCTAACTCATTTCCTCCACTCCATAGTAACGGTTGCTATGGTAAATATCCGAGCTTCGGTGTTCTTCTTTCTTAGTCGTCAACAGTTCCGAAAATGGACCTCTAACTGACTTTTCCCACTCTATAGTAACGATTAATAAAGACGTAAACAACGGTTGCTATGGTGAATGTCGGAGCTTCGATGTTCTTACTTCTTAGTCATCAACAGTTCCGAAAATGGACCTCCAACTGACTTTTCCCATTCCCTAGTTACGGTTGCAAGGGATATAAACAACGGTTGCTAGAGACATCAACGATGGTTTCTACGGGAAATATCTTTCTGATTATCCTAGATTCCCATAAATATACGAGCCCAAATGCTCATTCATCATGCATTATATGGGAACTTATCAAAAACACGCTAGCAATGGTTGCCATGGAAATAAACAACGGATGTTGCTAAACACCGAACTCAGTTCACATCTTCCGGAGACCGACCTGTGTGCAAAATTTCAGGACGATTAGACTATTCCTTCGAAAGTCATCGTACGACAAAAAAAAGTCAGTCTAAAGCTGAATTTTGTATCTCCATAGCAACGGTTGCTAGGAGAATAAACAATGGTTGTTCCAAAATGAACGTCGAAAGAATTGGAGACCCATCGTGCATTGATGATGATTTTTGGAGCTTTTATCAAAAATACGTTAGTAACGGATTTGGCTGAAAATTGAACTCGGCCGAGATTTTGAGGTGACTAATAATAGCTAATATATAAATAATAACTACTATAATTCATTTCAAATATAATTGAATAAAACTCTTTTAATAATTAATTAATTACAAAACGTCCCATCCCTGGTTGATTTATAGTAGGAATTACTATATATTTCTCTCAGTGCAGGAGCAAAATTTCAGAACGGTCCACTGATTTCTCCGACAGTTATCGTGCGTCAAAAAAAAAATGTACACATACCGTACGTACATACAAATATTTTGCTTTGTCATCGAAAAAAACTTATGACGGGGCAAGAATCGAACTTTCAAATCAGACTGCGGGACCTCCATTTTCGTAATCTACGGGTCGAAAAACGTGGAATCCCAAAAATGTCTGTATGTACGGTACGCTTTTCTTGGCACTTTCGGAGAAATCGTCCGATCGTTCTGAAATTTTCTGAAGTCGTGGAAAGATGTAGCTCGAGTTTGTTGTTCAGTAACATCCTCTGTTTGTCTTCTTGGTAACCGTCGCTAACGTTTTTTTTGGAATTTCTTCACAACTCTTTTTTAACCCGTAACGTACCCAAACTGCACGAAATTTGAATCCAACTTTGAGCTACGAGCTTCACATGAAAATCTCGGACGATTTTCCGGAAAACGCCATCCTTACTAATCTCAGGTGTATTCTACACTGAGAAAAATTCCCGTATCGGAATCTACTATATGACATGGAGAAAAAAATTATACTAGAATCTACTGTGAATATCGTTTAATAAACTTTATTTATGTAAATAGTCCCTATGTTTTATAGATGCTCAAACAATGTTCAAATACTATTTGATTATTGTTCACCCGTCAACAATTATCGTTTAATAAACCATAATTGCACGTAACTGCATCATATTTACTATAAATGTTGTAGGTATTTCAACGAATACAGTTGATTTTTACTATTCTTTATCTAACATGATCTAAACGGCTCAAAAAATATAGAATGCCAAAAGTGTCTGTATCTGTATTCGTGTGTGTGCGCGCGTTTGTGTGCAATGGTGGCGCGATAGCTCTTAAACGAATGGACCGATTTTTACATGCAATACATGCTTCCTGAAGTTACTATAAATATTAATAATTAAACTATAATGTACAGCAATATTCACTTTAAATATAGTACAGTGAACAATCTTTTCATGGTACACGTCAGTGAAATTGTCATAGTTCAACTTATAATATCTCATAGCTGGGTCAAAATAGAACTATATTTATAGTAGATTTATAGTTCACCAAACTATAAACTGCTCTCAGTGTACAAGATGGCATACTTTGAAAAACCGAAAAATGTGTATTTCTAATTTTTATTGATTATTTGAAAAAAAGTCAGTTTTTTTGGAAAAAGAGTTTTTTAATCGGCTGGTATTCAAAAAGGATTTTTTTCACACGATCGAGAGTACACTGAGAGCAGTTTATAGTTGGGTGAACTATAAATCTACTATAAATATAGTTCTATTTTGACCCAGCTATGAGATATTGTGAATTCAACTATACAAATTTCACTGATGTATACCATGGAAAAAGTATCCATTATACTATATTTAAAGTAGATTTTACTCTATACAGTTCTTTTATTAATAGTAGATGTGATTGAGTGGACACAGTTGACTATATAATTCTGGTTCATTAAACAATAATTGTTGATGGGTGAACAATAATTGAATAGTAATTGAACATTGTTGGAAAAACTATAAAACGTGAGAGTTATTTGTACAAATAAAGTTAATTTAGCGATATTTATAGTAGATTCTTCTATAATTTCGTTTGTATTTTTGAAATATCAATTGGTTCTTTTAAATTTTTTCAAACGAGAGAGAGAGAGAGAGAGAGAGAGGACATCAGATTAATCAATATAATTTTTAATACAAAACACAAACACAAACATAATTACAAAATTCTTTGTGGAAGAAAGTAAATTATTCGCACCAGCCTAGACCAAACTTTGTACGTATGCTCTCTAGGACTATAGTAACCATACGCAAAAAGTTTCAGCTTCCAACTCTCCCTCAGTGTCAAGGTATTGACACCACAAGCTTATTCAACTGTATTAGTACAGTACGTGTATGAACCGTGACTTATTTCAATTTTTTTTATATTTTATTTAAGTGCACTTCTCTTATATTAAAATTATAAGAGAAAGAGTAAGACATGGAAGTAATTATTAATAATGATACATGTATTTACTCTTTCTGCATATGTTTCAGGGTGATTTAAGCTGCTTCATCTAGTGATTAGTGTTAAAGTGCAGTGTAGTGAGCGAAATTACGCCTCAGATGGCCAAGGTATTGTTAATTAATATTCTTGGAGTTTGGGAGAGTTAGTCTTTAGGACTGTGGGCACAGCATATCTCTAAGCTAAACCAACTTCAAAAAAAGTTTGGTCAAGATTGGTGACCCGGTTCTCATATCGTCGCCTGGGGGGAAAAAGCAACGATCTCAGAAACGCGCTAAAGAAAGATCTATTTCGATTTAAGCTAAATAAAAAGATCTATTTCGAATTGAGCGAAATAAAAAGATCTATCTCGAATCGAGCGGAATGAAAAGATCTATCTCGAATCGAGCGGAATAAAAAGATCTATTCCAAATCGAGCAGTATAGAAAGATCGTTTTCAAATCGACTTTTAAAGAAAGATCTAACTCAGATTTTACATTATAGAAAAATCTATCTCAGGTTTAATTTTATTTTGCGGCGTTTTTTCGAGTTCGGAGTTGATGCGGTACGCGCGCACTTGAGTGCGATTGCTTATGTGCGTGTGTGTGTGTGTGTGTATGTAAATATGTGTGTATGTGTGTGTGTAAGGACACATCTGAATGTAATATGCCAAGTTAACTATTTACGTTAAACAGTTTTTGCCTCGATGGTTTCTCGTAAAAATTGGTATACATGGGTTTTTGAGGTCGCTGATCACGAATCCGGCCTCAAATTTTGAAAATTCAAATTAGAGCCTCTAAGATCACTTACATTTGGAAAAATTGAACTTTGTTGAAAATTGGTATACATGGGTTTTTGAGGTCGCTGATCACGAATCCGGCCTCAGATTTTGAAAATTCAAATTAGAGCCTCTAAGATTACTTGTTAAAAATTTGGAAAAAAATTGAATTTTTTTAAAAATTGGTATTTATGGGTTCTTGAGGTCGCTGATCACGAATCCGGCCTCAAAAACCCATGTTTACCAATTTTTACGAGAAACCATCGAGGCAAAAACTGTTTAACGTAAATAGTTAACTTGGCATATTACATTCAGATGTGTCCTTACACACACACATACACACATATTTACATACACACACACACGCACACAAGCAATCGCACTCAAGTGCGCACGTACCGCATCAACTCCGAACTCGAAAAAAAGCCGCAAAATAAAATTAAACCTGAGATAGATTTTTCTATAATGTAAAATCTGAGTTAGATCTTTCTTTAAAAGTCGATTTGAAAACGATCTTTCTATACTGCTCGATTCGGAATAGATCTTTTTATTCCGCTCGATTCGAGATAGATCTTTTTATTCCGCTCGATTCGAGATAGATCTTTTTATTTCGCTCAATTCGAAATAGATCTTTTTATTTCGCTTAAATCGAAATAGATCTTTCTTTAGCGCGTTTCTGAGATCGTTGCTTTTTCCCCCCAGGCGACGATATGTTCACTGGTAAGTGAAAATATCCTTATAAGTATAAAGTTAAGTAACCTTGTAATGTGAATATCTTAGCACTGAGGGAGCGTTGAAAGTTAAAACTCTTTGTATATGGTCACTATAGTCCCAGAGAACATACGTACAAAGTTTGGTCCAGATTGGTGCTCCGAAGGTCTGATACTCTCCTTGTGAGATCAGTACAACTTTTTTTGCCTTGTTTATAAGTAATTCATTCAAGAAAAAATGTACTATTTCTAGCAGATACATGGTAGGTCAAAAGGATACATTGAAGACAACGACGAAATTCATACATTCTTTTTGCTTCAAGTGTTTTGTTACGTATTAGAGTATGAGGTAACCAACTGATCATTGTCATATTCTATTTCTGGAATATGCAAGCTCGTTGTCATGTAATGTGCAGGGAAATAATTCTTTCACCGTGAAAAAGCGTAATGATTTACGTATAAGTAATATGTGTGCTTCCATTTTTACAGTTACAAAGAAAACATTGCTAACTACATTAACAGTATGCTTTCTCAAAGAGGCTCTGCATGAAAAATGGTTGATGTGTAGAAATGAGAATTGGGTCCTTCACCACCGACAAATGGACCTGGAACTGCTTTTTCAAACTATCTAAAAATGGTTGCTTAAAGTACTTCTGTAGTACTATGAATCAAGTTCAACTCGATATTTCATTCCCTTAGCAACGGTTGCTAGTGACGTGAACAATAGCTGGTAAAGAGAAACGAAGTTTCTGTGTGCATGCACCGTTAATAAATAAACTTGAAACTGATGTTTTCTTTCTCATAACAAAGGTTACTGGGGATATCAAAAACAGTTTCTACGAGAGATGTCTCGTTGATTCTCGTCGATCCTCGTGACTATTTTCAGCCCGGAATCATAGGCAACTTTTCAAAAACATCTTAAGAAACATTGCTAGGGAAATGAACATCAGCTAAAAACTTTGCTAAAAATCTAACACAGGCTACGTCTTTCCACAACTAATCTGTGTGCAAACTTTCATGGAGATCGGATGATTTCTTTGAAAGTTATCGCGCGCTAAAATACAGCGTTAGATACAGCTTACGTACATACATACGTAGTTACACCGTCATTACGTACGTAGATACATAGACAGACATTTTCGAATTCCATTTTGTTGGTGACCCGTAGACTACGAAAATCGAGGTCCCGAAGTTTTCATTTCGTAGTATAAAAATGTACACGGAGAGAAAATATGTGGTAAAAATTACCATGTTCTTATAGTAACGCAGGGATAGACGGCCACAATAAGACTTTTCACGTGAACGTTAAGGAAAAATTACTAAGAAAAGCAAGAAAATGTACTAGACTAGATTGAAAAACCGCTGCCAAGTGCCTTAGCAGTATGCTTTCTCAAAGAGGCTTCAATATCACCGACAAACGCTTCCCAAACCTGTATTTTCACCTTTCCACTACCGTAGATACTATCATCTATTTTTCAAAAATTACAAAAAAATTATTTAATCAATTCAATTCGTATCTTTGTGACTGTGTAAAGTGTCGTTCTTTTTCAATTGACCAAACTATGTTGCGAGTGTTGATGTCTGCCCGGGCTCTCTTATTATTTGATCAAATGCAACAAAGCAAACGGTTCTAGGTTCTACACGATGCGAGATATTTGGACCTGCATAATTTTTCGATCAATTCATCTTGTGACTGTCATACGGTTTAATAGCGGTCAAAATCGATCCGCCCTGCCCTTAAGTCCGTTTTTGATCATTTTCGACGGCAAAAGACACCAAATTTTCCCAATTTTCTCTATAGTACGTTGAAAATACTGGAAACGAAACTTACATCAATTTTTTTCCCCCTTAGCAACGGTTGCTAGGGCGGTGAACAACGGTTGCTAAGGAGCTAATTGGGAAGATTTTGTGTCCTTTGCCGTCGAAAATGATGGAAATGGGTCATAAATTAATGATTTCCAACCTTCGTAACTGTTGCTAGGGAGGTAAACAACCGTTGCTATGGAGCAAATACAACAATTCAGTGTCCTTGGCCATCGAGTGTGACTTAAAACTGATTTTCCGGCTTGCCCCAATGAGCACTCATAAGGATTTGTGAGAAAACACGTTAGGAACGGTTGCTAGGGAAATAACCAACGGATTTTGCTGAAAAATTTAACTCGGACTAGATCTTGTCACAACTAACCGGTGTGCAAAATTTGAAGACGATCGGATCATTCCTTCGGGAGTTATCGTGGACGAAAGAAACGAAAAAATAGACACCTTAACAACGGTTGCTAAGGAAATAAACAACGGATTTCGCTGAAAATTGAACTCGCCCGAGATTTTGCCGCGATTAACCTGTGTGCAAAATTTCAAGACGATCGGACCATTCCTTCGAGAGTTATCGTGGACGAAAAAAAAACGGGACGCACACACACACACACACACACACACACACACACACACACACACACACACATACATATATACAGACACTTTTGAATTTCCATGTTTTTCGACCCGTAGATCACGAAAATCGAGGTCCCGAGGTCTGATTCGGTGGGTCGATTTTTGCCCCATTACAAAGCTTTCTCTTTGAGAAAGCAAAATTAAAAAAAATATATATAATTGATATTCTTTGAAAATTAAATTAACTATACGTCTCGACTATATGGATATAGTTATTCCATTTATATTTCTTATACTTTTAGTAGAATTGATAAATTTTTTTGTAAATTGAGCCACATTTCTAGTAAGTTTAACTATAATTCTCCTCAATTTTCCAGTTATTAAAGCTTCTGATTATCTTCCAGACAAAAGATTTTTGTGTAGTTCTTACTACACAAGCTTTACGAAACGGTTGGTCTAAATGGCCATTTACAATTATTCGAAGTAAAAGAAACTGATAAAAACAACTCTGTTAGTTTCAAAGTCTCGAATACCACGAGCAATATTACTTGTATATACACTTTAAAGACATGAAAAAATATGTTATTACGATATCTTGATGTTTTTATATTTAAGAAGAATAAATATAAATCTTATACATATTTGTTTGAGAAAAACTGATTCTATTTTGATTGATACCAAATATCTTTCCTAAAAAAGTAATACGCAATGCTGCGAGTAATTATCCAACATTGAAATATGGTTTGTTCTCAGACAATATAGTATTATGTACTGTGCACTGAGAGCATAGTAACATATTCTAAAAACTCAGTAAGCAACACTAAACAGATAGTAAAAACAACTATATTTTTATATTCAAAACAACTACATTTTTTCACCTAAATCTACTTTAAGTGATAACTGGTCCAAACTGTTACCATATTTATAGTTGATTTATAGTAGAGTCACTATAAATTTTTCTGGGTGTAGTGACCATTGCTGGAGAGTGGAAAATCAGTTTGAAGTCCTTTTGTCGGTGGTAAACGACACGAAAATATCGTTCCTATGTAGCAACCGTCGCATGAAGCCTCTTTGAGAAAACATACTGTTGATGCAGTCAGTAGCGGTTTCTTTTTCATCCGAAACCGTAGAGTTCCATGTAATCGTACATATGTAAACATTTTCTACAATGTCAATCTTCTAGATAATATGGGAATTCATTCTCCTCAACTTTCCAAATTTTTATTTGTCTCCGTGAGATTTAGACTTGAATACAGGTGACTGTTGATTCAATTATCTCATACAAGATATTCAATGATACGTTTCAAAATAAATATATCAACAAAGCTGTTGGTATATAAGATCTCTGCTGCGAGCGCTAGTCACTCAGTATATGTATAACGCTTGACAGTCCAGGTAGAAACGCATTCTTGTCACTTGTATAATATAATAATGTAAACATTTTGATTTCAAACTTGGAAGGAGTTATTGTTCTCATCGTCGTTGTATTGTTAGTTATTTCTTGCATCATTGAATTTTGTTTTGTTTGATAAATACAGCCCAATGCGGCCAATAAATCTTGCTACAGTGAAATGTTACAAAATTTCCAGGATAAACGTCCACAAAAATTATCCGGCAAACCTACATGACTTAATATGTATCAGCTACTGTATCGATATTGGCTCAACAAGTGAACTTAATCGAAAGTCGAAGAGTGCTTGTATATTCTTCGTAATGCTTTTACATCTATATAGCCTTTAAAAAAATGTGACTTGTTTGTTTCATTCGCGGAATCGAGTAACAAACATCAGACACTGAGCCGCGCCGCCTCGGTACGCTCAGACTCAAGTTTCCTACTTATAAATAAGGGAATTTCGAATTGTATCCTCGCAAAAATTAGTATATAGAGATTTCCGGAATCGCTTATCATGGATCCATCAGATTTCAGAAGTTCATAATCTGAAAACAAAACTGTACTTATTGAGCCAAAAACTCTATTTTCAATTATTCAAGTCAATCGCAAGCCGTTATATTGTGTCTGATACTTTCAACTTCGAAAATCTGACAACGAATTTATCGATAGCGACCTCCGCTTTTTAGTAGTTTTCATACGAGCATATTTTTAGAAAATGTCTTTTGTATTGTAAAAGTGAATCATGGACGATAGAAAAAAATCGCGAAGAAGCGTTCTAAGGGGGAGTTATAGAAAACAAAAACAAGATTCGACATACTTCTGACCAAGAAACTGAAAAAACTAGTACAGCAGTGAACAAAATGTATGGAGCTGACATCGCTGAATAAATAAGATTCTTTTTTTTTCAATATTTCACGGAAGAAAACTTTAAACTTGATTTTCGGAACTTTTTTGACACCATTGACAAATTTATTTGAAACTCATGAACCAATTGACTTGAAATTTTGATAACTTTTTACAAAGGTTTGAACTAAAAAACGTGCAAAACTGAGGTAAAATAATTAATAACATCGTTTATTGTTAATTAGTTGAATATATAATATTTAGTAACATACTTTCATAACTCATGGAAAGATGAGAAAATGAAAATAAATTCGAAAACTATACTGAAAATCCGTATCGTTTCCCTCAATATTTTATTATAATTATGGGAACGATACATTGAATTTATAAATTTGTAAATCTATTCGCAATTTATTATAATATCATGTTCAATTGATGTCAATTCCAAATTGATTGAATATCATTTGAGTGAATACTTCTTATCTGTAAATGTGACATCAGTCTGCAAATATTTAAGAGTCGAAAATCGGTGGCCTTGTGGACAAGAGAAAATCAAATCCTACAAATGATGTAACGAATACCAAATTTATTTGAAAAAAATTGTTTTTCTTTTATTTAATACTTTAGATCCTTCAATAAATTAGAATTATTTATTATTCTCTCCTTCATAAAACCATCAATTTTCAGCTTTCAAATATTCACAGACTAGAGAGAATATACTGATACATTTCCATCAGGTATCCAAATGTTTTTGTTATTTAAAACTAACTATTCATATTCTCAAATCAAGAATTAATTACACTATTATTGACAGCAATGATAAAATGAATGCTTTATCAACAAGATCAAAAGATATACGGGAGTGCAAAAACTATCATATCAGAGATACATACGATATATCGACGTGTCTTACGAAGAAAGACACATCTCAAACTGTCCGCGAAGAAAGACACATCTCAATTTGTCCGCGAAGAAAGACACAACTCGCAATCTAGCCACGAAGAAAGACACAACTCGCGTCTGCCCGCAAAAAGGATACATGGCGCACATCCCACAATTTTCCGACGTAAAAAATATATGGAATGAAAGCTTAGAATGAGTAGGTTATCATTGACAAAAAAAACAAGCCTTTTCTACAGTTTAAACTCTTTTTTCGTTAATATTCGCGGGAGAATAATCCCGACATTTGTCTTTCTTCGCGGACAGATTGCGAGTTGTGTCTTTCTTCGCGGACAGATTCGGATATGTGTCTTTCTTCGCGGACAGATTCGGATATGTGTCTTTCTTCGCGGACAGATTCAGTTATGTGTCTTTCTTCGTAAGACACGTCGATATGGTGGTCATTGCACTCGTGCGAAAAAGGACACTTTACGCTCTTATTGCATTGTAAACTATTTCACTAACATATGACATGTGAAAATTTCAAAGTAAATAGAAA
Source organism: Aphelinus atriplicis (assembly GCA_020882685.1). Classification (NCBI taxonomy): domain Eukaryota; kingdom Metazoa; phylum Arthropoda; class Insecta; order Hymenoptera; family Aphelinidae; genus Aphelinus; species Aphelinus atriplicis. Next base: position 31,874,177 of record CM037073.1, read on the forward strand.
ATATTCAAAGTAAAAAATTCAAAGTAAATAAAACTGTTTAACATATCGCCGTTGCAGCGAAACCCAATGTTACTTTGTACGTTAGTAAATTAGTTGAGTTTCGCTGGTAAAAACTGTGAGCTCCAGAGTCTAGATATCGAAGGAGTCTGCACTGAGAAAAATTCCCTTATCGGAATTTGCTATATGATATAGTAAATGAAATTATAGAAGAATCTATTATAAAAATCGTTAAATTAACTTTATCGTTTTATAGCTGTTTCAACAATGTTCAAGTACTATTTGATTATTGTTCATCCACCAATAATTATCGTTCAATGAACCAGAATTATAGTCAACTGTATCCACTCAATATCTGCTGTAGATAAAAGTACTGTATTGAGTAAAATCTACTGTAAATATAGTATAATTGATAATTTGTTCATGGTATACATTAGTGAAATTTGTCATAGTTGAACTTACAATATCTCATACCTGGGTCAGAATAGAACTATATTTATAAGAGATTTATAGTTCACCCAACTATAAACTGCTCTCAGTGTGTGGAGCACTTTACTCTTACACAGTGACGAGCTACCAAGAGCCCAATACTCTCTTCGATGTTGAGCTCATTTTTATCAACGCTTTTCTATACTTGATATTTTATTCTATCTCTTGATATGCTTATATACGTACTGTTATGAAGATGAATCAGTGATTTATTTTCCTGGGACCAAGTAATTTTCAGAAGAACTAAACAATCAGTAAATATTCACGGTTTCGCTTACAGTTTGTTTTCACTGAAATCGTCAGTGTACATTTACCGACTTATACAATAAGTTTTTTCTGAAATTTCCATGAAATTTTTACTCCAACTATTCATCAGTGAGTTTCACTTATTTAGGTTGCGAGAGAGTACTGGACAAGAGTTGAATCGGACTACTCAAAATAATGTAGCGGATGATCGCTTGTAAAAGTAAACAGCTGAGCAATTGATGGATGACATGGGGTAAAAGAAGCGTTGCTTTAGAGAGAGAGAACGCTCGATGGTGAAGTCGTTCTCCCGGACAGCTGTGGGTGGCTCGTAAACGCAGTGCCCCTTCAGGGTCGGCAGTGGTTCCTCCGTTCCCTTCTCCCACGCTTGATTCCGAGCGCGAAAAGTCAGAAGAAGCGCGTGTACGCCGCCCCCTCCAACAGAGACTCGCAAGATCAGCATAGGATAGGAGCGGAGGCTCGCGAGTATCGTCAGTCCGGTTGTGCGAGCCTCACAGCTTAGGCACAAGCTCCAGCAAGCTCCTCTGACTAGCAGCTACAATAGCCATCTTTCAGCCGAACCTCTAACCCATCGTCACCCTTTTCCAAGGTACTCCTTGCTTTTACCTTACACATTTCGCAATTTACCCTGCCTCCATTGTGGCCCTCACCCTTAGCTAGTTCTACTTCTAACTGTATTATCCATCTGACAATATTTAAATCACTTTTTATCATCTTGTTACACTCTAATTAATAGCTGATTTTCCATAATCTCGTCTTTTCGCTCAATTGTTCATCAACTCGGAATCTAAAGAATCAGTGACGGATGCGGTGTCATTCATAATTAATTGGCAAGGCTCACACAAATCTGGTTTATTTGTCATTCAGTTCAGGTAAATGATTTTACTGTAACCAAGTTTTGCGAGAAAAATTTATTTACGACTAAGGAAAAGTAACAATTGAACTTAGACTATGTTGAAATTTAAATTAAAAGTAATTGGAACAGTATAGTTATTTATCATATTCCAATTTCATCATTTATCTTCAATAAAAATTTCAAATGTTTGTATCACCTAAGAAAAGATAATGCCTTTTTTACAAATATTGGCATAATGTCTGTCTTATCAAATATGTGTGCTTAGAACCATTCAAGTACTTTGAATATCATCAATGAAATTGACTTAATACTTCAAAATTCTGATGTAGCAGAGAAAATTAGATAATTGATTGATATAAAATGTTGGAATTAAACATGTTAAGGATATCTCTACTTTATTTGAAAACAAAAAATTTATAGATTTCAACGTGTATGCGTCAATTATCATCAGTTAACAGAAAACAAAAATTAAATACTAGTTGTTTGGTTCTAATAATCTGAGCATACAGACGTTATCAAATGTATAGTTCTAATGTGACATCATCTTTCGTGATTTCTACTAAGCGCTCAATCCGGTGTAAACTAAACTTATAAAGGTGAGAAATGCGAAGTATCATCGTAGGTCGTTAAGTTGCATTACCAAAAATTCGATATAAGGGAAAAACTTGCTTGTAACAAATACGAATTCATTATTTTTAATTAGATTATGAAGTTTCTGTTGAAAAATTTTAGCTACAATAGAATATGAAGTTCAAGTTTGATTTATTCTACTTGCATAATTCATTCGATTTGAGAACGCTTCCAAAATGACTCATTAACGATATCAATAGTTCAAATCCAGTTCAACTTTTTACTGCAATACGACCGTGGTTGGACATTTTTAAATGCCAGTGATTGTTTAATGACTGAGACGAACACGGCTGAGTTTGATTCAGTTTAACCAATCGTGATTTCTGATGATTTATATATATATATTTTCATTACGTTTGTTACGAATTTCAAGTTATCAACTTTTCGAAAACAAGTGTCGGGAAATTAAATGTAATACAACATGAACGCCATATGGAACGAGAGAGAACTTCAAGGAATAAGAAAACACGATGGTTTTTCTTCTATTACACAGGATATTCTTACCAGAAAAAAAAAACAATACGAGTTGATTGTAAGAAGTTGTATAGGAACGATTCGGTTGATTGGATTCTAGCGTCATCGGTCGCACCTTCTTCCGGCCTGATGACGATGACAACTACCTCCAGATAAGCCACTATGAGATTTTCTGATACAATATTTTTTTAGTAGTACTTACTTAAAAATACGAGAGAGAAAGAAAGGGGAGAGAGAGAGAGAGAGAGAGAATATCAAATATTTTTGAATTATGAACAAACCATTCAAGGAGAGAAAACTTGGATGAAAACCACAATAGTCCACAAACTGACATATCTACGATTTTCACTAGATCTATCTAAGAAAATACTGAAATCTCTCTAGAAATTTACTACAGAACTCGTGACAGGTTATAAAAATTCGAATAGTTTCTAGTTATTCGTACGCTAACATGGTAATTTTTTACACAAACAAACATACAAGCTACACAATTCTATCAACTTTTAGCGTATTAACAAAATGAAATATCAAATTATCAAAAATAATATGATTCTCAATTAGACCGTTAAATGACCGACTCGGTTAGAAGTATTTATAGCATGCAAAGCTAAAATGAAAATTAAATTTGGATAATTTCTTTTGGGATGAATGTTATAAGAAACTATAGTAAACATAACCAAACGGTCTGTGACCACATCACTGCCACATTCTGGTAAAAATAATAATTATGTTTTCTTGAAGATTTTACTAAAAATTTCTCTCTGTGTACTACGGTGAAAAGATAGATGTTGTATGTCGTACGCAATGTATCGAACAACACACGATTCTAAAATTACAGTCAGAACTCGGATAATTATACGAATAAGTCTTCATCAGTAAGTGAAGAAAAATCGGTTGTTAATCGTCACATAGTTAACTAAATTAACTGACGAGTTACTCCGTAATGGCTTATGATTGCAATAAATGAATATTGTTACGGTGTTGAAATATTTATTCTCCATGTATATGCTATTGAACTTTTATATTACATCGATAGCTGAAAGTTTCCGTTTACAGAAAAACTAAAAGTCAAATCCATCCGTTTTTCGAATTATCAACTTTGAGAAAGAGTTTGGGACCTCATTCAGGATTAGCAGCTCTTATGAGATAGTTTCAGGCACAATATCGATATCTCGCGAAAAAAAGGTGGAAGATGAATCCAGTATAGCCTAACTCAATGACCATTCAATTTTGGAAAAATTATGAACTTATCTAGGCCTTGCAGATTTTATGAAAGACTTTTAAACATCAAAGCCATATCACGCGAATAACATTTTCCAGGAATACATGAAATTCTGTAACATGATGATCATTCAAATTTGGTTTCTTATCTTGATCTGGTAGCTCTAGCTGAAGGTTCAACTCAACATTTTAAACTTCAAAAAAACATTTTGCGAAATCATACTGTCTACTATAATTGACAGTGATTTCCATATTCTCCGCGAAAAAACTTTCACGCTTCCAAAATTTTTCATCTTCAAATCAGAGCTTGATGTGAATCTTATCACATCTCCAAAACTTCATTCGCGAGATATCGCTTGTATATATCTAAAATCTTAATAAGAGCTAAAAGCTCTCAACTGGTCACAGATATGACTGTCACATTATATGAGTTATAGTCAACAAAAATTGAATTCAAACAAGTACAATAAATTTACAGCTAATCTAATTACAAATAAGTTATATTACGTAAGTTTTACGAAACGGAATTTATAGTTTTTCAATAAATTGAGTCCATTGACAGGACAGGGAATATGTTTTTTCTAACTATAACTTTTTATAGTTGCATTGCATAGACTATAGAAAAATACTTAAGTCACATTTTTTTATTTGTGTTCAAATTCGTTTTTTAAATTACAGATATACTTCACATGTAAATGACGTCACATCGGTTCTACCAGTATGACGTCACACGTATTGTATCCTTTCGTATTGACTTGAATTACGATTGAATCATAAAATAAAAAAATACGACCAAATTTTTTTTGTACTAATTGTTCAAATATGCAGTAAAAAAAAATGCGAATTTCTTTACACGCGTACTATAAATAAGTTGTATTTAGGTTCCACGGGTTTTCCCGTTTTAATTAATTTTTATATCTTTGTTAAGAAAGTAATCAATTTGTTTACGAAAACAAAGAATATACTGAATAAGTTCAAGTAAGGAGTAATGATCATTGGATGATTTCAACTCATTTTGAAACAATTTTACCCGAGGACTGAAACAAAAGAAAAAATACAAAGCACAAAGCACAGAGAACAGAAACTAACATTGTCAGTATATCCATCTACATCATACAATGGCTTGTGTCAGATTATGACGAGGTATACATAAATATACGTTAAATTCTATATTTTGCGCTCTGTGTTTTGCTCTGCCCCCACCCTCTATTCATAAACTCGATTTGAAATGAAAATTCCAATAGTAGATGTTTGCGGAGATCCTCTGAGAGTAATGAAGGAGTAGGTATAGTGGGAAGTAGTCTACAGAAAGCTATGGAGATAACTATGACTGACTCGATTCTTGACAAAGCTGATAGTCCTAACCCACGATCTAAGCTACTCCTTCACAATATGTAAGTGTGACGATAGTGGTGGCCTTGCGCTTTTCGTCTGTGCGCTTTCTAGTTATTTATCTTACTCACATGATTAAGTCTAAACAAAACAATCCGCACTCAAAACAGATTTTACATCATTTTTTTAAGAGAGAATGTTATTTATATACAACGAGCCAGAATCACTCACTCACTACCGCTAGCCGTATCCTTCATTTGTTCAGTTGAATCGGTTAAAAATTGACGGCGCTATTGGTAGGCTAATGCCAAAAAAGACGGTTTCGAGATAAACGCGTTCAAAGTTTTGAGTACTGTACTAATACTATACGACTCTGTTCAGAGAATAAATTTGTTGAGGCACTTAGAACTTCTTCCCCCACTTGATCGACTTTTTATATCATTCTTAGGTAGTTTATGGAGTGTTTAAGCCAATAAAAAAAAATTGGGAAAAAAGTCACAAAGGTATATTACCCCTTAATTCTTTCATGTCCCCACGACGAGACCTAAAAATAGTTCTTCTTTTTTTTTCAATCTGTCGGACCTTATCATGCCTAACGTCGCGTTTTCATGGTATTTTATGATCATGGGAGAAGTCCGAATTCTACATTAACATTTTTCACCATGGAATATAGTAGTATTTTTTAATATAGTAGCAAAAAATTAATTCTGGATTTCAGCACACAGTGATGAAAAAGCCTTTTCGAAGCTCTTTGGAGTGGATGGACCCAAATTACTACCACACCATCGGTTCAAGGTTTCTTTCACGCTTTTCTCAGTGCAAAGGAAGCGTTGATTTTCTTTTTCAATCTTAACGCCCACGCATTGATTTTTCCAAATTTTGCACTGTAGAATACAAAAGCTTTTTCGAAACCCTATCAATTAGTACATCGTAACTCCAACAAAAAGATTCATTTTTCGTATGTCACATTGTATTTAAATGATCTTATTTCAAAGACATGCGTAATCAGAAGCTCACTGTTCCAACATTAAACAGGCGGTTCGTTTAAAGTGTCTTCAGCGTTAGGTGCCGTACGTATGCGGGGCCCTACTGGGGTGTCTGAATTATTTTTCAAAATTCTCCCAATTCTAACGTTTTGAAGTCGATCAATCTTATCCTAGACCACTTGTGGGTGCTTAAACTTTAAGAGAACTGATTAAATTTGATTATATGAAGGTGAATTCAAGGAACGTTCTAGGCCCTGGCCTTTTCCGTATTTCCTACCTTCTCTTATCAATGGCTATCATTTATCACTTTCAATTAATTATATTTGTATTTTATATACACTCAGTTCTATGTTAGGTTATATATTTCAATGGATATTTCTAGAAAATATTTTTGCTTCTCAACATTTTCATTTTTAATGATAAAATTTCTTTGGTTTTATGGAATCCTATGGTGTTCATACTGTGTTTTTCTGAATAATTTGTGGTGAATATCGCGTTTAGTTTATTAATTCCAGAAACAATATTTTCCAAAAAATTATTCTCTGTTTTAATTCTCATTTTTTTCTCAGTTTTGTTTTTGAAAAGTTCCCTGATTCCTCGTAAATGTTCATTCGGGCCCGAATACTTACAAGGATCCAAATGCTTACGACGGTATCTTTGTCGTCAAACGTCATATACAAAGATATTGTGCCGTAGACTTCCGAAGTATTCTAAGTGAACTTCAACTCGATATTTCATTCGCTTTGCAATGGTTGCTGAGATGAAACGAGTTTCCGTGTCTTTTGTCACCGATAAATTAACCTCGAATTAATTTTCCCCTTCCCATAGCAACAGTTGCTAGGGATGTGAACAACGGTTGCAATAATGGATATCAACAATGGTTGTTATGGGAAATATATCGTTGATTCTCGTCGATCCCCGTGAGTATCAGGGCCCCAATTTTACATACGAAAAACGTTATAATGCGAGATATCGCTGTTCTTCTGGAATACAATGATTTTGCATTATTTACCATAAAAAATGCTGCAAATGAACCTCAAATAATTTTCTATTCTCTTAGCAACAGTTGCTATGGATAATTTATGATCATTCTGATGAATGATGAACAACGGATTTTACTTAAAATTGCAAACAATTTGCAGATTCCCAGAACTAAATCGTGTGCAAAATTTCAGGATAATGGGACCATTTCTTTGCGAGTTATCGCATGACAAAAACATGATAGCAATGGTTGGTAGAAAAATAGCGGAGAGAAAAATAGGTTTGAGTTCGATTTTCAGAACTTTTGATAGCGAAAGACACAATCTTTATTATTTTCCATAACAACCATTGTTTACTATCCTGGCAACCTTTGCTTATGTGGAAATTCCCAGTATGTAAAGTGGTTTGAGCTTGAAGGAAGAAGTTATTTTATTTGGTACGTAAAATAAAACAATTCTGAGGAATATCATTCATTATCAATAATCCTGAAGGGAGGTAATAAAACTATATCGATTGATCTAAAGAAATCCTTTCCCAATTTATAAATACTAAGTAACGGTGGTAAACATTGAGTTATTCAAAAGTTATAGAAACTAGCTACATTCAGACGCGCTGCGCGCGATCTACATTCATGCGTTTCAAAATTATGTTCCAATCATTCACATGCGATAATCTTTTCCATTTACTCATCAATTCATTCACAATATTCGTATTTTTAACCCTACATTCATATTCCATACAACTTTTATTTTATTCTATTTTAATTATCCGCAATTTTAAACCTACATTTAGATTTTAAAACATACATTTAGAAGCAGCTGGCAAGAAAGATTTGGTCGTTACAACCTCAAAACTTATCGTTCTTATGTTTCTTGCTTGCCTGCATTCACTATCTATATCTATACTTTAAGCGACTCGTCACGTGATTAGGTCTACACCAATCAAATCACGAGTTAACTGGCTTCACTTTGACCCCCGTCACTTTTTTATATAAGGATCTGGCATTCGTTACACAGTGCTTCCTCAACTGATACAAAAGTTCCTGACGTGTGAACGCAAGATAAAGAGAGAAAAACTCTTGCATACATATTTGTCAAATCATCACGTGTGACAGAATGTGAATGTGGGTCGCTGCGCTGCATACGAATCTCGATTTATAAAGCTGAGTCAACCTAAAAAAGATCATGTACCTCACCGGTTTTAGGTAATTTTGATTTTCGAGCTCATTTTAATTCTTTCAAATTTAATATCGCGAGTGTGAAGTGGAAAAGTAATAAATAATAGAGAAAAAATATTTTCACAATAAAAAAAATTAATTTTTTTTTGGGGTCGAAATGTTATTAGAATTCAGCCGTAAGTGCAACCAACAGTGTTCGGAATAAATTAAGTGCATGGCAGAATTTTTTTCTTGATCTTATCTCTATTATAATCTTTCCAAAATGGCGGATATTTTATAAAATTGTGACTATTTTAAATCACATATATCAAAAGTTGTTGAAGTTTTCAATAAAAAGAGATTCACTATGTAAAATTGGTTATCAGAACGTAAATATAATAACTTTTAGTGAACTTGATATTTTTATCTATAATCGTTTTTCTCAAAAATATTTCATATTCAAAGACATGTGTCGATTATTACGAAGCACATCCAATTATAGTCCTGTTGTTAGTCTATTAAATAATAAATTTAGAAAACTATTGTGAATAAATGTTATAAGCTAACGTGGCTCTATAATTATTTTGGGAAAAGGAGTGTATGGCTATTATCTTGAAATATCAATTTAGAGCGTCATCAATAATAGCCGAGTTCACCATCGCGACCCTTATAGGGCTACAAACTGTAGGCAGAGATGAATCTCTGCTGTAGGGGAGACTGGGACTTAATGGCGCGCTTTTTAAAATAATTACGCTCTTAATTTCCACCCATACAATTAAATTGAAAATCTATAGTTATAAACTATATCAAATGATAGTACTCTGGTCAAAGATTATGTTAGAACTGAGCTCATTGAGTTATAATGAGTAATTCTTTGAGGATTATATATTCTTCATGGTGGCATTTTTTGGCCAACTTACCCTGGGTATGGGACAAGATGGCATTCAATAATTCACATGAGATTAAATTTTATATTCTCAATATAAGCTATATTTTCTTCAAAAATATCAACATTGTTAGTAAAATACAATATTTTTCATAAAATTTCTAAATTATAGTTATTTCTTAACGTCCACAAATTTTAAATGATAAATAATGATTTTATCGGACTTGGTGGACTATATCAAAGTGATATTGCGAGAGAAATGAATTCATGCTCCAGGGATGTGACGGACGATTGTCTTTCCGGTAGCGTAACTGACCGAAAATAAGGAGGACGCTGATTCGAATCCAGCCCGGGAAGCGTGGAATTTTTTTCTCGTCATATCACTTCGGGATAGTCCACCAAGCTCGGTAGAATTTATAATTCTTCGTTTGTAAAACTTGTAGACGTTAAAAAATAATTATTTGTTCAAGATAATTTCAGTTACGTAGACCGATTCATTTATTTATTATGAAACTTGACGAATTTTTATCTCAATAACTCTGAGCGAAAAATTTCTTCAGACCAAAATATCTTAGAATTAGTCAAGTACTTTTGAATTTTTTAGACATTCTTGGAAAATTAGTTTGAAGAAAAAAATAATTGGAAAAATTACAAGTTTTTGATTCTATCAACTACACCATTCAAAACAACACCCTCGAAAACATAGAGTGCAATGGTTTTCAATTTTTTTTTTTCGATCGAATACATTACATGGTATTGATTCAAACTTGAGCGTCCAAGAAACGTTTTTTGCGCGTCAACGCGTTAACAAAATTCCTCCAACTAATTTGATACTCACAACAAACATATAGTTTTCTTGCTCTCACGCATTTCACATGTGCCCATTCTTCACACTCTTTGTGGATTTAAAAGAATAATTCTTTACAATGTAAGCAAGCTGATTTGTTTCTTTTTCATTAAACTATTGTTTACTATATATATACTAGCATCCCCCGTCGCGGCTAATTAATAGAATTCGAATGATAATTATTAACTGTGCGTAGGAATAGAAACGTAACATCCAAGTATTTAAAGTTTCAAATCCCTAAAGTACTCCAGAATAAACAACATTTTTGGTTTTGGAATTGGAATCTGAATTGATTTTCTGATTTGCCCGTCCTAGAAAGTCCAACATACAACTACTATACCCGTGTGAAAAACAATCTGAGCGTAAATCAATTCCGACATATTTACATATCTGACCTTGAACCTTGTTTATTGTGAAAGCAAAAGAAACCGCGTGAATGGCTCGCACAACAGTTCGGCACCTTGTGGCCAAAGAGAAAAGCCGGTTCTTCAAATTAAGGCATATTTTAGCCGTCAAAAAAATAACAAAACATATGCGAGCTCGATTATTTTGGCAATCGATTACATTACCTTAATATCGGGAGTTACGATAGGACGACCAATTTCAAGTTTTCCATGACAATATCGAGGACTCCAACATTGATTGCCTTATACTTATAGGCCAGACCGCGCCATTTCAGCTGTGTGAACGGTTAAAATATCGTCTCGCCACCTAGTGGTCAAAGAGAGAAGCCGGAGCTGATTTGCATGTTATTTCCACATTTTGCATAGAAACGTTCCTAATTAATTAATGATCAATCTTAGTAGCCTATGACACTTCAGGGTACATTGTATAGCTACAGTCAAAATTTAGAAGCGATACACTGAGAAAAAAATCTAGTTGATCCAACAATATATTCGTATGAATACATCCAATACACGATTTCTTGTCGATTTGATCAAAAATATTGTTAAATCAGCAAACTCGGTGGTTATCCAGTAGAGGGCGCACCGACACTTGTCGATCCAACAGAAGGAGTTTGTTGATTCAACATACTCTGTATTGTAAATGAAATTTAACTCCGAATTGACAATTCGTTATGTTGGAACAATCAATTCATTTTTTTCCAACCAGTAGTCCAGCAGTAATCGATAGGTGGCGTCAAACCGAAGTACGTATAGAATGATCGATGATTTATCTCATTAAAGTTGGAGAAACTGAATTAATAACGGAAAAATTTCATGGATTCCTCTTGCTAATATTTTTCAAACTTAGTGGAAACGTGTTGTTGCTATTACCGATGAGTACCGTATTTTTTTATTAACTTGAGTAAAAAAATCTCAAACTCGCAAGTGGTCAGAATCGACATCGTTTGTATATATACCCGAAGATAGCATGGGAAATACAAGGCACGCGCGGGCGACATACATATATGGGTGCAGCGATCATATACATCAGGTAACAAGCATAATATGACTTACTATCAATCTTCAATCTTAAAGTTGAAATTATAAATAGCAAATATAACGAATAAACTACAATCCTACCTATGTGAAATTTGTAACTGAATTAAATGTTCATTAAATACATGTGTGGCTGTAATACGAGTCTCTTACAGCCTCATCAATAAATTCATAGAATCAGCGGTTTCGTATCAAAATAGCAACTGTGAAACAGATGAAGAAAATTTTTTCATCCTTAACCTCAAACTTAATATGGTTGGATCAACCGGAACGAATTGTCAAATCTACAATACGGTGTCTTGTTGGTTCAATGCACTTAGCTTGATTGATTCAACTAAATATCTTGTTGGATGTATTCATAAAAATATATTGTTGAATCAACTAGATTTTTTTCTCAGTGTAGGTTCAGTAGTTTTTGAGATTTTTGCGAACATACAAACAAACGTTTCCTCTTTATATAATAGTAAGATAAGATATGTGATAATCTATCATATATATCGTGTTACTATGTATAATATGATAGATTATGAGATGTAGCCACTGCGCTAACTTACTCTCTGTCCAACTAGCCCCGGTCTCCTCTATACACATATAATTCTGGTTTCCAGCATCTCCTTCCCATCAAACCATCGAGGCCGATTGCATATCGTCGCCTGGGGGGAAAAAGCAACGATCTCAGAAACGCGCTAAAGAAAGATCTATTTCGATTTAAGCGAAATAAAAAGATCTATCTCGAATCGAGCGGAATAAAAAGATCTATCTCGAATCGAGCGGAATAAAAAGATCTATTCCGAATCGAGCAGTATAGAAAGATCGTTCTCAAATCGACTTTTAAAGAAAGATCTAACTCAGATTTTACATTATAGAAAAATCTATCTCAGGTTTAATTTTATTTTGCGGCGTTTTTTCGAGTTCGGAGTTAATGCGGTACGCGCGCACTTGAGTGCGATTGCTTATGTGCGTGTGTGTGTACGTAAATATGTGTGTATGTGTGTGTGTAAAGACACATCTGAATGTAATATGCCAAGTTAACTATTTACGTTAAACAGTTTTTGCCTCGATGGTTTCTCGTAGAAATTTGTATTCATGGGTTTTTGAGGTCGCTGATTACGAATCCGGCCTCAGATTTTGAAAATTCAAATTAGAGCCTCTTAGATCACTTGACATTTGGAAAAATTGAACTTTGTTGAAAATTGGTATACATGAGTTGTTGAGGTCGCTGATCACGAATCCGGCCTCAGAAATCAGCCTTAACCTTGAGCACGTAGAGACGAGAGTCATATTAAACGTATAACCAACATAATGTTTTCAACAATTTGAATTTTCAAAATTTGAGGCCGGATTCGTGATCAGCGACCTAAAAAACCTATGTATACCAATTTTCAACAAAATTCATTTTTTTCCCAAAATTTTGTCAGGTGATCTTAGAGGCTCTAATTTGAATTTTCAAAATTTGAGGCGGGATTCGTTATCAGCGACCTCAAAAACACATGTATACAAATTTCTACGAGAAACCATCAAGGCAAAAACTGTTTAACGTAAATAGTTAACTTGGCATATTACATTCAGATGTGTCTTTACACACACACATACACACATATTTACGTACACACACACGCACATAAGCAATCGCACTCAAGTGCGCGCGTACCGCATTAACTCCGAACTCGAAAAAACGCCGCAAAATAAAATTAAACCTGAGATAGATTTTTCTATAATGTAAAATCTGAGTTAGATCTTTCTTTAAAAGTCGATTTGAGAACGATCTTTCTATACTGCTCGATTCGGAATAGATCTTTTTATTCCGCTCGATTCGAGATAGATCTTTTTATTCCGCTCGATTCGAGATAGATCTTTTTATTTCGCTTAAATCGAAATAGATCTTTCTTTAGCGCGTTTCTGAGATCGTTGCTTTTTCCCCCCAGGCGACGATATAAAGTGTGAATTAGATAGAAATATATAGTCAGTCTTGCTCTACAAAATAAAGTGATTGTCTAACTGTGGTCGAGCATCTTAAGATTTGATCACACACTCGTAGACAATCCAAGTACCGACGTGTATATGACCAACTTTTTCTATCGCTGTTTATCAACAATAACAGTGGACCACAAAAATTCGATGGAGAGTACTATTGGCCAGACCTAGTGCATATTATGTTTTTGGGGTCACTGAAGCCTGATTTGACACCCGTTTTGCGCCATCACGTCAGAACTTTTTCCAACCTCATTCAAGATAGCGGACTATATATATCAAAACTCTATATTTTCAACAAAAGAAAAATGAAATTATACATGATTTTATGCAATATTACAAACAAAAACTATTAAAAATAATTTTTTGATTGGTTGCGTGGTCTTCAAGAAAGTAATTCCTACCCCACGCAGGGGCAAATTAGAGATCTTCAATATTTGTAACCCAAAAACTATTCCGAATAATTCTTTGATTGGTTGCGTAGTTTAGAAACTATTTGTTCGGAAACCACGCCACCAATCAAAAAGATTTGTTGGATAGTTTTTGTTTGTAAAATCACGTAGAATAAGGTGTAATTCCTTTTTTTCTTTAAATATTGAATTTTGATATACGTGATGGGTGAAACATGCACTAGGCACTAGGTGCTCGTTTGTCCCATGCACTAGGTCTGGTCAATAAAACTATCCATCGATTTTTTTGTGGTCATGTGTAATTCGATGCCTTTAACGAAGAAAGACACATCTCAATCTGGCCGCGAAGAAAGACACATAGCGCACATCCCATAATTTTCCGACGTAAAAAAATACATGGAATGAAGCTCAAAATGAGGAGGTTATAATTGACAAAAAAAACGAGCCTTTTATACAGTTTGATTGCTGTTTAAACTCTTTTTTCGTGGCCAGATTCTGATATGTGTCTTCCTTCGCGGCCAAAATGCGAGATGTGTCTTTCTTCGCGGACATATTGCGAGATGTGTCTTTTTTTGTAAGAAGCATCGAATTGACTATACTTCAATTTTCGAAATCGAATGAGAAATTTAAATCACCTGGAATTTTTGGAGAACCCTCAAAATTTCAGAGATTTTTTTCCATTTTTCGGAATTTTTAACTAATTAGATAGAATTTTTTTATTGAAAATGATTTAATGCATTTAGCAGTAAAATGATATTGCTATTAAAAATGCTGTATATTGCTCTCTCGAAGAAGCTTTCAGTTATTGTGTAGAAATTCTCAAAACTCCTTTTTGGTTGAATTTATTTGAATGCGCTAACAATAATTGCGTATATCAAAAAGTAGGAAGAGGAAATAATGAGGAAGACCACAACCACTCAGAATAAATATAGAAATTGAATGTATCATTATTTAGAATATTGAATTATTATTTCTATCTGTAAACAGGTAGATGGAGTATAAATGAATATTAAAGAGAAAACATATTTTATCTCGACAAATAAAATTTTTGAATGATAATATGATTTTTCTCCTACCAATACAATGTATGATAAGAGTGATGATTGTGTTGTTTTAGGGATGATGCGGCTTCATTACTGGAGCTGAGACCATTGCGTAGGCTTCGCAAGACTGAGGGTCCGCACCCGAAGCCGCTCGACAACAAGTAAGGACTTTTCACACATCTCTTTCTCACCCGTCAACGTTAACTTTTCGTTTCGCGAGTTATAAATAGACGTCAATAATTCTGACAGTATCTAATTCTTTCAATAACACTGTTGAGCAAAAAATTCGACCACGGCGAATCCAGTAACTTTAAAAAATACAATAAAACTTGCAACGAGTGAGAGAGAAAGAAGGACGTTAAAAAACATTAAAAACGCGAAGATTCAGGCAGAACGGAGAACGAATCTAAATTGTTCTCCCAGACAAACACAGCCTCTTCAGGGTAAGCACAACTCTTCGAGCAAGCAAAAATTTAAGGGAAAAGAATGATGTCAAGGAAGAGCCCGTTTCTACTGCAATCGATGTTTTTACTCTTGCTGACCTGGACGAGGACGGTCTTTGCCGATCTTGGTGCTGCTACCACCCAGAAACCGTACCCATGTCCCAGGTGAGTTTCCAACCCACAATTCACGTTTTCTATTTGCTAGCTCATTGGGTAATTCTATATTTTCAAAAAAGATCCAAATTTCTCCTAGTGGCTTTATTCGCCTTTTTGAATCTGTTGGATTCGTTAGAATTAGAGAAGCGAGAATATTAGTTATATTCCAAGTGAATGGGTCATGATTGATGACCTTTCGTGTCACTCTTGTTTTCGAAAAGTTATCAAATAGGTTTAACATTAAAAGAATGATACTGCTATGTAATATAATTATGCCTAATGTGCCACTCTTAAGGGATTTTTGCAAATTCAACTTTGATAAAATTGGAATTTTAAAATTCTGCAAACGTCATCTTAAAGCCAACTACCATTTGGCTATTGTGACCCATTCAAAATGTCTATAAATCAAAGTGAATCAAATCTATACACCTACAGGTACAATAAAATTGGGGTTAAATAAACTCGAAATCATGTTTCCATAGATAATTATTAAAAACTTTAGACATATAACCGAGAAATACGTATATAAATCATAACAATATGTCTATAAACCGCTGCTAACTGCATTAATAGTATGCTTTCTCAAAGTTGGAAAACGGTTGCTATGTAAAAATGAGACATTCTGTGTCTTTTGCCACCGACTAATGGACCAAGAACTGATTCGTCAAACTACCAAGTAACGGTTGTTAGGGACATCAACAACATAAACGGCTTTGTGAAATACAAAGATACTGTGTTGTGTGACCTCAAAAGTACCACAAATGAACTTTCGGACTATTCGGACTATAACGTGCGTTTACGAAGAATTATAGGGAACTTTCAAAAACCGCCTTTGTGACGATTGCTAGATAAATAAACGACGGATGTTGCTAAACAATGAACTCGGGCTTCTTACCACGACTAACTTGTGCGCAAAATTTCAGGGATCTCGGATGATTTCTTCAGAAGTTATCGCGCGCCGAAAAAACAGCGTTACATACAGCATACGTACCTCCATACAATGAATTTTGGGATTCCATGTTTATCAACTCGTAGATCACGAAAGTTCGATCTTTGCTCCATCACAAGTCTTTCTTTTTGAAAAAGCGGGAACACGAAAAAAAGTAGGTAGTAAAACTTCGAAATGTTGTAAAGAATGGTTTTAGATGCTAAATGAGCAAGTAAGTAACCGAAATTTGTTTTTCTAATATTGTCAACATAACCCAACTGTCTTTGTTGCCCAGAGAGCATCGAAAATACGAAATCTGAGTAAAGTGGCCCATTCGATAAAGTACATCATTGGGTCCAGTCACTTTACATTATGAGTGTAATACAAATAGATAATATATGGAATTTATTGAATTACCGTACTTGATTGGCTCGTATTATTTGGCATTGGACTGTCAATATGGCTCGGAGAGATAATTGTATAAACAAATGGTGGGTAAATAGCAGTAACAGTAAATCACGATTGAGTGGCACGTTGACTGGCAAGTAATTCAATAAAAAATGAACTGAGGTGTCGAGAGGAATGGGTAGAAGAACTTGCGGTTTCCTGTTTACAGGCTATAGTCTAGTTGGTGAGGTACCATGCTATCTATGCAATGTTTTTCTTTTTCAAATTTTTTTTGGAAATATTATCTTTCAGAATAACTTTTTCTTCGGAACTAAAATTTTTTTGAAAATTATTTTGACACGGAATATCTCGTGCGTTTGCAATTTCAATATGAAATGATTGCCGTATTTGATTAGCTTCCATAATAAGTGTATAGAGTCGAATCTTGACTTTTAGGTGCATGTATGTGGAAGTTAGTCTATGCACTCAAAACCTGAATTATTCAAAATTAAACTTTTTTCTCAATTTTGAGAGCCCAAATAATCTTGTATATGTGTGAAAATGAAAAAAAGTTGAGAACAAAAATTATGCTGAATACTACAAAGATTATAAAAAAAAATTGTTTGACATCAGAATCCTTCATCCGCATAGGCTACTCTATTAATTAAACATGTTTCAACCAGTTTGGCTATGTTCGCCCACTTATTTTTGACCTTTCAAGTTAAACGTACAGACCTCTGTTCGATAGCTTGAAAATGGTCTCATACATTTTTTGGAGAAATTCCAATATCTCCTGCAATTAATTGTTTAAATCTGCAATATCACAATCGCCTTCTTGTTAGTTTCAACATATCAGGTCCACGATGAAGCTCACAGTGAGAATATCATGTTTTCGGGTCATCGATCTCAGCCAAACTCTACAGATATGTTCCCTGACACTGGATCAAGCTACCGGTAGAGTTTGGAGTTCCAGCGCTGCCATGTTATAGAGCTTTTTATGACTTTAGACTGAGGCAGCTATATATAGATATACATATCTGCCTTGATTTGTCAAAAATTCACATAATTTTCATAATTTCATCAAGAAAATAATGTATTTCACTTTGTTTGGTACTATGAATAAATATTAACTCATGTAATTGACTTATATTGTGTGAACTGCAAGGCTAATGTTAGAAAAGCTATTGACCGGTTGTCTCAAATCACATATTCCTGGTTAATGTTTATAATTTCATGTGTAAATTACTTGCATGTGATTTGAGACCACCCGTCAACAGCTGTTAACACAATATAAGTGAAACCATAAGTTAATATTCATTCATAGTACCAAACAAGGTGAAATACATCATTTTCTTGATGAAATTATGAAAATTATGTGAATTTTAGACAAACCAAGGCAGATATGTATATCTATATATAGCTGCCTCAGTCTAAAGTCATAAAAAGTTCTATAACAGGCAGCGCTGGAACTCCAAACTCTACCGGTAGCTTGATCCAGTGTCAGGGAACATATCTGTAGAGTTTGGCTGAGATCGATGACCCGAAAACATGATATTCTCACTGTGAGCTTCATCGTGGACCTGATATGTTGAAACTAACAAGAAGGGGATGCTGATATTGCAGATTTAAACAATTAATTGCAGGAGATATTGGAATTTCTCCAAAAAATGTATGAGACCATTTTCAAGCTATCGAACAGAGGTCTGTACGCATAACTTGAAAGGTCAAAAATAAGTGGGCGAACATAGCCAAACTGGTTGAAACATGTTTAATTAATAGAGTAGCCCATCCGGATGGAGGATTCTGGTGTCAAACAATTTTTTTTCATAATCTTTGTGGTATTCAGCATAATTTTTGTCCTCAACTTTTTTTCATTTCCACACATATACAAGATTATTTGGGCTCTCAAAATTGAGAAAAAAGTTAAATTTTGAATAATTCAGGTTTTGAGTGCATAGACTAACTTCCACATACATGCACCTAAAAATCTGAAAAAATTTTTGAGTATTCTGGGGATGGATACCAATCAATTTGTCAATGCAGAATTGCGAACAAAATTTTGACCATGCTCACTTGACGTGGAACGTCCCATATACATTGATTGGATATTACTTTACAGTTACGGTCACGGTTTGGATCACTTTTTTTTTTATCATTGAATTTCAAAGCCACTTTTTACTTATACTTATCACAAAGTATTAATTGTGACAAAATGTTTTGTCGTGAGTTTTAAAAATAATGAAAATATGTGTTGGACAGAGTCTCCGGCGTGTATAGCTTAAAAAGATTTACTTCGAAGCAATAATAATAAAAAAACGAATAGACGCTCTGAGATAATAATGAAAATACCAAATGACGGTCAGACGAAAGTGCGACATTAGAAACGTTTTTATTAGATGCTAGTGGCGCAAATCTTCTGTATTTTTTATCATTCTTGGTTGCTCTTATTGTCGCGACGAAGATTCTTATTTTTCTATTATTTCCATTCTTAAGTATTTGCATCACATAGTACGTGTTGACGTGACACCCAGATAAAGGTAGGGGACAAGTAGTTGATAGTATATTATGCACCCGAGCGAGGTTAGGCGATTTCAGCACGAATAATGTTTACAATCTGAGAGAAGCGTAGGTTGCAAGTTTGCTCGTGTCGAAACAGCCTAGATGAGCGTGTTGCATATACTATTTTTCGTACCCCGCGGCAGAAAAGTGCCATTCTTTGTGCAAACGCCAGGACGCAAAGTTAGCACTTTGCTTCTACTGGGACGAAATTCTTTCGGGATACAAAAAACGTCGAAGTCCAAATAATAAATAGATGAAAAATACTAGAATCGCTAGTTAAAAATGAAAATTGAGTTCAGTACTTCTAGAGAAAATCGATTTTCTTAAAATAATTATCTGGAATTTTGCATACTTGTAAACTTTTGTATCCTGTATATGTTGGTGAAAACATAAAAATTTCTAACCATACAGGGAGAGAAAATATGTGTTAAAAATTGCAATGTTATTATAGTAACGCAGGGACAGACGGTCACAATAAGGCTTTTTACATGAGCCTTTAGGAAAAATCACTAATAAGTATAGTCAAATTTATCATGTTTAAAATATTTGCATACAAGTTGGAAATATTTCCTATAGGTTCTGGCATATTTTACTAGAAAAAATGGTAATTTTTGCTTATAAAGAGGGGTTGTGCGCATGCGTGACGACTCGACGAGTACCCGCGTCGACAATCGTCTGCTCTCTACAGATCAGCTGGCATCCACCGGCAATAACCTATAAAACGCAATTGACATACTCTATCCGCAAATACTGATATAATCGGCTACATATGAATATTACTGGGTGGGAGCTAGAATGTGACCACACGGCTTCGCCCTATATGAAAGGTGGCAGCTCGTATGATAAAGGTATACGTGTGCCTGGAATAGCGCAAAGCCGAGTTGTCACCTTGCTATAACCACTTCGGTGTAAAAACTTCGTCAGTAAAGAATACGTAGGTACATATGCACTTACACTAGGTGGCACTTCGCTTCTCGCGAGTGCTGGAGTTAGTGCTCGGTTGTATATAAGGACAGAAATGTCGGTATATGTATAACATGTGATAATATGTGTTTATATATATATATAATTTAGGAATTTCGCTAGGAATATCATAGGGTATAGATAAAATGACTAAAATAAGTAAAGCATCCAAAACAAAAGTTTCGAAGTATAGTCTCAATAGGCCATTTGAATAATAACTACGTCTATCTTAGCGTGAGTGCTCATCGGATACAATCATTGAAAAATTAAAAAACAACAATATTACTAGTTTGGTCACTCGTTTAGGAGATCAGAATTGGTTGGATCTTGGTGGTTAAGATTTTGGAGATAGGTATTCATGTCAGGAACATATTCTACTTTAAAAAGTGTACGTCAACCTCAACTATTAGGATCTTACGGACAGACTGAACTTAGTGTTACATGTAACATGTTCCTGTATGAAATATTCTGATAGACTTTTTGCATATTTTTTTCCCCAATAATATGCAAATGCATGCACAAATAATGTACGAAAAGTTTTTTTATTACAAGGTTATAGGAAAAAATGTCTTCTTCCTGAAATATAAAAGTTTATTTTAAGGTGTATGTAACCTCTTAATCTAGGAATCGAAAATTGTTCAATGCCAAAAATTTCTGTATGTATGTATGTATGTATGTATGTATGTATGTATGTATGTCTGTGTATCTGTCCGTCGGTATGTAATTAATTGGCACGCGATAAATCTCGTACGAATGGTCCGATCTTTCTAAAATTCTGCATATTTGTTAGTTTTGAGAAACTGTGAACCGAGATCAATTTTCAACAAAATTCGTTGTTTATTTTCCTAGCAACCGATGCTAAGGTGTTTTTGGGTATCCCTCTATAATTCTTCGTAAATACTCGTTGAGTCCCGAATACTTACGAGGATCGTTGAGAATCAGAGAGGAACGCTCCCTTGAAGCGCATCTGCTGAAATTTACGCGCGTGGAGCTGCGAACTTGCATCCAATAGGTTAAATTTTGATAAAGTTGGATTAACAAAATAGGCAATTACGACTTTAAAAAATTATTGAATCGTCGCCCGTGATGGTAGATCAGAAGTAAATAGAAGGATTTTTTCATACTAAATTTCCAGTCCTGAAGTTGAATAATGAACAATTCCAGAAATATCTGCGTTTGAGTTTAACACAATTTGAAATAGTTTCACCACTTGAATATTCGTACATGACAAAAAATACGTGGTCCGTAAACCTGTAGATCCCGAAGAGGGACTATAAATTATTCAATTTCATGCATTTTTTCCAACAATTTAATAAAAATGAGCTTACAGAAAAAATTTTGCATCTTACATCAGGTTTTTGTTTTCAGGAGATAGCATTGAATTACTCAGTTATTCATTTTTGATTACTCCTACGACTATTTGCAATATCGTGCGAGAAATGTGCAATACTTTTTGGAAAGCTCTGAATGCGATATATTCAAAAGCTCCTAGCAGCCCAGAAAATTGGATTGTTATTCTCCGTCCTAAATTGAAATGAAAACTTTTCCACATCAGAAGAAAGACTCATATGTGTTTCCATTCAAAAATATGATACTATAATAATTATAACTAATTACTCAATTATAACTGAATAATCTTTATATTTATTTCTAATTCACCATCACCAGCGACGATTCAATAATTTTCGAAAGTCTTAATTGCCTATTTTGATAATCCAACTTTATGAAAATCTAACCTTTTGGATGCAAGCTGGCAGCTTCACGCGCGCGCATAAATGGTGGCGTAGATAGTTGATGCAAGCTATTCGCGTGACCATGACAATGCATCATTATGCTCACTGATACGCTCACGGATACACACTTACTCAAAGGTTGATTGTGTGAGTTCATTTGTAAAAGGACTAAAGGAGGCGACGCTCACTGGACAATATTCCCATACTTAAAATTATATATTTCGATTATTAAAAAATAACCGAATAACCCAAAAACCAAATCACCAAAATTGGATAGAACAATAAATAGATAGTATTTTCGGAAAGAAGTAATATGAGAAAAAAATCGATATGTCGGAAACGATGCAATATTTTGATTTTTTCATGAAGACTTTGTCTGTTTTGACGAGTTCTACCTAATAAAACAATCAAATTTTTATTATAAGCTAACCACGATGCTAAAACTTAAAAAAAAAAACGAGTTTACGATTTTACAAACGATTCTTTTCGAGCTTGCGCGTTGATTAGAATTTTTTCCCGTAATCCTGCGAAAAGTTCCTATGAATTAATACTATAAAATCAGGGATTTCTGGATATCGTAGTATCCATGAGTAAATTAGGTTACAAAGTTAATGAAAACATTCAAAAACATGAAATCTCAAGAATCAAGTTGCACTTAAAAAATGCAAGCGTGCTATTGGGACTATTATCAATGAAAATGCGTAAGATTTGTCATTGTTATTTTGATAATAAATACCTGTTAGTTTTCTCTTTCACGAGCTACATATCGGAGATGGAGATTTTTTGAAAAAATAGCCGATTTTCTTATTTCTAGAAGAACAGATAAGCATTGATCAATTTTGCAAGTTGTTATTCGAAAAGTATGTCAAATAGACTAATAACGCCCTCCCAAAGTATACTTGTATTGGTCTAATTAGTGGGATGTATGTCAGAGGTAGGTACCATACTGAACCCATTCTAACCTCTTCCCCGCGGTCAGGCGCGACACATGTTGGCCAGCTGATGGAGATCGGGAAGGGTCGAGCCTCGTACTCGGGCTCGCTCACCGAGCTGGCCGTTTGGAGACTTGAGTCCGCAGAAATCTAAATTCCGGCTGCCTTCGCTTCTAAATTTCTACAATGAGATATTCAGCTAGGCGTCTGTCCTTTTCTTGCCTGTAGAATGGGATACGAATCTGCGTTTGTCATACTTCGGGTTTTAAGACTCATTTAGATGCACCTAGAAGCTCGATTCCACAGTCTCAACGAAGGGTCGAGCATCCCTTTATTACGGTCATTTATAGCTTTCACCTAAATTTTGAGATGTTCCATTTTTTCCAATCAACATTCGGAATTATTCTAATTTAGTACATCATTAATCAGTGATAATAGTCAATTTTGAATAATGAGAATCGGATGATTCAATCTTCATAAACATGCGATGCGCGGTTCTTGTGATTCGAATTGTGTAGGCAAGCGCACTCGGCTCGCACTTGCTATCTCAACCCCAGGGCTTGATATGGGGAGAAGATTTGATCATCATCTCATAACGTATGAATACCTTGATCTGCATAATATATAATATATATATATATATATATATATATATATATATATATATATATATATATATATATATATAAGCGAAAAAATCGGGAACTATAGTTTGTAAAACTTTTTAATTATGCGGACATTTCTTTAACACTGCACAGTCAAGACCTCCTTGTCATACATCCCTCAAATTTTTATCGAAAAATATTCAAAACTATTGAACTGGTAACGACAGAGCAAAATCCAAGGTCATAGCACATGACAAGATCCCCTTAAGCAGTTTTTTTAAAAAAAAAACCCACTTTGTAGTAGCCCGAAATTATAATTATGAAGATTTTTCGACAAATAACGTTCATATGAAATTTTTTGCATGGGTATAGTCGACGCGCAAGGTGCGTTTATACGCTTCGTATACACGTGTATTCCGTGTTACTATATCTAAGTCCTTCATCCGAAAAGAATTCAATGAAAATGTTCTACGACTTAGAATAGCTCTGGAAATGAAATAGTATAAGATACCATAAGTTGCATAGAAAAATATTCTCATTTCTTTTAATTATTAATAAACAGAACGATTGAGTTTTCATTCGTAATTTCCATGATCAATATCGGAAGAATCCTTACAACTACCGTTTATTCTGCAAGAGCAGCAATTACAACACGGTATTTCCGATGATGCACATTTGCAAAATCTGCGTACGTATTGCTTTCTTTTTGAGAAGAAAGCAATACGCACGTAATAAGTATCACACACAAAAACATTACAGTTTCCTATAATTCCTCGTGAATGCACATTGAGGCCCGAATACTCACGGGGATCGACGTGGATCAACGAGATATTCCTTATAGCTACCGCTGTTTACATCCCTAGCAACCATTGCTACGGGAAAGGGGAAATCAAATTGAAGTCCATATTCAGCACACTCAATGGCCAAAGACACTAAATTGTTATATTTTCTCCATAGCGACGGTTGTTAACCTCTCTAGCAACCGTTACGAAACTTAGAAATTATCAATTCAACACCCATTTTGATAACTTACCATGGCAAGGACACATAATTTTCGCTCTTTGCTCCATAGCAACCGTTGTTTACCATCTAGCAAACTTTGCTAGGGGGAAGAAAAGTTCCATTTTCAATCCTTTCACCAGCAAAAAATGCAAAATTTTCGTTATTTCCCATAGCAACGGTTATTGCATAAGTCTTTTGAATGTCAATTCACTGTTTCATTGAAACATTCTGGCATGAAAAATAAAAATAATAATGATTGAACAACTGCCCAGAATGAATGAAAATTTGTTAAATGTACATTTTCTCCTCAAATTGTGCTCAATGTATTATTCATTTTTCAAAAAGAATGCTTTGTGGCGAGGGCAAAAATTGACCCATCAAATAAGACCTCGG
Organism: Aphelinus atriplicis; assembly: GCA_020882685.1. Classification (NCBI taxonomy): domain Eukaryota; kingdom Metazoa; phylum Arthropoda; class Insecta; order Hymenoptera; family Aphelinidae; genus Aphelinus; species Aphelinus atriplicis. The sequence continues at coordinate 31,899,263 of CM037073.1, forward strand.
AAGCTCGATTTTCGTAATCTATGGGCCAAACAATGTCAAAACCCAAAAATATATCGGCAATTCTACCAACTAGGACGGTTTTATGTGATATGGTTTTTTTCAATACCCAAATGCTGAAAATGAAAAAAACACGGAATATGTAGAATTCGTTTTCAAACGTTGGAAAACGTTGTAATCTACCTTAGGATCAGCATAACAATACCCGATAGTTTTCATTAATGTGCTATACATAAAATGACTACCTACATCTAAGATTATGTTAAAAAGTGAGAACGTGAACAGTTTAAATTTACTTGTTTTTCTCGTGGAACACTAAAAAATAACGTTGAAATCAAACAAAAATCCATGTCAATCTTTGTTCAAGTTCTGATTGACTAAGATGCCTAGTGCAAGCCGCAGTTATATTTTGTATATATGGGCCATTTCACGTCAACTCTTTGCGGCCGGTGCGCGGATACAAAAACTTCCCATTATCGTCACTCGTTTTTAATTCAATCAGATGGATATGTGAAATATATTATTGATGTATATGCTCTTCAGCTTTCCGATAGCAAAGTTAGTTTTTGAAAATTTTTATTTTTCCTCTTAAAAATCCTTAAATGGATGGTATCTTGAAAAACTGTTTCTACCTCATTTTTTATTAGTTGCATATATTTGCTAGTATATATGTGTGAAGAGCACAAATACATATTTTTCGATAAATGAAAATAGATTTTTTTCTGAACAAGAAATACTTTTTTAGTTTTTTTCGCATAACTTTTTTAGCAGGATGTGAGAGTCGTGCACACACTTGGAATACCCATTCTCGGGGTATCCTCTACCACATATAACATTTTCAAGAACGTGCTTAAAAATTTATTTTCTTTTTATTTCCAAACCAAATCGCCCTAGTTGGTAGAATTGTCTATGTGTACGCAATATGTGCGGATATCCGGATGTCTATAATTCGGAAGCGATAACTCTCGAAGGAATGATCCGATCTCCCTGAAATTTACACGAGTTAGATGTGAGATGATATGAATCGAGTCTAAATTTCAGAAAAATCCGTTGTTGAAGTCCCTGGTAACCGTTGTTTACATCCCTACCAACCGTTGCTGTATCGTTGCGATCCACTCTTTATGATATCAAATTTTCATAACATTTTTTTTCTTTTATTTGTGCTATTATTTCAATATTCGAAAATGTGATCCACCTATTGTTCTGTTTTGTATCCCAGAAGAACTGTGAACTGTCGCATAAAAACTTCTTCACACAAAGTTTCTTTGAAAAACTATACTACTAAGGCATTTGAATGCGTTTAGCGGTGGTTTTTTCTAAAATCAGTACTTGAAAATTCAGGTCCAAAATTGTAACATGTCTAGATGACATCGAATGAAAACAACTGGGTATTAAATTCAAATGTGTCGATATTTTGTATAATTGATGAGAAAGTGTGTTGGTGTAAGATCGGGGTAACGTACATCTTCTCTCGACAAAATTTCGTATTTTTATTGCGGAGGGTTCGTTTAACTACATAATTTGCACGAATGATTGAAAAATAATATATATATAAATTTTAATAAGTCGGCCACTTTGTGACTCGCCGATTTATTCGATTAGTGCTTGCTAAAAAGACCCATTCGGGCATGGTAACGTCTCAAGCTTTTCAAAAAATAGAGAGAAGGCCAGGAATCATTAAAAAAATTGAGGCCACAGCTGTGGAAAATATAGAAAAGAAGTCGGGCCACGTGCCAGCAGTTGTTACGTCGGGCAAAGGCGTCGCCACGACGTCAAAGTACAAGGTAGCAAATTACATGCGAGCACTGTAACAGAAGTGCGAGAGCTAAATAATATCTGTAAACTTTAACCTTCCCAAATTCTGTGTTAATGTCGCTAGAATCATTATAACTCAAGGAAAACCAACTATCTAACAAAATAAATATTTCAATTCGTTGAACCACATTTAATTTTCAATTTCAATACTTCCAAGATAATCACGTATAATTTAGGAGCCTTGTTCTGAATTAACAATCAAGAATTTTTTGAAAACAACCACGTAATATTTGATTGTCTGACAATTGTAGTAAAAATCACACCTTATTCAGTTATTACCTAACAGAAGAGCATAATTTGGGCGACTAAAAAATAACTTTACAACAGATGAAAACGAAAAGATTACATGAAATGTACTTCACAGTTTCACATTTAGAACGCTTCTTCATCAGAGCAGGTTAATCCGAGTGACGCCAGACATTGCATATTAGCGTATTTGCGTGAGCGCGCGTTATGCGTTATGAGAAACGACGTGCAAGGTCGCCGAGAAACTGTTGAAATTATCTTCAATCCCAAATATTCCTCTTGTTAAGGTTTGCCTCCCAAGTTTTCGCTTTTCAAAAGCACCTTTCCAATTTTCAAGCTTCAATCGCTATTGATCTTTCTGTTCTTCCAATAACGCTTTTCATCTATGCTTAGATATCTGATAACGGTAGATTTATTTCCTGGTGACTTGTGCAACTATACATTAGAAGAGTGAATGCAATCACTGTTAATTGACAAAATTTATAAGATGTCCAAAAAGCCAAATAGAATTTTTGATTCCTCGAATAAAAGGGACGGATGAGAAAGTGCGTTAGAGTTTGTAGTGCGCCTATAATAAAATCCCGCAACCGCAACTTTGACAGTGCGTGGTGACCTCGACCCTGAAGGACGGCTCGCTTGCGCAGAGTCTTGCCGCAGAGTCCAGTGGCACCAGGCGCTCGATTAACGACCTTTTGGTTCCTCTTTATTTGTTTTTTTTTCACGATATATTTCTTGACCCGACTTATTTTATTTTATATTGGAAGTTGGAATTTAACTCTATTTCGGAATTTTTCTCAATACTTAATAACGGCCATTCCTCGGAACATTTGATCAATGATACTTTGTTGAACAACGCATCATCGTTGTTTTGAAGGAAAACGAGAATGGTTCACTAAAACAAAATTCCAAAGTGCTTCTCATTTTATCATCATGACCCGAGTGATGGTAGTAATATTCAACCCTTTTAAGAAGCACTTACTATGCAAAGATTCAGCTATATATATTCTTATGACCGTAGAAGATTTTTCCAAGAAATTCAGGTGACTTTCTGACAAAACTGTCCCGGTTATTTTTCCCTCAGAGGTCATTTAATGGGTGTAAATTGAGGTAGGGAATTCATCTAAATTTGCAAAAACGGCGAGATCTTCTACTTTGGCTCTCTATAAAGTAGGTTTAAAATGCTCGACAAAATCTGAAAAAATTTTCCCGCGAAAAAAAATACACCTTCATCTCTTCACGAAGAAATAAACAAATCATAATCCTCCCTTCAAATCCTTGGAAGAAAAACACATTTCGCATCCATCCTGCAAAGATAGACACATCTTACACATACCAGAATCTCCCGACGTAGGAAAACATATTTTTCATCACTTGTATCGAAAATTTGATCGTTAAACCTTAGTTTTCTACTCTCGTAATGAAAAATACTTTTCGATACCAGAGCGAGAGATGATTCTAAGTTCATGTGATTACCAGCCTCGCACCTATCATGGGTGCACGAAAAATGACACATCGCGTGGCAGTTTCCTGGATGCAAAATGGGTGATTGTGTACTCTGTTGTCATGGTGTCATTTGGTCACGCTCTCTCATCTTTCCGCAACTCAAGTATTAGGATGTATCAAAAAATTGGCCGGTAGGCGTTACCCCTACTACAAATGAACTGAACTCGTAGCAGACTATAACTAAATATTCTTACACACACTCACGCACGTATGCGTGTATCCACTATACACACGCACCCGTGCGTGTGACCAATATGTATGGTTATAATTCCAACACGTATAGTTCATTTATAGGACGCGGCGACGTTTACCGACCGATTTTTCGATACATCCTGATAGTGCCCGATCGACCTTAGCTCTGAGAGCAAGAAATAGAAAGTGCCGTGCGCATGCGTGTCACTTCATCTCCCAGGTCGTTCTCATTCGTATCCTTGCTCAATCGCAGTGAATTCAGCACTTCCTACGACATTTCTCGATAATCAATTTACACTTTATTCCGGAAATCATGAATGTTCCGTACTTTATTGCAATAACCATTCAATTTTTCTATGAACCACACACGAGTGTGACTACATCAATTCAGTAAATCTATTTGCTTGGAGAGATTAGTAAGTTATTTATCCTTCCTTTATCTCAAGATTAGGACTCACTTTGAAAACAAATTAAACAAATTAAACAAATTAAATTCTTCCAGGCATTATGAAACTCGCTGACAGTAATTTATTTATTAGATCAAGTGATTTTTCCAATCGAAAAATTTAAAACACAACTTACATTTTAATTATCTGAATTAACGATCGTATTCATATTTTTATTCACGCATTTAAAATCCAATGATCATCCCATACTCCTGATATCATCAATAACCTAATGAACATGTTTGTTCGATTGGGATCAATCTATTTACAAGCCGTACTCAAACACACAGGTTTTTTCCTGAAGAGATTTTAATTCATATCAAAATTAAAGAGTAACACGGGTTAGTCGGCTGCCTGTTGGAAATGAAGATTTATGCTTCGGTGTATGTGTGTATACATTTCTAATCTCAATAAATAGACCCTATTCTTGTCACACTTCCAACGAATTCAATAATGTCTGAGCAGAAGGTTAAGTCACTGCTCGAGTGAAACCCACAGCCGATCTAGCACGTGATTTTGATTGTGTCCGTTCTAGATACCCGAAAAACATCGCATCGTCCGTAATTGCACTGAGAAAAAATGTTGGTTATCCCAATTATATAAATGAACTATGAATGTGTGGTATAATAAAGTGGTATAATCACCCAGCCCAATACTTATAGTTGTTGGAACAATAATTTCCTGCTGTCCAATTACCATGAAAAAAATGTACGTTACTGATTATTTACTCACCTCTTTCATCAATTATTTTTCATCTGTAGTAAATATGAGTAATATGATAAGTAATTTACTTTATTATAATATATACAGTCGAGACAATATAAATCTTTTTATGGTGTACGTGGTCATAAACGCTCATCTTACGCATCGATTTTTGTGCCTCAAACGCGATTTTACGCCCTAATGCTTCAGCCCAATTATCATAGTACTAGTTCGTGAAATTGGATTTTACTTAAATCGATGCGTGAAATTCGCGTTTGATCACTATACCATAAGATATCGAATGTAATTTATGAAATGCGATTCCATGCACTCGTGTGATCACCTAGCACTCGTTGCAGGCTTGTCACACTGGTGCGTGAAATGCGATTTCACGAACTAGTTGCATAATATACTATGGTATTTTGTGAAATATATATATATATATATATATATATATATACTCTGCCTGGCGTTTTCTATTATATACCAAGTTTGATTCAACCCAATTCAACCAATTGATCATTGAAAATAAATTGTGTTCTTCTTACTTTGGAAAACCACGAATATTTCTCACAAAATTTACATAATGATATTTATTCTTTGATGAATTAAAACATAATAAGTTGAACCATTATATTATGCACCAAAATTGATATAAAATTCAGTAGAGGTTTGGTTTAGTTAATAATATTCATGTAAAAAAATAGTTAAAAACAACTGTGAATGTATCGTGTACTTTATATGTATGTCTACTGTTTTCATTCGTTCTCATTACAAAAATTTAGTATGTACTAATATAAATTCAGTTTATTATACTAAACTTTTTTCACTAGACGATATAATTAACCTAACTATCAAGTTATTTTTTCTCGGTGTGTAACATTAGGGAAAATTTTGCATCAGTCAACCTTTGAACCGTTTGATTTTCCAAGGCACAGCTGAGGATCGTTATAAGAACCGTCGATTTATAATGCAGGGATGGTTCACGTTGAGCCCACGTGAATCACGTACATGTGTACCCACTTATGAATAGACAATTAAGGGTCTGCACTCACTGGAGGATCTATAAATAGTGGAACCATAAATATTCGAGACAATTGCATCCGACATTTGATTTATCCATTACCTCTTGACTGTTTGAGCTCCCCCACAACTACTTAGAAATAAGAGGCGTAAGTACTGAGGCTCTAGAGGGAGAGAGATTATAAGTCAATTGCGTTTATGCGTAAATCACTCGAGCTTCTTATTTCTTTTCTGCCTTGAAATACACCGAATCACAAATTTCGAATGTCGAATTTTTTTATGGTTATTGGAATTTTCAAAGAACCAAAATTGACCATTTGCGTTCACCACCTAGTAGCTACATGCAGACTCGCTTCACTCGTTTTATTTCCACCTTCTAGAATTTAATCTTAGATTTGTTTTCTTTATTCTATTGATGATCTCTGATATTTATTTATAATAATTATTAACAGAACTGCTCTATCTTACACTGATTTTACCCGACTGATTTTGAAAACTTTAGTTCAAGACTTTAATGTATTATCAGATATACGTTGATGATTCAATGATCAGTCATATAATCTCATAGTCTTGACACGCATTTATTCGAATAATAAAATTTTAACAATCAAAATCCCTCTGTTTTGATTGCCTCCTTGATCCTTTTGCAGACTGGCTTCACGTTATCTATATTATCTCTCTTTTATCACGTGAAATATCTGAGCTACTCATATCGTCCAAAACGAACCTATTGAAGCATAAAGAGAAAAATGAATGATTAATTGTAGAAAGAGTAAAAAAAGATAAAGAAATATTAAGTAACAGTGGACTAATATGATGGGAACATTACAGTGAAGTCTACTGCCACGGGGAGCTTCTTCACACGATCCAAATGGCGTCAATCTACCCGGATTCTAAGACATTCGTGGACATGAAAATGCGTCAACCACCGGAGAAAACCCTTGTGCTTTTCCGAGAGTTCATGAATCGAACGGATGACGCACCCACACGTGCCCAAATTGAAAAGTTCGTGAACGAAACGTTTGAGCCGGCAGGCTCAGAATTCACGGACTTTGACCCGCGCGACTGGATTCCACAGCCCAAGTTCCTGAAAAAAGTAAGAGATCCCCAGTTACGCAAGTTTGGCCAAGACCTTAATCACATTTGGAAGCTCCTTGGACGCAAGATGAAGGATGACGTGCGAATCAACAGCGAGCTCTACTCGATTATTTACGTTGAGAACCCTGTAATTGTGCCAGGTGGCAGATTCCGCGAGTTCTATTACTGGGATTCGTATTGGATAGTAAAGGGGCTCCTCCACTCAGAAATGTATTCTACAGTCAAAGGAATGCTCGATAATTTCGTATCAATAGTGCAAAGATACGGTTTTATACCGAATGGCGGTCGCGTCTACTATATGATGAGGTCCCAGCCTCCGATGCTGCTACCTATGGTGTACGAGTACCTGAGGCACACCAAAGATTACAAATGGCTCGAGGCCAACCTCTGGCTTCTTGAGAAAGAGTTTGACTTTTGGATGACCAAGCGTACCGTTGAGGTCGAGAAAGATGGGGTCACCTACACCCTCGCGAGATACTACGAAGAGTCATCCGGACCCAGGCCAGAATCTTACAGGTATGCGACTTTGTTCACTTTTTTGTTCTGTAACCAAGTACAGAACAATTTTTTCCAGATCAGTTTTTCCTTTCTCAAAAATTCCACTGAGCATCTTAGAAGATAAAATATTAATACATAAAAATTGATAACATTGTTTTAATTCTTTAGAAGATTAATCCTTCCACTGGATGAAGTCAATTCTACGTATTTTCTATACACACACTTAAGCTAGATCTATTTTGTCATTCTATAAAAAATGGAAGTATCTGAATAGAAAAGCTTCCATAGAATGAATTCTTCAAAACTATTCATTAATGTCAATGAATCAATTTTCCTCACACTTTGAACAATGGAATAAAAATAATCTTTCTATTTCAAATTTTATTTTTATTAATATGCTGATGTAATTTATAGATGAGTAGGTTTATGAAAGAACAATAGTTTTCATTGGAATTCACTGGATAACTGGACGTAATTTTTCCCATTCTGATAATTCTCTTGTTGAAGAAATCTTTAATGAATTATTATTTTTGTACGCTCATCTGTTTTCAATAAATAATTAAATATTCGGCCTTTGCGAGACATACCCAAGCACATTCCATGATCATGCGTGATCTGATGATATTGCGAGAGATATGAGTTCACGCTCCGGGATGTGGCGATCCGTCAGTTCCCCGGTGACGCAAGTGACAGAAAGCAACTAACCAGGAATCGGGAGGTTAGTGGTTAAAATCCATTCTGGGAAGTGTTGAATATTTCCTCTCGCAATCTCATTTTCTATTAATTGAAAACGGAATGTCTCGAGAAGGCCACATATTTGACTATTTATCGAAATCTGTAATAGTTTATGTTTACACTTGCAATATACTAGTTATCGGATGTTTTTTTGTTTCCAGCGTGGTAGTTTGATTATGACGTACTCTTTTAAAATCTCCAAATGAAAAACCACTGTACACAGAGTGAGAAATCACTGTATGAAGGTGGATGAGTGATTGAGTGGAACTTTAATTCATTTTTCATACGTAATAAAAGTGGATGTAAGTCCAGTTAAAGTTCATCATACATCCAGTGAATATTGGCTGAAGTGTCAGCCAATGTTTGATGATATTATTGATGCCAATGATATTATTCTCAGTTAAAAATAAGAATCGGTAGTTCTTTGAAACAAATAAGTAAGTCTTCTATCGTATTCGAAAAGAAAATTTAAACTCAATTTAATTCGCCGTTTCAATTTTGTTATGTGTTTGTGATAAAAAAAAACGGATGTTTTGAGCTTGGCACGTAAACTTCCTTACATGAATGCAATGAATGCCCAGCCGAAAATATAGTACCAATTCATTTTAATTTCTGAGGGCATGTACTTATGACTAGGCATAGAAGCACTAAAAAAGGATTTCCCAAAATTCTAATTTTAAAGGTGGAAACAGGGAAAAATGTCTATTTCACGTTCACATTTATATAACAATAAATAAAACTGATACACAATTGAAAATAATTATATTCTCAATTGTTCAAATAGTTTAGAATGTATTTTGAATATTTCGAACATATTCATTTTATAATCGAGATGTATGTCATTCGAAAAAGGAAAATTTCTACGGATGGTGTATATTCGTCAAATTTTGATTAGAAGCTCCGATCAAAACGACAAGTCTCTCGTGAGCATACGCATGAAATTCTATGTCTAAGTCAAAAACATTTTCATGGCTCTAGGCTCTATATATCTATAACTTCCACGACCCTGTCGGCCAGCTCGCTCGGACAATTTTACATGAAATGTGTTTTGAAAGTGTTCTTAATTATTTACGATAATTCACTCCAGAGACTGTTTACTTGCAAAGACTTCTATGTGCATACACTGAGAGCAGTTCATAGTTGGGTGAATTATAAATCTCCTATAAATATAGTTCTATTTTGACCCAGCTATGAGATATTGTGAATTTGACTACAAAAATTTCACTCATGTATACCATGGAAAAAGTATTTATTATACTATATTTAAAGTAGATTTTACTCTATATAGTACTTTAATTTATAGTAGATATGATTGAATGGATATAGTTGACTATAATTCTGGTTCATTAAACAATAATTATTGGTCGATGAACAACAATCAAATAGTAATGGAACATTGTTGAAAAAACTATAGAACATGAGGGTTATTTACACAAATAAAGTTAATTTAATGATATTTATAATAGATTCTATAATTTCGTTCACTATATCATATAGCAGATTCCGATAAGGAAATTTTTCTCAGTGTATGATTCCACTCAAAATACTGAGGGTGAAGTCGCGATGGAAGATGCTAGTTGGTCTATAAGTAATGGTTACATACAGATTATATTGATAAATAGCTTTTCATTCTTTTCTAATATATTCAATGTAACTTTGTTAGTTTTCGTAATTTTATATATTATAGAAGAGTCATTCATTTCCGTAAGAATAAATTATAGTAGGTAGTCTAATTCCTCGTCTTTGTATTTACAGGGAAGACTTCTTGACGAGCCAGAGCTTCCGCACCACCGAAGAAAAAGATAATTACTGGGCGGAGTTGAAAACAGCTGCCGAGACCGGCTGGGATTTTTCCAGCCGTTGGTTCATTCTCGACGGTACCAACAAAGGTGAGAGATCAAATGCTTCTTGCCACACCCGTGAGGCAATTATTTTACGTTATACGCAGCGCCTTTGCTGCTCTACACTGCCGCTTCTTTCCAAGGATAAACCTAATCGTTCGTTTCCCGAGCGAAAGTGCCTCACTGCATATAAGAAATCGTTCAATCCCATATTCATACGCGTACTTCAGCACCTCCAGCTCTCTGAGTTTTACTTGTTAACATTATGTGAAATCAATAGTGTCGCTAAAAGAATAAACTAACAAACGTTCGACATGTTAATTCGGATAAAAAAATTAATATCATACGGTGGAATCTTCTACCGTCCGAACAATTAAGTTAAATTAGAAAAGGATTCACGAGGGATTTCTATTTTTGATTTTGCCAAGATCATTGGAAATATTTTTATCCTTTATCACACTAACTAAAATGTTTTGTTCATCCAAGAAGTTTGTTTGTTATGGAACATCGATTCAAGTACTAGAGATGAGTAATCAAAATAAAAACTTCTATTATTTTTTCTGATGGATATCAGTTTCCTAAGTTCTTGACCAACATCAATGATCGGAAAAATTATATTTAATCAATGATGATTAGTCATTAAAAAACATAATGAATATAAATATCCAAAAGTTATGACTCTATCCTCTAGAATGAAATATCATTCATATAACTTATTCTATCAGATTTACAGAATGATTTTTCTTAGTTGATTATTATAGTTAATCTAGCTTGTCCAAGTTGCATTAGTCTCTTATCTACAAGCAAGATAAACTAGATTGATTATAATGATTAAATAGAAAAAATTACTCTGTAAATGTTGAAAGAATCAGTTATATGAAAAACTTCTATTCTGTTTTCCCTCATACTAAAATATTATGCAGTGTAAATTTGTAAATGATTTTATTTCGTGAAAAAATATATTGTGGCTCTGGTTTGTACTAAATGAAGTTATTATGAGTATTTTAACGATAAATGATGATCATCATGAACTATTATAAACTATAAACTGATTTATAAAATAAAATAGTTCATTATAAATTATGAACTATTCCAAATTATTGAAAAAGTGAGATTGCGAAAAAAAATTCACGCTCCCTGGGCTGGATTGGAACCAACATCCTCCTGATCTCCGAATTTCTCTCGCAATGGCACTTGTTCAATAACTTGAAATAATCCACTAACTAGGAGACCACTTGGGATGTGGGTCACCAATCTTGACCAAAATTTTTTTGGTGTTTACTTGTGGCAAGAATGGAGTGCATTCAAAGTTTTACTGTCCAACGCTCCCAAACTCCCAAGATATTAATTTATGTATTTTAGTTAGAGGCGCTGGTGTGACAATATGTCATCAGAGACGTATTTCCCTTACTCCACTACACTTTCGCTGTTCTCACTGAACACCCCATCACATTTAATCCTGAAAAATATATAGAAAGAGTAAATAACGTGTATACTCAACAAATATTACTTCCATGTCTTATTTACATAGAACAAAACATGAAATATATGAAAAAATCAACGCTAATCGACTTTTCACTCTGTGCTTGGATACTGAAGCAATAACAATATGTGTGTGTTATAGTATGATATTGGTCGACACATGTTCAGAATTGAAGTTTCCATGAATAAAAATCAAGTCTGACACTGAATTGTTGTCTTATGATACTACATTTGTGGTCTTTGTGCTTACATACATGTTGTTATTGCTTCAGTATCCAAGCACAGCATGAAAAGTCGATTAGCATTGATTTTTTCACATATTTCATGTTTTACTCTATGTGAGTAAGACATGGAAATAAGATTTGTTGAGTATTCACGTTATTTACTACTTTTATATGTTTTTTAGGATAAGATTTCATATAGTGTTCAGTGAGAACAGTGAAAATGTAGTGGAGTGACGGAAATACGTTTCAGATGACATATTGTCATTTGGGACGAGACCAGCGTTTTTAACTAAAATACATAAATTAATATCTTGGAAGTTTGGGAGCGTTGGACCCTAAAACTTTGGATACACTCTATTCTTGCCACAAGTAAACACCAAAAAAATTTTGGTCAAGATTGGTGACCCACATCCCAAGCGGTCTCCTAGTAAGTCCGAAAAATCAATATTTATGGTTAAAACTCGTTAACGTAAAAAATTGTGTTGTATTTTAATTTCTGTAGACTTATTTGAATATATAATATTGCTTCGTGGTGCACAGTAAGCACGAAACTATCGCTATAGCTTCTTGACTATTAGACTTCTACTTTCTATTCTGATTTTTGAGTATATTCTACACAAGTCATGGCTATGAGATCAACCGTTTTCTCATCATTTAATAGCTTTAAATGACCTAGCTGTATTTTAAGCTATGTATTTTTACAATATCTGCTGTAAATTTGACGAGGAGTGTCTTTTGCATATATCCTGATTCTAGAAGATTAAAAAAACCTTTGGGATAATTGCACTTTTTGAACAGACAGGGTGATTTTTTTTTCAAGTCTCAACGGTGGGAGGGGGACGCAAGAAATAAATTTGACGCTTATTACAGAATAATAATTGATTTGAAATCCAGAGGAAACGACGTGATATGGAAGTAAAAAATTTGACAATCTGTGATTTCAGGAAACTTGACAAATTTGAAGACGCGCTCAATAATTCCAGTGGACCTGAATGCCATTATTTACCGCAATGCCATCCTATTGGCAGAATTTAACCGGTACTTTGGAAACTCTAGTAAAGCCGAGCTATACGAACGACGCGCTGCTGAATGGCAGAGGGCTGTTACAGCGGTCCTGTGGCACGATGAGGTAGGCGCTTGGCTCGACTACGACATCCTTAACGACTTGAAGCGTGACTACTTTTATCCAACCAACATCCTGCCCTTGTGGACCGGCTGCTACGAGCTCTCGAAGAGGGAGGAGCACGTATCCAAGGCAATGAAGTACCTCGAGAAAAGCCAGATAATGATGAATCTGGGTGGCATCCCGTCCACTCTCGAACATTCCGGTGAGCAATGGGACTATCCAAACGCGTGGCCACCGCTACAGTACTTTGTCATAATGTCACTGGACAACACCAACGATCCCTGGGCTCAACAACTTGCATATGAAATGAGTCAGCGTTGGGTTCGAAGTAACTATAAGGCGTTTAACGAGACCAACAGTATGTTCGAAAAGGTTTGACTTTTTTCCTCTTTGTCTTTTCATGTTTGGTAATGGTTTTATGATTTTTATAATCTACACGATTCAAAACTTGTAATAAATTAGTTAGAAAATCTAACTTTAGAGAACTATAAATTCCATTTCCTGAGTAGAAAATTACATATATTCAAGGAATCAAGAAAATTTCAGGAAATGTTGCTCTTTATTCAACAGTATGATGCAACAGTATCAGGTGGCTACGGAGGAGGTGGCGAGTACGAGGTACAGCTAGGTTTTGGGTGGTCCAATGGTCTCATTTTGGATTTGCTGGATAAGTATGGCAACCGTCTATCTGCCGAAAATCATTTTGAGTCGAAAGACAGTCCAATACAAAATCAAGCGTCTCGGATTGCCGGTGTTTCGACCGCTGGTCAGGTCATGACCGGACTTCTAGCTTTAATTATTTCATTGGCCGCTGGATTCATAGGGTGAGGTAAGTATTCCCTCAGTGACATTTTTTTTTCTCTCAATAAATATATGAATATATGGTAATTTCTCTGTGAAACCGATCATTGAAAAATTTAATTTGGCTGAACATTTTTTTCATACGTTCTAAGTGATTCACCAGAATTTTTTCAGATTTTTTCGAGCACTTTAACCCTGTTCTATAGACAGCCAAAGCTGTTGATTTTCTTGTTTTTGGAATTTTAGAGATATTCTCACCAATTCTAAGCCTCAATTCATACCCTTAAAATGACCTCTGGGCTAATTAGAAATCACCTGAATTTTCTATGAAAATTATCTCCAAGGTCATTGGAACATAAGAAGTACTTCGCATTACTATTTCGGACCTTAAATTTTTAGCCAGCGCGTTCGCTTAATACCTCATGGGTACTAGAAGGTGCCTTATTTCATGTCAGATACAGCCTTTATAGTCAAAAAGTGGGTCTAGGCTCTGGAAGCTCTCAAAATTGATATATAACCTCAAATAGGTATGAAAATAGGCTGAAATGACCATTCAGGGGACTGTTGTATCGTCAATCTTCCAAATTGGGAAACACTTTTCTGTGGCTAATAATTAGCTAATGTCAACCAATTCATAAGAAGTATTAACATCAGATGCGCAATTTTTACAACGAACTCGAATATATCGATGGCTCTTACGAAGAAAGACATCCCACATTCTGGCCGCGGCGAAGAAAGACACATATCGCAATCTGTCCGCGAAGAAAGATACATGTCGCACACCCCAGAATCTCCCGAAGTAAGAAAATACATAGACTACAGTACGTGTCTTAACCTCAAAATTTATTGTTCTTTTGTTTTCGCTTGTCAGCATTCACTATCTATATCTATATCTATATTTTACTCAACTCGTCACGTGGTCATGTCTACACCAATCAAATCACGAGTTAACTGGCTTCACTTTGACCCCCATCACTTTTCATATAAGGACTAGCTACATCAAACGCGTTGCGCACGATCTACATGTATGCGTTTGAACATCATATTTCAATTATTGTTTTACGACTCTTGACCATAATCGTTTTGACGTTCTTCTCCATTAATTTCATTATGCAAATTTCTAAAAGCTAAATGAATAACCGAATCCTACATTCTTATGATCCATGTGAAAACTGTATAAGTATTAGAAAGAATTCTTCTATTTAAATAATCCTGAGTTATCGACACTTGAGCTCGCAAAACGATTTCAGATTTTTAACACTAAACTATTTATCAAACGACATAACACATAAAACTTGCAAATCAGACATCTTAACCTAACAGAGTTATCCTATCCGGTAACTGTTCAAAACTAAAAGGTAGCCTAAAATATCCACGTACCATCAATCAAATTGACATACCTACAATCATAGTTTTAAAAAATAAATTGTCGAAACTTATGACAGCTTTGTCAACGAAACTGACTATCCTAATCCATAATATAATGTCATCGGCTACTCTCTATCTATATATGGGGCGTTTCACGTCAACTCTCCAGAGCCGGCTCGCGGACGCTGAAACCTGACGTTTTCGACGCTTGTTTTCGACTCTATATGACCCATATCTAAATAATGTTGGATATGCTATCAATGTAGTTTTTTCTCAGCTTTCCGATGGTGAATTTAGTTTTCCAAATTTTTCACATTTTCACAGAAAAAAAACATAAAACAGGCCATATCTCAAAAACCTATTTTTTTTAATTCTTTTAAGTAGTCTAGATCGAAAGCTGAGGTTTTTTTACGTTGATATAGACCTTTTGGAAACATACTTTTTTTTTTGTATTCGAGTAATTGAGTAGCGAACATGAGAAAATGCGCCGCGTTGGGCCGGGCCGCGCCGTGATGGAGTCAGCGGAAAACTAAATTCACCATCGGAAAGCTGAGAAAAAACTACATTGATAGCATATCCAACATTATTTAGATATGGGTCATATAGAGTCGAAAACAAGCGTCGAAAACGTCAGGTTTTAGCGTCCGCGAGCCGGCTCTGGAGAGTTGACGTGAAACGCCCCATATACATCTCACTCTATATCTATACACACCCCACTACAAATCACCTGGTTAGATCTATGCCAATCAAATCACGAGTTAATGCCTTCATTCTAAAGGCCATCACTTATCACATGAAGGAAAAGTATGCTCCAGTATGGAAAAACCAAATAGGAGATTGTGATTTAAAAGATTCCCCAATGAGACTTTCCCAATTTCCAAGCTCTGTTCTATAGCCGATAGAACGCCAACTCTTTTTGCAAGTAAGCACCGCGCTATACCTTATACATGTGCGACTCAGCTTCTCGCCCTCTACAGGTGTGTCATGGTACTTTGTCAGTTATCCCCACTACAAAAAATGCATCACTATTTCTCGGTTTCTACTCAAAATTTGAAGATGCCACATATCCATAAACATTCCTGGGGTAGTCAACAATCAACTATCAAAATCTCATGAAAATGGTTGAATAGTTTTTGAGATCAGCGGCTACAAAAAAAACAGCCTGTCTATTTATAAAGTAGTATAGATTAACGTTTGTAACAAGTGAAAGTTAGGTGACAAATATTGATCCATCGAATTTGTCTATGATAAACTTGAAATTTCTAAATTCTGCGAACGGCATTTTGAAAACTAGCTCAATACTTATCAGAAACCATCTCTATTGAAAATGTAAATTGAAAAAAGAACGCAAAATAGCCAAACTGACTACACATGCAGTCAATTTGGTACGATTTCATAATCACTTGTTGAAACCTCTATACGCCAACAGAAACGATCGAATTGTCATTGAAATAATCTTTCAATAATGTTTTCACTGATATTCATTCAAAACTTTTGACATTCAATTCAAAAATCCATATGGAAATTATCGTAACATGTCTAGAAAAACGCAACGTTTATCTCTTAAATATTAATCTATTTAACTCAGTCTTTCAGTTCATAATCACATATTGAGATGGATTAAATCACTCGAAATAGACGGTAATCCTATTATTATGGGAGTACTATAGAGCAAAAAAGGCCAATCCTTATAAATAGAAGAATTTTTATTCATAATAGGAACAATCATTAGATAAATTCTGCTCAGAGGAACTATCTTCAGCTCGATTGAGTTTCATTAAGGGGTAATATCCACCAAACGCTGAAAAAACAAGGCTTTTTTCATAATTTTTTTCAACAATATTTGAGATGTTAGGTATGTAAATAATATATCATTGGATTAAGCAACTCTTGGAGAATAGAAAAAAAATTTTTATTGTTATTTTTTTTACAAAATGACGGCTGTGCAGAGATTTTTCATTATCTACATGAGTGTCGCTAGTGAAGTACACATGATTATTTTTAGAATTTTTTTTTCGCAAAATGGCGACGGTTTGAATTTTTTCGACATAAAACGTCGACTTTAATTGTTCATAACGTTTTTTTTGTTAATCAATCGCTAAAATCGTGTGTACTTCCTTAGATAATCTAATGAAGAAGCTACAGTTAAAATTTCAAGTCAATCGGATGTAAACTTTTTCAGTTCTACTGCTCGCCGATTTCGAAAATATGGTTTTGAGAAAAACACGTTCAAAGTTTCAAAATGCTATAAATCTTATGTAGAAGTTGTTCGGTAAGAATTGATTTAAACGAATTTTGAGTTTAGATCAGTACTTGGGAGTTGTAGATTTCGATTCTAGAATAGTTTTAGCATGATTTAAGCCAATAAAAAAACTGGAAAAAAAATTTGGTGGATATTACCCTTTAAAACCAATTATATTGACAGTGTGTCAAAATAGTTCGAGGAAAACTAATGTGACCAATCGAAAGGTGAGCTTTTCTTACATGAAAGTCAGTAGCCACATTTGGATAAAAAAATTCAATACATACTAATTTGGTAGAGGAAAATTACAGTGAAGCAATAACAATTGCTGAATAAAATAGATAATTCAACTTTTTGGAATGAAAAATGACCGGTTCCTAACGCCTGGGACCAATCATCTTGTTTCAATACTAAAAGGCGACCCGAGCACCTCTATGCGCCGCTAGAGCGGTTAGAACGCTCGAAATAGGAGATATAAAAAATCGTGCCAAATTGGCTTTACTTATTTTTGATTCGAAAAAGAGCATCTTAAGTAGGATAGAGAATAGTTTTGGAAAAACTGATGTGACCAAGAACTGATGACTAATGTGATATTTTTTCATGAAAAAGAATAATCACACTTTGAGAGATGAAAATTATTCATATCTGATTTTTCAGATTGAGTGAGAATAGTGAAATAAAAAAAAAATCAAGTAAGTGAAACTTCGAATTGTTCTTAAAGAGTGGTTTTAAGGGCTAAATGAGCCCCGGGAAGAGACAACAAATTTTCTTTTAATAACTGCCAACATAACCCGAGAGCGACTGATGCTCAGAGAACACCGGAAACACGAAATCTTACAAACGTTCTAAATTGTCTGCAGTTACCTTATTTAAAGTAATACATCAATTTTTTGAAGAGCTTTCAGGGCCCAGGTCAACTTTTTGACTATATAAGCTATATCTGACATGAAATGAGGCAACTTCTCGTACCCACGAGTCAGCAATGAGATATTGTAAATTCAACTAAGAGAATTTCACTGATATGTACCATAGAATAATTGGTCATTGAAAAATATTTGAAGTAGATATGACTCTACATTTAAGTTGAAATGTTCATTTTTAGAGATTTTTGTAGGAAATATCTCTGCATGCAAAAATCTGACCATCGTGCGTTACCGTGTCGCGCACGCACTCAGCTGTAACTTCTCTTAATTTATTCAGATTTTTTGGAACACTGACCCCAATAATAGAGGATTAAACTTGCTAGCTCAGTCATTTTTCCATTGAAAAGTCAATTGTATAACATCTTCCATGGTACACGTGATCATAAACACTCATTGAACACATCGATTCACATGCCTTAAATGCGATTTTACTTACTAGTGCTTTTGCCCTGTTATTATAGTATTAGTGCCTAATTTTACGCACTCAAACCAATGCGTAAAATTCGCGTTTAATCACTATAACATAAAATATTGTATGCAACTCGTGAAATACGATTCCATGCACTCGTATGACCATCTAGCACTCGTTCGCCGACACACAGACACAGACACACGCACACAGACAGACAGACAGACAGACAGACAGACAGACAGACACTTGCACCCCCAAAATTCTTCATTGTTAATGAACAGAATAGTTATAATAACAACGCAATAGCAGGCATTCAAATCATATTAAATAAACTAAATTAAAATTAACTATATTCATTGTAATATCTTCAATATTTATAGTAGATATGATGCAGTTAACTATATAATTATGGTTTATTATAATTGAACATTTTCTAAATAACTATGAAACATGGGCGTTATTTACATGAATAAAGTTAATTTAACGATATTTATAGTAGATTCTTGTATAATTTCTAAAGATCTATAAACTCTATAAGTATTTTGAGTTCAGAGGGAGTGTATGCGTGTATTTAATTAATGCTAGAATAATTTACCATTGATCAACCAACCAAGTACATCCAATATCATTAGATGTGCAATCAATATGTGATCAACTCATGAGAATGACCCAGATCTTGAAGAG
Source organism: Aphelinus atriplicis (assembly GCA_020882685.1). Classification (NCBI taxonomy): domain Eukaryota; kingdom Metazoa; phylum Arthropoda; class Insecta; order Hymenoptera; family Aphelinidae; genus Aphelinus; species Aphelinus atriplicis. The sequence goes on from CM037073.1 coordinate 31,918,621, forward strand.
TTAGGTACTTTGAATCAATCAGATAGATTCTCTTTGCAAAGGTTGCTAATGACATCAACACCAATTGCTAAAGAAAATACAAAGATACTAGATCGTCTGCCGTCAGAAGTACTGCAGATGAATTTTAACTCGATATTTTACTCCCGTAGCAACGGTTACTAGGGATATGAACAACGGTTGCTACGAGAAATATCTTGTTGATTCCCGCCGATCCTCGTGTGTCGTGTGTAGTCGGACTCCAACGTGCATTTACGAAGAATTATAGGGAACTTTCAACAAATATCTTAGCTACAGTTGTTAGAGAAATAAACAACGAATGTTGCGTAACAACAAACTAGCGTTGCACCTTTCCACAACTAACCTGTATAGGAAAATCTCAAGAAGATCAGACGATTCATTCGAAAGTTATCGCGCGCCAAGAAACAGCGTTGCATACACCGTATGTACGTACGTATATACAGAGATATTTGAAATTCCATTATTTTCGATCCATAGATTACGAAAATCAAGGTTTCGAAGTCTGATTCGAAAGTTCGAAGTCTTTTTCTTTGAGAAAGCAACTGTGATAGGGAAACATTGAACTGACTATTGTTGATATCCCTAGTAACCATTGCTATAGTCCTGGAGCTAGCCCCCTTCCCGTTGGCCAGAGGAGGTCCCCGGTAGATAGATAGTGAATCTTATGTATTTTTTTCCGTAGAATCCGAATTTGTTGGTTTGAAGTCTGTAAAACTGGTACAATTTGTTTAAACCGCGATTGTTTAAACAAATAAGATAATAACACTTTTTTGGTTCGGAAAAATTTTTTTCATAAAATTTAGCTCATTTTAAGAAGAAAAGTTCCTATGCACTATCCATGAATAATGTTCATATCGAAAGTTATTAATTATTTTATGTTTTAGAAAAAACATCTCGGCAATTTTTGTTGCTTTACAGCTGTCGAGTAAAAAAAAAAAAGAATTTTGGCTATGAGGTTCGGGATGATTTACTTTTGCCTGAAAAGCCAAAGATTTTGATACCATCGACTGATGAATTTGTCCCTGGATGTACTTGCCGCGTATGTGTACGAGCTACATGCTGTTGTGTACGTACCCAAATATCATGCTGCTCATTTTGTGCATGTAAAAAAAAGAATTCGTGTCAAAATAAGTTTGCCCCGCAGATTTAAATATTCTTTCTTAATGTTAAAATAAATGGAGTTAAAATTAACAGTACTTCTGTTCATGAATTGTCCAAAACGATTCAGACAAAACATTCAACCTGTATATACTGGTATTCTCTATCTATGCCAGCTCTAGAGCAATAAAAAACACCGAGAGAAGTGGTATTTTTTGATTTGAATTAATTTATAACTTTTTGTGTAAGCATTCTCCAACAATAGTGCATGTGTACATACTTTCTTCTCTCTATGAGCTGAATTTTGAAGAAAAAAAATTCTGAACAAAACCTAGTTAGTTCATTATTTGTATAAACAATTGCATTCTAGACCAGTTGTACCACTTTTAAAGACTTCTATGTAACAAATTCGGATTCTACGGGATAAAATACATGAGAAAACATTTGTTTATTCATAATTAGCCCATGGGTATGATATTCAGTGCACTAGTCCAGTAGCGGGAGTCAAGCGATAATGAGCTAAAACATGGCAAGATGAATCATTGATTATTCGGCTTTCCTCGCTGTTTTTCGAGAAACCAAGTTTATATTTGGATTCTACATTAAAAACTGCATTAGAAAACACTTTCAGATTCATGAATATTTTATTTTTGTTGCCATGGCAGAGCAACAAAGACTACCGAAAAGTGGTCTTTTTCAACTTGAGATAATTTATAACTTTAGATAAAAGCATTATTCATGGATGGTGCATAGAAACTTTTCTTCTTAAAATGAGCTAAATTTTGAGAAAAAATTTTTCCCGAACCAAAAAAGTGTTATTTTGCTATTTGTTTAAACAATCGTGTTTTAAACAAATTGTATGGCTTTTACAGACTTCAAACTGACAAATTCGGATTCTACGGGAAAAAGTACATAAGAAAACATTCGTTTATTCATAATTAGCCTATGGGTAAGATATTCAGTGCATTAGTCCAGTACCGGGAGTCAAGCGTATAATGAGCTAAAACATGGAAGGTGAATCATTTGATTATTCGGTTGTTCTCGCTGTTTTTGGGGAAAACCAAGTTTATATTCGGATTCTACGTTAAAAACTGTATTAGAAAACACTTTCAGATTCTTAAATATTCTATTGTTGTTGCCATGGCAGAGCAACAAAGACCACCGAAAAGTGGTATTTTTCAACTTGTGATAATTTTTAACTTTAGATACAAGCATTATTCATGGATAGTGCATAGGAACTTTTCTTCTTAATTTGAGCTAAATTTTATGAAAAAAATTTTTCCGAACCAAAAAAGTGTTATTATCTTATTTGTTTAAACAATCGCGGTTTAAACAAATTGTACCAGTTTTACAGACTTCAAACCAACAAATTCGGATTCTACGGAAAAAAATACATAAGATTCACTATCTATCTACCGGGGACCTCCTCTGGCCAACGGGAAGGGGGCTAGCTCCAGGACTACTACGAGAAGAGAAAAATCAATTGAAGTCTATTTATTGATGGTGAACGAAACGAAAACTCCGTTCCTCCATAATAACCGTTATTTACGTCCCTAGCAACTGATAAGGGAGCGATATATATTGTTCCCTGACTGCATATTCCCTGACTGAGCAGGAACGATATATTGAGTTTAAATTCGATTAAAGTACTTTTGAAGTCATACGACACAGTACCTCAGTATTTTCCATTGCAATTGTTGTTGAAGTCACTAGCAATCACTACTAGGTATTTTGGAAAATCAGTTCCAGGTCTATTCGTTGTTGGAAAAAGACACAGAATTCTTATTTTTACGTAGCAACCGCAACCGCGTCAAAAAACCAATGTTATTAGTTAAAATTACCAGAAGTAGCGGTTTTGCTTTCTCAAAAAGGAAGACTTTTGACGGAGCAAAAATCGCGGGTCGGAAAATATGGAATCCCAGAAAAGTCTATACGTATGTATGTATACGTACGTACGGTGTGAGTGACGCTGTTGATCAAGGTCAATCAGGAATCACGATAGGTGTATATAGCACATATAGAAGATACTTGTGGGTTCACCTGAGTGATAATAATGAGAAATTAAATTTTTGAAATCACTTTCCAAGCTTATAACTACTGTCATTTACCCACCAATGTACATACCTCTAGGATGTTGGATTTATATTTTTCTCAGAATCCAAATGAATCTTCAGCAAAAAAATACTTATTTATTTCTTCGCTCAGAGGTGATTCAAAGAGTATAAGTTGAGGTTGAAAATGTTTCTAAAATGTCCAAAGCAGCAAAAACAGAGTATAATATGGAAGAAAAATTGACACCAAAATAAATTTTCGCTCAGATGATTTCAGAGAGTCACCTGTACATATTTTTTTTCAGCCAATTTGTTGTAAATGGAAATCTCAACACTATTTTGTAACTGTATCACTATTCTGAGACATAGCTCATTTCAAAGCTTGTGAACCAAGGATTGGAATAAAATCTGTTCGGTTCAAATTGAAGGTGGTGATGAAGCCTATTTTTATGTATGCGGTAGTTACATGATCAAGTGATCAGAAAAAATAAATTTTGAGGTTAGGAAGTTACTTTTTTCATAAAATAGAAGTGATTCATAACAACTTTTTTTTCTGTTAATTTTTAGATTTGATGAATATTTCGTGAGCAAATCAGCCATGAAGTTGATAAAAATGTGAAAAAAATCTGAATTATCAAAATTGAACGATTAGTGAATTTTTTTACGAATGGGCATGGAAAATCTGAAAAAATTAAATAGTGTTAAGATAACCATTAACAACAAATTGACTGAAAAAAATTTGAAAAAAATGTTTCCCATGCTGGGTTCGTGTGAAATTACACACACGCACACGCACACGCACACGCACACGCACACACACACACCCACACACACACACACACACACACACACACACACACACACACACACCACCACACACCACACACACACACACACACACACACACACACACACACACACACACACACACACACACACACACACACACACACACACACACACACACACCACACACACACACACACACACACACACACACACACACACACACACACACACACACACACACACACACACACACACACATATTCATTGATATGAAATTTTAGTAATCTTTTCTTTAATATTTTCTGTTTCAGATATCTACTTGAAAAAGATGGTGGGATCCCAACGTTAACACATTTCAAAACTCAAATCCAACAATTTTTATCTATAGTAGTTTTCAAGCATTGTTGGTTGATTGGAACGGATATCACTTGACGATTAATCTATAAAAAAAGTATCGCTGGTCGAACCTCCTTTAAAGTTTCCTCAAGTTTTAGAGGAACAATGCAGACAATGAGACATTAACTTACGGTATTCGAAAGTATGAACGATACTAGCTTAGTGAAAGTGGGCGTTTGCTCAAAGTGGTTGATCAAGCCTGAGTAAAAGACATCTTTACTAACGAACCCTCTTTTAGTATTATTAGGTTCAATATGAAATATGATAAGATTTTAGAATTCCTTGGTAATGCAGTTTATAGATAGCTGAGTATCTATGAATTTGAAATATATCAAAGGGTCAATAATACCAATGCTCATTTATGAAACGAAGTCGATACTTATGTATGCTTCATGTACATTTGAAAAAAGAGAAAATACCATAAGCGTGCTATTTCAATATGCACAGGTTACATATGTAGTTATATCTAGTCAGTCAGACGAGTGACGTGAATTGTTATTATTGTTACTTTACTTCAGTCTATTTTTTTATTTATTATAAATGACGTGCATTATTGCCTACCCGACGTTGAATTACCAAATCTTTAGCATAGATTATGATAATGTCCAATGCATCAGAAGCAAGTTTTAGTTGCAAAAAGAGCAGCAACCTCCTCACTGACAAAAGTATTGTGATTTAACAGTAGAAAGTTGCGTATCGATCGAGCCGATTTATAGATATTTTTATTTATCATGTATACATACACTTGTACCTGTAAGCACATGTTTTTGGATATTTTTCCATTTTATTTTCTTACGAATACTCATGAAATATTTGAAATTTTAATGATCAACATTCATGGATATTATAGACACTAAATGTTTTTTACTTCCAATAGCTAACTCAGTCGCGTGCAGGGACCAAGAAAGAAGTTAGAATAAGAGTCTGAAAATGGAATGTAACTGAATGCATTTCGATACTCAAAAGAGCTCGCGAATGCAGGGCATATATCAGTGATTAAAAGCGATGATTTCTGGTGCTGAGTTGATGATATGATATTAGTGCTCTCGGCGCCCGAGTCCATCTACAGTAACATATATATGAGAGAAACATAACAGGAAAAAACTCAAAACTTCAAGAACTATATGTAGATTAAAGAAAACAGTTGATGAAAAAACGGCTTTTTTGAGTCAAAGAATGTTATATATTGTCAAATGAAAGATATACGCAAACTTTGTTCTATGAACATAATCAGTGTTTTGAGCTCATTTCTCATGTACAATGAGTGTTGAACATTTTCCTATGCTTTTGTTGTGCGTTAATATTATATGATATCAATTTAATCTATGATATGAAAATTTGTAGGATTGGTGATGCTGAGAGAGTATAATACTAATTGACTGTCAATTGCTCTGTTTTGATCTATTCAAAGAAGTTTACGAGAAAAAGAAATAAGTAAATACACGGTGAGTGTATACCATTTTTTGTGATGTACACTTCGATACTATATAGAAAATTGCATCTACAGTAGCGGCAGAATCATGAATGGGTTTCTGATTGTTATATGACGTTGCACAGTTTATTCTACTTTTTCCCCAAACTCCTTCAAATCAATTCACTTTTATCCCTTTTCTAACCACTATAAGTGTGCAACTTTCGGAAAGACTTCGGCTGGAGAATGAAGGTGAGAAAAGTCTTAGGCCCGAAGATCACACGTGTAAAAAAATGTATGCATCGAGAAATGCGTTTTCTGATGCTAATATGTCATCTTCAGCCGAGATGTTTCTACACCCGATGCAATCTTGTATAATAACTAAAACCAGCATGACGAAGTTACATGACTATATATGTATGACCACTTGACTCTAACCTGTATATTAGATTACTATCTCAAGAATTGACTATTGTTGTTTTGATAATGATGATAATGAAAATAATAATAGTCATTCTACAAGAAAAATCCTATCAAAACATTCTTAAAGCTCATTTATAGCAGGCGAACTTTTCCGTCGTTTGAAAAAAATGAAGAAGCCTCTTGGCACAAACATATATCGGTGTAGCATAAAGCAGAGACATTTTATATCTCATACTGTTATTAAATCATGAGCAAAATATGATCTATCTGGGTAAGATTTTTTTACCAGATAATTTTCAATACAATTCTGATTGTCACTGGCTGCTCAAAGCTCTATCAAAATATGTCGAAAATTAATTATTAAAATATTTATCAAAAGTTTTATCGAAAATATCTCATGACAAGAGCATCAAAGAGTATTTGATGGATAATTATTTAATATAGCCTTTTTATCATATCCACTGCCTAATATATATGGGTCATTCTCATGAAAATATTCTATTTTCCATGTCCTCGACCTTTTGAGCATAAGAAAGAACTGTTAGACATCCCGAACGGCTACAGATAGTTCGAATTAGCTGTGGCTTTGAAGGTTCAACAATAAAAAGTCACAAAATTTGTTATTTAGGATGTTAAAGATGACCAAAACATGCCAAAATTGTCATGGCCAAACCTGTCGCATACCCTAATTTTCACCTTCCCACTAACGTAGCGGCTATCATTCACTCTTCAAAAATTACAAAAAAATTGTTTTACCCCAATATAGGTGTGCATTTTCAAGTTTTTCTATAGAAATCCATATTTTTTGCATTTTTTTGCGAATTCGAGCCACTTACTTTGTGTCAAGGAATTTTGCCTATTTTTAGGATTTTTTTTAAACAATTCGAAAGATAAGTTTAAACCACTGTGTAGATCGCGCTAATCGATCAGTTCACTTACCAATGATCCCAGCAATCGAATAGTAATGATAAGTTTAGCACTTTGCACCTTGCCATAGAATCTGCTCTTGAAGTTTGCTTAAAACTGATTGCAAACATATGCAGGGCAGTAGGGCTAACCCCTACTTTACCATCAGATAACTTCATTTACAAGCGGAGTTGAATAATTCTACTGTATGCATATGTTAGTACTAATAGAATCTATAATACATGCACGCGGACACCTTCCAAATTTGCTTCTGGAGCTTGCAATCGATGATTTTGTTCGAATGGTTATGACCAAACCCGTGTCATGGCCAAACCCTATTCTCGGTATCATGCATACGCTCTGGACCGCGCACGTTATTTCTCGGAAGTAAGTGGCCCTCTTGCACTTTTCGCAACACTGAGCCTTCCTACCTCTTATACCAATATACTTCACAGTCTACTCTACTGTTGTACGATAGTCTGTATGATTGACAGTATTATAGACTATGGTGTCTACAGTATTCACGTACAGTAACCACGTTTCCCTTATACTGTTGCACGTAAATACTTCCGCTGAAACGGCATCTGAAAAAAAAAGTATATGAATCAAACTTACGCAATTTTTCCGCTCTATCTGATGAATGTGTCTGATTGAGAAAAAAATGTATTTTGAATTCAATATCATATTAGATCGATAGAACGCGTCATTACCGCAATTGTTAAAAAATCATAAAAACCGAAAATGGCTGAAAAAAAAATAAATGATGGTAATTTCGAAGGGCCACAAGTGGTTTTAGCTTTTCTGTCTATAGCTGTTCGAACCTAAGCCATGCAGTTTACATAATGTAAGTGGGTTTCATGAGTAAATATTCATGAATAATACCCAAGGAAGTGAACTTTCATATTTCCTCGTTTATATTAGAAAAAATATGGGAAATTCATCTACCGACGTTTGTGTGTGTGTGTGTGTGTGTGTGTGTGTGTGTGTGTGTGTACACATAAAACTATTATCGTTTCTTGTTGCAGTTTATCGTTCATTGCTGCTAAAATTAGAGGGAAACTCTTTATCTCAAACTACGCGCTGGCGAGACAACTGGTTTATATACATACGTATATTAATGTATCTAATAGAGTTATTGAATGGTTTGAATACTAATTGAAATGCTCATTTTACATTAGAAGTTCTTCAAACTTCTCTCCCCATGCAATCTAATTTTTCATCATTTGTGTTTGGAAGCCCTCAAAACTAAAATGTAGATATACAAAATTGCGAAAAATTGATGTTCCATTACTTGATTAAATAAGAATGTTGTAAAGATTTTGTGAAAAAATGTGTCAATTAAGTGCTATTAAAATTATTCTTAATTGAGGTTGAGATTAAAACTTTGATGTATGGATTGGAAGAAATTGATTAAAAATTTCTTCTGAGGTTGAGCTGTTCTGCACGTTTTAGGAAGTTGATTCACATTAACAGTGCCGTGATAAAACCTCGTGTTATCTGCTTTTCTATAAAAAGGAGTGCTTAATTAAGGATGTTCTGGCTACAAATGAAAATAGTGAGAAATACTCCGTACATAAGGATATTTCGTGATATAAAAGTTGTACACAAAATTTGAGAAAGCCTGATTAGCTGGTGATTACATACACTTTTATCAAATTTCGTGAAATTTTCGAGTATTTTCATGCCCTAAACTACGTGAAAAGTAAAGTAAAAATAGTGAGAATCTTGAAAACTCTTGATAATGAGAGAATGAAACCCAACGACTGGATATATGCAGAGATCATATACCTGGGTTGGTCGTGCAACAAGATATCAATGGTTTCTTATCCTCCCAGTAATGGACAAGTCATAACTTGGAGGATAATTATATTCATAAGTTTAAGACGCGCTTATAGAAACAAACTCAAATGTGATTTTACGTTGCTTAAAAGTCCTTCATAGAACTATGAACACGGTTATTCATATTACATACGGAAACATCTTTTTCAGCCCTCTAAATAGGTTTTACTAATTTACCGTCATCATTTATTTCCTCACTTTTGCTTCTCATTTTTTCAAATGTTGTTTGTTATTATAAGATAGAATAAATTTAAATAGCTCTACTTCTTTGTCCCACTTTAAGCCCCTCTGATTAGCTCCCTTTTAGTATTTATTATAATGTACTTATAGTAATTTTTCGAAGTCAATTGGTTTTTAATCTTCATAATTTCCAAATATTCTTCTTTCTTTCTTGATTTGTTATGAGTCATGAACCTGGAACTGATTCGCGATTACACTATATAGTTACAAAGTATATTGATAAATATTTTCTTACATTGAATGCATGCATGAAAAGAAACTTATTCACTACCTTTGATTCGTACCGAACAAATTTTATTCTAATCCAGCGAGGTAATCAGCGAGAACGAGGGTTAGCGAGCTAGGCGAGCAGGGAAATACCACCTTGATTTCATTCTTTCATGTGAATCATTTTCTTCCGTGGAATCTAAATATCGAATAATGAATAGGGGACTGATTAGCGAAGCGAGTAGGGAGTATCGCCCCTCACCTAGTTTTGTTGAAATTCCGTTTTTAGTTGATTTCAGTACTGATTTTCATCCACTCAAACCTTAATAATACTATGCAATGATGAATTTCAATCAACAACCCTTATCAATAAATGAATTTTAACATTCTAGACATATAATTAACTAGAATGATTGTTGCGATAAGATATCCACAATAAACGTTAGTCGCCTCAATCAACAGGGGAATAGGAACTAAGAAGAACAGGGATAAAGGTTGAGGGGCAGAGCACAAGGAGAAGCTATGTCTACTAGGGAATGTACCGAATAGTAAGTGGTTCTGAAAAAATTATATGATCAAAACTTTTATCAATGAACTGAAAAAAATTTCTGGTAAACCCAACTATATTTTTACTATATTATATGAAGGAAAAATGCGACAACCATACTTTTTTGGTGAATCCTACTATACAGAATTTAGGACATCTTGCCAGATTAATATGGTTCAAATTACCTGAAAATAAGTTAAAATTTACTTTACAAATGGCAAATTATTGAGAAAAAAACGATTTTTTCAGATTTCCGAATCCTCAATCCGTTAAAGCCCACGAAGAATGTGGGCGGCTGAATTCAAAGTAATTATTGGAAATAGAATAGAACCGTGGAAGATGGCAGATGACAAAACTCCGATAAACGACATAATTTCATAATTGTTTAAACAATAATTGTTTAAACAAATTATTAAAAAATGATTTTGTTTCTAAATCTCTACGAGAAATAATACTTACAGAACATACTTGTGAAATCTTAAAAAAATATAGTTACAGACACTATATTTTGTATAGTGATAACGTTCACTGAATTTAACTATACATATAATAAAAAAAAAAAAAAAAAAAAGAATTTAACTATAAATGGATAATATAATTTCCTATAAGCTAGTGAATTTCATGTATAAATATAGTATGGTCCACTATACTTTTCTCTACTATACGGTATAGTAGGATTCTCAAACCAAATTTTTCTAAGTGCATACAAAAGTAATTTCGTATTATTTATAATACGTAATTACTTTATATATGCTGTATGTACATGTATGGTAATTTCTCTTGCCACGTGTCCATTATAAATCCATAATTATCCCACTAAATACAACTCAGTTCTGATTCCAAATTATTTCTTGATGATGTTGAGTAATTGAATAAATCGATCATGATGAAATTCTTGACCAAGGGCCGGAAATCTCGACGCTAAATGCGGCTGACTGTAGATTGATCTTAATCAAGCTCAGCTCTTCTTTCATACTGGCAGCTGAAGTTCCCGATCTTCTCTTGACAATACAGTGAACTCACTATTCAAATTTGCAAAATATTAATACTTATGCACTCTACGGACCCACCTAGCGTGCACTAAGGGCCGAGCTGGACTGTGAAAAGGACTAGGAAAAACATAATAGAGAGAAGAGAGATACGCGTCTGCTCGGTTCGAGATCCGCGGACGGAATCCTTTCCTGCAGTCTGCGCCTTCGATTCACGTAAACACATCGATACTCCCTATTCATATGGACGGATCTCGGGGGTCAGAATAATAAGGATTAGATTAGATTTGATATGTTTATTAATGTACATTATGTTGTACAATGATTGATACATTGGATAAAAGTATACATTAGGTAAAGAACAAAAATAAAATATTGACTAAAAGTAGGCTAAAGACTAAGGACTAAGGATGTAGAATAATGGGAACGCTGGGATGCTTCTTGATAAGGACATTTATCGGACAAACATGAAGAAAGGACTTATCTGGAAGGAGCGCAAAATAAGTTTCTCATACAAAATTAATTCAAATCAACATAATCGCTTATTTTGCGTCTCCGAAACTGCTACACAATAATATGTCATTTTTTGTGCACCCGTGATGAAAAGTAAATTTTAAGGTTACAAAATTATTTTTTCATGAAATTTAGTTCATATATAACTCAAAAATTCTAATGATCGAAATTAAGTTCTGAATAAATGTTACTATATACTATATAACATCGTGGCCTGGGGGGAAAAAGCAACGATCTCAGAAAAGTGCTAAAGAAAGATCTATTTCGAATCAAGCGAAATAAAAAGATCTATTTTAAATCGAGCGAAATAGAAAGATCTATTTCGAATCGAGCGGAATAAAAAGATCTATTTCGAATCGAGTGGTATATAGAAAGATCTATTCCGAATCGAGCGGTATAGAAAGATCGTTTTCAAATCGACTTTTAAAGAAAGATCTAACTCAGATTTTACTTTATAGAAAGATCTATCTCAGGTTTAATTTTATTTTGCAGCGTTTTTTCGAGTTCCGAGTTGATGCGGTACGCGCGCACTTGAATGCGATTGTGTGTGTGTGTGTGTGTGTGTGTGCCTCAAATTTTTAAAATACAAATTAGAGCCTCTAAGATCACTTGACAAGAATTTGAAAAAAATTTGAATTTTGTTGAAAATTGCTATAAATGGGTTTTTGAGGTCGCTGATCACGAATCTGGCCTCAGATTTGAAAAATTCGAATTAAAGCCTCTAAGATTGGCGACCGAGAATTTGAAAAGATAATTCGAATTTTAAAAAAAATCTGAGTTAGATCTTTCTTTAAAAGTCGATTTGAAAACGATCTTTCTGTACCGCTCGATTCGGAATAGATCTTTCTATACCGCTCGATTCGAAATAGATCTTCTTATTTCGCTCAATTCGAAATAGATCTTTTTATTTCGCTCGATTCGAAATAGATCTTTTTATTTCGCTCGACTCGAAATAGATCTTTTTATTTCGCTCGATTTAAAATAGATCTTTTTATTTCGCTTGATTCGAAATAGATCTTTCTTTAGCGCTTTTCTGAGATCGTTGCTTTTTTCCCCCAGGCGACGATATATTCCGAGGATATATTCCGATATATACCACGAGCCGGGTCTTTTCCTTAGGATGCCTGTTTGCCTTATAGCTGGCTAATACCCTGATCCGGTGCCGGATCGGTGCCGTGGTTGACTACTGTACATTTTCTTACCAAAACCTGACGATTTGGCCAAGTTTTTAAACTCGACTTAATGATACATTTTTTATTTTGATGTTTTTATTTTTTTCTAAAATTAACAATTAGAAACAATTACACAGATGTTTCAATGTGACTTATTTATTTACATTTATTGAAATATCAAATTTAATGCATAATTCAGGTGATAATATTTAATTGACTAAAGTCAGATTTTTTATGCCAATGTATAATAAAATTCACTGATTACTGAATTTCGATAATTTTAATTTTTTTTATAGTTTTATCAACTTTGTGACCTGATTTACTCTTGAAATAGTCATCAAATCCAAAAAATTACACGAGTGAAGTTATTATAAAATACACTCTTTCTAACTATTTGGTATAGTATGAAACGTATGAATGAAAATAGACTTGTTCGCTTCCTTGGATTGAACCGAACAAACTTTATTTCAATTCTTAATTCAAAATCAGCTCTGTTTCAGTGTGGTGACTGAGTTTCAACCATCTCAAAGAAATAAAATAAACTAATAAATCACATTTTATTAACTTTCTGTCATTAAATTATGACATAAATCAAAAAAGGATAAGAATAAAAGTTGTTATGAATTATCTGTTTCATGAAGAAGTAAGTTTCTAACCTCAAATTTTACTTTTTCTAATTGTTTGTTATGTTACTATAATTATTTAATAAACTAGAAACTGTTCAGCGTGCGTACCGCGCGCGGTGACGTATCGGATAATAAAAAAAAAGAAACAAGCTGACCGCTCTGAATATAGCAACAACCATTGCGGCATTCGAGACGACCAATCAAAAGCCGAATAAATGTGTTGAATTAATTTGATTGGCCAACGACCTTCAATCCGATACTTTTCGCTATCTCCCTTTTAAGATAGTATTATTTGTTCAAGTTTATATACTTTTATTATTTAAGAAATATTTTAAAAGAGTCGAATTAGCGGTAAGAAAGTTACTTTTTTATGAAATATAGGTAATTTAGAACTACTTTTACATCCATCATTTTCTTCATTTAATGGTTGTTTAATGAGTGAATCGAGTCAAAAAGCTGATAAAAACATGAAAAAAATAAAATTATCATAATTGAGTTATCAGTGTAGTTTATTATATGTGGGTATAAGAAATCTGAAAAACTCAAGAGTATTAAGATGACCATTAAGAAATTGTGTTCATAAAAAATAAAAAAAAATTTTTGAATTGCTGAGTATGTGTAAAATGATCCATAATATAAATTCATATTTGTTGCGATCTTTGAGGGCCAATCCGTGAAATTAAAGAAGAAAAATGATCGCACCTGCATCAGATTAAAAATTTTTGGTGGGCATTGGAAACCGCCAATTGATGTTTCGACTTGGTCCATAGATTGAATATATTCGTTGTTTTGTAGCCATAATTGGATATTGATATATTGAAAAAACTCCCTCCTGAGGGTGTCATCTTTCAATCATAGACCGTGACCCATGTTTGTTTTCACACCCTCCATTCTTCAAAATTTGTATTTGTTGCGATCTTTGAGGGTCAATCCCCGAATCGTGTATATAATATATATAGATTGCGACTGTATCCGACTGCAACGTGCTGCAACGCAGAAAACTACGCCAGGTTGGTCAGGCGTTAATCAGAAAATGCGTAGTATCCTGATCCGGGCCTGACAAGACAGCCTATATCAGGGTCGGATGATTAGCTACGGCTGCCTTGCGAGCTATGTTTGCCGGGTAAATTTATTTTTCACGTACATCAACTGTTTCAGATTGCCGATGTCCGGTTTCAGCCTTCAATAATTGTTACAATTATTGTAAAAATTGAGCAAGACATGAATACACGAAGACATTAATACTATTCCAGATTCTAAGAATCATGGGTCAAAGTTTCTTTCTTTAAAATTTGTCAAAAATCACTTGTAACTGATTATTTATATTGGAGTTCTCAGAAAATTTCATAGAAAGAAGTTTCTGAATCATATAAAGAAAACTGGAATTCTTTAATAGAAAATAGCAATCAAATGCCATTTATCAAGGTATTTTCGATTTCCTTATATAAAAAAAGTGATCGGGTCAAAGCGGGTCAAAGTGAAGCCAGGTAACTCGTGATTTGATTGGTGTAGACCTAACCACGTGACGAGTCGCGTAAAATGTAGATATAGATAGTGAATGCAGACAAGCAAGAAACATAAGAACGATAAGTTTTGAGGTTGTAACGACCAAATCCTTCTTGCCAACTGCTTCCAAAATCTAAATTTAGGTTTTAAAATTGCGGATAATCAAAATAAAATAAAATTTGTTTGAAATATGAATGTAGGGTTAAAAATACGAATATTGTGAATGAATTGATGAGTAAATGGAAAAGATTATCGTATGTGAATGATTGGAACATAACTTTGAAACGCACGAATGTAGATCGCGCGCAGCGCGTCTGAATGTAGCTAATATTAATAAACAAATTATTAGATCAAGACAAACTTTGGTCCAAATTATCAACCTTGCTAATATCTACAACTTTTGAAGATGTATGATAAAATAAATAAATAAATACACACTATCACCGAAAATATATACAACTTCTTGTAGACGATGTTCAAGTGTCAGGGTGACCTCCAAGTCCCGCCTCAGGGTGTAAACTTGAGCTGTTTGATATAACAAAAACTGATGAGTGAGAATTATATTTCAATGTAGGCCAAAATATAGTACATTCCGTGTTTTTGTCGTGCTTGAAACAATTTCAGAAAAATAATTTCGTAAAAGTTTATTTTTATGTTATTTGAGAAAACGAATAGTAATAGAAAGAATATCGATACTTATAAAAGACGAGGGTTTTTCTATTGGGGTTGTGAAAGGTCACGTGACACCCCGATATCTATATGTCAACTTGGGGAAAATTAACACAGGCCTTATGAGCGAAAACAGATTTTTATTTTATTTACGCTTTGTCAGGACGAAATACTCCAAACGAGTGATGAAATCAAATTTTTGAGGTGACAACAGATACGTGATAATTTTTTTTCCTCGCTGAATCGGTCATTAAAGTTTGAAATTTTACCTCGAAAGGGTGAAATAAAGCCATAACCTGTCAATCTCACGTGTGTTTACCTCCGTAAATTGTACCGGGTAGAACTGCTTCTGCTTTCGGAGGTAAACATACGATACAGGTTATGGCTTTATTTCACCCTTTCGAGGTAAAATTTCAAACTTTAGCGTAAATAAAATGAAAATCTGTTTTCGCCCATAAGGCCTGTGTTAATTTTCCCTAAGTTGACATATATATCGGGGTGTCACGTGACCTTTCACAATCCCAATACTTTCAGCAGTTTTTATTGATGTGACAGGGAAAAAAAATAATTTTAAAAAATATTTATCTATTTTCATGAGGAAAATTTCAAAAAATTTATAAGAAAAAAATTCAATTTTCATTTTCCTTAAATCACAGTCCCGCGACTATCCAACATCATAGATCGCTATGGGTGGCACATACTTCAACTGCATATTTTATCAAAATACAAAGTCAGGAATAATCTTCGTAAATTTCAAATCGTTTAGAGAAAAGTATTTGATTTATAATGTAAAGATTTTTATGTTATACGTGCTTTAGTGCTTTAGCCCACTTTTTTAGCACTAGTGCATGGAATCGCATCTCACACACCTAAATCGATAGAATATCGTATGCAACTCGTGAAATACGATTCCACGCACTAGTTGCATAATATACTATTTTTCTCTGAGTGCACGGCGAAATACTCCGATTTGAGCATAATTCGAGCTTATTACCCAGATGTGACATAAACTGTTTTCCATAGTCCTTTTCTCAATCTAAAATATTAGACAAACTTGTGTGTAGTATTTTTAATGGTATGTGAGGGGACTGGTAACAGTACATTATTGCACTTCCAATGTTCATTATTCTGTTTTCAACTTTTTTTTGTTTTAACTATAGTCATCAGCATCTCACAATCGAATTTATAAACAACGCTAGTTTCATAACGTTGGTAAGATTAGGGTTAATGAGTGACGCATATAAATTGACAGACGATGACACGAGTGCAAGAACCGTAAAAAATAGGCAGCTTTGGACACGATGATTGGGAAAATGGAAATATCGTGTACATTATTTTCTAAAAACGTGAGTTTCGTATTCATTATTACAGTCAAGTAATACTTGTAATATTTTTTTATCCTAGATATATTATCTATATTATCTATTGAATTTGACGTTTTTAGCTTCTCGGAAAGGGGATTCGAATACTAGCAACAATCTCTCACTCGCTATCGCTCGCTCGAGTCTTTCGTGTGGATTTTAATTAAAAAAATCTACAAAATATTTTATAATCTTTAATATTCAATTCAGTTTTAGTAAGTTGTACTTGAAATTTATTGTAAATAAATATCAATCAACATCATGATGCATATAAATTATAGTCCTCGATCTTCTTTTCCGACCCATCACACCGAATATTCTTCAAATCATCATTTTCCAAGTTGTTTATCGGATAGAAAATTAGAGAAAAATGGTTTTCGGCAACGCATGACCTTCTATGACGTAGATTGCGCCCCCGTGTCTATTTTTTCGGGTTTTTCACCTTAGATTATGAAAATGCTCGTGCTCCTCTACCGATCTGCCAGACCCGATTCCAAAATTATCTAACAAAACATTGTTTCTGAGAGCAGAATATGGGAATCATAATTTGTGTACGGATTAATTTTAATATAATGTAGAGTGGATGATTCTACTTCTCTCTATACAAACCTAGTAGTCTCGTAACCAATCAACTCGGTCTCTCACCACTGATAGTTTCAGCACGCTAACAATTCGCATTATGTTGTGAGTGAGACATTACGTATATATCTGTATCATAATATAAAGTTAGTCCTCACGAAATTTTCAAATAAAGATATTTCAATGGAGGAGTCAACTTCCATGAAAACGGATGAGATGGATGAAAAGGAAATTGCTTGCGCTTTCATGTTCCATATTGGAAACTTACGAGAAAATCAATGCGTAGGTATTGAAAATAAAAAAATTCAAGTTCCGTTTTTTTTTGGTATCTGATAAACCATTAAAAAAGACTATGAAATAGTTGTATTGGGTCTTACTGTTTTATAGATCAACCGAAGGGCTTTCCTATTCCATGGTTAGAATATTGGAAAAATTGATGTGTGGGCGCGAAATATGAAAAAAACTGACTTTGGCAAGTTGTGCCGCATAAATCATTAGAAAAATCTATGAATCAGCGTTGTGATGAAAAACTGATTCTGATCTAACGAATCGATAGAGTGATTGAGCACTTTAAGTTCCCCTCGTGAAAAATTGAAAAATGTCGATGAATCGACGTTAATTTTATGTGAGAAAATGCATGTTTTCAGGCGAAAGTTATTAAATTGCAATATAATATTGAGATGCAATATAGAAAATAATAAATTTTTCTAATGTATATTACTGAAGGATTGACAAAGATTTATCATCATAACAAAATCTATTTTCAATTATGTTGTCATTTTGCTTCCTCAAAAAAAAATCTATTATTGATGTGTCTTGTTTCTGTAAGATCAAACCTTCAGTTTCGAAGAACGACCAAACTTGTCATGCCTTGTACTATATTACATACGCAATGTATTATTTTATCATTCAGATTCCTCAACCCTTCAACGCGCAAAAGACGTTTATTGGACGCTGAAGTTTGAATCAATATCATGTAACGTATTCGAACAAAAAAGGATTCAAAATCATAGTACCCTATGTTTTCAAGTGTGTTATTTCGAATGGTAATGATATAAAAGAATCAAAAAAATTGCTTAACTATCATAAATTTGAAAATAAAAAAGAAAAGTGAGAATTTTTCAAGTTTCTTTTTATCAAACAACTTTCTCCTACTCTTTGAATTGTTTATGTACCTAAAACTATAAAATCTTGAGACCATGGGATCTGAACTTTAAATTGATATGGTTATTGATCATATTTTTGTATGGATTGATTCATATTAGCTAATTTCATGAGTAAATAACTTGGAGTTGAAATTTGAGCCATTCCATCGATAGCTGTTTAAACCTTAGCTATGCAATTTACACAATATAAGTGGATTTCATGAGTAAATATTCATAAATAATACCCAAAGAAGTAAACTTCCACAAATTCTTGTAAATATTAAAAAATGTATATAAAATTCATCTACTGTCTTGTGTATTATAAGGTGTGTATAATGCGCATCTCATGAATTATTTTCTTGGATTTATCTATATATATACGTATTCGCATGTTAGGATGTGAGTTTTTCCAGTGAATAGTTGTAATAATACCAGAGACAAGTATTTGCAAAATGTGAAGATTGGCGATGCAAGAGTCCCTAGAATGGACATTTTAGCCTATTTTTCTGTAAAATTCAAGTGATTAGCAGACAAAAATGTCCCATCCATTTTTTGTCTCACAAGGAGTATACCTCCGGGTGTCCAATCATGACGAAACTTTGTGAAATGGTTCATGGGCAGCTTAATAGCTTATATCTGCAGCCGCGCAGTCCAACGTCTCGTTTTCCCAAAGATATTCAATGAATTATTTTCGATTTTATGCATGTTTATTATTATATATATATGTGGGTGTGTGTGTGTGTGTGTGTGTGTGTGTGTGTGTGTGTGTGTGTGTGTGTGTGTGTGTGTGTGTGTGTGTGTAGATATATTCCAAAACCCTAGCTATAGATATACTGTACATGCCTAAAACCAATAATGATTCTAGAATATCTTCATGAAAACGAAACTTTGGACTGTGCAGCTGTAGATATCAGCTATTAGACCACTCATGGACCATCTTACAAAGTTTCATCGTGATTAGACACCCGGAGGTAATAACATCCTCTCCTTGTCACTGGTCATTTTCAGGGTGTAAATTAAGGTTCAAAATGACTCTGAAAATACAAAAACAGTAAAATCAGTAACTTTGCCTGTCTATTAAACAGGGTTAGAGTGCTCTAAAAAATCTGAAAAAATTCTCCCGCGAAGAAAAATACGCCTCCATCAACTCCACGCAGGAAGACACATTTCGCATCCCTCCCGCGAAGATAGACACATCTTACACATATCAGAATCTCTCGACGTAGGAAAACATAACAATTCTGGGGATATTATAAGATGCCCTAGAACGTAAAAAAAAATATTGAGTCGAATCAAATTTTTCGATGTTCGGTTTCACAGAGAATTGCCTATGTATGTATACATGGAATCAGCCACGAGTCTGTCTCTTCGTTAGCGGAATCTTAGCATTATTTTATGCTACTGCCTTAACGATAAGTCAGCTAAGGAGCTAACTTTAACCGACTCTTAGCTTGAAAATACTTAATGTTTCTACCAGGGATCATTACTAAAAATTAAGCTCGTAAAAACAGTAACACCGTTTGCTTTGGAGAGCCAAAAATGCTTGAAAACATCATGGGTATGATATGAAATTTGTCGACTATTCTCTCCCCGTAGCTTTAAGAAAAAAGAATTCAATTTTCAATGACGACGACTGTATACAGATCTGTAAAACAATTGCATTAGCAAATATATTTCTGCCCAATTAAACATACGCAATGCGTAATCTGTAAGACCAATTGAGCTAATGAGTAATACAGATCACATAAATCGATGACAAGAAGTGCTAATAGATTTTTTTTCGGTACAGGATGGTGATGTATAAGAAGCGACATTACTACGGGGTGCCAGGGCCGTTACAGCAGTCAATGACAAGCCGAAGTAAGTCCGGGATTGGAAGCTCGGGCTCAGGGCCCGTCTCTGCCCTCTACCGCAAGCGCTTCAACTACACCGAGCTCAAGGACATGAATAACGACTGACTAGCCGAGGACGACGAGGATGACACAGCACCCCTTCTTTTGGATGATGCGTAGGCTAGCTACTGGCTGATTCTGTTCATCCTTAGCTAACTTCATCTAAGTCGTCAGCAATACGTATCTTCGTCGCCTCCTTTCTATTCAGAACGTCCACTGGGAAATATCATCTTACCACATTTTACATTGCTGGATTTGTATATTTATCTTTCAACTCTTCAAAATTCTGATCGCATCTAGGATTTTCATTTATAATGACATTCAGGCTATAGCAATTAATGTTCATTTGAATCCAGATCTATCTCGTAATTTTGTGTATTTACAACCCACTCGTTGCGTGATAATTCTTTTGATAGTACTATCAAATTTCACAAATACTGCTCATCTAATGGCCAACTTTGGAGAAAGGTCAACCTGACATGTAAAATAATGTAACGAAAAATCTAAGTTTACGGTCATAAGTTATTTGATCAGAAGACCTATTAGAATCCATTCACTGTTTTAAACATTTATTTTTTATTTTGTCGAATGTTTTGGGGTTGTTAAGGTGCAAAGAGGCTTCATTCGGAAGTCCTGGAGAGATGGACACGATCATTTACTTTTCTTAATTTCGAGCTTAGGATTCAAGATTTTCGTAACCAAATTTCATGAAACATCTGTTGTAAAAATATAGCTTCATTTTTTATCTTTTCCAACCACGATTTTATGATTGCTTCATTGGTTATTTTTGTGCCATAATTTTGAACACGCAGTATCAAGCCAATTATATACAATGGTCGTCTGCATTTTGAAAGAGAATTATTGACATTTTTTTCAAAACATGGGAAGCTATATTTAATGTGAAAGTTGATTCTGCGAGCATTTGGTGATCTGTCGAGGATCAAACGTGGTTCCGACTGTTTTTTTTTTGTACTGAGAGCAAAAATGTTGCTGCTGTACTAACTTTCGATTTATAAAGATGTTTGAAATGTTCGCATTTTATTTTAAAAACTGATATAAAACCATTTGATAACTCTGTCTCTGTCTCTCTCTGTCTCTGTCTCTGTCTCTTTCTCTTTCTGTCTCTCTGTCTCTGTCTCTGTCTCTGTCTCTGTCTCTGTCTCTGTCTCTGTCTGTCTGTCTCTGTCTGTCTGTCTCTCTCTCTCTCTCTCTCTCTCTCTCTCTCTCTCTCTCTCTCTCTCTCTCTCTCTCTCTCTCTCTCTCTCTCTCTCTCTCTCTCTCTCTCTCTCTCTCTTGTATATATATTTAATCGTAGATATAGATGTATATTGGATTGGGGGTTATGCGTCTAAATTGTGGATCGTTTATTCTGTGCGTTGTTTTCTATAACGCACGTTTTATTTCCATAACACAACACGCGAAAAAAAACCACACCAAGAAAAGTTCACAGTGAAGTCAACTATAAATCTACTATCAATATAGTTTTATTTCGATCCAACTATGCAATATTGTAAATTCAACTATAAAAATTCATTGTTATTTATCATGAAAATCTGTTAATGATGCTTGATTTTAAAGAAATTTTACGTTTGAATAAAGTATAATCTTAGAAGTAACTAATTTTGATAATAACTTTTATAATATCTATTGCTTGCAAGACACTATTGGGATGTACCGCCGTAAATTCGAGATGCTGTGCTCAATCTTAAACTTGAGTTGTTGAAATTAGGTTTAGACAGTGTACTTAGTTGATATAGTACAATTAACTATCAAGTTAATTATTATGCATAAGACAATAATTGCTGCAAACCGAACAATAAATTTATAGTAAACAAATACTGTTAAACTATTTATAATACAAAACTGTTATTTACAGTAAAATTGTTGATTTAACGATATTTATAGACTCTACTATGAATTCGTCTAGTATGACATAAAGTACATTTCCCTGACAGGATTTTTCTTGGTGTATGATCGACGGTTCAATGTACAGATTGACAGATACAAGTTCTGAGAAGATCGCGAAAAAGGCCTAGGTGTTTACTCGATCTCCCTCCAGCGCGTACCGAAGTACTAGATCGCTCGTTTATACATACCGCGAAGAGGCTGATAAACTCACTTCCCCCATTCGATCTTCGAGCTACGTCATCCAAAGTTTTTAAAAAACTGTTGCTCCAACATCTCTTTGACCTCGACAAAAACGAGTGGCTCTCTAAGGTCCAGGCCAACAGTGTACCCTTAATACCGCAGCAACTCATCGGCACCGAAATTTAAAATTTAAAATTTAAAACTTGAAATCAGAGCATACTTCAGACCAATATAGTCGCACACTATAATAGTACTAATAACATCGCCGAATATATTAATGTAATATATTAATGTAATATAGTAACAATACAGCGCATGAAACACCAATGTGAAAATTCATACCATGTAAACTCTTACTTAGAGCCACACGGGGTACTACCCCAAGGTTCCAATAAATTATCTTTCAATATCAATATCAATACCCATAATCTCTACCATACGTGTCAATTATAAAGTATGCATAATGAAATAAAAAGAAGAAAGTAATTCCCATCACTTTAATACCGCCTGGACGTTTCTTCGTAAAAGCTAAGTTTTGTATCCATCATCACAGGTTTATGTGTGATCAAACAATTTCGTCATATATTGTGATGTGCACCCTCCATAATTCAAACATATGTGTAAAATTGTCGATCTTTGAGGGCCACTCCAGAGTGAAGTGGAAAAGGAAAAATTACAAAATCCACCACATGTTTAATTAATGCGACGTTTCGCCATTAAGGTTCACTGGCCTCATTAGGCAGTTATGAATAAAAATATAATATAACGTTCGGCAGTGGAAGCGGCTGCTGAACGTTACATTATATTTTTATTCATAACTGCCTAATGAGGCCAGTGAACCTTAATGGCGAAACGTCGCATTAATTAAACATGTGGTGGATTTTGTGATTTTTCCTTTTCCACTTCACTCTGGATTGGCCCTCAAAGATCGACAATTTTACACATATTTAAATTTCGTCATATGTTTGTAGGAAATTACAAATTTTTCTCTATCATTGACAATACATTTTGTACGTTTTTAGGGTCACAATTGGAGGACAAAAAAGCTCGATTTAGCCTTTAAGGGGAGGTTCTCATCAAGCAATTTCAAAAATTCGATTTTTTTTTGCTGATTTTGCTACCTTATGATGTGTAGAATATGCCCCTAAAAGCGTGTGACCACAATATTTTTTTTAAAAAAGTTATAGCATAATAATCAACCTATCATTAACGTTATTGTTATGGTTATCCGAATATTTAAACGCGTTTATCTCAAAATGACTTTTTTTAAACTGGTGGGAATCCTAGCTCAAAAACTAATCGAGGTATCGACTTGAATATTTTTTTATTTTAAAGGCAATTGAATTTCTGGGATTCAATACCTATAAAACCATCAATTTATTATTATTTTTTGTCTATATATCGATTTTAAGAGCACAAAAAAAGTGCGAAATTGGTACGTAAATTTCACAAGTCCTCCATTTTGTTAATTTTCAACCTTTTTTCGGTATCATCGGTATAATATCCCACAAATGTTATATGTTTTCTGAAACTTTTTTGTTTTTTGATCTCAGATAAAAATTGGAGGCCCTAGGGTTCCCACCATGCGGAAACTTTTTTTAGAGGCGTGCCCATAAACGTGTGGTTAATTCATTATATAATAATAATTTTTTAATAAAAATTTTTTTTTGTATACTCGAATAATATATAAATACGTGTGAAAAAGTTCTATACCATTTTTCAATTCCTTCTATGAAAAAAAATAAAGAAAAATGGGTCATTTTCGAGGTGCTAGATGAGAACCTCCCCTTAACTTTCTATAGCGTTCGTTCATATAAGTTATCACTCGAGTGGTTACGATAGTACCTTTTTTATAGGTTTGATTTGGCTTCGAGTGCACATAAATAACTTGCAGCAGAAAAAGAGAGAAAAAAACACCAGCAAAAGGATAGCCTTTTGATTTACGGGTCGAAAAACATGAAATCCCAGAAAATGTATCTGTATCTACGTACGAATGTATATAACGCTGTTTTTTCACTGAAATTAAACAAGTAAGTTATGAAAATTATTTCCAACTGATCATATCTATTAACATAATAATGTATGTATGCAAAAGGCAGCTCAAGTGGTTTGGAATATAAGTACTACTTATATTCCAAATGCTACCATACCCAAGCTATCTATCATGATTTCAATTCAGAATTGTCCAGATGAATTCAATTTGTAGAATCCAACTGAAAGATCTGATTTGAGACCTTGACAAGAAGTTTGCCTAGGGTGAAATTGAAAATATTAATACCCACTCGAACTTTCAATTGAGGAGGCTATTGTATAATTATGGAAATGTGAAATGGAAGGAATATTATTAGAATGGGCTCTATGGAGTTTCTCGTGGAATGATGAATGAACAGTCGTCAATTGAAGAGTGGGATAACATTTATATCCTGAACAGAGACAACTTGCACTAAGATCTCATGCCAGGTTGAAGCGACTGAAAAGAACGTTCGTAGGCTTCTTGATAAGAGTATCAGTGATAATATGATATCCAGATGGAATCATCAATTTAGAAAAAAATATATAGCGCCTTTAAAATTAGTTCAATTAGTATCGAATTTTAATGAAAAATACTCTAAACACTAAAATATTACATGTAGAACAAATCCTTTCTAGTTTACAGTGATCTCTATATGTGGATTAGATCACTTTTCACTTCAATGAATAAATAAAGGATAAATAGATAGTTCCTGAATTGATCCCTAGAATAAGTTGATTTGATATTGTCTAAATGTGTTCTGCAACTGAGAAAAATGTTGAAATATCTATTAAATTGAGAGAATTGAGAGCAATATTTACTCATATTATTTTTCTTGATTATATTTCATATTGATTATATTACTTCACATAAATCATTGCTATTGTGTTTTTGAGAAGTTCCGTATCATTCCTTGTAAATGTTCGTTGGGGTTCAAATACTCACAAGGATCGCCGAGAATCAACGAGATATTTCCCATAGTAACCGTTGTTGATATTTCTATGAACCATTGTTGATATTCCTAGTAACCGTTGCTATGGGAATGGAATATCGAGTTGAAATACATCTACAGTACTTTTGAGGTGATACAACACAGCATATTTGTATTTTCCAGAGAAATTGTTGTTAATATCCCCAGCAACGGTTAGTACGTAGTTTAAAAATTCAGTTTTAGGGCTATTCGTCGATGGCAAAAAACACAGAATTCTCATTTCTACATAGTAACTGTTTTTCACACAAAGCCTCTTTGAAAAAGCATTCTTGGTTGAATTCAT
The DNA here is from genome assembly GCA_020882685.1 of Aphelinus atriplicis. NCBI lineage: Eukaryota > Metazoa > Arthropoda > Insecta > Hymenoptera > Aphelinidae > Aphelinus > Aphelinus atriplicis. The sequence continues at coordinate 31,944,371 of CM037073.1, forward strand.
GCATTAAAAAATAGATTGAAGATTAGCTTATGACAATATAAAATGGGTCAAATATGGACTACAGGAACAAGCTAATAAATAGATATTGTCAATATTATTCTCTTGTGAATATATACATCATCGTTCTATCTATTTCCTACGCTGAGAAAAAAAGTCAGTCAAAACAACTGCCACTGCCAATGAATACGAAGAACTGCCGCGGCGCCATTGATTTAACAGAAAATTATATTGAAACAAAAAAGTATCAGTTGGACTAATGAGTATTTAGTTAATCCAAAGTATTTATAAATGTTGAATTGACTGAAGCGAGTTACATTGATTGAATTGGTGAGAATCAATTGTAACAATTGATTTTTTTGGTTAAAATTACAACGTATTCGTTGGTACAATAAGTATTTGTGTTAACTTATCAAATATATCAAAATTAATGTAATATCTGACGTAATCATAATTGATTCGACAAAATGTAATATGTCTGAATTAACATTTGACTTGATAATTAAAAAAAGAAGAAATGGACATAATTTTCTTTTGATCGGTCACCCGAAGTTGAACAACGTCTCCGAGTCAGTTCTTCTATTAGCCGTCAGGGTTCGCGTTACTTTCTCGCAAGTGACGGGAAACGAGGACGGTTTGTATATAAGGCCGATTAAGTATATGGCCTCCAGTATTGCGACTGCGTTGTAAGTGCCAGCGAAATAATATCAAGATAAATAATAATAATAATAGTAATATAATAATAATAATAATAATAATAATAATGATAAGGTTAGGTATAGGAATCTTCCTTAAGGGAGGATATACAGTTAGAATGACAAAAAAATTTGACTTTTTTTTTTCATAAAAAGTTAGTAAATATCCCGTAGAATACGCTCTTGAAACCCTTTTTTCGAAATTTGAACTCCAAGTGTTTTTTCCAAGGGATTGCTGACTGAATTGTAAGTACGATTTAACGATAATTTAAAACTTTCAACGCGTTTTTCTCAAAACTGCATTTTTGTAGTTTATGCCGGTGATAACTCGAAAACTAATTATCCGATTGAGCTGAAACTTATAGGATTCCTTTATTATAGTATTACCTATTAGATGAATTGAAAATTATTGTAATATTTCATTATTAAATATGGAAAGATGTGTTAAAATGGCGGAAAAAAATTGAGTTTTTCGAAAAAGTTACGCCAAAAGTGCAAATTTTTTTTCACTTTTTTTTTGTAATTCATCTACTAACTGTAAATGTAATTAATGTAAATTTTTTTCGATTTTTTGATTTCTGATCAAAATTGCGACCAGGAGAGCCGGCACAAGCAAAATAGAAGTATTTTTTCAACGCTATCTAACGGTCGCCATTTTGTTAAAAAAAATTAAGAAAAAATATTTTTGTATACTACATGGATACACTCATAATCGTCAAAAAGTTTTGATTGATTTGATTAAAAACTACCCTTGAAAAACGATTTTCAAAAATGAGTTTTTTTCTCGTTCTAACTGTATATCCCCTCTTAATTAACCAATGTATGAAAATAGGCGCTTCTTTGAATTTCTGGTGATTCAGCTGCCTCACCGAGTTTAAGGGCATATATATATATTCACAATTTTTCCTCTCAGTCTTGAATACGTTCAATGGTTGTATCAACACTTTATGATCGTCAAGTTAACTGCGACGTCCATTTAATTGAAGGAAAAAATCATTCTGCATATTTATTGGCGAATGGCTGTTGTTTCAACTGACTTTTTTTCTCAGTGTATATAGGCTTATAATAGTTAGTTATTATAATCTCTATAAAATATTCTTTAGAATAATTTAGTAGCTGCAAACTGATGACAATTATTACAACTACGGCGGGTAGACGTTACTTGATCAGATTTGTATAGTTGTATGCACAGCTCTTCCAGAACTACTGACTTTCGAAGCATAATTCAATTTTCAAACTATGTTTCGGAAGTTCTTTAAGAACTAATCAAGTGCGTGTGAAAAAACTCAGTAGAAAATATCAGTCTTGACTTTTAAATAACAACGTGGGTCTCCAATATTTTGATCATCAATAGTATTTCTAACTTCCCAGAAACATGTTATTCAAAATAGGTAGTATAGTGTCTTGACAGGATCATTATATATATATATATATATATATATATATATATATATATATATATATATATATATATATATATATATATATATATATATTGAAAACGCTGAATCTTCTAACACTCATATCTTTAAAAAAATGAATTTGAATAAAATTAAAAAAATATATCGCACGACGTAACAGACCTAATTCTATGCATTCTATATTCTATGCAATGCACCTATTAAAAGTAGCAGTTAGAAAGAAGATCCCCCAACTGGAGAAGAAATAAGCTTCCAACGCTAGGTGTCACAGAGACAAAATATTATTTGTCATAGAGTCCATAAAATTATCCAGATGTACTGTATTTCTAGAACTCAACTAAAACAACTGATTTGAGATCATGACAAGTAGCTTGCATATGAAGCAATTTAAAATATCAGTATTCGATCAGTATTGAGGCAGAAGCTACCATATAATTTTGAAAATGTGAAATATGTGTATACAGCAGCTTTTAGAATCAAAGTTCAAGCGAGTACTGATATTTCAAATTCTACAATACGCAAGCTACTTATCGTGATCTCAAATCAGTTTATTCAGTAGGGCTCTTCAAATTTAGTGCACTTGAAAAATGTAATCGACACAATGGCATTCATCGCCAAAGTATTCGTTGGATACCTGGGGTGTTCCTATCTTTGTGATTGCCAGCACTGAAAGCTTCCTACAGTGTACATGTCTGTAAAGTACTTAGATGTTGAATTATCTATTTTCAGATCAATCTATAATGGATATGTTATATTCTGTACTCTCAAATTATTTCATAAAAGTATCAATAAATAGTGTGTAAGCTTGTACGAATAATTGGAAAAATGATTTATTAAAAAAATACGTTTTGTGGAATTGCATATTTAATCAACGAACATTTTTTCAAAAGATTCTTATATTGATTGACTTTGAGATCAGATGAACACACAAAAACAGATTATTTTTCCAATAAAATTTTCTATCAATGTAAGTATGCGAAAAATGAAAGCGAGAGGGGGAGAAGGCAGGGGCTGGGGTTACACGAAAAATGTATAATGTCTGGTTACTGACTATATTATGCCTAAAAATATAGGTTGTGAGAAATCGTAATTGAGAATATAATTATTTCATACCATTTCAAACGAGTTCTAAGCCATGAGTCATAAGTTTCTTAATCTATATAAATTCCTCTCTTAAAATCGTATCCATTTTATAGCTCGAAATAATTTCATAGCCAATTATTGGCTATTAGTTAAGTACTATATAAATTTCCCACAAAGCATGAAATATTTCTGAAATATTTCAGAAATATTTGTAAGAAAGATTTGAAATATTTCAGAAATCTTTCACTGAAATATTTCTGAAATATTTATATGTCCGCGAAAAGGCTGCAAAAAAATATTTCAATTAAAGATTTTTGAAATATTTTTGCAGTATAGTTTGGAATATTTCATAGAAAGGTTTCTGATATATTTTTAAAATATTTCAATGACCATTCATCGGGAATCAAAGAATCTTTCATGAAAGATTTCTGAAATATTTACGCAATATAGTTTGGAATATTTCATTGAAAAATTCCTAAAATATTTTTGGAATATTTTAATGACAGTTCATTGAGAACCGACGAATCTTTCATGAAAGATTTCTGGAATATTTCAGCAATATAGTTTGAAATATTTCATTGAAAGATTCCTGAAATATTTCAGAAATATAGTTTGAAATATTTCATTGAAATATTCCTGAAATATTTTCGAAATATTTCAATCACCATTTATCGAGAACCAAAGAATCTTTCATGGAGGATTTTTTAAATATTTCAGCAATATAGTTTGAAATATTTCATTGAAAGATTTCTGAAAGGTTTTTGAAATGTTCCTATTGCCATTCATCAAGCCCCGAGGGATCTTTCATGGAAGATTTATGAAATATTTCACCAATATTATCACCTTATTATTATTATTCATCTGGACATTATTTCGCTCGCAATTACAACGCAATCATACATATACATATATTTATACATCTATCGTTCGCACTCGCGTTAGGAGACCATATACTTAATCGGCCTTATATACAAACCGTTCCATTTTCCCGTCACTTGCGAGGAAGTAACGTGAACCCTGGCGGCTAATAGGAGAACTTACTCGGAGACGTTATTCAATTTTGGATGACAAATCATGACCAATTTGGAAAGAAAATTACGTCCATTTCTTCTTTTTTTTAATACCAAGTCAAATGTTAATTAAAAGATATATTTTGTTGAATCAATTATAATTACTTCAGATATACATTAACTTACAGTGAAAGATTTTCCTGTCAGTCATTAAATTCAAAGACTACGGTGTAATATTTCAGAAATATTGAAATGGAACATTCCTTGAAATATTTCTGCAAGATTTCTGGTAGATTTTTTGTAACATTATTGAAAGGCAAAGGCTGCAGTAAAATCTTCCACGAATCTTTCAGAACTATTTCAAGAAATGTTTCATTGAAATACTTTTTAAATATTACACCGCAGCCTTTGACTCTCAATAATCTTCCAAAAAAATGTTCCAGAAATCTTTCAGTGAATCTTTCATGAAATATTCCTGAAATATTACAGAAATATTTCATTGCGAGATTGGAAAATCAATTTTTGATGACTACATAGAAATGTTACAGAAATATTTCAGAAATCTTACATTGAAAGATTTCAGTGAAATATTTTGAAATATTTCATTGCAATATTCCATGCTGTGTGGGGTTCCGTTACTACTTACTGTCCGAAAAATCGTTTCATGAGATTTGATAAAATACCAAGAAAACAAGTCTGTTTCTACAGTAAATTTAACATTGGTTTCTTACTTGCCTTAAATTTTTTCCAATTTCTTTTACTATTAATGCAGTTAGCAGCGGTTTTATTTCTTATTTTTAAATTTCCTCACTTCACTGTTATATCGTATAACTCTGATGCTTAAAATACTAATTCATGTTACTAGTGCGTGAAATCGCATTCTTTAAATGCTCTTTCAACGAGCACTCGTACACGGAGAGAAAAGATGTAGTAAAAATTACCATGTTCTTATAGTAACGCAGGGACAGACGGCCATAATGAGGCTTTCTACATAACCTTCCAGGAAAAATTACTAAGAAAAGAAAGAAAAATCACTAGACCAGATAGAAAAAATTACTATGGACTATTGTAAAATTTATCACGTTGGAAATATTCCCTGTGGGCTCTGGCACGTTTTACTAGAAAAAATGGTAATTTTGCTGATAATGAGTGTTGTGCGCATGCGTGACGACTCGTCGAGTGCCCGCGTCGACAATCGTCTGCACTCTACAGATCAGCTGGCATCCACCGACTATAACCTATGTAACGGCAATTGACATACTCTCTCCGCAAATACTGATATAATCGGCTATATATGAATATTGCCAGATGGGAGCTAGAATGTGACCATTCGACTTCGCCCTATATGAAAGGTGGCATCTCGTATGATTAAGGTATATGTGTGCCTTTGATAGCGCAAAGCCGAGTTGTCGCCTTGCTCCAACCCGACGGGATAAAAACTTCAGTAAAGAATGCGCATGCGTATCTATAGGTACATATACACGAACACTAGGTGGCGCTTCGCTTCTCGCGACTCTCGCGAGTGGTGGAGTTAGTGCCTCGTTTGTATATAAGGACAGAAATGTCAGTGTATGTACAACATGCATTAATATGTATATATATAAATATAATGCGATCCTAGTGAAATCGTGCGATATAATATATGAAGTTCACTAGGATCACCAAAAAGAGAAGTTCTATATCTCTCTAAAATAAAAAAAAACTAAAATGACTTGAGCATCCAAATAACCAAAAGTTTCAAAGTACGAAATTTCATAAGTGAGAAACAATCATGTATAAAATTTTTCATTTACGATACTTGAAAATAATTTTCACAATTATTTCTGTAAAATATACAATGGAAAATAGTAAAAATTAACATGTGATCGAAGCCTTGGGCTCTATAGGAAAAATTACCATAGTCTCTAGTAAAGTTTACTGAAGTGGCCGTCTGTCCCTGCAATATTTTTTTATGTTACTAGTGCGTGAAATCGCATTTCTCACTCTAGTGCTTTTTTCAAATGCTCTTTCAACGAGCACTCGTAACATAAAATATCTTACCCAATTAGTGCGTTCATTTTCAATCACTCGTGTGAACGTGTAACACTCGTCTTCAAAATTTCACGCACTAGTTGCATAATATACTATTTCGCTTTCCGCTCCCCTGACTTTCACATTCTGAATATTTTTTTATGTTATACGTGATCATAAACGCTCAGTTCACGCACGGAAATCGATGCGTGAAATATTTCACACACGGAAACCGATGTGTGAAATTCGCTTTTGGATCACTTATAACATAAAATATCGTATGCAACTTGTGAAATCGCATTTCACGCACTAGTTGCATAATATACTATTTTGATCCATAATATGGAATGATTTCAATAACCAACAATATATACACATATGAGAAATCCAAATGTGTGTAAATTGTCGATCTTTGAGGGCCAATCCAGAGTGAAGTGGAAAAAGGAAAATTCACAAAATCCACCACATATTTATTTTATGCGACGTTTCGCCAGTTAGGTTTACTGGCCTCATCAGGCTAAAAATTTATTACACAAAAAAACACGTAATAAATAATACAATGTAAGTACAAAACAATCGACGAAGTAACAATAAAATATTCTTTCTCACCAGTTTTGACATCAACATGTACCAACACACACTTAATAGGAAGGAAGACACACAACAACTCAGTCACACGTATAGGAAGCTTAGCAAGATTTTTCAAAACAAACACACCAATGTATCTGATGGTATATAAGACCACTGACGTTAGCTTTATACACAATCCGCTTCCACTGCCGAACGTAATATTATATTTTCATTCAAAACTGGTGAGAAAGAATATTCTATTGTTACTTCGTCGATTGTTTTGTACTTAAATTGTATTATTTATTACGTGTTTTTTTGTGTAATAAATTTTTAGCCTGATGAGGCCAGTAAACCTAACTGGCGAAACGTCGCATAAAATAAATATGTGGTGGATTTTGTGAATTTTCCTTTTTCCACTTCACTCTGGATTGGCCCTCAAAGACCGACAATTTACACACATTTGGAATTATGGAGGGTGCACAATATAATATCATGAGAAATCATTTGCTTTCCACTAGTTTCAGATTAACGTAGTTAAGTTTGAATATTAGGTGGCGGAAACGAGAGTTCTCATCTGCAAAGTGGTAAGCCATAGCGTACAAATACTGAGTGTTAAGCGCTAGCACGGACTTATACACTATTAGCTGCGGTGATGTATTTGTTTTGGAAAATATTATTGAGTTTCTCATACGTGAAACTAAGTGATTGTGTGTCGCCTTTCCTATTCAAAGTGTTTTTGAATATATTGATATGAAGAAATTTACCGTTTCTTATGATTCTTTTCTCGGTCTAAAATTTTAACATCATTCCAATTAAACTTATGTGTGCTGTTCTCTAAAATGTGAAGAGGACCTGTTGATGATTAATTATTGGATTTTTGGTGTTCTGTGATTCTATTATTCAATGTTGTTTTGGCTTCACAAATATAGCATATCGAACGATTTTCACAATTAAACTTATAAACTACACTTGTTTCATCCTATACATCAGTTTTGTCCTTGCCTAGCTTGACTATGTTCACCGATGTTATGTACGATAAGAAGAACTGTGCAAATATTGAACTCTCATTCTCTCACGTTTGCTTCCTGTATCCCAATTTTCACTTTTGTTTCGATTCCCGCGCGACTTTTATTTCTTCAAATTGTTCTACAATCTTTTCATTTTCTTCAAACTTTCAGTTTGTCACTTGTTTGTTCTTCATCATGGTCGAAAAGCTCAAAGAATTATGCCATTCCTACAAAATCTTCAGGTATTGTAGATCCTATAGGTATTCGTGAAACAACGATGTTCTTCTAGAAAAACTCTCTTCGCTAGTCACTTCTTTCATTTTTTGTCTTCAATCCGTTTTCTATGTTTATTATACTATATTAATTAATTAATTATTCTATATTAATCAACTACTGTTGAAATAAGTAGGCGTCTATACGCATTTCCTCTACGCTTTCCCGCGCTACGCTTTCCCTCCTGCGCATCTTCTGTCTCCACTACACCCCACGTTCAACCTTGGCCTGTTGGGGTACTGAGGCCCAAGCCTCACTGTATATGTCCGTATACGCACGAGTGCACACGGACTTACAAAACTGTCGATAATATAAGTCTAGCTGAATAAATATACTGTGTTTGTTAAACTTACGCACATCGTTTCATTTGCTCTGCATCGAAACCTTCCAAAAGGTTATGGTAACAGAACGCTTCCACTGCGCGTAAATCGGTGTGTTTAAACGTGTGATTGAGTGCAAAAATTGGATGCCGCTTTCTCATCGAAGCGTCATAACGTCCTTGCGCTTACCTACCGAAGCCGAAATTGTCTACAACCTATAACAGAGAGCTGCGCTTCTTCGCAACCAGAGGACGAGAAGGAAAACGAGTGCTTGAAAGACATGGCTTCAGAAAACATCAATCTATCGAGAGCGGACGTCGGCGCCGATGACGTATCAAATATAAGGAAGCAGGGTAAAGAGATCAGTACAAAATTAATTGAAATCACGCGTCGGACGCTCGTGATTGAATTAGTGAAACTATTATATTCGTCTCACGTACGGGAAATTGCATGTATGATATTCGCCGCATTAGAAAATATCGTCGGGAAAATGCGTGCGCGCTACAGCCGATTTTGGAGAAAGCGTCCTTGCGGCGGCGCGGTGCGGCGTGGCATCGGTATCGGTGGAGGGCGCGCGGCATAGCGTTGGTGTGTATATCTATATAGCCGGGAAGGGCGCGCGGCGTTGATCAAGCCACACGCATAGAGTGCCTTGCGCATCGGTATGCGTGCGCACAGCATCACTGTACGCTGCGCTATACGCGATATGTTATATATAGCTATGCTAGAAACATCGTAGCGCTCCGATATACTATCCCGTGGTATCTTTTATTTGAAAAATTAAATGCAATCGAAAACTATAAAATTACAACTGACCATATTTGATGCTTGATTGTCGGTTTTTTGAAATTGCTGTTGAACATTTGTTTATGTAAAATCTGATAGTGATCACTAAAAGTTCATACACGCAAATGAAAAAGTGTGGCTGATACCACAAAATGACGAAATTGTCGTGACCACTGAACGTGGTGCAATATATATATATGGTGTGTAAAATTAATATTTATGCATGCATATTCAAAATCAAAACTCAAAAGTGAATAGTTACTGAACCTGTTGTTGGGTTATTTGAGAATTATGTTGTAAAGTGTACATATATTTCTCAAATAACTAAGGTAAAATTGAAAAATATCTTGAGTACGAATATGGGCAATTTTGCCGTTCCAGTTCGGCCATACTTGTGTTCAGTCAACCGAACTAGGAGCAAAGTCCTATATGCATGTTCCAAATAAATTCGATAATTGCATGATTCAAAAGAAAGAAAAAGCAAAAAGGAATATATGTTACAGCCAATATTGATTTTACTACTGATGATTGGAGCATCATAAGTGATGTTATAAATGGAAATATTGAAGAAGATGGCAAAATGGAAATGCCTAGAACGCTAAACCAACAGCAGACTGAAGAGGAAATTTCTAATAATAATGAGAATAATGAGATAGTGTTTCTATTGGGAATAGTACTCCAAAACGTACGTCACCGAAAGGTACAGGAAAATCGAAATTTACTGATTTTATATCTGTCAAAGCTGATCACTTTGATAGAAAGAATTTCTCCCTTTTCAATTTTATATGCCCGATATGATTGAAAATATGCTATTTTAAAGGAAAAGAACATTACTAAGAAAGTGTGCACAAAATAAGGATGGGCAGAGTTTAAAAGAACTGAAAAACTCAATGATGACTCTATGCAAAACAGTCAGTAACCTAATGAATGGATTCAAAGAATTTACCATTAATACCGATAGTTCAATTGCCTCCTTAGAATCTACTGTTGAAAAGAATAATGTAGAAATGGGTAAGCAAAGAGCTACTCTAGATTCCATTACTGAATGGATTGTATTAACCTCATCAAACCGTACTGACGAATTGGAAAAAATGAAAATCATTATTGACAACTTTGCCAAAAATAAATTCACTGACAATCAGCCTGAAAAACAGGGCAGCACTTTTCCAGAGAATCCAACTTCGGAAGATATAGCGCTCATTGTTTGGAGGGAACTAGAAAAATCAAACTTGGGACACCTCAAATTAGATTCGAACACTTCTATGATTATTTTACTTCTGAACTTAGGATGAGTGCTCTATTATATGTTATTGACCCAAATATTCCACCAAATAGTACTATCAACGAAAACTTGAAAGAAAAACATAAATTCAAAGTGAGAGACATTTTAATTAATTATTTCGATTCATATTACCATTCAAAGGTAATGTACTTAAAAGATCCAATCGAGATTCTTAAAAAAATTAATGAAGAGAAAAGAGATATATATTTTATAATTCAATTATGCTAGCGGTTCCACATATACAAACCTTAGATTTTCTAGCCAGAAATAACAAAGAAGATAAAGGTTTATCGTATGAACAAATGAAGACGTTCATTATTCGTTCTGAGGCGGAAAAAATTCAATCTGGAGAAACTGGTCAGAGAGCTGTCATGTTAACTAGCAAAAGAATAGTATATTATGCACCCGAGCGAGGTTAGGCGATTTCGGCACGAAAAACGTTTGTTGCAAGTTCGCGCGTGCCGAAATAGCCTAGATGAGCGAGGTGCATATACTATTTTTCGTACCCCGCGGCAGAAAAGTGCCATTCATTGCAAACGCTAGGACGCAAAGTAGGCAATTTACTGCCGCTGGGACGAAAAAATAAAATGTAATGGTTGTGATAATACTGGTCACCTCGAAAAAGATTGTTTTTGGAAAAGCACAGGATTGAAGAATTGTTTCTCTTGTAATCAAATCGTGGATCATAAAGCCAACAACTGTCCTCTGAAAAAACGAGATGGAAATAAGAGCCATCCATATGTTAAAAACTGGCGAGATAGAGGTTTTGGTGGTAGATCGCGAGGTTGCAAGAGATCTTCCTTTAATCATGACCGAGGACAAGATAATAAACGATTCAAACAGTTTGATAATGATAGAGGTTCGGGCCATATAGCAACAGACGTTCTAGGAGAGGTAATCATCACGAACAAAATAATAAAAAATTCAGTTCAAAGAACTCCAACCCGAATAATGGTGGAGAGAATGGAGCTACTGCTAATGTAGCAAAATCAAAAAATACAGGTGAGATTTATATGATATTTCTACCCATAAGTGCTCCTTATCCAGGTCAGATGATTCTGATAAAAACAAACAAGAATTGATAGCTAAATTCTTAGCTTACACAGGTGCTACCGAATATTTCAGTAATTCTAGATTGATTTTTCAAACATTCGAACAATCTAATTGCGGTTCAATTAAATGTGCCAATAAAGATTCAAGAGCGGATTTAAGAACGGAGGGAGTAGGCATAGTCAATGTAAATTTGAAAAATGATGAAACTTTCCAACTAGATAATGTTATTTATTCTGAAGCTCTTGCTGAAAATTTATTGTCATTACGTAAATTTGCTGAATCGGACTTAGGTATTTACTTAGATAATCAAAAGATAGATATTTTTGATCCTATTCCGAATGAACTGTTTATATCCGGAATATATCAGAAACCATACTGGATAGTTGAATTTGTAATTAATACAGAAGAGTCAGATGGCAGTATACCTTTAACCAATAACGATCAAATATTCACAAATTTAGCAACCGATGACTGTAGCTCTGTACCAAGACACATTACGCAAAGTATAGCTGCTCAAGATACATCTGAATTGAATAGTCAAACTGTAGATGATATACCAAGTAAAACTAATCAGATTGATAAAAATGAAGTATCCATAGAAATTTCTAGCTCAAATGATGTTGAAAGTGTAAATGAAAGTTCTATTGAGTTCGAGAGAACCAATAAGAAAATCATCTATGAACACTCAAATTTCGATTCAACAATCTGGGATCGAAAAATAAGTGATATTAACGAACTTCCTATTGTAGAGTTAACTGATGTAGACTTGAATCAATTAAATAATAAATTTCTCAGAAACAATAGAGCTATGCTTTGGCATGTCAGAATGGGCCATGCTTCAGTAGATTACTTTAAAGCATTACAAAAACAGTTTTCAGAAAACAAACAATTGAATGAAGTGTCCCGTGGCTAGTGCCACGATTATTCGAATCCTCATATATTCAATAGTCACTATTCAGTATTAATATTATATACGAAGTCCGAATACGGCAAGCATCCGGCCGAGCGGCATCACGTTACGGAAAGTCAAGCGACAGGATCCAACGCGAATAGCACGGTCGCGCGTGCAGGACCTGTCCGCCCCTTGGCAAACAGGGGATGAAGAAGCCCCCACTCGCGACTCGACTGACTTACCCCTACGAACATATAAATATGACCACCGGGAGCGGCGGCGCTCTCTCGCCACCGTGCCTCCGAAGTAGTAACGTCGCTTTACCCACAGTGCTCCCGTACCAGTAACGCCGCGACCGCCACTGTGCAATTCGCCGCCATTTGAGCTACTCGGTTTCACGACACTCAACCTGACGTATTTATACTTATATTACTATTAAATTTGGAACACACACTCTTTCGGCTATCGTACGAATCGTTTCAATATACGCCTATACATTTAAACTTATATCCATCCTGACATTATTTATTTCACGTTCACCTACCCTTCACGAGTAATCAGCTCGGCTGCACAACCGAAATATCGAATCCACGAAAATTAATCTACGGATCTCAATATTCAAGCCACGTAACAGAAGCAATTTTTGATGATTCGATTTTAGATTGTGAAGTTTGTTTAATCTCAAGATTCAATAAATTACCTCTTAATTCAACTCGTAGAAAAGCCACATAGCCTTTGTAAATAATTCATTCGGACGTGATGGGTATTATTAATCCGTATACTTGTCCTAAAGATATAAATACATTTCAGTATTCATAGATGATTATTCGAGACTAGCTATGGCTTATCCAATGAAATTGAAAAGTGATACTGGATATTGCTTCGAAGCTTTTGTACGTAGTTCTAGAAATTGATTAGGTCATAATGCTAAAGTATGTTATTTAAGATCCGACCAAGGTACTGAGTATACTGGTGGCTGTACAGTAGAAGTAGTTGAAAAATTAGAAGCTGAGCAACAGTTTTCATATCCAGATACTCCTGAGCATAATGGAGTAGCAGAACGTTTTAATCAGACTATACAAAAGAAAGTAAGATCATATATGTATGTCGCGAAATTAATTGAAAATATGTGAGACTTAGCATTGAGTGCAGCTGTGTATGCTTATAATAGAACACCACATGAATCAAATGACATGATCACCCCTTTGTCAAAATTCGCTCCGAACCACAATCATGATCTGAATCAGATTAAAAGATTTGGCTGTTTGGCATACATCAAAGTACAAAGAAAAACAGGACCAAAATTTAGATTTGAAGGTAGACGAGTAATTTTAGTTGGATATACTCCTACTGGATCTGTATTTCTTAAAGTACCAACGTAAACCTAAAGATGGGAAATACTATGAAAGTAGAGATACTAGATTCAATGAAAAATTAGTCTACGGCGATAAATTTGGAAAAGATGCAATAAAAGATTGTCCAATTATCGATGAAAAAATTGAAGAAAACAAGTGGTTTGTAAATTTAGAATCGGAACCTAATCAAAGTAATCTTAAATTATCTCAAATGGAGGGAGAACTTAAAAGAAAGCGAGGTAGACCTACCAAACAAAACTCGATGAGTTTGAAAGAGAATCTCACGATAGAAAGTACTTCTGATAACGTAAAACAAAATAAAAAGCTAATCAATGATACTAGTCTTTCAGAACTATCATGTATAAATGATGACTTGACAAGAGCGATGTTTGTTTTTAAAGAAAGTTCTGAAAAGATAGTTCAGATGGATAAAGTAAAAGATGAAACATACTTTGCCCTTCTGGCAAAAATAAATAATGATCCTTCATCTTATAAAGAAGCTTTACAAACAAAAGAACGAAATCAATGGAAAAAGGCTATCGAAAGTGAACTGATGAATAAAAATGAGGTTTGGAAATTTATTGACAAACCATTCGTGACTGAAGATGAAAAAAAACCTAACATATTTGATTCAAAGTGGGTTTTAAAGAGGAAAATCGATAAAGATGGCAACGTGAATTTCAAAGCTCGTCTAGTAATCAGAGGGTCTAAAGATAGAAATAATTATGATTTGAGAGAGACCTATGCTCCTGTTCCAAGGCAGTGAGAGCAGTAATAGTTATAGTTATTATTAATAAATACAATTTAGAACCCTGTCAGTCAGATGTCAAAACTGCTTTTCTTAACAGAAAAATGGAAGAAAATATTTTCATGGAAATTCCGGATGATGCTAATTATTCTGATGAAATAAAAAGGAAAAAAGTATGTAAGCTACTTCGAGCACTGTATGGTCTGCGAATCAGTCCTAAACGTTGGAATCTAAAATTCACGGAAGTTGTTTTGAAAATTGGCTTGAAGAATAACGAAAATGAACCGTGCTTATTTATCTGGATAGTCGGTGACAAATTCTTGATTCTGCTGCTTTACGTTGATGACATATTGATAATAAGCAACTGTGTTTTGAAATTAAATGAAGTTAAAACATTATTACAAAAAACTTTTGAAATGACTGATCTAGGTAAACCTCGAGAATTTCTTGGAATTACTATTGAAAGAAATAGAGAAAAACAAATTATCACTTTGAGTCAAGAAAAGTATATAGAGAATATTTTAGCAAGATTCAAATTTGATGATATGCATCCACAGAATACTTCTATGGTCTCGAACCAAGTAGCAAATCGCAAAAGGAGAAACCGTGAAAATTCAAACGAAATTGAATGTACCCATACAGTTCAAAATGCTCTTCATCGAGAAGCAATCGAAAGTCTTTTATACCTGGCTGGTACGACACGTCCAGATATTTCGTACGCGATTAACGTTTTCAGCAGACATCAAATTAATCCAATTGAACACGAGTGGAAAATGGTTCAACGAGTTTTCAATTATTTACGAGGAACAAAACAATTAGGATTACACTATGTAGCTCATAGAAATGATTTGCAAGCATTTTCTGATGCCAGCTTCGCGGATTGTGAAAATTCTATTTCTACTTGTGAATTTATTATATAATTATACGGTGATTCAATTGCTTGGAAAACACGTAAGCAAAGATACGTTGCGTTATCAACATGTCAAGCTGAATATGTAGCCATGAGCATGGCATGTCAAGATTTAATCGCGATGGATATATCTTTGAAACCAATTTTTAGAAAATCATTCAGCCCTATGACATTGTGGTGTGATGATAGAGTACCAGAAGCTAGTACTAAAATAGATGGTGGTAATAAATTAAAACACATGCCTGAAGTAGAAGAACATTATGTTAAAGAATGTGTCAAAGAAAATAGAATAAAAGTAAAATGGGTACCATCAAAAGAACAGTTAGCCGATATCTTTACCAAACCACTGACTTTCGAATTGCATAAAAGATTAGTTGATAAACTAGCGAACGCGCCTTGAACAAATACGATTATAAAATAATTGTTCATTAACAGTCTTATGTGGTGAAGTATTCCTTAACAGTCAATTTACATTTTGTTACAGGCAACAAACAACATGAGAAATAGAAAGAACCTTTCTAATATTTGTACCATGCATCTCGTTTATCAAACGATTTTCAAATATTGCATATTATTCATATCTTTGTGTATTGATAAACTTAATTTCTTGTAATAAAGTATTTTCCTAAGTATTTGTAAGTGTATGACCTGAATAAGAATATAAAATGATGATGGAGGAAGAAAATAAATACATATATGGAGGGAGTGTTGAAATAAGTAGGCGTCTATACGCATTTCCTCTGCGCTTTCCCGCGCTACGCTTTCCCTCCTGCGCATCTTCCCTCTCCACTACACCCCACGCTCAACCCTGGCCTGTTGGGGTGCTGAGGCCCAAGCCTCACTGTATATGTCCGTATACGCATGAGTGCACACGGACTTACGAAACCGTCGATAATATAAGTCAAGCTGAATAAAGATACTGTGTTTGTTAAACTGACGCACATCGTTTCATTTGCTCTGCACCTAAACCTTCCAAAAACTACACTTTTCAACCAAATAGATATTGTTATTCCAACCATATTTTCCTTATAATTCTAGTAAAATAGACAAATTCTCCCAGAAATTGGTCCTCATTTCTAGTAAGCGTAACTATAGTCTTGTATTTTTTTTAAGTCGATAATGAAAAGTATTGCAAAGGTTTTCTAATATTAATTGATTCCTACAGTAAGCCAATTTCCAGTAATATCCCTAATTTATATTGTCGAGCTTTTCGTTATGTGTATTGTATTGTATTGTGACAATAGTTTGACAATGGCAGTGGAAGCAGCCGCTTCCACTGCCGAACGTAATATTATATTTTCATTCAAAACTGCCTGATGAGGCCAGTGAACCTAACTGGCGAAACGTCGCATTAAATAAATCTGTGGTGGATTTTGTGAATTTTCCCTTTTCCACTTCACTCTGGATTGGCCCTCGAAGATCGACAACTTATACATCTACATAATAATAAAATGGATCCGTACATTTTTCTGGTTCACCTTTCTTGCTCTCGGAAACAATGATATGACAGTTTCCAGGTACATTCAGTATGACGGATCGAAAGGTGGGATTGAGGGCTACATTTACATAGAAAAAAAAATTTGAAAAATTCAAGTTGCGGTGGGCGTATGGACAATTTAAAAAATTTTTTACCGACGTCCGGGTGGGACCCCCCTTTAAAAACGTACAAAGGGTTGATTTTTCGAAAATTCGTTCGAGCAGATCGATAGAGGAGCTTGAGCGCCTCTATAATTCATATTGAAAAATTTGAAAATATTGATGCGTGGGCGTAGAAGAACGCGTTTGGAGAATTGAAACAAATTGTTTACAAGTTGTACCTCATAAAACGTTCAAAAAATCTATAAATCATCGTCGTGATGACAATTCTAATAAGATGGATCGATAGAGCTGCTTGAGCATTTTCATTTTCCATTGTGAAAAGCTAAAATATGTCGATGCGTGGGCGTGAAATATAAACTCGAAAATTGTTGTTGTAATTTGTGATTTTAATGCGTCCAGAAAAATATGTGAAATTCTGATATAGTCTGATTCCAAGTGTGACCAGTCGAAATATCATAGAGGTGATTGAGCATTTTCAGTTTTCATTTCGTGAAAAGCTGAAATATGTCGATGCGTGGGCGTATTCTCTGTGAACGAAAATTGTGCGGTGACAATCGAAAATTGTCGTCAATTCTTTTAATGATGCAAAACCAGAATTATACAGTTTCGAGGTATCTTATAAAGTTAATCCTCTCGGAAATTTCATGGAAAGATTTTTCAATGAAGGAGTTGACTTCCATGGAAACAAATGAAACGGATCAATTGCCTGCGGTATCATGTTCCACATTGAAATTTACGAAAAGAACGATGCGTGGGCATCAAAAATGGTAAAAATCAAGTTGCGTTTTTTTTGGTATCCGATAAACCATTGGAAAAAAATGTAAAATAGTTGTATGGTGCAAATTTGAGTTTCACTGATTTATAGATCAATCGAAGATCTTTCCTATTCTATGGTGAGAATTTTGGAAAAAATGATGCGTGTGCGTGAAATATGGAAAAAACTGACTTTTGTCAACTTGTGCCGCATAAACCATTAAAAAAATATATGAAACAGCGTCGTGATGAAAATTCTGTTTAGAGGTATCGATAGAGCTCATTGAGCGCTTCAATTATTCATCGTGAAAAATTCAAAAATATTGATGCGTGGGCGTAAAGTATGAAATTGAAAATTGGTAGTTTACTTCGCGATTTTTATGCTTTTAGATGAATACATGAGATTATGATCTGGTGCAATTAAGGGTATGTTTGATCGAAAGAACATAGAATGGGCTTGAATATCCATGGGGAGAATTTCGGAGAAATCGATGCATGGGCGTGAAATATGGAAAAAACTGACTTTTGTCAAGTTGTGCTGCATAAACCGTTAGAAAAATGTATGAAACAGCGTCGTGATGAAAATTCTGATCAGAGGTATTGATAGAGCTCATTGAGCGCTTCAATTTTTCTTCGTGAAAAATCTAAAAATGTCGATGCGTGGGCGTGGATTATGTCATTGAAAATTGGTGGTTTACTATGTAATTTTTATGCATTCAGAAAAATACCTGAGATTAAATTCTGGTTCGATTTTGAGTATGTTTGATCGAAAGAACATGGAATGGGCTTTCATATCCATGGCGAGAATTTTAGAGAAATTCATCCGTGGGCATGAAATATGGAAAAAAACTGACTTTTTTCAAGTTGTACCGCA
Source organism: Aphelinus atriplicis (assembly GCA_020882685.1). NCBI lineage: Eukaryota > Metazoa > Arthropoda > Insecta > Hymenoptera > Aphelinidae > Aphelinus > Aphelinus atriplicis. Next base: position 31,963,009 of record CM037073.1, read on the forward strand.
TAATCCGTTAAAAAAATTTATGAAACAGCGTCTTGATGAAAATATTGATTAGAGGGATCGTTAGAGCTCATTGAGCGCTTCAATTTTTCATCGTGAAAAAATTGAAAATATTGATGCATGGGCGTGAAGTATGTACTTAAAATTCGGTGTTTCAATTTGTAAAAAGTTAGAATTCGTTTGAAAAAAATACTTGATATTTGAAAGAAATGAAGAATTTTGGAAAAATCGATGTGTGTGCGAGAAATATGTGAAAACTGACTTTTAGCAAGTTGAGCAACATAAATCGTTAAAATTCTACGAATCAGCGTCGTGACAGAAATTCTGATCTGACGAATACATATAGCTGATTGAGCGCTCACCGTTTCCATCGTGAAAAATGGAAAAATGTCGATGCGTGGGCGTTAATTTTATGAGAAATTTGCATGTTTTCATGGCGAAAGTTATTAAGGGGTAATATCCGCCAAATGCTGAAAAAAACGAGGCTTTTTTCATGATTTTTTTTAAACGACATTTGAGATCTAAGGTATATAAATAATATATCATTGGATTAAGCAACTCTTGGAGAATAGAAACAAATTTTTTATTGTTAGTTTTTTTACAAAATGGCGGCTGTGCAGCGATTGCTGTGAACCGCTTTTTTAAAAAGTTGTTCTGCAGCGAGCAGTAGAACTAAAAAAGTTTAGATCCGATTGACTTGAAATTTTAACTGTAGCTTCTTCATTAGATTATCTAGTGAAGTACACATCATTATTTTTTTAGAATTTTTTTTCGCAAAATGGCGACGGTTTGAAAAAAAAAAAAATTTTTCGACAAAAAAAGTCGACTTTAATTGTTTATAACTTGTTTTTTTGTTAATCAATCGCTAAAATGGTGTGTACTTCACTAGATAATCTAATGAAGAAGCTACAGTTCAAATTTCAAGTCAATCAGATGTAAACTTTTTCAGTTCTACTGCTCGCCGAATTTGAAAACATGGTTCTGAGAAAAACGCGTTTAAAGTTTCAAAATGCTATGTATCTTATACGAAAGTTGTTCAGTAAAAATTGATTTAAACGAATTTTGAGTTTAGATCAGTACTTGGGAGTTGTAGATGTCGATTCTAGGATAGTTTTAGCATGATTTAAGCCAATAAAAAAAAAATGAAAAGAAAAAAAAATTTGCCGGATATTACCCCTTAAGTTGCAATATAGTAATAACATGCAATATAGTAGAAATTATATTTATTCCCATTGATATTTCTCGAGGTTTGACGAAAATTCATGATCATAACAAAATCTATTTCTGATTATGTTATTTTACTTCCTCAAAGACAAAGCTTTGGAATGAGGTAAAAATTGACATCTCAAATCAGACATCGGGACCTTATTTTTGGTGGCCTAGAGGTGAGATACATGTTGATGTAAAAGCGTCCGTAGATACTTTGAATTATTCACCAATAATTCCAATAAAAATTTCATTATTTTCCTATATTCTTGATAGAGCAAATGAAAGACACGAGACACGACTTTTTTTAAACTGGTGGAAAGAGTAGCTCAAGAACTAATCAAGGGATCGACTTGAATCTTTTCTTATTCTAAAGGCAATTAAATTCCTGGGAGCTTGTATCTATGAAACCATCAATTTTGTTATTATTTTTTGTCTATATATTGATTTTCAATATATAAACAACGTGCGAAAAAACAACGTGCGAAATCGGTACGTAAATTTCACAAGTCCGCTAATTTGTTAATTTTCAACTTTTTTTCGGTATTATCGTTATAATATCCCACAAATGTTATATATTTTCTGAAACTCTTTCTTTTTTTGATCTCAGATAAAAATTGGAGGCTCTAGAGTTCCCACCATGCGGAAACTTTTTATAGAAACGTGCCCATAAACGTGTATTTAACTTATTATATGATGATTATTTTTCAATAAAAAAAAATTTTTCGTGCACTTAAATGATGTATAAGTACGTGTGAAAAAGTTCCATAACATTATTTAATTCCTTCTATGAAAAGAAAATAAAGGAAAATGGGTCATTTTCTAGGTGCTAGATAAGAACCTTACACGGTTTCACAACTTCTCCTCGATCGTTTGATTTTTTTCAAATATATTGTATTGTAATTGCAATGCAGTTACTCCTATAATTCAGATAGAATTTATATATTCTTCTATTATTAATGCTTCCATTGCCTTTCAAAGAGACAAATATTTATAATTCAAACTATTGATCATATGTCTCAGTAAATTATGAATATTTCTATAATATTTCTATAATAATTTTTACATCCAGTGATCCAGTGAAATATTATGATTCTTAACCCATTAGCGCCCAAACGGCCTCTCGACGGCCGTTTTTTTGAGCGATAGATTTCATATGGTTATAATGGTTCAAAAAATTTGGGAAGAACATTTTCTGGTGCAAAATTTTGTCAGCTTTCCGATTCCGTTACTTTTATCTCGATTAAATGAACGCCCTCATTGTTATAAACAATTGATTGCAAAAAAACACAACATTTCGAGTCAAAATATTTTTTGTGTCAACCGTAAAACATGGATACCGGTCGCAACGAACCCCGGGAAGTGAATTTCGAGCGTCCATGGACCTTAAACTGAAAGTTAGCATAGTTGTAATTGTTCAAAATTATTTTTGGAAGACCCAAAATGGCGGCCGACCGAAAAAATTGTAGCTTTCAACTTGGAATTGTTTTTCTCGAAAACTAATGGGTCAAATCAAAAAATTCTTAAGAACAAAAAAGTCTTAGAATCATCTGAAAAACACTCTTGAATTTTTTCGGAATTTTTTGATGAAATTTTTCAAAATTTTGATTCTTTGAATTCTCAAAAAAACGCAAATTGCTTAAAAACTTCTGAAAAAAATTGAGAATGTTCTTTGAGTAATTTTAAAACTTTTTTGTTCTTATAAATTTTTCGATTTGCCGGCTAAGAAACGTACAGAAAAATTTCTAAAAAAATAATTTAATTATTTTTTTTCTCAAAAACTATAGATCAAATAAAAAGAAATTATAAGTACAAAATGCCTTAAAATTACTCAAGGAACATTCTCAAATTTTTTCAGAAGTTTTTAAGCAATTTGCGTTTTTTTGAGAATTTGAAAAATCAAAATTTTGAAAAATTTCATCAAAAAATTCCGAAAAAAATTCAAGAGTGTTCTTCAGGTGATTCTAAGACTTTTTTGTTCCTAAGAATTTTTCGATTTGACCCATAGTTTTTGAGAAAAACAATTCCAAGTTGAAAGCTACAATTTTTTCGGTCGGCCGCCATTTTGGGTCTTCCAAAAATAAATTTGAACAATTAAAACTATGCCAACTTTTAGTTTAAGGTCTATGGACGCTCGAAATTCACTTCCCGGGGTTCGTTGCGACCGGTTTCCATGTTTTACGGTTGACACAAAAAATATTTTGACTCGAAATTTTGTGTTTTTTTGCAATTAATTGTTTATAACAATGAGGGCGTTCATTTAATCGAGATAAAAGTAACGGAATCGGAAAGCTGACAAAATTTTGCACCAGAAAATGTTCTTCCCAAATTTTTTGAACCATTATAACCATATGAAATCTATCGCTCAAAAAAACGGCCGTCGAGAGGCCGTTTGGGCGCTAATGGGTTAAGGGGGCTTCAGCGTTAGGTGCCGTACCAATGCGGGGCCCTACTGGGGGTGCCTGAATTATTTTTCAAAATTCTCCGAATTATATCGTTTTAAAGTAGATCAGTCTTATCCTAGACTACTTATGGATGAAAAAAATTGATAAAGTTGAAAATTTTTTCAACTTTATCAATTTTTTCAACTTTATCAATTTTTTTCTCGAAATCTATGGACTTAAGAAAAAAATTTATAAGAACAAAAATGTCTTAGAATCACTCGAGAAACATCCTAAAATTTTTTCAGAATTTTTGGAGACATTTTTGAAAATTCCATTTCCCAAGTTTCCCGGACAATCAAAAATTGTCTCAAAAAATTCTGAAAAAATTTAAGAATGTTCCTCGAGCGATTCTAAGGCATTTTTGTTTCTATGAATTTTTTTCGAAAGTCCATAGATTTTGAGAAAAAAGTTCATGAAGATTGAAAAAAAAAAATTCGTTTTTCCGCCATTTTGTAAAGAAGCGATGGTTCAAGGTCAACAAAAAAATTCCCTGTTAAACTTCAACTCCCATGATCACCTTTGATCACGGTTGCAAGGTGATATCTTCACCGTAACACTTCGAAAAAAAATCCTAAAAATTTTTTTTTTAAAAAATTTAGGTGTTTTTTATGTTTCAATCGAGCATATCTCTTTTCCTGTGAGTTTTATCATAATTCTGGCAACGGATTCTGAAAGAGCATGAAATTTTACATCAGAATATGTGGCCAATTACATAGGAAAAAATCACTTTGAAAACGTGCAAGAAATTTTAACATTTTGGACGTTAATGGGTTAAAGAACTGCTGCTAAGTGAATTAGCAGTATAATTTTTCAAAAAGACCACGATACGTAGAAACTCTTAAGAATGAACCTAATAGTAATTTTCGCACACAGGTTAGTTGCCGCAAAATCTTGACCGAGTTCAATTTTCAGCCAAATCCGTTGTTTATTTCTCTAGCAACCGTTGTTAACGTGTTTTTGATAAAAGCTCCAAAAATCATCATCAATGCACGATGGGTCTCTAATTCTTTCGACGATCGATGAGAATCGATGGGACATTCATTTTGGAACAACCATTGTTTATTCTCCTAGCAACCGTTGCTATGGAGATACTAAATTCAGCTTCAGACTGACTTTTTTTGTCGTACGATAACTTTCGAAGGAATAATCCGATCGTCCTGAAATTTTGCACACAGGTCGGTCTCCGGAAGATGTGAATTGAGTTCGGTGTTCAGCAACATCCGTTGTTTATCCATGGCCACCGTTGCTAGCGTCTCTTTGATAAGTTCCCATAAAATTCATGATCAATGCTCATTTGGTCTCGTATATTCATGGGATTCTATAAGAATCAAAGAGAGATTTCCCGTAGAAACCATCGTTGATGTCTCTAGCAACCGTTGTTTATATCCCTTGCAACCGTAACTGGGGAATGGGAAAAGTCAGTTGGAGATCCATTTTTGGAACTGTTGATGACTAAGAAGTAAGAACATCAAAACTGAGACATTTACCATAGCAACCGTTGTTTACATCCTTATTAATCGTCACTATGGAGTGAGAAAAGTCAGTTAGAGGTCCATTTTCGGAGCTGTTGACGGCTAAGAAGTCAGAACACCGAAGCTCGGATAATTACCATAGCAACCGTTGTTTACGTCCTTAGCAACCGTTACTATGGAGTAGAGGAAATGAGTTAGAGGTTCATTTTGCTTTCTCAAAGAGTGGTGAATAATGCAAGTTGAGATTCAATTGCAATACTTTGAGAAAGCATACTGCTGAGGCACTTGGCAGCGGTTTTTTTCTCAATTTTTTTTCTTCTTCTTCTCGGATTGTACAGGACTAACATTAATTGTTAGCAATTAGGGTCGATATAGAATTTTGATGAATTGACGAATTATATCATCACTTGGTGTCAACACTACTAAAAATTTTCAGGTTCATGTCAGGTGAGAAATCAGGGATCATTTTTTCTTCTTAATTTTTTTTTTCTCAGAATGTACAGGACTAACATTAATTGTTGGCAACATGTGAAAATTAGGGTCGATATAGAATTTTGATGAACTGACAAATTATATCATCACTACTAACAATCAACACTACTAACAATTTTTAGGTTCATGTCAGGTGAAATCTCAAGTGAGAACTTTCGTGAGTTTTTAAAAATCTATTCGATGGACCAGAATTTCCAGTCAAATTCAACTGGAAATCCGTTTAATCGACTAGAGGTTGTGTTCGATTGACTGGAAAGTTTGTTTCAAATGACCAGAAAATCTGTCTAATCGACCCGGAAATACGGTCTAATTCACCTCAAAATCCGTTCGATCGACCGAATTTTCAGTTATAAATGACCTGAAATCTGTACGAAGCTACCGGAAATTCCGTTTGAAGCTACTCGAAGTTCCGGTCAATATGACCTGAAAATCCGTTCGGAGATCCCTGGATTTCCGCTCGAGCAGACTTGGAAATCCGTTCGAAGTTACCTAAAACTCCGCTCGAACTGACCGGAAAATCAGAAGAATATCAAGTCGAACGACCACAAATCAGGCGCCTTTTTCGGCTGGAAATCGGACAGATTTCTGTCCGATTTCTGTCAGAATTTCAGGGGGTGGTGCATTGGCTGCACCACGGGGAGGAAATACATGAGAAACTTCTTGAATACCCAGACATTCAGATGAGTTAATAGGGGAAATCCAGGTAAAAATACACCCATAAATACATACCGCCATAAATACACCGAAAAAACTAAAATGTTCAAGGCCAGCCTCGCTCGAGTCTTACGATTGGTATGCAGCGAAGCCACCTCCAACCGACGCTAGCCGCCAAAGCATCTTGTGTATACACATGCATTACGTATATGGTTTATTTTCGGACGAGTAACTTAAGAATAAATTCACTTGGAGAGTTTTCATTGAGTTTTCCAATAATTGTATACTCCTTATCGTTTGTCCTCTCCAATATTAGTATACGTATCAATATTAAAATCTAGAATATAATAAATTTAAATCTGTGTTCAGTTAGCGCTTTTAACTCCAATACATTTGGATATCATAATCCAAATATCATGTACTTAAATTCGCCCGTCTCATCCGGTGTGATAAACGCAGTTTCATGTTTAGATGATTCCTTTATCGGTATTTGTAGATATCCCTTCGACATATCCAATGTAATGAATAAACAACTTTCGCCGATTTCCAATAAATGTTCATTCATATTAGCAACTGGGAAATGTAACGGAACAGTCTGTACGTTAACTTTTTGAAAATCAGTAATTAATCTCTCTTTTCCTTTTTCATCTGTAAGTAAGAATATTGGACTTGCATAAGGTGAATTTGTTTCCCGCACTAAACCAGCCCGTCGCCACTCAGCTATGATCTTTTTAATCTTTTCGCGTTCTGTCGAACTCATACGATACGGTTTACTTTTCACCGGCTCCGAGCCAAATTTTTCTATTATTTCAAACTCTTTGCATTGCTCAATTCAAATACACTCAGAGAAGTAATTCTTAGCCTCTACTGCGCGTGCGTAACAGTTACGCCCTAGGAAGTTGAATATCAGGCAAGTCCCTAGGGCGTAACTATTACTCCCTGGGAAGTTGACATGCCGATTGAAGTCTTAATAGTTAATCCCCCGCTACGATGACGATTCACATATATATATATTCATTCTATCAGAATCCTTGCTAGAATTAAGAAATAAATGTTGTGTGTGTGTGTGTGTGTGTGGTGTGTGTGTGTGTGTGGTGTGTGTGTGTGTGGTGTGTGTGTGTGTGTGTGTGTGTGTGTGTGTGTGTGTGTGTGTGTGTGTGTGTGTGTGTGTGTGTGTGTGTGTGTGTGTGTGTGTGTGTGTGTGTGTGTGTGTGTGTGTGTGTGTGTGTGTGTGTGTGTGTGTGTGTGTGTGTGTGTGTGTGTGTGTGTGTGTGTGTGTGTGTGTGTGTGTGTGGGTGTGTGTGTGTGTGTGTGTGTGTGTGTGTGTGTGTGTGTGTGGCTATGTATATATATGGGTGATTCTCTGTCAAGTTAGAGAGTGAGAATGAAAAAAAATTCTGAAATTTTTTTCATGAATTCTAGAAGACTCTATCATGTCCCCTGAATTTTTTCCGAATTTTTTGGACCCTATGCCCCATCCTGCCAGATGCTCAAAGTTGCGAAGTTAGCAATATCAGACATTTTATGAGGACCTTTAGCCTCAATTTTGAGCTATCTAGAGGTATTTTAGAGCAAAAGCTAAAGAAAACTTTTTTACTGGAAAAATGTCAAAGGTCCTCATGAAATGTCTGATATTGATGATATTGATACATTTTTCTAAAAGTTTGAGTATAGTAGATGCAAGTGTGATAGGTCTATATTTGTTTTTTTGTTGCTTCGGAATGAGAATCATGAGGAACTCGTTCCATTCATCTGGGTAGGTGTAATTTTAGAAAATGTCGTCCAAAGTCATTAGTAGAAATTCTGTGAATTGTTCAGTTGAGTTGATTAACATTGATTTGAAATTTGGTCTAAGCCAGGTGACGAATTTTTTTTTAGGGAGTTAATTGCTATTTCTAGTTTTTTCGATGTGATGTGTTCTTCCAGATAGTCGAATTGGTTATTCTGTTTTTGGGGAATAGAACTAGAATTAGGTAGTACATGTGTTTCTGGACAAAAATCATGGATAAATTCCCTCGAGTATTTTAGAATTTTTTCTTGCGATTGATTTTCTTGTAATGATTCGGTGCTTCTCCTGTTTTTAAATTTCTTGATAGTATTCCATATTTTCTTGGGGTCTGTTTCCCTAATTAGTTGCGTTTCTGTAAAGTTTCTGAAGCTCGTCATCTTCATTTCTCTCAGCCTATTCTTCCTAGGTTTCCATGTATTCTTCTTGTTGTTTGCAATTTTCCATGTTGGGTTGTTTCAGACCCTGTTGAAAAAAATCGACTGGATTTCCAGCTGGATCTCAGCTGGATTTGGGCTGGATTTTTCAACAATCCAGCTGGATTTTTTCGGTTTGAGAGCACCGAGCTACGGCGTCGAATCCAGCTGGATTATGAACGAATCCAGCTGGATTTTTCGGTTTGGGAGCAGCGGGTTACGGCGGCGAATCCAGCTGGATTATGAAAGAATCCTGCTGGATTTTTCGATACTCCAGCTGGACTTTTTCGGTTTGAGAGCAGCGGGCTACGGCGTCGAATCCAGCTGGATTATGAACGAATCCTGCTGGATTTTTCGACAATCCAGCTGGATTTTTTCGGTTTGAGAGCACCGATCTACGGCGTTGAATCCAGCTGGATTATGAAAGAATCCAGCTGGACTTTTCGACAATCCAGCTGGATTTTTTTGGTTCTAGAACAGCGGGCTACGGCGGCGAATCCAGCAGGATTTTTCGTGGGAGCAGCGGGCTACGTGCGGCGAATCCAGCTGAATTATGAAAGGATCCTGCTGGATTTTTCGATAATCCAGCTGGATTTCTTCGGTACTAGAACAGCGGGCTACGGCGGCGAATCCAGCTGGATTGTCGAAAAATCCAGCTGGTTTCGTTCATAATCCAGCTGGATTTTTCAATGTGGCTTAGTTCTCCACATCTGATACACCTTTTTTTTGCTTTGCAGTTGCTTAATAAACGTTTCTATACTGATTACAGAGTCAGCTCATTGTCCCTAGCCATGTGGTTTGTGGAAACCACCCTACCTCATTCTCCACAGCTGCATCTGGGTTCGAGCGCAGCACGAGTTATTCGATCCGGACCCTCATTAATATGAGTGCTAAGAGGATCGTGTGTCTCAATATGTAATGGAAGTATACCTGTAATGTGCATTATGATCCACATTATAATTTATACATTATGAATAATAGATACAATATACGATTCAAATTTGTACCATTCCCCAAAGTCTAATCTAGAATGTATTAGTATTCTTTGATTTGTTTATTGTCTTCCATCGTTCTGTAAACTCCGTTAACATGATGTAACCTCCATGAACTTCATATACTAATTATAAAGCGTTTGAAATATAATTAAGCTTATATTCCACCAAAGAAGGTTGATGCATGAGAAATGAATGCTGATGGTGAAGAAAAAATATTCATTCTGGAAGATTTGCAAACAAAATTTCTAGAAAGCAAACCGGCCGATTTATCAAAAACCACCATATTTTTCTGTAATATACGCTTAGTTGGAATATTCATAATCGCTCAGGATGAATTAAACATGAGCATGTTAAAGAAAAGGACAAAAATATAAATAAACTTAATATTATATATTACTAGGGGGGTACCCCCCTGCTCGCTTCGCTCGCCAACCCCCCCGTGTGTTCTTTAGAAATCAATAATTTCAATAATAAGTGTAGTAATAATAATTAAAAGAAAATTACATTTAAAACAATAAAACTTTAAACTTGAAACTTCGATTCTGTTCGATTGAAAAGAATACTGAACGAACGATTCGAATCAAAATAAAAGATTAATGTCAGCTATATTCATGTTAAACGTTTGTTTATTTAGATTAATAGTGGGTTTAACTTTAGGTTAATAGTGACATGTGCTAGATCATATTTTTTGGTTTGGGTATTTTGCGTGTTCCATTTCAGATTTTCGGCAGCAGATTTTGAGTAAGATTGCAACGGTTGCTAGACACGTAAACAATGGTTGCTATGGGTAAAACGGAGATTTTGTATCCTGTGCAGTTGAAAATACTGGAAACGAAACTAACGTGAATTTTTGCTTTCTCAAAGAGAAAGCATTTTTTCTTTCCCTTGGCAACGGTTGCTAGGGCGGTAAACAACGGTTACTGAAAAGCTAATTGGGAAGATTTTGTGTCCTTTGCCGTAGAGAATGATGGAAATGGGTCATAAATTGATAATTTCCAACCTTCGTAATGGTTGCTAGGGAGGTAAAAAACGATTGCTATGGAACAAATATAACAATTCAGTGCCTCTGGCCATCGAGTGGGACTTAAAACTGTTTTTCCAGCTTCCAAAGCAACGGTTGCTAGGGATGTAAATAAACGGTAGTTTCGACGAATAAGTGGACTTATATTGAAAAAAAAATTTTCCAAAATAATATTGAGTCCTTTCCTTCTACTGCAGCAACGGTTTCTAGACACGTAAACAATGGTTGCTATGGGTAGAACGGAGATTTTGTATCCTGTACAGTGTAAAATACTGGAAACGAAACTTACTTTTTCTTTCCCTTGGCAACGGTTGCTAGGGCATTCAACAATGGTTACTGAGGAGCTAAGTGGGAAGATTTTGTGTCCTTTGCAATCGAAAATTATGGACATGGGTCATAGATTGATCATTTCCAACCTTTGCAATGGTTGCTAGAAAGGTAAACAATGGTTGCTATGGAGTAAATATAACAATTCAGTTTTCTTAGTCATCGAGTGTAACTTAAAATTGATTTTCCAACTTTCGAAGCAACGGTTGCTAGGGATGTAAACAAACGGTTGCCATGGATATCAACAGTGGTTGCTATGGGAAATATCTCATCGATTCTCTTCGATTCTCATTGATTCTCATCGACTCTCATAGTCCCAATGAGCACTTATGAAGATTCGTGAGATAACATGTTAGGAACGGTTGCTAGGCAAATAATCAACGGATTTTATTGAAAATTGAACTCGGCCTAGATTTTGCCGCGACTAACCTGTGTGCAAAATTTCCAGGAGATCGGACCATTGAATATTTATTGGAAATAAATAATTTATTCGAAGACGCGGGTGGAAAAAGAGGATGGAAAAAAGAGGTGGAGGAAAGGGTGAAAAAAGAGGTGAAAAAAGGGGTGAGAAAAGGGGTGAAAAAGGGGCGGAAAGAGGGATAAAAAAAAGGGTGAAAAAAGGGGGTGGAAAAAGGGAGTGGAAAATTGGGTGAAAAAAATTGATGAAAAAAAGGGTGAAAAAATGGGTTGAAAGAGGGTGAAGAACGGGGTGAAAAAAGGGTGGAAAAAGAGGGTACTAAGGGGGCAACTAAGGGGGGCAACTTGGGGGTCAAAATTTCCCACGGCGGCGGCGGCGGTCTGGCTTTTAATATAGAGAGATTACATTAAGGGTTAATATACCTTTGTAACCTCCAAATTCGAGGTCATTTTCAAAGACTTACCATAAACGCAGAAAAAATCATAAAAATATTGGGTTCGTTGCATATGAAAGTACTGATCTCCAACTACAAGTAACACACTTTATTTATTCCAAAAAATACAAAATAGTGGCGTATCAGCTCGTCAAAAAAAAATTTTTTTTTTCACTTTGTCCCCTGCTACTGAATTCAAACTTTCATTTAAGTTTTGTGTGAATCCGCCTAAACAATGCATGAGAAATTCTTCTCTGCTCAGTTCTTCATATAATGGCTTGACCGTTTCAAATACTTTCTTTGACATAGGATCATGCTGGAAATTTACGATGTCTCCAACATTCGCCTTTCCAGCTTGTCAAGAGCACCATGATTTCGGACCTTACATGCATAAGTGATGTTGAGGCTGCTCGTTGGTCGATAACAAGTGGTATAAAGTGGCCTAGATTGCTTTGTTCATGTCTGCTGTTGAATTACAGTTCCTTCTTGTTGCAAGGCTGTAATATATTGTTAGTTTGTCGATCAATTTACCAGTTAACTGGCCTTCCCCGCTCAGACCATTAGTTTTTTTCAATAAATTTCTCAAACGAGTACCCATTCTTTTCTGCACATGTTCTATGCATTCTTCAGCTCAGAATTCAGTCGATAAAAGTCGATATAGGTCGGCAAAGGTCTAGACATTTCATAAGAGAAGAATCAAAGCCCCAACTGCAGCATAAGTGTCCACGCGCTCCGCCTATTTCGCCTAGTCACTCCGCGACTTTGTTCGGAGAATCGATTTTTTGAGGCACTTACAACTTCTCCCATTTGATTGACTTTCTATATCATTCCTAGATAGTTCATAAAGTGTTTAAGTCAGTAAAGAAATAAAAAAAAAAGTCACAAAGGTATATTAATCTTCAATTCACAATCAATTATTGCTCGCAAAAACCGGAGCTTATTGTCTAGGCATTTGTCGATTCCATGTTAATTTCAAATACTAGAAATTACTCTATTGCTCGATAAAACCAAAGCTCATTAGAATTTGACGAATCAAGTACAAAGCACAAGATTTCCCATGTTCGAATTATTTCTAAAAAAATCTTATGCCTTAATCCTGCCTTGTCGCAATTCTTTTCTTTCTTTAATTGACTTAACAAAAAGATTTTTTGAAAGATCAAAATTAATTTCGAAAAAATTTCTTTCACAATAATTCAAACGCGAATAATCTCACATTGTACTTAAATAATTTCAGAATAAGCGTCTAGCTCGTGGTGGTAGATAGAGTCAAATCTCAATGTAGAATTTAATATTACAACATCCAAATAACGTTTTATTTTCAGTAATTTTCGTGAAACATAAAACGTTTGTTTGATATAAAAGTGGGCATCTGTTACTATTTGTACGAATTTCTGAGCGAATTAGCACTGGCGGAAATTATGCGTATTATCTATGGCAATAATTAGAAGTCATAACTTAAATACTAACTATTTACAATCATGTTCCTGATGCGTTATAGAAGCTAGAAAAAAATCAGTAAGCATCCAAACTGTAACTTGAATCATCAACGCGAAATTGCATCTTGGGTTATTCGAAGCTTTCATTATAGCTTTTCCAGAATTCTTCAAAGTGTAAGACTTTTACCCTTTTAAAAAGTTTTCAATCTATCAAAATATAATTGCATTTGAAGAGTACCATGAACAGATTACTCTTCATCCAACAATTGACGAATACTTCGATGAGCAAATATTTTCCAAACAAGAACATCACAGCACATGACTCAATTGGTCGCAATCCTTTTTTGATTCTTAGTCTCTACAACTTCGCAAGATAACGGCGAAATTTCGGCAGTCGTTTTGTGAACATTTTTCTGAAATAACTCTACTACAAGTAATTTCAATGAATGCCATTATAAACTAAATAATTTTCAAACTTTTTGCTTATTGGTGAGCGAATCATGACTTAAATCCAAAGTATCTCCAGACTCCGGCATAGAGGCCACTTTACATTCATGGTGTAACTGGCTGTAGTGTCGTTCATGATTAGTAAATTGTAGTAGAGGGTCACCGCTTTCAACATTTATTGTCTCTTCTCCATTGGTAATGACGCAAGTGACTGCTTCTCCTGGAAATCAATAATTTCTTATTTAATATATTACTATGGTAAATCCAGTAGAATTTGAAAAAAATTCTCAAAAATGTAAGTATGATCAGACTGAAAATGAAAGTTGTCTTAAACCATCTCTTAACGATTAGAAATATATGAAATTATTTTTGCTTTTTCAAATAGAAAGAAAGTATTGTAATCGGTGAAAGAGACCTATCGAATTCAGGACCTCGATACTTGTGATCTAACCGTCGAAAAACGGCAAATCTCAGAAATACGTACGTAAACCCAACGGTAATATATTCTCGGCCGCCCGTTGTGAATGATTGTTGAGTGAAGCAGCTTAATGCAGTACGCTTGGACAAATATTTTTTGCTGTAAGTTCTAGTCCATATAACATACGGTTAAATCGAGAGGTATACCTCGTTCAGCTGCTTCACGCAACGTTCGAGGCTAGTTGAATTCACAACGGGCGGCCGAGAATATATTACCGTTGGGTGTACGTATGTGGTTGTTTTTTGACGTACGATAACTTTCAAAGGAATGGAGGAAGGAATCTATGAACCGAGTTCGGTATTTCATTTACAGTCGTTTCCAAGACACAGGACACAGTATCTTTGTATCTTCCATGCCGACTTATGTTAACGTCCCTAGCAACCATTGCTACAAAAATGAAAATTGAGTTGAAGTTCATTTTCAGCACTTTATTACAATCAAAAATATTTATAGATCTCGTTAAAACGTGAAAAAAAAACTGCTACTCATGTCCATGATATTCTTTTTCGGAATTTAATTTTTGTTCAATTCTTGACACCGTATTAATCGTAAACTTTGTCATACTTTTAAATCGCACTGTGCGTTTATATTTTCCCACGCATAATAAGAACGGCTCAGACAAGATGGCTAAGTTTTTATAGGCTATCCTTAAGGGGGGGGGGGGGTACGGTCTGTACGGCCAAAAAAAATCATTTTTTTTTCATTTTTTTATATGAATGTACATTTCACGATTATCGTGTGGAATTTCAGACTGATCGGAGAAAAACTGACGGAGATATGGAGATTTGAAGGGCGCTGCTCCATTCGGGTTTTGTCTACCTTTGAAACTTTAAAGCGTTTTTCTCGCTCTAGGCATTTTCAAAGTCGGTGGAGGCTGTAACAGAAAATCTAATGCACCGATCCTTTTGAAATTTTGTGTGTTATATCTTTACATGAATCATGAGGTAATGACATTGCGGTTTTTTCCAATTTGTCATTATTATTAATTTTACATTAACAAATTGGTTGATTTTTTCAGCGAAAATCGCGTTTTTGACTTCAATGTATACAAAAAAAAATGAAAAAAATCGAAAATGGAAAAAATAACGATGTCATTACCTCGAGAAACATTTCACCTAATGAACGCTTTTTGATTTATCTATTTGTCATGAACCAGTGGTGAGTTACAGCCTCCACCGCAAAAAAATTTTCTGGAGGCACCTCTAAAGATTTGTTGTCAACGGCTCTATTGTTGATATATTTCATTAAAAATTTATGAGAACATTGTTTAAATGTTACATTAGTATGTCCAATTTGTTTCAATCTATTATCTTTATCGGGAGCGTTGGAAAAAATTCGCGAAAACATGCTTATTTTTGGCCGTACAGACCATACCCCCCCCCCCTTAAAAATTAATTACAAGTTCTCAATATTTGTAGCACACAATGTGAGGAGGTTCACCGGGGGTCCACGATTACCGACCGGCCCTGTAATTTTCCCTGTGCATAATCTCAATTTTTAATGGACATTCCTCTCCGTGTACGCACAGTGTACATACGCTTTTTTGGAGCGCGATAACTTTCGAAGAAATTTTGCACACGGGTCAGTCGTGGACTGATAAAGCCCGAGTTCGTCGTTCAGCAAAATCCGTTGTTCATTTCCCTAGCAACCGTTGCTAACGTGTTTTCGGGAAGTTCTTTTTAGATCTCCGTAAATGCGTGTTGGATCCGAATACACGTGGGGATCGACAAAAATCAATAAAACAATTCCGTAGCAACCGTTGTTGACATCCTTAGCACCAAATTTCACGCCTACGCCTCATGATTTTTATTATGACATTAATTTAGAGATTTTAGGAATGCTTAACGCGAGACATATTGATGCCTCTTACGCAGAAAGACACATGTCGGTTCTGCTAGCGGAAAAGGCACATGATACTCACCCCGAAATTTCCAGATGTGAGAAAATACATAGAATGGAAACTGGGAATGAGTGGGTATAGTTGATAAAACAACAAGCCTTTTATACAGTTCGATTGCGGTTTAAACTCTTTCTTCATTTTTATTCGAAGTTACGGATCGATAGAGCTGCTTGAACAATTCATCGTGAAAAACTGAAATATGTCGATGCGTGGGTGTGAAGTATTCACATGAAAATTAGTAGTTTACTTTGTGATTTTTATGCGTTCAGAGAAATACGTGAAATTATGACATAGTGCGATTTCGAGTATGCCCGATCGAAAGAACATCGAATGGGCTTTCATATCCATGATTGCATCTTTGAAAAAAATGATGCGTGGGCGTGAATTTGGACAAATCGATTTTGATAAAGATGTACAAGATATATCGTTAGAAAAATCAATCAATTCGCGTCACCATGAAGATTCTGATCGGATAGATCGATAGAGATTTTTGGACGCTTTATGTTTTCATCGTGAAAAATTGAAAAATGTTGAAACGTTTTTGGGAAATTGATGAAAGAAAATGCATGCTTTATTTGTAAGAGTTTATTGAACTCATCTATGATAAGAAGCAATTCAATGCATTGTAAAAAACCATTGAATGACATTATAAAGCAAATGTGAGCCTGACCAATTGATAGGTTATTGTGAGGGCTTTCATATTCCTTGGTTCAAACTTTGAAAAAATTGATCCGTGGGCGTGAAATGTGGAAAAAAAACTTTTTTAGAAAAATTTACAAAATAAATCGTCAAATAAATATCTGCGCCACGATGAAGATTCTGAGCAGACAGTTCGATAGAGCTGCCTGAGCGCTTCCATTTTTCATCATAAAAACTTGAATAATGCGGGTGGACGTGAAATCCGTTCTTGAAAATTGGTGCTGTAATTTTGATTTTAATGCGTTGAGAAAAATACGTTTAATCATGGTATGTTACAATTTCAGGTATGACTAGTCGAAAGATTATCGAACAAGCTTTCATATTTCATATTCATGAATCGGAATTGTCGTTGGCACTTGTGATGGGGAGACCATTAAAAAACCATGAAATGATGTATAATGTGAATTTAGGCCTGACTAATCAACATATCTGTTCACAATACATAGTGAAAATTTCAATAAAAGTTATGCGTGGGCGCAGAACGTAAGAACTCATTCATTTCAATTAGTAACAGATGAATCATTGTAAAGAAATATGAACCTATGCAATTATCTATTCCAAAATCGTCAAATTGAACCATCGGATGAAAATAAGGTGAATAACCAATTATTAAATAACGGTATGGTGCGAATGCGAGCCTGACCACTCAATAAATTCTCAATCTGCTTCAATATATCACACTGGATATCTGTCAAAAAAAGTATTAATCCATCGACATTATGAAACCAAAGAAAATCAGTGGAGAAATCGACATATAAGGAAATAGATATTATAGGTCGGATTGCATGCGCTTTAATATTCCGTATCAAAATTTTCGAGAAAATCAATGCATGAGTGTTACAAACGGGAAAAGAAACGTTGATAAAAGAATATTAGAACATTTTTTCAGAGTTTTACGTTCAACCGTTGAATTCGCGAGTACTCAGAAGCGCACGACGACTGTTTCGCAGCGGCGCGAGAACTTGGAAGCGCGCGACGATATCGTTTGGTCTCTTGAATTCCGTACAGTAAATAATACTGAAAAGAGAGTAGCCACACTAGTAAACAAATTGGCAGGTATATCCAATTTTGTTGAGGGACTCTCTGAGAGTATCAATAGGTTGATGGACATAATGGAGAAAAAGGAGAGTGTCAACAACCAAAGATTTTCAAAACTTGAAGAAGAGTCAAAAATCAGTCAGAAGGAGAGATTAGACCAAAGTATCAAGTTCCGAAACCTTATGACTACTGTCAGAGAGGACTATGGGAAACAACTTGATAAGGTCAACGAAATTGTCAAGGGCCTGACAAACCTGTACAACAGAAAGGAGAGTGAAGATGAGAGCTTAATTACCTCTGAAGATGACGAAAAGGTGAGAAATAAAAACATGGTTCAAAATAATGAAGTAAAATCTAAAGGTAATAGCAAAAATTCCAGTTCAGTGAAGATGAGAGAAATTCAGATGAGAAAACTCCAGCTCAGACACAGAATAAAGATAACTCGAGAATTAAAGACTTTCATGACACCTTAAAATTAGAATTCATTAAAAAAACCAATATAAAAAGAGATTATAAATTGACAAGTGAGATGAGATTTGAACACTTTTTGAATTATTTTGTGTCAGAGCTGAGAGCTTGTAACCTATTACACACTAGTGATGAGAACAGCACTTTGCGTATGGATGAGACAGTTTTGGAGGATCACAAGTTCAGAACTCGTGACATCCTAATAAATCATTTGGATCAATCTTACTATTCAAAGATAATGCATTTAAATGATCCTAAGATGATCATTGCAAAACTGAAACAAATCAAAGCAGGCGAGGTAAATCTAGCATCTCACACTATACGCAAATCGCTGTATAACATGGAATATATAATTGGAAAAGAAACGGCTGTCGAATTTTGTGAGGGATTTGAAAGTGTTGTAAGAAACTATGAAAACTCTCCCGGCGTGTATCAGTACCTACAGCTCAAACTATTGAGTTTGTTTCAAAAAGACATAATGGCGAAAGTACTTCATACGATGAACTGAAAGCAATTGTTGTACAGGAAGAGCAGGTGAGAAAATTAAACTCTAACACCATCCCAAGGAGCGCAAATCAGACCAACCTATCCTCGATCCGATGATATGAGTGCCAGAGCTAAGGGCACATTGCAACTGATTGTCCCAACAAAGGGAAAGGTGTCCGGTGCTACAACTGCAACGGATTTGGGCACAAGGCTTTTGAGTGTCCAAAGTGCTCCGGAAAGGGGAGAGGAAGGTATGTCAATAAGACTAAGAGATCTCATAACTCAAATGGTGGTGGGCTGGTGATTGGTGTAAAAAGGAAGAGTAATAACGATGAGAATGCGACGAGTGCGAAATGTGTTCGAATGTCGAGAGGACGTGGAAGATCCAATTACCAAAATACCGGAAATCGTAAGCAACAAAACAGAGAGAAAGGTGAGAACCAAACGGCGACCGTTTATAGCATAAGTTGCAAACAAGATCAAGTTATATCCAAGTTTCTGGCGGATTCCGGTGCTACGGAGCAAATAACTAATTCTAAAATGATCTTCACGTCTCTTGAAGAATGCGGCGTGATAAAATGTGCTAACAAAAACAGCTCAGCTGATATAAACACAGAAGGCGCGGGTACAATCAGTATATAGCTAATAGAACTAGAAATCAGTAAAGATTTGCCAAATGGCGAGACTGTCACACAGAAAATAAACAGGCAAATATTTGCTAATACAGTAGATGCGAATTCGGATGCGAAAAGATATAATACACGAAGTGTGACAGCTTAAGTTCAGTCTTAACCAGAATCGGTTCCGATGCCTGGTAGCAGTGAAGAGTTTGAAATTTTAACAGATGAGAGTGATAGAACTAAGGTCAAAGAATTAACAAAAGATGAGTATAAATGTGAAGATGTGAGAATGAAAGATGTGAGAATGGAAGATGTGAATGATATTGATAATAGAATATTTGAGAATAATATAAAAATACTTGATTTATCGAAGTTCGATATCTCTATCACAGATAGAAAATTTCATAATATAGATGAGGCCCCCATGACAGAAGTAGCTGAGTAGAATTAGGCTAAAAATGGCCATGGTATGGATGTTGCGAGCGGGGTGCAAAAAAACGATTGAATTCGCTTCAGAACAGCATCAAGAAAGACATGTTCACTCCCGCACGCTGAAAAATATCTGCGTCGTGAGTTATTAACAATTTAGTGGAAAAATTTGCTTTTTTTTTCATATTGTCGCGAATAACTCAATAACTATGAGGTTTAGGAAGATAATTCATAGGAAAAATTATGTTCCTGACAAAATTTGGCATAAGATAGCATTGGTTTCATATCAAAAAATATATTTTTACAATGTGTTATAGCTTAAATAACATTAGAAAAGCAACAAAATGTTAACATATTTTTACAAGTAATTAAAATCGATGGAAATGCTCGCCGTTCAAGATTTGGGTACTTCATTATAACACAAATACCCATGCAAAAAATTTGACTCGAAATTTTGTGTTTTTTTGCAATCAATTGTTAATAACAATGAGGGCGTTTATTTAATCGAGATAAAAATAATGAAATCGGAATGCTGACAAAATTTTGCACAAGAAAATGTTCTTCCCAAATTTTTTGAACCATTATAACCATATGAAATCTATCGCTAAAAAAAACGGCCGTCGAGCGGCCGTTTGGGCGCTAATGGGTTAAATAACAATAAAAAAGCAACAAAATGTTCACATATTTTTATAAGTAAATAGAATCGATCGAAATGCTCGCCGTTCAAGATTTGGGTACTTCATTATGATACAAATATTCATGCAAAATTTCATTTGAATCGGATAGTTAGTTTTTGTGCAATCCATTTCGTCGCCTGGGGGGAAAAAGCAACGATCTCAGAAACGCGCTAAAGAAAGATCTATTTCGATTTGAGCGAAATAAAAAGATCTATTTCGAATTGAGCGAAATAAAAAGATCTATCTCGAATCGAGCGGAATAAAAAGATCTATCTCGAATCGAGCGGAATAAAAAGATCTATTCCGAATCGAGCAGTATAGAAAGATCGTTTTCAAATCGACTTTGATTTTTTTGAAATGCTGATTCCATCATTGTATTCCTCGTGATTTTCTATATCGAATTGAAAAAAAATCATCCTTCTACGATAGATAGTTACAGAGATATCGAAGATTTTTCCGAGCGAGTCCGATTTGAAGTCGATATTCACCGACTTGCGAGGCTGCCGCGCGCTCCTCCCTCTCCCCGCCCGGCCGGCGAGTCGGCTGAGAGAGCCGATTCCGGGCATTATCGGACTGTTTCATGAATATTTTTTGCAAACACATTTCATATAATGTACCATGATACGGTACATATTACAAAAGTCAACAGTATTTTTTTCATCGCTATAGCTGCAATAATTTCGACGTAAACAACCGATATGTTTATAACAATATAACTACGGTTCTACTGGGCCGATCTCAACAAATGAAAGCTTAAAGTGAGCGGCTATTCATATAGATTTCATATCTTTTTTCAGTTTTCAAAAAGATCCAAAAATGGGGAAGATATTCAATTCATTTATAAGGTAAAATTTGGACAGTTTTAAAAAAAATCATAAAGTTGCAAAAATATGTGAAATGGTAGAAATAACTATGCCAATTGGAAGATCAGCTTAGAAAGTATGTTAAAAAAAATTGGCGACCAATTTCAGCCCGGATTCTGGACGTGACAATGTTGACAATTTTCGCAAAAATGTTAGTTAACAAATGGATTGCACAAAAACTAACTATCCGATTCAAATGAAATTTTGCATGGGTATTTGTGTTATAATGAAGTACCCAAATCTTGAACGGCGAGCATTTCCATCGATTTTAATTACTTGTAAAAATATGTTAACATTTTGTTGCTTTTCTAATGTTATTTAAGCTATAACACATTGTAAAAATATATTTTTTGATATGAAACCAATGCTATCTTATGCCAAATTTTGTCAGGAACATAATTTTTCCTATGAATTATCTTCCTAAACCTCATAGTTATTGAGTTATTCGCGACAATATGAAAAAAATGCAAATTTTTCCACTAAATTGTTAATAACTTACGACGCAGATATTTTGGCACTGTCTACTTGTCAGGCACAATACGTAGCGATTCTTCTCTCTATAAAACTGCCCGCGGAGACGCAATTTTACCAAGAACAGATGAGGAGCAAGAGAATCTTCAATTGGAAGGCCAATTGTATTGAGTAGGCATCATGGATTGGAAGTAATGGAAATTGTATCGAACTTATTGTACTTGAACGCATTTTTCTCGATATGGTCTTTTTTGACCTGGACGTACGAAAATTCCGGAAAAAATCCTACGATGTTCCCTGAGTTTCTTCAAAACGCCGCCCGATTTTTTGTTCTACGTTCATAATTCTGACCTGTACCAATACTGCCGAAGGGACAAAGTGAAAAATTTTTTTTGACGAGCTGGTATGCCGTCGTTCTGTATTTCTTAAAATAAGTAAAGTGTATTTTTTGTAGTTGAAGATAAGTTCTTTCATATGTTCCAAACCCCATATTTTTCAAAATTTTTCTGCGCTCCTGATAAGTTTTTGAAAATGATCTCCAGTTCAGTGGTCACAAAGGTACATTACCCCTTACAATTTATAATTTCGGTTTCTTATCACTTTGAAAAATATAGGCTGTTTCACGTCAATTCAGCAACTATGTATTAAAACACTTATTTTGAAATTCCTTTCTAGCCAATTTGTTAATCTTGATTTCCAAAGCAAAAAATAATTTTTTCAGATTTTTAAGTCTATATTTAGGACAGCTCTCACATAGCTTGATATTGGAGGTTTCAAATTTCCATCAACTTTGTGGCCTGATTTATTCTACAAGTAGTCAGAAAATCAAAAAATGTCAGGGAATCTAAGTTGTTATAAATTGTGTATATTTCATGGGAAAATAATTTTTAATCCCGACATTTAATGCCATGAAGTACTCGGCAGAGTATCCAATACATATCCTTTAATTCCAGCTTGTACACCGTGATACTTGTAAACCGAACAAAATTTATTTGACTCCTCAGATAAAGAGCTTCAAAATGGTCTACTCGTAGTTATTGACAAACCCTTACAACCCTAAGATTAAACATTTTCCTAAACTCCTAAATAGTTACTCACGTATAGACTTACTCTAGGAGACCACACTGAGAAAAATATATAGTGATTCCTTCTATAAATCAACAATAATTATAGTTCTATTCGGTCCTGGCT
Source organism: Aphelinus atriplicis (assembly GCA_020882685.1). Classification (NCBI taxonomy): domain Eukaryota; kingdom Metazoa; phylum Arthropoda; class Insecta; order Hymenoptera; family Aphelinidae; genus Aphelinus; species Aphelinus atriplicis. Next base: position 31,985,873 of record CM037073.1, read on the forward strand.
ATGTATTACAGCAAATTCAACCAGAAAAATATTGTTTTTAACATAAAAAATAGTAGCTGTTACTATATATATTTATTATATAGCTCACTATATTTTATGTTCATGTTACTATACTTCCTACTGTGTGTTACTATAAATATCGACGTTTTTAAGTCAACATCACAGAGCTTTCAATATTCACTGTTTTAATAAAACAGCAAGTGCTACTCTAATCAATTTTGCAAATCATAGCATAAATACTATTATCTCTGAATTATCTTGTCGTATATTCTTTTTTAATTCTGAATCATCAAAAGAGAGCAATCGCTTGGTATAAATTGGAATTTTGGGTTGATTGGGTGGATAAGGTACTAATTTGGAAAATAATATAATACTTTTCCAGTGTGATACTTGTACGTCATATACTTAGTATTTGCTTCTACAACAAATTTTCACAATATTAATGTTTATATATATATATATGGGTGATTCTCTGTCAAGTGAGAGAGTGAAAATGAAAAAAAATTCTGAAAATTTTCTTATGAATTCTAGAAGACTCCATCATGTCCCCTGAATTTTTTCAGAATTTTTTAGACCATATGTCCCATCCTGACAGAGGCTCAAAGTGGTGGAGTTTGCAATATTAGACATTTTTTCAGGACCTTTGACCTCAATTTTGAGCTGTCTAGAGATGTTTTAGAGCAAAAACTCAAGAGAACTTTTTTACTGGAAAAATGCCAATTTTTTTAGAAAAATTAGTTCCAGGGTCATTGGTAGACATATAGCTATCATGGATATATGTTGTTACTGCTTTAGTATCCAAGCACAAATAGTTAGGGGGCGGGCCTACCTTCCCGTGGGGAATCAAAACCCCCCGGACAAAACCTAGTGATTCCATAGTAGTTTTTCCTGTAGAATCCGAATATGCTAGTCCCGAATCCGTAGGAGGCGCAGAAAATCCACAAATCGTCATTTTTTCACAAAAAACGTAAAAATAGTTTTTTTACACCGGACAAATTTTTTTCTCAAAATTCAACCAATTTTGAAAAGAAAAGCTCGTAACAAGCATATCCGAAAACTCCTCTCCTTCCAAGCTATGAATTTTCAAAAGTTTGAAAATCGGCATTTTTAGTAGTTTTCTGTGCTTCCTATTGCAGTGAATAATGAATCATTTACCTTGAAATAATTTTTTTCTTAAATTTAAACTATTTTTCAGAAGAAAAGTTCCCTAAGGCCATATTCAAAAACCTCTTTATATTTGGATTATGAATTTTTGAAAATTACACATTTAGCCGTTGTGTCACGCTGCAGCGGGCTTACCTTCCCGCGGAGAATCGAAAACCCCCAGACAAATCAGTGATTCTCTAGTAGTTTTTCCCGTGCTCTAGTATTCCCCCCCCCCCCCCGACGAAACAGTGATTATATAATAGTGTTTCCTGTGGAATCCAAATATGCTAGTCCCAAATTCGACCAAGACACATATTTTTTTGAGACACTTCTGAATCAGAAACATAAAAATTACACAATTACCCATATGAGTTTTGTCGAATTTGGAACTAGCATATTTGGATTCAACAGAAAAAAAATACTAGAGAATCACTGATTTGTCTGGGAGATTTTGATTCCCCGCGGGAAGGTAAGCCCGCTGCAGCGGGTAAATGTGTAATTTTCAAAAATTCATAATCCAAATATAAAGAGGTTTTTGAATATGGCCTTAGGGAACTTTTCTTCTGAAAAATAGTTTAAATTTAAGAAAAAAATTATTTCAAGGTAAATGATTCATTATTCACTGCAATAGGAAGCACAGAAAACTACTAAAAATCCCGATTTTCAAACTTTTGAAAATTCATAGCTTGGAAGGAGAGGAGTTTTCGGATATGCTTGTTACGAGCTTTTCTTTTCAAAATTGGTTGAATTTTGAGAAAAAAATTTGTCCGGTGTAAAAAATCTATTTTTACGTTTTTTGTGAAAAAATGACGATTTGTGGATTTTCTGCGCTTCCTACGGATTCGGGACTAGCATATTCGGATTCTACAGGAAAAACTACTATGGAATCACTAGGTTTTGTCCGGGGGGTTTTGATTCCCCACGGGAAGGTAAGCCCTCCCCCTAACTAAAAGTGAAAAGTCGAGAACCGTGACTTTCTTCCATACATTCCATGTTCTACGCTATGTGATTGAATATGGAAGTTACTTTTGTTAAATATACATTATCTTGACTCTCTCTATCTGTTATCCAGGATTAGATGTGATGTAATATCCAGTGCCAAGAGTAAAAGTGAGTGAGTGGAAATACATCTCAGATGACATATTGTCGTTCGGGACACTAACGCCATCTCCAAACATGATACATTAATTAATATCTTGGAAGTTCGGGAGCATTGGACCTTGGGCCAAACTACCCTTGACCCGAACAAACATCAAAAAAAGTTTTAGTCAAGATTAGAGACCTTAATCCCAAGCGGTCTCCTACAGTAAACCCATACGAGAGTAACTATTCAGGGAAAAGTTTAATCTTCTTAGGGTTGTAAATGTCGGGATTAGAAATTATTTTTCCATGAAATATACACAATTCATAAATTGTGTATATTTCATGGAAAATTGAAAATTGAAAATTGAATTCAGAATTGAATTTATAACAACTTAGATTCCCTGACATTTTTTGATTTTATGATTATTTCTAGAACAAATCAGGCCACAAAGTTGATAGAATTTTGAAACCTCCAAAATCAAGCTATGTGAGAACTATCCCAAATATAGACTTAAGGGGAGGTCCTCATCTAGCACCACGAAAATTACCCATTTTTCTTTATTTTTTTTTATAGAAGGAATTAAACAATGGTATGAAACTTTTCCACACGTACTTATATATTATTCAAGTGTACGGAAAAATTTTTTTTATTAAAAAATAATCATTATATAATAAGTAGAACACACGTTCATGGGCACACCTCTACAAAAAGTTTCCGCATGGTGGGAATTCTAGAACCTCGGATTTTTAACTGAGATCAAAAAACAAAAAAGTTCCAGGAAATTTATAATATTTGTGGAATATCATACCAATAATACCGAAAAAATTTGAAAATTAACAAAATGGCGGACTTGGAAAATTTACGTACCGATTTCGCACTTTTTTTGCTCTTATAATCGATATATAGACAAAAAGTAATAACAAAATTGATGGTTTTATAGGTATAAGCTCCCAGGAATTTAATTGTCTTTAAAATAAAAGAAAATTCAAGTCGATCACTCGATTAGTTTTTGAGCTACAATTCCCACCAGTTCAAAAAAGTCGTTTTGAGATAAACGCGTTTAAAGATTGGGTTAACCATAACAATAACGTTAATCATAGGTTGATTATTATGCTATAACTTTTTTAAAGAATATATTTCGGTCACACGCTTTTAGGGTCATATTCTACACATCATAAGGTATCAAAATCAGCAGAAAAAAAATAATCGATTTTTTGAAATTGCTTGATGAGAACCTCCCCTTAAAAATCTGAAAAAAATCGATTGGGCTATGGGGATCAAGATTAAAGAGTTAGCCGAAAAGAAATCTCAAATTAAATTTCGTCATGCTGAATTGACATGCAACGGCCCATATATATGTTTCATACGTAAGACATTCAATATGTATACTCAGAAATGCTTTGTTTCAGCCTACGAATTATTGCATGTTAAAAAATAGATATGAAATTTGGGAAAAAAGTTTCTGAAAAATAAAACTATTCAAGGTTTGATTTGACAGAGAAACACCCATAAACTGGTACCTGAAAACTACCTCAAAAAGTTTCTTCTACTTAATACTATACATGAAGATAACCAACCTGGTAAACGGAGTGGGAGCTGATCGTTGCTGGGGTTGGTGCTATCGCCAGTGCCACTATCTTTGCTGTGCTGCGAACTTGTGTCCAGATAGAGATGAGTTTCGAGCTCTGCAGAGCCAGGTGCACTGGCACCTGCTATCATCCCGCTTGAATGCATCTTGTGTACGCTATTCAACCGCCTCCGGGTTTGGTAGATTATTACCACCCAAACGATCGAGGTACCCACCGCACAGAACACCACCGTGATTATTATCAAGCCCAGTATGTCTTCCTCATTTATCATTGAACTTGGTGCTGAAAATAAGAACAATTCAGTATATGCTTCAAAAAAAATTAAAAATTTTCTTGTTTTTATCCCAAAGTGATTCGAAGGTTTTATAAGATTTTTACAAAAGGAATCTAGTTCATTATTATTGATCAAATCATTTCTAATAAAATATCTTAATTTTTGTTTCACAGAGTCTTCAACTTTCAGTTTGTCAAATTATCTTGGCAGGATTTTCCTTTTCTGAACCCAATTTGACTTGGAGGAAAGATGCCGTTAATGTCGCACCACCAGTCTATTTTTTATCAGTGCTTCAAAAAATTTACACAAACTAGAAGTAAGTGCAATTGGTCTGTGTCCTTGGGCCCCAGGTTTTTCAATGGAGTGAGTGAAAGAGGTCTGCCACGATTTTGGATATATATTGAACGAGAACATTTCGTTATAAATATCTAGTAATAATAGGTGATATTTGGGAGGCAAATTTTGAATCATTTCATAATCTATACCGTCCTTGCCCAGAGCAGCCTTAATGTTTAGCGATAAGAGAACTGTATTAAATTCGTAATAATCAAAAAGAAACAGTACAGAATAAAGGGTAGTGATCAGAGCCTCGGGTGTCGTTATCAATTTCAATATGTACTTTATCAACTCAATCAATTGAGGTGATTGAAAGATCTATGTTAGAATTTTTTCCCAGTTGAAAGATCTATCCGAGTTTTACTCTCAGTATTTTGAATGAACAAATCGCAATTCTCAATGCTTTCAGGAAATCTTTTACCATTATTGTTACTTTTCAGATCTGCAGATCTAAGGTCAAGACACATTCATATGTCTAATCTTGACGTATTAATTTGCGTTGAAATCTGATTAAATAAAGAAAAGAAAAAAAATGTAAATTTTCCAGCATTCTGATATGATATGATATGAAATATTCCAGATTTCTGGCATATTTCTGTAATATTTCTATGTAGTCATCAAAAACGGATTTTCCAATCTCGCAATGAAATATTTCTGTAATATTTTAGAAATATTTCATGAAAGATTCACTGAAAGATTTCTGCAACAATTCCTTGAAATATTCCATAGAATATTGATGCAACATTGCCAACATATTACAGTGAAACATTTCTTGAAATATTTCTGAAAGATCTCTCAAAGATTTTTTGTAAGATTATTGGAAGGCAAAGGCTACGATGGAATATTTCAGAAATATTTCAGTGAAACATTCCTCGAAATATTTCTGAAATGTTTCATTGAAATATTCCATCACAGCCTTTGCCTTTCCAATAATCTTACAAAAAAATCTTCCAGCCGCTTCCACTGCCGAACGTAATATCATATTTTCATTCAAAACTGGTGAGAAAGAATATTTTATTGTTACTTTGTCGATTGTTTTGTACTTAAATTGTATTATTTATTACGTGTTTTTTTGTGTAATTAATTTTTAGCCTGATGAGGCCAGTGAACCTAACTGGCGAAACGTCGCATCAAATAAATATGTGGTGGATTTTGTGAATTTTCCCTTTTCCACTTCACTCTGGATTGGCACTCAAAGATCGACAATTTATACATATTTGATTTTGTTCATGAATGAGGAATACTCATTAATAATATAAAAAATTTATTAGATTCCAATAAATATATTTATGTGTGGATTATTTGAATAACGAAAATATTTATTTGAAATTCATAAATTTGTATCATTTAGAACAAATATTTATTCATTCAATTTGATTAAGATGATATTCAATTAGAATAAATATTTGTTTTCAATAATTGAGCAACATTTACATGTTTGATTTAAATAAATGGGTTTATTTAAAAAAAAGATATCTTGTAAAATAATTATTCATTAGAATTAAAGTATTCAAATGAGTTGAAAAATTGATTGAATGAATGCAATAGCATTGTCAGAAATATAATGAATATTAATTTCAAATTAATGAATATTTATTGTATTTGAATACAAATTTATTTAGGCTTCTATTGAGGCTAAATTTGTTCATAGGTAAGAAGTATCTATATTAGTTTTTATAGAAATATTTGTTTAATCGAATAAAGTTTATTCAAGATGATCCAGATTTTTGTTTAATTTGAATAAATATTTTCTAAAAAAAATGATTAGTTTGGATGAATATTTTACCGAAATTAAACCATCGTTTATTAAAATGAAACAAATAACTGTTTGTTTCTGTGAAATACTACTCTATTTTCATCTATTTGAATTGTAATAAATATTTGTTACAATCAAATACATAATTATCCATTCATTCAGAACTTATAACTTTCTCTGAGGCTAACAAACAATCATATTAGTTTTCATACAAATATTTATTGAATTTGAATAAATTTTATTGAAAATGATCCAGAATTTGGTTCACTTTGGATTAATATTCATCAGAGAAAACTCAAATTGTTTTGTTTACAAAAAAAACGTAACTAAATAGAGACTCATTCAAAATCAATGTATCGTTTTGATGAATATTTTTCCAAAATTGAACCATGGTTGATTCAAATCAAATAAATCATTTGTTCTTATAATTATTCATTTATTCAAAAATTGTTCCAGATGCATTTTAGTATCGTTGGGGAGAGTTGAAAAGAGCATGATTTTGAGTTCGAGCGGGCCACGCGCTGAAGTACCGCTGCGGTAAATTCTCCGCTTTCAATTTAAATCATTAAAAAATATATTAAAAATATTCTTTTTGAGATATTTAATATTTTATATTCTATATTTCATATTTTATATTTTTTCGGGATGAAAATGGGAAATTTTCGGAAAACTGATTACATCGTTGGAGCGCTGGGATGATTGAGGTGAAACGCCCTATATATGGAACGTTCCACGTCAAGTGGGCACAGTCTAAATTTTGTTGACAAATCATTGATATCCATCACTTGACGTGGAACGTCCCTATACATAAATATTCTAATCATACAAGTGGAATATGTATGCTAATACACTATCAATAAAAATCTTTAAAACTTTCTCTCTCTCCAATATATGTCTGATCGAATATATGTTTTCGTTTTTACCACATAAATTTCTCAGCATTGGGTAAAAATCATTCACACCATCAAATTTTCTATCTCGAGGGAATTCTGAACCGACTTTTGTTTGTTTCATGAATGTGCTTGGATTTTCAGTTTTAAAATATTGTATAAGCGAAATCGCCCTAGTACTTGGATTTGCACTTATATACGCGAAGTATAGTACGTTTTTTTTTTTCCTTCCAGGGGTTATCCTTACAAGGACGGTATAGTACGTTTCTCCCACTAGAGCGGAAAAGGTTAAATGGGATCTTTTTACGTAATAGACAGAACTTCGGAAGAAAAGTACCGAAGGAACATATTGATTCTCACAAAAATATCACCAGGAACCACACTAAACTCGATCATATTTGCGTATCGAGAAGTTGATATCGATAGTAACCGCGCATACAAATCAAGAGCTGATCTGTTTATAAACAGTCGGTCTGTAAATTCACGTCATATTGGACAGACCTTGTTCATAAAGCTAATAAATTAAGATTATATTGTGCACCCTCCATAATTCGAAATGTGTGAATAAATTAAGACTTGTTCTTTTTCATAATCGATGGATTATTAACTCTTTCATCGTGAGTGCCACCGTGCACATGTTGGTCCTAACTCTTAAGAAAGTGCATAAAAATTCTCCACGACGATATCAGAAAACATTTTTCATCCTAAGTGATGAATTCTTGAATGTTATGAATTTAAGTCTCTCGCCCATGAGCGATACAGAACTTGGTACCTTTGTTCTTTTCATGTGAATATGTTCAATGTGATATAACTATAATAACTTTATGATAGATAGATCATTTCTGAAGGCTTTAACAACCAAGAATATTATTAGTTGAATTTCAAAATATTCTGTTTTTCTTTATTTCTTCATGATTCTTATATGTTTCTTCGTAAACATTTCAACAGCAAAAATGTATAGCTTGAGGGAAGAGTGGTTTTCAGATATGAAACTTCGTTTAGAAAGTTATAAGGACAGCGAAAAGAAAGACTAATCATTGGAAGTACAATGATTTCCCTGAACTCTAGATAATAGAGATTTTAAGCAATGTGTTATCGGCTTACCGGCTTTGATGGTGAGTAACGAAGTGCCCATCACGCTGCCGAGTGAGTTACTCATCTCGCACTCGTAACTCCCAGCATCATTCGCTACTACATTGACTATTATTAAAAGCTGATTTTCAGCTGTGAAAAAGTGACGTTCGGTTGCTTGTAGTGGGCTGCCATTCTTGCGCCAAAATAATTGCGGTCGGGGTGAGCCACTGGCCATACACTCTATCACTATCGAACCACCCGCTGTGACTTCCTTGTTTTCCATCGGTTTTATGAAAGATGGGGTTTCTGTAATTGAATTAAAAAATTCGTTACTTGAATTTCCATTAAGTCGTTTGAATATGGTATGAAAATAACAATTTTTAAGTCTTGAAATATCCACCTTATCTAATTTACTTATGCCAAATCATTAATTATCATTTACTTGTCTTGTGTTTTGCTGAACGTGACGTTCAAGATGCAAAACACGCTCAAGCGTGAGTTTTTAAGATATAATGTCACATAGTCTAGATTCTAGCAATCTTTTTCATTTACTTGACAAGAGGAGGTTACGACACGATCGCTTCTTGCAAAAACGAATGAGTCTGTGTTTACGTAAGGCCAAATAGTGTGCGCTGGAGCCCGGATTCAAACTTACAACATCTTAATAATTATGGTAATATCTTTTCTATTCTCTGGTGGAATTTGAAAATGCTCACAATATTTCTGAAATTGATCATGGAATTTCCGATAGGAGATTTAAAATATTATCTAAGAGTGATTTTAGAAGTCACAGGCTCAGAAAATGATTATAAATTTATGAGTCTTTAACAGGTAAAATATACTCCACTGCAATTGGCACTTTTGCTCTACAGAAAGACGAAGAGCAATTTGATCGTCTATTCATTAAGAGGCAATCATAAAGATGATATCTAGTTAACGAGGACAGCTGATTAGCAGCCATTTGTTTATAGCAGCACCGGAAAGGTCGTGAAAAACGGTTTTTCTGCTATAACAAACAAAGTATCTGTCGGATCGGAAAAAGTTGACGATAAAAGTTGTCGGCACCGGCAAGACGAATGTTTTAAGCTAAGTTGCATCAAAATTGATCAATTAGTTTATTTGCAAATTGTAAAAAACCGTCCAAAATCAACGATTTTACAATAATTATTTTTTTATATTAAAAAGATGATGTCGGCATTATAACTGTGTAAAAGTTTAGCGTTTAGTATGCTTGAAATACAGTAAAAATTTCAACCCGAAATATTCAATAGTTTTTGAGATAATTATATTTGTTTATATATTTAGGATTTTTTCAACAATAAAAATGGATACTTTTTTACTATTTTAACCCATTAACGACCAAACGCCTCGATTTTCTGTCAACTTTTCGACGCGATTATTTGGCATGTTACCGTCTTTGAAAGGATTCAGTTTCCACTTATTCTGGCGTGAAATTTTATGCTCTTTCAGAATCCGTGGTCAAAATTATGATAAAACTCCTAGAAAAAAAGATATGGCCGATTTAAACTCAAAAAATGCGAAAATTTAAAAAAAAAAATTTTCTCGATTTTTTTTCATAATGTTATCGCCAATCATTTGTGCTCTAATTATGGACAAAGGTGGACAAAATGCTTCAGGTTTAAGAGGAAATTTTTTTTATCGAAGTGAAATCGCTTTTTTTACAAAATGGCGGCAATAACGTGAAAATTTTATAAAAAACATTGCTTATTTTTTTTCTCGAAAACTATGGACTTAATCAAAAAATTCAAGAGAACAAAAATGTCTTATAATTAGTCTAGAAATACTCCCAAATTTTTTAAAATGTTTTTGACACGTTTTGGAAAAATTTAATTGTCTAAATCTAAATCAAAAAAATCTAAATTGTCTCAAAAAATTCTACAAAAATTTGTGAGCGTTCCTTGACTAATTCTAAGACACTTTTGTTCTTATAAAATTTTTGATAAAATCTAGTTTTCACATAATTTTTCTGACTAAATGAAATCTAGGGAAAAAGAATAGTTGAATGTCAAATTTTTCATTCATGAAGAGTGGAACCTTTATACTTGATTCGAGTCACCAGAGAAATTTCGCTACGTTAAGTTTTTCTCATACGACTTTCAGGACAAAGACAAAAAATTATAGTTTTATCAAAAAGTGTTCGTTTCCAGACTTCAATTGTAGTGTAATAAATAAAACATGAAAGAATTATAAAATTTTTGTGAAAAAAAGCTATTTCCTTTTCATTTTCTAATTTTACGCTAAATTTGTAAAAAAAAAACAGTTTGTTTGTTATTCTCTGGTCTTTGACTGAAAAAATAGTGTAAAAATAAAATAATTTTCTAATTTTTAATTTTGTAAAATGCCTCCAAAACGAGCACGAAATTCTGCTAATAGTCAGATCCTTCGCGAATTTGATGATTCTAATAATAACTACGACGAAATTATTGATTTGCCAAATCCAGATGATTCTGGAGATTCTGATTCCGGATCCGAAGGGGACCAGTTTGATCATGAAAATACTGAAAATATCGTATCACAGTATTCATACAGAACTATTTCTAAAACTTATTCAGACAGTCAAAGTAAACTAGAAAATGATCACATTTATAAGTGGGTAACCGGTGAAAAAATAAATAATGCGATTCTTCAAAATGAATTATTGCTAAATAATATTCAGAAGACCAAAATTTGTGGATCTAGTCCTGTTGAATTATTTGAGCTATTCTTTTCAGATAATATGAAAAGTTACATTTCAGAAGCTACGAATGAAAATGGCGAATGAAATCTTTCAAGAATGGAACTAGAAACTTTTTTGGGAATAATTATTCTATCTTCTTTCAATAGTAGGAAATCCCAACGAGATTACTGGTCATCTGATGTACTATTATCTTGTGATATAGTTCAACAAGCCATGTCACGATCCACTTTTGAAGAAATCAAATCTCATCTAAAATACTCTAAAGCTAAAGATAATAATTCTGGTGACAAAGCATGGAGAGTCCGAGTTCTGTTGAATGAGTTTAGAAAAAATATTCAAGAATTTGGATATATAAGTACAGCACTTTCCATAGATGAAATGATGGCCAAATCATATGCCAGAACTTCCCTAAAACAATTTATTCGCGGTAAGCCTATTCGATTTGGTTTGAAGTTTTGGGGGCTTTGTACATCAGATGGATTTTTATTAGATTTAGATTTGTACTGCGGCAAATCTTCAAGTGTGAATATTCTAAATAAATGTGCTCTTGGTTCAAGAGTAGTAATGAATTTATTGGATCCATTTTTCAAGAAAACGTCAGGTTTAGAAATTCCTCAATATCATCTATATTTCGATAATTATTTTACTTCTTTCGATCTTATATTACATTTACAAAAACTAGGCCTAAGATCCACAGGTACAATAAGAGAAAATCGTGTACCTAAAGAAGTAAGACAAATAATTGATAAGAACGCTCCGAGAGGTACTTGTATAGCACAGCATGACCAAAACAGTGGAATAAATTATATCTCTATCAAGGACTCTAAGCAAGTATCAATAGCTTCAACTGCCGCTGGTGTAACTCCCCAATCACCATCTAAAAGATATAACGCAGAGGAGAGAGCAAAAACTGTCATATTTTTTCCATATGCTTTTCATGCTTACAACAAGTTTATGGGGGGTGTTGATTTGCACGACAATCATTGCAACAATCTTCTGCCGTGTATACGGTCTAAAAAGTGGACGTGGGTAGTATTTATACGACTCGTACAATCTGCGATTGTAAACGCACTAGTGTTGTACAATTCATGTAATGAAGGAGAAAAAAAGGGATCAAAAGATTTTGCAATGAGTATCGCCAGACGATATCTTGAAAACGGTAAAAGATATAGAAGAAAATCGCACGAGGTTTCTTATGTCACTCCTAAGAAAAACTGCTCATCGGAAAAATGTCCGATTAGAACCTCTAAATATTGTAATACATGTACTTTGTATTATTGTAAAACTTGTTTTGATAACAATCATTAAAAATTACTTAAAAATATTTTTACAAAAGCCCAAATTAGAAAGATAACAAAAATACATAGTTTGAGATTCATAGGAAAAAATAGAATTTTCAAAAAGCTAGAAAAAAATGAAAAAACAGTTGGCAAACTAGATTTTATCAAAAATTTTATAAGAACAAAAGTGTCTTAGAATTAGTCAAGGAACGCTCACAAATTTTTTGTAGAATTTTTAGAGACAATCTAGATTTTTTTGAAAATTCGGAGAATTAAATTTTTCCAAAACGTGTCAAAAACATTTAAAAAAATTTGGGGGAGTATTTCTAGACTAATTATAAGACATTTTTGTTCTCTTGAATTTTTTGATTAAGTCCATAGTTTTCGAGAAAAAAAATAAGCAATGTTTTTTATAAAATTTTCACGTTATTGCCGCCATTTTGTAAAAAAAAGCGATTTCACTTCGATAAAAAGAATTTCCTCTTAAACCTGAAGCATTTTGTCCACCTTTGTCCATAATTAGAGCACAAATGATTGGCGATAACATTATGAAAAAAAATCGAGAAAAATTTTTTTTTTTAAATTTTCGCATTTTATGAGTTTGAATCGGCCATATCTTTTTTCCTAGGAGTCTAATCATAATTTTGACCACGGATTCTGAAAGAGCATAAAATTTTACGCCAGAATAAGTGGAAACTGAATTCTTTCAAAGACGATAACATGCCAAATAATCGCGTCGAAAAGTTGACAGAAAATCGAGGCGTTTGGTCGTTAATGGGTTAAAGTGATGAAAGACAGCTCATTTGAAAGATATACATTTCCACTACCTTATTCAATCATGACTTTATTGAAATATAACTTTTTAGTTTGTTAAAAATGGCTCTGAATGTGATGTCACTATTTTGATAAATAAATGGAATAACTCGTTGAGTTAATTAATTTTTGAAATTTCGTTTAAACATTTGAGATTAGCTCATCGAGCTACCCCAAATCAAAATAAGAATCATCAAAATCGGATGCATAGAAGCCGAGATATCAAATGTTCATATCGCGGGAAGCGGCTGAAGCATATTTTGGCCAAGCGCGGGCCGAGGCGCGCGTCTACAAGCGGCCCCCCTCCCAGCCCCCCGCCGGCCACCGTGATGCAACGGGCACCAAGTCTATGTCTTTGTTGCATTATTATTCGAATGGCTTCCGTGTTATGAGGATGGAAATATTATCCAATGAAACTTTATGTAAACTTGGATGAAGAGCCCAATTTCCATGGTTTAATATTAATAAACTAAGAAGCGGGGATTTTTTGAAAAAAAAAAATTATCTCTGCCCCAAATCAACGTACGGAGCTGTGGTACCACGCAATTTGACGGCCAGACTTTTAGCTTTCATTTGGTGCATTTCACAATATGTTGCGATCAAAACTCGACGAGTTATTCCATTTGTTTATAACCCAAATAGTGATATCACATTTAGAGCCATTTTTAACAAACTAAAAAGTTATATTTCAATAAAGTCATGATTGAATAAGGTAGTAGAAATGTATACCTTTCAAATGAGCCATCTTTCATCACTTTAAAATAGTAAAAAAGTATCCATTTTTATTGTTGAAAAAATCCTAAATATATAAAACAAATATAATTATCTCAAAAAACTATTGAATATTTCGGGTTGAAATTTTTACTGTATTTCAAGCATACTAAACGCTAAACTTTTACACAGTTATAATGCCGACATCATCTTTTTAATATAAAAAAATAATTATTGTAAAATCGTTGATTTTGGACGGTTTTTTACAATTTGCAAATAAACTAATTGATCAATTTTGATGCAACTTAGCTTAAAACATTCGTCTTGCCGGTGCCGACAACTTTTATCGTCAACTTTTTCCGATCCGACAGATACTTTGTTTGTTATAGCAGAAAAACCGTTTTTCACGACCTTTCCGGTGCTGCTATAAACAAATGGCTGCTAATCAGCTGTCCTCGTTAACTAGATATCATCTTTATGATTGCCTCTTAATGAATAGACGATCAAATTGCTCTTCGTCTTTCTGTAGAGAAATGGGTACTTTTGGAGCTAATTGCACTGGAGTAAATAGTACATAATCTTAGATACCTTGGAAATGAAGTATTTGGAAAATTATCTCTCAAAAGTCAATAATTTTTAACATTGAGAAAGCTTCGAAAAAACTATACTGATAATTAATTGAGTATATATTTCAATTTTAGTTGGTAATATTTTCAAGACCTGGATTGAGTTAATGGCAAATCAATGGTCAAAAATAGATATCTGGCCTAGTAAGCAGCTTGTTAAATATTACATGCCTGAAAATTTCAAATCAGATTCTTCAGACACTCGTATCATAATTAATGGAACAAAAATTCATGTACATTAAGATCCCATTGATTCTGTGCTAATGTATTAGCATACGAAACGCCAAGCGTCCAAAAACATGGGACAGAATCAATGGGATATTAGGGTAGAACGAAGCAAAGATTCAAGAGCTCAACAATAATCTATGATCAGTTATTATAAGAATGACACAAAGTTAAAAGCAGTAGTAGAAAACACACCAGGAGGTTTATTTTCGTATTGCGCACAATTATATAGAGGTTTAACAAGTAATAGACAACTTGTTGTACGAAGTGGGCTCCAAGATAAATGTGGAGCTGGGGATATGATAATGGCTAACCGAAGGTTTACTATTCAATTTGGTTTTGCTCCCTTTGATGTGACATAGCTATTCCCCATTTTACAAGAGGAAAATGATATATATCTCTTCATGAGTTATAGAAGGATCGTAAAATCTCAAAGTACCAAGTTCATGTAAAGAGAATCATTGGATTACTGAAAACTTGCAAAATTATGTTTACGAAGTTGAATAAATATTATGTTCCCTTGGCATCTGAAAAAAATCAAATGTGTGATGAATAATTTCAGAGAATGTATCATGAAGAGAGAATAAAAATTATTGTGTAGTGTATCAAATAACTTTATCATTTATCTATAGTCTGTAGACTAATTAAATTCAAACAGAATGTATCGTTAAAATTTCAATGAATATCTTTACTCTCAATACAAATCAAATTTTATACGCACAACTTCAATTTTAAGAAATAGTAAAATTCTCAAGTTTCTGGCTTCATATAAAAGATTATTTATTCTTAAATTAACTCATTGGATGCAGCACACTTGTTCAAATAATATTAAGGAGCCTCTTCTGCTTACACTTTGTTAAATAAACCAGCTACATTCAGACGCGCTGTGCGCGATCTACATTCGTGCGTTTCAAAATTATTTTCGAATCATTCACATACGATAATCTTTACCATTTACTTATCAATTTATTCACAATATTCGCATTTTTAAACCCTACATTCATATTTCATTCAACTTTTATTTTATTTTCGAAGCATCTGGCAAGAAGGATTTAGTCGTTGCAACCTCAAAACTTATCGTTCTTATGTTTCGTGCTTGCCTGCTTTCACTATTTACATCTATATTTTACGCGACTCATCACGTGGTTAGATCTACACAAATCAAATCACGAGTTAACTGGCTTCACTTTGTCCCTGATCACTTTTTATGTACGGATAAGCTGAATTTCAATGTTTCAGAAATCAATCATGTGCTAGTAACCAAATTATTTGTATGATTAGGTAAATTTCTTTATAAAAGTGACTCTGAATATCACAGACATTTCTTAGTTTCTAGCATACACTTAAGATTCAGCTACAGCAATTTGAATACCATCCAAGTGTAATTGAAGTGTAATAAAAACCATATGTATGGTGTAAAGAAGCTGGAATACTAGAACTGGACTATACAGAAGCTTTTCTACTCTAGAAGTATTCAAATTGCTAAAGCTGGATAATAAGTAAACGCTAGAAACTAGAATGTTTCTCTGATATTCTGAGTCACTTTTATAAAGAGATATAACTGATCTATCCATATAAACCATTTGGTTGCTAGCGTATGCTAAGGTTTCAGTTCTGGCCATTGCAGATACTTGCCATAGTGTCTTAATCAGTACATATGTATTAATCATATTTCAAGATCTCAATATTTAAGAGATTTCTTATGAAGTACTAACACAATAATTTCTGAAACTTCAGACCTAACAATTCTTCTTATTCACTATAAATACTGAATCATAGTATTTATATAAATATTTACCAAAAATGTCTGGTTTTAAATAGTCGTCATAGAAATCTATTGTTTTTTTTAAACATTTCTGATATAAATAGATTATTTTTTGATGCACAATTATGCGAAACAGGCATTTCAGTGAGTAGACTAAGAAATCATAGAGCAATATACTATTAGTTCACCTTCTACTTGGTAATAGTATGGGTAATCTTTCTTCAATGAGAATCCATTATTACTTTAATTTTTATACAAAAAATCTACTGTCTCTCCATTCACTAATGAACACTCTATTTCTATCACAGTTTCTCCATCTAAGAGTCCATCGTGACTTGCTCCTATAAAATGATAATCTTCAATTAGTAATAAGCTAGACTCAATCACGGAAATTTACAATACATACATATCAATTGAAATATCTATATGAATAGTTGAATCAATTTCTTCAAAATTAGAACTATGAAACATGAAAGCCTTTCCCAAGATCTTTAGACCTAAATTTGCACCATACAACTATATTATATATTTTTTCAACCTATAAAAATTAAAAATTGAAGTACAATTTTTAGAATGAATTTTGCGCCCATTCACTATTTTGCGCTACCTCCACCCGTTTGGGCTCGAGTTGCGCGCGATGCGGCGCATTTTCTTATATTCGCTACTCAATTACTCGAATACAACTAGAAAGGCTTATTTTTAAGGGCTATATAAAGTGGAAAATTGTCAGCTTTCGATCTAGACTTTTAAGAAAAAATATATATATCTTCGTGAGATATGGTCTGTCTTATGTTTTTTTCTGGGATAACATAAACATTTTCGAAAACGCGAGGTTTCGCGAGGACTCTGAAGAGTTGACGTAAAACGCCCTTTATATAGACCCAAATTTGTATCATATCAATATTCAATTTTTTTTTGAACAATTCCCCCAATACTCATAAAGACACGAGTTTCCTTTTACCATTTTGAATGCCCACGCATCGATTTTTCTATCTTACACTCTTCTTCTTCTTCTATCTCTCACTTCTTTCGTATCCATCATATCTGTTTTCACGAGAAGAGTTCCTTTCATAGGCTTCACAGAGCTAGAAAAATCGGGGAGGATGAATTGAGATATCATGTAGATGGATACTGTAACAAATTTAACATTGTCTCGAAACTGAAATGATAATTGATTTATATTAACTATATACCCAGAAACCAATTAACAACATTGGAAAAGACAATGAGTGGCTTGCATTTTTGAGTACAAAAAACTTACTCAAATAAGTCCCAAAATTAATTACAGAATTTGAATAGAATTTTATGATCTTTCCGAGTAGTACAATAAAATCAAAATAAACAAAAAATCTATCACCAGAATTGGATAGCATAGCAAGTTGATCGGAATTGCAGATTTTGAAAAGATAACCCAAATAAACTTTAAAACCAATCACTAAAATTGGACATAACAATAAATGGAATGCATTTTCGAGTATCAGAGAAACAATCAAAATAAAACCTGTAACCAATTATGACTACTAAAAAGAATGAGTGGATCTTGGCAAGTATTAAAAAATAACTCAAATAAACCCAATATCAAATCACGAAAATTTGACAAAACAACGCATTCCCTTAACCCATTAATGCCCAGGATGACCAAAATATTTTGTCATTTTCAGTTCATGAAATTTTGATGAAAACGCTCTTGAATGATTATATCAATACCATTTTCCCACGTAGAAACAATTATAAGGTCCTTATCAACATTTTATAAGATTCTTATAAGGTTTTGATTAGGAAATGGACCCATAAAAACTTTATAAGATTCTTAGAAACAGTTCTATTTTTTCCGCACGCAGTGCGGAATATGAGCGGAATTCGTTTTCAGATAATTTCAGGTATGATGTACGGAAAAAGGAGTATATTTCAGATCCATGTTTACATTTATACTACATCAATGCAAGCCAATGCATTTTCTTCGTTTTCAATAATAATCTCCTCACGTTCCGCAAATACTAATTGTTCCAATCTTGCACGACGTCGCAGCGTAGATTTTGGGACACGTCTTGTCTATTTGAGATTAGAATTAATCACTCAATAGATAGATAATTAAATTACATTAATGAGACTTACTTCTTGGTTACTTCTTCTGTATCGGAGCATATTTTTGAATCTAATAATGGTACATATTTGTAACTTTAATTACTATCTTTCGCTCCTTCAATATCAAATTTTGCAAATTCATATTATCAATTCGATAAATATTATAATCAGCTGACTTCTGTTTATTTGGATCAGAGCCAGATTCGATTTTTCAATTTTCAACTGCTTTGTTCGGCAATACATTCACAGTAACCTCGCGTGCAAAGTTGGAAAATGTCACATTCTAACCAATATTTAATTGAGTGCGTAAATCCTCTGTCATATTGTGTGATTTACGAACGTTCAATTTTAAACGATTGTAATAGTAATAGTGATACAGAAAAAGTGCTACTGAAGGAAGGAAATAAAGTCCGATTTTTGTGGCCCGATGATTACTCACAGCGAGCGAAAAAGTATCTTGGGAAAATCATCAAAATTTCAAGTAAGAAGTTCTATTCTAATGTTAATTACGAACACAATCTAACATATTAGATATCTATCATATATATTGATAAATATCTATGTTGTTCGATACATATTGTTCAATGTATATCATCGAAAAATGCATGTTTTATTTTATTTCGGTGATGTATAGTGATACACTTGTAATGATCTGGTTCATTGATTTATTTCATTTTCAGATCATTGAGATGACAACTGGTTCAGGAATCTTAGTTAATTCTTTCGAATTGGAAAATGCTAAGATAAACAACG
This sequence comes from Aphelinus atriplicis, assembly GCA_020882685.1. NCBI lineage: Eukaryota > Metazoa > Arthropoda > Insecta > Hymenoptera > Aphelinidae > Aphelinus > Aphelinus atriplicis. Next base: position 32,004,978 of record CM037073.1, read on the forward strand.
ATCGACAAACTACCCTAGCTCGAGCTCTAATGGACTGCGTATTTAAGCAGGACGCGTTGCGAAAATGCTCAATTAAAGGGAAAAAGCTAACGGGAAGGGTTCAACGAATAATCAACGACCCGGCCTGCATCAGCAAGGAGTATCTGCAATTTTAGGTATGAATAACTCTTCAAATGTTCTATTTATCCAGTACGTTTCAATAAAACTGATAGAAACCCCAAATTTTCTCTTTCAATTATTTCTTGTTCTAGCTTACGCTCGTATTGAGCTAAAATAATAGAACCGCTGAACCTTAAGATAGAATAATTGAATCGTAGAATAATAGAATCCTTAAATAAAAATTAACCTTTGTTTGAAAATAAATCTTTACTTCGTTCCAAATTTATGTAATATAAATTAAAAAAAATAAAATAATTAATATAAATTAATATATTATTTATAATATATTATTATACATTCTAAATGTCTTTAGAAATCGCTCTTTGCAAATCCGTTAATAAATATGTTACATACATTATTATGGCTTCAAGTACTTTTTGAGTCTTATGCCAAACTCGTCAATTCATTAATTGTTTTGGATACTGATTGTACCATTTATTACGTGTTCTTTTTTTGTAATAAAATTCTTAGCCTGATGAGGCCAGTAAACCATACTGACAAAACGTTGCTTCAACAAAATATGTGGTGGAATTTGTGATTTATCCTTTCCCGCTTAACTCCGGATTGGCTCTCAAAGATGGACCATTAAACAATTTTTGAATTATGGAGGGTATACACTGCAATATTAACCCAAATACACCCTAGAACCAATCACCAAAGCTGGATAGAACGATAAGTAGATTGCATTCTCGAGTATCAAAGAAATAACTCAGATAAAGCCCAGAACCAATTACTAAATTTAAATGAGCTAATAAGTGGGTCATTTCAAGTATTGAAAAATAACCCCAAAAAACAAAAAGCTCATTACTGAAATTGGATAGCACGATGAGTTGACTGCAACTCCTGATTTTAAAGAAATAATCTAAATAAAGAAAATTAAATAGAGTTATTATTTTCAAGTAGGTGGAGAGAGGGGCAGGTACGCAAAATTTTTACAAAATACAAAAATTCCTCTTTCCTCTAAAAGCAACGCTGGACATCCGTACTCAGGTCAAGTATATGTATCATGTTAATGTGCACAAATCGCAGTGAGCGTCATCTTTGTGGGTCGCGTAAATCAGCAGATATTCATAGTTTACCAACTTACCTCTAAATGATAATCTGCCCCTTGCTCCCCTTGTAAAAAAACCCAAATAAAGCTGCCTGATTGCTTTTCTTTTTCATATGCGTGCGTGCGAGCGTGCGTGCGTGTGTGTGTGTGTGTGTGTGTGTGTGTGTGTGTGTGTGTGTGTGTGTGTGTGTGTGTGTGTGTGTGTGTGTGTGTGTGTGTGTGTGTGTGTGTGTGTGTGTGTGTGTGTGTGTGTGTGTGTGTGTGTCATTAATCATGCCATTAACCCATTAAGTCCCAAATTGGAAGGTTTATTGAAAAATAGTCATTCCTACTATTTTCGGGTATGCTCTACACGGAATAATGGTTAAAAAGACTAAAAAAATTGATATTCTTCATCCCCTGGCCGAAAGTACGTGTTCCGCGGACTGATTTCGCACAGGGAAGAGTGATTTTTGCGGCCGCTGGGCTGACGAACGCCTCTGATTGGCTGCAAGACTTTTGTGGCTCGATGCAAAATTTTCGTTGCTATAGCTGCGAAAGTAAATATTTGCTATCCTGCGATACCGGTAACCTCGAAATATTGAAACGTCGTGCGTATATAACCACGGTAGTTCCGCGCGTTGATAAAGCGCTTGACTCTCGTCTATAGACCTCTCGTCACGTCTAGAGGGTTAGGAGTTCGAATACTGGCGTTCGAAGGCACCTCCGATTTTTTCAAAGTGCATTAGAATTTCTAAAAATAAAGGAAATGTTGTGATGCATGCAAATAAGGGTCACATGAGGTGGATGCATTAAAAAATATAGGAATTTTCGGCAGGTGCCACCGCAGGCGAAGAGGAAGTCTTCGATGAGTAAATTTTTGCACAGAAGCAAAAGAGATTGTGCAAGTCTAAACGTTACCGAACAAGTCTTCAAATCCGTCTTTTTAGCTTTTACATGTGTTGTTGATGCCCGCCCCGACCAGTAAAACCTCGGCTTCGCCTCGGTCTTACAAAAATCGGGCGGGCATCAACAACACATGGAGCGATACAGTGCATTCACATACGACGAACAGCCAGCTGACATGAGTATACTGTATACTCGTCTCGCGCTGCGCGGATTGACCGGCAGGGTGGGTTGCTGATACTGTCCACAAAAAGAATTATATACATGTATATAGCCAGCTTAGCTATTTCGACTATTAGCAATTGCTGGACGTACTTTCGGCCGGGGATGGAAAAAAATAGTATACGGCACTTGGCCAGAGAGTTGGATTTGCTGGCGTGCGATATGACGGCCTCGGCCGTCCTAACCCCGCACTCCAGGGAATCCAACTTTTTGGCTATGTATCGTAATCTACTATTTCAATAAATAATTGACAAATTAAAATAAAATATTCGATTTTATGGAGCACTTTTTTTCAATCCAAAATCAGAGGGAGAAGGAATTTTAATTTTAGTGTCGCAAATATGCACAAAAGTATATTAGAAATAATCAATGATTAAAAGAGTTTTATTCAATTATATTTGGAATGGATTTTGATTAAAAATGTTATTATCAATTATTCTGAAGATAATTGAAAAAAAACTAATTAATCATTAATCATTCTACGGATACTTGATGGTTAAATTTTTCATTTCTAATCCTATGTTCAACCTAATTAAAATTTCAATCAATTAATCCCAACCCTGCTTAGGACAAGCCTCCGAGAAACCAGGAAACAGTTTCTTCGGCAAGGGTAAGGTCGATGTTTTTCATTATGATTTTTTTAAAATTCGAATTGAGGGTTAAATGGCGTCAATTTGAATTTTTTTTCACCAAAAAATCGATCGAAAATCGGCCATAAAATCGGTGAAAATCAAAATATCAAAAAACTCGTACGACGTTCACTGGAAAATCATGTTTCCAAGCTACAGTTAGAATTTAATGTGGATCGGTTGTAAATTGACGGCGCTATGATTACGCTAATGTCAAAAAAGACGGTTTCGAGATAAACGCATTCAAAGTTTTGAGTACTATGCTACTACTATACGACTTTGTTCAGAGAATCGATTTTTTGCGGCACTTAGAACTTCTTCCCCCCCACTTAATCGACTTGCTATATCATTCTTAGATAGTTTATGGAGTGTTTGTGCCAATAAAAAAAAATTGGAAAAAAGTCACAAAGGTATAATACCCCTTAAAGAAACTAGTCTCACCGTCTTGTAACGAATACTTTATATATTTAGATAGTACATAGCCGGGGAGGAGTGTTAAATCTTAAACTGACATATAATATTCTTCATCAACTAATTATTTCTAGTTCACACGGTTTCACAACTCCTTGATTGTTTGATATATTCCGAATATATTTTTGTATTATAATTGCAAGTTCACTTAATCCTACAATTCAGATAGTCTCTATATATTCTTCTATTATTAATACTCCCATTGTCTTTCAGAGACAAATATTCATAATTCAAACTATGGATCATATGTCTGAGTAAATTATAAATATGTCTATAATATTTCTACAATAATTTTATTTTCACATCCAGTAAAATGCAGAACTAAAGTTTCATCATATAGATAATTCATGTGTACGAGCAATGGTCTCTCACTCGCTATCGCTCGCTCGAGTCTTTCGAGTGGATTTTAATTAAAGAATCTACAAAACATTCTATAATCTTCAATATTCAATTCAGTTTTGATAAGTTATACTTTTAAATTATTGTAAATAGATATCAATCGACATCATGATGCATATAAATTATAGCCCTCGATTTTCTCTTTCGATCCATCACACCACATATTCTTCAAATCGTCATTTTCTGAGTTGTTTATCAGATAGAAAATTGGAAAAAATAGTTTTCGGCAACGCGGCAAGTTTTCTATGACGTATACATATTACGCCCCGCGTCTATTTTTCTGGATTTTTCACCTCAGATTATGAAAATGCTCATTTTACTCTACATATCTGCAAGATCAGATTTTGAATAGATAACCCATTTATATTATTTTTTTAACGTTATCCTGGAATCAAACGTCGAATAATTGTTTTTATGGTCAATACGCCCCCACAGTATCAATTTTCCCAACACATAGCCAGTCCAAATTGTAGCTCTTGACCTCCTCTTCCGACCCACTATACCGAATTTTCTTCAAGACATTATTTCCCAAGTTGTTTATTACTTCAAATTCTTTCGTATGACGAAAATTCGACGCGGCGCATTTTCTCATGTTCGCTACCCAATTACTCGAATACAAAAAGAAGTATGTTTTCAAAAGGTCTATATCAACGTAAAAAAACCTCAGCTTTCGATCTAGACTACTTAAAAAAATTTTAAAGAATAGGTTTTTGAGATATGGCCTGTTTTATGTTTTTTTTTCTGTGAAAATGTAAAAAATTTGGAAAACTAAATTCACCATCGGAAAGCTGAGAAAAAACTACATTAATAGCATGTCCAACATTATTCAGATATGGGTCATATAGAGTCGGAAACAAGCGTCGAAAACGTGAGGTTTTAGTGTCCGCGCGCCGACTCCGGAGAGTTGACGAAGAACGCCCCATATGCAAAGATCATATGCCTGGGTTGGTTGTGGAACAAGTTATCAATGGTTTTTCATCCTCCCAGTGAGGGATAAGTCATAACTTGAAGGATAATCAGATTCAAAAGTTTAAGACGTGCTTATAAAAACGAGCTCAAATGTGATGTTACGCTGCTTAGAATCCTCCATACAACTATGGATACGGTTATTCATATCTCATACGAAAATATCGGTTGCAGCTCAGCTCTTCAAATACGTTTTACTGATTTACCTAACTTTTGGGAATGACTGTGTAGCCAGAACATCCTTAAGCACTCGAAAATGGAGAAATAAAAGTATGGAACATTCATGTGCCACCCATAAAAAGACCATAAAAACATCAATTATGTTGAAAAGTAAGAACGTGAATAGTTTAAAATTACTCGTTTTTCTCGTAGCACACTCGGAAACAATGTTCAAATCAAACAAAAAGCCTTGTGAGGCCTTATTCAAGTTCTGATCCAGATGACTAGTGAATGCTGAAGTTATATTTTGTCTATATGGGGCGTTTCACGTCAATTCTTTTTCGGCTGGTGCGAGAATACTAAATCTTCCCATTTTCGTTACTCGTTTTGGACTGTATAAAATGAATATCGAAATAATGTGGAACATGTTATCGATGGCAAAGATAGTTTTGAAAATTTTTATTTTTTATGAAAAATACCTTAAACGGATTGTATCTTCAAAAACTGTTTCTGTCTTATTTTTTTCTATTAGTTGCATATATTTGCTGATATATATGTGTGAAGAGTACATATACATATTGTTCGATAGATGAAAATAGATTATTTTCGGGCCAAAAAATATTATTTTAGCTTTTTACGCATAACATTTCTAGCAGTATGTGAAATTCGTGCACACACTTGGAATACTCATTCTCGGGGTATTTTCTACCACATATGAAATTTTCAAGAACGTGCTTACAAATTTATTTTTATTTTTTTTTTCAAGCAAAATCGCCCTAGTTGGTAGAATTGCCCATATTTTGTCGGCCTTATGGACGAATTCGTTCTCAAATCAGTAAGATTAAAAAAATTGTAAAGTTAATTTTGGGATTGAAATATTATGATTCTTAACCCGTTTCGGCCCAGAATGCCACTCGAAGCATGACGCTCTTCGGTACCTCAGAACTTTTCCTATTTGCGACAGAAAAATTTTTCAAGGACACATTTCGAAAGGTAAAGACTTGCCTTTTCCGATGGTGTTAATGAAATTTCTCTAAAACATTATTGAATAGGCAGAAATGCAGTATTTTTACAGAAAAACACGATTTTATCGACACAAATAAAGTAAGTAAAAGTATTCAAATATGCAGTGAAAAACGGCATGCGATTTCCTTCTTTTAAGCAAAATTTAACATATACCTCTCCATTTTAATTTAAAGATAATTCGTAATCTTCTCTGATATAGTACAAGACAGAACAATTGGAGCATAATAATTACCAAGGATAGTCAGAGTAGCGTTGGTAGTGATGATGCCTGCGAGGTTCTGAGCTGTACAAGAGTAGACGCCACTGTCGGCGGCCTTGACGTCAATAATGAAGAGGACGTCATCTGTTGGCATCTTATGCATTCTTCTCTCTCTAGCTGCAGGGAAATCATTGCCACCATCTTTTTGCCAGGCGATCTGGGGTGTGGGCATGCCTTCAGCGGAGCACTCGAGCCTTGCGGTGCTGCCCGCCGTTACTCTTATGTCACGCGGTATTTTGCTAAAGGACGGGTACACAAGCACGCTGATCTTGGCCTTTTGTGAGTACGTGGTTCCATAGTTGTTTGAAACCATGCACTGATACTTACCCGCATGAGCATTGCTCACCTTTACTAGCTGCAACTGAGATGAAGCGAGAGTTATTCCATCGGCATTGCTTCGTTCCATGTCATTCTGCAGCGAGAGGTCGCGCAGCTCCACGTTGTCGTGCTTCCATGTGAAGCTAAGCGGTGCATCCGCGGTACTTGTAGCGCGACAACATAGAGTTATGTTATCCCCTTTGATGCTCAATTGACTCTGGGGTTCCTCTACGATCCGTGGCTTCGGAAATTCATCTACAAAATATCATATCACGTTAGAATGTATAATTATGTTTATTACTTTACATAGGCTTGTAGTGTACAACTAAAAACTATTCTAGAAGTCGAAAGAGTGATAAAATTGTAATGACTGCGTGAATTAGTATAATATGCAACTAGTGCGTGAAATTTTGAACACGCGTGTGTACGTGTTCACGAGTGGCCGGCGAAACCGGTGACGAGTGCGTGAAATCGCATTTCAAATGCTCTTTCAACGAGCACTCGTAACATAAAATATCGTATCCAATAAAACTTTTTTATCACGGGTGCACTAAAAATGACATATTGCGTCGCACTTTCGGGGATGCAAAATGAGCGATTGTGTACTTCGTTGCCATAGTGTAATTTTGTTACGCTCTCGCGTCATTTTATGACGCTCTAGCGTTACAAAATGACACTATCACAACAGAGTGCACAATCACCCATTTTGCATCCACGAAACTACCACGCGATACATCATTTTTCATGCCCGTGATGAAAAATAGTATGAGCAACTCGCACGGTATAGTTGCCAATAGCATACTTGGGCGACATATCGCATTCGCTGCGCTCGTGCACCAACGCACCCGCGTGTGCAATTCAAAACTTTCCGCGCTTGTTACACAATGTACTAATCTCTAATCATGTCATACATTTTACTTCATGATCCTTTGCCTCAAAGTTTGCGATAAATTCCCCGCAGTGAGAACCAGAAATAGCTAATATGTACTTGCTGTGCGCATGCGCGAATTGTTTTTTTACATTAATAATTTAACTTTAATACAGACTACATGACAGGAACTACTGAGATCTTGACATGTGTAATGTGATTTCTGTTCTGTTCTCTTAATTAACAGTTGAAATTCTTATTTACTGTGATTTTTGAGGACCAAACCGTAATATAAAGTTCAATAAATGAAAAAATCCATATAAATTCATACTTTGCAACGTTTCGCCAGCATGTTTCACTGGCCTCATCAGGCTGTTTATTATCACAAAAAAATAAACAAAATAATAAATATTACAAACACTATTTGCATACATTCGATGAAGAGCAACAATTTTTCTCGTCAGTAAAAATCAGGAATCATTACATTATCAAAATTTAGGAATGCAAGAAATTGACTTTCACTGCTACCGTCAAATGGGGCGGGCCGCGTCGGGCCGGGCCGCGCCGTGCCGCGCCGCGCTGACTCCATCACGGCGCGGCCCGGCCCAACGCGGCGCATTTTCTCATGTTTGCTACTCAATTACTCGAATACAAAAAAAAAGTATGTTTCCAAAAGGTCTATATCAACGTAAAAAAACCTCAGCTTTCGATCTAGACTACTTAAAAGAATTAAAAAAAATAGGTTTTTGAGATATGGCCTGTTTTATGTTTTTTTTCTGTGAAAATGTGAAAAATTTGGAAAACTAAATTCACCATCGGAAAGCTGAGAAAAAACTACATTGATAGCATATCCAACATTATTTAGATATGGGTCATATAGAGTCGAAAACAAGCGTCGAAAACGTCAGGTTTTAGCGTCCGCGCGCCGGCTCTGGAGAGTTGACGTGAAACGCTCCATATATAATTGTTTCTCACTTATGAAATTTCGTACTTCGAAACTTTTCGTATAGGTACGCGAAGAGAGCGCGCTAGCTAAGGAATGCAATGGGAAACAGACTTTTGACTGACTGGATATGTTTTAACGATTTTACAAATGCATATATTCTATATGTAATTGTTATTATACTGATAAAAGGATTCTATCTCAGTCATTTTAACTACGATGTATGAAGTTGTATAAGCAATAGACTATTTCTATGCAGAATGTAATTGAGTTGATAAAATTAGTGAGGATTGAGAATATCGAGGGAAGGAGTGAATTGTTAGTTTGTAGTAATATGATTATACCAATTTTGGATCACACTGTAAAGTTGAGATCAGATATGATTTGCCTACTCGCTTCGCTCGCCAACCTCTCCCACCCCCCTACTTATGATTCAATATTTAGATGTACACGGAAAATTCACATGAAAGAATAAAATCAAGGTGATGTTTCCATTGCTCGCCTCGCTAGCTAACCCCTGTCCTCGCTGGTTACCAACGAATTTTATGAATGGCAATTGATAGAAGTTGAAAAGGTCATGATTTGGGGCTAGCCTAAGTACCGCTGCGTCTACTTTGACGTTCTATATCTCAGAGAAAATTATTCGAGCACTTATTGGAAAATGTCTTTCTCTACTTGAAAAATTTTCAGCTTCTGATTGAAATCATCGAAAAAAAAATAGTAAAAATATTTGTTTTATATCTTTCTGGGATAAAATAAATAGTCAAATCAATTATTTTCTGAAGTACATTTTAGAATCGTAAGCACGAGTTGAAAATAGCATGATTTGGCGCTCGCGCGTCGCGCTGGGACGATTGACGTAAAACGCCCGATATATTCTTTCTGCATGTGTTTCAGGATGAATTATGCTACAACATTCAGTGATTAGTCTAACAGTGCAGTGTAGTGAGTGAAAATACGCTTCAGATGGCATAATATCATTTGGGACGAGAGGTACATCTCCAACCCAGGTATTATAATTACTATTTTAGGTGTGTTAGACCCTGGGATCTATCTGAGGAATCAAATAAATTTTCTTCGGTCCAAAAATATCTTGGTGTACAAGTTGAAATTGATTTATACGTATCGAATACTTCAATGAGCAGTTGATAGGATTCAATTTTGAGGGTAGAGAATAATTTTCATAAAATATGGACAATTTAGAACGTTTATTCTTATGAATTTTTGGATTTTGAGACTAGTTTCAGAGTGAAGTAGGATATGAAGTTGATAAAAAATTGATATCTCTAGAATCAAGCAATTACCCTAACGTAGCCATTTCATAAGGCCACTTTCTAAAACAGTCATTATTTTTTGCTATTTTCTCGATATTTTTGGACACAAAATTGAGTTTTTTGCTCTAGCTATAACTCGGTAAATAATGTATCGATCGAAAAAAAAGAAGATATTTTTTTGCTATTTAATTTCTGAAAGATAGGCTAGTCAGATCTTCTGATACCTCAACCCTTCACACGAGTTGTACATCCCCTAAACACCAAAAACGTAGAAAAAGCGAAAAAACATGATTGATACACATAAATGATTTTTTGCTAGTTTATAGCTGTTGATTCTGACAAGAATCAATTTTGCAGCCTCGTCCAGCTCTTAGAAACTACGGATACGCTGGCGTAATATTACGCTAGCGTATCCACAAAACGTAACTTGGCGAATAATGCATCAATCGATAACAAACGAACGCGATAGTTCTTTGCTATATTCTTTTTGCTAAAAAATAGCTTGATACAAACTGGTTCTTGAATGACAAAGAATTATAAATTCTATCGGGCTTGGTGGACTATCTCCAAAGTGATACTGCGAGAAAAAAATTCACGCTCCCCAGGCTGGATTCAAACTAGCGTCCTCCTGATCTCCGGTCAGTTGCGCTACCATCTATGCCACCGGGAAGAAAACAGCTCGTCACATCCCTGGAACATGAATTCATTTCTCGCAATATCACCTATATGTGCACAATCGAATTCGATCACTGAATCCGCACGATCGCATTATTGCAGATTCCCTTTTTTACCTACATCCCCTCCACCCACTCTCCTCCCGCCGCCAACCCAACCTATTGGGCTACTACATCTTTTCAACCGAAGTAGTATTTTTAAAAAATAATTATTTTTTAACGTCCACAAGTTTCCAACGAAGAATTATAAATTCTATCGGGCTTGGTGGACTATCCCAAAGTAATATTGCAAGGAAAAAATTCACGCTCCCCAGGCTGGATTCAAACTAGCGTCCTCCTGATCTCCGGTCAGTTGCGCTACCATCTACGCCACCGGGAAGACCGCAGCTCGCAATATCACTTTGGGATAGTCCACCAAGCCCGATAGGATTTATAATTCTTCGTTTGAAACTTGTGGACGTTAAAAAAATAATTATTTGTTTAAAATACTACTTCAGGTGAAAAGATGTAGGTAGTCATTTTATGTATAGCACCTCAATGAAAACTATCGGGTATTGTGATACTGATCTTAAGGTAGATAACAGGTGAAATATGCGACCTCTTATTAAGAAGCTTTAGACGTAAACGAAGGAATAACACGTTATAAATATGAATATCACAAATAAATTTCCCAAATTTTGGAGAAAAATTTTACATATATAGTGGTTTTTTTTCATTTCCAGCATTTGGGTATTGAAAAAAAAAACATATCACATAAAATCATCCTAGGTGGTAGAATTACAATATATATGGGCTGTTTCACGTCAGTCGGAATCATTAGCAATAAATTAACAAAAAATTTTCCATGTGTATAATTTTTGACTTTTCGCTTTTTCTACGTTTTTGGTGTTAAGGGGTTGTACAACCCCTGTGAAGGGTTGAGGCATCAAGAGATCTGACTAGTCTATCTTTCAGCAATTAAATAGCAAAAAAATATTGTAATTTCTTTCGATCGATGCATTATTCGCTGAGTTATGGCATGTGGAAACGCTAGCATAATAGTGCGCTAGCGTAGCCGTAGTTTCTCGTAACTGGTCAGAGCACAAAATCAGTTTTGTGGCGAAAAATAGCAACAAAAATAGCAAAAAAATAGTGTGCGAAAAAAAATTATACATGTGATAAAATGCGTGCAAAAAATCGAGGAGCTAATAGTACGTGAGCAACAAACTCACGATCCAATAAACCCCAGCAACAAAATCGAAAAGCTCTTCTACGCGCTAGCATACGTGTAGTTTTTAGGAACTGGACGGAGCTACAAAATCTATTCAGATTTAAATCACAAGCAATAAATTATTAACAAATTGTCTATCATTACGATCTGAGTTTTCGGTTTTTCCTTTTTTCGTTGTTGGGTGTAGTTCAATATCTGTAAAGGGTTGAGGTATCGATGTATCTGACTAGCCTGTCTTCTAGAGCAAAAATAGCAAAAAAGATCGCGTTTGATTCTTGTTGATCAGCAGGTGGCTACGATAGGGTAATGTTACACCAACGAACCCGTAGGTTTTCAGAACTGGACCAAGCCAAAAATCGGGTTTATGGTAACAAGAATAGCAAAAAAATAGCAAAAAAATACTATGTATTATGAATCATGGCACTATGAAAGGGCTACGATGGCGTAATATACATATTCTTTTGTATAAGTTCAGCATTTGTATTCTTCATTCACTGATTTTTTTTTCTCAAATCAACATTGGATTCACTGGAATTTCCGTGAAAAAGTGCTTTCAGAGTAAACTATGCCATAACTTCATAATTTTTCAATATTTTTGAATAAAAAATGGATGAACATTGTTAAAATATACAATAAGATCTCTTAATCAAGAGTTTTGTGAATGCAGAATGTTTTGTTCCTTTCCAAAAAAAAGTGATCAGAGTGAGTTGTGCTGATGAGAAATCGTATATGCTGCTCTAATGTCGCGATCTGTTTGTACATTGATGTAAGATGTAATTTCATAGTCGATTGAGGTCTGAACCTAAAACTGGGTCTGTTTGATGTATTTTTACCTAATAATACCAAATCTTTGAGCAGACCAATAAAATGAGATAAAAATAATGTTGCAAAATTAAGAATATAACGTAGTTTCTCTGAAATATTAAATTTCGACACAAGAGCAAAAGACGAATCTACCCTCTCGAAATCTCACCCTTTTTTCGCTCGTGCGGCAAACCTCACACGAGCCTAGAATCATCTTTTGTCCAAGTATCAAATAGTATTTTTCATTACGAGTGTAGAAAACTAAGGTTTAATGATCAACTTTTCGATACAAGTGATGAAAAAAATGTTCCTGATTGATGAACGTGTTTCGGAAATTCGACCGATTTTCACGGGAAAAATTATTCAAACTTAAAAAAATAGCATTGGAGCAATTCTTAGTTCTAGATAACAATAGAATTTTGTAATAATTGTGCATGTGCCTTGGGTTCAAAATATTATCACTCAATACAATCCAGTAACTTCCTCATTTAGGAAGGAATTTACAGGATATTTTCTAACCATGAAAATTGTTTCCTCTTTCAGTCTCCTTTACAAAAGCTTACTTTTGAGATATCTTTTTTCATAATTATTCTGAATATTGAGTAATATTTATGAATATTATTAATGCTATATATAAATAATACATTAAAAATGTAAAATTAATAAGAATTGAAGCTGTAAGAGTCAAATGAATAATTACCACATGTGAAATTAGCGTGATGGAGTTGTGTCAGCGGCATTCCACGCAACCAGTGAGGATAACCACATTGAACCCTGGTTTCACTGTATCGATTAGAACGTAGCCAAACACTCAGCCACTGTAGCCCACAGTCACAGAATAAAGTACCTGATCCAAACGTGATAGAATATTGATTATTTTTATTTATCTTTAAACAGTCATAACATTGAATCACATGGAATGAAAACTTACTGGTATTCATTTTCAAAGTGACAAGTGTCGGAGCCATTGACAAAAATGCATTTTCTTGGATACTAGTTATGTTATTGCCAGTCAAGTCAAGTTCCGTGACTTGCGCCAGACCAATAAATGTATTTTTGTTAATAGATTTAATTTGGTTATGAGCAATCCCCAATTTTTGTAGTTGTACTAGAGGAATAAATATTCCCGTGGCATCTTCCACGATGTATGATATCTTATTTGAATTCAATTCCCTGGAGGTATTAAATCAAACATTACATCAATGGCTAGGTATGATTTTCTTGCGAATTTTCACAAACAATACAATCTAAATCTTCTAACAGTCTAAAATAATCTAAAAAGCACAGAGTTATTGTGGGACATTGAACTTTTAGTAAAATGTTACTTTAGAATAATGAGCTCATCGATAATTCTAATATTCGCATACACATTCAAAATATCGCAATATTGTAATGAATAAATATGAAAATATAAATATGTACTCACAATATTTGTAGGCTAGTTAGATCTTTGAATGCACCTTCAGCGATGTAAGATACAGCGTTGTTATCTAATTGCAGCTTTTTAAGTTTTCTCAAAAACGCAAAAGAGGAACGTTCAATGCGATTGAGATCATTGTGTGACAAGTCCCTAATATCATAATTTATCAATTATTGATTTGCAACTAAACATAATCATTAAAATCATATCATGAAATAGAGATGTGAAGTTATATTTTCGATATATTTTAGAGAGAAGGTAACTGCTCACAATTCAGTAATTTCTTTGCACATTTCCCACGCCTGAGGTTCAATTATGGTGATCTTGTTATGGGAAAGAGCGAAGAGTTGTAGGTGATCAAGACCGAAAAGTGCGCCCTTAGGTACATGCTTGAGCAGGTTGAAGTCTAGCTGTAGCTCTGTTAGGTTATTTAGTGGCCAGAATGCCCCGTCGTTTAGCGTTTCGATCTTGTTGCGCTTCAGTCGTAGTTTCTCCAGACTATTCAAGCCCTTGAACGTTAAGGCATCGATGCCTTTTAATTCGTTACGGTTGATCTCTCTGTACAAAACAATATTTCATTTAGTGATGAAAGTTAGATGAATTATAAAATTCATGCAAGCAAGAGGATTTAGCTAGTAAATATATTGTATATTATTGTATATATGAGGTCATTCTAGGTTCTTATTTCCATGTTTTTATTTTTATCAGTTGAAGGACTATCCCTAACTTGAAGAATACACTCACAAAAATAATTTCTTCATCCCCTGGCCGACAGTACGTGTTCCGCGGACTGATTTCCCACAGGGAAGAGCGATTTTTGCGGCCGCTGGGCTGACGAGCGCCTCTGATTGGCTGCAAGACTTTTGTGGCTTGATACAAAATTTTTGTTGCTATAGCTGCGGGAGTAAATACTTGCTATCCCGTGAAACCGGTGACCTCGAAATATCAAAACGTCGTGCGTATATATCCACGGTGGTTCCACGCGTGGATAAGGTGCTTGACTCACGTCTAGAGGGTTAGGAGTTCGAATTCTGGCGTTCGAAGGAAGCTCCGATCTTTTTGAAGTGCATTGTATTCTCTAAGAATAAAGAAAAAGTTGTGATGCATGCGAATAAGGGTCACATGCCGCGTTTGAGGTGGATGCATTGCAACTATGTGGACATAAATAATAAAAACTCCCTCCGCCGCGCGGTGAGCATTATATATTGTGCCAAATCGAACCTCTAGACGGAGCCAACGGCTAATAACGAAAAAGGCAGAAAGAAAATTGTGGCCATTAAAATCTTAAAAAATGTAGGAATTTTCGACAGGTGCCTTCGCAGGCAAATAGGAAGTCTTTAACGAGGGAATTTTCACGCAGAAGTAAAAAAGATCGTGCAAATCTAAACGTTACCGAACGATTCTTCAGATCCGTCTCTTTAGCTTTCACATGTGTTGTTGATGCAGATTGCGACACATGCATTCGAATACGGCGGACAGCCAGCTGACACGAGTATATATATAGCAGAAGCTATATACTCGTCTCATATCATTTTTTTTTGTGGACAGTGTCAGCAACTCGCCCTATACTACCGGGCAATTTACGCAGCGCGAGACGAGCGTGGTAAGCAGTGCTCAGCTTCTGCTATACTTGTGTCAGTTGATTGTATGCGAATGCACAGTATATAACATATGCAAAAGCTAACGAGAGACCGATCTCTAGACTTGTCTCGTAACGTTTCGATTCACCCGATCTTTTTTGCTTCTTCGTAAAAATTTCCTCGTCAAAGACTTCCTCTTCATCTGCGGAGCCATCTGCCGAAAATTAGTAGATTTTTTAAGTTTTTTATCACCAGAATATTCTTTCTTTCTTTTTCGTTATTGGCCGTTGGCTCCTTCTGGACCTCCGATTTTTCACAATTTGTATGTAATGCTCACCGCGCGGTGGAGTGATTTTTTAATATTTAGGTCCATATAGTTGCAATGCATCCCCCTCAAACGCAGCATTTGTCGCATTACGACGTGCATGCATCACAACTTGCAGTCCTTCAGTTTTATAAAATTCAATGCACTTGAAAAAAAATCAGATGTTCCTTCGAACGCCGGGATGCAGACCCTTAACCCTCTGGGCGAGAGTCAATACAAGCGCGGAGCCACCATGGCTGTATCCACGATGTTTCGATATTACGAAGTTACAGGTTTCGCAGGATAGCAAATATTTACTCTCACAGCCATAGCAACGAAAATTTTATATTGAGACTCGAAAGTCTTGCAACCAATCACAGGCGCTCGTCAGCCCACAGAAGATGTTTGTCTCTAATCAAGAATATATTTTTGTCTATTTTATTTTAATGAGAAATTGAAGACAACAATGATTATTTCTAATGGGCACATCCGATTTTAGAGAATGATAGTAGTAAGGCAAAGCGGGTCCTGGAACAGCTGAACTTATGGAACAGCTACGTTTTACTATCAAGGGAATCCTGGAACAGCTGTTCCAGGGGGGGGGGGTGGATGGCCTGGAACAGCTATCACCCCCCAAGTGGGGTGATAGCCCCATAGCATTTTGAGGTTGTTCTACTCGTAGTATTTCTACCCCAATGTGGGGTGATAGCCCCATGGTTCTGTAGCTCCATAGCTTTTTGAGGTTGAACTGGCTGATGTGGGGTAGAAACCCGCCGTATTTCTACGCGTATGGCGCGCGCGTGAATCCTCCGCCACCGCGGAGAATGTGTAGCCCGGAGTGGGATGCTGCTAGTTGTAGATTTAGTTGTTCCTAAGATCCGCTCACCGATGACGGTGTTCCGAGGGTGCGCTCCTAGTAGTTTTTCTGTGAGAAGCCGACCCTGGACCCAAACAATGTCCAGGTGGTCAGGGTCGCCGATGACGGTGTTCCAAGGGTGCGCTTATGGTAGTTTTGCTTGGAGAAGCCGACCCTGGATCCCAAACGATGTCTACCTGCATGTTGATTTCATAGGAAATTCTGCTCGCAGTGAAAATGTGCGATTTAAAAATTTCTGCGAGTTTTAGCTTGAGTGAGGAATTACTACTTATGAGCAATCCATGAGTTCGGAATACGTATGTTTTGAAGTTGCTATGATAATGTGCTTGAAGAGTCTGACATTGTGAAGAGCACAACTGGCTTTGTATGCTCCGTTGTGATGAGGACAAACAGTTGCAAGTTTGATCCCGTTCAGTGGTGGATAACCCATTTCTGCCAGATCGTGAACATTGAATCTGAAGCGCTCCAACCAGTTCTTTTGAATTGAGCCTGCCACATATATTTTCTTGGCATCGCACAAGTTTTCTCTGAAGATGGGTCCAATAGCGGTGTAAGGACGATCTCCTGACCTCCAGGGTATTCCGTGATAATGTTGTTCAAGCCAAGTATTCATTTTCTTGTATTTATCGATGAGCCGGTTCCAAGGAAATGGATTCTCAAATAAGAATACAAAAGGCTCGGCATTTCCGCTGAACGGAAGGATAGCTAGCTCCTTGAGAACGTAATCGTTGCCTGGCTGTTTGAAGCCCTGCATGTCAACACGTACTCCATCTCGAGAGCGAATGAGCTCTAGAATTGATGCAGGTGTGCTTTTATAATCCTCTAAACGACTTTCCTGACATCTCCACTCATTGGATTATACTCAACGATTCTGTCGTGTATGATCAAGCAATAAGCGGAGGTGTTTTCAGGGAAATTATTGTTAGCTTCGAATTCCAAACGAACATCCACTGGAGCATTCTTGAGAGATTCGTTTTGCTTCGAACAATCTAGCACAATCAATGGTATTTTCTTGATGAATTGTTCTCTATTCAAGATTGGTTCTGAATCTTTGCTATAAAATGAATTCTGGAAATTTGTGTACATATCGTAGAGGATGGCATATTGATTACGATCAATGTCTAAACTGAGATTACCATACGGATAATACTGAGAATTGAGGAATAGCTTCACATTTCGAATTTGACAATGAAAGAAATCGCTAGCATTGACATTCCTGAGGTTTTTTCGTTTGGTTTGAAAACCAAGAATGATGAAGCGTGGTTTTTCCCAATGATTCGAAGTTTTCACTGTCCAAACAATATTCCTGGCAGCAGGAAGAGCTGGATACTCGTGAAGCTCCCACGATCGGAAACTCATAGCAATAGGCTTACCTCTTTGCAACTGACCCAACAAGCGAATTTTATACTCGTTGGAAAGTATCACATATGGCATGAGCCATTCAATTTTTATTAACACAAATTTTCCATCTTCCCTCTTTATCTACAGCACCATCTTTGTAAGAGGATTGTATGATTGCGTTATTATAAGCGTTCGATCTTCGAAGTACCAACTCATGTTGGTGTTAACTACAATCTTGCGATAATCTTTAGCAAATCCAAGTATAATTATAATAAGTATCATTGACGACACTCTATTCTTCCTCAACACCTAGCCAACCAGCGCTCTCTGTATTTTGTCTAGGATTGAAATAAACCCATCCTTTCATGAGACTGGTTAGACCGACATTTTTGCAACGATCAATCTCTATAGCGTTTATTTCATTCGAATTTCTTCGAATAAATGACAGATGCCGTTGTTGACTATCTTCGTATGTGCTAAAGCCGTATTATCAGGCTTGCTTATTCGACTATAAATATATAGTAAGCTCCTCGATGGCAGTGAGCTTGAATAATGGACGAATCGCCAGATAAAGTCAAAACTGTTAACCCATTAAGTCCCAAATTGCAGAAATTTTATTTGTACTTTCGAGCGGAGGTTCATTGCAAAATAGTCATTCCTACTATTTTCAGGTATGCTCTACACGATACAATGGTTAAAAAGAATGAAAAAATTTATTATCAATAAATAATTAACAAATTAGAATAAAAAATGCGATTTTTGGAGCACTTTTTTTTCAAACCAAAATCAGAAGAAGGAGTTTTATTTCAACTGTCGCAAATATGCACAAATATGCTTAAAAATATTGATAAAATGAAAATCCAAGATATTGATTCCCGTTTTCTGGACGCCATTTTACTGAAAGAAATCGTAGTCGAAAAAACTCAACGAATTTGGGAAAATCAAAAATTTTGTGCACTTTTGTGCATATTTTCGATGGTTAAAATAAAATTCCTTCTCCTTCTGATTTTGGATTGAAAAAAAAGTGCTCCAAAAAATCGCATTTTTTATTTTAATTTGTTAATTATTTATTGATAATCAATTTTTTCAGTCTTTTTAACCATTGTATCGTGTAGAGCATACCTAAAAATAGTAGGAATGACTATTTTGCAATGAACCTCCCGTCTCATTCATCAAATTATTCGAGCTCGAAAGTACAAATAAAATTTATGCTATTTGGGACTTGACCTATTAGCCGCTTTTTTGAGCGACAGATTTCATCTGGTTATAATGGTTCAAAAAATGTGGGAAGAATATTTTTTTGTGTAAAATTTTGTCAGCTTTCTGACTCCATTATTTTTATCTCGATTAAATGAACACCCTCATTGTTATAAACAATTGATTGCAAGAAAACACGAAATTTCGAGTCAAAAATTTTTTTGTGTCAACCGTAGAACATGGAAACCGGTTGCATGAACCTTAAACTAAAAGTTGGCACAGTTGTAATAGTTCAAATTATTTTTGGAAGACCCAAAATGGCGGCCGATAGACAAAAATGTAGCTTTCAACTCGGCAATTGTTATTCTCGAAAACTATAGATCAAAATTTTAGAAACAAAAAAGTCTCAAAATCACTTGAAGAACACTCTTAAATTCTTTCAGAATTTTTTGATGAAATTTTTCAAAATTTGATTTTTTAAATTTTCAAAAAAACGCAAATTGCTTCAAAACTTCTGAAAAAATTTGTTCTTTGACTAATTTCAAAATTTTGTTGTTCCTAAGAATTTTCTGATTTGATCTATAGTTTTTGAGAAAAAAAATAATGAAATTATTATTTAGAAATTTTTTTGTGCGTTTCTTAGCCGGCAAATCGAGAAATTTATAGGAACAAAAAAGTTTTAAAATTAGTCAAAGAAAATTCTCAAATTTTTTTGTTTTGAAGCAATTTGCGTTTTTTTGAAAATTTAAAAAATCAAAATTTTGAAAAATTTCATCAAAAATTTCTGAAAAAATTCAAGAGTGTTCTTCAAGTAATTTTTAGACTTTTTGGTTCCAAAAAATTTTTAATTCGATCTATACTTTTCGAGAATAACAATTGCCGAGTAGAAAACTACATTTTTTTCTATCAGCCGCCATTTTGGGTCTTCCAAAAATAATTTGAACTATTACAACTGTGCCAACTTTTAGTTTAAGGTTCATGGACGCTCGAAATTTACTTCCCGGGGTTCGTTGCAACCGGTTTCCATGTTCTACGGTTGACACGAAAAAAAAAATGTTTGACTCGGAATTTCGTGTTTTTTGCAATCAATTGTTTATGATAATGAGGGCGTTTATTTAATCGAGATGAAAATAATGGGATCGGAAAGCTGACAAAATTTTGCACAAGAAAATGTTCTTCCCAAATTTTTTGAACCATTATAACCGGATGAAATCTGTCGCTCAAAAAAGCGGCCGTTTGGGCGCCAATGGGTTAGTGGGTTAAATACATGATGGTTCAAAATATAATGAATCAATGATGTGTCGACTGCTCCTTATATACTTTTCGCAACATTCCAGCCAAAAACTGTAAGCATAAGTGACCGCAGTCGTACGTACCAAAGTCTTGATATCTTTGTGGATTATATTTCACTCGATCAACACCTAAATAAAGCATTGAATCGAGGGGAAGTTGTAGATCCCCAAAACTATCGAAATAAACAACATCATTTCCTCGTTTTTGGTATGCTACCCGATGAGTCCCCGGTCTACTTGCATCGTCCAGATTAACTACTGCTGATTCACGATATAGTGGACCGCTAGATGGTAGAGCATTTTTTATGAATACACTTCGGAAATTTGGTATTTTCAGCTTTTGAGCGTACTCTAGTATAATAAAGTTAGATAATGCTCGTTCAGGCAGACTCACGTCGAGCTTTTTTTTTAATCCACTACCTTTGTATGGTCGCAAATAGAGACCGTAACCCTTTTTATATGGTTTCAAGTAGAGTTCTTTACCCAGCGCAATAGCTTCCATACTTCTAATATGTCTCTGACTCTCTTCTAGCTAATGTTTAGCAGCTTAGCTTCGTTAAATGCTTTTATGGTTCCTGCAGCCCCACTCGCACCAGTGGCACTCAAACCTGCAAATATTGGAATGAGTGGTAAAATTCCACCGATCTTTGAAGTAATAGATAAAATCCGTGGAACTGTTATGCTACTTTTACCCCCAGCTTCCTTCATAGCTGCTCGAGCACCTTTGAGAGCTGAGTTTATAACTGTTTTAGCACATCTACCAGGAACTACTGATCTGGAAGCAGTCCTGATTATAGTGCGCAACGAAGTTTTTTTCTTCGTTATGACATTCTCCTTAGACGATATCTTTCCTTAGAGCCCCATTCCAAATCTACTTTTCATTTTCTCCGCGTTAGTAACAGCCCAGCTGCGGTCTCTTCACAAGAACGTGCGTCACTTGATTGAAATCTATCACAAGTTTTATTGGCGAGAACTTTGTCTGCCAGATTCATAGCTTCGATATTTTCTCGATTCAATAAGCAATACCGTGCTCTTTGCAGGTTGCGTCAAGAGGATTAATTCAAGAATCTCCACGAGCTAAACGTTTAGCTAGTTTAGTCCCAGATCCACAATACTGATATCCAGGTAAATAAAGATCAAACGGAAGTTTGTTTATTGCCTCGTTTAGCAGACCACAACCTTGCTTCTTTCTGTATCATCACTCTTCGAGGAACAATACATAACTGAGTTCGAGAGTATAAAAGCGCTCTATTTATACCCACAGGCTCAGTTTCGATCGAGATCTCAACCAATAAGGATAGAATTTACACAACACACGTCTGAACTTCCTGTAGCTAATTTTGATGCTATAGTTTAGAAGGAAAAGAAGACAAAAAGACATGGTGATCTGCTTCCAGATAGTATAAGAGCAATATTCTGTGGTCCATCCAATAGTGGAAAAACTAACAGTCTACTAACTCTCATCACTCATCCGAATGGATCGAGATTCGGAAACGTTTATCTGTACTCCAAGTCGCTCAATCAACCAAAATATTAATTTTTGAAAGAACTTTTAGAATCGGCAGATGTTATGAAATACTTTCCATTCAGTGAGCATGAGGATGCAATAGCACCGAGTGATGCGCTTTCAAATTCATTAATGATATTCGATGATGTAGCTTGTGAAAAGCAAAACAACGTTAGAGCTTATTTCTGTATGGGTCGACATAAAAATGTGGATTGTTTCTATCTTTGTCAGTCATATGCCCAAGTACCAAAACATCTCGTTCGAGATAATGTCAATCTACTTGTATTATTTCGACAAGATAATGTAAATTTGAAACACGTATATAATGATCATGTAAACACAGATATGGCTAACACAAACTTTAGAGATTTGTGTTCGACATGTTGAAAAGATAGATATGGTTTTGTTGTGATCGACAAGGACAAACCAATCAACAATGGTCGATATCGTAAAGGGTTTGACAGTTTTGCTATAAATATAGCACGTTAACAATTACAATGATCAGTTTATCTTCGAAAGTTGAAGCATCAACATGTCTGATTTAGCAAGAGAGAAGACACGCTTGAGCAAGTCGTCAACGCACGAGAAGCTGTCAAACGTAAATATAACTTATTGAAGTTCGAGAAAGCTGAAGCTGAAAAGAGATTGTATGATACATGCAAACCCATCATTAAACCACTGGAGAAAATTATTTCCCAGAACGAGCAGAGAACCACCCCTTAGTATGGAGAAAAAATTATTCCAAAGAAATAAATTATCATGTAGAATGAGCAAAGAACCACACCTCAGTATGAAGAAAAAATTATTCCCAAGAAAGAAATTCAATACACTTTCCCTCTGACACCTCCTGGGAGAAAGAGAGCGAGAGCAGCGTCACCGATATCTGTGCTAAATAATACAATAGAATGTCGAACAAACAACGTAAATGAAAAGACACCCTTGAAGAAAGACAAATCAGATCCAGGGGATAAGTTGTATGGAATACGACAAGAATATTCTGGTGCATATAAGCTTGGTAATAGTCGAATTATCTTCGAAGATGATAAAATAGCTGTAAATGGTTTGGCGTATGTTGCTACACCAGGGTTGTTGGAATTAATATGCAAATACGTATTTAAATCCTGATTCAGATTCGCCACCGTTAAGATGTGCAACTCCAGATTATTTAGACTGGAATGATCAAAATGATCTGGTTGGTTGACTTCGATTCCTTGAAACTAGAGGAATAGGATATCTGAAGGAAGAAGAAGTTATTATTGATCAACTTCGTAAAGCTGGATATATACTGAATTGGGAAATATTGGAAGGATTGAGTGAACATATACGCTACAGTTGCAAGCAGCATCTAACTGAAATATCGTCAATGAATACTTGGTATATACATAAAAGAAAAGGTTACAAAATTTTAATATGATAGTATTATCATAGATGGACTAGACCAATGCGATAGCAAGTTGCACATATAATAAGAAAATCAATGGTTACTCTAGATTATTGTATGTAAAATGAGCCGCCTCGTTTTTCAGGGCATTCCGTTCGCACTGTCCCCCCCTCCATCAATACTACATTGTTGTATTAAGTCATGTGTATAATCATTAGGGATTCATTTATCATTATGTCGTCATCTAATTCGATTGTCGGGAGAAGTTTGCCTCTTTTACCCGAAACAAGAGAAAAATGGAAAACCGATTCCATTTAAAACTCGTAGAAGAATGAGGAAAATCGTTCAATTGCAAGAAAAGCCCTGAATTAGAAAAAAAACAAGACCGTCTAGAGTAATCATAAACTCAATTTATTCCACCATTCTACCCTTAACTGAAATAATTTTATATAATATATATATTATATATATATATATATATATATATATATATATATATATATATATATATATATATATATATATATATTATATATATATATAATATATATATATATATATATATATATGTCTGAAGCATACAGAGGATACGAAATACACTCGGGGAAAAAATACGAGCAATAGTAGATATGCGGAATATCATGTGTGGGAAAAAAATGAATTGTATAGGCTTGCTAAGCCGTGTATAACAGAGGCAGTGCGATAGCAAGTCGCACTTGCTTTTCAGAAGCGCCGAAATCAAGAGACTACGCTCGACTATCACATGTAAGGTGAGACGTTTTTTGATGGTCGCCGCCTGCGCTCTCTCTCTCTCTCTCTCTCTCTTTTTCTCTCGCATTTTTTGATAGTAGCATGATTTATATATCCTCAAAACTGTGTGCGGCAAGTCACGGGCTCTCTGGCACGTATTAACCTCTCTGCAGTACGCGCTTTTTCGTGCGCATATATAAGTTGCATAACGTAACTCTTCCATTCATTTACTTTCAGTCTATGCAATAGTGAATATGGGACAGAATCAGAGTTCGTTTGGGTACACTCGTTTCGAAGTAAAGGATAAAAATGTATCCTCACAGAAGAAACAGTACTCAGAGAACGTAATTATCCGAAGGATAAAAAAAGTTATGTAGAATTCTAAAATAATAAGAGCTAGAAATCGATAGATGAACGCGATCGCATGTTAGCGATCGAATGTTCTAATAATCATGTTAGCCAGGGTCGGCTTTTCCAAGCAAAACTACTAGGAGCGCACCCTTGGAACACCGTCATCGGTGAACGGATCTTAGGAACAACTAAATCTACAACTAGCAACATCCTACTCCGGGCTGCATTTCAGTTACTGAAATTTTCAGTCAAGTTCGAAGTTGATGTGAATGTATTCTATAGCATTCAAGATTTTATTTCTATTTTGGATCATTAAAAATGAGTGTTTTCTTCAGTAGTTATGAGTCTGTGTTGCCGACTTTGCACCATCAGAAAGCTGATGAATCACCACATACTGCAGCGTGAACTCATATCTCCGTATGAAATTACTGAAAATATGAGTTCATGCTCCGGAATATGGGGACCCATCTGATTTCTAGTGGCACAAGTGGCAGCGAAATTGATCGGAAATTAGATAGTTAATTCAAATCAATCCTGGGTATATGTGACACAAAAACTGGAAATCCAATTGTTTATTATATTTGAGATAATTTTTTCTTTGGGAGCAAGGAGATATTTTTGTAAATTTTTAAGGAATTAATACCACTATAATACAACTTGCAAAATATTTGCAAGATGTTTGTGATAAAATTACTCTGATGATTTAAAAATGTATTCGAGGAACTTACAGGATACGCAGCTTGTCGAGTTTTTTAAGATAATCTTTCAGAACAGTCAAATAGTTTTTGTTTAGTCGTAGCTCTTGCAGAGAAGTCAGATTCTCAAAACTTCTGGCTTCAATTGTGTTGATTTGATTAGAATTTAAATTCCTGAAAAAGAGATAACAATCAGAGTCTGAAAATACACGCTACAATTAAAATAAAAAGTGACTCACAAATTTTTCAATTTTGGCGCTAGAAACGAGCCTGTCTGTATGGACGTTATCTTGTTACCACTGAGATCTAAGTACTGAAGCTCTGGATAATGAGTGAAGGCACTTGAACTGATTGTATCTATCATGTTGTGCGATCTGCAATTAATAAACAGTGTCACCTTGTGCATGCTAAGCTTAAAGTAGTCCAAAGATTAGGCTACAGTCAAGCAAGTGATATCAAAATTCGATACTACTCATTTAATAAAAAAATAGTCTTAAGCTATTAATCTCGTGACTTTCATGATTAAAAAATTTTTCTCTCTCTTTTGCAAAAATATTGTTCTCACTTGAAAATTTCAAGTTTATATGCATCGTCGCCTGGGGGGAAAAAGGATCGATTTCAAAAAAGCGCCAAAGAAAGATCTATTTCGAATCGAGTGGTATAGAAAGATCCTTCTCAAATCGAGTTTTAAAGAAAGATCCATTTCAGGTGCGCGCGCGCGTGTGTGTGTGTGTGTGTGTGTGTGTGTAAAATCCAGTATCTTTTCAAATTTTTGTGAGCCCAAAATGAGCAATCGACCTCAAGTGCGCACGTACCGCATCAACTCCAAACTCGAAAGAATGCCGCAGAATAAAATTAAACCTGAAATAGATCTTTCTATAAAGTAAGATCTTTCTTTAAAACTCGATTTGAAAAGGATCTTTCTATACCACTCAATAAACCAAGCCGTTAGAGTTATTTCTGAATTCAATTATACACAGTACACACGACTTTAAAGTGAGACATACACATGAGTTAGTATTTAGTATCCCAAACTGTGAGCTTTGACAAAGCTCAGGCAAAGGCTAAAAATACTAACTTATATATGTAATGCCATGGTGCACGTACACAAACAGTGCCATTCCAATTGAAATACATGACGAAGTCTGTAAGACAAACGTGAACTTTCATCAATGTTTATCAAGGCATATAATGAAGTGTACCCAATATGCGCCACCCTTCGTATTTCATATATACGCGCGTTTAGAGCATCGCCGCGGCACAGGATCTTGTCGGCAATAGTAAATAATGAGAAGAGAAAACATTTTCACCGATCAAGAACTCTTACACCAACTTGTTAGAGCTTGATTTCTCCATTTTTTCATCAATTCTGATTCTCGATCTAATTTTGCTCAGGTAAGTGCGAATTTTTTCAATACCCTTAAACTGAGCCAAAAAGCCGAGCGACATATCATTCGATTCCTTGACATCCCACCTATATCATCCAAATTTTTTTTTCATCTTAGGCTCTTTTTATCAACCGTTTTAATACCTCTTTGTTATTTTCATCAAATGTACCCAATATGCGCCACCCCTATTTTTTTGTTTTAGCTGCTACGAGCATAGTGCTATAGAATATTGAGCTATAGAATTGCGATCCACTTGTAATTCATTTTGTAATTGGCGTTTTGGGTTTGATAGTGGGTTAACTTTTCGACATAAATCGAATCGTGGGTGGGACATGAAAAAAAAAAATCATTTTTAGTAACTTGTACTTGTACAGGGCATAACATGATATATGGTATTCCAATGCAAATCAATACTCGTATACCAATGAAATTCGTATGAATACGGATCCAAAACTAAATCCAAGACCTATGCTGCTAAATTATCACTGGCTTACCCTACTCACCTTACAGGGAAGCATACTTACAAGAAGTATACAGGAAGTATAAGGGTCTCAACGCGTTAACCAGGTTATCACAGAAATTATGTTGAACCACTTCCCACCCAAAAAACCGCTGCCAAGTGCCTCAGCAGTATGCTTTCTCAAAGTATTGCAATTGAACCTCAATTTGCATTAATCACCACTCTTTGAGAAAGCAAAATGAACCTCTAACTTATTTCCTCCACTCCATAGTAACGGTTGCCATGGTAAATATCCGAGCTTCGGTGTTCTTACTTCTTAGTCGTCAACAGTTCCGAAAATGGACCTCCAACTGACTTTTCCCACTCCATAGTAACGGTTGCTAAGGACGTAAACAATGGTTGCTATGGTAAATGTCGGAGCTTCGATGTTCTTTCTTCTTAGTCATCAACAGTTCCGAAAATGGACCTCCAACTGACTTTTCCCACTCCATAGTAACGGTTGCTAAGGACGTAAACAATGGTTGCTATGGTAAATGTCGGAGCTTCGATGTTCTTACTTCTTAGTCATCAACAGTTCCAAAAATGAACCTCCAACTGACTTTTCCCATTCCCTAGTTACGGTTGCAAGCGATATAAACACCGGTTGCTAGAGACATCAACAATGGTTTATACGGGAAAGGTCTCTTTGATTGTTATAGAATCCCATAAATATACAAACCCAAATGATCATTTATCATGAATTATATGGGAACTTATCGAAAACACGCTAGCAACGGTTGCCATGGAATCAAACAACGGATGTTGCTGAACACCGAACTCGGTTCACATTTGCCGGAGACCGACCTGTGTGCAAAATTTCAGGACGATCGGACCATTCCTTCGAAAATTAACGTACGACAAAAAAAGTCAGTCTGAAGCTGAATTTTGTATCTCCATAGCAACGGTTGCTAGGAGAATAAACAATGGTTGTTCCAAAATGAATGTCTTATCGATTCTCATCGATCGTCGTCGAAAGAATTGGAGACCCATCGTGCATTGATGATGATTTTTGGAGCTTTTATCAAAAACACGTTAGCAACGGTTGCTAGAGAAATAAACAACGGAATTGGCTGAAAATTGAACTCGACCGAGATTTTGCGGCGACTAACCTGTGTGCAAAATTTCAGGACGATCGGACAATTCCTTCGAGAGTTATCGTACGACAAAAAAGTGCACGTACGTACATACATACAGACATTTTCGGATTTCCATGTTTTTCGACCCGTAGATTACGAAAATTGAGGTCCCGAAGTCCGATTCGGTGGGTCGATTTTTACCCCGTTACAAAGCTTTCTCTTTGAGAAAGCAAAAAAACGCATTTATCTTTAGCCCACCCATGAATATATTTCTTATTCTACATTTTATACTTATTTGAAGGAGAGGATTACTTATAATACTACTTCATTCTTTTATACAGTCTAGAACAGTTGAATTTTTGACGTCGAACAATCATGTCCATTCAAAACTGTATCTGGACTTACTAACTCCCTAACTAGAATATCCTTATGGATGTGGATATTTCTTCAAGCCCATAGCACATACAATAAGAGAAATCTACTCACTTACCTCAAGTCTTCAATCTTTGAATCTCTGAATTCGAAGAAAATTATTTTTTGTGATTTTCTTTTTAGGTAGTTGAAGAAGTACAACCATGAGTAGACAAGTCTTGGAGTGTCATTTTTCTTCTTCTAGTGCAGCATTTCTGTAGGATGCTGGAGGCTACAGATTCAGTGGAAGGTGGTAGACAATAGTGAATCAAGAAGAAGTGGAAGATTTGCGCCAAAAATAATTTCTACCAAACCTGCAGTGTCGAACAACATGCAAGTGAGAGATAGTAATTTTCCAGCATCATGTCAATGAGGCGCATGTGACTAGGGGTAAGTGGGTAGATTTTTCTTATTATATGTGCTATGAGCTTGAAGAAATATCCCCATTCATAAAGATATTTTAGTTAGAGAGTTAATAAGTCCAGATACAGTTTTGAATAAACATGACTGTTCAACGTCAAAAATTTAACTGTTCTAGACTGTATAGAAAAATAAAGTAGTATTATAAGTAATCCTTCCTTTAAATGAGTATAGAATGTAGAATTAGAAATATATTTATGGGTGGGCTAAAGATCAATACGTGTTTTATTTGGTGGGAAGCGGTTCAACATAACTTCTATGATAACCTGGTTGACGCGTTGAGACCCTAATACTTCCTGTCAGGTGAGTAGGGTAAGCCAATGATAATTTAGCAGGATAGGTCATGGATTTAGTTTTGGGTCCATATTTATAAGAATTTCATTGGTATACGAGTATTGATTGACATTGGAATACCATAGACCATGTTATGCCCTGTACCGCCAATGTTGAAAAACTAATCATGATATGTTTTATTTTTCTTTCCAGTATGGCTGAGCGTTAGACCCTGGTGGCTTTTAGGTACCTTTGATCATAGTATCAGGAGAGATCCCTGAAATTTTGGTGCAATTTGGTGAACCAAAGAGTGTGCAATCTCCTAGTTAGTTTTATCTAAATACTACACAAGACTTACATTGGTTTGATAAAAAACGAATTTGATTCTACAGATTCACTTTATTGTTAAAGATCTATATTCTTTTATCACGGAAAATAACTTAATTTTAATTTGCGACTGATGCAAGTATTTACTAAATGATTCCTATAGTTAATTCATTGAGTTCCATATAATCAATCAGTTCGGAATAATTTATACAAGCATACTGTGAATAATATCGAAACCAGTATTCGCATCTAAAGATTCTCAAATGTCTTTGCTAGCACGACAGATAACACAATGAAAACGGCATATTTTATTGGTACTGGAAAAGACATTTAAACTTTAGAGTTTTAAAAATAAAAATAAAGTTGATACGTACAGCGAAAGATGGGTCAGATGTAAAAGGGTCAGCTCTGGGATTCGTGACAGTTTATTTCTGTTGATTTTCAGCCATTTCAGCTGGGCTTCATTTGATAAACTCAGAGTAAAGTTATCACTTAACATATTCGAATTGACGTCCCTGCAAAAAAAGTAGCAAAGTTCAGTAATGGATTGAATTATCGAATAATTATTAGTGCTAATCAGTAAGAGTACAAATTATGACTAAAGGTTTCTGAGTCTTTTCATGATTGATCAGAATTGAATTACATTAGAGAATCCATGTTAACTCTGATAGTTATACTCTTGATCCATCACGAGAGCCTGATTAACATATTGGTTTTGGGACCCTCAACACATAAAACGGTTATCATCAAATGCATAGACCATACGATCTGACCAACCAACCAACCAAAAGGATGTCGAATATACTTATAGCGTCCTCTTAAAATATATTCATTTGTCTAACTATGTGTATTTTTTGAAGGGCGCTTTCAAATAACTCGACGAGCGCTCGAACCCAAGGAATATTTTCAAATTCGAAATTCAAAATTCGAAAATCAAATATTCATCAATACTATTGTATTTGTCTGATTCAGGCGCAGACGTTTCACACTTATTGTTTTTTTATGCGGATTATTACTCTTTTCCGATAAATAACACTTTTTTAAATTTTCTTGACTTCGAATTATCAGTTCTTGGCCAGAAAAGCATTGAATGAATTCAAATTTTTCTGACGTAATGAGGTTCCCTTTCATTTTGGTCAGTTGAGTTTATACTTTACAAGAAATCTGACGATCAGATTCCACCAGATCCAACTAAATAAAAAATAAAAAAGAACACGTGAGATCGGGCGCGAACCACTGATCCTTGGAGCGCGGAGCAAAAGCTTTGCCGCAGGACTCATACCATATAAATCGTGGATGTTGTATTTAAGTTGAGACCCCCGAGGGGGGTTTACTTATTTATTGGCTGTGTCCGGTTTCGAAACTATTGAGAATGAGTACTGAGTGCTTAATTTACATCTCTCACCCACCCACTTACTCATAATTTTAACAAAAATATTTTACTACACACGTGCTCCTTGCATTGTGGACGCGCGGCATATTCGTCAGACTGCTCGGCGGAATAGCGGCATGGCCGCCGCGGCAGAGCCAATAGGCGTCGCGCTCATCCCCCACCACCGGACCTCGTCATTGCCATATCACTTCGTTGAATTGAGGAGTAATATACCTTTGTAACTGCCAAATTTGAGGTCATTTTCAAAGTCTTACCAGAAGTCCAAAAAAATTTTTTGATAATGGGGTTAGGCGCATATAAAAGTACTGATCTTTAACTGCAAAAGACAATTTATTTGATTCTTGTAATACAAAATGATGTCAAAGTAGCGCACCGAAGAAAATCAATTTTTTTCAGTTGGTCCCCCACATTCGTATTGCTACAGGTGGCAATTGAAAACCAAGATTTTCTCAAAAAATCGTTCGAAAATTGGCCATAGAATCACTAAAATTCCATTTATGGAGCATTTCACGTCAACTCTTCAGAGCCGGCGCGCGGATAATATAACCTACTACTATAACTCTCTGCGCACTCAAATTACCACTAATTTGGCTTCGCGACTATGTTCTGAAAATCGATTTTTTGATACACTTAAAACATTTTCCCCCGCGCAATTAATCTTTTATATCATTCCTACACTGAGAGAAACGGGGATTAGTGGATTCTTCTCAGCGGGGAGCAAATAGACTCTCGTTGTCGGGAAGCAAAATTTGCTGCGTCAGGGGAGGGGGACAATTGTTTTTGCTTGGCTGCAGACGACGCGGTCTGCAGCGAACCGCG
Source organism: Aphelinus atriplicis (assembly GCA_020882685.1). Lineage (NCBI taxonomy): Eukaryota > Metazoa > Arthropoda > Insecta > Hymenoptera > Aphelinidae > Aphelinus > Aphelinus atriplicis. The sequence goes on from CM037073.1 coordinate 32,036,596, forward strand.
CGTATATGAGTTATTCTTCGTCAAACTGTTCTGCAGTGCGATATTACGCTTAGCTAGATACAAATTTGATTATTTGGTTGTTAATGCAGTGATTGTGAATGAAAAGGTGAGGGAGAAGTTAAGGGGTAATATCCGGTAAATTTATTTTTCCTTTCCATTTTTCTTTTATTGGCATAAATCATGCTAAAACTATCCTAGAATCGAAACCGACAACTCCCAAGTACTGATTTAAACTCAAAATTCGTTTAAATCAATTTTTACCAAACACCTTTTATATAAGATACATAGCATTTTGAAACTTTAAACGCGTTTTTCTCAAAACCATGTTTTCAAACTCGGCGAGCAGTAGAACTGAAAAAGTTTACATCCGATTGACTTGAAATGTCAACTGTAGCTTCTTCATTAGATTATCTAGTGAAGTACACACGATTTTAGCAATAGATTAACAAAAAAAAAGTTATAAGCAATTAAAAACAATTTTTTTGTCCAAAAAAAAAAAATTTTTCAAACCGTCGCCATTTTGTCAAAAAAAATTCTAAAAATATAATGATGTGTACTTCACTAGATAATCTAATAAAGAAGCTACAGTTAAAATTTCAAGTCAATCGGATGTAAACTTTTTCAGTTCTACTGCTCACTGCGGAAGAACTTTTTAAAAAAGCGATTCACGGCAATCGCTGCACAGCCGCCATTTTGTAAAAAAACTAACAATAACAAATTTTCTTCTATTCTCCAAGAGTTGCTTAATCCAATGATATATTATTTATTTACCTTACATCTCAAATGTCGTTTAAAAAAAATCATGAAAAAAGCCTCGTTTTTTTGAGCATTCGGTGTATATCGACCCTCCCTATTCATAAGGACGTATCTCGGAGATTCTCGAAATAAGGACGTATCTCGGGCGGCAGAATAATAAAGACGTATCTCGGGCAACTGCAAAGTAAAGACGTATCTCGGAAAAGCGCAAAGTAAGGACGTATCTCGCGTGAGCGCAAAGAAAGGACGTATCTCGGACGAGCGCGAAATAATGCCGCAGCTCGCGGAGAATTGCGACTCAATATTGAATATCTTATTTGATTGAAAATTATAGCCGATCATAACCGCAAATAAATCTCAAGCATAGAATTAAAACTCGGCAAATATGAAAGCGATCATGGAGGCGAGTCAAAATATGAAGCATCTGTATTTTTTTATTCATGAGTCAAAAGCACTGCAGAAACGATGGTCATTTATATACGTGGAAACGTGGTGGCTCTGTGCTCGACTGCGCTGGACTGCGCTAAGACTATAGTATGTATACAGGCCAAGCTGCTCTGACTGCAGTCGCGAGTCGCGAGCGCTTAGCAACTATAGTAACAAGACGCAGTTTTTCGTCTCTCGTTATTGGCTTGTAGTTTACATTCAAGAAACCGACTATCCACAAACATATGATGCTCACGGCGGAGCGTGTTCTTATTTTTGGTTTCCATATAAAACTGGCCCTACAGAGGTGCATGCCGGGAAATCCGGGAATCGAACGCCGAGTCTTATCCACGAATTGAGCCACCGGCCGCGGCGCGCTGCGGCTCATTCTACAGTTGATCACTGCAGTAGCCGCTGTCAGACTCGAGCGCTACCGTCAACTTCTTAAATCAGAACCAGAGTCATATCGACAGTGTACTACAGTGCTTATTATGGATGTTATTAATAAACTTGCAGTGAAACGTGTAAGGTATTCGAGTGGCGACTATAGTGATCAGAATTGGTCTCCTACTGTTTTTAGAAGATACTGGATTTTATCTTCATGTGTAAACTTCATTAGTTGATTTTAGACCGCTGAGATACTTTCTTACTTCGCAATTCTCCGAGCAACGATATTATTTTGCGCGTTCCTCCGAGATACGTCCTTACTTTGCGCTCGCGCGAGATACGTCCTTACTTTGCGCTCACGCGAGATACGTCCTTATTTTCCCGCGCTCCGGCGTTCCGGGAGATACGTCCTTATTTTTCTGACTCCCGAGATACGTCCTTATGAATAGGGAGGGTCGATATTACCCCTTAACAGGATGGAATCTGAGCAGTTTCATTGAAACCTTTCAAAGTAAGTATATTATTTTTCAGGATAGTTCACGGCTCAAGGGGTAATATACCTTTGTGACCTCCAATTTCGAGGTAATTTTCAAACACTTACCATAAGCGAAGGAAAAATCCTAGGAATATGGGGTTTATTGCATATGAAAGTACTGCTCTCCAACTACAGAAAACACACTTTCTTTTTCCTAAAAAATACAAAATGGCGGCGTACCAGCTCGTCAAAGCAAAAAAAAATTTACTATTTCTCTACTAGCGTACCGCTACAGGTCACAATTTTGACCCTAGATCAAAAAATCGAACGGGGTATTGAATTAAAATAGAAAACTCAGGAAGTACGTAGGTTTTTTTTTAATTTCGAATTTGGGGCCAAATGGCGTCAATTTGAATTTTTCCTTTTTTTTCGCGAAAAAATAGATCGAAAATCGACCATAAAATCGGTAAAAATCAAAATATAGAAAAAATTCTACGTACTTCCCTCAAGAATCAGGTTTCCAAGCTACATTGAAATTTGAAGTGAATCGGTTGAAAATTGACGGCGCTATCGGTACGCTAATGTCAAAAAAGACAGTTCCGAGATAAACGCGTTCAAAGTTTTGAGTACAATACTAATACTATACGACTTTGTTCAGAGAATCGATTTTTTTAGGCACTTAGAACTTCTTCCCCCACTTGATCGACTTTTCATATCATTCTTAGATAGTTTATGGAGTGTTTAAGCCAATAACAAAATGGAAAAAAAAGTCACAAAGGTATATTACCCCTTAATGAACTCTTGTACATACAAGACAAATCAATCATTCTTGACAATGTTTTGTTCATTTTCTTGATCTTAATTGTGTCATAAATATGTTTGTCATTAACAGTTGCTGGTATTGATTTTTAAATTTTTGAAGAGCTTGATGAAAGTATTCTTAACCAGTTATTCAAACCACAAAAATGTGGTGACCAAAGAAAATTTATGAAAAGGTACCTTAAGTGGAGGGCAAGTATGCAAGGGATTAATGAGAATTAGTTGAAGAAGTTCAAACAGAATGATTTCCAAGAAATTAATTTGTCCAATTACCCACTTTCCAATAATGCTATTGATGAACTTAAAGCAGTTGAAACTACCAATCCCACTAATCAAATTGAAAATCCTTCAAGTTCCAATTTGTAAATACGAAGTGTTATGTATACATATGAACATTTTTATTCGCTTTGAGTAATCTTTAATCAAAATTTCCACGTGACACATGAATTGATAATGATTTTCTCTATATTCAGCTACTGTCAAGAAAAATGTAACAGAGTTGCTAGCGACAACCCTAGATGAAAAAATAATCCACGAGACTTTTACAAAGACATGTAGAGTGTAGAATAATTACTGATTTAATTATAAAATATGAGATGGAAATAACTAATTCTTACAGGTACATTCACTTGCTATTGACTTATTATTGAAAGATATACTATATAATTAAATCAACTTCGAAAATGTAGATTATTTCAAATTTTCACGAATCTCCAACTAAAAATGTACAAAATTATGAACCGCCATCTTGAAACCGCCATCTTGGATACAGAATTTTGAAAATCTGATGTCAGATTTATCATCAGCGCCCCCAAGAACCCATTAGTCCAAATTTTCACGATTCTCCGACTAAAAATGTACAAAATCATGAGCCGCCATCTTGGATACGGAATTTCGAAAATCTGATGTCAGATTTATCATCAACGCCCCCAAGAACCCATTAGTCCAAATGTTTACGATTCTCCGACTGAAAATGTACAAAATCATGAGCCGCCATCTTGAAACCGCCATCTTGGATACGGAATTTCGAAAATCTGATGTCAGATATATCATCAGCGCCCCCGAAAACCCATTATTCCAAATTTTCACGATTCTCCGAGTAAAAATGTGGGAAATCATCAGCCGCCATCTTGAAACCGCCATCTTGGATCCAGAATTTTGAGAATTTGATGTCAGAATCGTTATCAGCGACATTGAAAACCCCTGTATACGGAATTTCAAAGGAATATATCGAATATGAAAATGTATACTTTAAAATATTGATAAAATGAAAATCCCAAATATTGATTCCCATTTTTTGGCCGCCATTTTGCTGAAAATGTCATAGTCGAAAAAACTCAACGAATTTGGAAAGTTCAAATATTTTGTGCACTTTTGTGCATATTTGCGACAGTAAAAATAAGATTTTCTTCCTCTGATTTTGGATTGAAAAAAAAAGTGCTCCAAAAAATTGCATTTTTTATTTTAATTAGTTAATTATTTATTGAAAATAAATTTTTTCAGTCTTTCTAACCATTGTATCGTGTAGAGCATACCCGAAAATAGTAGGAATGACTATTTTGCAATAAACATTCCGTCTTATTCATCAAAATATTTGAGCTCGAAAGTACCAATAAAATTTCTGCAATTTGGGACTTAATGGGTTACAACGAGGTATAAAACAAGAGAAATATTGACATTTATCAATTGTAGAAGTTTAGGAAGTTGACTGAGCTTCTATTCTTATCCTTGATTGTTTTTCAATTGATAAAATACTTACTTGCCGAACAATACACTTTTATCTATTGAAGTAAGTCAGCAAGTCTTTACCTTTAGTTTTAGTTGACGAATTCATCGATGATTTGATGAATTCACACTATATTTTCTTGAACGACATAAAAATTAATTTGAAAAACTGTTTACATCTGTATGTCGACCAGCAGAAAATGCTTTTAAGACTTATCTTGACAATTCGAAATCAGCTTCTGATAGATTCAAAACTGAGCAAAATATATTGAAAATACTTTCTTCACTTTCAATGAAATAATATTTAAACAAATTTTTGGCACACCGATGGGATCATCGGTTTCACCATTTTTTGTGGATCTAGTTATGGAGGACTTAGGATTAGAATGCATTAGAAAATTGAGAGTTGAATATGATTGTGAACTCTTATTTTACAAAAGATATGTAGATGATACCATCATGTGTGTAAAAAAAGAACGAGTCGAAACAGTATTATAAGTTTTTAATGAATATAACGAAAATTTGAATTTTACACACGAACTTGAGAACAGTAACTCAATTAATTTTTTAGACTTATCAATTATCAAAAGTAAAAATCGTTTGATCACGAATTGGTATATAGAAGCCGAGATGTACGGGCACAATACTGAATTTTGATTTGAACCATACAACACGGTATTCGTACTGTGCCCCAAGTCAATAACAAACTCTCATGTGGTATCAGATTTGGCAAAGACAAAACTGAAAAATGGAAAGAGACCGGTGTAGTGTATAAGTTTGATTGTAAAGATTGTTCTGCATGTTACACCGGCGAAACAAAACGAGAATTGAAAGAAAGAATTTCTGAACATCAAAAATGCAATAACGACCCATTGCCTGTACGACGTCATATTGTCGAGAACAGTACCCATAGTTTTGATTGAAGTAATGTTGAAACTTTGGATAGAGATAAGAATTACAATAAGAGACTAGTTTCTGAGGTGCTCGTTCTTTTTTACACACATGATGGTATCATCTACATATCTTTTGTGAAATAAGAGTTCACAATCATATTAAACTCTCAGGTTACTTCGGTTACTTCATATAAGATCACGTCGTTTAACTTTTGCTCATAAACTTGACGGTAGCATTGGAATCCAGTTCCTTCCACTCCCTAATTTTAATAATGTAATAACTCATTTGAACTCCGTATCACGGATTGGCACTGGAAAAGGTCGCAACAAATACGAATTTTAAAGAACGAAGAGTGTGAAAACAAACATGTAAATATTTTTGTCTCTTGCTCTGGCAAGTCTGTATTATTTAATATGAAACTATTTATTGATACTGGCGGTGACAAAATAGATTTGAAGTATTGGAGGTGGATAACAACGAAAACAAGTACAAGTAATAAAATAACAGGTTATATCAACTTACAATTCCTGTAGTTTCGGCAAATTCAGCAAGGCATCGAACTCGAGATTGGCGAAATTGTTTCCTTTCAGTATACTGTGGAAAAAAATAATTCTGATTATTAACATTTTTTTTCGATAAATATCATGAAAATTCGTTGCAGATTTTTCAACACTGTATGATTCTATTATAGAACACAGCTTGAACATTCATTTTATGAATACTAAAAGTGATATTCATTCATTTCTAATATTGAAGTCACCATTCAAGAGTCATAATGAATAGCGCACAAGATATCTTTTCATCACGGGTACACGAAAAACGACATACTGCGTAGCAGTTTCGCGGTTGCAAAATAAGCGATTGTGTACTCTGTTGCCATAGGGTCAGTTCGTCACGCTCTCGCGTCATTTCATGACGATCTAGCGTTACGAAATGACACTATCGCAACGGAGTGCACAATCACCCATTTTGCATCCACGAAACTGTCACGCGGTACATAATTTTCTATGCCCGTGATGAAAAATAGTATGAGCGACTCGCATGGTATAGTTGCCAATAGCATACTTGAGCGACATGTCGCACTCGCTGCGCTCGTGCGCCAACGCGCCCGCGTGTGCAATTGGCAACTTTCCACGCTCGTTACACAATGTACTATTGCAGATTTCCAAAAAAATTACGTTTGATTAACTCTTCTTTCGCTTAAGGCATTCTCCCTGGGGGCTGGGAGCAATTGCAGCTAACCGCACTGAGGAAAACAGCAACACTAGCAACTGCCTCGGGCTTTCGTCCAATAACATTGCTGTGTTTTGTTTTAAAAGTGCTGGAAAAGATCGCCCATATCCAGGTAACGGAGTACTTAGATAGGAATAAACTCCTGGATCCCCTCTAGGCTAGATTTTGGCAACATCACAGCACGCAGACTGCGAATCTACAGCTTTTGAAAAGATTGTCGGTGTGCTGAACAGTCGACATTTTTTAACGGATTATAATTTCCAATAGGAAACCCGAATTTCAAACTTTGACATTTTATAAATTTTTTTCTCGATTCGAAAGATTCACAATTGTGTGAAATCGGAAATTTGCGTACAGTTTGAACAAGCAAGATTTTGCACAAGTGGAATTTTTTCCGCTCGAGCCAAAAAACCGTAATCGAATAGGAATTGAGATTTTTTTGTTGATATTCTAGTAATTCAAGCGAAAAAATTCACAGTTTCAAAAATAACACACATGCAGCTCGGACACCATGACTGGCAAGAGCAACAGACATTGCAAGTGAAGTGAATTGTGACAAATATTCCTTATTTTTATTTTGCAACAAATATCAACGTTGGTAACAATTCGCAATTTCAAGTAAGTGATAAAGCGCCAACGAAATTGAAAGATCATTATTCTCCATAAGTTCAACTCCTTAGGGGAGCGTTCAAAAACTTTGTGACCGGAGTTTGGCCTTTTTTGGACCTCCCTTCCTTATAGAACGATCGATATAGGAAATGGTGGGGGAAAAATTCCGGTGTGAAATTTAATCTGATAAATATATCGAGAGAGAGAGGGAGTTATGGGGAACAAAATAGTAAAAAAGTCAACTTCGTATATAGCTGACTTCTTGAGTTATAATGATTCTAGTTATAATTATGACATTTTCTTCATATGTTGTTGAATAACACTGTGAGGGAACGAAAAATGTTAACACAGTGTATCGGGAAAGTTTTAGATGATAAAATTATCTACAAAATAAGCTGAGGTGCGTCAAAATTTGACTTACCCAAAAGTTGCAAATTAGCTTTAAAGTCAAAATATTGATTTTTCGAAATCTCCCGATAATTCTTCGAGAAATAAAGATAGGTACATGGACTTTGTATTTTTTTCGAGCTCTATCTTATGATACGATAATGTACATAATGTCAGCGATATCGATCAATTAGGTTCTCTATAATCCATTTATTAGTTAAAAATTTAATTTTTTTTCACATATCTGTAACTTTTGAAAAAATCGATGTAAATGTTCATTCAAACATTCATAAGCCCTAAAATGATCACTGTTTCAATAAAAAATGAAGAAAAAATTTTTTTGTCTTATAAACACTCTTGAAAATTGGAATGAGTAAATGTGTATTATAAATAAATGAAATAATTTTTGTATTTCTCGTTGTTCCATAATCGTGTTTTTTTTTCATTAGATTGCTGCAATTTTTCAATGAATTTTGGAAAAAAAATATTTGTCTTTAAGATAACTAGAAGCTACATTTAGTCAAGCAAGAAGCTACATTTTTTTTTTCATAAAATCACCGTGCCCTGGATAATTCATATTAAGACATTTTTCTGCACTTGTTACTAACAAGGTGAGTATCAGACCTTCGGAGCTCCAATCTGGATGACACTTTCTACGTATGTTCTCTAGGTCTGAAGTGACCATACAAAAAAGTTTCAGCTCCTAACGCTCGCTCAGTGCCAAGATATTGATACCACTGTCAAACCAACCAGCGTTGAGACTACTCCGCAAAGAAAACCGGTGACGAGGACGTTCCACCTGGAAATACGACGAATCAGCATTGAGGTTACTCCGCAAAAGTCGAATAGATGAATCGGCGTTGAAAAACTCCGCCAGAATCGCAATTCAGCACCTTTTGTATGACCGACTGGCGTCGAGAACGTCACAAAAGTATGTCGAGTCAGCATTAGCGAATTTGCGCTAAACGCAAATAGATATTCCACCACGTAAAACCACGATTATCTATTCATCATCAAAATTACATAACGCTTCGATTTATTAACAAATATGATATCAGTATTGCATTGGGCGGAACCTTTCCCAGTTATGTAACACTAAATTTCAAAATACGGAAAAAGACTCGGAAAGAATGATTTTTCTTATTTTCAGCAATATGACACTTCAAGTCGAAGAGAACAAGAAATAGAGCACCAAGCGAAATAGTACTTCCAATCTCAAAACGTCTACTACAGGAATGAAAGGGACAGGACATTCAATGAAAAGTAATGTTCCATTTTACATATTGATATCAATTCAAACAAGAATGTTACAATTACATACAAGCAGTGGTTCAAAATATAAGTACGATTGGAAAAGCGGCCATATGCCATCATACAAATTGTCGGATTAATCGTCAAAGTGTTCCACCACGGTCTGATCATTGACAATGTCGGCCTTAATTCGGCTCGATTGGGTACTCGATAAGAGCAAGTATCACGGTGCTCGTTCCAGTCACGAGCTGGCATCCTTACACTGCAACCATGGTAAGAATTGTAGCAAGGGAAACTGAAAGATTTTGCGACTTATTCTAAAGAACGGCTTCGCCAATAAGAGCTTCCTCCTCGGCAGTAAGGTCTCTCAACTAGGAGATACGCACATCGGTCACACGCTGCATGACCCTCATCACACCGCTAATACTCTAGGTACAAACGAAGGCGAAATTTCCGATAGCTACCCCTGTGCTGGACAAAGGGATGGTCGATCCAATCATAAGTCAAATGAGGATAGACAAACATTTCGCTTACATGCAAAAGAGTAAGAACATGCGACAGAAATTACAAGCCACTAATACTCCGGAGAAGAATGTCATATTGCCATCGGAATATAATAGGGATAAGATACCTCCTCCGGAATTTTATGGATCGCCGACAACTCAAGAGGACGAGAATGAGGTGAGCCTGAGTAAGACATCAGACGAGCCAAAGGCGAACTTTACCGATGAGGAAGTGACTAGAGCCCTACAAAAAAAGCGTGTAGTGAATTCTAAGCGAACCCATGGACATAACTATAGAAATAATAAAAGAAGTGAAACAGACCTCGCACCACTTGCCTCATAAGGAAAGTACGGGGGATACCTCGCCAGCAAAGGAAACTTTTATTCAACTCTTATATTCATCCAGATGAATATAGGAGAACCGGTGGGAACCAACATTTCACGGAGGACGAGATGCAGATTGGCGATTCAGCAACGGATACGTCATCTGGTGGATCGGGTCCAATAAAATGGGGACATTATGACAAGTAGGGTTGCCAGATTGGGCTATTTCTTGAAAAATTATTGATGAGATGAGGGATTTTTTATGATTTTTAAAAAAATTTTTGTCGATTAATTTTTATTTTTTTTATATAATTTCGCTATAAAACAATCGCCAAAACACAATAGATCCCCCAATCTTATGATCACTAATTTGTGAAAAAACCGCCCGATTTGGCAACCCTAATGACAAGAGGAAAGCTAAGCAGGATGGAAGCTGGGAGAATTACAAAGAGGTGGAAGCGGAAGTTGGTTACGATCAGGTAATACAAGAATTAGAAGTCGCAATAGGGCGTCAGAAAGAGCGAACCTCAGAGCCAGTGGTGATAACCGATAGGAATAACTCGTATAGAGAGGACACAGGCTCATTGACCCCGACAGCTTTGAGAGCAAATGTAACTGAAAAAGGCCTGACCAAGCGCCAAACACCGACAGCGGCGTTGGCAGCAGCCGCTTCCACTGCCGAACGTAATATTATATTTTCATTCAAAACTGCCTGATGAGGCCAGTAAACCTAACTGGCGAAACGTCGCATAAAATAAATATGTGGTGGATTTTGTGAATTTTCCTTTTTCCACTTCACTCTGGATTGGCCCTCAAAGATCGACAATTTACACACATTTGGAATTATGGAGGGTGCACAATATAATATCATTTTGGGATGGTCCATCAAGCCCGATAGAATCATTATTCATCGTTTGTAAACTTGTGGGAATCGAAACAGAAATAATTATTTGTTAAAATAATTCTTTTTCTATATTATTGTAATACCGAAGAAGTATGTAAAAGCATAATTTTGTCACCGTTATAGTTATAATTGTTTATACCTTAAGTGGTGGCCCGAACGGTCGCAAGTGCGGCAGGCCACCAAGCGGAGTCCGCATTATAGACAACGCATGACAGTCCAATACTTGCGGCGTCACGAAATCGAGACGATTGCGGTGGTGGCCCGAATGGTCGAAAGTGTGGCAGGCCATCAAGTGGAGTCTGCATTGTAGAAAGCGCGCGACAGTCCACCATTAGCGGCTCATGTCTTCCATTTGCTCTAGCATGAATGTAGATGAATACTGTTTTTTTCATTTTATTTATTGATGAACAATCCAATCCAGGAATATTTTTTCTCGTCATTTCCAATTAATTATACTGATTCGGACGGGAAAAATATTTTGAAATTACCGATCCAATACTAAATACTTTTATTATAATAATAGTAATAATTGTAGTTTGTTTTTGTAAAATTCCAGTCGTCGGTGAGCTCTTTCATTTAATCAAAGACTGTCAAAAAGAAATTCGAAAGAAACTAAGCCAACCGTGCAAGAAGAAGTTACCGTGCAGTGGAGGCGCAACCAGAGGAGAGTTACGATACAGCCACAACAACGTTGCGTCGGAACACAGGGACTGGTTAAAAGCTTCTCAGACCTAACCGAAAATGTGGTTGCACTACTACCAAGAAAAGGCAGGGAAGATAATCGATCATTTGAGGACCTTGATCATCGATTCAACAATAAGGAAAATTGAATAAAGGAAACAAATTGATTGGAAATATGTTAAATTATGCTTTAGTGTACTGAGAGAGCCACCTTACGATCAAGGTAACATATACACAACCCATACACACACTTATACGAACTTACATACATAATTGTTACACTGACATGTAGTATAACATATGTGAAAAGTTAGAAATATTTGATCTTTTTGTCATTTTTTTCAGCATACTCACACACACACACACACACACACACACACACACACACACACACACACACACACACACACACACACACACACACACACACACACACACACACACACACACACACACGGGGGGGGGGGGCAGAACGATACTTACAAAAAAATAGCTATGACACATAGACAGCCACCAAGAATATAATTAGCGACATTTGTAGTATATTACGGGAATTGATTTTCAGAAGGATATCGCTATAATTCAAAGGAATTTTACTTCATTATTTTTTTTTTAATTTTTTATTTTGATGGAGTAATCTGTCGGGGACGACGGGATGTTGGCCCTAACGTGTCACGTGGCTGGCCCCGCGATTATTGTGAATAACTCCGCGCGGGGCCACGCCACGAATATCGGAACGTTCCAGAAGGACATTGTAAAAATAGTGACGCACAGAGGATAACTCGAGACCTAACGGGAGGCGACTGACAGCCACACACCGAGCGCACAACTAAAGGGTTGCGACTGTACTCTCACGACGAACTAAATACGATCACTTCGAGGCGCTCGGGGCAGTGACACGGCAGCCATACGGCAGACACACGGGAGACACACTGCGGCAGTACCGCGGAGACACGGTAGATAGATCAACGCTCATATTGTACACTAGCATTGGAATAATTACACGGGCTCTCTCAGTGAAGTAGATAGGGAATAAAGGCACATATAATCCAATTCCTGAGTACTGAGTTATTGATAAACTGATTCGACACAGAACAGAAACTTACCGAGTAAAACGTCTACAGTCCATTCTGTAGCCGAGATCTGAACTCAGCGTATAAAAGATCACGCCACGTAACACAGGAAAATTTCTTTTTTAAAAATTTGTTGAAAAATTGCAGCAATACAATTAATTTTTTCGTAATGCAAAATTTTGCATCTCAATTTTCAAGTTTTTATGAGACAAAACAATTTTTGATCGATATCGCTTGTAACGAGGTGTTCATCTGAGAGCTAGTCCTGGCCGGATAGGGACCTGATATGTCGACTTTACTATTTCTATCGGCTAGAGAACACGCTCGAATTATGCATATTGTCGTATCATAAAATAGAGCTCCAAAAAATACAAGTTCCATGAACCTTTCTTAATTTCTCGAGGAATTATCGAGAGATCTCGAAAAATTAATATTCTGACTTTATCGCTAATTTTCAACTTTTGGGTAAGTCAAATTTTTACGCACCTCAGCTCATTCTGTAGATAATTTTAACACCTAAAACTTTCCCAATACACTGTATTAATATTGTTTTTGGGAGAAACATTTAAAGGCGTGTGCTCGTAGTCGTCAGCACGCGGAACTATCATGTAGCGCATTTGGGGTGGAATGTGCGAAAGTGTAAATTGGGATGCTGGAGTTTGAAGTATATTCGTATTCATTTTAAAACTATCTAACAATACTGCTGATCTCAAACTAACTCAATGATACGGTTCTACTTAACAGAATATCTCCGATTTCGGGAGTTGAGGAGGGAAATGCATCCTATTGGTAAATGAGTAGAGGGAGTAACGTGGTACAAGTAGGGACGCAGGTAGAAGGGACGAGACCTAGGGAGGTAACGAGTTTGGAATAGGTATGTCGTTGAGCGGTGTCATTGAGCGTCATAACGTCTACAAGTTTTAGGTCACATTTGGATTGGGTTTGGGGAATTCCGAATTTACTATTTATGAAGTTTAGGATTAAACTTAATCTATGTTAGAGTACACACAATATTTATGAATTATTTTTCCTTATATTACGTTTGAGGCTCAACATTCTCCCTGCTTTGAACCGAGTGGTTCATTAACTTATAGTTACGAATTAAATATACGATTTAATAAACTATAAATAAATAATGCATAAGCACAAATGAATCAGAATTATAATCATAATTTACAATCATATAATAATGAATTTTGATGAATCGTGAGCTTTTAATTTTCTCTTCGTCTCGCCAATATAACATGCCGAACAGTCGTGAAAATGAGTGCAGTGCTCCACCCAGGATACAGAAATTAATATCATGGAAGTTTGAGAGCGTTGGACCCTAAAATTTTGGATTTTCTCTACTATTGCCACCAGGAAACACCGCAGCCGAGCCACCCGAGTCAGCGCAGCAGAGCGAGCAAGACAAGAGAGAGAGAAAGTCGGCGTCCAAGGTTTGGCAGTGTGCGCGTCGCGGTCTCGGTGCTCCCCCCCCCCCCCAAGCGGATTGGTGTGTTGGCGAGCGCGCCACACACCGCTCCCGAGAACGACCTATTTCTACTTTGCTTCTTATGATGAGCGAGACGAGCACAGGCGAGGCTCCACGGTGAGTCCAGACATGACGATGTCTGATTGCACTGCGATGGAGGCAGCAAGGGCAGACATGCGTGCAGAGATAGTAGTTTGCATGGAGGAGCAGAGTTGTTTCATTTCCTCTGTTGCTGCGGCCGTAGATAAATACATTTGCGGATGTGTTCATCAAGCCTAGCACCAAGGTGAGCCTGGCCTTGTGCGAGTGCATTCTGCTGCTTCTCAAAATTTCCCATTTTATTTTCAACTTTTTCTAGCCTATTGAGCATTTTTGGGAGCTCCTTCAGCACCTCCAGACTCTTGGTAAGATCCTCAAGTTTCGTTGTGATCGTCCTTGTGATCTGCGAGGTGATTGATTGCTCTAATTTAGTTATTCTCGCCCCAAAATCAAGTCCAGAGAGGGCGCTATTTAGTGGGACTGGCTCTTTGAATGATAGTTGCGAAAAGAGGAAATCTGATTGGCTATGCTTCGTTGCAGCTGAAGGCATCTTCAAGCAGCGGTGAGGTGCTCTTCGTACTGTTTGCGTCTGACACTAGAGAGTCCGCTAGTAAAGACTTATACTGAGTAGGAGGCCCTATACACATGTAGCAAACACGCCTTGAGACTCCCTTTTCGTCACGCAAGTCATAGATATTTTGGATTCCACTACAAGTATTATGGTATGCTTTGTCACGTAGTTTCTGAACGCTCCCTAATATGAAACCAAGCGGTCGAAACGCAAAATAAGACCCTCCGTTTCAAAATTAAATGATTTCCAAAAATGGAAGGCACCATGAGCATTGACCACGAACCTTGACCCATCAATCTGGATAACAATTTGAAAACGGGAGGGAATTGAAGGAGCACTCCGAAGGCTCCAGTTGAAGGATACAGCCACGGAACGAGAAAAAATTCAGAGACGCATGCAAAGAACAATGGGAAACTACACGGAGACATGCTGATAGAGTAAAGCGAAGAATACGGGAAAACGCACGCGACAAACTTAATAAACAGAACAACGTCGAGAGCAATAGAACGCAAAAATTCACGGTCGTTAGAGAACTCAAAAAATTTAATCAACGAACGCATGAACTCGGCCGCGCAGCAGCAGAATGACAATCGATAAAGGCGCTTACGGCTTGGCGGATTCAAACAGATTGTCAACAGCGGCACAAGAGTTCGTAATGCAACCAACAGTTACGAAACACACGACGATTGATTCACCGACGACATATAGCATTCCGGTGACAACATCGATGACACCTGCGGCAATGACGTTACACTAAGGAAGTTCGTACACGACGACACCGATCACGACAGTGCAAATGGGAATCCAACAGTGGAAATGTTGTCAAGCACAACAAAACAGATAACAAGAGTTGTAGCAAACGAGTTGATGCAATTACAAAAAGCACGACGAGAAACCGAGGAAGAACGGTACCACCTATAAAAAGAACATTAGCGACAACGGGCGTTAGCGGACGGTACGGTTATGCCCGAAGCGCAGGCGTACAATGAACAGAAATGCGATATGTCTAACGTGCAGCGACTGACAGCCCAATCATAACGCCGGAGAAAATAACAGCGACGAGATTCAGACGTGGTGTCAACATACACGACACATGAGCTAAAATATGACGTGCGAACGTACCGGACACGTCTGCAAAACATCACAGACAGACAACGCCAATCCTGGGAGGGGGAAAGAATTTAATATGCCCAGGGACGGTTGGCCTTCAAGCTCACGGAGGATGAACTCCTGCAAGCAAACATGGAGGAGTTCATTCATCGCATCGAAAAGTCCAACGGGTACGTCGACCAAACTAAACGACTCCGAATTTTGAAAAACATCTTGACCTTGATATAACCTTGGAGATCACGTCCAAGCTCAAATTCAAGGTCACCATTGGATAGCCAGGGAAAAATCATAAACCCATATGATTTTTCCTTATTTTTTCTCCCGACAGATTTTTAGATATTCAGGTGGACTACTACTTCCAGATCACCCCATATTTGTATACATACGCTCACACACAAACATATCCATATCATAAATCCATACATACATATATTCATATACAGTCTTATGCATACATTTGACTACATATATAGCTCATTCAACTATGTTATTCCATAAGAATATTACATTTTCAGAATGTACCATAAACAGAAATGAGTAAAAAAAGAAGAAAATAAAAACTGACTCGACAAATTTGTGGGAAATTTTCTTAGCTTTTGATAGGTCACATCAGAATTTCGCCAAGTATTTCCGAACGCTCGGAATTTAGTTTTGATCAAAAAAAGTCACTTTTGTCCCACTGTGCGGCCGAAACCCGGCGCCGCCCCAAACTCTGCGCCGCGAAGAAGATAAACAAGCTTCTGAGCATAAGGACGGAGAACTGCAGCAGTGGATAGAACGTCTGCATGATGTGGGCAAAATCAGGAAAGTCACAGCGCACAAGTCAGCGCTCGCGCACGGAGAGAATGTGCAATATCTTAACTCGAAACACAGAAACGCGCAGTATAATGTAGGCGACTTTGTGCTCAAGTCAAATAAGGTAATCTTTTCCGCATAGGAAGACGTAACCGTGAAGCTGGCACTGAAATACAGTCGAGAAAATGGGTACAAACATGTATAAAATCAAACGATGAATAATGAATTCTATCGGGCTTGGTAGACTATCCCAAAGTGATATTGCGAGAAAAAAATTCAACGCTCCCCGGGCTGGATTCGAACCAGCGACCTCCTGATCTCCGGCCAGTTCTGCTACCACCTGCAACACCGGGAAGACAGCAGCTCGTCACATCCCTGGAGCATGAATTCATTTCTCGTAATATCACCCACACCCTTCGATCGACGAATCCGTATAGTACTGCAACTTCAGACCCGAATTCGTAAATGACCGAGCGATGACGGTATAACACGCTGGTTTTGGGCTCATTCGATAAGTTTTACCTTCAATATTAAATCCCAAGTGGAATTTTTGTTGTAAAATTGGGGGGCGATATAAATAAACAATAAAAACATGCAAAATTCGACGATTTTTCCCGTTTTCCTCAATTATCTCGGAAAATTTGTACTAAATCGTATCAACACCTCTATACTTTTTTGTAGATCTTTGCATGTTCTCCAAATTTGATCTCTACAAATTTTTTGAGAAAACGTTCCTATTCCGAGTAATAAACAGAAAAAAAGTGAAAAAAGACGTGCTCCATTCATTTTTTCTTTTATTTTTTACGTAGAACCGTTTGGTGTACTCAATTCTCCAGAATAAGAAATTTCCTGAAAATTTGTTTAAATAATTCCGCATGAACAATTGCAATTGACAAAAGACACAAAGCGGGTGATTTCTTGTTTGATTTGCTCATAAATCCGATAGTTACTTTGGTGTTATCTGCTCTAGATTCTACTTGAGTTTTAGTGGCTTTTAATAAAGAATCATTTTTTTCTCCCTTTTTTGCTTATTTCTCGGAATAAGGGGGTTATGATAAAAAATTGATAGAGACATAATTTATAGATTTTATCATGATCTACAATGAAGTGGAGTAATTTTTGTCTGATTTTTGCAAAAGAATGGAAAAAACAAATAAAAATCTTTTTTCACTTTTTTTCTGTTTATTACTCGGAATAGGAACGTTTTCTCAAAAAATTTGTAGAGATCAAATTTGGAGAACATGCAAAGATCTACAAAAAAGTATAGAGGTGTTGATACGATTTAGTGCAAATTTTCCGAGATAATTGAGGAAAACGGGAAAAATCGTCGAATTTTGCATGTTTTTATTGTTTATTTATATCGCCCCCCAATTTTACAACAAAAATTCCACTTGGAATTTAATATTGAAGGTAAAACCTATCGAATGAGCCCAAAACCAGCGTGTTATACCGTCATCGCTCGGTCATTCGTTAAAATGACACGTTTTCGGCCTGAAGTTGCAGTACTAGTACGATCATGTTCCGATCGCACAGATGATTGCAGATGTCTGAGATTTGTGAAACCCAAACCGATTCCGGAAGAACCGTCAGCAGAGAGCGTACACATGTTGGAAAAAACAGCCGTAACCAGGAACAGAAAATGCAGACGTTCAAAAGCATTGAAAACAAGGAGCTGGATAGCCAATCAGAGATCCTAGAAAACTGTACGCGAGCGCAGTGCAAATAACTGTACGCGCAATTAATAGATTTCTTTTATATGAAAATGTTATTTTTGTTGATCTACCGGTGATTGATTGTAAAGTAAGAGTTGGAGAAATAGCGCTTATTGTAATATCTTACAGATGGACAGAGAAAACAACCAAGGGAGATCGACCACTAGAGATTCGACCAGCAATAGCGCCAGCTGAGAGGCGGAAGCAACTAGGAATCGAGCTGAATTCAAGACCTGGCTGAATAGTTGCTTCCGCAGCCCCTAACAAGTACTACAAGAGGTTGATGGCCAAAACCAACTGCCTCAGTCGGAGCCAGTCAAGTGCCCTTAAAACGCGAGTGTACCGGCGCGCGGCGACCGCCGCCTGAGAGATGTGGCACGATGACACGTTGGAGGCTGACACCAGCGTTGAAATAATCATCGAAAACGATCTTACGCACTGCCGAGCACTGCCGAGTATTATTTCCAAGCACCAACCGGAATATTCCCGGTCGCTGCTTGGAAATGTCGCTTCGAATTATCCGAAGCAATTTTTGCTAGGTGGCGCTGGCATATTCCCGTGCATCGCACCAGTATTCCTCTGCGAGTTTGCCCGGTATTATTGCGGGGTACACTGTCACATGATTATCGTTTCTTCGTTTCATTTTTGCCACTGGCAGGATAGTCGCGGAGGCCATAAAGCTGCTGGACGACGCCAGACAGCTCGCGCGCGAATAGCGCGATAGAAAGGACCGCGAGGGAAAGGCAAAGCACGAAGCAGCCGTTATCGCTGAGAGGCTTAGGCAATTACTCAAAAAGCTAATTTTTTTCCAACTAGTGCATTTTCAACGCGCTTCGCGCGCCTTTAATTTGGTTCCGCATCATATATGCTTCATGAAATTCGAAAGAATATATATATATATATATATATATATATATATATATATATATATATATATATATATATATATATATGGGTGATTCTCTGTCAAGTGAGTGAGTGAAAATGAAAAAAAAATTCTGAAATTTTTCTTATGTATTCTAGAAGACTCCATCATGTCCCCTGAATTTTTTCAGAATTTTTTAGACCATATGTCCCATCCTGACAGAGGCTCAAAGTGGTGGAGTTTGCAATATTAGACATTTTTTCAGGACCTTTGACCTTAATTTTGAGCTATCTAGAGATGTTTTAGAGCAAAAACACAAGAGAACTTTTTTAACTGGAAAAATGCCAATTTTTTTAGAAAAATTGGTTCCAGGGTCATTGGTAGACATATAGCTATCACTTAACTTATTTCCAGGCTTAAAACTGATCAAAAAGTGGTTTTGATCACCCGCAGCATAATGTCATACATACCAAAAGAAAGCTTATTTCAATACCAAAATGTCCTGATTAGTCGCAGAGTGCTGCATTTGATCTATGTTTTGTAATCAACCAATACATTATGAGAATTAATGAAAATATTCTAAAAATGGGTAACCGCATACGCCACTTATATGTGAACTAAATTTATTAAAAAAGACACGGTTCACGACTTCTTACTCTGGGCTTGGATAATAAAGTAGTAACAACTTTTATTCAAGTACAAGTACCACGAAACAATCAAATTCTATGAGAAAACCAGAGCAACAAGCATACTTAGAAGTGGCGTATGCGGTCACCCATTTTTAGAATATTTTCGTTAATTCTCATAATGTATTGGTTGATTACAAAACATAGATCAAATGCAGCACTCTGCGACTAATCAGGACATTTTGGTGATAAAATAAGCTTTCTTTTGGTATGTATCACATTATGCTGCGGGTGATCAAAACCACTTTTTGATCAGTTTTAAGCCTGGAAATAAGTTAAGTGATAGCTATATATCTACCAATGACCCTGGAACCAAATTTTCTAAAAAAAATTGGCATTTTTCCAGTAAAAAAGTTCTTTTGAGTTTTTGCTCTAAAACATCTCTAGATAGCTCAAAATTGAGGTCAAAGGTTCTGAAAAAATGTCTAATATTGCAAACTCCACCACTTTGAGCCTCTGTCAGGATGGGACATATGGTCTAAAAAATTCTGAAAAAATTCAGGGGACATGATGGAGTCTTCTAGAATTCATAAAAAAAAATTCAGAATTTTTTTTCATTTTCACTCTTTCACTTGACGGAGAATCACCCATATATATTTAGATATCTGGCGTATACGTTCATGTCATATTTATCCAGCTTCTGATGTCCTTTCAAATAGTAGATCCAAAATCTCGAATTTGCAGTTTAGCCTGGACGCAAAGAGCGAGCCTGCACGATGCACTTGATCCTTTTCCGAAGTCTCCTATCTTAACCCCTAACCATATCATAGAGACATCTCTGTAGTCTGTACTCTACCTATAGTCTCTATATTGACTCTATACACTACATATAGGCTTGCAGCCCAGAATGAATGAAGACAGGGTTAACTGCAAGTATATGAATTTATTAGCCTTGGTATACAGACTTTCGTCTCTGTCGGAGACGCTTCCGCTGGGCCAGCTCAAGCGGTACTGGCGGTTACGCTGGCGCTCACTCGGCTCGCTTGCCGAGCTCTTGCTCGCTGCGCGCTGACGCATGCGCGATCCGGTTGCGGGACCTCGTCGTTCCCTACATACACACATGTCACATGGTTTGGTCTTAGCCAATCAAATCATCGGAAGCGAGGCTTCACATCACTTTTTTAAGGAAGGATAGACTAGTTTGGGAGCTGATATTCTTTGACGTTAATACAGCCATTTTAAAAATGAGACTTTTGATCTAAAATTACAGCTGATTCAGGGTATTGCTTAGGGGTAGTTTCTACCGTATTTATGATGTTTCAATCTTTCTGTTGGGGGTGAAAATATTATTAATACATGATACCGTCATATACGAACATGATATGAATATACACATATATCTATAAATACTTTCAACTTAGAAATTACCCATCAAATTGATAACGCCATGTGGCGTCATGTAGGCCTTCTGGAGGTTAAAATCGATATTGATTGTGGAGTATTTCATTTAGTTCTAACCATTTATATTATTTCGATACTGAACCTCTACGAAATAATACTAGTAAACTGATGTTCCTAAAATTTTGCACACAGGTTAGTTGTGGCAATTTTGTTTGAGTTATGAATTGTAGGTATGTATGGGTATTTGTAAAAGAAATGTTATTAAGGATGTTAGTATACTTTTTAGAAGCACTATTATCTACATTGAATTAGTGAATACGTTTCGTCAAAGTAAGGTTTTCAGGTGTATCTATCCTTCTCTGCTTAACCCATTAATGCCCAAAGTGACCGAAATTTTGCGCTGTCTTTGAGCTTATTATTTTCAATGAAATCATAGTCTGAAAAATTTGAAACTTACCTTCCCTACTATTTTCAGGGTCGCTCTTTCCAATGGTGATGGTTAAAAAAAATATTTAACAATGATAACCTATCGAAAAATCAAAAACAAATTAAAAAACTCATAATTTTACAGTGAAATTTTCTCTTAAAACTAATTTTTCGGTCCGTTCACATGGTTTTAAATGCTTAAAACTCATATGTACCCGGTCAATGATAGTCAAACTAAAAGTAAGTACGATTATTTTGTCTGCAAAATTATTTGGTAAAACAGAATGGCGGCCGAGATTTAACATTTATCTTTCAAACTTGACTGAATTTTTTCTCAAAATCGGTGCCTTTTAGGAAAAAATTTCCAAGAATGAAAAGGTCTTAGAATCACTCGAGGAACGTGCTCAAATTTTTTCAGAATTTTCCGAGAATATTTTTGGTTTTCTGAAAATTCAAAAATTTGTATTTTTCCAAAAAAATTGAGAAGAATTCTGAAAAAATTTTTCGACAAAAGGTTTATGATAAGCGTCCACCTACACGGGGTGAAACAGGGCAACGTTGTTCTGAAACAACGGCAAAGGGCGTTTGAAACATAAAATTCTTTCCGAGTATCTTCTCTTACGGAAAAAAATTTTATTAATTTTTTTCTCAAAAACGGTGCACTTACGGAGAAATTTTCCAAGAATAAAAAGGTCTTAGAATAACTCAAGGAACACGATAAAAATTTTCAACTTACTTTTAGTTTGACTATCATTGACCGGGTACACATGAGTTTTAAGCATTTAAAACCATGTGAACGGACCGAAAAATTAGTTTTAAGAGAAAATTTCACTGTAGTTTTTTAATTTGTTTTTGATTTTTCGATAGGTTATCATTGTTAAATATTTTTTTTAACCATCACCATTGGAAAGAGCGACCCTGAAAATAGTAGGGAAGGTAAGTTTCAAATTTTTCAGACTATGATTTCATTGAAAATAATAAGCTCAAAGACAGCGCAAAATTTCGGTCACTTTGGGCATTAATGGGTTAAGGCGTATACTGATAGACAACTATAATACGTACTAATTCTTTAAAAGTATCATGAACTATAGAGTATTAGATAAAACCAATATACTAGTATTATAGTAGTAAATTAGTTATTAATAGAAGAGAAATAGAAGTTTTGTTGGTTTAATTGAACTAATAAATTGCACAAATACTCAAAGAAGGTAAAAACATATTTTGAAAATCTTGACTGTCTCAACAACAAGTGTACGAGACACTTCTGCAAACTATTTTGATTATGAGAATCAACTCTAAAAATAGCTGACTGCAAATTCTTCATGCTTGGTGATTTCAATCTGCTGGGATACAGCTGGCCATCAATTAAAGACATTCTTCTGCACAATGAGTAAAATCTACACTCACGAATCCAGGAAATAGGTAATACCTTCAACCTATACTAAATCAACAGCCACCAATATGTCAGAAACTCAATATTAGACCTTGTCTTCAAAAAAGTCTTGTCTACATACTGCTCACCAAGCGTGGATCCGCTCTCCAAAATGGACATTTTCCAGCCTGCACTTGATATTAATCCCCTGTCGAAAATAACGAGCCTGGATTCCAGGTGGATATGGACTAGATTCCAGGTGGATTCAGCCTGGATTCCAGGTGGATTTGGGTTGGGTTCCAGGTGGATTTTGAGATTCAACCAGAGAGGTCCTGGGGATAATATCCGGGTGGATTTTGGGAAAATCCAGGTGGATTTTCGGAATGAACGAGCCAGCTCCTAGAAATAATCCTGATGGCTTTTGAGATAATCCAGGTGGATTCCGGCAGAATTCAGGTGGATTTTTGGAATGAACGAGTCAGGTCCTGGAAATAATCCTGAAGGATTTTGAGATGATCCAGGTGGATTTTGAAAAAATCCAGGTGGATTCCAGAAGAATCCAGGTGGAATTTCGGGATCAACGAGCCAGGTCCTGGGAATAATCCGGCTGGATTTTGAGGAAATCCAGGTGGATTCCGGAAGAATCCAGGTGGATTTTCGGGATCAACGAGCCAGGTCCTGGGAATAATCCGGCTAGATTTTGGGACAATCCAGGTGGATTCCGGCAGAATCCAGGTGGAATTTCGGGATCACCGAGCAAGGTCCTGGAAATAATCCTGATGGCTTTTGAGATAATCCAGGTGGATTTTGAGAGAATCCAGGTGGATTCCGGCAGAATCGTTGATCCCAAAAACCCACCTGGGATTCTTCCGGAATCCACCTGGATTTCCTCAAAATCCACCTGGATTGTCCCAAAATCCAGCCGGATTATTCCCAGGACCTGGCTCGTTGATCCCGAAAATCCACCTGGATTCTTCTGGAATCCACCTGGATTTTCTCAAAATCCACCTGGATCATCCCAAAATCCATCTGGATTATTTCCAGGACCTGGCTTGTTCATTCCGAAAATCCACCTGGATTCTTCCAAAATCCACTTGGATTCTTCCAAAATCCACCTGGATTTCCCCAAAATCCACCCGGATATTATCCCCAGGACCTCTCTGGTTGAATCTCAAAATCCACCTGGAACTCAGCCCAAATCCACCTAGAATCCAGGCTGAATCTACCTGGAATCCAGGCTGAATCCACCTGGAATCCAGCTCAAATCCACCTGGAATCTAGTCCAAATCCACCTGGAATCCAGGCTCGTTATTTTGGACAGGGTCTTAATGAAAGACCTAATGATAATATTAGATTCAACGAAATTGCTTTCAATTTCATAGAGGCAAAGACTGCTACTAAGGGTTCTGATTTTGTAAACCTATTTGCCAAACACTTTGACTCAGTTTTCAGAAATAAACAGTATGACAATATTAAAAACACCTACAGTACACCTACACCTACTTGTACTATTTATAAATAATCTTGAGATCTCATATGTTATGTCAATAAAAAACTAGCTAACCTCAGTGGCAAAAAGAACTAAGCCCAGGGCTTAATGGATTACCAGTCTCTGTCACAAGAACATTGGCTAAGCCATTGGTTCATCCTTATGATATTCTATTTGATAGATCACTATTCAAAGGCCACTTTCCAGCTTATTGGAAATAAGCCTATATTATTCCTGGATATAGGAAAGGCATCAGAGATGACATGAAAAATTATAGATCTATTGTTGAATTAAGTGTTTTTGCAAAGATGTTGGTAGCATTGTGGAAAGAAATCTGAAAAACATTTTAGATCACTTATTGTCAACCAGCAATACGGTTAATGCCATTACTGATCAGCTATCTATAACTATAACTATCTATCTATCACTATATATAATTACTATCAACTATATAATTACTAATCTGTTATACTATACAAAATATATTACTAGAAAACTACCAAGTAGAAACTGTTTATACTGATCTTCAAGCAGATTGACTCAATTAACAATAACATTTTAATTGACACATTGAATATCTGTTGAATATTGTTGAAATGAATAAAACTGTTTCTGACTGAAAGTAAGTTGAGAGTGAAAATTAGAAATTTCATATCGGATAAGTTTACTGCAATGTTGAGTGTATCTCAGGGTACTCACTGTGTTCCAATTCTTTTTTTTACATTTATCAATCTTATTAGTACAGTAATTACATGTTCTTATACACTAATCTATGAAGATGACTTAAAACTATTTCCATGTTTGAAATCACCTGACGATGCTATGAAACTCCAACATGACCTAAACATGATCAGTGCTTTACTTGAAAAGGTCAGATTAAAATTCTGCATCTCGAGTGGATGGTTATCTCTTTTAGTAAATCAAGCTGTTTTTACCATAATTATGTACTAGATAACTACTCTCTTGTCACAGTTGTCAAAGATCTTGGTGTGTACTTTGATAATGAACTTTATTTTGCATTCCGCATTCATTTTGTATCAAATGAGGAAATAGACTGCTGTATTACATCTTATGAATATCAAAGGACTTTAAGAAATTAGAAACTCTAATAAGTTTTTACTCGTTCATCAGTTAACCAGTGCCAATATATCCATCAGTCGTGCGGTCACCTTACTATAATTCTCACAGTGATAAAATTCAATCAGTTTAACACTGATGTCAAGAATCCCCTTCCGTATACCAGAAGAATCCTATGGCAAAATTACTCAACATTTTCACTCAATACATCAAATACTAGCTCTTCGAATTTGTATATATTTATTATCTCAATATTCCCAACGTTGAGATAATTACCAGAAATGAATTGTCTAAGTACAAATAACACCTACTCCAAAATGTATGCTCTGACAAAATATTATGTAAATGAAAAAATTAAATGAAATAAAAATATCTATTACAGTGATTTTAACCAGTTTTTATAGGATTATGTATCCTTACCAGCTAAATTTCAGTAGGACAACCATAATAAAAATTGATTTTTTCTCATTTGTTCTGAAAGTGAGCATTCATGAATTACTTCTAACAATTCTAAAAGAATTCAGGTTAATAGTTATTTTTTTATAGATTGCAATATGTTGAAGAAAATCGTACGTTGCCAAAGAAATAAGATCAATAATCTAGAAATAGTGGATTTTCATACTCTTGATCGGTGGGCTAGTCTACGGTTTCCCTGGGACACCTTTTTTAAGGTGTTTTTTAATAGCAAATTTCATCAGGATTATGAGAAAAATAGTGAAAGAATTCCAATCGATGCGCAAGTTTGAGGAAAATTGAGTTTTCCGGCTCAATAATTATGTATGGGACGCCGTGATTTGAGTATGGATTCTCATACAATCGACCTCAGAGAGTCCGGGAAAAATAATGAAAAAATTCCAACACGCCCACGCTATGAGATATCGAAGGTCGAAAATCGAAAAATGCAATCCACCTTGGGTTATTTGGGTTACTGTTTTAACATAAGATGAAATCATACAGATAAATGCGATCCACTTGAAATTCTTTCAGTAATTGAGATTTTGGTTTTGGGTTATATCATAAAGAAATTCATTTTCGGTTAAAACAATAACCCAAAACCAAAACCGCAATTACTGAAAGAATTTCAAGTGGATTGCATTTATCTGTATGATTTCATCTTATGTTAAAACAATAACCCAAATAACCCAAGGTGGATTGCATTTTTCGATTTTCGACCTTCGATATCTCAAAGCGTGGGCGTGTTGGAATTTTCTCATATTTTTCCCGGGCTCTCTGAGGTCGATTGTATGAGAATCCATACTCAGATCACAGCATCCCATACATAATTATTGAGCCGGAAAACTCAATTTTCCTCAAACTTGCGCATCGATTGGAATTTTTTCACTATTTTTCCCATAATCCTGATGAAATTTGATATCAGAAAACACCTTAAAAAAGGTGTCCCAGGGAAACCGTAGAACCCCACGGTGTTTATTTTGATATATGTATATATGTATACCCTGACTTTTTTGTCTTCCTGGGGCACGGTCCTGAGGCTCAACTTGGTTATAGTATATTTTCCCTTTTCACGTATTTTGAAGCAGTTTAGAATGCAATGGAATTCTTTCTAAGCAGATAAAACTGAAAAAAATCTAGATCCTCTAGTATTACCCCACCTAGATACAGCACTAACAAGGACCAGTCTCCAGGGTCTATAATTTGACCAAACCTATTTTAATATGCTCTATACCCAATATGTATAGACCCATTTCCAGGATTTGAGCAAATGCAGCTTCCTGTTGGAGTAACGGATACATCAAGTTCCAGAAAATATAAATATTTCTGTTTCTTCACATTTATAAGATATTGCTCACTGATTCATGCAGTAAGTTTGCCTAAGTTTCTATACCCATCATTCACACTAGAATCATGAATTCTACATGCTCTCCTACGATCTATAACATTTTCACTCTCTATTATCATCTAATTATCACTAATTCATATGTCATCTGAATTTCTATGGTATATGACAAATAGCTCTTTCAGCTTAAGCTATCCAAAACTCATCGTCAACTTGTCAGTTGAAATTATAGGTGATAAATAGATAAGGGCAAAGATTAGAAAGAAAAGGTGTATGCGAACACTGATGATTGATATGACTAAGTAGTGTAGAAAGGATAGATGGCTCCGATTGGGAGCAAACCAATCACGAAAGGTGAATACGCACAGGTTTTCGGTCCAGGGCGGCAAACCGTTGGGTGCACCGACCAGCTGCAGGTCCTTGCAAATGACTGCATTACCAAGGCAGGAGCACTCGACGGGGCACTGATTGTTGTCAGTCGCAGCGGTGATGGCGGCGACCACCCAGAAGACCAGCAGAAACGGCTGCATGACGCACTGCAGCGGGGGTGGCAGGATGCCCTTAGCCACCTCCAGCTACTTCCAACTGAACCATCCTCGGCACCGAATCTTGCGTCAAGCACGACTTGCGAGGTTAGGACGCGGATATAATCACTTGTAACAGCTTGTGGGTGCACAATGGTGCACAATTAGGTGCACAATACAAAGCGTTGCTCACCGCTCACTTCTTGATCACGGTAAACCTCAACATCCATTGGTTCAATATAGTCAACACCACGGACGGAGTCTCTTACTCCGTGGAAGGTAGGCAGCAGTGTAGGCAGCGTACCGGGTTATGGATAATGGACTGGCTAATGGCTATTCCCAAAGCCCAGTCCACACTCAGTTATCTTACTAGGCATGGCGCCACGTTTAAAAGTCAGCAATCCAAGTCAGCTCGTACAGGGCAGAGGGCTTCGATCTCGTTCTGGTATACTAAGCTGCTTCGTCGTCGTCCGTTTATCAGATGAAACGCTGTAGCGTAAGTGGTGATATCGATCGGATGTTAGTGACAGATCCAGTTGATGGAGTGTCCCACCATAGAATTCCAATGAAGTCAATTGGAAAACACTTTATTTGTCAGAGTATACAAGCAACGAATATAGACGCTAATAGAAACGTACTTCAGATAGGCGATTGGGGGCCAGAAATGTTAGTTCCGCTTTTAGGCCAGTCAATTTAGCTCTGAAATCGCCTTCGCTCCAACAGTGTTAATAATAGCCTAGGGAAACTATTTTTTATTGATGCCCCTGGAGGTACAGGAAAGACTTTTCTGCTTAACTTAATATTAGTTCAAATTCGTATTTTGGGTGCTTTAGTTTTAGCTGTTGCTTTTTATTTAGGTATTGCAGCAACTCTTCTTGCTGGAGGCAAAACTGCCCATTCCACGTTCAAATTACCTTTGAACGTTTTCATTGGCCAAGATACAATATGTTCAATGAGAAAAAATAGTCCTTTATGCAAAATTATCGAAGAACCTTCTATTATAGTATGGGATGAATGTACTATGAGTCACCGTTCGCATATTGAAGCTCTGGATTGCACGTTACGAGATTTAAAATCTATCAGCAAACCTATAGGTGGAATAACTTTCGTTTTCTCTGGAGACTTTCGGCAAACTTTGCCTGTGATTCAAAAAGGAACTCGCGCTGACATTGTAAAATATAAAGGTCAGTGTTTGACTAGTATTTTGTGAGCATTCGGATCAAAACTAGACAACTTCACGAGTTGCTCCGAATTCTGAGAACCTGATTAAAACTGTAACGTACCTATCGGTATTTAGGTACGTTTGGGCATTTTTTTCACTGTCGCCAGATATACTCGCGGTATATTAAATATATTAATTTACATTTTCATGAAACATTATC
Organism: Aphelinus atriplicis; assembly: GCA_020882685.1. NCBI lineage: Eukaryota > Metazoa > Arthropoda > Insecta > Hymenoptera > Aphelinidae > Aphelinus > Aphelinus atriplicis. Next base: position 32,065,704 of record CM037073.1, read on the forward strand.
TTTTAAAGAAATTGCCATGTAATCATATTCATCAAATCGAAGTTGCAGGATTTCGTACAGGACACTCACTTACATAGATTGTGTGTGTATTGTAATTTGTAAGTGTAAAATGCGTGTGTTTGGCATGAAAATACCGGAATTGGGCAATGAACCACAACGCTTGGTTTAACAGCCGTGTCACCTAGCTTGGCCCCTTCCAACGTGTGGTTAGGCCAGCCGGCTAATGTACATGTGAAATGCACTCAAATGCAGCATCACTTCCTACGAGAGGTTAGATGCTTCGCAAGTAAGTGATTATAAAACGCTACTGCCAACATTTGGTTAAGCGCTTGTGATTTATTATGGTTCGGACTCGGTAAAAAATTACAAAGATATTGATTAAAAAGAAAGTTTCTGATTTATTATGTACTACGAAAATTATTTACAAAGATGTTACAATCGCGCAAGTATAGAATTCGCGGTCGCTCGCAATACATGTTATATGCGCGGAGACGATCGTATTTCGATACGCGCTCTACCGATGCTCGCGAAAGAATAACCCTGATTGAGGACGCGCGGCCCTTTATATAGTCTAACGCACCTTCGCAGGGTATTGCGTTGACTCGTTTTTTAGCTTACTTATTTGCTGAATGCCGATAAACGTCACAGTGTGCACTCACACGTTGGTTCCTTATTTGCCTATAATCGAGATATTTATATTTGCTTTCATAGTTCGTTTTTTACGGAGTTCGCCAATTTTGATAATTTGTTGACTCTCTAATTATGCATTCACTATTGTCGCTACATATGCGTGTTCGCCGTCTATCAGAGTCTGAGAATAACGCCAATTGCCTAATGTCGAGATATTTTTGTCCAGTTCAATAATTTATAACAATTAACTAATTGTTTATAACATCTTGGTGTTATCATCTATATCCACCAAAAACTCAGCATTAGACAATCAAGGCATTAGTTCTCGTAACGTATCCGCAAACCGTTTTAAATTTCATAATAAATCAATGGCACAATTCGTGTTAACATAATTAATCAATAAGCTGTTGACATTGTTTATTCGCAATGTAATAATTCGATTTTCATATTTAAACTTATATTCGATTCTGGAGATTACGTACGAATGTCTATTGTGACGTTTTCGTAAAAATTATCATGTAAAAATAATTAACAATAAACAAATTGCGTTATTATATGATGGGTTATGATTCGTTCGCATATCTCTACATAAGGATCTTAGTGTTACTTAGGCAGTCTCAAATTTAGCTTGAATCATATTTTTGCATAATAAACTACGCCACCAACGCTGTTAACAGATCGCGTAATTTGTTGACTCGTATTGCAGTGTATCTAGCTTGTCTGGATAGTTCGCCCTTTTTCTACTGATCCCGTAATAATGGCGTCTCCAGCTGTATGTCCGCATAATTCGATTTTTCATAGTTCTACGCATCATTTCAGTACCATTCACATTTTCATATTTTTCGCATACGGTTAGATATATCTATATATATTGCAACGGTCCCGTTGCTCATATACACTCACACACACGCTCACAGTCATACATCAAACACACACGGCGCCGAGTCGCAGGCCTTTTCCCCTCGCTACGACTCTACCAGTTGCGCGGTCGTTCACTGCGCAGCGCCGCGAGCCCGGAACGCCGGACGAGCTAGCGAGCTCCGCTCGGCCGGGCATTCTCGTCTCGCCCGCCACACCGGATAGCAGCCTTAACCAGAGCTCCCGTAACCGAGAATCCAAGCGACCTTGCACGTGGCTACGACCTGGATGTCGACCCGAGTAACGACGACGACGACTACGAGTAAGTTACCTTTAGCGGAAGCTTTGGGAATAGCCAACAGGCGAAACCATCGCTTGCCACGGAAGCTCACGGCTGAGCTTGCTCAGCTTGTGTTATCCACGGCACCGCAAAGTCATAGTCGCCACTGGGGTAATATCCTCGAAAATCCAGCTTACTCCTGGACAGAGTAGAGGATTCCGGTGCATCGCGTCGCGTCGCGTCCCTCCCTTGATTAGCTCGCGTTCGCGGTCAATTAGTTGTAAGCGCGCCACGGAACCACCGCCATTTTTATTGTTCGCAGTGTGCGGGGCTGCATTTAACTAGTAAACAATTATTTCTAACATAGCAATAACTTTATCAACTGAATTTGATCGTGTGCTCAACTACACGATTAAGTTCGTTTGATTTTTATGTTCCCAGCACGTCGCAGGCGTGACGCCGTCGCCTGCAACGCAGTTTAACACGGCGCACGGAGAACAAAGGAGAATTGCCCGAGCCAATGGTTGTAACTCACCATCCTCGAACGGGCGTGAAGAGTTACCTATTTTCAACACTGAGCTGTACCACTAATACAGTGGACCAATCCCTGAGCGTGCGGAGTGCGCATTTATTAATAAATCAAGAAACTCAAATTTTCTTATGTATTTATTTGCCCCACGCCTACCTTTCCTTCGCATGTGTTCATTTATATTAACTCCAATCTAATTTTTATGCAACGCACCCACTGTATAATTAAATATAAAATCCTTTGAGTTTTGAATCGCTTCACGATTCAAATTTTATATTGAATTCAATTAAGACGTTGCAATATATAGACTTTGAATCTACCCGACGATTCATGTATACCGCGTCACGCGCGTGCAGGCGCATATGCGTACGTATTCTAATACTAACGCTTTCATGCTCTTTCCAACAAATAATTATTCATAATCATTTAAAATTATTATTTCATGCTAAGGGCACGAGTCGCCCTTACAAAACAATAGAGAAAATAAAATAAAATAAAATAAAAAAACGAACGATAAAAAATAATTAACAATAGATTCGAATATTACATTTTTATTTATCTTGTGCAAGGGTTATTGCCCGCATATTTTTAAGATTGAGACACTAATAAGAGAATAATCTAAATACAGAAATGAGAATTATTAATTCAAGTACTTCGTCATACCGAAATTCAGTACAAAAAGTACTTAATCTAAGTACAAAATAAGAATTTTGATTCAAGTACTTTTTTTATACTGAAATTCGTTCCGTCCCATTTTAAGAAAGATTTTTTACTTGAATTAAGAAATCGTGTTTGCTGTGTAGTTGACACCTTATGATCCGATGTTGAATGAAAGTCAATGAAATATATATGTGTATAATAATAAACTATGAGTAATGGAATTTCAACTGTATGATTCTATATCTAACCAATTTGTAGAATATGTTACTTATAATTTCATGATTCTATTTTTAGATAATAAAATCATTTAATATTATTATCAAAATGCCATGAAATTTCTTCTTACATTCATATAATTTTAATAATAATTAATAATTTGAGACATTTCACACTGGCTTCCTTTGAGTTGCATACGAAAAAGAGCATTTTCAGCAAGATGGAAAAAAGTTTAAAAAAACCGATGATCTGGCTAATCGAAAGATGGAATATTTTTACGTAAGATGGTACAGTCACAGAAATGGGAATGATAATATTAATTTATTGTAATTTATTGAGCAGATTAAAATAACGAAAAGAGGAAAAAACCAGGGAGCATGCTTCAAACTGTTTTTCAGCAGTGATGCAATAGTGCTAAATGTGCGAGGAAGCACAGTAAATTAGAAATATCAGAGACGATTGCCACATTGCTTTCAGTGGCATATTGGCTACACTCACCTTATATTGTATTTCTGACAATTAAATCAATTCTTTAATGAAGCTCTTATGAGCCTCGGATTACCAAATCTGCTTGTACGAAAATGATTTTAATACCAAAAAAATGAGGCAATTAGTTTTGGGTCTCGTTGAGCCTCTTTTCAATGCATTGCAGACTGAAAAATGGCATTTCCAACGAAAAAGGTACGGAGAAAATTTGTTTTAGATAAGTTTGGCATAAGCAAATTATCATAAGAATCTACGGATCAGTTGAATTTTAAAACCGTTAAAAAATGTCAAAAATTATGTTATTTCTACTATCTTCAAACGTGAATAGAATTTTTGTAAAATCTTGAGAAAATACTAGGAGAGACATGTGGCAGGTTCGCAGGTGACGCAACTGTTTACATCTATAAATTTTATCTCGAAGAGAGACATTATCCAATTTTAGATATATATAAAAAGTAAAATGTTAATATTACGACGATTTCTTTCTATGCTAACCTATCCCCGTCCTTCGGAAAACGGTGAAACGACACTTCCAACTTCTTCTTCTTCGACGTATTTTTACAGCCTTCATATGCACAACGTTTCTCACCAGGCATATTGACTGAGAAAAACTAACAATCGAATGCTTTATCAACTTGTCTAATTAATTGAAGAAAACGATTTCATACGTAGCTCTCTCCAACGCCTTAAACAGCTGAATACAAGTTCGTAATAAGCGTTTCGCGCTCGTTATCGAGACATTCCCGCGCGAAAAGACTTACAATCAGCGTTTTTCTCCTTATTTTTTTTGTATGTTTGCCCATACTAATCCACATATATAACATGTTACCGATTTTTTTTAATCCTATACTAGAATGACTCGCATATTAATGAACAATTTCATCAAAATTCATTGTTCAATTCATTTTTCAAGTTGAGTACATTCATACATATACTGTGGTCTCCGCTGGCATACCCGCTATATCTATATATATGGATTGACGCTAGCGACAACTGGTATCGGTCACCCGAACCTCTATCCGGGCACCCACCGATCCGGCCCCTGAATTTAACCCAGCAGTACGCTTCTATTAGCGTCTATATTCGTTGATACAAGTGATACAGGAGAATCGTAAATACAGGTACGCGCGTATAGAGTATAAGCAGAGATGAGTTCTGTGGTACCCACACAGCATGAAATATTGCAATGAAATATTTCAAAATATTTCACTGAAATCTTTCAGTGTAAGATTTCTGAAATATTTCAGAAATATTTCATGCTCTGGGTATAAGTTTGCACCGCGCGTATCACTCGAGTGTTGAGTCGCGGGGAGTCTTCTCGAGTCAAGTCTCCTCGCTCTCGTCGCGGGACCCCTCTTCTCTTGCTATATTAAGGTGGCTTGGGCGCTCAGTGCCGAATCATATGCTTGGTTCCGAGTGGGCCCCAGATAACACCATGGTATATTGATATATATTGAGCATGAATTTTATCTTTATTAATTTCCATCGCATTGAAGAGCAATTAAACTAAAAAACTATAGAATAATAATTATTATTCATGAAACTTGGAACTCTACCCTTGAAACTATACACATTGAGACGGCCCTGATCTGATGAAACTGGCAACACTGTAAGCCATATACAGTGCTCCGGTCGGTAATCGGTATTATAGCGACGGTATTATCGCAATTTAGCGACGACATTGGGACTTTTGAGAGAGCTAAGGTTGTTTATTAAAGGCTTTTGTGATAGCCTACTCTTATTCAAGTCTATATATATTTGGTTTTGAACACTGCATTCGAAATTGCCGCCGACGATGTTGCCAAATGCCACATTTGTTCCGGGCATGCGCAGGACTCACTATTTATTATGATAAAACTTCGTTTCCATTCATTCCACGTACATTTTATCTCTTATTTGGCCCGCAACCCATGTTTTTTATGATAATGACGTATACCCTGTCAAAAAAGCTATAATTTCCTATTTTTTGATAATTTTCTGTCCATTTATGTTCAAATAAGAGTCATTTCTTGGCCAAGGCCCATAAGAGCGTGTGTAATAATAACGTTTTTCTGAACGAGTTTTTCTCGTTCAAATGGTCGGCAAGCTTATTATTTTGTAGATGTTATCAAAAGTTAAGCAAACGAACTATGTTATTCTGCAGTTATTCATGATTCTGTCCATTTAGAAAAATTCGCCCAAGCCACCTTAAAAGCCAGACCGCCGCCGCCGTGGGAAATTTTGACCCCTAAGTTGCCCCCCTTGGTTGCCCCCCATTGTCATCTCTCATTTTCATCCCTCATCTTTATCCCTCATTTTAATCCCTTTGCTTTACCCTCTTTTTCCACGTCTTTTCCCCCTATCTCTTTTCCACCCCTTTTTTTCCATCCTTTTTTTATCCCTCTTTCCACCCCTTTTTTCCACCCTTTTTACACCCGTTTTTTCATCACTTTTTTGACCCCTTTCTCCACGTCTTTTTTCATCCTCTTTTTCCACCTCTGTCTTCGAATAAACTATTTATTTCCAATAAATATTCAATGTTCCGATCACCTTGAAATTTCGCACACAGGTTAGTCGCGGCAAAATCTAGGCAGAGTTCAATTTTCAATAAAATCCATTGTTTATTTGCCTAGCAATCGTTCCTAACGTGTAATCTCACGAATCCCCATAAGTGCTCATTGGGACTATGAGAGTCAATGAGAATCGATGTCATAGCAACCACTGTTGATATCCATGGCAACCGTTTGTTTACTTTTCCCTAGCAACCGTTGCTTCGGAAGTTGGAAAATCAATTTTAAGTTACACTCGATAACAAAGGACACTGAATTGTTATATTTGCTCCATAGCAATCGTTGTTTACCTCCCTAGCAACCATTGCGATGGTTGGAAATGATCAATCTATGACCCATTTCCATAATTTTCGATGGCAAAAGACACAAAATCTTCCAACTTAGCTCCTCAGTTAAACCGTTGTTTAACGCCCTAGCAACCGTTGCCAAGCGAAAGAAAAATTGACGTAAGTTTCGTTTCCAGTATTTCCAACTGCACAGGATACAAAATCTCCGTTTTACGCATAGCAACCATTGTTTACGTGTCTAGCAACCGTTGCTGCAGTAGAAGGAAAGGACTAAATATTATTTTGGACAATTTTTTTTCAATATAAATCTACTTATTCATCGAAACAACCGTTTATTTACATCCCTAGCAACCGTTGCTTTGGAAGCTGGAAAAACAGTTTCAAGTCACACTCGATGGCCAGAGGCACTGAATTGTTATATTTGTTCCATAGCAACCGTTTTTCACCTCCCTAGCAGCCGTTACGAAGGTTGGAAATTATCAATTTATGACCCATTTCCATCATTCTCAACGGCGAAGGACACAAAATCTTCCCAATTAGCTTTTCAGTAACCGTTGTTTACCGTCCTAACAACCGTTGCTAAGAGAAAGAAAAATTCACGTAAGTTTCGTTTCCAGTATTTTCAACTGCACAGGATACAAAATCTCCGTTCTACCCATAGCAACCATTGTTTACGTGTCTAGCAACCGTTGCAATCTTACTCAAATTCTGCTGTCGAAAATCTGAAATGAAACACGCGAAAAACTCAAACCAAAAAATACGATCTAGCAAATGTCACTATTAACCTAAAGTTTATTAATCTAAATAAACAACTATTAATCTAAACTATTCTAACCCCACTATTAATCTAAATAAACAAAAGTTTAACATGAATATAGCTGACATTAACCCATTAAGTCCCAGATTGCGGAAATTTTATTGGTACTTTTGAGCTCAAATATTTTGATGAATAAGGCGGAAGGTTTATTGCAATATAGTCATTCCTACTATTTTCGGGTATGCTCTACACGATACAATAGTTCAAAAGACTGAAAAAATTGATTTTCAATAAATAATTAACAAATTAAAATAAAAAATGCAATTTTTTGGAGCACTTTTTTTTTCAATCCAAAATCAGAGGATGAAGGAATTTTATTTTTAGTGTCGAAAATATGCACAAAAGTGCACAAAATATTTGAACTTTCCAAATTCGTTGAGTTTTTTTGACTATGATTTTTTTCAGCAAAATGGCGGCCAAAAAACGGGAATCAATATTTTGGATTTCCATTTTATGAATATTTTAAAGCATTCATTTTCATATTCGATATATTCCTTTGAAATTCCGTATATGGAGGTTTTCAATGTCGCTGAGAACGATTTTGACATCAAATTCTCAAAATTCTGGATCCAAGATGGCGGTTTCAAGATGGCGGCTGACGATTTTCCACATTTTTAGTCGGAGAATCGTGAAAATTTGGAATAATGGGTTTTCGGAGGCGCTGATAATGAATCTGACATCAGATTTTCGAAATTCCGTATCCAAGATGGCGGTTTCAATATGGCGGCTCATGATTTTGTACATTTTTGGTCGGAGAATCGTAAAAATTTGGACTAATGGGTTCTTGGGGGCGCTGATGATAAATCTGACATCAGATATTCGAAATTCTGTATCCAAGATGGCGGTTTCAAGATGGCGGCTCATGATTTTGTATATTTTTAGTTGGAGGTTCGTGAAAATGTGAATAAAAGGATTTCTGAATCTTTACTGCTGAAATAGATTGTTGAGTTTTTTCATCTATGATTTTTTGTAGCATAATAATGACTGAAATCGGAAACAAAAAATTTGAATCTTCATTTTATCTATATTTCGTCGACGTCGTTCATGGATGAAAACGACGGCTATAAGATGAAAATAACGAGATTTTGAAAATATAGAAAATTGTCCATGTACAAAAACATGAGCCGCCATCTTGAAACCGCCATCTTGGATACAGAATTTCGAATATCTGATGTCAGATTTATCATCAGCGCCCCCAAGAACCCATTAGTCCAAATTTTTACGATTCTCCGACCAAAAATGTACAAAATCATGAGCCGCCATATTGAAACCGCCATCTTGGATACGGAATTTCGAAAATCTGATGTCAGATTCATTATCAGCGCCTCCGAAAACCCATTATTCCAAATTTTCACGATTCTCCGACTAAAAATGTGGAAAATCGTCAGCCGCCATCTTGAAACCGCCATCTTGGATCCAGAATTTTGAGAATTTGATGTCAAAATCGTTCTCAGCGACATTGAAAACCTCCATATACGGAATTTCAAAGGAATATATCGAATATGAAAATGAATGCTTTAAAATATTCATAAAATGGAAATCCAAAATATTGATTCCCGTTTTTTGGCCGCCATTTTGCTGAAAAAAATCATAGTCGAAAAAACTCAACGAATTTGGAAAGTTCAAATATTTTGTGCACTCTTGTGCATATTTTCGACAGTAAAAATAAAATTCCTTCATCCTCTGATTTTGGATTGAAAAAAAAAAGTGCTCCAAAAAATTGCATTTTTTATTCTAATTTGTCAATTATTTATTGAAATTCAAATTTGTCAGTCTTTTTAACTATTGTATCGTGTAGAGCATACCAGAAAATAGTAGGAATGACTATTTTGCAATAAACCTTCCGTCTTATTCATCAAAATATTTGAGCTCAAAAGTACCAATAAAATTTCTGCAATCTGGGACTTAATGGGTTAAGCTTTTATTTTGATTCGAATTGTTCGTTCAGTATTCTTTTCAATTCAACAAAATCGAAGTTTCGAGTTTAAAGTTTTATTGTTTTAAATGTAATTTTCTTGTAATTATTACTACACTTATTATTGAAATTATTGATTTCCAAAGAAACACGGGGGGGTTGGCGAGCGAAGCGAGCAGGGGGGTACCCCCCTAGTTATATATAAAAAGGGGTCCCGCGACGAGCATTAGTTCTATGCTACAAGATTTCAAAACCGGATTTCCGTTTGATTTCGCAAAGCAAGGGTTTTGAGTCTTGTTTTCCTGGGCTAATGGAGTCTCATCAATCGAAGTGAGTGCTCTTATCAACTCCATTCCACTCCATTCGCTTTTTGGTTCAGCCATCACGGTTCCTTCTAAAGGCTCCGGGTCGTCACTCATGTATTTATTTTACATCGCTGGTTTATCTCCGCTGCCCTTGAACACTGAGTATTTCGGCCATAGCTGGTCGTAACTCGTGTCCTCACTCCTCCAGCGTCGCAAGCTTTTTTCATTTTGTTGGGGTGGGAGTTTACTCAGCCAGGGTATGGCTTTTTTGCTCCGTTTTTATCTGCTTCTGCCTCTAAGGCATGTATCGTTACCAGCGGGTGTGTCCACCCTGTTGAAAAAAATCGACTGGATTTCCAGCTGGATTTGCACTGGATTCCAGCTGGATTTACGCTGGATTCTAGCTGGACTTTGACTGGATTCCAGCTGGATTTGGGCTGGATTCCAGCTGGAAACGAAAAATCCAGGTGAAGTGATGCAGGGAAAATCCAGTGAGTTTCCCGAATAATCCAGCTGGATCCTGAGATAATCCAGCTGGATTTCACTAGAATTAGGGTTATACCCTGTTGAAAAAAATTGACTGGATTGCCAGCTGGATTTGCACTGGATTCCAGCTGAATTTACGCTGGACTCCAGCTGGATTTGGGCTGGATTCCAGCTGGAAACGAAAAATCCAGGTGAAGTGATGCAGGGAAAATCCAGTGTGTTTCCCGAATAATCCAGCTGGATCCTGAGATAATCCAGCTGGATTTTGCTAGAATTAGGATTATTTCGTTATTATAGATCCAGCAGATTTTCCGGATAATCCAGCTGGATTTTTTCGGTTTGAGAGCACCGAGCTACGGCGTCGAATCCACCTGGATTATGAAAGAATCCAGCTGGACTTTTCGACAATCCAGCTGGATTTTTTCGGTTCTAGAACAGCGGGATACGGCGGCGAATTCAGCTGAATTATGAACGAATCCTGCTGGATTTTTCGACAATCCAGCTAGATTTTTTCGGTTCTAGAATAGCGGGCTACGGCGGCGAATCCAGCTGGATTATGAAAGAGTCCTGCTGGATTTTTCGATAATCCAGCTGGACTTTTTCGGCTCTAGAACAGCGGGCTACGGCGGCGAATCCAGCTGGATTATGAACGAATCTAGTTGGATTTTTCGATAATCAAGCTGGATTTTTTCGGTTCTAGGACAGCGGATTATGGCGGCGAATCCAGCTGGATTATGAAAGAATCCTGCTGGATTTTTCGATAATCCAGCTGGATTTTTTAAGTTTGAGAGCAGCGGGCTACGGCGTCGAATCCAGCTGGATTATAAACCAATCCTGCTGGATTTTTCGATAATCCAGCTGGATTTTTTCGGTTCTAGAACAATGAGCTACGGCGGCGAATCCATCTGGATTATGAACGAATCCAGCTTGATTTTCCGACAATCCAGCTGGATTTTTTCGGTTTGAGAGCACCGAGCTACGGCGTCGAATCCAGCTGGACTTTTCGACAATCCAGCTGGATTTTTTCGGTTCTAGAACAGCGGGCTACGGCGGCGAATCCAGCTGGATTATGAACAAATCCAGCTGGATTTTCCGGTTTGGGAGCAGCGGGCTACGGCGTCGAATCCAGCTGGATTATGAACGAATCCTGCTGGATTTTTTCGGTTCTAGAACAGCGGGCTACGGCAGCGTATCCAGCTGGATTATGAACGAATCCTGCTGGATTTTTCGATAATCCAGCTGGATTCGACGCCGTAGCCCGCGGCTCTCAAACTGAAAAAATCCAGCTGGATTATCGAAAAATCCAGCCGGATTCGTTCATAATCCAGCTTGATTCGACGCCGTAGCCCGCGGCTCTCAAACTGAAAAAATCCAGCTGGATTATCGAAAAATCCAGCCGGATTCGTTCATAATCCAGCTGGATTCGACGCCGTAGCCCGCTGCTCTCAAACTGAACAAATCCAGCTGGATTATCAAAAAATCCAGCAGGATTCGTTCATGATCCAGCTGGATTCGACGCCGTAGCCCGCGGCTCTCAAACTGAAAAAATCCAGCTGGATTATCGAAAAATCCAGCCGGATTCGTTCATAATCCAGCTGGATTCGACGCCGTAGCCCGCTGCTCTCAAACTGAAAAAATCCAGCTGGATTTGCCGCCGTAACCCGCTGTTCTAGAACCGAAAAAATCCAGCAGGATTCGTTCATAATCCAGCTGGATTCGACGCCGTAGCCCGCTGCTCTCAAACTGAAAAAACCGCTGCCAAGTGCCTCAGCAGTATGCTTTCTCAAAGTATTGCAATTGAACCTCAACTTGCATTAATCACCACTCTTTGAGAAAGCAAAATGAATCTCTAACTCATTTCCTCCACTCCATAGTAACGGTTGCTAAGAACGTAAACAACGGTTGCTATGGTAAATATCCGAGCTTCGGTGTTCTTACGTCTTAGTCGTCAATAGTTCCGAAAATGGACCTCCGGCAGACTTTTCCCACTCCATAGTAACGGTTGCTAAGGACGTAAACAATGGTTGCTATGGTAAATGTCGGAGCTTCGATGTTCTTACTTCTTAGTCATCAACAGTTTCAAAAACGGACCTCCAACAGACTTTACCCACTCCATAGTAACGGTTGCTAAGGACGTAAACAATGGTTGCTATGGTAAATGTCGGAGCTTCGATGTTCTTACTTCTTAGTCATCAACAGTTCCAAAAATGGACTTCAAACTGACTTTCCCCACTCCATAGTAACGGTTGTTAAGGACGTAAACAACAGCTGCTATGGTGAATGTCTGAGCTTCGATGTTCTTACTTCTTAGTCATCAACAGTTCCAAAAATGGACCTCCAACTGACTTTTTCCATTCCCTAGTTACGGTTGCAAGGGATATAAACAACGGTTGCTAGAGACATCAACAATGGTTTCTACGGGAAATGTCTCTTTGATTCTTATAGAATCCCATAAATATACAAACCCAAATGATCATTTATCATGAATTATATGGGAACTTATCAAAAACACGATAGCAACGGTTGCCATGGAAATGAACAACGGATGTTGCTAAACACCGAACTCAGCTCACATCTTCTGGAGACCGACCTGTGTGCAAAATTTCAGGACGATCGGACTATTCCTTCGAAAGTCATCGTACGACAAAAAAAGCAAAAGCAAAAAGTCAGTCTGAAGCTGAATTTTGTATCTCTATAGCAACGGTTGCTAAGAGAATAAACAATGGTTGTTCCAAAATGGATGTATTATCGATTCTCATCGATCGTCGAAAGAATTGGAGACCCATCGTGCATTAATGATGATTTTTGGAGCTTTTATCGAAAACACGTTAGCAACGGTTGCTAGAGAAATAAACAACGGATTTGGCTGAAAATTGAACTCGACCGAGATTTTGCGGCGACTAACCTGTGTGCCAAATTTCAGGACGATCGGACAATTCCTTCGAAAGTTATCGTACGACAAAAAAGTGCACGTACGTACGTACATACATACAGACATTTTCGGATTTCCATGTTTTTCGACCCGTAGATTACGAAAATCGAGGTCCCGAAGTCCGATTCGATGGGTCGATTTTTACCCCATTACAAAGCTTTCTCTTTGAGAAAGCAAAATCCAGCTGGATTTGCCGCCGTAACCCGCTGTTCTAGAACCGAAAAAATCCAGCTGGATTATCGAAAAATCCGGCAGGATTCGTTCATGATCCAGCTGGATTCGACGCCGTAGCCCGCTGCTCCCAAACCGAAAAATCCAGCTGGATTGTCGAAAAATCCAGCTGGATTCTTTCATAATCCAGCTGGGATTCGACGCCGTAGCTCGGTGCCCTCAAACCGACAAAATCCAGCTGGATTGTCGAAAAATCCAGCTGGATTATCCGGAAAATCTGCTTGATCTATAATAATGATATAACCCTAATTCTAGTGAAATCCAGCTGGATTATCTCAGGATCCAGCTGGCTGGATTATTCGGGAAACTCACTGGATTTTCCCTGCATGACTTCACCTGGATTTTTCGTTTCCAGCTGGAATGCAGTGCAAATCCAGCTGAAAATCCAGTTGATTTTTTTCAACGGGGTATCGTTATTATAGATCCAGCAGATTTTCCGGATAATCCAGCTGGATTTTTTCGGTTCTAGAACAGCGGGCTACAGCGGCGAATCCAGCTGGATTATGAACGAATCCAGCTGGATTTTTCGGTTTGGGAGCAGCGGGCTACGGCGTCGAATCCAGCTGGATTATCGAAAAATCCGGCAGGATTCGTTCATGATCCAGGTGGATTCGACGCCGTAGCTCGGTGCTCTCAAACCGAAAAAATCCAGCTGGATTATCCGGAAAATCTGCTGGATCTATAATAAGGATATAACCCTAATTCTAGTAAAATCCAGCTGGATTATCTCAGCATCCAGCTGGATTATTCGGGAAACTCACTGGATATTCCCTGCATCACTTCACCTTGATTTTTCGTTTCCAGCTGGAATCCAGCCCAAATCCAGCTGGAATGCAGCTGGAATCCAGTCAAAATCCAGCTTGAATCCAGCGTCAATCCAGCTGGAATCCAGTGCAAATCCAGCTGGAAATCCAGTCGATTTTTTCAACAGGGCACAGTCGCACGCACGAGTGCTACGTGACACGTACCCTAAAAAAAGTAACTTCGATACAAAAACCTAACAAAATATAAAAAAACGTACAAAACCGTTTATAAACGTCCCATTTGGGACAAGAAATACATTTGTATCCGTTTTTGTACGTTTTCGAACGTTTCTGTAAGTTTCTGTACGTCTTCGTACGCTTTTATACGCTTTTGTACCTTTTTGTACGTTTTCGTACAATTATGTACACTTGTCTACATTTTTGTACATTTCTAGATATTTTTGTACGGTTTTTTAGGTTCTTGTACATTTTTGTACGTTTTCATACGCTTATGTACAGTTTCGTACGTTTTTGTACGTTTTATAGGAGATTAACATAGTGAAATTCAACCTGACATTCTCTGTTAATAAAGAATGTATCTTTTAATATATTCAATGAATTCTGAAACAGAGAAGTGTGCACTTAGTTATTTATTGAGCACACATTTGTCTTACAAAAATATTGATAAATACTGAAAAAAGTATTATTAAATCACATTCCTTAGATAATACATTCAAGATATCAATTGAAAACACTAAAAATCATTACTGAAAAATATTTATTCAAACACAAGTATAAAATACGAAATGCAATGAATTTGCGCGACAAATTTACATTGAAGTTATGTTTTCTTATATACATATATCTCCAGGAGAATACAAGAATTTTTTTATGCCAACCCAAATAACAAACCGCAGCCAAGTGCCTTAGCAGTATGCTTTCTAAAAGAGGCTTCAACATCACCCACAAACGCGTCTCAAACCTGTATTTTCACCATTCCACTAGCGTAAATACTATCATTCATTTTTCAAAGATTACAAAAAAATTATTTAATCAGTTCAATTCGTATCTTTGTGACTGTGTAAAGTGTCGTTCTTTTTCAATTGACCAAACTTTGTCGCGACTGTTGATGTCTGCCCGGGCTCTCTTATCATTTGATCAAATGCAACAAAGCAAACGGTTCTAGGTTCTACACGATGCGAGACATTTGGACCTGCATAATTTTTCGATCAATTCATCTTGTGACTGTCATACGGTTTAATGATGGTCAAAAGCGATCCGGTCCGTATTTAGCACACTTGAAGGCTCATTTTGATCATTTTCGAGGGCAAAAGACACCAAATTTTTCCAATTTTCTCTATAGCATGTTGAAAATATTGGAAACGTATCTTACATGAATTTTTCTTCCCCTTAGCAACGGTTGCTAGGGCGGTAAACAACGGTTGCTAAGGAGCTAATTGGGAAGATTTTGTGTCCTTTGCCGTCGAAAATGATGGAAATAGGTCTTAAATTATTAATTTCCAACCTTCCTAACTGTTGCTAGGGAGGTAAACAACCGTTGCTATGGAGCAAATACAACAATTCAGTTGTCCTTGGCCATCGAGTGTGACTTAAAACTGATTTTCCGGCTTGCCCCAATGAGCACTCATAAGGATTTGTGAGAAAACACGTTAGGAAACGGTTGCTAAGGAAATAACCAACGGATTTTGCTGAAAATTTAACACACAAATGAAGGAAGCAAGTTTCTGGAAGTTGTACAGTCCAAGACGCTTTCTTTGGAATGAATCGAAATTGACTATACTAAATAATCATATATTCTTCAGAAATAAATTTGATCGTTGATTCAAGAATTTCAAGGCGCATTTTTAATTCGAGATTATTGAGAATAGTTAGGACTTATCTTGCTTATACATATATCCGTTTCTCGGTTCGACTTTTCCAACGGCAGACCCTGTGGTTGAGACAGGAAGTGCGAGCCGAGTGTGTTTACCTGCGTACTTCGAATTTTTCAGATCTAGACCGAAAACGCGCATCGCATGATTATGGAAGTTTGTATAATCCGATTTCCATTATTCAAAATGACTATTGTCACTGAGTAATGATGTTTCAAATAAAATAATCTCAAGTGTCGATTGAAAAAAATTTAAACTCAAAATTTTGGTGAAAGCTATGAATGACCATGATAAAAGAATGCTCGTCCCTCCGTTTTTCGGCTCGACTTTCCCAAAGACAGGGCTGCATGCCCTGTTGAAAAAAAATGACCTGAAATTCTGCCAGAAATCGGACAGAAATCTATCTGATTTTCAGACGAAAAAAGTGCCTGATTTCTGGTCGATTGACTTGATATTTCTGCTGATTTGCCGGCCATTTTTAGCGGATTTTCAGGTAGCTTTGAACGGATTTTCAAGTCATCTCGAGCGGAATTCAGGTAGCTCCAAACAGATTATCAAGTCATATTGACCGGAACTTCGAGCAGCTTCGAATGGAATTTCCGGTAGTTTCGTACGGAATTTCGGTCGATTCAACAGATTTCTAGTAATTTCAAACAAATTTTCCACCCGATCACACGGATTCTCTGTTCGTTTGGAAAGGATTTTCAGGGTGAATTTGACCGGATTTTCTGGTCAATCGACTGGATTTCTAGTCGAATGCACGGATTTTCAGATCGACATATAAGTGGCGTATGCGGTCACCCATTTTTAGAATATTTTCGTTAATTCTCAAATGTATTGGTTGATTACAAAAAATAGATCAAATGCAGCACTCTGCGACTAGTCAGGACATTTTGGTAATAAAATAAGCTTTCTTTTGGTATGTATCACATTATGCTCTGGTGAACAAAACACTTTTGATCAGTTTTAAGCCTGGAAATAAGATAAGTGATAGCTATATGTCCAAAAATAAGATGCTATATGGTTCTACCAAGGACCCTGGAACCAATTTTTCTAAAAAAAATTGGCATTTTCCAGTAAAAAAGTTCTCTTGAGTTTTTGCTCTAAAACATCTCTAGATAGCTCAAAATTGAGGTCAAAGTCCTGAAAAAATGTCTAATATTGCGAAACTCCACCACTTTGAGCCTCTGTCAGGATGGGACATATGGTCTAAAAAAATCTGAAAAAAATTCAGGGACATGATGGAGTCTTCTAGATTCATAAGAAAATTTTCAGAATTTTTTTTCATTTTCACTTTCTCACTTGACAGAGAATCACCCATATATATATATATATATATATATATATGAATTGAATTATTAATATATATGAATTACGTGAAACTGCCCCATATATATAATAAGTTGAAACTTTCACAGAATACATACTAGCATAACCAACTTTCAATTGCAACAAAGAAAATCATGGGTCAACATGATCATTTCCATATGAGTGCTATGACAAAAATGACGTTTTTTACATAGGCTTTTACGGCGAGAATCGATTAATTGCTTCTCAAACTAAATATAAAATTATAGAAAAATTTGAAAAATGTTAAGTAATAGGTATTGATAAGTAGATTATAGTATGCTCGCAAAAATGTATGTCGCCATCAATTTAAGATCGAGAAATTGGAAAAATAAATGTTGATGAATTAACAATTGTTTATGTGCAGATCGTGACTTCGTTACAATTTATTTTTCCTTTTTAAGCATTCACAAGTGTATAAGGATACGATTGAGAGACTTTGAACGATAGAATGGGAGAATTTTGAAAAATAAAGTCGATTTGCATGAAAACGGATAAGACGGATCGAAAGGAAATTGCCTGCGCTTTGATGTTCCGTATTGAAATTTTAGAAAAAATCGATGCGTGTGCGTTAAAAATGTAAGAATACAACTTGGGTTTTTTTTCTTAGCCGATAAACCATAGAAAAAAACTATGAAATAACTGTACGATGAAAATTTGGGTCCGACTGATCGATAGATCCTTGGAAGGCTTTAGTGTTCATGGTTGAAACTTTGAAAAAATTGATGCGTGGGCGTGGAATATGAGAAAAACTGATGTTTAGCAAGATGTGCCTCGTGAATCATTGAAAAAAGTACATGAATCAGCGTCGTGATGAAATTTTGATGATACGGATCGATAGAGCTCATTGAGCATTTTCATTTTTCATCGTGAAAAAACTGAAATATTGTATGCGTGGGTGATGAAGTACGTACTTGAAAAATGGTTGTTTACTTCCTGATTTTTATGCGTTCAGAGAAATACGTGAAATCATGGTATGGTGCAATTTCGAGTATGTCCGATCAGAAGAACATCAAATGGGCTTTCACATCCATGATTGGAATTTTGAAAAAATCGATGCGTGGGCGTGAAATGTGGAAAAAACTGATGTTTAGCAAGATGTGCCTCACGAATCATTGAAAAAAGTATATGAATCAGCGTCGTGATGAAAATTCTGATGATACGGATCGATAGAGCTCATTGAGCATTTCATTGTTATCGTCATGTCTTTCATAATCCAGCTGGGATTCGACGCCGTAGCTCGGTGCCCTCAAACCGACAAAATCCAGCTGGATTGTCGAAAAATCCAGCTGGATTATCCGGAAAATCTGCTTGATCTATAATAATGATATAACCCTAATTCTAGTGAAATCCAGCTGGATTATCTCAGGATCCAGCTGGCTGGATTATTCGGGAAACTCACTGGATTTTCCCTGCATGACTTCACCTGGATTTTTCGTTTCCAGCTGGAATGCAGTGCAAATCCAGCTGAAAATCCAGTTGATTTTTTTCAACGGGGTATCGTTATTATAGATCCAGCAGATTTTCCGGATAATCCAGCTGGATTTTTTCGGTTCTAGAACAGCGGGCTACAGCGGCGAATCCAGCTGGATTATGAACGAATCCAGCTGGATTTTTCGGTTTGGGAGCAGCGGGCTACGGCGTCGAATCCAGCTGGATTGTCGAAAAGTCCAGCTGGATTCTTTCATAATCCAGGTGGATTCGACGCCGTAGCTCGGTGCTCTCAAACCGAAAAAATCCAGCTGGATTATCCGGAAAATCTGCTGGATCTATAATAAGGATATAACCCTAATTCTAGTAAAATCCAGCTGGATTATCTCAGCATCCAGCTGGATTATTCGGGAAACTCACTGGATATTCCCTGCATCACTTCACCTTGATTTTTTCGTTTCCAGCTGGAATCCAGCCCAAATCCAGCTGGAATGCAGCTGGAATCCAGTCAAAATCCAGCTTGAATCCAGCGTCAATCCAGCTGGAATCCAGTGCAAATCCAGCTGGAAATCCAGTCGATTTTTTCAACAGGGCACAGTCGCACGCACGAGTGCTACGTGACACGTACCCTAAAAAAAGTAACTTTGATACAAAAACCTAACAAAATATAAAAAAACGTACAAAACCGTTTATAAACGTCCCATTTGGGACAAGAAATACATTTGTATCCGTTTTTGTACGTTTTCGAACGTTTCTGTAAGTTTCTGTACGTCTTCGTACGCTTTTATACGCTTTTGTACCTTTTTGTACGTTTTCGTACAATTATGTACACTTGTCTACATTTTTGTACATTTCTAGATATTTTTGTACGGTTTTTTAGGTTCTTGTACATTTTTGTACGTTTTCATACGCTTATGTACAGTTTCGTACGTTTTTGTACGTTTTATAGGAGATTAACATAGTGAAATTCAACCTGACATTCTCTGTTAATAAAGAATGTATCTTTTAATATATTCAATGAATTCTGAAACAGAGAAGTGTGCACTTAGTTATTTATTGAGCACACATTTGTCTTACAAAAATATTGATAAATACTGAAAAAAGTATTATTAAATCACATTCCTTAGATAATACATTCAAGATATCAATTGAAAACACTAAAAATCATTACTGAAAAATATTTATTCAAACACAAGTATAAAATACGAAATGCAATGAATTTGCGCGACAAATTTACATTGAAGTTATGTTTTCTTATATACATATATCTCCAGGAGAATACAAGAATTTTTTTATGCCAACCCAAATAACAAACCGCAGCCAAGTGCCTTAGCAGTATGCTTTCTAAAAGAGGCTTCAACATCACCCACAAACGCGTCTCAAACCTGTATTTTCACCATTCCACTAGCGTAAATACTATCATTCATTTTTCAAAGATTACAAAAAAATTATTTAATCAGTTCAATTCGTATCTTTGTGACTGTGTAAAGTGTCGTTCTTTTTCAATTGACCAAACTTTGTCGCGACTGTTGATGTCTGCCCGGGCTCTCTTATCATTTGATCAAATGCAACAAAGCAAACGGTTCTAGGTTCTACACGATGCGAGACATTTGGACCTGCATAATTTTTCGATCAATTCATCTTGTGACTGTCATACGGTTTAATGATGGTCAAAAGCGATCCGGTCCGTATTTAGCACACTTGAAGGCTCATTTTGATCATTTTCGAGGGCAAAAGACACCAAATTTTTCCAATTTTCTCTATAGCATGTTGAAAATATTGGAAACGTATCTTACATGAATTTTTCTTCCCCTTAGCAACGGTTGCTAGGGCGGTAAACAACGGTTGCTAAGGAGCTAATTGGGAAGATTTTGTGTCCTTTGCCGTCGAAAATGATGGAAATAGGTCTTAAATTATTAATTTCCAACCTTCCTAACTGTTGCTAGGGAGGTAAACAACCGTTGCTATGGAGCAAATACAACAATTCAGTGTCCTTGGCCATCGAGTGTGACTTAAAACTGATTTTCCGGCTTGCCCCAATGAGCACTCATAAGGATTTGTGAGAAAACACGTTAGAAACGGTTGCTAAGGAAATAACCAACGGATTTTGCTGAAAATTTGACTCGGACTAGATCTTGTCACAACTAATCGGTGTGCAAAATTTCAAGACGATCGGATCATTCCTTCGGGAGTTATCGTGGATGAAAGAAACGAAAAAATAGACACCTTAACAACGGTTGCTAAGGAAATAAACAACGGATTTCGCTGAAAATTGAACTCGCCCGAGATTTTGCCGCGATTAACCTGTGTGCAAAATTTCAAGACGATCGGACCATTCCTTCGAGAGTTATCGTGGACGAAAAAAAAAACGGGACGCACACACACACACACACACACACACACACACACACACACACACACACACATACACACACACATACATACATACAGACACTTTTGGATTTCCATGTTTTTCGACCCGTAGATCACGAAAATCGAGGTCCCGAGGTCTGATTCGGTGGGTCGATTTTTGCCCCATTACAAAGCTTTCTCTTTAAGAAAGCAAAAAGTAACAAATATCAAAGACTGCACTCAGTTAGTCTTTGGAAAGAACAAAAAAAAGAACAGAAAAATACTTTTTGAAAAAACAGAAAAAGTCTGACATCATCATTTCGATGGCTCTTACAAAGTAAGACACATATCGCAATCTGTCCGCGAAGGAAGACACATATCGTAATCTGTCCGCGAAGAAAGACACATATCGCATTCTGGCCGCGAAGAAAGACAAATGTCGAAATTATCCTCCCATGAATATTAACAGGGAAAGAGTTTGAACCGCAATCGAACTGTAAAAAAGGCTTGTATTTTTTGTCAATTATAACCTACTCAATCCAAGCTTTTATCCCATGCATTTTTTTACGTCGGAAATTTGTAGGATGGGCGCCATGTATTCTTTTAGCGGACAGATTGCGAGTTTTGTCTCTCTTCGCGGACAGATTGCGATATGTGTCTTTTTTCGTGGACAGATTGCATTTGTCTTTCTTCGTAAGACCCATCGATTTAAAGTAATCGGTACTCATGAGTATATTTGAGCATCATATGCTCAAATCAAATATTGCTAGACGAATAAAATCAGAATTTAAAATCGAACTAGCCAGAATCACTCACTCGCTATCGCTCGCTCGTGTCTTTCATTCGCTCTTCAAAAATATAGGTAAATAATGAAATTTTTATTGGAATCATTAGTGAATAATTCAAAGTATCTAAGGACCCTCTTACATCACCATGTATTTCACCTCTAGGCTATCAAAAATAAGGTCCCGACGTCTGATTTGACATGTCAATTTTTACCTCATTCCAGAGCTTTCTCTTTGAGAAAGCAAAATGACATAATCAGGAATAGATTTTGTTATGATAATGAATTTTCGTCTAACCTTGAGAAATATCCATGGGAATAATATAATTTCTTCTATATTGCATCTTATTACTAAAAAGCAATTTTACAACTTTCGCCATGAAAACATGCAATTTTCTCATAAAATTAACGCCCAAGAATCGACATTTTTCAATTTTTAACGATGAAAACGGGAAGCGCTCAATCAGCTATACCTATTCGTCGGATTACAATTTCCATCACGACGCTGATTCGTAGATTTTTTAACGATTTATGTGGCTCAACTTACTAAAAGTCTGTCTTCACATATTTCTCGCACACGCATCGATTTTTCCAAAATTCTATATTTCTTCCAATTTTCAATTATTTTTTTCGAACGAATCCTAACTTCTTACAAATTGAAACACCGACTTTCAAAGTACATACTTAACGCCTACGCATCAATATTTTCAAATTTTTCACGATTGATAATTAAAGCGCTCAATGAGCTCTAACGATCCCTCTAATCAGAATTTTCATAACGACGCTGTTTCATACATTTTTTTGACGGTTTATACGGCACAATTTGACAAAAGTCAGTTTTTTTCCATATTTCACGCTCACGCATCGATTTCTCCAAAATTCTCTCCATGGATATTCAAGCCCATTCGATGTTCTTTCGATAGAACATACCCAGATCATTATCTCACGCACATTGCACCAGATCATTATCTCACGTATTTATGTGGAAGCATAAAAATCGAAAGTAAACCACCAATTTCCAATTACATACTTCACGCCCACGCATCAATATTTTTGAATTTTTCACGATGAATAATTGAAGCGTTCAATGAGCTCTATCGATACCTCTAATCAGAATTTTCATCACGACGCTGTTTCATACATATTTAACGGTTTATGCGGCACATCTTGACAAAAGTCAGTTTTTTCCATATTTCACGCCCACACATCGATTTTTCCAAAATTCCAATCATGGATGTGAAAGCCCATTCGATGTTCTTCCGATCGGATATACTCGAAATTGCATCATACCATGATTTCACGTATTATTCTGAACGCATAAAAATGACAAAGTAAACAACTATTTTTCAAGTACGTACTTCACGCCCACGCATCCACATATTTCAGTTTTGCACGATGAACAATGAAAATGCTCAATGAGCTCTATCGATCCGTATCATCAGAATTTTCATCACGACGCTGATTCATATACTTTTTCAATGATTCGTGAGGCACATCTTGCTAAACATCAGTTTTTTCCACATTTCACGCCCACGCATCGATTTTTCCAAAATTCCAATCATGGATGTGAAAGCCCATTTGATGTTCTTCTGATCGGACATACTCGAAATTGCACCATACCATGATTTCACGTATTTCTCTGAACGCATAAAAATCAGGAAGTAAACAACCATTTTTCAAGTACGTACTTCATACCCACGCATCCACATATTTCAGTTTTTCACGATGAAAAATGAAAATGCTCAATGAGCTCTATCGATCCGTATCATCAAAATTTTCATCACGACGCTGATTCATGTACTTTTTCAATGATTCACGAGGCACATCTTGCTAAACATCAGTTTTTCTCATATTCCACGCCCACGCATCAATTTTTTCAAAGTTTCAACCATGAAACACTAAAGCCCTTCCAAGGATCTATCGATCAGTCGGACCCAAATTTTCATCGTACAGTTATTTCATAGTTTTTTTCTATGGTTTATCGGCTAAGAAAAAAAAACCCAAGTTGTATTCTTACATTTTTAACGCACACGCATCGATTTTTTCTAAAATTTCAATACGGAACATCAAAGCGCAGGCAATTTCCTTTCGATCCGTCTTATCCGTTTTCATGCAAATCGACTTTATTTTTCAAAATTCTCCCAATTCTATCGTTCAAAGTCTCTCAATCGTATCCTTATACCACTTGTGAATGCTTAAAAAGGAAAAATAAATTGTAACGAAGTCACGATCTGCACATAAACAATTGTTAATTCCATCAACATTTATTTTTCCAATTTCTCGATCTTAAATTGATGGCGACATACCATTTTTGCGAGCATACTATAATCTACTTATCAATACCTATTACTTAACATTTTTTCAAATTTTTCTATAATTTTATATTTAGTTGAGAAGCAATTAATCGATTCTCGCCGTAAAAGCCTATGTAAAAAACGTCATTTTTGTCATAGCACTCATATGGAAATGATCATGTTGACCCATGATTTTCTTTGTTGCAATTGAAAGTTGGTTATGCTAGGTATGTACATTCTGTGAAAGTTTCAACTTATTATATATATGGGCAGTTTCACGTCAATTCATATATATTAATATTCAATTCATATATATATATATATATATATATATATATGGGTGATTCTCTGTCAAGTGAGAAAGTGAAAATGAAAAAAAATTCTGAAAATTTTCTTATGAATTCTAGAAGACTCCATCATGTCCCCTGAATTTTTTCAGATTTTTTTAGACCATATGTCCCATCCTGACAGAGGCTCAAAGTGGTGGAGTTCGCAATATTAGACATTTTTTCAGGACCTTTGACCTCAATTTTGAGCTATCTAGAAATGTTTTAGAGCAAAAACTCAAGAGAACTTTTTTACTGGAAAAATGCCAATTTTTTTAGAAAAATTGGTTCCAGGGTCATTGGTAGACATATAGCTATCACTTATCTTATTTCCAGGCTTAAAACTGATCAAAAAGTGGTTTTGTTCACCCGCAGCATAATGTGATACATACCAAAAGAAA
This sequence comes from Aphelinus atriplicis, assembly GCA_020882685.1. Taxonomy (NCBI): domain Eukaryota; kingdom Metazoa; phylum Arthropoda; class Insecta; order Hymenoptera; family Aphelinidae; genus Aphelinus; species Aphelinus atriplicis. The sequence continues at coordinate 32,090,455 of CM037073.1, forward strand.
GCTTATTTTATTACCAAAATGTCCTGACTAGTCGCAGAGTGCTGCATTTGATCTATTTTTTGTAATCAACCAATACATTATGAGAATTAACGAAAATATTCTAAAAATGGGTGACCGCATACGCCACTTATATGTCGATCTGAAAATCCGTGCATTCGACTAGGAAATCCAGTCGATTGACCAGAAAATCCGGTCAAATTCACCTGAAAATCCTTTCCAAACGAACAGAGAATCCGTGTGATCGGGTGGAAAATTTGTTTGAAATTACTAGAAAATCTGTTGAATCGACCGAAATTCCGTACGAAACTACCGGAAATTCCATTCGAAGCTGCTCGAAGTTCCGGTCAATATGACTTGATAATCTGTTTGGAGCTACCTGAATTTCCGCTCGAGATGACTTGAAAATCCGTTCAAAGCTACCTGAAAATCCGCTAAAAATGGCCGGCAAATCAGCAGAATATCAAGTCAATCGACCAGAAATCAGGCACTTTTTTCGTCTGAAAATCAGATAGATTTCTGTCCGATTTCTGGCAGAATTTCAGGTCATTTTTTTCAACAGGGCATGCAGGCCCTGTCTTTGGGAAAGTCGAGCCGAAAAACGGAGGGACGAGCATTCTTTTATCATGGTCATTCATAGCTTTCACCAAAATTTTGAGTTTAAATTTTTTTCAATCGACACTTGAGATTATTTTTATTTGAAACATCATTACTCAGTGACAATAGTCAATTTTGAATAATGGAAATCGGATTATACAAACTTCCATAATCATGCGATGCGCGTTTTCGGTCTAGATCTGGAAAATTCGAAGTACGCAGGTAAACACACTCGGCTCGCACTTCCTGTCTCAACCACAGGGTCTGCCGTTGGAAAAGTCGAACCGAGAAACGGATATATGTATAAGCAAGATAAGTCCTAACTATTCTCAATAATTCGAATTAAAATGCGCCTTGAAATTCTTGAATCAACGATCAAATTTATTTCTGAAGAATATATGATTATTTAGTATAGTCAATTTCGATTCATTCCAAAGAAAGCGTCTTGGACTGTACAACTTCCAGAAACTTGCTTCCTTCATTTGTGTATTCTTTCCCCGATTTTCAGGTCTGTGCTCTGTATTATCCTCCGTTCTACCAAGAAAATTCAAAAATTGACGCTCAGCGTCTTTCGAAACTGTTGAATTAATTTTGAAGGGAACTTTGTTGCATTGATGCCTTTTTGTTCCTAGAGTAACGTATAATTTGCATTCATCGTCTAAAGTCAGTTAGACGAATTAATACTCTTTCTGTGGACGAAAAACATGTTTGGCGCGCTGGGATCGTAGCGCGTATCACCTCCTTGTGATACATCCCTCAAATTTTTATCGAAAAATATTTAAAACTGTTGAACTGGTAACGAAAGTGCGAAATTCAAGGTCATAGCACATGACAAGATCCTCTTAAGCCACCTGGCAGAGATCGGCTGCCTCACACGTTTACTTTCTTTCATGAGATTTATTATACACCAGAGGTATAGTTTTACTGACATAGAGGGGGACAACCCAAGATCGGTCTTTAAGGAGGAGTTTTAAGCCTTATATTATACATACTGCTTGTATATAAAATCACTCTACAACTTTCCAGATCAATTATTGTATCCGAGTATGCCGATGACATCGCGCTATTTTTAAAATTCAAAGCCCTGAAAATAGCAAAAACTATTCTTACTAACCCTATTAAAACAATAATAAAGAATCTCCGCAGATTGGGACTAGAACTATCGCCCAGTAAATTTTCACTGATCCACTTTAACAATAAAAATATTCAACCAGGCTCTGTAGAAATTCAAATCGACAACCAAATCAAATCATTAAGCCTATAGAAAAAAACCCATTTCTTAGGTATAACATTTGATTTTAATTTTACCTTCACATCACACGTCGAGGCAATGAATGAAAATTGTACCAAAGCTATGAATATTCTCAAATACCTCAGTAGAATAAGCTGGAATTCTAATCCAACAACTTCGCCTATACAATACAAGAGTTGTATTCGTTTTATTCTCGACTATAGTTGTTTTATTTATTTTCCAAAACGTCAATATCTAATCGATGAAATAGAAAAACTGCAACATCAAGCTGTAAGATTTGCCCTTAGATATCGCATAAGCACTCCTGTCAATATTCTAATAGCAGAATCTAAATTATTCTTTATCGAGAACCGCTCAGAAATGCTGTGTAAAAAATACTTCACAAAAATTTTATTTACAAAAAATTCACTCATTCATAATTCCCCTGAATCATATACAAGAATCACTAAAAAAACACCCCTCAGAATAAAAAAGAATGATCAGTAGATGCGCTCAAGAGGTCATCGATCTCTCCTCGCAAATAGAATCAAACAGTAATTATAACATTTACTGCGTTGATTATCAGGTCAATATGCTATCCGTACCGATCAATATTGAATTAGGCAAAGAACTGCAAAATATCTCAGGCCCTCAAAAGATCTTCTCTGGATTCTGTAAGTCAAAAAGTAATGCACTCAGCTTATTTACAGATGGGAGTAAAATAAAATTTCACAATACAGTAGGCATAGCTTGCGATTGTTCAGGAAGAAACATTTTTATCTGAAAATCTTTGAACGAAAAAGCTTCCGTTTTCACAGCCAAGCGCATGGCCTTAGGTATCGCTGTAGACGTAGCATTAAGTCACCCGAACTATGAATATCTCATTTTATCCGGGCGCTTCAATCACGGAACTCTGTCAAAATGGAGGCTGAAACCAGCTCTTACATACTTAATATCAAGAGGAAATATATCGAATTTACTAAAAACTCTTTTGGAAAAAACATTTACTTCTTATGGATCCCATCACACCGAGGAATAGATGGATATGAGATAGCTGATGAACTGGCAAAAGCAGCCACATCAAACTCTGTAGATATTATGAAAATTTCATTCACAGATTTCAATAAATCTTTCGAAAAAATTGCGCGCGAAAAGACTATAAAAAAGCCTACTCGAACTTTTGGGAGCGAACAAAGGTAACATATATTTTCAACAATATGTAAGCGACAGAAAAAACCCATGATTTGCGAAAGAAAATCTCGATAGAGCCTTTATAATAACAATTAATATGGCTAGAGCTAATCAATATAATTTAGCAGCTTCGCTATTTGCAGTTAGTTTTATCGAAAATCCAATGTGTAGATTCAATGTATATGAGGAAGACTTGAATCACGTAATATGGCAATGCAAATTAAACCAACCTCAAAGAGACAAACTTCTAAGTTCCCTTTATAAATTAAAATACAAACTGCCTCTAAATATCGAATCTATGATATCCAAACCAGATCTTAAAGCCTGCGAATGTATTTTTGCCTTCCTCAAAGGATGTTATCTGCAAATACGAACACGAATTTAACAATTGTCACTGAAACAGTCGCTGTAATAAGTCTCAGTCGAGACTTCAATAAAGCTTGATAAACAAAAAGTCCGTAGCGCATGCAATTTTTCCCAAACTAACTGATATCATTGTTATAGAACCATCTATCCATTCTTTGAGACTTGTTATTAGTTCATAGTGAAGTTACTGAATCTCTATTGAGATATATTAATTTTAGATTAGCAAAATGAACCTCTTACTCATTTCCTCCACTCCATAGTAATGGTTGCTATGGTAGATGTTGGAGCTTCGATTTTCTTACTTCTTAGTCGTCAACAGTTCCGAAAATGGACCTCCAACTGACTTTTCCCACTCATTAGTTACGGTTGCGAGGGATATAAACAGCGGTTGCTAGAGACATCAGCAATGGTTTCTACGGAGAATATCTCTTTGATTCTCATAAATATACGAGTCCAAATGAGCATTTATCATGAATTATATGGGAACTTATCAAAAACACGCTAGCAACGGTTGCCATGGAAATAAACAACGGATGTTGCTGAACACCGAACTCGGTTCACATCTTCCGGAGACCGACCTGTGTGCAGAATTTCAGGACGATCGGACCACTCCTTTGGAAGTTATCGTATGACGGAATAAAGTATGAAAACTTAAGTAAAGAACTCGGGTTACATCTTCCGGAGACCGACCAGTGTGCAAAGTTTCAGGACGATCGGACCATTTCTTCGAAAGTTATCGTACGAAAAAAAAATCAGTCTGAAACTGAATTTCGTACCTCCATAGCAACGGTTACTGGGAGAATGAACAATGGTTGTTCCAAAATAAATGTCTTGTCGATTTTCATCGATCGCCGAAAGAATTTGAGACCCAACGTGCATTGATCTTGATTTTTGGACGTTTTTCAAAAACACGGTAGCAACGGTTGCCATGAAAATAAACAACCGATAGTGCTAAACACCGAACTCGTGTTACATCTTCCGAAGACCAACCTGTGGGCAAAATTTCAGGACGATCGGATCATTCCTTTGAGAGTTATCGCATATTAAAACAAAAAGTGATCACACACGTACGTACGTGTATACATACAGACATTTTTGAATTTCCATGTTTTTAGATCACGAAAATCGAGGTCCCGAAGTCCGATTCGATGGGTCGATTTCTGCCCCATTACAAAGCTTTCTCTTTGAGAAAGCAAAAGGTTCAAGTCAGATAATCATATTTGATTGTGTAAAAAATGCACGTATGCAAAAAGACACGTATAATTCAACTATATATGATTGATGGAAATTCACAAGGATGTATTGTATAAATATTGCATACAATATTACATTTACTTACTTTGACTATAAATGGGTACATACATCCAGTAGAGCGAGTAAGCATTTTTCTTCAAATATATCCTAGGGAATTTGTTTTTTTTTCATTCTCATAAATTTTTCCGATTTCTATTTGCCCTTTACAGGTAGTTTGGCTTGGTATCTCCAGTTCTAGTATTCGTCTCATAAAACAAAGCTTATTTCACAGTCTCGAAAAAAAAAATTGTGGATTTTTCGGAGTCAAATGCCAACTGGAGAACATTTGAAGAATATTATTCATAGATTTTTACTGTTAAAAACATCCTCCATTGTTTAGAAATTGGATGAAAACCATCTTTGAGGGCCAATCTAATGGAATGTCGAAAGTACAAAATTACAAACTTCACCACATAGTTTGGTGAAATTGAAAAACTTCATCATTTGACAAATTTTGTGCTGGCATTAGTAATTTTTGATTCGCAATATTTCACTAGATTGGACCTCAAAGATTGTCTTTTCATCTAGTTTCAGTTATTCGCATTCGATTATTTATAAAAACATTTATTCCTACATGATTTTTTTTTATTTGATAACAATATCATGAACAATTGCGTATCAAAGATGGTAAAAAAACGTAAAATACCTAGTATATCAAGTGCTACATAAAACTTCTAAATAAAAAATTCATTGAACGTATTGAGGACAGTGACAGATAGATTTGACAGAAAACAAAAAAATGTGTGCCCAACCAAATTCATGTTACCCGAGCATAGCCATACCATAAGACCACGTTCTGAAATAGTCACTTTTTTGCTATTTTTTCGGCTATTTTATTGGCTACATTTTGCTCTGACCAGTTTCGAGAAATTACGACTAGTAATATTACGCTAGCGTAGCCATATGCCATAACTCGGTGAATAATGCATCGATCGAAAAAAAGTCACGATATTTATTTGCTGTTTAATTTCTGAGAGATAGGCTTATAGTCAGATTTCTTGATACCTCAACTTTTTACAGGAGTTGTACAACCCCTGAACACTAAAAACGTAAAAAAAGAGAAACGTCAAAAATGATACACATGGACAATTTTTTTCAAATTTATTGCTAATGATTCCAACAAAAATAAATTTAATACTCCAATTAACGTAACTCGGTGAATAATGCAATTTTTTTGCTATTTATTTGCGAAAAAATAGACTAGTCAGATGTATTAATACTTCAACCTTTCATGGGGGTTGAACCACTCCCAACACATGGAAAAGTGAAAAACCAAGAAATTGAAAGTTGGACAAGTAGATTTTCTTCAAAAGATTTATTATGATCAATTCAACGGAATAAGTTTTCTAGCTTCATCCAATTCCTAGAAACTACACGTATCATAGGATGAACTTTTTGATTTTGTAGCTCAACTTTTGTACTGATTTTTTTTGCTAGGGGTTTCAAGGGGGTTTTCAACTTTGGCTCACGCAAAGTTAATTTTTCGACTGTTAACTTTTCGCTGGCTCAAATGAATGATATCCTGGCCCTTTATCAATGATAGAAGCTTTTTCTCGTGTACAAAGGGGTTCCTGGTTTTTTTGCTGGGGTCTCATGAGGTTTTATGGGGATTTGAAATATTCGCTTGTGGACAGCCAGATTCCTGAATGCTTCGCTCACGTTCATAGGGCCCAAAATTTTTTGCTGGTCCGAAGTGGACTCCCGCAGTTTTTCCTGGCACTTTTATCAGAAAGCCTTCTGTAGTCAAAAAACACTTTGATTATCATAATTGATTTTTTTTAATTGATGCATTAATCACCGAGTTATGGCATATGGCTATGCTAGGGACTGGAAGAAGCTACAAAATTTATTTAGTAGAGGATTTTTTGAGGCATTGAGAGATATGACTAACCTATCTTTCAGCAAATAAATAGCAGAAAAATATCGTTATTTTTTTTTTATTGATGCATTATTCATTGAGTTATGGCATGTGGTGTAATATTACGCTACCAAAGCCGTAGTTTCTTGAAATTGGTCAGAGCAAAAAATCGATTTTGTGGCAAAAAAATAGCAAAAAAATAATGACTATTTCCGAACGTGGCCTTATGAAATGACTACGCTGGGGTAATATTCATCCCCACCAAGCTGGTATGCAATTGTCTTTATGCAAATGTATAGAATAATTATTGTATTTTTCTATTGGATCTCTATTAGAATCTATACATTTTCACTGACTTTCCTACGCTTGATGCTGGCAGTATTTTTTCAATTCTCAAAATGTATTCACTTTATTCCCATAATGCACAAATATTCTGAGAGACTATAGTCTCAATGAAAAATGTACAATGATTTTCGTAATGGCTTTTTAACAAATATATACGCTTTTATTATTGATAGATAGTAGCATATGCAGTCAGTTACAATTGTATATTCCTCTTCAAATAAAAACCACAGTAGCTATATTATATAGTTTGATCTTGTTGAATTAACTACTCTCTTCTTCTGACTCATGAGTTGATATTAAGTTGTTGGATGATAAGAGTTAATCAAAGCTGCATCCACTGGTTCCATGCAGGTGGGGCAAGTCAATGATCGTAACAACCAGTCATCAATGCATACAGCATGATACGTATGCATGCATGGTAAATAGCGAACTTCTTCTCCAGCTACTAGTTCCATCATGCAGATAACACACTCGCCCTTCTTAGCACCTTCAAACTTTCTGGTAGGCAAATGCTGGATCAGTCCGATGCGCTTGGCCATCCTCACTTGTTGCTCTTCATCATTAATCATTGGTCCTCCACCAGTTCCCAAACCTACTCCTATTCCAATGCCGTGACTGACTTCTGTATCGGTGGATTGCAAGTATTGATCTCTAATCGAGACAGATGGATAATAACTGCTCATTATTTCCTGAAACATTGAATAATTTATTAAATGTGAATAGAGTAAATCTCAGAAGTGAAACACTATATATCTGTTTACTCATTCACTGAAACAAGTATTACAGCTATCATATGTGTAAATAACAGTGAAGTAGCTAGAAAAAGAAAAAAAAGAAAAGGTAGCAAAAATCAAATAAAATTATAATAAGCAGAAAGTCACGGAAAATTTACCAAATATTGTACAAATAATTCTTTAATTTAATTTTAAAGGTGATAATTAATCTCATTTCTCAAGTTTTAGCTGAAAGAACATTCAAAAACTCTGCAATAACCTATGCAATATATGATTCAAAGCACAGAAGAGGATATTGTTGAATTTAATAAAGCTCTTTAAGATTCTAAATTCATAAGATTATCAAAGTAAATATGATCAGAAAATAATGTGAGAACCTTAGTCCTGAGAGATACATATGGCACGTTCTACGTCAAGTGGGCACAGTCAAAAGTTTGTTTGTGATTCTATTGGACGAATCATTGATATCCATCACCAGATCACTCAACATTTTTTTCAAATTTTTAAATGCATGCATATGGAAATTATTACATGTGCTCAAAACCTAAACTTCAAACTCCTTTGTTAGTTCGCTTCAGTGTCAGGTAAAATATCTGTAGAGTTTGACTGAAAGTGATGACCTCGAGGCATGATAACCTCACTGTGATTTTCAACATGAATGTTATGTTGGAATGAACTAATAATGAACTGTGAAGTGGCATATTAGAATAAATAATTGCAAAGGATATTGGAATTTTTCCATGAAATTTATGAGTCTATTTTCGAGCTATCGAACAGAGGTATGTACGTATACCTTGAAAGGTCAAAAATAAGTGGGAGAACAGAGCCAAACTGGTTCAAACATGTTTGATTATTAGAGTAGCCAATCAGGATGGAGGATTCTGGTATCAAACAATTTTTTTTCATAATCTTTGCAGTGTTTAGCATAACATTCGTTCTCATAATTGTTTTCATTTTCACAAATATGACAAGATTATTTTGGCTCTTAAAATTAAGAAAAATGTCAAATTTTTAAAAATTCAGGTTTTGAGTGCATGTACTAACTTTCCCATACATGCACATAAAAAACTGAAAAAAAAATTGAATTCTGGTGAGGATATCAATAATTTGTCCAAATAGAATCACAAACAAAATTTTGACTGTGCTCATTTGACGAGGAACGTCCCATATATATATATATATATATATATATATATATATATATATATATATATATATATATATATATATATATATATATATATATATATATATATATATATATATATATATATATATATATATATATATATATATATATATACTCATTACACATCAATACTTGTGAAAAATTGAAAATTTCAAAAACTAACTCAGCCATCAAAAAGCTGAGGGTAATATAAATCAATAACGTATTTTACAATATTCCGATATTCATTTAATAGAATCAAAAACGAGTGACGAAAACGGTGTGTGCCGAATAAGTTCAATCGATTAAAGACGCGAGAATTACGTTATATATATATATATGTATATATATGTAATAGTGTGTATGTATACATTGGCAAGAGAGAGATACTCGAGGGGGACACCAACCCGTAAATTCAAAGGGAATGACCAGTTAATGACTGCAGTTTAAAGCAGAGAGTAATGAGAAATAGTGAATGTTGAAAAAGATAAAATCAAAGCGCCCACAAACGCCGAATGCTTTCACCACATGCGTGGACACCAAAGGTGTATCGTGGCCTAAAAGCCGCTAGACTGGACAATCACTGGATCGTTCGAGTACTCGACTCCGATAGGAGGCAACTCCTGGACATTCAGGTCACACTGCTCGAGTTAGCAACAAGGCATCCTCGAGGCATCTCGGCGATACTAGAGAGCGGGAGGCAAGGCGGCGTACTCCGAATTTACCAGAACTCATGCCATGGCTAGCCGACGGATGGGACGGGGGAGGAGGAGCCCGCGTGAACGCAGGGCCCCAAAACGGCTTTCCCGTCAACGATACGGCTAGGGACTGAGAGAGGAGTTTAAACGGCAAAGCGAGAGAGGGATAGACTCAACACGCGGCAAGGCTACTATTGCACCTCATAGTCAGTGCGAAGGGAGAGTTTCCCTCGACAGGGTCGGTCTCAAGCCGAGGTATTTTTTAGTCGCTTCCCGATTAAATCGTTATGCATGACTATTCTGTTTATCCGTAAGTGATTGGTATTTAATTGTTATAAAATTTTTTATGATTTGATAAAATCATTATAAAAAGCCTCTCGATCCTTCCTCTGCCGCGAACATTTGGGTATTATTCATAAATATTGACTCATTGAATCCACTTATATTGTGTAAACCGCATAGCTACGATTCAAGCAGCTGTAAACGGGTTGGATCAAATTCCAACTACAAGTTATTTACTCATGGAATCGGCTAATAATACTAACGAATACATGCGCAATGTCATGACAAACTCAAATATAAAGTTTTCCTACCCAGAAATTACTTTAAACCACTTTGCAGAAGTTCTACTTGCCTATGCTGGAGGCTTATGTGGGCAAATCTCACAACTAGGGCGAATTGGTGTCCCTCGGTTTTAAAAACTAAATTATCAAATTTTTTTAAACGTCCCAGAGCGTAAATTCTTCTTCAACATGTTAGAAATACATAGAGATCCGAAAAATTTACAATTGATTATAGGAAAGAAGTTACACGTCGATCTATGTTGAAAAATAGCCAAAAATCACAAATTTAATTTGTCCCTTCCAATTACGGGACATGGTTTGTTGGCTCAATAGCTTTCAGCATACCTCCAAAAAATTTAAAAAAAATATAGTAGTTACCTTAGGTGACCAGGAATGCAATGTGCTCATTCAGATTAATGTGCAACCAATAATAAGAAAATTCCAGTTAACCAAAGACGTGTCCCTCATTTTTTTCAGAGGAATAATTTTCAGTTTTGACCCAATAAAAAAGTTTCAGCAAGTCGCTAATCACGATTGATAGCCATCTAATGCATAGTATTTTCAAAGAAGAATAAAACTATCTTAGGCAGAATCAGGTGCTCCGACAATTGAAGGAATACGACTGGTACCAATCTTTATATATTGACGTCTCACACGACTTAAAACTGAGAATATTATCCTTAGCACACATTTTAGAGACATGCTGATCCCTTGATAATGATTTTTCCCCATTATAATAAACATGGAGAATATTCTGGGAAAGTGCTAAAGTTGTGGTAGCATATCAAGTGTACAAAACCGTGAATAAAAAATCACTAAAAATTTTTAAAAAATCAACAACTCTTTTAGATACATTTACGACATTTAGTGCATTAATTTGTACACGGAGATATTATATTTCCATTATTTATACATATTGACGTATACAAACGCATACGAATGTAAACTTGTATACGCTTTTTTTAACAACTACCTACTAATACAATCTGAGTAAGACTCAATATGAATTTTCTGTATACACCCAGACAGTATACATTCTCTCATTCCCTCTCTTTCTATTTCTATTCCTTCATTATCGGTTGTATTGATGTTGGTGGAAGCGTGAAAAGTTTATGTGACAGAGCTGTTGCTCAAGGAAATGATGTTACGTTCTGCTGAATGTATCCTAAACATTATCGATTCAAAATCAAAAATCCAAGCTTTTCTGATCCTTGCAGAAAAAATTCAAAAAATTTATACAATAACTAAAGTTACTCTAAAAGTGGTACCAAATACAAAAAAATGTACCAACTAGTTTGGTCAAGAAGTAGTGAAAATCTGATGTACTTAAATTACTTATCTTGCTCTTACTGTGTATTTAATCGATTATATGATCAACCATGTAATCATTTTTCTCCCAATGAAATTTTTTTGATTTTTTGAAAAATCAAAAAAAAAGACATCCAGAATTCATGGCTCATAAGAAAGTTGAAAATGATGAATGTGCCTCGAAACGTTCTCGACGGATCCAAAATAAGAAAAAATGACTTGATTTTGATTATTGATCCGAAGTTGAATTGGGAGTGTGAGAATCATATTAATATGATGTATTTGTTGTTTGTTCTTCAATTTAGTTAATTTATTAGTATGTTTGAGTTAATGTTTTTCTGTTGAACGAAATATATATTGTGACTATGGTAACAACGCAAAATTAGGCCACATCGTTAAAAAGGTATACTAAATCAAGTACTGCTGCTTGGTTACCATAGTAACGGTTTAGGGTGTAAAAATAAACTTTATACCCAAAAAACATTACCAAAAACGGCTACTTTACGCCTACTATGTCGAAAAACTATTTTCTGAATGTAAATGTAATTAAACATCTAAGAAAAATTTGTGATACCAAAAAAAATTTTTTTCTTTGTTTTTTACCTCCAACTTTTTCAGCGGTGCAAAAAAATGAAGGGCGCAATAAGATCTCGAATGTACACGGTATTTAGTAGGTATTACTAAAAGCTGGTCAGTGTGCGACCATTTTTGAAAAAATTATTTGCCTGTCACGATTCGCCTTAGTTGTGAGATTTGCCCATGTATGACACGAGTTAGGTTATCGACTATAGACTTAAGGTGGCTTCAGCGTTGAGTGTCGTACCAATGAGGGGCCCTACTGGGGGTGCCTGAATTATTTTTCAAAATTCTCCAAATCCTTTCGTTTTAAAGTAGATCAGTTTTATCCTAGGTTACTTAGGGATGCTTAAAAAAGGAAAATGAATTATGATTAAGTCATGATTTGCACATTAACACTTGCCAAATTCATCAAAATCCAGTTTTACGATCTTATTTTGATGACGATATACGATTTTCGCGATCATATTATAATCTTATAAATACGTATTACTCAGAATTTTTTCCAATTGATCATATTCAGTTGAGAAAGGATTAATCGATTCTCGCTATAACAGCCTACGTAAACGTCATTTTTGTTATAGCGCTCATATGGAAATGACCATGTCCACCCATGATTTTTTTTGTTGCAATTGAAAGTTGGTTATGCTAGGTACATTCTGTGAAAGTTTCAACTCATTCTATAATTTCATAAGAACTCGCTGAAGCTACCTTGAGAAGTAGAAGAACTCTTCTGAAAGAAGCTCAAAAGTTATTTCCAGACAGGTAATGAATATTTGAGTTTGTTATGAAATGGTGCAACTAGTGATAATACTTTTGTACGAATTAATTGGTATTAGCTCGTTCCACGAGTAAATAACTTGGCATATGAATTTGAGCCAACCAGGCAATAGCTGTTGGAACCTTAGCCATGGAAATTACCTAATATTAGTGAATCCCATGAGATAATATTCATAAATAATACCCAAAGAAGTGAACTACAACATTTTTTTATTGATATTAGAAAAATGATAGATAATTCATTCAATGTCTAGTGCGTGTATAAATGGTAAATCTTAATATTTACCAATTTTTCTAGCATATATCGGTTCACCGTGGGCAATCAAGAAATTTCTCTACTCTGGGACTACACGGAGAAAAAAAATCTTGTGTATTGTAAACGGTGTATTTGGATCATGAATACCGTGACGTGAAATACAAATGCACTGTATATGAAACCAGTAGTCTTGTCACAATTATCATATTGTCATATTTTCCTCAGCATTTTGCACAAAAGAGGTGTCTATAAATTTTTCATATGAAAAATTCCCAAACTTTCAGGAAATCCGATTTTTCTGATTTTTAACCCGTTTCGGCCCAGAATGCCACTCGAAGCATGTCACTCTTCGGTACTTCAGAACTTTTTCTATTGGCGACAGAAAATTTTTCAAGGACATATTTCGAAAGGTCATAAGACTTGCCCTTTCCGATGGTGTCAATTAAATTTGTTCAAAACATTATTGAATAGGCAAAAATACTGTGTTTTTACAGAAAAAATATGATTTTCTCGACACAAGTTTTTTTATAAATCAAATTTCCAAGGTGTTTTGGGTCTGCCATGGACCTGGAACCTCAGTAACCTGTGGAATAAATGTCTAAACTTAAAGGATGCATTGTTCAAATTTCGATTTTTCTCCCCTGTGCATCCAAAATGGCACCTCAACAGCAAAATTTATGCAAAAATTTCAAGGCCCTTTAATACAAAGATGACGCCCTTTTTCAAAAAATTGCCAAGAATAAATAGTTCTTGAAATCATCTGAGAAATACGTTGGAATTTTTCCAGATTTTTTTGAGCGATTTTTTATAATTATGCACTCGTCAATTTTTGCAAAATACAAAAAATTGTTCAAAAAATTCTGAAACAATTCCAGCATATTCTTTGAGTGATTTGAAGAAATTTTTATTCTTCACACACACACACACACACACACACACACACACACACACACACACACACACACACACACACACACACACACACACACACACACACATCAGTCACACAAAAGCACGCAACGCACGCACGCACACACGCACGCTCGCAACACACACACACACACACACACACACACACACACACACACACACACACACACACACACACACACCACACACACACATAGTCTCAAAAGGAAAGAGAAACATTTAACAAGGTGTTAAGAAATTCTGGAAACCTTCTAAAGCCGAAACACCTGGAAGGATAATTATTCATGTTAAGGTACACTTAAAGACCATTGATTCTGTCCCCTGTTCTCGAACGCCGCGCGTATATCGTGACCGTACTGCCCATCTGCCAGTGCAGTAATAAATGTTCAATGAAAATAAAATTTAAAAAAAATTTTACTGCCAAAATGTGTACTAACTACAGGAAAAAAATTTCATAATATTTTAAAATACAGGAAACGAGAAAAAAAATGTTAAAAATTGGTCATTTTTTTAGCCTTCTAAACGGTACTAGTACCTCAAGGTGAAATTAAGAAATTTCCACTTTTATCAAATAATAATAGAACTTTTGTAATCATGTTTTTTGTGTTGTTTTCAGCTACCTGATCAAATAAAAGATAAAGTACGGAAGACGAAAGCAAAAATGTCAAAATGTGTCAATCATACAGAAATGTTACGTGAATATAGGCACAGTTAGATATGGACTGCGTACACTAATTTGCGCATTAGACGTTCTCTTCAAAGTATTCATAATATTCAATCTATTGTACCCGAGGAAAAGTGAACCCTTCTGTTTGTTTGGACAATCAGCTTTGTATAACTTAGTATCAGCAACTAAAACACCTTTCATTTGTAATTTATTGAACAAACTTACAAAAGCACTGAAGTAATTCCCTGTTGAAAAAAATCGACTGGATTTCCAGCTGGATTTGCACTGGATTCCAGCTGGATTTACGCTGGATTCTAACTGGATTTTGACTGGATTCCAGCTGGATTCCAGCTGGATTTGGGCTGGATTCCAGCTGGAAACGAAAAATCCAGGTGAAGTGATGCAGGGAAAATCCAGTGAGTTTCCCGAATAATCCAGCTGGATCCTAAGATAATCCAGCTGGATTTTACTAGAATTAGGGTTATATCGTTATTATAGATCCAGCAGATTTTCCGGATAATCCAGCTGGATTTTTCGACAATCCAGCTGGATTTTTTCGGTTCTAGAACAGCGGGCTACGGCGGCGATTCCAGCTGGATTATGAACGAATCCAGCTGGATTTTTCGACAATCCAGCCGGATTTTTCGGTTTGGGAGCAGCGGGCTACGGCGTCGAATCCAGCTGGATTATGAACGAATCTTGCCGGATTTTTCCAACTGGATTCGCCGCCGTAGCCCGCTGTTCTAGAACCGGAAAAATCCAGCTGGATTATCCGGAAAATCTGCTGGATCTATAACAACGATATAACCCTAATTCTAGTAAAATCCAGCTGGATTATCTCAGGATCCAGCTGGATTATTCGGGAAACTCACTGGATTTTCCCTGCATCACTTCACCTGGATTTTTCGTTTCCAGCTGGAATTCAGCCCAAATCCAGCTGGAATCCTGCTGGAATCCAGTCAAAGTCCAGCTAGAATCCAGCGTAAATCCAGCTGGAATCCAGTGCAAATCCAGCTGGAAATCCAGTCGATTTTTTTCATCAGGGTTATCGATACGTATCACGATTAACACTTCCATATCATGATAGCTTGTAAAACTTGTTGTTCACATTTCCAGAATGTCGAAGTTGTTTCACGTCATTATTCGAATACTCGAATACTCGTACGTAATTATTCAAAAACTCAGATTGATTGTAGTAGAAATGATGAATATTCTATTGAGGATAATCCAGTGCAAATTACTGCTAAATTATATAGTAATATTTCTATAGCAAATAGCATAGTTGGTGAAGTAGTACATGACTTTACAAAGGACACAGAAAATATCACTAAATTGTACTTAGATGAGTTAAAAAGTAAATTACCATTAGAATATCATAGTGATATATCAAATTGTTTGAGACTTGAACTTTTTAAAAATTCAACCTCACATTACAAGCGTTTGCGATATTTAGAGAATGCTGGGTTTTTTATAATACCAAAAAGAATTAAACTTGGGGAAATAGCAGATGAAAAAAGAACTAATGAAACTACTATTCCTATTACGAAAACCTATTATGCTTATTTATTTCCAATTGGAATTACCTTGAAAATGTTTCTAGAACTTCCTAATGTTTATAAAAGCATAAAAAGTCACATTTCTAAGTCAAAAAAAGGTATTTATTTAAGCATCTATAACAGCGAACGATGGCAGGAAATATCTCAACAATTTGGTAGTAAAATTGATATAGCATTCAATGGATACTACGATGACTTTTCAGTATGTGATCCTCTATCTAGAGCAGCTGGAAAGCTTAAGCTCGGAGGTTTTTACTTTTCTATTGTGGGTATTCCACCTGAATTTTCTTCTTTGATTGAAAATATTTTCTTAGCTCAACTATTCTTACATCAGATCAAAAATATTTTAAAAATGAAAAATATTTTATGCAACTTATTGAGATTTTTCAATCATTATTTAATGAAGGTATTAAGGTGGAAATTCCGTGACTACCTGACTCAAATTAGCATCTAAATTTTTTTCATTCCAAATCATCATTATTCATACTTAAAATCGTTTCTAAATTATTATCACGATTTTTTGTCATGGTCGAACCTTGTTTGAAAGTAAATATTGAAGAATCGAAAGATTCACCGGTCACTATTTTGACTAGTTTTTTCTGGCAGTAGGCTGGCGGACATAAACACAACAACACTGTAAAAATCTGTTGCAGTCAACCTCTACTCATTTTATCGACTGTACTCCTACGTTACCGATATATTTACATGTTGGTCAGTTGAGCGCGGTACACAGTGTTGCCAGATTTTCCCAAGTGCACAACGAACATGGTGGACACTCTCGTTCGCAGGGTAAAAAATATATTGTAACAGATGTAGCGTTACAATGAGTTCGGGTTGCTACATATATTTCACCGGTAACGGATTCTACAAATTTCAAAGTTTCTTTTCATATATTTTTTTCCAAGGCATTGATTTATTAGATCATTCAATTTTATCAGAGATTGTCTGTGCTCCATGTAGGTTACAATAGCTACATGTTAAAGTTCGCGACTTCGAATGCAAATAACTTTGTTAGGAGCACGGATACCGCTGTTTTTTTTCGTTTCATTCAAAAGAGCGAATTGAGAACTATTATATATTTCAACGTGAGCAACAGTTTGAGTTGGAGAGGGTGACGGAATTTCCACCTTAAGAGAAATGGCGAGTGTATACACATTCACTTTATTGTTATGAATTTTTTAGGAGATAACTTAGGTATTAATAAACTGTTTGGTTTCAGTGAAAGTTTCATTTCCGAAATTTATTGTCAAGCATATACTGGTTGTGTTCAGAGGACTGAGTTAATGAAAAATGAAGAAAATTATAAGATTGACTATCTCCAGGGTCTTCATGGTGTTAAGAGCTTATGCGTCTTCAATGCTATACCTTTTTTTCATAATACATTAAACTGGTCACTAGACATGATGCACGATTTTCTATTGGGCTCAATTAGATACTCCATGTCTAAAATAATGAGTGACCTTATTCTGAATGGTTATTTAAATAAAATCGTATCAGTGAGGTTTCCCTTATAAAGGAAAGTCATATCAAAAAAGGTTATCTAATTATGAACGCAACGCAAATGTCTTATCTTATAACATATTTTGGCATAATTATTGGAGTTTCATACCTGAAGATCATCCCACATGGTATTTATACTTGATATTGTTTGATATACTTAAATTACTTAATTATTCAGCTATTTCCGAAAATGAAATAAAATTGTTAAAACAATTGATCAAATCACATCAAAACTACTGTGAAATTCGGCCAGCGCCGTCTTTAGGAGGGGGCTTGGGGGGTCCATAGTCCTGGGCCCGACCGTAGGGGGGCCCCGTGGCGACTCCAACGCAAGTCATATGCATCCGATTCTCGATCGTTCACATCTTGGAAAAGCAAACAAAAACTACTCCTTACGCGCAGCGATAAAGAATAACACATGGGTCTGAGAGAGGCTAATGGTGTATCATCATTGGACCAATATTTTATTTCATCTAAACACCCTGTGACTCCACCTAGTGGGAAGGAGGCGAGTGATTAAAATATAATAATGCCGCCAGTCCCATGGAGCTTGAGGAAATATTAAATCATTATTCAAACAACATTGTTTTGAAATTACATTTGTCAAAATTAATGATGTACAGTTCAAACCTCACAATGCTATAATTTTGTACCACGATGAAGAAGAAAACCCCATGTTTGGTCTCATTACTAATGTAATTAGAACATTAAAGAATAATGTATACTTAATGTCTAAGGAATGTCATACAATTGGGTTCATTGATCATATAAAAGCATACCAAATAACTATGCCAGAAGAAAAAAAATCTTGAATTATTCAAGATTAATTATAAACAGTATAAGCGCCCAATTAAAATACATCTAACCGCTGAAGGGAGTTTTGTGATCTCTCGTCAAGATGTAGAGAGTTGAAATAAATACAAAAAAATTATTCATGTGTCGCCATTTATTTAATTACCCCAATTCATGAAAATGTTCCATTACTATTTTTTATATTTGTATATTGTTGATTGAAAGTAAAATATTATACAATTAAAACAATCACAAACAATTAATTTAGAGGATAAAAATTATTGAGAGTTGAAATAGTTTACAACACTACTCTTTTATCTGATTCCCTTTCATACTGTACACAAATACATGGTGTACACAAGTACATATGCACTACTTTTGGAATCAAGTCTATATGTACTAGTAGTTAGTACAGCGTACTATACACAAGGAATTTTTTTCCTTTGGTAACATAATAAGCCATTTTATGGTGGGTCTAGTATGAGTGGGTGTAAATGCACATCTCATTAATAATTTCTTTGGAATATTCCAAAGTCTCTTCTTCTATAGTTTGAATAGAACTCAAGACACGCATAAATCAATAATAGATTCTTGTAAATTTTAGCAAAGTAGAAACTCAATATTGACCATTAGAGATTAATTAGTACCATTAGTGATTATTAGAACTAGTATTAGTAGAGAAAGTACTTTAATTATTTTCATTTTTATTATTTAGAATATGTATCAGGAAGCGAAGGATTCTGAAATGAACTAAATGACAAAGAATCATTGAATGATTCATAGCTGCAACCAGAAGCAAGTACCTTCAACTCATTACAATAATTGCTATTTGTGCTAGTCGTCAGGAAGTTCTAACTGGATTTTGAGGTAACATTCAATGTTCCTAGAGCTGTAAGCAATTGTCAATTACTCCGAACAGATCATTTTGAAGCTCTTTACCTAAGGAATCAAGTAAATTTTGTTTGGTCCAAAAATATTATGGCGTACAAGTTGTGAATGATTGATATGTATTGGATACTTTACTGCAAATCTCTACAATCAAGCAATGTGCTAGTTTTCTTATACATGAGCTTGAAAAATCTAATAAAATTCAATTTTGCTATGGGGACTATCATAAACGAATTGGCTAGAAAAAAAGTAAAAAGAAAATGTTGATTTGCTGACTTGACACGAAACAGTCCACAACACACACACACACACACACACACACACACACACACACACACACACACACACACACACACACACACACACACACACACACACACACACCACACACACACACACACACACACACACACACACACCACACACACCACCACACACACACACACACACACACACACACACACATATATATATATATATATATATATATATATATATATTCTTCCGTCATTTTTTGTCAGGGGTGGTGTTTAAATATGATCAATTACCGAGTAATCAAAGCAAAAATAGAAAAAAGTTTTTCTCAAAAAAATCTGTTTTGAAGAATTTTGTTGAAGATACAGAAGAAAAAGAATAGAAGAAGGGGAACAATAAAATGAAAAATTTAGGAAAAAGCATACATTGTAAGGCTGGGATGGCCTGCTGAGGATGTCACTGGAGGCGCCAATGGCAAGGGCAGGGTCAGATGAGCCATTAGCTGGGCCAAGCAAGTTCGTGTTGTCCTGCTGCGTCCCAACACAGTTAAAACAGTTGCCCATGACAGAAGAGTCTATTGTGCACATTGACAGCTACATCGGACCCGCAAACCATCTGGCTCATGCACCGTCGCTACGAGGGCATGGTTGCTATAAAATGAACGTGAGGACGACAGTGCCTCGACAACACGTCCAGGGCAACTTTTTCACATAAGCTGTTCGTCGCAAGTTGCAGATTACTGTTGAACTGTCCCAAGCTCACAAAGTCTCTCTTACTCTTTATGACTATGCTCCGTGCCCAAGATATGAATGAGAAAGGTCTTTAGTTTGGTTGACGGGCTTCGTGACTTTGACACCCATAAAGATCAAATAAAATGTCTAATCATATCAAAGAATTGCTTGCAATTTCCGTGTCCTATTCTCTCATCAACTAAGATTGCTCCTCAACGAAATCTAGAGTAATATCAAAAACTAATCCGGGCACTGGACCAAAAATATTCGTTAATTTTATCAATAATTTATTCAACTACTTATTTTAAATATCACCAATAGATTCCGCGCTCCGCGGCTATTTATATGGATGCATATAATGGTATAGTTGTGGGGTGCAGTGGGGTGGCTCACGGACTAAGTACATAAGGACGGTGCGCAAGCTATGCTCGCTGTTGAAAAAAAGTGGTTGCCTCGACTTCTGGGAGTGGAGGGGAGCGCGGAGTGTTTTGGTACACATGCAAACGTTCTATCATCCGACATCACGGATGAAGTATAGATATATACTAAGTCTGTGTCCGACATCCATGAGACTTTCTCCAGAGATGAGTAGAGAGATTGCCAGAGCCCATAGGCAGAAATGTGCACAGTTTTGGGCCTCCCAGCTTGGCCAGTTTTGCCGATGAACCATATGGTGCAGAGGCGAATGGAGCCGTTTGCGCGTCGATCGGCTCCGAAAAAATTTTCCTTGATATTTTCTCAGGTCAAATCTGGGTAGACTTACAGTGAAGCATACAGCGATGAGTCAGGAATATACCCGTCTCCCTCTAGCGCATTGAGTTACTGTAACCGAGTACGCTCTTCATCCATTCTAATGTAGGCAGAGGCCTGTCCTTCTCCTCGCTTACTCGGCAGCCGACCGACCCTCTGTGCTTGCGCCCCAACAGCCCGCTTAATCCTTTTTATTACGGTCGGGGTGCAGCAAAAAATACCCACTATCGAAATTCATATTTTTTAATAACAATTACACATTCTATATTTATGAATCGAATCGATTTTCTTTGTTGATTAACGTCAATTTTGAATCGCAAAAATCGGTTGATATTACGATTTTACATAAAAATTTATTTTGTTCTGAACAGAGAATGATGATTTGGCCCTCGTGAAAAAACTCCGAATTCCAAAATGCAAATATCTCAACGTGATATCTCAGAAGTTGAACAAAAATACACTTTGGTGAGCATTTTCATAATTTGGAGTACAGTTATCATATGCAGATGAATGAAATATACAAAATTATCGAATACAAATTTTCGAACTCAAAAAAATTTTCTCATTCAAATTAATATTATAACATTTTTATGCAGAAAATCAGGCTCTTTCACGTTTCTTGTATTACAGAGTATTTTTCTGAACAAATTCAACAGAAATTTCTGATTTAGAGTGAAGTTATCGTGAATAGATGCGTGAAACATACAAGATTTTGGAATGCAATTTTTTAATTTAACCGAATTTTCTCACCCTACTGCAAAAAATCATCTGAGAAATCACCTGAGAAATCACCTGATTTCTCAGGTGATTTCTCAGGTGATTTCTCAGGTGATTTCTCATGCCAATTTCTCATGTGACCTTTATTACATAGAGTAAGTTATTCAATTTCCATATTAATTTTATTTTCTATTCAAATCAGTTTGAGGATCAATAAGCATTTGCGGAAAAGCGTTGAATCGCAAAAATGTTTGCGTGCTCATATGAAAATACGTATATATGGGGCGTTCTTTGTCAGCTCTCCGAAGCCGGCGCGCGGACGCTAAAACCTCACGTTTTCGACGCTTGTTTTCGACTCTATATGACCCATATCTAAATAATATTGGATATGCTATCAATGTAGTTTTTTCTCAGCTTTCCGATGGTGAATTTAGTTTTCCGAATTTTTCACATTTTCACAGAAAAAAAATATAAAACAGGCCATATCTCAAAAACCTATGTTTTTTAATTTTTTTAACTAGTCTAGATCGAAAGCTGAGGTTTTTCTACGTTTATATGGACCTTCTGGATACCTAGACTTTTTTTTTATTCGAGTAATTGAGTAGCAAACATGAGAAAATGCGCCGCGTCGGGCCGGGCCGCGCCGTGCCGCGCCGCACCGCGCTGACTCCACGCGCTCCAGCTCAAGTCTTCTGCTTACAAGAGTGCCGAAATCAGAATATATTTAATATCCATACAAGTCTCTATCAGTTGGATAAACTACTATCTAGATAGTAGATCATGTACTCATTTGGGTTATGGACTGAGATATGCGGACATTATTTCATTTCACATTCTTTGACCTCCGTTTTGGCTTTGATATTGAAGACTTTGCCATACTATGTTTCAACTGAACTACTTTTTCAGTTCGTTTTGATCTAGGAAAAAATTTTATATTCCTCAGCAGATGAAATTTTTTTGACCATCAGTCTGTCATCGGAAGTTGGTATGAACGCATGAAATTGCAGAGTACCTTGTATACCAAACCAATTATCAAATCTTTCTTTCAATTTCAGTTTAGCTTGCTCATGATCATAAATTACCTCAAGAAAGAATACAAACCAAAGAAAATTTATTATAGTACCGATAGAGTGGGTCAACACTTCAAAAATCAGAAAAATTTCTCTAATCTTATTAATCATAAGAAAGATTTTGGCATTCCCGCGGAATGGCATTTTTGTGCGACCGCACATGGGAAGGGAGCATGCGATGGAATTGGAGCTAATGTGAAACGAGGTGCTAAACGAGCAAGTTTACAACGCTCTGCAAATAATCATATTTTAACCGCAGAAGGTTTATTTGAATGGGCAAGAAATTACTGTAAAGAAACCATGGTATTTTATAGTAAAAAAGAAGATTATGAGCAAGCTAAACTGAAATTGAGAGAAAGATTTGATAATTGGTTTGATATACAACCGATGACAGACTGATGGTCAAAAAAATTTCATCTGCTGAGGAATATAAAATTTTTCCTAGATCAAAACGAACTGAAAAAGTAGTTCAGTTGAAACATAGTATGGCAAAGTCTTCAATATCAAAGCCAAAACGGAGGTCAAAGAATGTGAAATGAAATAATGTCCGCATATCTCAGTCCATAACCCAAATGAGTACATGATCTACTATCTAGATAGTAGTTTATCCAACTGATAGAGACTTGTATGGATATTAAATATATTCCGATTTCGGCACTCTTGTAAGCAGAAGACTTGAGCTGGAGCGCGTGGAGTCAGCGCGGTGCGGCGCGGCACGGCGCGGCCCGGCCCGACGCGGCGCATTTTCTCATGTTTGCTACTCAATTACTCGAATAAAAAAAAAGTCTAGGTATCCAGAAGGTCCATATAAACGTAGAAAAACCTCAGCTTTCGATCTAGACTAGTTAAAAAAATTAAAAAACATAGGTTTTTGAGATATGGCCTGTTTTATATTTTTTTTCTGTGAAAATGTGAAAAATTCGGAAAACTAAATTCACCATCGGAAAGCTGAGAAAAAACTACATTGATAGCATATCCAATATTATTTAGATATGGGTCATATAGAGTCGAAAACAAGCGTCGAAAACGTGAGGATTTAGCGTCCGCGCGCCGGCTTCGGAGAGCTGACAAAGAACGCCCCATATAGTGAATTTTCTTTCTCGGAGAGAAAACTTTGTGACGAATTAAGAATCAACCTCTTGAATCGTTATTTCAGAACTTTATTTGCATAATCTATGAGTTCACAATTTTGAATAGATACGACTGTTTAACGTCAAAAATTCAAGTGTTCTGGACTGTAGGGAAGAAAGAAGTAGTGTTGACGGTATTTCCTTTCTTTTTCAAGTGTAGAATATATATTCTGATATATATTCATGGGTGGGCTCAAGATAAATGCGTGTTTTGTTGGGTGGGAAGTGGTATAACATGTTTCCCATGATAACCAGGTTAGCGCTTGAGACCCTTATACATCATATAAGGGAAGTATGCCTAAAACCAGTGGAAATTTGTCAAGATAGTTTTAGAGTTTATCTTTGAGTCAAATTTATAAAAAATTGATTGGTACATATGGTTGGCGGGTATTGATATGCATTCAAATAGCATATACAATGTTATGCCCTGTACCGCCAATAATTGAAAAATCTCATAATATGTTTTATTTTTTTTCTCAGGAATGGCTGAGCGTTAGACCCTGTGACTTTCAGGGATCTCTGGTGATAGTATCAGGAGAGATCCCTCAAATTTTGGTCAAGATTGGTGACCCGAAGGGTGTGCACTCTCCTAGTCAGTGTCTTTTGGTATCAAAAGTACTCGAAATAAACTTCAATTTATTTTTCAATTTTTTACTAGGGACGCAAATGATCGTTGCTCTTGAAAATTGAACGCGGTTCACTTTACCACTTATGAAATGTGAAAAATTTTGGGAAGATCGAACAATTCTTTCGTGAGTTATCGCGTACGAAAAATATCGTTCCGCATTTGCTCAAACACACATTTTTGAAACTCATAGATTACGCAAATAAAGTTCTGCAATAACGATTCAAGAGGTTGATTCTTAATTCGTCACAAAGTTTTCTCTCCGAGAAAAAAAATTCACTATATATACGTATTTTCATATGAGCACGCAAACATTTTTGCGATTCAACGCTTTTCCGCAAATGGTTATTGATCCTCAAACTGATTTGAATAGAAAATAAAATTAATATGGAAATTGAATAACTTACTCTATGTAATAAAGGTCACATGAGAAATTGGCATGAGAAATCACCTGAGAAATCACCTGAGAAATCACCTGAGAAATCAGGTGATTTCTCAGGTGATTTCTCGGGTGATTTTTTGTAGTAGGGCAGTAAAATCCGGAAAAAAAATATTTCAGAAAAGTCTCAGACTTTTTTACGTTTATTATCTTGCAAAGAATCTTTCTGCTTAGATTCATCGAAAAATAATGATCTGGAGTACAGTTATCTTATGAAGATGCGTAAAGTATACAGTTTTCCGAAATGCGAATTTCCTCAATTCAACCGAATTTTCTCATTCAAATCCGGAAAATAAAATATTTTGGAATGATCTCAGGCTTCTTTACATTTCTTATCCTGCAAGATATCTTTCTACTTCGATTTAATAGGAAATATTGATTTGGAGAAAAGTTATGATGTAAAGATGCGTGAAATATACAGTATTCCGAAATGCGAATTTGATCGATTCAACCGAATTTTCTCATTCAAATTCTCAAGATTTTTAAATTATTCGAATAATAATTCCGAAGTCCAAAACTATCAATTCATTAAATGTTTCAGTCTTACACAAATTTCTGTGGAGGTAATTATAGCGCAATCGAAGTACGTCTGCGATAATCTCATTAGATACCTTCTAGGAACTGATCAATTTTGGTAGACTAGATTTGAGAAAGTACCGCAGTCACCGTCAGTACGTCTGTACATACTTGGGATAATTTCTTCAGATACCTTCTAGGAACTGGTCAATTTAGGTAGACTGGATTTGAGTAAGTACCGAGGCCACCGCCAGGATGGAAATACACGGCGACCCATTTTAATCATTCCAGCCGTATTACTCGGAGCCTCAGCAAGATAGGATAAAATGGTTTAGACAAAAGTTGTAGAGGGCAGAGGGGGCAACAAAATACGGCTAACAACTTTGACCTTGAATTTGACCTTGAAGGTTATTTCAAGGTCAAAGTAGTTTTTTTATATGGAAACCCCTAGTTTTGACCCCGGAATTGGAAAGAGTGGGAAATTTTACATTGGAAACCATGCTGAACAATTTTTTAAATCAAATCACAAACCAAATATCCCAGTGGTCAACTGCACATTGAAGATCGGTGAAACCCTGTATTGACGCATTGGCTGTGTCAAGCAAGTCATTTAAATGAGTCAGTTAATTAACTGACTATAAGCTGATTTTTGAATTATAGGCTTGAGATTGATTATCGCGAGCAAGTGAGCTGCCAGTCTCCGTTTTGGATTGTCGTATCGACGGCAAAGCTTGTCCCAAGATGGCTTAAAATTCGTTGCATCGGGTTTTGTTCCACGAAGCATATCCGCTGCAGATCCCTGTACTGCATCCAATAAATATTGTAATTATAAGCCATCGGAGTATGATGCTTTGTTGATCACGGCAGCCTCAAAGCGGTATTTGAATGACTCCCAATCGGAAAAGTTTCCAGAAAAATTGGGAATCCAAACGCTGGGATGGCTTGAATTTCAGTGGCCGCGCGCAAGGTGTGTTGCGTCTGAAACGCCTGGCTCGACAAGAGCCTTTCGAGAGAGGTCAATCTTGATGAAGCGGGCAAGTTTGCCTCGTTTGGATCGGCTTGTTCCGCTTGCTCAATCGGAGCTGGGGTTTCAGGAGCGGGGAGCCAGGACGACAATTCAGCTGATCCCTGTGCCACAACATCTTCAATTTCCAAGTACGGATCCGAAGTGAAATAGTTAGTCTTGGGAAACAATTCGATGACCGCTTTCTGATGTGTCCAAAAGAATTCATGGCGCTCGGCAATTTGCTGCCAATAATCCTGTAGTTGAGTTAATTTGGTGCGCACGTAAGTGCTGCGCAAGACGTTTTTGCATTTGCTAAAAAATTCTGAACATATCCAAAGTGACGCAATTGTCTCTCGAAATGTTCTGATAAATTCTTCAATTCAAGCATGATGATTCACGAGGAACATACCAGCGAAGAAATGCCAAAAAAGGATGGTTTCATACACGAATGCACTATCGTGCAAGTGCATAAAACTGAAAGGATGAAACGAAAAATGTCGACGAACGAAAAAAGAAAAACCCACTAATAGCGACGACGAGAGAAAAAAATCAAATCAATAGCCACAACCAGCAATTTGTGATGTGGCGAGAATGCACGAGTGCATAACCAAAACGAGATAAACCAAGTCTCGATAAAAATTCAATCAAAAGAAAAACAGAAAAAGAAAAAGCCCAATCCAAAAAAAAACCAACAGCGGGAACCGAGGTTGGTCAGCCAAAAGCTGAGGCGCTGATTTGCGCGGAAGCACCAGGCTGTGGCGCGAGGCGCCGAGTAGCTCGTTGGTGCAAGTCACGTAGCAAGGCTGGGCAACTGAGGGACGCGCGGGGAATCGCGGGCCGTCTGCTGATTGAGTCGGCGCGAAGTGCCGTGCGACTCACTGTTAGCAAGCCGCGGCTGGACACGCGCGAGGACACGAGCCAGCGCAAGTTTGTATGCACGTACGATGTTGGGGCTGCCGAATGCGAGTTGAGCCCTCTGTGGGAAGCGAAGTTGCTTGGCCACGTGACTTGCCAAGCGCGAGTGCGAGCGGCGCGGGGAGAGGGAAACTCGCCTGAGCGCGAGTCTTGAGTCCGGCGGGGTGAGGGGAGGGGGGCGCGTTTAGTCGCGCGACGGCGCGTGCCCGATTATACAAAGAAATAGCGCCGCGCGCCAAAACTTGGTGACGACACACCCACCGCAACCGATTGCTGCGGTTTTTCCGTCCTCTGCTCCAACGATGATGATGCTCGGCGCCGACCCCGGGCGTCGACTGTATACGGGTCCCCTGCGGCGCCTGATGGCGCGAAGACCAACAGGGGATCCTCCCGTCAACTCCCTTGCCGTTGAGCTTCCTCTCCTGTGTCCGCAGCTCGCTTCCTGGCGAGCCTCGCGTTGCCACTCCGCTGATTCCCAGGACCCAGAGAGCCGTGCTAGCTCAACAGGTTGATGCGCGTCGGCTGTTGCCAACTGCGTACGTGCCGGCCGGTGATCTCAAGTCGGCCGCCGCACGTGTTTGATGATTTTCCTTGTTCTCTCGCCGGACAATTTCACACACTCACTCTCGCGGTCACTGAACCACGCTCCTTCTACCAAAATGTTTGGCGTGGCAAATTTGCACGTCGTCGGTGCAGAGAAGGAAATTATCGGTGACGTGATGGAGGGCAGTGGAAACGATTTTGGTGGGGCAAATAAATTGCGAGAGTGTTTATCACTATGTATTCACTTAACTGTGTATTACAAGTGTGAAAGCGTGTCGTGGGCGCGAATAAAGTGAAAAAAGGAAATATCGTAATAAAGTCTGTGGGGAATCAGCGCGAACGCGGTGTGCGACGAGCGAAGCCGATAGCGTGGCTTGCTCGGCGGGCGCTATTGCGTCACTGCCGGACTGGCGTTGCGCAGTCTAATTCCACCGTCGGCGGCCGGGCCCGCCCACTGACGTGATGTCAATTAGTCAATCAGCGGGATTGTGCAAAGAATCACGTGATAGCCAGCGGAATCAGCCATCGACAGCGAGGATGTGTGCGTGAGCACACCTATTCATCCCAACAGAATTATATTCAGAATAATTGATAATTAAATTTTTGATCATAATTCATTCTAGATATAAAAATGAAACTCGTTGAATCATTAATCATTCCTTGTATAATTATTGATTAAAAAAGTAATCATAATTACGTTTTGAAATTAATTATATATTTTGGCACATTAATTATCAATTAATTAATGGCATGATTAATAAGATAATTAATGTTATTCCTACGCGTTGAGAAAAATATGTGAATTGATGGTGTTACGTGGTGCGATCCCCAAAAATCCTGGATTCTATCTCGGCTGCGGTATTGACCGTAGGTATTTTACTCGGTAGGGTTCGGATATCCAAATAACTTGAGGACTCAGGGATTGATACTTATATGTATCTTTATTCCCTATTCGCTTAATTGGAAGAGCTCGTGTAATAAAACCAATACTTGTGTACAATTTGAGCGTTGGACCGTCACGTCTTCGCGTTCGCGTTACTTGCCGATTCGAGCGGGAGTGCCCCGAGGCGTCGATGTCAATCGTATTTATGTGTTCGTGAGGGTGAAGTCGCAACCCCTTAGTGGCAGTCGCGGTGGGAGGCGGTCAGTCGCCTCGCACCGTCTTGCGTTATGTCTCATGCGTCACGATTTCCACATCGGCATTCCGTGATATTTCAATATTCGTGGCGCGGGCCTCGCGATGATAATCGCGGGACTAGCCACGTGACAATGGTATGGTGCAATTTCAGGTATGACTGATCGAGAGATCATCAAACAAGCTTTCATATTTCATGATTGAAATTTTCAAAAGAATGATTCGTAGGCGTGAAATGTGCAACCTCATTTTCAGAAAGATGTACAAGATATATCGTCAATAAAAATCAATCAATTTGCGTCACCATGAAAATTCTCATCAGATAGGTCGATAGAGCTACTCGAGCGCTTCAAGTTTTCATCGTGAAGAATTGAAAAATGTCGATGCGTGGGCGGGGTATTGTTGGAGTTGGTTGGGAATTGGGTAGGCAGGTGCACATAATTACACACACACACTTTACACACTCATATATATTTATTGGCTCTGATATATTAAGAGGCGTCTGAGGGTATTGAGGTTCTGAACAATTAATAACTATAATTTAGTATTTGCAAATCTGAAGTGCTAGGGCTCGAACGTGGTTTGATTCACGGCGGCTGTAGCGAGAGTGAGCGCCGTCGGCAAGTCTCGCTTGAGGTTTGACTGCTCTGTCGCCGGACGCCACATGCTGGAGTGCCTCTGAGCTCAATGGTTTAACACTCCCTCCCTCCGTGGCACTCTGAACTTCTAGTACTTTCATTTATCCTCTTCGTTTGACAAATCTGGAACGAGAATAAAATATGCCGAGAATCACATTGTACTAGCGTGATTCAATATCTTGTCTCTGAGATATTTATGACTGTCTAATGGTAGAGGTTAGGTCATTATGTCTGCGTTCTCTGAAGTGGATACCCATCTGACTTGAACTTTTCCCTCCATTACATATGACTTGATGTAATCCCCATGTGTAACTGCCATATGATTTTTGTTGCCATTTCTTTCTTTTTCTTCTAATTGTCTCTGAATAGTCACTAGATCATCGTCGAAGTTTTTCAATTTATGATTACCATCCACCTGAGAGCATTTTACACCTGATGCGTTATCATACCAGATAGTGACTGGATACATAGTTTTTCCAATTATACTTTTGATTGCTTAGTCCAGGGATACTAATTCCTGGCATGCATCTGATATGGCCAAATACTCTGACTGACAGGTCGAGAGTGTCACATAGGACTGTTTATGGTTTCTCCACATCACTGTGTCTCCAAATAGTTTTATTATATATCCTCCCGTGGATGAGGAGTCACTCCAATCTTTGAAGCTTGCATCGGTTATTCCGACTAGCTCATCATTATTTGGTCTGAAGTGTAATCCTAGTTCTGAAGTTCCTCTGAGATATCTGAAGATTCGTTTTACGTCTTTCCAATCGTCCTCTGAAGGGCTTAGTTGTCTTCTGGAGAGAATATTTACAGCGAAGGCTATATGGCTTCTCTATATGGAGCTTTGGTTCTCTGAGATTGGTCATCTGATTTCGTAGATTTCTCTGAATTCTTGATTTCACTATTTTTTACTTGTCTGGTAACCATCGGTGTCTTCTGAGGTTTGCTTTCATTCATCTTGAACCGATTCAGACAATTTTCAATGTACTCTGATTGTGTTAGACTTAACAGTTTTTTGTCTCTGTTCTTGGTTACTTTCATACCTAGGAACTGTTTAGGTACACCTATATCTTTCATCTGAAATACTGTACTGATTTTCGTCTTTATTTCACTCATTTTCTCTGAGTCATTCCAGCTAGTATGATGTCATCTACGTACAGGACCAATAATACCAGTTTGTTTAATTTTTTCAATGTGAATAAACATGGTTCGTTGATGTCCTTTTCTAGTCCTAGCTGTTGGGCTTCATCTGAAAAACGTTTGTTCCATCTTTTCGGAAATCCATCCTATCCTTAGCCCGTATAGTGATTTTAAAACTTTGCAAACTTTTGTTCTTCTGAAATCTGAGTCACATGGTATCCCTTCAGGAATCTCCATGTAAATAGCCTCTTCCAGTGTGCCATTTAGGAAAGCTATTTTCACATCCATCTGATAAACATCTAAGTCATATTTATTTATAATTGCAAAAGCTGTTCTAACTATCGCAAGTCGAGAAACAGGAGCCTATGTTTCTTTTATCTCATATTCTTTTCTATCTTTAAATCCTCTGATGACTAATCTACCTTTGAAAGTTGTATTGCCGTTTGGATTGATTTTTCTTTTGAACACCCATTTGGAGTCAATGGTGTGTATTTTCTTGCCCTTTTTATCGAGAGATGGTCTATCTACTATCTCCCAGACTTTATTCTCTTCCATGGAGTTTAGTTCTTCTCGAACTGCTTTTGACCATCTGATTTTATCTTCTGATTCCATGGGTCTTTGTAGTTGATTGGGTCAAGGTTTATTCTTGCTATGAAAGCATGTCTCAGTTCGTCTTCTGAGTGGTTATCATTTATTTTCTCTGAATTATCCTATGTTACTTGATAGCTTGTGTCTTGAATTTTATTCTCTAAGCTTGCTAATCTTAAATGACCCCACGTCGGTCGATTTGTTTTAGTCCTTCGCTCTGAAAGTATTCTTACTTTCGTTGTTTCTTCTGAATTTTGTGTTTGTTCTGATTTTCGCTTCTTTGGTCTTCCAGTTTTTGGTTTATTCAGAACTGTTTCCGTCTGAGGATCTTTGTCTGAGTGTTTCTTCTGTTCGTCTGACTGTGGTATCTTCAATTTCTAGGTTTTTTCTCCAGTTTCCTTCTGATATTTTCTCTGATTCGTCTGAGTTGTTTATTTCTTTGATTTGACATAGGTCGGGTTTCGTATACATCTTTGTATACGATTTTCTCATTGAACCTGACATGTCTAGAGATTATAAATCTCCTTGTTTCTGGGTGGAAAAGGACATATCCTGTTTGCGAATATCCAACCATTATTGCTTTGACTGCTTTCTCTGAGAATTTGAATTTTGGGGAAGGTATTTCTACATACGCCAAACATCCAAAACGTATGATCTTGTCGATGCGTAGATTCAACCTAGGGTACAATTTGTTTAATGGTATCTCTGATTCTATGCCTGCGTGTGGTGTTCGATTGTGAATTAGTGTTGCAACTTCTGATGCGAGTATCCACAAGCTCTTGGGTAAACCTGAATCAAACATTAGTGCTCTGATTTTCCACTGAATTGTTTTGTTGAATCTCTCTGAAGTCCCGTTATGTTCTGGTGTATATAGAGGTGCGAGTTCTCCTTCTATATTTTCCTTTTTCATGATCTCTGAAAATTTCCCACCAGTGAATTCCGTTGTCCATTCTGATAAAACATACTTTTCTGTCTGAGCCTATTAGGTTTCTGGTGTTCATTAAGAATTTCTCAAGGCAGTCTTCTGCTTGACTTTTATTTTGGGTCGAGTATGTTCTGGCATATCGTGTGTAGTCGTCCACAAACACCACAATATACTTGTTTTCACCTGGGAACGATCTTGGTTTGATGGATCCCATAGTGTCAACATGTATGCGTTCTAGAGGTCTGGCCGCTTTTGTCCTCTTTTCAGAGAAGGGCAACTTTTCCATTTTTGCTAGAATGCATATTTCACAGTCTGATATGGATTTATCAAATTTTTCTTTTGATAATCTCACTTCTGATTTCTGAATTTCTCTGAGTTTATTTAACGAGACATGTTTTAGCTTAATGTGCCAGAGCATTCCTTCATCCCATTTCTTGGTTTGCTTTTTTTGAACATCTTGATTTTTTCTGTTCAAGAACTCTGATAATTCTTCTGATTGTAGATCGTCTAGGTCAAGTATTTTCCTATTCAGGATGTTTTCATCTGAATCAAAATCTGATATTTCTTCTGAATCGACATTTTTACTTCTGATTTCATGTCTCTTCTCCCTCCCAATCTCAGATACATATTCTTCAGAATTGGGTAAAATAGTGATTGTCATATTTCATATCTTGGTCGCTCTCATTCTCGCTGCTGTTTACGTCTAGTGTAATGATCCAATTGGGTTTGTCATATTTTCCGGTAAGATACTGTATCCCTGAACCATTATCAAAAATTGTCAAGTTGTCATCGTCTAAATAAATTCCAAGACCTGCGTCTGCAAATCTTCTGAGTAAAATTAGGTTATGTGAATCATTTTCTGCAGCAATGACATTAGTTAATTTTACTGTCTTGTTTTCCTCTAAATTTGATTTTAACCCATTAATGCCCAAAGTGACCGAAATTTTGCGCTGTCTTTGAGCTTATTATTTTCGATGAAATCATAGTCTAAAAAATTTGAAACATACCTTCCCTACTATTTTCAGGGTCGCTCTTTCCAATGGTTATGGTTAAAAAAACATTTAACAATTTTAATCTATCGGAAAATCAGAAACAAAATTAAAAAACCCATAATTTCACAGTAAAATTTTCTCTTAAAACTAATTTTTCGGTCGGTTCACATGGGTTTAAATGCTTAAAACTCATATGTACCCGGTCAATGATAGTCAAACTGAAATTAAGTACGATTATTTTGTCTGCAAAATTATTTGGTAAAACAAAATGGCGGCCGAGATTTAACATTTGTCTTCCAAACTTGACTGACTTTTTTCTCAAAATCGGTGCCTTTTAGGGAAAATTTTCCAAGAATAAGAAGGTATTAGAATCACTAAAGGAACGTGCTAAAATTTTTTCAGAATTTTCCGAGAATATTTTTGGTTTTCTGAAAATTCGAAAAATTGATTTTTCAAAAAAATCGAGTAAAATTCTGAAAAAATCTTTCGAAAAAAGGTTATCGATAAGCGTCTACCTACATGGGGTGAAAACTGGGCAACGTTGTCAAACATGAAATACTTTCCGAGTTATCGTCTCTTAAGGAAAAAAATTTTATGGATTTTTTTCTCGAAAACAATGCACTTAGAATAACTCAAGGAACACAATAAAATTTTTTCAGAATTTTTCTCGATTTTTTTTGAAAAATCCAATTTTTGAATTTTCAGAAAACCAAAAATATTCTCGGAAAATTCTGAAAAAATTTTAGCACGTTTCTTGAGTGATTCTAAGACCTTTTTATTCCTGGAACATTTTTCCTAAAAGGCACCGATTTTGAGAAAAAAATGTCAGTCAAGTTTGAAAGATAAATGTTAAATCTCGGCCGCCATTTTGTTTTACCAAATAATTTTGCAGACAAAATAATCGTACTCACTTCTAGTTTGACTATCATTGACCGGGTACATATGAGTTTTAAGCATTTAAAACCAAGTGAACGGGCCGAAAAAATAGTTTTAAGAGAAAATTTTACTGTGAAATTATGGGTTTTTTAATTTGTTTCTGATTTTCCGATAGGTTAAAATTGTTAAATGTTTTTTTAACCTAACCATTGGAAAGAGCGACCCTGAAAATAGTAGGGAAGGTATTTTTAAAATTTTTTAGACTATGATTTCATCGAAAATAATAAGCTCAAAGACAGCGCAAAATTTCGGTCACTTTGGGCATGAATGGGTTAAGACCGAGTCCCCTTTTCCGTCTATTCTAATATATAAGTATACAGCAATCAATGTTTGAGTCCTCGATTTTGTCATGGAAGACTTGAAATTGGTCGTCCTATTGTGACTCCCGATATTATAGCGTTGTAATCGATTGCTCAAATAATCTAACTCGCAAATGTTTTTTTTTTTTTTAATATGCCTTAATTAGAAGATCCGGCTTTTCTCTTTGGCCACTAGGTACCGAACCGTTGTACGAGCCATTCACGCGGTTTCTTTTGCTTTTACAATAAACAAGGTTCAAGGTCAGATATGTAAATATGTCGGAATTGATTTTCGCTCAGATTGTTTCTCACACGCGTGTAGTAGTTGTATGTTGGATTTTCTAAGACGGGCAAATCAGAAAATCAATTCAGATTCCGATTCCAAAACCAAAAATGTTGTTTATTCTAGAGTACTTTAGAAATTTGAAACTTTAAACACTTGAATGTTAGGTTTCTATTCCTACGCACAGTTAATAATTATCATTCGAATTCTATTAACTAGGAGAGCGGGCGAAGCCGCGACGGGGGATGCTAGTTGTTAATAATTTTAAGGGTGAATTAGAATATTCATCAGAAATATTAGGAAAAGATTATTTTAAAATATTGACTATGTCTTGATTCCAAGTATACGAGACACTTGTGCAAGCTAGATTGATTATTGAGAATCAACTAGGAATGCATTACTCTGGAAAGGCTGATAATATCAGTTACATGATTTAATCATACCGGAGGAGTAGCCCCATAGCTTTTTGAGGTTGTACTGGGGTAGAAACCCGCACGCAATAGTCCGTGCAATATTTCTGCGCCAAGGCGCGCACGTGGATCCTCCGCCGCCGCGGAGAGTGAGCAGCTCGCTGTGGGAAGCTGCGAGGTTTAGCTCGAGTGGGAGGGTATACTACTCATGAGCAATCCATGGGTTCGGAATATGTATGTTTTGAAGTTGCGATGATAAAGTGCTTGAAGAGTCTGACATTGTGAAGAGCACAACTGGCTTTGTATGCTCCGTTGTGATGAGGACAGACCTAAGTAGCCTTGATCATTGACGATACTATTATCTTCCTCAACGCCTAGCCAACCAGCGTTCTCTGTACTCTGTCTAGGACTAAAAGAAACCCATCCTTTCATGAGACTGGTTAGACCGAAATTTTTGCAACGATCAATCTCTATAGCGTTCATTTCATATCAAATTTCTTCGAATAAATGACAGACGCCGTTGTTGACTATCTTCGTATGTGCTAAAGCCGTATTGTCGGGCTTGCTTATTCGACCACAAATATGTAGTGAGCTCCTCGAAGGAGACACAAATGCTGATGTTGTATTGATATACGTATCTCATCGTTGTTGTTAAAGTTGGATCCAGTATATGGTTGATGAGTGTGTACCCCATAGTGTGAGATACTCTAATCGAATGCGATTGGAGCTTGAATGTTTAGAATGTCTTCCATCTTTCTTGAAACAACAAAAGAATATGCAAGTTATTTTTCACCAGGGCTGATTTTGAAGCCGAGACTTTTAAGGAACTGAATGTTTTGACGTGTTAACGCTTCGAGAGCTCGTTGACGACTGATGCTCGGCAGACGTGATGCTCTGCTTTTATACCCTCGCCCGCGGTAGATGATCTCCATTATCCAATAGATTTTATATGCAATCTGACTGTTAGCATTTCTCCACGAAAATCCACAAGACGTCCGTCCTGGTCGACTATCCGCAGCTGAATGTGATCTATGTAGTTGACGCTCATTGGTAAGTATATGGTGATGGAACTTCAATGATCTTGTATTCTGGCTCTACAGCAGGGAAGAATTCGTGAATAGTGTGAGCTCGTTGTCCGTTTATATATGCACCAGCAGTGATGTTACATTCGATTCTGAGTGGTGAATTTGATCAGGTTTCAATGTGCGTTGAGTGAATCCTAGCAAGCGTCCGATAGAATCTTTTGGTTTGAAGTTGATTCTCTTATTACACTTGATCTCACTACGGAGTGTATTATTATTAGCTTTCAGACTTAAGGATATATCACTACCAGCAAGTTTTTCTTGTAGAAGTCTATCGATATCCTCTATCTCATAACTTCCTGGTGGTATAGTTATTTTTTCCTCATCGATGTGAAGTTTATTGTTATGCTGATCGACGTTTGGAATAGAATTGAATGTTAAGAATTGTATCAAACCT
Source organism: Aphelinus atriplicis (assembly GCA_020882685.1). Lineage (NCBI taxonomy): Eukaryota > Metazoa > Arthropoda > Insecta > Hymenoptera > Aphelinidae > Aphelinus > Aphelinus atriplicis. Next base: position 32,127,274 of record CM037073.1, read on the forward strand.
ACAGCATAATTTTTATCCGGTGAGAGTTCGATTGATGGATAAAACTGTGCTTCAAGAACGGATGGAGTATCCGATAGAGTTACAGTTATTGAGTCCATGACTGCTCAAAGTATAATGAAATTGAGTTATGATGACTGCTATTTATATACCTTTCATTTTACCACTCAAAAATTACCTCACAAGTGACCGCAATTGTATGTCCCAAAGTTTTGGTATCTTTGAGGATTATACTCTACTTGATCAACACCCATGTAAAGCAGTAGGTCTAGTGGAGGCTGTAGATCACCAAAACTGTCGAAATAAACGACATCATCTCCTCGCTTTCGATAAGCTACCCAGTGAGTTCCAGGTCCACTTGCATCATCTAAATTCACTATTGCTGATTCTCTATATCGCGGACCGCTGGATGGTACAGTATTTCTCATAAATACACCACGGAAATATGGAATCTTCATTTTCTGGGCATACTCTAGGATATCAAAGTTAGACAATGCTCCGACAGGTAGAATTACGTCAGGCTTTTTTTTCTTAAACCTCTACCTCTATACGGTTTCAAATAGAGACCGTATCTTTCTCTGTATGGTTTCGAGTAGAGTCCTTTACCCAAAGCAATAGCCTCCATCGTTTTATTGTGTCTCTGACTCTCATTCAGTTGATGCATAGCTACTTTTGCTTCGTTGATTTCTTTCATGATTCCAGCTGCTCCACTTGCCAATGCACCAGTCGCGCTCAAACCTGCGAATATTGGAATGAGAGGTAAGACTCCACCAATTTTTGAAGAAACTGGTAAAATCCGTGGGACTTTCTCGTGGTTCTTACCCCCTACTTTCTTGATAGCCACTCGAGCACCTTTGAGAGCTGAACTGATAACTGTTTTTGCACATCTACCTGGAACTACAGATTTTGAAGCAGCCTTGATGATGCTGTTCAATGTAGTAGATACTCTCTTCTTTTTCTTAGTAACCTTCTTCTTCTTCTTTCTAGCTGACAACTATTTCTTAATACACAGTCCAAACAGTCTTTTTAATGCAGTGGGTGCTTTTTCTTTTTCTTAGTAACTCTCTTCTCAGTATCTCTCTTCTTCTCTCTGGATAACAACTTTCTCTTGATACCCATTCCGAATCTACTTTTTAATTTCATCGCGTTCGTAACTACTCAAGCTGCTGTCTTTTCGCCAAATCCTGCGTCGTCAGAACGAACTCTTTCCCAAGCCTTGTCAGCAAGAACTTTGTCGGCTAAATTTCTAGCCCCAATATTTCCACGGTTCTGTGAATAAGCTATATCGTGTTCCTTGCAAGCTGCGTCCAGAGGATTGATTCCTGGATCTTCACGAGCTAAACGTTTAGTTAATTTTGTTCCAGGTCCACAGTACTGATATCCTGGTATGTGAAGCTCGAAAGGAAACTTATTAATAGCTTTATTTAGCAGACCTCGACCTTGTTTCTTTTTCTTTGTTCTGTAGACGATCATCACTCGGTGACGGTCTGCATGCAACTGAGCTCGAGACTATAAAAGCGTGCTATTTATACCCTCACCGCCAGTCTTGTTCGAGATTACGAGCAGCAAACGTGGATTTCGCTCAGCATTCTACGAAACTTCCAGTGATTAATTTCGATGGTATTGTTGAGGATGAGAAAAAGATTAAGAGACATGGAGAGCTGCTTCCAGACAGTATAAGAGCAGTATTTTGTGGACTATCAAATTGTGGTAAAACCAATAGTTTGCTGTCACTTATAAATGATCCTAATGGATTGAGATTTGAGAATGTTTATCTGTATTCAAAGTCCCTCAATCAACCAAAATATAAATTCCTCAACTATTGGATGAGATAGATGGTATACAATATTTTCCATTCAGTGAGCATGAGGAAGTGATAGCACCAAACAATGCACTACCCAATTCAATAATGATATTCGATGATGTAGCTTGTAAAAAGCAAGACAACGTTAGAGCTGTTTTGTGTGTGGGTCAACATAAAAATGTGGATTTTTTCTATCTTTGTCAGTCATATGCCCAAGTACCGAAACATCTCGTTCGAGATAATGTCAATCTACTTGTATTATTTCGACAAGATGATGTAAATTTGAAACACGTGTATGATGATCATGTAAACACAGATAAGACTTACACAAACTTTAGAGATTTGTGTTCGACATGTTGGAAAGATGGATATGGTTCCGTTGTAATCATCAGGGACAAACCAATCAACGATGGTCGCTATCGTAAAGGGTTTGACAGTTTTGCTATAAATATAGCACGTTAACAATTATCATCATCAGTTTATCTTTGGACGTTGAAGCACCAACATGTCTGATTTAGCGGGAGAGAAAAACACTCTTCAACAACTCGTCAAAGCACGAGAAGCGGTCAAACGTAAATATAACTTATTGAAGTTCGAGAAAGCTGACCCTACTGCAAAAAATCACCTGAGAAATCAGGTGATTTCTCAGGTGATTTCTCATGCCAATTTCTCATGTGACCTTTATTACATAGAGCAAGTTATTCAATTTCCATATTAATTTTATTTACTATTCAAATCAGTTTGAGGATCAATAAGCATTTGCGGAAAAGCGTTGAATCGCAAAAATGTTTGCGTGCTCATATGAAAATACGTATATATAGTGAATTTTCTTTCTCGGAGAGAAAACTTTGTGACGAATTAAGAATTAACCTCTTGAATCGTTATTGCAGAACTTTATTTGCGTAATCTATGAGTTTCAAAAATGTGTGTTTGAGCAAATGCGGAACGATATTTTTCGTGCACACCCTTCGGGTCACCAATCTTGACCAAAATTTGAGGGATCTCTCTTGATACTATCACCAGAGATCCCTGAAGGCCACAGGGTCAAACGCTCAGCCATTCCTGAGAAAAAAAATAAAACATATTATGAGATTTTTCAATTATTGGCGGTACAGGGCATAACATTGGATATGCTATTTGAATGCATATCAATACCCGCCAACCATATGTACCAATCAATTTTTTATAAATTTGACTCAAAGATAAACTCTAAAACTTTCTCGACAAATTTCCACTGGTTTTAGGCATACTTCCCTTATAGGATGTATAAGGGTCTCAAGCACTAACCAGGTTATTATGGGAAACATGTTATACCACTTCCCACCCAACAAAACACGCATTTATCTTGAGCCCACCCATGAATATATATCCAAATATATATTCTACACTTGAAAAAGAAAGGAAATACCGTCAACACTACTTCTCTCTTTCCTACAGTCCAGAACACTTGAATTTTTGACGTTAAACAGTCGTATCTATTCAAAACTGTGTCTGGACTTACAATATCCTCATGCGTGTGGATATTTCTCAAGCCTTTGGGACTGATGGGCACATGAGACACAAAAAATGTACCTACTCATCTCAAGTAATATGCGCTTCATAGATATGATGCTGCAAAATAACCTATCCCTTACATGCATGTTGACAACTCTGCAAGTTTGTTGGGGATTAGTTTTTGCGCAAACTTGTTCCTTTTTCTTGAATCACCATTATGTTCACCAGCTCCCACTGAATGTGTAGCCTCCAGCATTCACAGAAATGATGTCCTATAAAGGGAGAAAATAACACTCCAAGCCTCATCCACTCATGATTGTACTCTTGGAGTACCTGAAAATGAAAACACAAAGAATCATTTTCTTTGAATTTAAAGGTTAAAAGTAGGAAAAATCTAGTTAAACTAACAGAGAAAGAGAGTTTCAGAGCTACATAAATTCAACTAGAGTAGAAATTAGACACCCAAAATCAAAGGTTAGGTTACACTATGTACTTATCTGATGATTGATGATCCTTTCTGCAGCAATCAGCTTTCCTTCATGATCCGGTAGGAGAATTTTCCCAGACCCAAATTTTAGAAAGGGTTTCACTTCCACAGCACTATCCATAGTTGTACACAGAGTTACACAGCACCACACGTGCCAAACCAAAACATTTGGCGGTTGGCGGGTATTGATATGCATTCAAATAGCATATCCAATGTTATGCCCTGTACCGCCAATAATTGAAAAATCTCATAATATGTTTTTTTTTTCTCAGGAATGGCTGAGCGTTAGACCCTGTGGCTTTCAGGGATCTCTGGTGAAAGTATCAAGAGAGATCCCTCAAATTTTGGTCAAGATTGGTGACCCGAAGGGTGTGCACTCTCCTAGTCAGGGTCTTTTGGTATCAAAAGTACTCGAAATAACCTTTAATTTATTTTTCAATTTCTTGCTAGGGACGCAAATGATCGTTGCTCTTGAAAATTGAACGCGGTTTACTTTACCACTTATGAAATGTAAACAATTTTGGGAAGATCGAACAATTCCTTCGTGAGTTATCGCGTACGAAAAATATCGTTCCGCATTTGCTCAAACACACATTTTTGAAACTCATAGATTACGCAAATAAAGTTCTGCAATAACGATTCAAGAGGTTAATTCTTAATTCGTCACAAAGTTTTCTCTCCGAGAAAGAAAATTTACTATATATACGTATTTTCATATGAGCACGCAAACATTTTTGCGATTCAACGCTTTTCCGCAAATGCTTATTGATCCTCAAACTGATTTGAATAGTAAATAAAATTAATATGGAAATTGAATAACTTGCTCTATGTAATAAAGGTCACATGAGAAATTGGCATGAGAAATCACCTGAGAAATCATCTGAGAAATCACCTGATTTCTCAGGTGATTTTTTGCAGTAGGGGAAGTTGGAAAGACACTGGGCGATACATTCAAACACATCATTGAACCACTGGAAAAAATTATAACGCAGAATGAGCAGAAAACCACACCTCAGTATGAAGAAAAAATTATTCCCAAGAAAGAAATTATCACGCAGAATAAGCAAAGAACCACACCTCAGTATGAAGAAGAAATTATTCCCAAGATAGAAATCCAATACACTTCATCTCTGATACCTCCTCGGAGAAAGAAAGCAAGAGCAGCGTCACCAATATCTGTGCTAAATAATACAATAGAATCTCGAACAAACAACGTCAATGAAAAGACATTCTTGAAGAAAGACAGATCAAATGCAAGTGATAGGTTGTATGGAATAAGACAAGAATATTCTGGTGCATATAAGCTTGGTAATAGTCGAATAATCTTTGAAGATGATAAATTAGTTGTGAATGGTTCGGCGTATGTTGCTACACCAGGGTTGTTGGAATTAATACGCAAAAAATATCCTAGTCATGACTTGTATGATCAAAAAGACTTACAGACTCATCGTGAAATTCTAGAAGTCACGAGTGTTCACAGAAAAGGTTATTATCCGAATGCTTCACTTCGAACTTCTAACAGAATTAAATTTAAAAAAATCATTGGTCCTATGTTCAATTCATCTTCTGGATCCGGGCTTTTACCGAAATACAAATATGCACGACCCGGTATGAAAATGAACTACGTTTACTCAAATGATCCGAACGAGCTAGTTGATCGTCTTCGTCTTCTAATCGCTGAACGATCAGCAGGTAATCTGAATCACCAGAACGAGATTCATTCGATTTTTGAAGAGCTTCGAGAAGCAGGCTATATATATTGAACTGATTGTATAAAATTGCGTTATTATCAAAATGAGTGTCGACGTGTTCGGACGTCCTTTGAAGAGGAAGTCAGAGGGAGCTCGCGGTCTTCCTGGTATTGGATATAAATTCACTCTCGACGGTCAGTTCGATGTTGAGCAGAGAAGATTGTGCAATCTTACAGCACCTGTTGAATCAGATGATGCAGTCAATTTCAGCACCCTCAAACAATTCGTTGAATCAGAAGTTGCAAATAGATTGAAAACTGAGATGACTAGAAAACCGTTTCAGCACATTCGAAGCATAGAAAAGCTCTAAATTTGTACGAGATATTGAAGAATTGATTGATATTGAGGACAGTCACAAAGAAGAGGTTGACAAGCTGATCTTGGATTTCAACACCAAAGTTAAACAGTTGAGAGAAAAATTGGACTTCTTACACGGTGCACCTGTGTATGAGTAAAAATGGAGCAAAAGCAGGTGCTAGTCGAAGAGTTGCACAAGCCTGCCCGACTGTTATTTCCGTTACCGCGTGGGACTTGTAGTCGTGATGTCAGCTAACCCAATAGATGGATGGTGTGAATCAGGTATAGCATTTAGACGATAATCTAGTCCGTAATTGTCTCTAACTGTTGGATTGATGATGGTGGTTGGGTTGGGTCCGATTCGTACGTTACCGCATGGTAAATTACGAATAAAGCGACATCGAGCAGCCCAGCGTTGATGTTCTACCATACCCTGTCGAAAATAACAATCCTGGATTCCAGGTGGATTTTGGCTGGGTTCCAGGTGGATTTTGAGATTCAACCAGAGAGGTCCTGGGGATAATATCCGGCTGGATTTTGGGACAATCCAGGTGGATTCCGGCAGAATCCAGGTGGATTCCGGAAGAATCCAGGTGGATTTTCAGGATCAACGAGCCAGGTCCTGGGAATAATCCGGGTGGATTTTTAGAAAATCCAGGTGGATTTCGGAAGAATCCAGGTGGATTTCGGAAGAATCCAGGTGGATTTTCGGAATGAACGAGCCAGGTCCTGGAAATAATCCTGATGGCTTTTGAGATAATCCAGGTGGATTTTGAGAGAATCCAGGTGGATTCCGGCAGAATCCAGGTGGATTTTCGGGATCAACGAGCCAGGTCCTGGGAATAATCCGGGTGGATTTTTAGAAAATCCAGGTGGATTTCGGAAGAATCCTGGTGGATTTTCGGAATGAACGAGTCAGGTCCTGGAAATAATCCTGATGGCTTTTGAGATAATCCAGGTGGATTTTGAGAGAATCCAGGTGGATTCCGGCAGAATCCAGGTGGATTTTCGGAATGAACGAGTCAGGTCCTGGAAATAATCCTGATGGATTTTGGGATGATCCAGGTGGATTATTTCCAGGACCTGACTCGTTGATCCCGAAAATCCACCTGGATTCTTCCGAAATCCACCTGGATTCTTCCGAAATCCACCTGGATTCTTCCGAAATCCACCTGGATTCTTCCAAAATCCACCTGGATTCTTCCGAAATCCACCTGGATTCTGCCGGAATCCACGTGGATTTTCTCAAAATCCACCTAAATCATCCCAAAATCCATCAGGATTATTTCCAGGACCTGACTCGTTCATTCCGAAAATCCACCTGGATTCTGCTGGAATCCACCTGGATTCTCTCAAAATCCACCTGGATTATCTCAAAAGCCATCAGGATTATTCCCAGGACCTGGCTCGTTTATTCCGAAAATCCACCTTGATTCTTCCAGAATCCACCTGGATTTTCCCAAAATCCACCCGGATATTATCCCCAGAAACTCTCTGGTTGGATCTCAAAATCCACCTGGAACCCATCCTAAATCCACCTGGAATCCAGGCTGAATCCACCTGGAATCCAGCTCAAATCCACCTGGAATCTAGTCCAAATCCACCTGGAATCCAGGCTCGTTATTTTCGACAGGGTACCAATCTGCTGGTTTCCATTATTCCTTGGTTGATCCATGGAGTTGTTATTATTGTTATCGTTGTTCCTACGCCCTCATGGCTGTCCACGGTTATTATAGTTATTACCGTTATCATATTTACTATCGCCATAACTGTGGCGATTGTTATAGTTACTATTGTCATTATTTCCGTAGTCCTACGATTGCACGGTCCATTCCCATTGTAATTGTTGTTATTACCGTATGGTCCCTTATTGTTGCTTTCCGAGCGTCTGTTGTACCGTGGGCGTTCCCTATCGTTGTTATTATAGATCCTTTCCCGATTCCCATTGCGACGATTAAAATTTCTAGAGCGGTCCCTACCGTAATTATCGCGTGGATATCTTTCTTGTCTATTTATAGTCTTGTGACCTATTATCGTCGCGGAACCTGCCTCCTCTATCGTAGTTTGAATTATATCTGTTATCCCTATTACTCGATCTGTCATTATAATCTTGATTACGGTTATTGTATCTACCATTGTCTCTCTGATCGTTATAATTTGTCATTTTTATTGTATTTGTCTCCGTCTCGGAATCTTACATTCTGTATGTTATCGATACTGTTCGCGTCGTCATATTGCCTACTAGCCTGGCCTTGACCCCCGCTTGCTGGCTGACTCGCGCTTGCATTTTCTGCAACCGAAGCGTTCTGGTATACTGTCGGCTGTTTTAAGTATAGTAGTGGCTGCGTCGCAAGTTGATTGACTGCTTATACGGTTTGCGTTGGATTTTTTACCACCGACGATTCTATCTGATCCGCTTGCAATTTCCCGTTCTCAATCAGATTCTCCAACTTAAAACATTTATTGTATACATGTTCTGAACCGTTACAGGATTCACACCTTTTTGACTCATATTTCTTTCTTCTGCATTTATCTTCGCTATGCCTCGCGGTGTTACAGTACCCGCATCTGACATCTGGTGTTGCCATTGTTCATCTGACCGTATTCCCAAAATCCTTTCCTAGAAGTACGATGTTGAAATCGTGACGCACGGAGCGTAGTCGAGACCGTGGGAGGCGACTGACCGCCTCCCACCGAGCGCGCCACCAAGGGGTTGCAACGGCACCCCCACGAGGGATTAAATACGACCGCCTCGAGGCCCTCGGCGGTCAGTCGGCATCAGTTGGAATCGGGCAGTCACACGGTTAGTCGGGAGGCAGTCACGCGACAGTCGGACGGAAGTTACGCGAGTTACGTGGAGACGATAGACAGTCCAACGCTTATATTGTACACTAGTAGTTGGAATAATTACACGAGCTCTCTCAGTGAAAGGAATAGGGAACAAAGGGACATATAATCCAATCCCTGAGTACTGAGTCATTGATAATCTAATTCGACACATAACAGAACCTTACCGAGTAAAACGTCTACGGTCAATACCGCAGTCGAGATCTGGACCGAGCGTTAAAGGATCACGCCACGTTACAGGAATTAACGTGCGCCGCTACAGGTCCCAATTCATGGTGGAGGTGCTGGGATCTTGTTTCGTGTAAGAGAGTTTATATCGTGAGTCGAGAATTTGGACAATTTTTTTTTTGAGAATTTAATCAACCGCGTCGGAACCAACCGCGCGAAGTGAGCGTTGTGACGGAGGAAAGAAGAAGACGATAGCGAAGCAGATCAACAGCGGAAGAATGGAAAGAAAGTACGACTGCAAGCAATAATATACGCTCAGACAGGAAGGATGATCAGAGGCCAGAGCTAGCCGTGTCAATACATTCTTGGTCGCCTTTTTGTAAGTACATTCAAATTTATCATATAGTCCTGTGGGAATCGCGAACGACTGAAATTTAGAAGCACGCGAAATAATAATCTTTCAAGTGATTTGACAACCCGAGAAAAATAACGAATTCGGACAAATTTATACTCTGTTACTATTTGTTGAGTAAATAATACGGGTCAACGAACCAGAAGTCGAGCTTTGGTCTCGAGTGCAACAGAGCGCAACGTAGCAAAATTTTCGGGGCATTGTAAAATTACTTCGTAAACGTAAAGCTAAGCGAAACGCGATGTCAAAGCAGAACACCGATACATTGCATGATGAAGTCGAGGGATTGGGAGTAATGTTTAATGATAAAATTAATATTGAGGAGAACGCGCAGAGCTATGCTCCTCTAAGCGATACGAAGGGGAATATTCCAGCACCCCCATCATCAGGGACCCTACTACATGGGAACGGTACAATAAAGAAAACGGTAAATCCTACGCGAGCGCGCCAAGCAATAACTGAATCTGATCCGAAAACGTCACTCGGTAAGGATCCAGTTGACGAAAGTCTTTTGAAAGATTATACAAGTGGGAAACAGAGCGCAGTTTTGAGAGTGCTTATGGCGCAACCATCTAATAGAAGCGAAATGGATGATGGTAGCGGGAATATTACAGAATCTAAACAGGGGACAGCTGGACATAGTCAATTACGGACAGGGCAGATTTCACGGCAATCAGTCATACTTACAAAAAATTAAACAAGAAAAAATAATACATTCAACTCCGAAAAGAGAGATTAAAACACAGGGACTGACAACGGACTATAAAGATACGGACGGGGTCGAAATGATGACAATGCATTCACAAGTATTGAGCGGAAATCAAACTCAATAGTATCAGAGAGACGGCCCAATAAAACACGTGAATTATCAAGATAATCCTGGGACGCAAAACGGGTACTTAGGACCACCGCGTCAAGAGCAACAACCGACTATCCCGTACCCACCATCGAAAGCATCGGTCAGATTTAACGAAGAAAGGAATAGGCTTCTAGAAGGAAACAAAGAATTCATAGAAAGATGGAGCGAGCGGCGACAACAAGAGCTGATGGAGGAAGGAGAGGAGGAAGATATACGCAACAATAGCATGTGGGAAGTTAAGCCGCAGGACAGAGGAAACAGTGAGAATAGAATGATGAATGAACAAAATGGGAATAACTCAGTAGGAGCAGAATATCTGCATAGGATTGAGGCGGACCCTCAAAACGTCAGAATGACGGGCTCAAAGGAATGGACAGGAAACGGGCCATATTATGAACCGAATATCCGAATTACCTTGAATCAGGCTTTCAACAGCATTCCAGAATTCGATGGAAATCTCGATACACTACCATTGTTCAGAGATGCACTGAGGAACGGAGTTAGACAAGTTGGTAAAAATAACGAGCGGACAATTTTATTCTCATTAGCAAGCAAACTAGAAGGAATGGTCGGTGATGGATATAAGTTGCGATTGAATTATTATAACAGCGTAGAGGAATTGCTGACGGAATTGTCAACTCAATATAATAGGAGAGGGGGAGTCGACAGAATAATGGCAGAACTCGATATATTGAGACAAAACGAAGAAGAATCGGCTGTGGATTATGGACTACGAGTAAAGACGCTAATTCACCGAATATTGAACATCTACGATACTGATCGCATACTGTTAGACTCCCAACAACTAAACTATAAACGCAAAGTCGAGATTGAGGCTGCGGAACAATTCCAATTGGGATTATTGGGCGGATTAGATCATCAAGTTAGAAGCATGCAGCCTCGCACGTTAACTGATGCTATTGCAGTAGCAGCAGACTTCGTAGAGAAAACAAGTACGCAGCGAGTGGTAGAACAAGATAAGAAAAGCCCAAAGGAAATACTCCGAGATTTACTTAACGTTCCGATATTCGTGGCGTGGCCCCGCGCAATGCGATTCTAATAATCGCGGGGCCAGCTACGTGACACTTGAAACTGATTAATATTCACAATCAAACTCAGAATCTGCTGAAGACTCCACCCTGATCCTCTCTCTTCAAACTCATCCATTTGCTCCTGAATGGGCTCTCTCACATAATTATCAAACCACTGTTCTAAATTTGAAGATTGATAAATCGGTTCACTTGCTGTATTGAAGTACTTCACATCTGTTGTTTCAGAATCATCTTTCTCGATAATAAATTCAGCTTGAAGTTCAGCATGAACTTTCAAGGCATCAAATTTTTTGAGAGCAGCTCGAATTTTTTCTTCGAACAGTATTTGAGAATCTTCTAAGAAAGGTGTGATATTTTTATGCCCAAGATTGCTTATCACTTTAGATTGAACTCTTTTCTGGAATGCCGATGTCATGTCATCCCAACTAACTTTAGGTTTTTCAGGATTCGTTCGAGTCTGGTGAAGCTCTCTACCAAATCTAGGAGACTGCTTCGACACCGATTCATCTGGAGCTATTTCATCGACTCTCAGTATATATTCTTGCAACTGATTTTTTATCTGAATCAAATGAGCCATCCACGTCTGACATTTTTGCCGCTCATGTCTGTTCAATTTCGATGATTCGATTAACTCTTCTAGAACAACACTAAACTCTGTAACCATATTCATTCATAACTGCAGTTCTTCGATACACGCTGACTGAGAGTTGAGATGAATGGTTAAAAGCAGCAGCTTAATGTTCCGTTCAATGTACTTCATTTTTTCCTAGAACAGAATTCAAACAACCTTATGATTGATTGTGTAATAATCATTTCATAAAATAGTATATTATGCACCCGAGCGAGGTTAGGCGATTTCGGCACGAAAAACGTTTGCGATCCGAGCGCAGCGAGGTACATATACTATTTTTCGTACCCCGCGGCAGAAAAGTGCTATTTCGTCCCAGCGGCAGTAAAGTGCCTACTTTGCGTCCTGGCGTTTGCAAAGAATGGCACTTTTCTGCCGCGGGGTACGAAAAATAGTATATGCACCTCGCTCATCTAGGCTATTTCGGCACGCGCAAACTTGCAATCCTCGCTGCGCTCGGATCGCAAACGTTTTTCGTGCCGAAATCGCCTAACCTCGCTCGGGTGCATAATATACTATTCTTTGCAAACGCCAGGACGCAAAGTAGGCACTTTACTGCCGCTGGGACGAAATAATCATATATGGAATAAGGTATCTATGTATAAAACATCTATACCGATCACTCTGTACACATGTTAGTTTATTATATATGTATGTCATCGCAATGAATATATGTGGAAATGTAATTGCTTAAGGATATATAGAAATCCATAAAATTATATAAAATATGAATGACATGTATACAGAGTAGTCGGTATACATGCCAGTTTCATCAACATATAGAAATCCATCAAAATTATATAAAATATGGATGATATGTATACAGAGAAATCGGTATACACGTCAGTTAAATGTCATTGTGATAAATATATGTGGAAATCTAATTGCTTAGGAATCCATCAGGAATTATTTGAATAATATAGATGACATGTATACAGAGTAATCGGTATACATGCCAGTTTCATCAACATATAGAAATCCATCAAAATTATATAAAATATGAATGATATATATACAGAGAAATCGGTATACACGTTAGTTTAATCAATATATAGAAATCCATCAAAATTATGTAAAATATAGATAGACATGTATACAGAGTAATTGGTACACCTGTCAGTTGAATGTCACTTCAATAAATATGTGTGGAAATCTAATTAATTCGTCAAAATTATGTAAATGAAAGTATATATATATATATATATATATAATCACCGCCCTATTTATTAATAATGAATAAATACAATGGCCATAGGGCCTAGAGCATGATAACAAATGTAGGAATTGCGCGCACGAGGTGGTGAGGCTGTGTGCGCGGGAGTAGGATCTTGAGCGGGAACAGTGTGGCAAATAAAAGATAAAACGGTTCTGACGCACACAATATTTATTTAATCTTAGGGGAGAAGTTACACAAAAGGGCAACGAGCCCTGGGTCGCGTCTCGCGGGCCGGAGCGAGAGAGAGCGTGAACGCGTGTTGGCCGGGAGAGAGAGAGATGGCGATCGTGCGGCACTTACTCGGCTATGTGCTCCGGCGCTTGGCAATGCTCGTCCCCGGTTCGGCCTTGGCGTGCGGTAGCGAGTGGGTTGTCGTGGGGGAACGGTGCGCTGACGTCCTCGGGGTCGCGATAGCCCGGGCGGTCTCGTAGTCTCGAGGGCACGTGGTATCGCGCGCGAGGGCCGGCATAAAACTAAAAACTTCCGCCGCGCGCTCGGCCGACCGAGCTCACTTCGGCCGTCTTCGGCTGACGTCACGCGGCGCGAGGATTGAATTTTGTTCGCGACGCGGTCTCTCTCTCTCTTACCTTGTCGGCAGCGCTGGCTCTCTCGCTGGACGCTGAAACATGACTACATGGCTTAGTATTTACAAACAATATAATATTGTGGAGAGAGATATCGCAGGGCCTGGCAATGTAATTATCCGCCCGTGACAATATATATATATATATATATATATATATATATATATATATATATATATATATATATATATATATATATATATATATATATATATATATATGTGTGTGTGTGTGTGTCATTTCACACCAACTCAGGATGGAAAAAAATTTTTTTCAATTTTTTTTCAGCCAATTTATTGTAAATGGTCACCTTACCACTATTTAATTTTTTTAGATTTTTCATGCCTATACATAGCAAAATTCTCTCATCGCTCAATTTTGATAATTCAGGTTTTTTCACATTTTAATCAACTTCATGACCTGATTAACTCATGAAATATTCATCAAATCAAAAAATTTACAGGAATAAAAGTTGTTATAAATTACTTATATTTTATAAAAAAGTAATTTCCTAACCTCAAAACTTATTTTTTCTAATCATTTGATCATGTACCCACACGTACACATGAAAATAGACCTCATCGCCACCTTCAATTTGGACCGAACAAATTTTATTTCAATCCTTGGCTCATGAGCTTTCAAATAAGGTATGTCTCAGAATGGTGATCCAGTTACAACGTTTTGAATGAAATAAAGTGAAATAATAAATCACAGGAAACCCCAAAAGATACATAATACTACTACTTGTATTATTGTACTTTGATGAATGTATCTCACCTTTATTTTCTAATACACTTGGATTGTGACATGTAGCTGGTGAGTTCACAAAACCAGCACACGTGTGACTATAGAGATGCCTTAGTTGCCTGGTTGGAGCCATTGGTCTCGTCCCAAATTACAATATCATCTCAACCTCATCTGACTAGGAGACCGCTTGGGATGCGGGTCACCAATCTTGACCAAAATTTTTTTCCTGGTTCCTGGTGGCCATAGTAGAGAGAACCCAGCATTTTAGGGTCCAACGCTCCCAAACTTCCCAGATATTAATTTATGTATCCTGGGTGGAGACGTTGTTCTCGTCCCAAATGACAATATGTCATCTGAGACGTATTTCCCTCACTGCACTGCACTTTCTCTGTTCCAACTTGACCACCACATCACATTCTATCCTAGAAAACACATGAAAGGAGTAAATAGCGTGTACATGCAACAAATCTTACTTTTATGTCTTACTCACATAGAGTAAAACATGAAATATATGGGAAAAATCAACGATTATCGACTTTTCACTCTGTGCTTGGATACTGAAGCAATAATAACATGTATCCAAGCACAAAGACAACAAATGCAGTATAATTGGACGACAATTCAGTGTCAGAATTGATTTTCACTCATGAAAACTTCAATTCTGAGCATGTGTCGACCAATATCATACAATAACCAATAATATTAAAACTTATCTACTCACTATTATATAAAAGGACAGCCTGTTTTTATGTGGCCGTTAATCTCAAAAACTACTGAACCGATTTTCATGAAATTTTGATACTTGATTCTTGACCACTCCAGGCATGTTTATGGATATGTGGCATCTTAAAATTTTGAATAGAAACCGAGAAATAGACAATGCATTTTTCTGTGGTGGGGGTAACCGACCAAGTAACATGGCGCGCCAGTAGATGGCAAGGCGTTGAGTCGAGGTATAGTGATTGATTGATATATTGATATATTATATATTGATATATTGATGGCAAAGTATAGTGCGGCGCTCTCTCGCAAGAGAGTCAGCGTTCTATCGGCTATATAGGAGAGCTTACAAATAAGCTCAGCCTGTTTATGGGATCTTTCGTATCCCAGTTCCCTACTGCCAAATAATTTTGGTAACAATGCCGAGGCCCAGAAGTAACATTAGGCGGTATACAATTAGAACTAGACGAACGCAAGCCGTTCGTCAGGGTCGAATAATCAAAGCCCCGTTGATAGTATGTGGAATATCTGCTTTTGAATATGATCCAACAGAAAATTACGCTTATATAAAAGATATTGTAGTTGGATCTATGAATAAAGTATGTGACAAGTGTCAAGCCATAAAGTGGCCAGATGAAGCTCCTGGATTGTGCTGTTCTGGTGGAAAATTAATCTTCCTGCTGTTGAAGAGCCACCAGAACCTCTCAAAAGTCTTCTTTCAGAGAACCGCACTGATTCCACATTTTCTGGCTTATTTAAGGAAGTTAAATAAACACACTGTTATGAACACAGGATAAACACAGGAAGTTAAATAAAATACACTGTTTCAAATGACTTCATTTGGAGCTAACGAAATTCGAGAAGGAAATTTTAGGCCAACTTCCAAAATTCAAGGGCAAGTATATCAGAGTATTGGGAGTTTATTGCCTCTTGGGGTGGAGATTTGCAATTTGCTTTAGAACTTCTAAAAATACGAGATGGGAAAATATCAAATCAAAATGATTACATAAATATTGATAGAAAAGTAGAAACGACTGTTAATACAGTCATGGACCTGATTTTTAAAGCCTATCCAGAAATTTAAAATCTCTCTGACAAACCTTAAAATTGGTTATGCGAAAGGGCAATTATAACTCCTCAAAACGCTACCGCTCATAATATTAATAATAGTATTTTAGAAAAATTAGATGGAGAAATACGACATTATCATTCTATCGATACAGTGATCAACATTGATGAAGTTGTACACTACCCTCAAAAATTTCTGAACTCTTGATCCTTCAGGCTTTCTACCTCATGACTTTAAATTGAAAATTAGTTTTTCAATAATGCTATTACGCAATCTAAATCGTCCCAATTTATGTAATGGCACAAGGTTGCAAATAAAAATTATGCGGGAAAATATAATCGAAGCAACTATTCTTACAAGACCTGCTGGAGAAACAGTATTCATACCTCGCATACCTATGATTCCATCAGACTTAATATTCCAATTCAAACGATTACAATTTTCTGTGAAACTTTCTTTCGGCTTGACGATCAACAAATCTCAAGGACAGACTTTTAAGTACGTAGGGTTAGATTTGCAAACAGAATATTTTTCACGCGGCCAATTGTATGTTCCTCTTCCACGGACAGGGGTTCCACGTAAACAATTCATATTAATTTCTCAAAATTCAAAAATTAAGAACGCCGTTTATCCAAAATTTCCAATTCTCAGAGGATACATGGAAAATACAACTCCAAGGATTGCAAAATATCAAATTAATCAAAGTTTACAAATGAATACATATTATACGAGTTTTTCAACAATAAATGAGAGTAACAACACTTCGAACTCAATACACATATTCGCAGGCGAAGCCGCGACGGGGGACGCTAGTATAATATATATATATATATATATATATATATATATATATATAAAAGTAGATTTCCTGCTTAGCATTCGTCATAGTAAGTATATATATATATTTGTGGGGAAAATGTACGCGTGGTGGAAGTGAAAAAGTTGAAAACTTCAATATAGAATAGATTTATTTAAACTAAAATCCAAACTGGTACATACTAGGCAGGCTCGAGCGGTGGTACTGCTCGAGCGGAGGCCAAACAAACTCTCTGTACTGCACTCAGTCCCTCGTCGTGTTCCTGGGCTCGTTCTAGTCGATCGATTAGTGCGCCGTGTATCGCGTTGATCGAAGCGACTCGGCTGAGTGCGTCGACGTGTCTCATGCGCGTACCTGCGCGGTGCTCGACCTTGAAGTCGAACTGCTCCACGAACATGACCCAGCGGCCCGTCTTTGGTGTCAGCTCCTTCTTCTTCATAGTTGCTTCGAATGCAGCGCAGTCCGTCACGATGGTGAAGAAAATTCCCAAAAGGTATAGGCCCAAAACCCCCGCTCCCTTCCCTCAGGTCCTGTGGGGATTTTCCACTGAGGGCTTATGCGTAAACGCGTTTGGACGCGCGCTTGGCGTCTATATCTCTCTCTCTCTCTCATGCACACATACACACATGCACGCATACACGTACATTCCATCCTACATATATACTGACTATGACGAATGCTAAGCAGGAAATCTACTTCTCAGGAGAACCTTGCGCATCGAGCTCAAGCATTTGACTGATGAAGAACTGCTGCAAACCCTCGCTTCTATAGACTCAGAAACAAACAGATGAGAAATTGAATTTTGGGATCGAAAAACTTTTGAGTTGCACGAGAAGTTGAGCTGCATTTGTTTCGGTCGAGACTGACTATAAAAGCAGCCTCTGTGGATACCATCAGCACATTTCCAAATCGTCAGTCGAGCAGTAAGGAGCTCCGTCGAAATGGAATATATTGTGGATTTACAGGGTTTCAGGAGATCGTCGAATCTCCTGATACCTAAAGTATTGGAAGTAATTCGAATCAAGGAGAAAGAATTGAGATTACCAACGATATGTCTTTTTCAACCATCTTGCAAGAGGCTTCGTCTGTTCGACGAAGAACGTAAAACAAATCGTTGGCTTGAATTGAAATATCACGGAATCCCCTGGAAATCAGGCTCTGTTCCTCACAGCTGCGTGATCAGGGTTCTCCAAGATAGTTTGAAGGATGCCACACGTATTTACGTTGTAGGACTGGAAAAGAAAAAATGGCCGGAAGAGGTTTTACCTGGAAAGCAAGTATACCAATTTATTTACATAGATTTTTTTTAGTAAAATAACTCACTGATATGAATTATTTTATAGATTTGTTATTGATATGGATGATTTGCGCTGCCCTTCATTCAAAAAATTAGAGAAAATCAAGAAATTTTCATGTCTACATCACCCCCTGAAACTTGATGTATCCAGAACTCCAACAAGAGGCCCCATTAGGCAAAATCCCTGAAATGGGTCTATACGTATGTGGTATAGAGCACATTAAAACAGGTTTGTTAAAAATACAGGACCCGGAGACTGTGGTGTCCCCTTGTAAGTACTTAGTTAGTACTGATTGATATATTCCAATGAAATGAATAAATAATCATTAATATTGAGAAAAACTATATATTTATCATTGACTATCTCATATCCAATAAAAAATTGAATAAAGTAATGAACAGTACTAACTAAGTACTTAGTTAGTACTGATTTCGATTTATTTAATTGACCATTTTCTAAAGAATAATTAAAAATGAATAAAAGGATAAACAGTACTAAGTGCTAAGTTAGTACTGATTAATATATGTAAATGGAATGAATAGAATAACACAGCCCACAAAAAAAAAAATTTGATGTACCCCGGGATTTCTCACCACACTCATGGGTTTCTGGGGTCGCTGATTCCGAATCCGGTGTCCGTTTGGTCCAATTAGCTCAGGTTCAAGGTCAATTGAAGGTCAAATTTGGAGAAAACTATGAAATCAGAATCGAACATAGGTTTCATACGTTTTTGGGGTCGCTGATTCCGAATCCGGTTTCCGTTTGGTCCAATCAGCTCAGGGTCAAGGTCAATTGAAGGTCAAATTTGGAGAAAATTATCAAATCAGAATCGAACAAAGGTTTCATACGTTTTTGGGGTCGCTGATTCCGAATCCGGTGTCCGTTTGGTCCAATCAGCTCAGGTTCAAGGTCAATTGAAGGGCAAATTCGGAGAAAACTATCAAATCAGAATCGAACGAAGGTTTCATACGTTTTTGGGGTCGCTGATTCCGAATCCGGTGTCCGTTTGGTCCAATCAGCTCAGGTTCAAGGTCAATTGAAGGGCAAATTCGAAGAAAACTATCAAATCAGAATCGAACGAAGGTTTCATACGTTTTTGGGGTCGCTGATTCCGAATCCGGTTTCCGTTTGGTCCAATCAGCTCAGGGTCAAGGTCAATTGAAGGTCAATTTCGTAGAATACTATCAAATCAAAAATAAACAATGGTTTCATACGTTTTTGGGGTCGCTGAACTCGAACCAGAGGTCAATATGATCCCATCAGATCATGATCAAGGTCATTCCGAGGTCAAAATGAAGAAACCGTCATCGAATCAGGAATGAGCACTGGTCTGGGACGTTTTCGGGGTCGCTGAATTAGACTTCGGGATCAGTTCGTCCCCATAAAACCAATATCAAGGGGATTTCAAAGTCAAACTGAAGGAAAAGCCATTAAATCAGAAATGAGCACAGTTTTCAACGTTTTTGGGGTCACTGAATCCGAACCCGGGGTCCAATTGGTCGAACAAAGCCAGGTTCAATGTCATATCAAGGTCAAGATTAGAAAAAAACACATTAACAGCACTAATCTGAGAGTACTACTCTAAGACGTTTTCGGGATCACTGAATTCGAATTCGAAGTTTATTCAACTCTATAGAATCAAGGTGAAGGTCATTTCTAGATAAAAATAAGGAGAAAAACATTTCATTAGAAATTAACACTGGTCTTACTGGGCGCTGTCACGCCCCCTAATTGATGCACATGTTCATTTTCAAATCTTATTTATGAATCATTGCTCTAAATCAATAAAATCGAAAAAGTGTGCATATCTACGTGAGTGGCTCTGCCAAATCAATTCAAGTTTTCCCTTAGAAAGCAGAAAAATCGAGCATAAAATCTTGTCTCCCTCGTATGGATCGCGCACCGTGGTCAAGGTCCTACTTGCATAGTGTCGAGTTGGAGTGCGACTATAACACGTAGTGCGAGCTTTCTGAAGCTCCACTTCTTTGGTTAATACTTAATTCCATGTTACTTCGATCCTTCTATGGAAAATAAAAAACCTGCTACCACGAAGGATACTGGGAACGATGACAACTGCTCCGGAAGGAGATGTGTAGAATGATTTGCTTCCCAGTCTATCGTGGTATCGAAGCCAGCGATAGCGCGCTGCCTTGCAGGGGGGCGTTAGGGTGTGAGAATGAAGCCGTAGTGTGTCTGACAACGAGTTGACTTTGTCCTCGTCAAAGTCAGAAAGCTCTCATACTTAGGCCTGGGGAGGTATGAGAGTTATCACCCCCAGGACGGTGGACTCACCTGCGATCGGTCCAGGATCCCTAACGAGCGGGTTTTCATGATATTCTATGGCACCTAAAAAACAGAAAAAACAGAAAAATGTTTCGAAAGAGGAGACATCGGTTTCTCCATTGAAAACAAAAGCAGGGAGTTCTTTATATGAACATACTTGCAACATGAATCCTGACTCATTCTGCTACGTATGTGCCAAGTATCAACTTGGAACTAGTAGAAAACGTATCACAGAGAATATTAAAAAGTTGTACAAGGGCTGTTTTGAGATCGATGTTTGTAATCAAAATAAAGGATGGGCTCCACACTGTATCTGCATTGCCTGTTACATTATGATGACAAGATATACCGAAAAAAAATTTGGCAATTTGAAGTATATAAAACCTGCCTGTTGGCAAGAACCATCATGCAAAGAAGATTGTTATATTTGTATGACAAACATAAGAGGTGTTAACAAGAAAAAAATCAAGAGTCTTCAATATCCTGACGTTCCAACGTTAATAAATGCCGTAGAAAAAAATATTGACATTGATGATGAACTAGCAAGTTCAATAGACAATATGTCAATCCCTGACGATCATGATACAGATCACGAGGAAGAACAAGAAGTTTCAAATGATGAAAGTGTGAGTGCAAACAGTGAATACCACGCAACCAATTTTAAAGACAGGACTCCTAAAACCATAAATCAAGGAGAAATGGATGACCTTGTCAGAAATTTAGGTTTACCAAAGGATAAAGCAGAGTATTTAGCTTCATTTATGAAGCACCATAACTGGCTAACGAGAGAAACAAGAGTCTCATTTTATAGAAAGAGAGAGGAAAATTTCAAGAAATATTTTACAATGGTACAGGAACCTTCATTGGTATATTGCCATGATGTGGAAGGGTTAATGAATGAACTGCAGACAGGAATCTATGAAAAATCAGATTGGAGACTTTTTATAGACTCCTCAAAGCAAAGTCTCAAGGCAGTATTACTCCACAACACCAACGTATTTGCTTCAATACCAATAGCGCATTCAACCGTATCAAAAGAAGAATTCAATATATTGAAATTCGTGTTAGAAACGATAAAGTATTCGGAGCACAACTGGTTTATTTGCGGTGATTTCAAAATTTTGACTATATTGCTAGGACAACAAGCTGGAAACACGAAATATCCTTGTTTTTTGTGTTTATGGGACAGTAGAGATCGCGTCAATCATTACATAAAAAAAATTGGCTGAACAGAACTTCTCTCCTGAAAGGTTCTGCAAACATTGTCCACAAACCTCTGATTGATCGCGATAAGGTACTGCTTCCACCTCTCCACATTAAACTTGGTTTGATGAAGCAATTCGTGAAGAAAAAGAATGCTACAAATATCTGAAAGCACAATTCCCTAAACTCAGTGACCAAAAAATAGCTGAAGGCGTCTTTGATGGACCACAGATACGAAGAATAATGAAAGATCTTGACTTCGTATCTAGAATGACTCAGAAGGAAAGAGCAGCCTGGATGAGTTTCAAAGAAGTTGTAGAAAATTTTCTTGGAAATCATAAGAGTGAAAACTACAAAAAAATAGTGGGACAATTGGTAACAAATTCTAAGCAACTAGGGTGTTTGATGAGCACCAAATTGCACTATTCACACTAACACGTAGATCATTTCCCAGTGAATCTAGGGGATTTTAGTGAGGAACAAGGAGAGAGATTTCATCAAGATATAAAGACGATGGAAAATAGATACCAGGGCCGATGGGATGTCAATATGATGGCTGATTACTGCTGGTCATTACAGAGAGAAAGTGATAAAGAAGGAGTGAATCGTAAAAGAAAGCCGCTTGTACGATCCTTCCAGGATAAAAGGGTGAGATATCACAAAAGACAGTGAATGTATCAGTGATTATTCGCTGTTACAACTCCGACCAGTGCTTATTTCTAATTCAATGATTTTTTTCTTATTTTGACCTTGGAATGACCTTGATACTGGTTTGATGGACACATACTGACCCTGAATTCTAATTCAGCGAACCCAGAACCGTATGAAACCATTATTCCTTTTCTTATGTGATAGTTCTCTTCAAATTTATCTTTGATTTGACCTTGAATTGACCTTGAACCTGACCTGATTGAATCAAACGGACCCTGGATTTGAATTCAGAGACTCAGAAAACGTTCCAGACCAGTGCTCATTCCTGATTCGATGACGGTTTCTTCATTTTGACCTTGGAATGACCTTGATCATGACCTGATGGGATCATATTGACCTCTGGTTCGAGTTCAGCGACCCCAAAAACGTATGAAACCATTGTTTATTTTTGATTTGATAGTATTCTACGAAATTGACCTTCAATTGACCTTGAACCTGAGCTGATTGGACCAAACAGAAACCGGATTCGGAATCAGCGACCCCAAAAACATATGAAACCTTTGTTCGATTCTGATTTGATAGTTTTCTCCAAATTTGACCTTCAATTGACCTTGAACCTGAGCTAATTGGACTAAACGGACACTGGATTCGGAATCAGCGACCCCAGAAACCCATGAGTGTGGTGAGAAATCTCGGGGTACATCAAATTTTTTTTTTTGTGGGGCTGTGTAATTAAGAAAACTGAATTTTATTTAGGGATGAGGACAGGAAAGTTGTAAGCAATCACATTTGTATGTGTTTTATTGAATACAGAATAGAATGTAAGAAAATCGTATTAAAATTAAATTAAGTATTATTATCTAATTTAAGCTGCAAGGAAAAATTCAAAAGAGCAAGAAAAAAATTCTATCAAAATCAAGTTACAAAAATTACATTAAAAATAAGTTACAAAAAAAAAATCCAATTAATCTTGAAGTGGAGGAGGAGGCGGTGTCTTCACCAAGTCTTGAATGATGCTGATGAACTTCACCTTGCTATGAGTTTGTATCCCAGGCACAAGCTTTCTCAAAAGCGATGTGCTAATTGTTACTCCGTTAGCCTTGTATGGGATGCTAGAGACATATATCAGAGTTGATCTACATTGAGGGTATCGAAACATCATATCGAAAAGCAGCAGATACTTCCCCGGGAACCATAAAGCAATGATGTCATAAAGGATGTGTCGCTAAACAAGCCAACAAAAATGATAATATCAAACAAGATAATACAAGAGCACAACGGAAGCTATCAAAATTACCATCGTGCCCAGATAGAAAAGGGAATATTTTAAGTAATTGTACGAATGTTGAAAATAATAATGAAATCAAAACTAGAAAGAGAAAAAAAATACTGCTGCGGTACGAAATGTTAAAAGAATTCGAAATAAATAGAATGTTAATGAAAACGAATTATATTTCTTCATTTTTTAACCTTTCGTCAACATTTAGGAAATTATTTTATCAAGTTTACTTGAGATATATTGTATGAATGTAATATTTTATAATTTGTTGTACATTTATTTCTATAAATGAATTCTCAGTACTTTTAAAATTGTTTAAATAGAATTGGCTCTACTCGACTACGTGATATATGAAAAATGATCATGTCCGGACACTTATTATCGTTGTATCAATAACATTGTAGAAGAATAATAGTGATTTTGCACATGAATAAGACTAATCATTAAAAATACATTATCATCACTGCTCATGAGTCGTTTGTCCTTGTCTAACCAACAGGCACGCATAAGACTGTCTCTCTCTAGCGAGCGCTTCAGGCGCTTGCCGTCCGATGGCTCTGGTTGTTGCAGAGCCAGTCGCCAGACAATTCTCTGCCATCTCTGCACCAAAAGCGGACCACTTTTGTGCGCTGGAGCCATAGAGGTATCTGTAATACTTCTATGGCTGGAGCCCACTGTAGGCTATATTTCCCTAGCTACTCGCCAGGGGCGCTCGACCACCGACGCCACTCTCGCCCCTCCGACGCGCACTCCTCAGTCGAGTACGACGCGCAGCCTTAGACGCACGTACTCTGTATAGCCGCTCCGGCACCAACCGACGCCAATAAAGTCACTACATGTTTTACCCTAGTTGCGTGTGTGTTCGTTATCCCAGCGGTCTGTACCCTATCTAGATGGGATATAGCACCAACATATCCCACACTGGTGACCCCAACAAGTGACTCAGTGAGCATGTGACATGTGTGCCGCGAAAATTCGAGTGTCGAGTTGGAGCGTCGCACAGCTGATTCGAGCGTGGCGTCAGGCATGAGTGTGCTTCACTCGCCGCCAAGCACGAACCGCTCTGGACTAATCAGGCGGAATCCTGACCACCATTCATCGCAGGAGAGCCTCTCCGACGGCGGTGACATGGACGGAAAACAACTCGGTGCAGGCACGAGTCCCGAGGGGACGCGCACGACGGCGTCCACCTCGACAACCACACAGGTCAGTCCACCCACATCCACTCCGAGCGATGCAATTCAATCGCATTTGAGTCCGGTGACAAACGCTCAAGGCTTGAATGATGCAGCCAGCCCCGCATTTTTGAGCAGCCAGATTGGCGCGCTTGGCACGGGTGGCACGCACATAACAAGCTCGGGCCGTGAACCAAACCCAGAAATCGGCAACTTGCCTTTATTTCCTGGGCTTACTCTGCCCGCAGGGAACACGCAGTTCGTGTCCCCAAGCGACGCGCAATTCGTGTCCCCAAGCGACGCGCAAAACACGCCTCCAAGCGACGCGCAATCAGCGCTTGTCAACGCGTTGCGCGCGTCCCTCCCCCCCTGGGCAGCACAGCTGAGCGCAGCGTTTGCTGCGCAAACCGCGCCAAGTTTACCTGCGGCCCCTCCCGCAAACCTTCCCTCCGCGCAGACAGCGGCCCAAGCGTGCGGCAGCCGAGAGCCCCCTCTCGGTACCCCACCCCCCTCTGCCTGGATGCATCCTCAAGTACTCCAGTTCTACGCACAGCTGTTTGGCGTAGGCGCGCCTCCAGTACTGGCCCCCCCGCAAGCGGCCGACTGGCATTCGGTGCGCAGCACCCCCACTCCGCTACAGCGGGCCCAGCAGCAAGCTCGCCCCCTTCAGACGTGTCGAACGGCGCGTTTTCAGATGCTCCGTCGACTACGCCTTCAAAGCAGCCCGCGCCCAGCCACATTGAGACTGCACCGCACAGTTTCTCCGCCGCGGCGGGCGCATCGGAGCAGCGGCCCCTCAACCCGCTTGCATCAACATTTCAATTCCCCACCCCTTATCTCCAAGAGCCACCCCCCACGCCTGACCGCACCTCGCAATTTTTGTGGTCCCGCGGCGAGCGAATAAAAATGGACCCGCTCAACACAGAGGACCCAGATGGCTGGTTTTGGCTTCTGGAGTTCCAGTTTAAGAAGTGGCAAATTGACAATGAGCGTGATAAGCTCATGATCCTGATTCCGCTTTTGAAAAACGATGCGCTTCGTTTCCAAGGAAGCTACGTCCATCTTCCAGAGGCGGAACAGTACCACGCGCTGAGAGCTGCGCTGACCAAGTTTTACGAAGACTCGCAGAAAGCGAAGTTTCGCAAGCTCGTCGAGCAGGAGCACACCGCGGGGCGGCGTCCGACGGAAGTATGGAACCGCTTCATGATACTCGCCGGCGGAAAGCTGGACCACGAGTTTCTGCGCACACTCCTGTACGACAGGATGCCCCGAGCAGTCAGGCTGTTGCTCGATGCCTGCGACAACCGGCCCTGGACCGAAGCTTTGGATAAGCTGACGAGCAATGGCTGCTCGAGCAAAGCTCTCCCACGCAAAGCTTGTTTGCGCTGAGCAGCTCGAACAACAGCCACGCGCAAGCACCGGATGCCAAGTCTCACGAAATTCTGGTACAGCTTCTCGAGTGTATGAAAACACTCACCAAGAAAGTGGACAACCTCGGCAAAAATCGCTCGCGCTCACGCTTCCGTTCAGCGCAGCGAGACGGCGACTCCAACAACGAAGCTGGCGCCGCAGAAGAGCAAGAAGAGCTCTGCTTTTACCACCGCAAGTTTGGCGTAAAAGCTTTTCGCTGCGAGGGAAATTGCTCCTGGAAAGGAAAATTGGCCGAAAAGCCGGAAAACTAAATTCGTTGTCGCCGTACTCGGCGGAGGTTGACAGCGAATCCTCCACAATGGACATTTCCCGCCGACTTTTTGTGACCGAACTAACATCCAACTGCTCTTTCCTCCTAGACACAGGTGCCGACGTGTCCGTCATTCCACCAAACGAGGGAGAGCGCAGCAAGCCGTCACACAAATTCCTGTTTGCCGCCAACGGGACCAAAATCGCAACCTTTGGAAAAAAGGAGCTTGCGCTGAACATTGGTCTCGACAGGAGCTTTGTCTGGAGCTTTCACGTCGCTGACGTGCCATATGGAATAATCGGGACGGACCTGATGTTCCATATGAAGCTCACCCCAGACGTTCCTGAGCAGCGACTCCTGGACAAGCTGACTGGAAGCTCAGTGCAGGCCATCTGCAAACCAGCCACGGTGTCAGGACTGTCCGGCATCGACAGGAGCGACCCGTGCCAAAACCTGCTGGCACAGTTTCCCGAACTCACAGGCCACGCTCCACCGAAGGAGCCAGAGGAATACGGTGTGCACTACATCGAGACAAAAGGGCCGCCGGTTTTTGCAAAACCACGCAGCCTGGCCGGTGAAAAGCTCGCCTCTGCCAAGCGAGAATTCGAGAGGATGGAGGCTGAGGGCATCTGCAGACCGTCATCGAGCGAATGGGCCAGCCCGCTGCACTTGGCCCCAAAAAAGGATGGCACATGGAGACCGTGTGGGGATTACAGGCAGCTGAACAAGCAGACAGTGCCAGACCGCACGCCCATCCCACACGTCTCCGACTACGCCAACGATCTTCGAGGGAAAACCATCTTCTCGAAGCTCGACCTGGAGAAAGCCTTCAATCAAATAAAGGTAAACGAGGATGACATCCCGAAGGCGGTGATAACCACGCCCTCTGGACTCTATGAATTTTTATTCATGACGTTTGGTCTGCGCAATGCAAGCCAAACGTTCCAAAGGTACGTGAGACGTCTTCTTAGCAAACTACCGTTCGTATTTTGCTACTTAGATGACATCCTCATTTTCTCGAGCAGCCTGGAAGAGCACCTGAAACACTTGCAGAGCGTGCTTGAGATCTTGTCAAGGAATGGGCTACGCCTCAACTTTGACAAATGCTCACTCGGTGTTTCAGAGCTTGAGTTTCTAGGTTACTGGATTTCTCTCAAAGGTACCTCTCCACTGCCCGAACGAGTGCAAGCTCTGCAGCAGCGCGAAAAACCGAAGACGCTCTTCGAACTTCGGCGTTTCCTGGGCCTCATCAATTATTACAGGAAATTCGTCAAGGACGCAGCTGTGACGCAGTCATGCCTGAATGACCTGTTGAAGAGCCCAGTGAAAAAGGACATGAGACCGGTACCTTGGACGGCGGGAACGGAGAGAGCCTTTGAGAAATGCAAGACCGACCGAGCCCAAGCCACACTGCTACGCCATCCAGTCGCTGAAGCCGAACTGCGGATAACTTCCGATGCTTCAAACACGGCCATGGGCTCGGAATTCTCGACTGACATCCAGTATCTTCCGGGACCACAAAACTGCGTTGCCGATGAGCTGTCGAGAATCGATGCACTCTCCAACTTGGGAAGTCTCAAGATGCCAACCATCGTGCCCTGGGAAAAAATCTCTGAAGCTCAACAGCGAGATCAGGAGCTGGTGCAACTGATGCGAAGCAACACAACTTCGCTGAAGTTCACTAAGCTCACCTTCGGACCAGAGCACAAAGGTATTTACTGCATCGTTTCCACACAGCTCATTCGTCCGTACATTCCAGACACGCTGCGAGCCAGGATCTTCGATGCATACCACGAGCTTTCGCATCCAAGCGGCAAGGTCACAGCCAAGCTCATCTGCCAAGACTACGTCTGGCCGTCCATGAACAAGGACATCATGGCACGAGCTCGAGCTTGCGAGGCCTGCCAGCGCGCCAAGGTCACGCGCCACGTTCGGACAAAGCCATCGACCTTCCAGGAGCCCGATGCACGTTTCGATCACGTGCACATCGACATCGTAGGATCGCTGCCCGTATCTCGGGGAGCCCAATACTGCCTCACGATGATCGACCGCTTCACGCGATGGCCAGAGGCCATCCCCATCGCGGACATCAGAGCAGAGACGGTGGCGTTCGCATTCTACAACCACTGGATCGCAAGGTATGGCACGCCGAAGACCATCTCCACGGACCAGGGGACACAGTTTGAGTCCCACCTGTTCACGGCCCTGGTCAACTTCGTCGGGAGCAAGCGCATCCGCACCACGCCCTATCATCCGGCAGCCAAAAGCATGATCGAGAGGTGGCATCGCTCACTGAAGACGGCAATCAGGTGTCACGACTCAGCGGACTGGGTCACGCTGCTTCCGACTGTCCTGATGGGTCTGCGCTCGTGCTTCAAGAAGGACATCGGAGCCTCCTGCGCAGAGTATCTCTACGGCACGACACTCCGTCTGCCTGCGCAGTTCTTCCTCAACGAAGAGGCGCCGCACAACCACAAGGCCTTCCTGCAGCCGTTCCGAGAGCACATGCGGCTGATGCGTGCCACTCCAGCGGCCCACCACGGCGACAAAAAGATTTTTTGTTACAAGGAGCTGCCGACGACATCGCACGTCTTCCTGACACGCGAGAACAAGCCGCACTCGCTCGCCCAGCCCTACTCGGGGCCGCACCGGGTAATCCAGAGGATAGGCGAGAAGGACCTGAAGCTGGATGTCCAAGGGCGAGAGGTCGTCGTCAACATCGAGCGATTGAAGCCGGCTCATCTCTGGGCAGAAGAGGCGCTTGCGCCTCCAGTCCCAGCCAACCCAGCAGCCGTTGACCACAACTACGGGCGTATACAACAACCGTTGATCAACGCAGTGATCAGCCCCGCAGACGAGACCGTCACGGCCAATCAGCGAGAGACCGCAGCTGCTCCGAGCTCTGCTCTAGATGCAGAGCCGGTCGCAAGCTCGGAAAGCTCCCGCACAGCCGTTTCCCCCACGACGATCTCGAAGACGCCCGATTCTCCACTCAGCACAACAGCAGCGCCAACGAGGACCTACGCACAGGTCGCCCAAACGACCATAAAGAGGCAAGAAAAGCTTGCAAGCTCAAGCATCACTCCACGAGTCGAGCAGAAGGACAATAAGCCTCCTGCCATCGCTCGGAAGATGACGCTTGGGAAAGCAGCTGCGCCCGTTAAAGTTCCTCCAAAAAAGAGGAATGTTAGTTTTAGTCTAGTTAATAAGATATTCGAGATAGAGCCTCGCGAACCTTCAGTACTAGAAAACTGTATTTCCAAACTAGACGAATTAATTGCTAAAGCCATGAACAATAGTCCGGTCCGAGACGCTGTACGCTTCATTACGTAATTTTGTAAATTCAATTGAGATTCCATGTTCTTCCATTAATTAACTTCTCTGCAGATTCATCCTTGTAACCATGTAGAATCATAACTGTTGCGCACAACAGCGAAGTTAGAATTAAGAACCCTGTTAGTTAATTGCAAATCATTAGTCAATTTGTTCACTCACGAGTCACCACGCGAATTTCTGATTTATACACGTAGAATATCTATGTATCTTATCCGATGTAATCATCATATTTTTTCTAACAACAAGTAACGCGCAATTTTACAGAATGTAAATCTTAAGAATATTGTTTTGTACACTCAAAAAAAAAAAAAAAAAAATAACAGGGGAAGTGATGTAGGCTATATTTCCCTAGCCACTCGCCAGGGGCGCTCGACCACCGACGCCCCTCGTGCCCATCCGACGCGCACTCCTCAGTCGAGTACGATGCGCAGCCTTAGACGCACATACTCTGTATAGCCGCTCCGGCACCAACCGACGCCAATAAAGTCACTACATGTTTTACCCTAGTTGCGTGTGTGTTCTTTATCCCAGCGGTCTGTACCCTATCTAGATGGGATATAGCACCAACATATCCCACACCACTGTTGTTTCGTCTCCTTCTCTCTTACTCCGTGGATGCCACGGATATAGTATAGAGTCCGTGAGTGATGCGTATCTTTATGTACCGTGCGATCTAAGGGATTCGCGATTAATCCGCGCCGCGCTGAAGTCGCTCGTCGTTTGCCCGTTGCCGTGAGTACTTTCAGTTTCTCATCGGGCTCTGCGCTTCTATAATTCAAGTATATTTTCTTCGGTGACGCCATCACTATATTATAACTGGTATACTGCTAGACCTACTGGCGTACAGTGCAAGTATACTACCTATACTTAGCTTTAATACTCACGGGAGACGAAAAGGACTGGAAGTCAGAGTCGGCCCTCAAGGCACGATGGACCTAGTGACAAGCAGCAATTGCTTCTGTGGCAACCCCATCGACCCAGACCATTTCTCGATCCAGTGTGACGTGTGCAGGCAATGGTTTCATGGAGGGTAATTTCGTTTTCTCTGTCCCATCTCGCAAAGCTATTAATCGCTTGTTTATGTTTACATAACCTTCTACTCATTCTGTACTATGTACAACTTTTCAAGCTCTAGCTTAGCTTCTATTACTCGACTTTTTCGGTATAATCATGCCTATAATTGTATGTCTATTAAGCTGTGTTCATGTCAAGGAGTATCAGTCAACTGACCTGGATAGATTCCATTGCCCAAACTGCGTGGAGAAACATGGCTCATCCATGAGTGAGTTCTACCTGAAACTCTTTCTTGATCAATCATTTCTACGTTATTATCTTTTCCAGTGAAAATCAAAACTAATTTCCATCGACATGATTACTCGGAGATTGATGCTGATACAAAGCCTGTCCAAACTGGTACTCCGGTTTTCATCAGAGAACTTAAATCAAGACATTTTCCCAAAGCAGATGATATTATTAAGTATCTCAAGGGTCAACAGCTGACAATGCAGTATTTACAAACCAATGGCTTTGGAATACCTATTGTTGCAGATAATAAAGATGGCCTTGATATGCTTGTGCCACCATCAAATTTTAGCCTTCATGATATTCAAAACCACATTGGTAATATTAATTGCAATTGTTTCAAAGCTAGCAAAAATCATATGTTGTATTTGAATTCTCATTGTTTTAGAAGGTGACAGAGAAATGGACGTCATTGATGTGTCAAGGCAAAGTAATATTAGAATGAAATTAAAAGAATTTGTTGAATATTATAATGATCCTCAGAGAACGAGAATCTTCAATCTCATAAGTTTAGAATTTACCAATACTGGGTATGTCAAGGAATTTAAAATTTAAATTTAAATCATGAGGCATATTTATTTATAGAGTTATTTATTCATCAATTCATTTTTTTATTCATTTATCAATATGACATTCTATAACGTGTATTTAATTTTCACATTATTCAAAACCATACAATATAAATATGCAATAGTTGCCATTGAAAATTATACATTTTAGTCTATCTTCTTTGGTCGAAGCACCATATATTGCCAGGAAACTTGATTGGGTCAATTATGTTTGGCCTAGAGACTGGCCTGAAGACAGTGATTTGAAGAAACCAGAGGTCCAAAAGTATTGTTTGATTGGTGTTAAAGATAGTTTCACAGACTTTCACATTGATTTTGGTGGTACATCTGTATGGTATCACATCTTACAAGGTGAAAAAATATTTTATCTTATCAAACCAACACCGGCAAATTTACACTTATACCAGCAGTGGATGTGCAGTTCCACACAGAGTGAAACATTCTTCGGAGATCAAGTTGATGCATGTTATAAGTGTGTCTTGAAACAGGGTCAAACCATGCTAATACCTACAGGGTGGATTCATGCTGTTTTGACACCAGTAGATTCTTTAGTATTTGGTGGTAACTTTGTGCATAGCCTGAATATACCCATGCAGATACAGTAATTGCTTATTTTCTTGAATATTCAAATTGATATTAATTTTACATACATCAAAACTATAATCAAAACTTATAAATAACTATCTTTATAGAATTTACGAGATGGAAAGAAAAATGAAAACTCCAGCAAAATTTCAGTATCCTGGTTTTGAAACAATTCATTGGTTTGCGGCAAAGCGTTTGTTGAAAGAATTAAAAGATCTTAACCTAGAAGAAAAGAAGTGTCCAACATATTTTTTACAGGGCATTAAAGCTCTACTAAGTATTCTCAAGATATGGAACACTGACAAAGATGTAAGTATATTATTTTTGTCGTCTACTTTTGAGAGGTGAATTATCATTGTACTATCACTATACTGTAGTATACGAGGAGGGGAGGGGTACAGGAAAAGTGATAGAGATTTGTTAAAGTTAATTTGATGGGGAAATAGAGAGAGATAACATTCCATGATGTTGGATTGCCATCAGCATCCCAGTGGTGCAGTTGCCAGCACAAGCTAGCTCAGGCCCAGCTCAGGAGGATGATGGTTTAAACTCATCAAGGAAGTATTAAATTATTCTCTCTTAATTTCTCTATTTTTTTTTTCTAAAAGTCATCCTCATTGAGTTGATTTCCTATTGAAAATCCTTCTATTGAAACTCCTCAAATCGAATATATTCTGGTTGATTTACATTACTTTTACATTCTATAGTCCGTGTATACCCTTTATAATTAAGAGAAATTCAATCCAACATATCTTTCCTAAATTTTTTCTGATGTACAGTGTTGGCAGGAACTTTTAAAAGTTAGATTAACATTTAAGGTTTCTCCAAAGAAAAGGAATCATTAAGATCAGCATAGCTGTGTGTTATTACTAACATATAGTAACAGATGTATTATCTGTTACTATATGAGAATTCTGTAATTTGCAGTTCACCCTATACTTTTATATGAGAATCTTATTTATCTCATCTATTTAAAGTTCTGCCATGACTTGCACACTTGGTGTTCAGGTCTTTTCAGAATATATGTCTTTCGAAAATTTAAGTATGAAACTATGTCATGTGCTTTTATTAAAAAAAATGTGAATAATCGTGCACATGCTTTTGAAATTCCAGCCCACACCTAAATGATGATATGGCACTGTACTTATTTTTTTGAAGTATGTGGTGGACATATTGATGATCCACGCTGGAAAAAATGTTACATTTGTCATTTATATTGTAATTGCGTGATGTATGTTCCATGGTACAGTTATTGCAAAATATCTTAGTGCAAAAAAGAAGCATTTTCAAGAAGAGTTGGGGAAGAACAAATTTCTTACACTGGCAAATTCTACCTGAAAAACATTATTGGATTTACCTAAAGTTGAAGTAGCTTTAGATAAACTTGAACATAACCTAAAAATACAGCTTTTCATGTATTTTTTCCAATCAAAATTACACTTTTCAAAGAACCTTATTATTGAATCAAAAAGAGCTGTAAAAGGTACATCAGTTTTGTTCCCATTTTTTTTCTAGGAGTTATCCTTTCGAAGTTAAAATTTAGATGGTAAGTAAGAGAAAAGTACTTCTAATATGTGTGAATTGTCGATCTTTGAGGGCCAATCCAGAGTAAAATGGAAGAGGGAAAATTCACAAAATCCACCACATGTTTATTAAATGCGACGTTTCGCCAGTAAGGTTCACTGGCCTCATCAGGCTAAAAATTTATTATACAAAGAAAACACATAATAAATAATACAATTTAAGTACAAAACAATCGACAAAATAACAATGAAATATTCTTTCTCACCAGTTTTGAATAAAAGTAAAATATAACGTTCGGCAGTGGAAGCATCCGCTTCCACTGCCATTGTCAAACTATTGTGTGTAGAGCTAACGTCAGTGGTCTTATATACCATCAGATACATTGGTGTGTTTGTTTTGAAAAATCGTGTTAAGCTTCCTATACGTGTGACTGAGTTGTTGTGTGTCTTCCTTCCTATTAAGTGTGTGTTGGTACATATTGATGTGGAGCATTTCCGAAATAAGTCGTTTCTTATAATTCGCTTCGCGGTCTAAAATTTTAACTTTATTCCAATCAAATGTTTGCGTACTATTTTCTATTGTATGCAAAGGGACCGGTAGTGGTTTATCAGTAATTTTTAATATGAAAAGACTTCTATTTCCGAAAATGGCAACTTCCTATGGCATAATCAGATTCTTCAAACAGTGCAATCTAATAGAGAAAAATAGAAGAAGGAAATAAAATTGTTAGGTCTGGGGCACATCAAAATTGAGCTTTGTGAAATAGATTCTTATTGAAATATTGTAACAATTAGAAAAACGCGAGACATATCTCGAAAAGTTATGATTGTTTTTTTTGACGTTTTCGAGCCTAACATGTGCAAGTTCACTCATAGGAGAGAGCGGGACATGACGGTCATGTCGGATAAATTGGGCATCCTATTTTTTCTATTTCAAAATGATTATTGTCAGCCAAAACTTAAATTATCTAAAGAGGACATTAAAATGATTGCTTGTGATTGAAAAATCGAAAAGAATTGTAACATAATGAGTTATTATTAGCAAGTGAAATTTTGAAGGAACCAAACCGTTCATTGTCATATTTCTTAACACCAAATTGAGAAATAAAAAAAGGTTTTTGAAACCTCATGATTGATTATGTGGGTAAAGTTTCATTTAATTTGTTTTCATTATTTGCGAATAAGAGGTATGACTTGGCTGGCAAACATAAACTACTCTTTTCTCTATAAAAAAGTTGTACGATTTCACGGTTTTAAGTTAACATGACTTATATTAAACATAATACAGTAACTCGTTATATACATAAATATATGGGCATCAGATGGTATGGAGGAGGATAAAACTAATATGAAGTCATTACTGCAATACTTATACATTGGCTCTAATGGGAACTGTTCAGTAGTTACATGTTTCATAAAAACTGGAGTTTTTCCTATGTCAGCATGGAAATAGATGTATCTGGCAAGTGTGATGTGCAGTAGAAGACTGTGGCAGCAGAGCACATGTACATGCCTATCTACCTTTCAAGAAGTGTGTTACAAACGTACGTTTGCTTTACGTTGTAAATTACTTGAAGATAATTAGTTTGGTGCTTGGAAGGGAGTTAAAATTGTGACCATAGTAACTTAATATACAATCATTTGCTTTCGTCACTTTACAAAGAAAGATATACTGTCAGGTGATGACGAACCAATTACGAAAAAGCGTACCGGAATGCTTTCTGGGTAACTCATCAATTATTTGAAGAACTCACGACAAACCAAATTGACGCCACTTGGTAGGATCGAATATTTTCGAATACCTTCTTAAACTTACATAAGTATAATATTCTTCATCACATAATTATTTCTAGTTCATGTGGTTTCACAAACTCTTCTCGATCATTTGATTCATTTCAAATATATTTTCGTATTGTGATTGCAAGTTCAGTTAATCCTATAATTCAGATAGACTTTACATATTCTCCTATTATTAATACTTCAATTGTCTTTCAGAGAGACAAACATTCATAATTTAAACTATTGATCATATGTCTCAATAAATATAAATATCTCTATAATATTTCTATAATAATTTTTACATCCAGTAAAATAAAAAACTAAGATTCCATCATACAGATAGTTTCATGGGTATATTTTGTCTGCACTATGGACAAATTACAAGTTCTCAAATAAGTAAGATTGACAAATATGTAACAAATGGCGTCAATTTTGTTCGTCATGAGTTCTTCAAATAATTGATGAGGTGCCCGAAAAGCATTCCGGTACGCTTCTTCGTAATTATTTCCTCAAAATTGACAACGTTTCCTATAGTAAGTAAACTATAATAAGAATACGTAATACTTGAACAATATGAGAACTAGTCAGAATGAATACAGATGAAATGATAACTTGACTCATGTGTCTATTACAGATTTCAATTGTTTTTTCTTCGGAATATAAGAAATGAACCAATTCTGCCACATGTTTGACGCAACATTTTTACTTTTTTCCAAAAAAGGTTTTTTCGGGGATAGCTATCATATCCCGTAAACTGCGTGATGTCTCCTTTATTGGTGAGGGAACCTCCGTATTTCCCCGGTTGGACTGGTGGTGTGAGGTTTGTCTTGCGGGTACGCTTAGAACTCGTTACTTTCTCTCTTTGTAAGGCTCTAGTCACTTCCTCGTCCGTAAGGTTCGCCTCTGGTTCGTCTGACGTCCTAACTAAGCTCACCTCGCTTTCATCTTCCTGAGCCGTCGGTGATCCATAAAATTCCGGAGGAGGTATCTTGTTTCTATTATATTCCGATGGTAATATAACGTTCTTCTCTAGAGTACTAGCAGCTTGTATTTCCTATCGCATGTTGCTACTCTTTCGCATACATGCAAGATGTTTGTCTGTCTTCATTTGACTTATGATCGGATCATCTGTCCCTTCGTCCAGCACAGGAGTAGCTACCGGGAATTTCGCCTTCGTTTCATATCTATTCAGCATCCTCCTTTTTCGCCTGATCACTTTCTAAATTCCCTTTATTCCGACCTTCTTCCGACTCTGTTTCTTCTCTTTTTTTTTCTCCGCTTTCGGACGCTCCGGATTCTCCTCACCTTCTTCCAAAACCGGGTTTCTACTCAGCGCGTCAGCATTTTTATTCTTTGGCCCTGGCCTATATTCTATATCGAATTCATACTTTAGCAGACTTGCTTTCATTCGACCGAACCGCGAATCGGGCTTTTTCGTCGAGTGGAAGTGTTTCAGTGGTTCGTGATCTGTGACTACCGTAAACTTCCTTCCATAAAGATAATGGCGGAATTCCTTAATGCTCTATTCCATGGCTAGTAGTTTTCTGTTATAAGTAGAATAACGAAACTCTAGCCCTTTTAGTACTCTTGATGCATATCCACACGGATGATCTGATCCTAACTTGCCTTGGCTTAGTACCGCTCCCAATGCGTAATCCGACGCGTCTGTGGTCAGAATAAATGGTTTCGTGAGATCGGGCGCTATCAGAACAGTTTTCTCGCATAAAAGCTTTTCCATTGACTGAAATGCCTCCTCTTCTTTTTCCAAATAAATTTCTTCTTTTGGTCTTTGAGTTTATTTAATGGATACGAAATTCTTGCAAAATCTTTGATGAACTTCCGATAATATGATGCGAGTCCGCAAATGCCCCAGAAAAGAAGCTTCTCCTTGTAAAAATTGACATTCACTGGGCTCGACTGTAAGGTTAGCTCTTTCGAGCCTTTCCATCAACTTGCGGAGTTTTCTCCCGTGTTCCTCTAAATTCTCCGCGAACATCACTATATCGTCAAAATAGACAAACAATTGAACTCCTTGCAATCCTGCTAATGTTAAATCCATCAACCCTTGGAATGTTGCTGGGGCTCCTTTCAAACCCATCCCCATTCTCTTATATTCGTAGTTGCCATAAGGTCCCGAGAATGCTGTTTTCTTTGCGTTTTCTTCGTCTATTGGAATCTGATAAAATCCTGATTTCAAGTCGATTGCTGTTATCAGTTTCGCATTCGCTACTACTTTAATTATTTCATTTGTATTTGGTAATGGGTGACTGTTCCCAACTGTAATTCCATTCAATTGTCTGGAATCCGTAACCAATCGCCATCTTTCTTCTCCGTTCGGACCGGGTGTTTTCTTTACTGCCCACATTGGGCTTGAATACGGGCATGTTGATTTCTGTACTATATCCGCTTGCATTAATTCGTCAATCATTTCTTGCATTTTCTCTTTTAAAACCTGAGGTGGCCTATAGCGCTTCACCTTTATTGGAACATTCGTTGCTGTTGGAATTTTATGCTTGATTAACGTGGTTGCCTTCAAATTTTCCCCTGGAAGACCAAATACATGTGCAAAATCTTCGATTATTTCCTTGATGTGTGTTATTTCTTCCTCATTGAGGTCATTTAGAGTCTCCGTATCGAGTCAATCATAAACTTTCTTTGCTCTCTCTTCCATCTCTTTAGATTCTGTTCTACGCACTGTGACATGTGGCGTTCCCCCTAGTTCATGTTTTTCTTCGTCCCTTCCTCGTATTTCATCCTCCTTGAAACTAAATGTTCCCTTTTCAATTGAGAAACCTTCACATTGTTCTAGAGCTATTTCTGGTACCTCTGTTTGTATTTCCTCGCCATTTGTGTTAATGCAGATGGCCCTAGCCTTTCCTTCCTTATCGCTTTGAGTAATGAAGTTTCCAAATAATATTCCTGGCCCTAAGTTCTGTAAGGGTACAAATCCGGCTTCTTCAATCTTATTTGTTCGAAAATATATAACTTGTCTCGTTAGTCGAGGGATAACAAACATCTTCTTTTCCAAAAAGGGTACTACCATATTTTCAAATTCTAATTGTCTACATACTCCATTGATTCGCCCTCTGCTCACTACATCCCATCCGAGTGATCCATCTGTATCAATTGGAAAGTCATTCGGCACGACATGTGCAGTGCACTCTAATCCCTCTAGATGCATAGTAATCGTTCCAATACTACAAATTTCCCCTGGCGTAACTCCGTTAATTACTACCTTTTTGTCCATGTCGATTGGGCAATACGGATTCACAAAGTAGTCTTTTATCAGGGTTATATCTGCGCCTGTGTCGACGTAAAATTTCTCAAGTCCTCGGATTAACTTGTCGCATTTTAACTCCACTATGGGTGGCCGTCTTCCTTGGCTCGCTGCCAACCTGATTAAATGCCTTTCAGCGTCACTTTTTCGTTCCGAGACTTGTTCGCTTTGCAGCTCGACACCTGATTCCGGCGCCGAGTATCCTGCGAGTTTGAAGGCCTGTCTGACTGGTTCTGCTGGTTTCTATTATTTCTTGGCTGGTCCATGGAGTTGTTATTATAGTTATCATTGTTCCTAAGCCCTTGTGGCTGTCCGCGGTTATTACAGTTATTACCGTTATCATAATTACAATTACCATAACTGTTGCGATTGTTATAGTTACTATTGTCATTATTTCCGTAGTTCCTACGATCGCGCGGTCCATTCCCGTTGTTATTGTTGTTGTTATCGTATGGTCTCCTATTGTTGCTTTCCCAGCGTCTGTCATATCGTGGACACTCCCTATAGTTGCTATTATAGTTCCTTTCCTGATTTCCATCGCGACGATCAAAGTTTCTAGAGCGGTCCCTATCGTAATTATCGCGTGGATATCTTTCTTGTCTGTTATAGTCCCGTGACCTATTATCGTCGCGGAACCTGCCTCCTCTATCATAGTTTGAATCATATCTGTTATCTCTGTTACCCGATCTGTCATTATAATCCTGATTACGGTTATTGTATCTACCATTGTCTCTCTGATCTCTCCGATGTTTATGAAGTCTATGGTTATTATTATTGTATCTGTCTCTATCTCGGAATCTTACATTCTATCTGTTATCGTTACTGTTCGCGTAGTCATATTGCCTACTAGCCTGGCCTTGACCCGCGACGCTCGGCTGACTCGCGCTTGCATTTTCTGCAACCGAGGTGATCTGATCCGCTTGCAATTTCCCGTTTTTAATCAGATTCTCCAACTTAAAACATTCATTGTAAACATGTCCCTATCCGTTACCGATCTCACATAATTTTTATTTATATTTCTCTCTTCTGCATTTATCTTCGCTATGCCCCGCGGTGTTACAGTAACCGCATCTGACATCTGGTGTTGCCATTGTCCGTCTGACCGTACTCCCAAAATCTTTTCTTTGAAGTAAATCTTGGAGTATCTCCTCTGCACTTCTCTTATTTTGTTCTACTCTTGCGTACTTGTTTACTCTTCGAAGTCTGCTGTTACTGCCATAGCATCAGTTAACGTTCGAGGCTGCATGCTTCTAACTTGATGTTCCAATCCACCTAACAATCCCAATATGAATTGTTCCGCAGCCTTAATCTTGACTTTGCGTTTATAGTTCACTCGTTGAGAGTCTAACAGTGTTGATCGTAAATGTTCAAAATTCGGTGAAGTAGCGTCTTCTATTTTCTTCTAATTTATTTGTAATTTTTGAATTTATATGATACTTTTTCTTCTTCTTTTGCTTCTTTTCTCGTTATTGGCTAGTAGTTTAAGAAACTGGCTAGCCACAATCATATGTAATGCCCACGGCGCACAGTGGGACAGAAGTGGCTTTTCTTGATCAAAACTGAATTCCGAGCGTTCGGAAATACTTGGCGAAATTCTGACGTGACCAATCAAAAGCTAAGAAAATTTTCCACAAATCTGTTGAATTGGTTTTTATTTTTCTTCTTTCTTTACCCATTTTTGTCTATGGTACATTCTGAAAATGAAATATTCTTATGGAATTACATATTTGAATGAGCTATATATGTAGTTAAATGTATGCATATGACTGTATATGAATGTATGTATGTATGGATTTATGATATGGATATATTTGTGTGAGCGTGTGTATACATATAGAGGGTGATCTGAGAGTAGTAGTCCACCTGAATATCTAAAAATCTGTCGGGAGAAAAAATAAGGGAAAATCATATGGGTTTATGATTTTTCCTTGGCTATCCAATGGTGACCTTGAATTTGACCTTGGACGTGACCTTCAAGGTCATATTAAAGTCGAGTTGTTTTTAAGGAAATTTGAATTTCCTATTGTTTTCGCTTTACATTCCTCTGAACCCCTTCAAGTCCCCCCCCCCAACTCCCCCTCTCTTCCGGATGGATATTAAGGGGTAATATACCTTTGTGACCTCCGATTTCGAGGTCATTTTCAAACACTTACCATAAGCGCAGAAAAAATCCTAGGGATATGGGGTTTGTTGCATATGAAAGTACTACTTTCCAACTATAGAAAACACACTTTCTTTTTTCTAAAAAATACAAAATGGCGGCGTACCAGCTCGTCAAAGACGAAAAAATTTTTTTACTTTTTCTCCACTAGCGTACCGCTATAGGTCACAATTTTGACCCTAGAAGAAAAAATCGAACGGGGTTTTGAAGTGAAATAAAAAACTCAGTAAACGTCGGGCGGTTTTTTTGGAATTCAAATTTGGGGCCAAATGGCGTCAATTTGAATTTTTTTCTTTTTTTTTCGCAAAAAAATCGATCGAAAATCGGCAATAAAATCGGTAAAAATCAAAACATCAAAAAAATCGTACGACGTTCACTTAAAAATCATGTTTCCAAGCTACAGTTAAAATTTGAAGAGAATCGGTTGAAAATTGACGGCGCTATCGGTACGCTAATGTCAAAAAAGACGGTTCCGAGATAAACGCGTTCAAAGTTTTGAGTACAATACTAATACTATACGACTTTGTTCAGAGAATCGATTTTTTGAGGCACTTAAAACTTCTTCCCCCACTTGATCGACTTTTCATATCATTCTTAGATAGTTTATGGAGTGTTTAAGCCAATAAAAAAAAATTGGAGAAAAAAAAGTCACAAAGGTATATTACCCCTTAAGAAATTTTTGTGAAGTCCCTTCAGCAATCCCACTACAGCACTGTTAGGGATGAGTAGTTGAAAATACACTGCCAGGTGAGGAAACCTATACCAGGGCTGGATGATTATTGAGTAACGCTGCTCTTCCACAAGTCCCCCCTCCCCCCTCCCCTAGTGTTTCAATATCAATTTACGACTGTGACTGCTCTAACGCGGCTACACTAAATTTGATTATAAAAATGTTGCAACCACAAAATTAACCAGTTCATGAAATACTTCGGAAATTGAATATTTCTCATAGGAGCTTAAGATAAATTTTAACTGTGTATTAACTACCTACTGAATGAATTCCCATAAAAAAACAATACATTTAATTATAAGATTCATGTTGGGAAAAGTACAAACACAATAGTTTGACAATGGTAGTGGAAGCAGCCGCTTCCACTGCCGAACTATATTATATTATTTTTATTCAAAACCGCCTTATGAGGCCAGTGAATCTTACTGACGAAACGTTGCATAAAACAAACATGTGGTGGATTTTGTGAATTTTCCCTTCTCCACTTCACTCTGGATTGGCCCTCAAAGATCAACAATTTACACATATTCATATACATATATATGTCTATATCATAAATCCATACCTACATATATTCATATACATGCATACATTTGACTACATATATAGCTCATTCAACTACGTTATTCCATAAGAATATTACATTTCCAGAATGTACCATAGACAAAAATGG
Source organism: Aphelinus atriplicis (assembly GCA_020882685.1). Classification (NCBI taxonomy): domain Eukaryota; kingdom Metazoa; phylum Arthropoda; class Insecta; order Hymenoptera; family Aphelinidae; genus Aphelinus; species Aphelinus atriplicis. The sequence goes on from CM037073.1 coordinate 32,169,728, forward strand.
GTAAAAAAAGAAGAAAAATTATAACCGACTCAAAAAATTTGTGGAAAATGTTCTTAGCTTTTGATTGGTCACATCAGAATTTTGCCAAGTATTTCCGAACGCTCGGAATTCAGTTTTGATCAAAGCGTGTTTATATTTTCATGTTGTCCCTATAGTTTCGATGCATATGCATCACAACTGACCCTACAGTTTTAGGTGGGTTCCGAACCACCGAGTCGCGATGTGAATTTCAATGCACTTGAAAAAAATCAGAGGTGCATGCCGGGAATCGAACCCCGATCCTCTGGGCGAGGGTCAATAGTTTTATCCACTGAGCCACCGCGGCTCTTATTATACTCGTTCAAAACTCTTATGACTATTTCAACATGTAACTATTTTCACTATTTTTACTTACTGCTGATCCCGCTCCGGATGCTTCTCGCACAGGGGCCCTGCCCTCGACAAACCGTGACCCAACTTTGCACACCCTCATTGGTGCACGTGTTTAATTTGGTCATTTAAGGGGGGAGCCTACTGTAGAATTCGACTTTTTTTTCATTTTTTTTTATAACTTCAAAAATTCATTTAGTATCTAAAGATTGTACTCACAAAGTTTCAAGCTCAAAAAAAGTTTTAAACACCTCTACAGAGTCACCGAATTGATGCGCGCCAAAGGTAAGCAGAGCGGCATCGAAAACTTTAACGCTCATTTTCTCGAAACGTCGTTTTTTCCGCGCCGTGTAAGATATCTCGAGAACTAGTTGACCGATTCACTTGAAATTTTGCACAGGAATTAGTCTATCTATTTCACACATCGTGAACTCATAATTTTATAAGAATTATTATCATTTATATTGTTCATAACAATTTGTTCATAAACAATAATCTATAATTTTGTTTAAAAGGTGCAATATTTTTTATTTTTCCATTTTTTTGGCTGACTGTAGGTTCAAGTTGTAGAAAATAATATACTTCAACGAAAAAAATTTGGTTCGTTGATTTCAGTCGAATAGAAGGACCGTAGCGTTGCACGGCGCAAAATCGAGGAGTCAAGTTTGAGCAGATGCAACGCCGCCATTTTGTGTATTTTCAACGGAAAAAAAATCGTTTTATATAGCTTTTGACTTTAATATCACAATACATTTCATTCCAATTTGAAAAGTCTTCTCAGTGTTCTGTAAATAAATCCTGAAAAAAGTGCTGTTTACAGTAGGCTCCTCCCTTAAGCCATCTACTAGGAGACGGCGCAGATGGACACCTCTTATATATGCATATATGGGAAATTTTCTGTGGAATCGAACATCAGAAAATTTCATTTGGCTCAAAATCAATGATATTCCCAGAATTTTTTCCCATTTTCCCGAGCACTTTAACCCTGTTGAATGAATTGGCTAAAATGCTGATTTCACTGTTTTGGCAATTTCAGAGGCTTTTTCAACCTTAATTTACACCCTGAAAAGACCTCTGAGACAAAAAATGAATGGGGCATTTTTGTCTGCAAATGACCTGAATTTTACAGAAAAATTATCTCCAAGGTCAGTGGAGCACCTAAAGTACTCTACATTACCAATTAGAGCCGCTATTTTTGTACACTGGGATTTAGCTCATCAAGAGCCCTACTCCATGAGTACTAAAAGTTGCCTCATTTCATGCCACATACAGCCTATATAGTGAAGAAATGGGCCTGAGCTCTGGATGCTCTCAAAAAATTAATATATTCTCTTAAATAGGCATAAAAATAGGCTAAAATGACCATTCACGGAGAGAATAGTTTAGTAGAATCTGGTATAGACTGCACAGAAATTCGAGATCGAATCCACCACAGTAAAATTTTTTGTAGTCTAGAGAAGATTCTGCTGTACACTAGAACTGCCAGAATTACGGTGGCGCTGCAAAGTAACATCCTGCGTATATAATATGTGTATGCACTGAATCGCGGGCCCCGCGTAGAACCCGAGGGTGCGCTCCTCATATTTTAACTTGAAGAAGTTGACCCGAACGATGTCCAGGTAATCCGGGTTACCGATGCCTAGATTTCCAAGGGTGCGCTCCTGGTATTTTTCGTAGAAGTAGCTGACACTGGACCCGAACTATGTCCAGGTATTGTGGGTACCCGATGACGGTGTTCCGAGGGTGCGCTCCTGGTATTTTTGGTTGGAGAAGCTAGCCCTGGACCCGAATGATGTCCAGGTAGTTAAGGTCAGCTTCCTCAAGCGAAAATACTAGGAGCGCACCCTTGGAACACCATCATCGGGGACCGCAACTACCTGGACATCGTTCTGGTGGTGGGTTAGCTTTTCCAACTAAAAATATCAGGAGTGCACCCTTGGAACACCGTCATCGGCGACCCTAACTACTTGGACATCGTTCGGGTCCAGGGTCAGCTTCTCCAACCAAAAATACCCGGAGCGCATCCTTGGAACATTGTCATCGAGTACCATGACTACCTGGACATCATTCGGGTCCAGGGTTACCTACTCCAAGCAAAAAGACCGCTGCCAAGTGCCTCAGCAGTATGCTTCCTCAAAGTATTGGTACCTATGGTAAATATCCGAGCTTCGGTGTTCTTACTTCTTAGTCGTCAACAGTTCCGAAAATGGACCTCCAACAAACTTTTCCCACTCCATAGTAACGATTAATAAGGACGTAAACAACGATTGCTATGGTAAATGTCGGAGCTTCGATGTTCTTACTTCTTAGTCATCGACAGTTCCGAAAATGAACCTCCAACTGACTTTTCCCATTCCCTAGTTACGGTTGCAAGGGATATAAACAACGGTTGCTAGAGACATCAACAATGGTTTCTACGGGAAATGTCTCTTTGATTCTTATAGAATCCCATAAATATACAAACCCAAATGATCATTTATCATGAATTATTTATCAAAAACACGCTAGCAACGGTTGCCATGAAAATAAACAACGGATGTTGCTGAACACCGAACTCGGTTCTCATCTTCCGGAGACCGACCTGTGTGCAATATTTCAGGACGATCGGACCATTCCTTCGAAAGTTATTGTACGACAAAAAAAAGTCAGTCTGAAGCTGAATTTTGTATCTCCATAGCAACGGTTGCTAGGAGAATAAACAATGGTTGTTCCAAAATGAATGTCTTATCGATTCTCATCGATCGTCGAAAGAATTGGAGACCCATCGTGCATTGATGATGATTTTTGGAGCTTTTATCAAAAACACGTTAGCAACGGTTGCTAGAGAAATAAACAATGGAGTTGGCTGAAAATTGAACTCGGCCGAGATTTGGCGGTGACTAACTTGTGTGCAAAATTTCAGGACGATCGGACGATTCCTTCGAAAGTTATCGTACGACAAAAAAAAAGTGCTCGTACGTACGTACGTACGTACCTACGTACATACATACAGACATTTTCGGATTTCCAAGTTTTTCGACCCGTAGATTACGAAAATCGAGGTCCCGAGGTCCGATTCGGTGGGTCGATTTTTACCCCATTACAAAGCTTTCTCTTTGAGAAAGCAATACCAGGAGCACACCCTCGGAACACCGTCATCGTCGACTCTAACTACCTGGGCATCGTTTGAGTCCAGGGTCAGCTTCTCGCACCAAAAATACCCAGAGCGCACCCTTGGCAGAAAATGCTGTACAAAACAGCAGTTTTCATATGCATGGACACAATGATATTTGCTTCGGTCCACCACATGAGAATTTACTGTGGTCATTTGAGCAAAATTTGCTTTCGTAGCGCTTACTGTAGTCGGTACAGCAGAGACTCTTGTAGTCTACAGCAGATTCTACTGTTTTATTCTCTCCGTGTTCAGGGGACCCTTGCACCGCCAACTCTTCCAAATTTCGCAAACACTTGTCTGTGGTATTATTATAATTATTCACTGTAAAAACTCCCATTCTATCATGCTTCGAGCAGCTATTGCCGGGTTGGACCTTAGTTATGCAGTTTCTTCCCATCTTTCATTTTTGTCTTCGCCATGCTCTATTACACATGCGTGGTTTTGATTGACTAAGATTGTGATTGCTAGTGGAAGTCAATTCTTTCCACTCCCTAGACTCTGATAAGTCGGTACGAATAATTGTGTGAAATCAGTCATAATCAATTTATCATCAGAAAGTAATTTGGCTAATACAAGAAATAATCGTTTCCCCCGCCATATCGATTAGTTAATGAGGTCCTAGAGAATCGAAAATATTTATAGATATTTATCAGACCTGTATCTCGACACATTTCTCTCAGTTTTTCTCCCGGCTTTGATAGAACGGTGAAAACAATTGTGTAAAATCAGTATAAAGTGATTTATCGTAAGATGGTTATTTGATTAACACGTAAAATAGTCGCTTTGTCAGCTATATCGACTGGTAAATATAGTTCCACAGAGACGAAATTATTCATGTATGTTCATCACACCTATATCTCGACACTTTTTCTTTAGTTTCACCCAGGGTTTTGGATAGACCGGTGGAAATAATTGTATGAAATCAGTAAAGAGATAAGAGTAAGACACAGAGCGTTATGCTGTGCTCATCGCATACGACACACGCTTTCTCATCACTCTTTTTTACAAGAACGATTTCCCTCTACGAAATTTTTTCTTTTCAATTTAACATTACCATTAACGCTTTATGCTATTTACTGATTTCATCCAATCCTCGTTTGAAATTTTGCGTATGGTTAAAAATGTAACTAATGTTACTTCATGAAAAAACACAGTATTTTGATGTAAAATAACATTTGAAACAACATTTGGATATTCATAATAACACATGTGTGATCATGTTATTGATTTGATCCATTACACAGCCCACAGAAAAAAAAGTTCTGACCTGGTAGTCTCACTATGATTACTTTATGTTTCTGGGGTCACTGAATCTGAATCTGAGATTCATGTAACTCCACCGGGTTTGGATTTAGCTATAACCTCAAATAATTCACTAATTTTGGTTAATTATAGCGTTAAATAATTTTTTTCATATTTTAGGTATAGAATACGTTTATTTCATGTTTTTGAGGTCGCTGAAACCGAATTCGTAGTCCATGTAGCTCCATCGGGCTTTGATTCAGCCATAACCTCAAAAAATCTTCTAATTTATGTTAATTATAGTTTTGGATGATTCATCCCATAGTCTAAGTACAAAGTACATACTTACTATATGTTTTTGGGATCACTGAATCATAAATCTCAGTCCATGTAGCTCTATCGAGTCTACCATAAACTTCAAAAATCTACTCGTGTAAAGTAATATAAGCGTTGAACAATTTTTAGAAAAATTGTTCAGAGACCCCAAAAACATACATTGAACGTATTTTACGTGAACGGATTTGGGTTAAGCATCCTCAAACATGTGTGTGTGTGTGTGTGTGTGTGTGTGTGTGTGTGTGTGTGTGTGTGTGTGTGTGTGTGTGTGTGTGTGTGTGTGTGTGTGCGTGTCTGTCTGTCACACATTGTGTGCATACTTGGTCTGTGTAACATGAATGTTTATGTCATTGCAAAATGTAAGTGGAAATGTGGTAAAGAAAAAGAAACATCTTTGCAACTTTTTTTCAGTCGTTTTGGCTGAAAATCTTTCTAAGAGTTCCTGTGCGTTATATGTATGAATGTACAAGTCGTGTTTACGATTAGATATCTAGAAGCTTCGAGAAAAATTCCTGGATAATTTAAAAAATATTCAACATTTTTGCGCTGTAAAAAGTTTTATTTCCTCAGAGGTCAATATATCATTGAATATGTGAAAAAATTTACAGCCCCGCACAATTATTTTTATTATGCTGAAAATTATGCAGTCGGCCCCCTTAAAGGGTTGGGGAATGTGTTTGACTATTTTCTCATGTATCAATTTGTTATGAAAATTTGAAAAAAAGTTACTACAATTGGGAATTTAACACATTTTTCATATTCCAGTATAATATGGTAAGCAGAGGACAGATACCAAATGTTATAAACAGTCAGAAGTTGCTGAAAGATCTAAGTAAAGAAATAAGACATGCTGAGAGATTTTTAATAGCACTAAATCCTCCAAAACCAGAACGTGAGAGTAAAAGAAAAAAAAAGAAGCCTTTCAACAAAGATTTTATCGATTTTAATGTGAATGATCGCATGAGTGACAGTTCGAAAGTTAAGTCTTTAGTGAAAGAGCAAACAATAAAGAAAGAACAAGTGATATCAAATACAGATTTACTAAATGTACCTCCTATAAAACTAACTCTGCCAAAATCAAAAATCTATCCTCCATCTGACACATTTGTAAATAATGAAAAATCCTCTCCAGAATCTGACAAGATCATTCCTATCAAAAAAATGAAAATTCTTAGCCCCCAGACTCATGATGTTCAAAAATCAAATTCTACTATAATTCCTTGTTCTAATAAAACTCCAAATGTGAAAAAAACTCTTAACGTTAAGAAAACTTCAACTGTAATTAAGAAAGTGTTGAAAACTGGAAAGAAAAATCCAAAAGTGATCAGATTCAAGTTGGGAGATAAGGAAATGGTGAGAAGTGCAAAAGACAAAAGCAACAATATCTATGGTAATTTCACTTTAGATCATGCAGTGGAGACAAGAAAAGAACTTACCTGGAAACAGACTACTTCAGTTTATGATTTTCACGATGGCAGTAACGAAAGTGATTATAGTGGATTTATGATCGATGAAGCACCCATCAGAAGAAAAATTTTGAAATCAACGACCAATAGCCTGAAGAAAATAGTGCGACCACTTGATGTTGATTCGGAAAAACTGAATGCTACCCCAAAAAATGGAATTGAGGAACTACTAAAAGCTTCTGCATACACACTCAGTGCTAGTACTTCTAAACTCGATGCTATGTGAGTATGGCTAACAATTAATTCTACTGATCTGGAGTAAAATATCTTGATTTTTGTTAACTCCTTCTTTTAATGTGATAATTTCAGTCCTTCTGTAAACATAGCAAGTTTTGTCCAAGCAACACCCACATCGACAGGGTAAGCAATTTTCTTCCTAAGACTTTTTCTATCTAATTAATTCATTTATTATTGATTAAATTACAATTTTTAAGTTCATGAATACCCTTATTTTCATCGTAGATATTTATTATGGCGCTATTTATACCCTGTACCATGTGTACATTATGTAATAAGCAGAACGGTAAATTGGCAGTAGCGTGGGTGGTGCGAGTGAGTGTAAAAAGCGGCCCAAGTACATTTGGCAATGCTGCACGAGTTGTTCATACTATTTTTTGTTTTAAATCATGAGAAAATTGTGAGGTTAAGGATTCTTTAAAGAATCTACATACGAGTTCCCATGAATATATAAGTGTATGCTTGTGTTTGCTTTTTCACGTCAACTCAGCAGCTCAACATTTTTTTTCATCAAATTTGTTGATAATTTTTTTTTTTGCGCTCTTGAACTTTTTTGATTTTTCATCCCCACATATGAATAGAATTTTGATAGCACTAGATTTTTGAGCTTTCATGTTTTTTTACTCTCCAATCACTTCTGTGAAAAAATTTATAGGAATAAAAGTTATTTCAAGTTTTTGCGTTTCGTAAAATCACTTTCTAACTACAAAATTAAATCCTTTCAACTATTGGGTACCGTATCTAATACGTATCCATGAATTTTAATTTGTACGCCATAATATCCTTGGATCGAACCAAAATTGAATTGATTCTTCTGGTCATAAACTTCAAAATTCGATAGATCCTGTGTTCGGACCATGCTTATAGCCTTGGAAACAATTCTTACTTTGCCACACGTCGCACTTGTGATAAGTTTTACCCATTTTTTTTTAAATCAAATTTTCAAGGGGTTTTGGGTCTGCTATGGAACTGGAACCTCAGTAACCTGTGGAATAAATGTCTATACTTAAAGGATGCATTGTTTAAATATCGATTTTTCTCCCCTGTGCATCCAAAATGGCACCTCAACTGCAACATTTTTGCAAAAAACTTCAAGGCCTGTTTATACGAAGATGACGCACTTTTCGAAAAATTGGCAATAATTAAAATCACAAGAGAATACGCTGGAATTTTTTCAGAATTTTTTGAGCGATTTTTTTTAATTTCGCACTTGTCAATTTTTGCAATTCTCAAAAAATCGCTTAGAAAATTCTGAAAAAATTCCAGCGTATTCTTTGAGTGATTTCAAGAACTTTTTATTCCTCATAATTTTTCGAGTGTGATTTTCAATGTTAGCACGTAGTAGATTGGCTCCCTCTGTAGTGTGTGACGATGCACCTTATGTCAGGTCCAAGTCAGCGCGTGAATGAGGCCATCCTTCCACATCCCGCCGCGGCGTAGATCTAGAGATAACGAAACATCGAGTGGTCACAGGAACTGCTTCGTTCGTTGTTCAGCAAGTGAATGATTATGAACAATCACTTAATGTAATTAATATTAATACATCTAATTTAAGAAACGATAGAGGTTATTCAGATGGAAGTTCTATAGAACTTATGATGAGGAAGAATAAGACGCTCGTAGGGCCGGTTACGAGATCATAGGATCCAAGATCAACTATGATCTTTGCAAAATGAATGTCACGAAAATTCAACTGAACGATTAGTAAAAGTAATTGAAGATACTCTTTCTGCAGTTAAACAAATGAGTTTGAGCAATGATAATTCTCTATTTTTAAACATTGACATCTAAATCATTGCCACGCTTTGATGGAAATCCGCTTCATTTTCGAAGATTTAAACAAGCTGTTGAGCTATCGACTGATCTAGGAGAATATACGGAACGTGAAAATTGGAGACGACCAAATGACGCTCTTAAAGGAAAAGTTCGAGAAGCTGTTCATAACTAAAAATAGTACGACTGAAATCATGAAAATACTTGAAATAAGATTTGGTTAGCCGAAAGTCATTTTGGGAATAATTATACAGGCTCACAAAAGAAAATAAGTAACCGGGACTGGTTCTATAACCATGCTAGTCCAATGTATTTTTGACTGCTGTTTCCGAATTTGAAGTCAGAATTGGTGGTTTCGCAGTATTTTACAAGGTTATTACAAGGTCAAATCGAATAAATTCGGTGGAAAAATCGGGAAAAATTCATACGTAAGTTTTTGGGGTCTACTAATCTGAATCTAACATTTGATAGACCTTTGAAGGTCAATTTCAGGGTCATTTGAGAATCAACTTCTTCAATACACGGGATAGACTTTTTCTGATTCCGGATTCTGGACGAATAGGAAATTCTTCAATTACCTTCAGAGTTCACCCCTAGGTCAAGTTTTCTTATCCACTTCCGACAATGAATCTCGTCTGTATTTAGAGATATCGAACAAATGACTTCTACAGAAGTTGTAGATTTTAATCTGAGGAATCGAATAGTGACTTTGGATTCGACCTTGAAGGTGTATTTCAAGGTCAATCGAAGGTCAAATTGAGGGAATGCAGAGAAAAAATCTGAAAAAATTCATTCGTGAGTTTTTTGGTGCTGCGAATCTTAATCTGATATTTGTTTCACCTTGAACGTCAATTGCAAGGTCAAATTGAGAAAATGCGGTGGAAAAATGTAATCCTTCTAGATGAGAATTCTCGTATCGCAAACGAGTGGGTGTAGGAGCGTTAAGTAGACTTATTGTCAAACAGTCAGCCCAAATACTTGATTTATTTTGAAACAAGCATGTGTGTTTTCTTAAGGGGTACACCACTCTAGGATTTTCAAAAATTCGAATTTTTTTTTTACTTAAAAAGTTAGTAAATTTCCCGTAGAATACGCTCCTGAAACCCTTTTTTCGAAATTCGAACTCCAAGTGTTTTTTCCAAGGAATTTCTGATTGAAGTGTAAGTACGATTTAACGATAATTTAATACTTTCAACGAGTCTTTCTCGAAACTGTTTTTTTCTAATCGTGCGTACTCGTAGCTCCAAAACTGTTGCATGGATCGACTTCAAACTTACTTCAACTTACTTGTTTTATTAACAATTTACTGCTCTTTTTTTAGTCGAAATTTCATACTTTTTGTTCAGATATGCACAGTTTCTACAAAAATTGAGAAAAATGAAAAATCCTACGTACTTCGGTAGCTATAAGTATGTAGTTTCGAAAAAATTTCGGATTTTTGTTCCAGCTCTCACGGTTGCCGAGGAACGGGTACGCCCGCGGAGCGTCTTCAAGAAAACCATGTATCGGAGATCCGCTGTGACGCCGCCATTTTGCACGAAATCAATAATAAAAAATTTTTTTTTATACTTCAATATATGTTGAACAAACCCTGTAAATTTTAACATAATCCCTCTTCCCATAATCCCATAAAAAATCCGCAAAATTACACCTTTTTTCGGCCTCTAGAGTGGTTTTACCCCTTAAAAATGTGCAGAGCTGACCTATTTGCGCACCTACGCGCCCAACCATTTGCAGTAAAAGAAATTTGAAGAGCTGCTTGTGTTGTATGAGCTGTAGAAATTTGATCGCCTCTCGTTCGCCCGCCCACTAAAATCATCATCCTTTACTGGGCGCTATGGAATTTCAACCGGAACAGTGTAATCACCATGGCCGGCCCTGAATCAACGTATTGAAAAACTCATATGCCTAAGGGGATAGAACCCGGTGTACTCTTGCCTCCGTTGGAAGAGTAATTCTCTTCGCATATAGATGTATGAAAGTATTTGGTATACTCTAGTACGCCATTTCAATACTTTCAGAAACCTGCTGCTATGGTGAATTTGTCAGTCCAATTTCCCGTAGTAACGATGCTAGTAAGGGCGCGCTTGGTGGACTATCCCAAAGTGATATTGCGAGAAAAAAAATTCCACGCTCCCCGGGCTGGATTCGAACCAGCGTCCTCCTAATCTCCGATCAGTTGTGCTACCAATTGCACCACCGGGGAAGACGGCAGCTCGCCACATACTCGGAGCATGAATTTATTTCTCGCAATATCACCTGTATACATAATAAAATACAAATAATAGATTCTATCGCGCTTGGTGGACTATCCCAAAGTGATATTGCGAGAAAAAAATTCCACGCTCCCCGGGCCGGATTCGAACCAGCGTCTTCTTGATGGTTCGAATCCAACCTGGGGAGCGTGAATTTTTTTTCGCAATATCACTTTGGGATAGTCCACCAGGCCCGATAGAATTCATTATTCATCGTTTGTAAATTCATGTACGTTGAAAAATAATTAATTGTTGGAATTGATTTACGCTCAGATTGTTTTTGACACGGGCAGCTGTATGTTGGACTTTTTAGGACGGGAAAATCGGAAAACTAAATTTGATTCCAATTCCAAAACCAAAAATGTTGTTTATTTTGAAGTACTTTAGCGATTTGAAACTTTAAACACTTGATGGTTACGTTTTTATTCCTATGCACATTTAATAATTATTATTCGAATGCAGGCGAAGCCACGACGGGGGATGCTAGTATACATATACGAGTTACTAGTAATAGCCTCTCGCTCGCTCAAGTATTCCGTAGTATTTCAAAATCAGAAATTTTGAAAGACATCACACAATGCATATACAGGGTGTCTACTACATCAGATGAAGGGAATTCCCTGAGCTTTCCATGACTATTCCAGGATCAAGGACTGGAATTCCAGGTTGGAAATAAAGATGAACTCCGATTTTTCAATGCACAAAATATAATTTTTCTATTTGTTATTTATTTTGACATGGATCTTAACCCGTTTCGGTCCAGAATGTCACTCGAAGCATGACGCTCTTCGGTACCTCAGAACTTTTCCTATTCACGACAAAAAATTTTTCAAGGACATATTTCGAAAGGTAAAGAGTTGCCCTTTTTGATGGTGTCAATTAAATTTCCCTAAAACATTATTAAATTGGCAAAAATACAGTACTTTTACAAAAAAACGCGATTTTCTCGAAACAGCTCCTTTTTTAAATCAAATTTTCAAGGGGTTTTGGATCTGCCGTGGACCTGGAACCTCAGCGATTTTTTGATTTTTACAAAAATTGACAAGTGCAAAATTTATAAAAAGCTCAAAAAATTCTGAAAAAATTCCAGCGTACTTTTTAAGTGATTTTAAGAAATTTTTATTCTTGGCAATTTTTCGAAAAATTCGTCATCTGCATAAACAGGCCTTGCGCGTTTTGTTTTGTAAAAATACAGTACGTTTGCCAACTTAATAATGATTTAAAAAAATTTAATTGACACCATCGGAAAGGGCAAGTCTTTACCATTCGAAATATGTCCTAGAAGAATTTTTCTGTCGCGAATAGGAAAAGTTCTGCGGTACCGAAGAGCGACATGCTTCGAGTGGCATTCTGGGCCGAGACGAGTTAAACCAATGACAAGTAAACAAAATTATAATATATTTTTGATCTCATAAAAGTACCGACTTTTAGTAACAGTCAACAACTCTGTCAATTAATAGTCAACATAAAATAGTATATTATTTTATCTCAATATTCAAACCGAAGTGATACATTATTTTTTTTAATAACGCCAATTGACTATCTAGAATAGCTGACTCCAACAAATACTGTTCAGTAGCTTGCTTTTTCGCGGTGTTTATGTTGTCGTACTTTTCATATCGTGTCCACGCGTTCGATTTCTTCGAAATACAAACACCCGTACATTTCCGAGTGAGTATAATCTTTTGAAGAAAAAAAATGCAACAACGCATTATGTTTAATTTTGGGAATGTACTTAATTTCAAATGCAAATAAAGAACGGAGAAAAAAATGTGTAACGATAAAAGAATTTCCAGATTTTCAGGGAAATTCCCTGAGATTTCCATGTTATTCCAGGGTCTTACGCATTCCCTGAGTTTTCCATGATTCCATGATTTTCCAGATGTGGTAGACACCCTGATATATATCGATTGAAATAACTATATCGATAGGTAATGGAATTTTACCGCCTTCTATTGTGAGTGGTTAGTTTGACTATGTGGATGTGCCTACATTACGCAATCGCATCATATCATAATTTCACGTATTTTTTTGACCGAATTAAAACTTCTTGCAAATTAAAACACCGTTTTCCGAATACGTACTCCGATATTTTAAAATTTTTCACGATGAAAACTGAAAGTGCTCAATCAGCTCTATTGATCCGTCAGATCAGAATTTCCATCACAACACTGGTTCATAGATTTTTTTTAACAATTTTCGCGGCACAACTTGCCAAAAGACAGTTTTTTTCCATATTTTACGCCCATGCATCAATTTCTCTAAAATTGTCGCCATGAATATGAAAGCTAATTCGATTTCAAAAAAACTTACCTTTGAAAAAGGTATACATTGACGGCAAGTATGTTACTACCTATCCATTGATCCGATGTTTGATGATTTCTTTTTTGAATTACTTTTTTTGAGTTGAAAGAATTATAAAAATGTCTCATCAATCACAGTCAATGAAAATATGTATTCCATGGGTATATTTTTCATATAATAACATGTTTTATCAATAACGCCACGAGAAAGTACTGAAATCTAACATTCAATGCCAAGTATTATTCAAATGTATTTCATGGGCTTTTCAATTAAACTAACAATAGCTTATTTTATCATTAATAGCACAAGGAAGTACTTAAATCTATAACATTGAATGCCAAGTATCTAAATATTATGATTATTCTACTACAGAACGAATACTTATTTAATTGCTGTAGTTGTTATCAAATGTCAAAACACTCCCGATCAATTCACGAACGTTAAGATTGGAAAGTAGTGAAATCACAAATCTATGACAATAATTAATTATAATACTATAGTATGAAAATTATAAATGGTTGAAATGAATTGAAATACTCCATGTAATAAATTTCATTTGGTATAGTATGATAGTATATATTATGGAACTAGTGCGTAAACGTGTAATATAAAATTCTAGTAAAATAATGAACATTATTTTACTAGAATCTCAAATTACAATGCAAAAACTACATTAATGTTCGATACATACTTGCCACGGGCCCATTGTTTTGCAGTTTCTAATGAGATACATTCAACATAAATAACATAAATCATCAAACATCGGATCAATGGATAGGTAGTAACGTTCTTGTCGTCAATGTATACCTTTTTCAAGGGTGAGTTTTTTTAAGATTTCGTTACTTTCCCAGATATAGTGAGAACTTACTTATAGTCAACGTAGACCTTTGATAGTCAACGTAGACTATCTCGTCACCGATCGGCAGACAGATATCAAAAGATAAGAATAACGACGGCATATGGGGCGTTTTACGTCAACTCTCCAGAGCCGGCGCGCGGACGCTAAAACCTCACGTTTTCGACGCTTGTTTTCGACTCTATATGACCCATATCTAAATAATGTTGGATATGCTATCAATGTAGTTTTTTCTCAGCTTTCCGATGGTGAATTTAGTTTTCCAAATTTTTTACATTTTCACAGAAAAAAAACATAAAACAGGCCATATCTCAAAAACCTATTTTTTTTTTTAAATTTTTTAAGTAGTCTAGATCGAAAGCTAAGATTTTTTTACGTTGATATAGACCTTAAAAAAAACACGCTTTTTTTGTATTCGAATAATTGAGTAGCGAACATGAGAAAATGCGCCGCGTCGGGCCGGGCCGTGCCATGCCGCGCCGCGCTGACTCCACGCGCTCCAGCTCAAGTCTTCTGCTTACAAGAGTGCCGAAATCGGAATATATTTAATATCCATACAAGTCTCTATCTGTTGGATAAACTACTATCTAGCGTAGATCATGTACTCATTTGGGTTATGGACTGAGATATGGACATTATTTCATTTCACATTCTTTGACCTCCGTTTTGGCTTTGATATTTAAGATTTTGCCATACTATGTTTCAACTGAACTACTTTTTCAGTTCGTTTTGATCTAGGCAAAATTTCATATTCCTCAGCAGATGAAATTTTTTTGACCATCAGTCTGTCATCGGAAGTTGGTATGAACGCATGAAATTGCAGAGTACCTTGTATAGCAAAACACTTATCAAATCCTTTCAATTTCAGTTTAGCTTGCTCATAATCTTCGTTTTTACTATAAAATACCATGGTTTCTTTACAGTAATTTCTTGCCTATTCAAATAAACCTTCTTCGGTTGAAATATGATTATTTGCAGAGCGTTGTAAACTTGCTCGTTTAGCACCTCGTTTCACATTAGCTCCAATTCCATCGCATGCTCCCTTCCCATGTGCGGTCGCACAAAAATGCCATTCCGCGGGAATGCCAAAATCTTTCTTATGATTAATAAGATTAGAGAAACTTTTCTGATTTTTGAAGTGTTGACCCGCTCCATCGGTACTCTAATAAATTTTCTTTGGTGAATATCTGAACTTGCTGGGTGACAAATTGATGAAATTGAAAACTTACGACTTTTTTGCCAGAAAACAGTCTGTATTCATTCATGAATTGAAAAAAAAAAATGATAGAAAGAGAATTCTTAGTTTGTTTTGATTTTGCTGAAAATTATGCTTTTGTTGTACAGAATTCAGCTCAATCTTTCCACTGGAATAATAATCAGGAAACAATTTTCACAGTAGTTATCTACTTTCAAAGGAATAATGAACTTCAACACAAAAGTTTGGCTATTATTTCGGATAATTTATCTCATGACACTATTGCAGTTCATGTATACCAAGAAATAATCATAAATTATCTGAAGAAAGAATACAAACCAAAGAAAATTTATTAGAGTACCGATGGAGCGGGTCAACACTTCAAAAATCAGAAAAGTTTCTCTAATCTTATTAATCATAAGAAAGATTTTGGCATTCCCGCGGAATGGCATTTTTGTGCGACCGCACATGGGAAGGGAGCATGCGATGGAATTGGAGCTAATGTGAAACGAGGTGCTAAACGTTTGTTTATTCAGTTTCAGGTTAAAAGTGTCATGTGTCAGATCATATTTTTTCGGTTTAGGTTTTTCGCGTGTTTCATTTCAGATTTTTGGTAAGATTTCGAGAAATATTGCAACGGTTGCTAGACACGTAAACAATGGTTTCTATGTGTGAAATGGAGATTTTGTATCCTGTGCAGTTAAAAATACTGGAAACGAAACTCACGTGAATTATTTTTGCCCTTAGCAACAGTTGCTAGGGTGTTAAACAACGGTTGCTGAGGAGCTAATAGGGTGGATTTGTATTTTGTGTCCTTTGCCATCAAAAATGATGGAAACGGGTCATAAATTGTTCATTTCCAACCTTCGTAACGGTTGTTATGGAGCAAATATAACAATTCAGTGTCCTTGGCCATCGAGTGTGACTTAAAACAGATTTTCCAGCTTCCGAAGCAACGGTTGCTAGGGATGTAAACAAAAGGTTGTTTCGATGAATAAGTGGATTAGAAAGACTTGTGCAAAATAATATTTAGCCCTTTTCTTCTTCTGCAGCAACGGTTGCTAGACACGTGAACAAAGGTTGCTATGAGTAAAACGGAGATTTTCTATCTTGTGCAGTTGAAAATACTGGAAACGAAACTACGTGAATTTATCTTCCCCTTAGCAACGGTTGCTAGGGCGGTAAAAAAAGGTTGTTGAGGAGCTACCTTTGCCATCGAAAATGATGGAAACGGGTCATAAATTGATCATTTCCAAACTTCGTAACGGTTGCTAAGGAGGTAAACAACGGTTGCCATGGAGCAAATACAACAATTCAGTGTCCTTGGCCATAGAGTGTGACTTAAAATTGATATTCCGGCTTCCGAAGCAACGGTTGCTAGGGAAGTAAACCATGGTTGCTATGGGTAGAACGGAGATTTTCTATCCTGTGCAGATGAAAATACTGGAAACGAAACTACGTGAATTTTTCTTCCCCCTACCAGCGGTTGCTAAGGGGGTAAACAACGGTTGCTATGGAGCAAATACAACAATTCAGTGTCCTTGGCCATAGTGTGACTTAAAATTGATATTCCGGCTTCCGAAGCAACGGTTGCTAGGGAAGTAAACCATGGTTGCTATGGGTAGAACGGAGATTTTCTATCCTGTGCAGATGAAAATACTGGAAACGAAACTACGTGAATTTTTCTCCCCCCTACCAGCGGTTGCTAAGGGGGTAAACAACGGTTGCTATGGAGCAAATACAACAATTCAGTGTCCTTGGCCATCGAGTGTCTTAAAACTGATTTCCCGGCTTCCGAAGCAACGGTTGCTAGGGATGTAGACAAACGGTTGCCAACGATATCAACAGTGGTTGCTATGGGAAATGTCTTATCGATTCTCATTGACTTTAATGGTCCCAATGAGCACTTAAATGGGGATTCGTGAGAAAACACGTTAGTAACGGTTGCTAGGAAAATAACCAAGAAATTTCGCTAAAAATTGAACTCGGCCTAGATTTTTCCGCGACTAACTTGTGTGAAAAATTTCAAGAAAATCGGACCAATCCTTCGAGAGTTGGGGGTGGCAAAAGGGGGTGGAAAAAAGGGGTGCAAGAAAGGGGTGCAAGAAAGGGGATTAAGAAAGGTATGCAAGAAAGGGGTGCAAGAAAGGGGTGCAAGAAAGGGGAGTAAGAAAGGGGTGCAAAAAAGGGGTGCATGAAAGGGGTGCAGAAAAGGGGTGCAAGAAAGGGGTGCAAAAAAGGGGTGTAAAAAAGGGGTGGAGAAATTTGACGGCGGCGGCGGTCTGGCTTTTAATATAGAGAGATTCCGATTTCGGCACTCTTGTAAGCAGAAGACTTGAGCTGGAGCGCGTGGAGTCAGCGCGGCGCGGCATGGCACGGCCCGGCCCGACGCGGCGCATTTTCTCATGTTCGCTACTCAATTATTCGAATACAAAAAAAGCGTGTTTTTTTAGAGGTCTATATCAACGTAAAAAAATCTTAGCTTTCGATCTAGACTACTTAAAAAATTTAAAAAAAAATAGGTTTTTGAGATATGGCCTGTTTTATGTTTTTTTTCTGTGAAAATGTAAAAAATTTGGAAAACTAAATTCACCATCGGAAAGCTGAGAAAAAACTACATTGATAGCATATCCAACATTATTTAGATATGGGTCATATAGAGTCGAAAACAAGCGTCGAAAACGTGAGGTTTTAGCGTCCGCGCGCCGGCTCTGGAGAGTTGACGTAAAACGCCCCATATATATTATGATAGAATTTTGAAACGTTCCTTGGCGCTTTCGCGAGTGGCTCCTTAGCAATATATTTTACTCCTCAATTTTACAGGCAAGATGAATCAAATTAATTATACAAAAGAAATTTCAAGTTTAAACTTGTGTATGTATGTAGCTAGTCAGTATAACTCATAACTATTGTGAGTCATCTTATTCTCACAGAGAAAACTTAAGAAAATATTTTCTTTTTAATATACTTTTCCAGAAACAACTAAAATGGATCACTTGGATATTTCCCCAATATTCCTTCGTGAAAGTGTGAGTTTCGTATTCCTTCAGTTCGAAGGAACATCTAGAACATAATCTAGGATTTAGAATTAGATTCTTCTTCTTAGTCGTTTGCATGGTATATTTAACAAAGTCTCTTTCAATTTCCATTATCAAACAAATTAAAAAACTTCGATTCAATTACCTAAAATTACTTATCGGAATTAATTTCGTTATAGCGAATTAGATCTTGGTATTTTGATATTTTGAGATATTTCGCATTCTTATTTTAAATGTTTATGAATGATGTTATATATCTAGAAAGAATCATTATTGCCATAAGCTTCGTCTGGGATCATAATTTCTTTCTTTATATAAATTGCCTGCATCTCTAAAATAAAAATACGGATCTAGCTATGGGGAGCAACTTAAAATCACAATTTACAACACCAATTTCCAAGAAGGAATTTCACGTCCACCCATCAGTATTATTCGAAATTTTATGATACTAGAAGCTGTTTAGCGCACGTACCGCGCACGCGGTGACGTATCGAATAATGAAAAAAAAGAAACAAGCTGACCGCTCTGAATATAGCAACAACCACTGCTGCTTTCGAGACGACCAATCAAAAGCCGAATAAATATGTTGAATCAATTTGATTGGCTAACGACTTACAATTCGATACTTTTCGCTATCTCCCTTTTAAGATAGGAAAAAATGGAAGCGCTCAGGCAGCTCTATCGGTTTGTCTGCTCAGAATCTTCATTGTGGCACAGATTCATTCATTTATTCGACGATTCATTTTGTAAATTTTTCTAAAAGAGTTTCCGTTCACAATTCTCGCCCACGGTGCAATTTTTTCAAAGTGTGAACCATGAAATATGAAAGCCTTTACCATAATCTATCAATTGGTCAGGCTCAGATTTGCACCACAACACCATTCAATGGTCTTTTACAATGCATCGGATTACTTCTTACCATAGACGAGTTCAATCAACTTTTACAAATAAAGCATGCATTTTTTTTTCATCAATTTCCCGAAAACGCTTCAACATTTTTCAATTTTTCACGATGAAAATATAAAGCGTCCAAGCAGCTCTATCGATCCATATGATCAGAATTTTCATAGTGACGCGAATGGATTAATTTTTTTAACAATATATCTTGTACGTCTTTACCAAAATCGATTTGTCCACATTATTCGCCCACGCATCGTTTTTTTCAAAGATACAATCTTGGATATGAAAGCCCATCCGATGATCTTTCGAGTGGTCACACATAGAATTGCACCACATGATTATTTCACGTATTTTTCTCAACGCATTAAAATCACAAATCATAAATTACAACACTAACTTTCAAGTACGTACTTCACGCCCACGCATTGACATATTTAAGTTTTTCACAATGAAAAATAAAAATGCTCAAGCATGGACTTTTTTAACGATATATCTTGTACATCTTTTTGAAAATGGATTTTTCCCACATTTCACGCCCAGGACATAAACTTTTTAAAGTATTATTCATGGATGTGAAAGCCCATTCGATGTTCTTCCGATCGGACATACTCGAAATCGCACCATAACATGATTTTACGTATTTCTCTCAACGCATAAAAATCATATGGTGAACAAAAAATTTACAAGAACGAACTTCACGCCCACGCATCCACATATTTCAGCTTTTCACGATGAAAAATGGAAATGCTCAGTAAGCTCTATCGATCTGTCTGATTTGAATTTTCATCGTGACGCAGATTGATCGATTTTCTTGTACATCTTTTTCAAAATCGGTTTTTCTCACATTTGACGCCCACGCATTAATTTTTTCAATGTTTCAACCATGAACACTAAAGCCCTTCCAAGGATCTATCGATCAGTCAGACCCAAATTTGCATCGTACAATTATTTCAGTTCTTTTCATGGCATACCGGCTAAGAAAACAAACCCAAGTTGCATTTTTCCATTTTCCACGCCCACGCATCGATTTTTTCAAAAACTCCAATATGGAACATTAAAGCGCAGGCAATTCCCTTTCGATCCGTCTTATCCGTTTTCATGCAAATCGACTCCTTTATTGATGTTTCTTTGCATGAATAAAGGAGAATATATTGTAACGGGGTGGCGTCCGGCAATGGTCTCACAAAAATACGTGTGGTGTTTCCGAGTAGACGGGGAATCGAACCTCGATCTACTGGATCCCGGACGGCCGCCCAAACCACTGGGCCACCGACACACTGCCGACTTCGGCGTTCTCTAGCCGATAGAAGGAGTGAAGTCGATATATCAGGTCCTTATCCAGCCAGGACTAGTTCTGAGATGCACACCTCGTTACAATATATATATATACTTCCTTCATCGAAGCGGCAACTCCAGGATCACACGAGTGAACAATTGTGTAAGTGCATAATTAGTGGGCCGACGGTGCAGGCCGATGCAACATCTTACAATGCATTTATAACATTTTGAAAAATATGAGCTATTTCATGTCAATTCAGCATGACCAAATTTATTTTGAAAAATCTTTCCAGCCAATTTTTCTATCCTGATCTCCACATAGTGCAATAGAATTTTCTCAGATTTTTGAATCTTTTTTCGAGACAGTTCTCTTGTAGTTTGATTTATGAGGTTTCAAATTCCCGTCAACTTTGTGGCTTGATTTACTCTGAGAATAGTCACAAAATCAAAAAAATTATAGGGATGAAAGTTGTCCTAAATTGTCAATATTTTATGGGAAAATACTTTCTACCCTAGAAACTAGATCCCATCAACTGCTCAGTGAATTGTCCAGTACGTACCAATCAATTTCAACTTGTACGCCATGATCTTTTTGGACCGAACAAAATTTATTTGATTTCACTAACAAACAGCTTTAAAATGGTCTACTCGTAGTTATTGGCAAACCCTTACAACCCTAAGAAAATTAGACTTTTCTCGAATAGTCACTCACGTATAGATTTACTGTAGGAGACCGCTTGGGATTCAGGTCTCCAATCTGGACTAAAACTTTTTTTGATGTTGGTTCGAGTCAAGGGTAGTGTGTCACAGAATCCAATGCTCCTAAACTCTCAAGATATTGATTAATCTATCTTGGTTGGAGCTGGCGGTAGTGTCCCAAATGACAATATGTCATCTGAGACGTATTTCCACTCACTGCACTGCACTTTCACTCTTGGCACTGGATATTGCATCACATTTAACCCGTTAAGTCCGGGATGGCGTCGAATTTGACTAAGTTTTCAACCTCATTTTTTTCATGTTATTTGGATCGGGAAAAATTTTTCATACATCATCTCTGACGTGAAATTTTATGATCTTTTGAAATATGCTATTGATTTTTATCTAACATCAATACAGAAAAAGTTATAAACAATTTCTTGCGAAAAAACGAGATTTTCAAGATGTAAAATTTTTAATTATCGAAAATTTTCATATGAAAGCGTGAAGATGCACATCTTTTCATGGACTAAAACGTGGCTTCGAGTCCTGCACTGAAACATAGGTGAGGATGATTGATTCAACATTAAGGTCCTCAAAATGGCGTTCAAACCAAAATTTTTTCAACTCTTTTTCAAACCTCAGTTGTTGGGTTATATTTCATGATACAGATAAACCACATGCACATTTCATAGTTTGAGACATCGCCGAATTCGAATTTGTTATTATTTTTGCAAAATAATTTTGTTTAAACAATTTGTTTGAACAAATTATTGCAAAATGAAGTTTTTTAGCAAAATTAATACCAGAACCTGATTCCTTAGACAAAAAAACATCTGGTACGCTAATTTTAGTAATAATCCATCACCCCTGCGTTTAGCCATAACCTCAAAAATATGGCGGACGACATATCGATGAAATCGATATTTTACAAAAAAAAATTCTATTCTATTATATTCTACATGAAAAAAATAAAAGAAAACTGTCCCTAGCGATTTTTCGATTCGTCGCATAGTTTTTGAGTAAAAAATTTAGAAAGTTTGACGGCTAGTAGGCCGGATTCAAAATTCATAATTTTATGAATTTTTCACTCGTAAACTATACGATGAATTAAATAAACACCAGGAACAGTTTCTATCTAATTTTCCACATAAAATCTGAAAAAAATTCTGTTTTGCAAAATGATTTGAAATTTTTTTTGAGGTTATGTCTAAACGCAGGGGTGATGGAGCTCAACGGACCTCGGATTCGGATTCAGCAGCCAAAAATACGTATAAGTAGGATGGTCCAGTCTCTGGTTCAATTTTTTCTTTTTCTTTTGTGGAGCTGTGTAATTTGTTGATAACAATATGTCTATGATGATCATTACTAAAATTAGCGTACCAGATGTATTTTTGTCTAAGGAATCGGATTCTGGTATTAATTTTGCCAAAAAACTTCATTTTGCAATAATTTGTTTAAACAAATTGTTTAAACAGAATTATTTTGCAAAAATAATAACAAATTCGAATTCAGCGATGTCTCAAACTATGATATTAGCCCAATGCTCATCTGTATTTAGGGCGACTTTGTTAGCCTGCCGCCAAAAACTATTGGGTTCGCTCCAGAAAATGATTCTAAATCGAATGAGAATAGTGCGTAAAACTGAAAAGTATGGCTTCATGTTTTTTTTTTCGAAAATGTTCAAAAAAACTACATTTTTGTTTTTTGATTTTGAGTTAGTATGAAAACTGTCAATCCTAGGGTAAAATGGAAGAGGAAAAAAAGTTTCCATATTAAATTTTGCATGAGGATTAAGTATTCCGAAACATTAATCTCGAATATTGTTGTTGCAAAATAGGTGGAAAGGGAAAAATGACCCCAAAAAAAATCCATTTTTTGTGATTTTTTTTCAAGTTTTCAAATCATAGCTACGATTATGACAATTTAATTTAGAGTACCTTATACAGTTATGAAAATACAAAAAAAATTTCATCTCGATATCTATGATAGTTTTTCCACAAAAAATTTTTGAAGTTAGCTATTTTCAAAATTTTGCAATTGTAATTCAGTCCGTGAGGAACCTCTCAGAAACCTGCCAATTTTTTTACGTACTCTAATAGATACTAACTATCGATCCCTCGTCGAAAAATTTCGATTGATCAATTTTAACAACTTTTATGATTTTTTGAAAATTTTTCGAAAAAAATTTCTTCGAAAAAAACCGCTGCCAAGTGCCTTAGCAGTATGCTTTCTCAAAGAGGCTTTAACATCACCCACAAACGCATCCCAAACCTGTATTTTCACCTTTCCACTACCGTAGCTACTATCATCTATTTTTCAAAAATTACAAAAAAATTATTTAATCAATTCAATTCGTATCTTTGTGACTGTGTAAAGTGTCGTTCTCTTTCAATTGACCAAACTATGTTGCGAGTGTTGATGTCTGCCCGGGCTCTCTTATTATTTGATCAAATGCAACAAAGCAAACGGTTCTAGGTTCTACACGATGCGAGACATTTGGACCTGCATAATTTTTCGATCAGTTCATCTTGTGACTGTCATACGGTCAAATGGCGGTCAAAATCGATCCGCACTGCCCTTAAGTCCGTATTTAGCAAACTCGAAGACTCATTTTGATCATTTTCGACGGCTGAGCTTGGAAATGATCAATTCAAAATCTATTTTGATCATTTTCGACGGCAAAAGACACCAAATTTTCCCAATTTTCTCTATAGTACGTTGAAAATACTGGAAACGAAACTTACATAAATTTTTTTCCCCATTAGCAACGGTTGCTAGGGCGGTGAACAACGGTTGCTAAGGAGCTAATTGGGAAGACTTTGTCCTTTGCCGTCGAAAATGATGGGAATGGGCCATAAATTGATCATTTTCAACCTTCGTAACGGTTGCTAGGGAAGTAAACAACGGTTGCTATGAAGAAAATAGAACAATTCAGTGTCCTTGGCCATCGAGTGTGACTTAAAACTGATTTTCCGGCTTGCTCCAATGAGCACTCATAAGGATTTGTTAGAAAACACGTTAGAAACGGTTGCTAAGGAAATAACCAACGGATTTTGCTGAAAATTGAACTCGTGATAGATCTTGCCACAACTAACCGGTGTGCGAAATTTCAGCAAGACCGGACGATTCCTTCGAAAGTTATCCTAGACAAAAGAAACGAAAAATTTTACACCTTAGCAACGGTTGCTAGAGAAATAAACAACGGATTTTGCTGAAAATTGAACTCGGCCGAGATTTTGCCGCGACTAACCTGTGTGCAAAATTTCAAGAAGATCGGACCATTTCTTCGAGAGTTATCGTGGACGAAAAAAAACGTTACACACATACATACACACACACACACACACACACACACACACACACATACATACATACAGACATTTTTGGATTTCCATGTTTTTCGACCCGTACATCACGAAAATCGAGGTCCCGAGGTCCGATTCGGTGGGTCGATTTTTGCCCCATTACAAAGCTTTCTCTTTGAGAAAGCAAAAACGAAAAGCTCGTATGCGCGAATTAGATCTTATAAAAATTGTTCGATGAATATTATTCATCGTTATTTAAACTATCAACCGTATATATATTTACAGTAATTTTCACTCTAATCTCTAAATTCTTGTATTACGCTCAACGCATTGTAATATTTCAATTTTAATTATCGTTCGGTTTGGAGGATCGAAAGAATTGTTTACATTGGATCACTCTGTGAGAAAAACCGCTGCCAAGTGCCTTAGCAGTATGCTTTCTCAAAGGGGCTTCAACATCACCCACAAACGCGTGCCAAACCTGTATTTTCACCTTTCCACTAGCGTAGATACTATCATCTATTTTTCAAAAATTACAAAAAAATTATTTAATCAGTTCAATTCGTATCTTTGTGACTGTGTAAAGTGTCGTTCTTTTTCAATTGACCAAACTTTGTCGCGACTGTTGATGTCTGCCCGGGCTCTCTTATTATTTGATCAAATGCAACAAAGCAAACGGTTCTAGGTTCTACACAATGCGAGATATTTGGACCTGCATAATTTTTCGATCAATTCATCTTGTGACTGTCATACGGTTTAATGGCGGTCAAAATCGATTCGCCCTGCCCTTAAGTCCGTATTTAGCACACTTGAAGACTCATTTTGATCATTTTCGACGACTGAGGTTGGAAATGATCAATTCAAAATCTATTTTGGTCATTTTCGACGGCAAAAGACACCAAATTTTCCCAATTTTCTCTATAGTACGTTGAAAATACTGGAAACGAAACTTACATCAATTTTTCTTCCCCTTAGCAACGGTTGCTAGGGCGGTGAACAACGGTTGCTAAGGAGCTAATTGGGAAGATTTTGTGTCCTTTGCCGTCGAAAATGATGGAAATGGGTCATAAATTAATGATTTCCAACCTTCGTAACTGTTGCTAGGGAGGTAAACAACCGTTGCTATGGAGCAAATACAACAATTCAGTGTCCTTGGCCATCGAGTGTGACTTAAAACTGATTTTCCGGCTTGCCCCAATGAGCACTCATAAGGATTTGTGAGAAAACACGTTAGGAACGGTTGCTAGGGAAATAACCAACGGATTTTGCTGAAAATTTAACTCGGACTAGATCTTGTCACAACTAACCGGTGTGCAAAATTTCAAGACGATCGGATCATTCCTTCGGGAGTTATCGTGGACGAAAGAAACGAAAAAATAGACACCTTAACAACGGTTGCTAAGGAAATAAACAACGGATTTCGCTGAAAATTGAACTCGCCCGAGATTTTGCCGCGATTAACCTGTGTGCAAAATTTCAGGACGATCGGACCATTCCTTCGAGAGTTATCGTGGACGAAAAAAAAACGGGACGCACACACACACACACACACACACACACACACACACACACACACACACACACACATACATACATACAGACACTTTTGGATTTCCATGTTTTTCGACCCGTAGATCACGAAAATCGAGGTCCCGAGGTCTGATTCGGTGGGTCGATTTTTGCCCCATTACAAAGCTTTCTCTTTAAGAAAGCAAAAATGTATAAGCATATTTTCTTATTCGCTTATACGAAGAAGCTTTTCATTGCTGAAACAACATAACGGGGAATGCTATTTTTGCCTTAGGAATTAGAAATGTGGAAATAATAATAAAGTTTCTCTTTTAAACTTTATGCTGTTTTGGCATTAGCGTGGAAAAAATCATTCCATCTTTATAAAAACTAGGAAATCTTCCTTAAATTTTTCTCCGTATACGCACATACAGATATTTTTGACATTCGATATTTTTCGATCCGTAGATCACGAAAGAGAGAGCAAAAATACTATTTATAAGTTGGAATTGAATAACTGATGAATAATAGTAAATATTCACTTGAAAATTAGTAATATTTCAGTTATGCAATTTTAACTATTTTAAATTTGAAGAGTAGATTATACAGGTTAGACGATTTTGGCACGGCTCGCTTCGCTCGGGTCGTAAGTTTGCTAATGCCAAAAACGCCTACAGGTGAGTGAGTCGCATATACTATGTTTGGTCAACACCAGGAGAAAGTTACATTGTTTGCAAATGCCAGAAGGAAAAGTTGGCGCTTCTCTCACACTGTGACGAAAGAAATTAATTTATCCGTTCTAGATAGCCATGGCTCTCGGCGAAGCAAGAATCAGTAAACTCGTGACCATTGCGAAAGTACAAATGAATAATAGAAAGCTGCTTGTATGTAGTTGCAAGTGTACTCTTTGATCGCCAGCGGATAATCCGCATCAAGTACTTTTCCACTTGGTCAAAAGAACGCGAGCAAAGTATAACATAAACGCGATCCTCCGGATATGTACGAGCCTCTGAGATGGGTTACGCGCTCAAGGCAGCTGGGATCCACGGATTATGGACCGCGGAATTCAGTTTCACAAGCGAGAGAGTATGTGTAAGCGCACATCAGATCGCACCGCCTGCTGCTGCTTTTGGGCTTGAAGCGCATGTCACCGCACTATCGAGTACTGGCCAAGTTGAACACTCGATTGCCGCGTTCGGTAACTTACTTCCTGCAAACTTCTGAATAGATTAGTCCCGGAGGGAGAAGTAGAGCGCATGATGATCATTAAAGGCTACATTATGAAAAACCGCTGCCAAGTGCCTCAGCAGTATGCTTTCTCAAAGTATTGCAATTGAACCTCAATTTGCATTAATCACCACTCTTTGAGAAAGCAAAATGAACCTTTAACTTATTTCCTCCACTCCATAGTAACGGTTGCTATGGTAAATATCCGAGCTTCGGTGTTCTTACTTCTTAGTCGTCAACAGTTCCGAAAATGGACCTCTAACTGACTTTTCCCACTCCATAGTAACGGTTGCTAAGGACGTAAACAACGGTTGCTATGGTAAATGTAGGAGCTTCGACGTTATTACTTCTTAGTCATCAACAGTTCCGAAAATGGACCTCCAACTGACTTTTCCCACTCCATAGTAACGGTTGCTAAGGACGTAAACAACGGTTGCTATGGTAAATGTCGGAGCTTCGATGTTCTTACTTCTTAGTCATCGACAGTTCCGAAAATGAACCTCCAACTGACTTTTCCCATTCCCTAGTTACGGTTGCAAGGGATATAAACAACGGTTGCTATGGTAAATGTCGGAGCTTCGACGTTATTACTTCTTAGTCATCAACAGTTCCGAAAATGGACCTCCAACTGATTTTTCACACTCCATAGTAACGGTTGCTAAGGACGTAAACAACGGTTGCTATGGTAAATGTCGGAGCTTCGATGTTCTTACTTCTTAGTCATCAACAGTTCCAAAAATGAACCTCCAACTGACTTTTCCCATTCCCTAGTTACGGTTGCAAGCGATATAAACACCGGTTGCTAGAGACATCAACAATGGTTTATACGGGAAAGGTCTCTTTGATTGTTATAGAATCCCATAAATATACAAACCCAAATGATCATTTATCATGAATTATATGGGAACTTATCGAAAACACGCTAGCAACGGTTGCCATGGAATCAAACAACGGATGTTGCTGAACACCGAACTCGGTTCACATCTGCCGGAGACCGACCTGTGTGCAAAATTTCAGGACGATCGGACCATTCCTTCGAAAATTAACGTACGACAAAAAAAGTCAGTCTGAAGCTGAATTTTGTATCTCCATAGCAACGGTTGCTAGGAGAATAAACAATGGTTGTTCCAAAATGAATGTCTTATCGATTCTCATCGATCGTCGTCGAAAGAATTGGAGACCCATCGTGCATTGATGATGATTTTCGGAGCTTTTATCAAAAACACGTTAGCAACGGTTGCTAGAGAAATAAACAACGGAATTGGCTGAAAATTGAACTCGACCGAGATTTTGCGGCGACTAACCTGTGTGCAAAATTTCAGGACGATCGGACAATTCCTTCGAGAGTTGTCGTACGACAAAAAAAAGTGCACGTACGTACATACATACAGACATTTTTGGATTTCCATGTTTTTCGACCCGTAGATTACGAAAATCGAGGTCCCGAAGTCCGATTCGGTGGGTCGATTTTTACCCCGTTACAAAGCTTTCTCTTTGAGAAAGCAAAATGCAACTGCAACGCGGTTTTTCTATCTATTCGGAATTTAGAAGTTGCATATGATAGAAGAGAAACAGACGCTCATTTTGAGTTTTCATTTACTCAGATCTGATTCGTGAATCCTGAGATATAGAGGTTTTTAGTCGCAGCGCTTTCGGTGCAGCGGCAGTGGCGGGCAGTGGAGGGGGTAGGGAAAAAGACGCGACGAAAAGTCGAACGCTCAGGATCAAAATGAACGTTTGATTTTTTACCGACAATATCTCAGCTTCTATATTAGATAATTCGATCATCCTTTTTTTAATTTGATAAAGCAAGTCAAGAGATGATTAAATATGTATGTTGAAGTACCGTAAAAATTATTGGTAACGATCTATGTATGAAAAATGTAATAATGAATATTTGTAGATCCGTTCAAATCATATTTTTTAATTTTCATAATAAAATTGTACGTCACGCTGACGAATACATTCAATAAAAATGTTTCTACATTGATATTGATTAATGAATTGATTTTGTTAAGGTTTTGAATAAGAAAGCACAGTAAAATATGTCTTAATGTACAGGGATTAATTTAATGTGCAGGATAATTCCAACTTAATTATTCCTGGAATAATGTTTTTGGGATTTCAGGTGAACATCGTACGGATATGCTATGAATAGAATGAAATGCACATTGATCTAATTATATTAGTCTATTATTACATTTTTCATACATAGATCGTTACCAATAATTTTTACGGTACTTTAACATCCATATTGAATCATCATTTGACTTGATATATCAAATTGAAAAAAGAATCATCAAATTATCTTATATAGAAGCTGAGATATTGCAGATAAAAAATCAAAGGTTCACTTTTATCCCGAGCGTTCGACTTTTCGTCGCGTCTTTTTCCCTTCCCCCTCCACTGCCCGCCACTGACGCTGCGCCGAAAGTGCTGCGTTTCAATGATTTCCACCAACTTCCGCCCGACTATTAAGTATGAAAAACATTACTCACGTACATAATAATTTATACTTAAGTAAAGCAATGTTCAAGATACCAGAAACCGTTTCAATTTTTATTCTACTGCGTATACTTTTGCCGGAAAGTTACCTCGACTAAAAACGTCTATATCTCGGGATTCACGAATCAGATCCGAGTAAATGAAGACTCAAAATGAGCGTCTGTTTCTCTTCTATCATATGCAACTTCTAAATTCCAAATAGATAGCGAATAGATATCCGAATAAAACCGCGTTGCAGTTGCATTTTTTTCGAAGAAATTTTTTTCGAAAAATTTTCAAAAAATCACAAAAGTTGTTAAAATTGATCAATCAAAATTTTTCGACGGAGGATTGATAGTTAGTATCTATTAGAGTACGTAAAAAATTGGCAGGTTTCTGAGAGGTTCCTCACGGACTGAATTACAATTGCAAAATTTTGAAAATAGCTAACTTCAAAAATTTTTTGTGGAAAAACTATCATAGATATCGAGATGAAATTTTTTTTGTATTTTCATAACTGTATAAGGTACTCTAAATTAAATTGTCATAATCGTAGCTATGATTTGAAAACTTGAAAAAAAATCACAAAAATGGATTTTTTTTTGGGGTCATTTTTCCCTTTCCACCTATTTTGCAACAACAATATTCGAGATTAATGTTTCGGAATACTTAATCCTCATGCAAAATTTAATATGGAAACTTTTTTTCCTCTTCCATTTTACTCTAGGATTGATAGTTTTCATACTAACTCAAAATCAAAAAACAAAAATGCAGTTTTTTTGAACATTTTCGAAAAAAAAAACATGAAGCCATACTTTTCAGTTTTACGCACTATTCTCATTCGATTTAGAATCATTTTCTGGAGCGAACCCAATAGTTTTTGGCGGCAGGCTAACAAAGTCGCCGAAAGCACTTTTTTTTACAGATAAGCATCGGGCTATATGTGCATGTGGTTTATCTGTATCATGAAATATAACCCAACTACTGAGGTTTGAAAAAGAGTTGAAAAAAATTTTTGGTTCGGACGCCATTTTGGGGACCCTAATGTTGAATCAATCATTCCGCACCTCACCTATCTTTTAGTACAGGACTCGAAGCCACGTTTGAGTCCATGAAAAGATGTGCATCACGCACTTCATAAAATTTTACGTCAGAGATGATGTATGAAAAATTTTTCCCCATCCGAATAACATAAAAAAAATGAGGTTGAAAACTTAGTCAAATTCGACGCCATCCCGGACTTAATGGGTTAATCCTGGAAGATACATAGAAACAGTCGATAATATGTATATTCATCAAAATTGATACTCCATCACATAGAGTAAAACATGCAATATATGGAAGAAAGCCACGGTTCTCGACTTTTCACTCTGTGCTTGGATACTGAAGCAGTAACATCATGTATCCAAGCACAAGTGACACAAATACATTGCAATTGTATAACAATTCAGTGTCAGAATCGATTTTTTGCTATAAAAACTCCAATTCTAAACACTCATTGTCCAACATCACAGCATGTACTGTAATAGTGAATTTTCTTCACTCACAGTTATTCGCTAATTCAAGTAAAATTCTTGGCCCTGTACAGCTTACCTGGAAATTAAAATTGCCTACAAAGAATCATATTCTTTCATAAAATGGATATTGGCGAGTATAGGTTAACAGTATACTTATCTGGAAACTGTTGCATCTCTAACAAAACTTGATCGGCTACGTACACAATGAAGTTTTGAATCCGCTTACTCTGGAGAACACTTTAGTGAACTTGATGCAAAAACTTATATTGCAATATCTCAAACTGTGAGTAGATGACAGTGCTGTGACGTCGGGATATTTGACGCAGCGCGCGTGCTCAGTAAATCGCGAAATTCTGAGCCAAGCTTTCGCTTATGCCGCGGTTTACCGGAGAAATAAATAGTCGAGTAAGTGACACGTTCGCGAATAAGAAATGATTTTATGATACAAAAAGAAAGATAGTTGAAAAACTACTGTGTATATCAAGGATACAAAAAGAGACTCCACCGCGTGAATTTAATTAAATGTAAAAGACCTGCTTACAGACCTCTGTATAGTAATATTCAGCCTCGCTTAAACTCTCGAAGACCGAGAGGAGCCAAAAAATACAGGGTTGAAAAAATGAAGAGGTTTAGATTTGACTCGAAGAGAGGCTCGTAATAGTGAACGCTCTCACTGAATTATCCAGAGACCGTAACAGTGGTTCTGGTATAATCAGTTATTAGGGTGATGAGAAAGAAGGGAAAACAGATATAATATAGTGACGAAAAGCTTTATACAATTTCCTCGGATTTAGAGGAAATCGCCACTGTCGACCAAGCAACAGATACTTGCTTACAAGAGCGAGATATACAAGGGGACTTAGCCCTGCCAGGGCTAAGCCCGAAACAACTCGCTTCCAAGACCGAGGACCTTGCCGGTCAATGCCTAGGCGAAGACTGACGCTTTTTTCCGCGGACCGAATACAGATTTTCTCGGCTGCGCTCAGTTCAAGGGCGGAGTTTTGAGGATAGGCCCTCTGACTCCTCCCTCGAACCA
Organism: Aphelinus atriplicis; assembly: GCA_020882685.1. Classification (NCBI taxonomy): domain Eukaryota; kingdom Metazoa; phylum Arthropoda; class Insecta; order Hymenoptera; family Aphelinidae; genus Aphelinus; species Aphelinus atriplicis. Next base: position 32,201,911 of record CM037073.1, read on the forward strand.
ATCAAAATTAAGTTGATTAGAATAAGGTTAATTGCTTAAGGTGGCTTCGGCGCTCAGTGCCGAATCATATGCTTGGTTCTGAGTGGGCTTCAGATAACACCATGGTATATTGATATATATTGAGCATTAATTCTATCTTTATTAAGTCTCATCGCATTGAAGAGCATTCAAACTGAAAAACTATAGAATAATAATTATTATTCATGAAACTTGGAACTCTACCCTTGGGAACTCTACCCTTGAAACTATACACATTGAGATGGCCCTGATTTGATGAAAGTGGCAACACTGTAAGCTATACAGTGCTCCGGTCGGTAATCGGTATGCTTGGCCCATGCACTCACCCAGCATCACATTTTCAGAGTTGTTTACTTCTAAGTCATATCTGTGCTTTGCGCATAATTTTTACCCAATGATGTCTTATAACATACGTAAAACCATCGGAAAAAATAAAGGACAGTTTATTAAAAATTCTGTGAGAACCAAAATACAAAAATTAGTTGCTCGTTCATCGATAGGAAGACGCATAACCTCTAAGCCTTTACAGATCGAGGTTAGTATTCTTGAACTGATCTGAATATAGTGTTCTCTTGTGAAAACCAATTTATTAGAATACAGTTTTTGTAACTGAATCATTTGAAAATTGTGAAAAACTCGTTCCATTGTTACAGGATACTGGAATCAATAAGAGATGTCGATTTAAGGATATACAAGGACGTAGAATAATTGATGTTCAAAAAGTTGTTGAAGACATGTGGTGTTGTGTCTGTAATAAGCCAATTCCACTACGTCATTTGGTAGACGAGAAGCAACAAGGAATAGCAAACCAGTGGTTGATAAAATGTATGTCATGTACAAAATTAATCAATGTTGAAACTTCAAAAAAATCTTCCAATCGATTTCACGACTCAAATTTGAAACTAGCAATTGGTGAGTAAATACTGTAATTTTAATACTGCATTGTTAGTAATGCCGTTTACTTATGAGAAGTATTCATTTTAGACATCATGATTATTGTTTATGTTTCTTTATATAGGTTCGCTTGATGATGGAATAGGACAAACAAAATTGAATACTTTTCTTTCTGCATTGAATGTGCCTGCTGTAGATGATAAATCATTCAAGAGATATGAGAGGCAAGTTGGTTCTGCTGTAGAAGAATTGGCAGAAGATTCATGTATTCAAAAAATACAAAATGAAAAAGTATTAACGCTTCAACATCTGGATTCAGAGTGAGCCTAAAATTATGTAGTGATCATTCCATTCAAGTTTATATCAATTAATAAGATAGGAATAATGGAACATAATATAGTGGCAATGAATTAATGATCAATGAAGCGTAATTGATGCATTTTATTGATGATGTTGAAAATAAATCATGCTTCATGCTGAAGTAATCAAGTGTACTTCAGAGATTATTTTAAATTAGTACTCAAGGCAAGATATAATCAATAGGAATAATATATATATATATATATATATATATATATATATATATATATACCTCATATTTCGTGAGATGAATTTCGTAATCATGTATCTTATAGAAACTTCTTAGGATAAATAGATAGTCGCCAATTTGACATATATATATATATATATATATATATATATATATATATATATATATATATATATATATATATTCAAATATATATACAATGAAATTCTCTAATTATCCCTATAAGTCTATCAATATATACATAGTGTATTCAGTATGATATAAGCACATACTAACAATTGTATTTATACAACTTTTATACAACTTCAAGTGATACATCTACAATGAGGTAAAATATGGTTAAAATTTTACAATTAAGATTAGTACTTACATGACACTATATTGTATTTCATGATTTTATCAATGAAATAGTTGAATTAATCCATAATAAAAAAAAATCTCATTTATGAATCTCATTTATTTTCTGAATCAGGATGATACTTTAATGTTAAAAATTCCCAGAGTTGATGAATTTTATATAGGCCTCTATATCTTCAACCTTTACATTCACCTTTTGATTTTATTTTATTCCATATATTTATTCATTGACTTTTCACAGCAACAATAGTGCAAGAACCACAGAAAATAGTAATGCTACAACTAATTTAAGGAAGCTTCAGCGATTGTATTATAGAATGAACTCAAACTTTCATAGAATGTACCTAGCACAACCAACTTTCAATTGCAACAAAGAAAATCATGGGTTAACATGGTCATTCCCATGTGAGCGCTATAACAAAAATGACGTTTTTTACTTAGGCTCTTATGGCGAGAATCGATTAATCCCTTCTCAACTAAATATGCTCTTATGGAAAAATTTGAAAAAATTCTAAGTAATAGGTTTTCATAAGTAGATTATAATATGATTGCGAAAATCGTATGTTGCCATCGAAATAAGATCGTAAAACTGAAAAAAGTGGATTTTGATGAATTTGACAAGTGTTTATGTGCTGTTGTATGTCTTGGCTGTGACTCAGTTATAATTTATTTTCCCTTTTCAAGCATCCATAAGTAGTCTAGGATAATACTGATCTACTTTAAAACGATAGAATTGGGAGAATTTTGAAAAATAATTCAGGCACCCCCAGTAGGTACCTAACCCCATTGGTACGGTACCTAACGCTGAAGTCCCCTTAATTGCTTCATTCGATGCTGCTTGGACTAGAAGAGGCCGTCAACACAACAGCATGAGTGGTATTTGAAATGAAAATAATTTCACAAGATACGTAACGCTAATCGTCTTAACAATATAATTTTTTTTGTAGGTCATGCATCACTCATCGGTTTTTTTTTCCAAGAAAGTGATAGCAAATGCATGTCGCATTTCGTATTGTAAGCAATGTAAACAAGAGAATTTAAAAAGTCACAATTGTAAAAAGAATCACTCTGGCTCATCAAGATCTATGGAAGCTGATATGGCAGTTGGAGTGATTTTAAAAAATGATAATTTAGTTGAAGCAAACTGTAGGGTTGAAACTGGAGGATGATGACTCATCCTCGATAGCTGCTTTGAGAAAGCTTTCGCCATATTAATAAAAAAGTTGTCTGATTTCAATCATGCAGCCAAGACATACAACAGCAAATTGTACGAGACGAAGTTGAACGCCACACTACGGGAATATTTCTCCAAAGTATTCGCATTAGCAATCAAGCAAAATAAAGGCAGTGTGTCGAATGTCAAGATTTCTTTGGAGAATATAATACCTCATGCATTTGGAGAGCACCAAAACTGTGGTTCATTTTGTGATCAGGATGATGATCATAAGTATAAATATTTTAAAGATGGAAAATGTTTAACAGATGTCTACTTGCGAGAGAGACTAGAGAGCATCATCACGCCTTTTATCAATAATGCATCACAAAGAGCAGAGTGTGCATCTAGTCAGCCTAACGAATCTTTTAATAATACAGTCTGTAGTAAACATCCCAAGTCTCAATTTTATGGTGACTCTGAATCGCACAGTTTTCGAATTGCTTTCGCAGTCTGTCAAAAAAACTTGGGATATAGTTTTGTTGTAAATTTAAATATCAGTTTACATTTATCACCTGGGAAATATACTGAGAAGTTCAGAAAAAGAAAACAAGATTCTTGTTACTATCAAGCGGAAAAGAAAAATACTATCCCTGCAAAGAGAAGACGCCTGGTTTTGAAAAGAGAACGATCCTCAAAAAATATTGCCAGTGTTAACCGTGAAGGAGTGTCATATCAATCTGGTTCTGGTTACATTAATACATCAGATTTGATTAACGAAGTACCTTTAGCCGGTAATAACTATTAATATTTCATTTGCATAGAATTCATTTTATTCCATTGCTTTTGCAAATCTTATATTAATATTCAATTGCAGAAAATATTGATTACGAAAGCTGTGAAGTAGTGATTTTTGATATAGAAACTACTGGACTTCGTGCAGCAGACGAGATTGCACAGGTCACAAATCAATTTATTTTATTTTTATTATTGTACTTCTTCCAAAATCAACTAATTTTCCTTTCTTTTTGAAAACTCTCAGATTGCTGCTGCTTAAGGAAGTAGAGCATTTGATGTGTACATGATGCCAACCACGGTTATATCTTCACAATCATCTGAAGTTACGGGTATTAAAATAGCAAATGGAGAAATGCATGTGCATAACGCAAAAGTAATAACTGTCTCTCCTCGAGATGGCTTCATGGAATTCTTATATTTTTCAAAATCTATCAAAAAACCATGTATTTTACTTGACCACAACGGTTTTAGATTTGACGTCCCTAGGATAATCAATTTAGCGACGACATTGGGACTTTCGAGAGAGCTAAGGTTGTTTGTTAAAGGCTTTTGTGATAGCCTACCCTTATTCAAGTCCTACTCATACTAGTCCTACTCATACTCATACTCATATTACCTGAAAGACGGAAGGAAAAAAAATCATTCAGTCAGAATGCTCTAGTAACTGATTATTTAGAAAAAAGAGATATAATGATAGCACATAATGCTTTAAATGATGTTATAATGTTGAATAGATTAATAAGAAAATTATGTGAAGAAAAATCTGCAGTGATAACATTTCGTCAAAGTGTTGGTTATATACTTAATTTCAGAAAGAGATTGATTGAGAGCAAAAAGTGTAAGGAATCTTTATTGGATATCCATATCTCTAAAGGTATGATTAACAAAATATCGAAGACTGGTATAAATAGGTCAATCCTTGGAAAAGCATCTGAAAGTGGAGGGTTAGAAGGTTTACGCATTTTGTAACGAAAGAATGTGAGTGGAAAACCACGAGTCACTAATAATAAAAAAATTATTGAGTCTATATTTAATTAATTATCTAAGCGTTAATATAATTCATAAAATATGAAAACATTGAAATGTGAGTACTAGACCATGAGTAATTAATAAGTAAAATCACTAATCTGTGATAAAAAAAATGATTCATCAAAATATTATATTTTAAATAAAGTTTATTCGACTATCAAAGCGTATAATTTAATTCCCTTTCGGATATTTATAGACTTTCATAAAAAAACATTTTAACAACCTAAATTGATATGAATCTCATTCAAATGATATGCATCATTCATTCCATCACTTTATTTGGTTTTGAACACTGCAATCAAAATTGCCGCCGATGCGATGTTCCCACATTGGTTCCGGGCATGCGCAGGACCCACTATTTATTATGATGAAACTTCGTTTCCATTCATTCCACGTACATATTGTCTCTTATTTGGCCTGCAACCCATGTTTTTTATGATAATGACGTATTCCCTGTCAAGAAAGCTATAATTTCCTATTTTTTGATAATTTTCTGTCCATTTATATTCAAATGAGAGTCATTTCTTGGCCAAGGCCCATAAGAGCGTGTGTAATAAAAAAGTTTTTCTGAACGAGTTTTTCTCGATTAAATGGTCGGCAAGCTTATTATTTTGTGGATGTTATCAAAAGTTAAGTAAACGAACTATGTTATTCTGCAGTTATTCGTAATTCTGTCCATTTAGGAAAAAGTGCCGAAGCCACCTTAAACTAAAGTTATATTTGAGCGGGTATCGACATCAGCGATGAAACGCACATTTCGCGCCATCCGCATAAATGAGATTCGCGCGTTCTTGAATAATGCGCGAAATATATCTTGAATCTAGAAACTGGAGGTGTTTCCTACAAGTAGAATATTATATTTAATGATTGCCGAAGTTTCATTCTGTTCGAATAACCGAAAGTTATTATAAATCGCGAATGAAAATAAAATGAATTTTTTATGATGCTCGGTCGATTGCGAGCGAACAAATCAATATTTTCAAATTCTGAAAACGCCAATAGTTTTTTTAAGAGCTAAGGAACAAAAAGTTATTGGGATATAAGACTCTTACTATTATTCAAGGGGCGATATACAGTTAGAACGAGAAAAAAACTCATTTTTGAAAATCGTATTTCAAGGGTAGGTTTTATTCAAATCAATCGAAACTTTCCGACAATTATAAGTGTATCTATGTAGTATAAAAAAATATTTTTTTTTAATTTTTTTTCTAACAAAATAGAAGCCGTTAGATAGCGTTGGAAAAGTACTTCTATTTTGCTTGTGCCGGCTCTCCTGGTCGCAATTTTGATCTGAAATCAAAAAATCAAAAAAATTATATTTATTTTATTCACAGTTAGTAGATGAATTCAAAAAAAAGTGAAAAAAAAATTTGCACTTTTGGCGTAACTTTTCCAAAAAAATCAATTTTTCCCGCCATTTTATCAGATTTTTCCATATTTAATAATCAAATATTACAAGAATTTTTAATTCATTCAGATGGGAATACTATAATAAAGAAATCCTTGAAGTTTCAGCTCAATCGGATGATTAGTTTTCGAGTTATCACCGGCATAAACTCCGAAAATGCTGTTTTAAGAAAAACGCGTTGAAATTTTCAAATTATCGTTAAATCGTACTTACACTTCAATCAGCAATCCCTTAGAGAAAAACTCTTTGAGTTCGAATTTCGAGAAAAGGGTTTCAGCGTATTCTACGGGAAATTTACTAACTTTTTATGCAAAAAAAATGGAATTTTTTGGTCATTCTCACTGTATATCCCCCCTTAAATAACCGAAATTAACAATATGCAGGGAAATTTTCATAAAAGCGCGGAATATTCACTTAGCGGTTAGTTCGATCGAATTCAAAGTTTGGCAATATATTTAATAACTAAACGCTCGGAATACTATTTATTGTTTGTAACAATATTCATTAAACAGTAACATAATATCCCGAGAAAATAAAAAATTAGAGATAAAATTTATATCCTCTGAAAGTTCAGGGATTCATCGGCAGATTGCCGCATCGTATAAAAGTGAAAAGTTAATAATTATTGTTGTTTAAGGGCATAGTGTTCCTTTTCGGAGTGACGCGCAAGGGAATTTGTATCGTGAGAGGAGCGCGCCCTGGGCGTATTCAAAATCGGCATCTTCCAGAGGGAAACGATCTTCGCGGTAAAACAATGAAAGGCCGGCACGTACGCCGTTTCGATTCGATAGTCATTGGCGATCGCTTTTCTGGAAGCGCGCGGGAGGAGCAAGGGGCATTTATCCGATCGTCATTGGCGCTCGGATTTTCGGGAGGCTTGACGAACTGATTTCCCAGACTCACAAAGATGCATGAATTGCATTTTGACAGGCGGCCATCGGTTTCACATGAAAAGATTTTGGTCTAGACGTCCGCACTAGTCATCTTAGGCATCTCGAGTGGCGTGATCAATGACCACATTCACATTTTTCATCTACCACTACTTTAATTTTTGCCAATGATTCATTTAAATTATAGTGTCCACTGCACATTCGACAGACCGTGACAATAAATTCCCTGCTCAGTTGTTTATCCTTGTACCATAGTTTTCGAGTCGGTGTATAATAATTTTGAAAATATGTTCGGCCTTTGTATACGCTTTGGTCCCGCATTGTTCTATTTGTTTGATTAACAGCTAGTGTATTGAAAAAGGGTTTGAAATCCGTGTATGGGATCCTCTGTTGCGACGGATGCTGCTCCGTAGCCTTTTCATTCCCTTCTATTCCTCTATGAGATGGTATCCAATAGATTATTATTTTAGTTATTTCGTTTTTATTTTTGTTATATTCTGCATTTTTCCGTCTGATATCGAGAATGTTAAAGTTGGTGTTAACATTCATTTGAGGATTATTTAGGGCTTGTACTATACTTAAAGAGTCTGTAAATATGCTTATATTGCGGTCCTTATGTAGTAAGGCAACATCCATAGCGTCAGAGATTGCCATACCTTCAGCTGTGTAGATGGACGTCTTGGAGTTAACACTTCTTGTTCTAGTAATGTTTAGTTGAGGGCATATACATGCGCTACCAACCGATCTTGCGCCATCGCTTTTGCTCCCATCTGTATATATTTTAATTGAGTCTTCATTATGGAATATTTGTTTGAATAGATCGTTTGCATTATTACTCTCTTTTATCCTATTTCCAATTTCATAATTGGTGTTAACATGTACTTTCAGGATTTCAAAATCATAATTATATATACTAGGTAATTTGTCTTTATAAATTAGATGTTCAATGCCTATAACACTCTTGATTGATTCTTTCAAAACATTGACTTTCTTTCTTCGATCATTTATGATGATTGGAACATATTTTTTAACAGTTATGTAGGCTATTGATCTTGTATTACTAACAATTTTCAATAAGAAATTCATACACGGTATTTTTGTTCTATGTTGAATAGTGATCAATTTAGACTCATCGAGTAGTATATTCGTTGGAGTGCTTATCCTTTCACCCAGCGCCATTCTAATAACTGAAGATTGTATTTTTTCTAACTTTTCTATCTTAGCATTTTGCGTTGGGTAATATATAAAGCAACCATAATCTATTATGGATCGTACATAGTTTTTGCAGAATGCTATAAGGGTTGTATAAAAAATGGGAATATTCAAATAATATCAGTGCCCGGTGGGCACCTGGTGACCCTGATTCAATCCCAGAGTCAACTGAAAACTCATTTTTTGATGATCCTAAACTGCATTATATATCCTGTAATATATGAGTTATTCTTTAGTATGATTATATTCAACCAAATTCACTTCCATATTTTACTCAAGTAAGGTAAAATATGAAGTAAATTGAAACAAGTCACGGTTCTCGACTTTTCACTCTGTACTAGGATGTTGAAGCAATGATAACATCTATCCAAATACAAGTGACACAAACACATCAGAATTTAATCAGAATCTAATTCTAATTGTAATAACTTCTACTCTAATTAATTGTCGACAAAAATCGTACTTAATGAAACCAACAGAAAAATGCACTTCTTACATCCAATTTTCACTCTGAGTCTTGATCCCAATCCAACTTCTATTCATCAGCTCACCTGTAATACACAATGAAAAATAAAACATGACAATCTTACAGTGAGTAAACATCAGTGCACCTCAAACATTGCAATCACTGCAATGAAGTATTCTCATTACCGACAGTCTGCTGCAGAGGTTACCATGACGTCGTTAGTATACAGTCTGATGTATAAGGTGCACTGGTGCACTGTTTAGAGTGTTCAAATAATTGGAGCTGGAGTTTTTGCCATGACTTTGCAAGAGTAGAAATAAACGTAGCTATAGTACATCAGGATTCAACTTGATAGAAACGCAAAATCCAATTCAAATAGGTATAACCTGACTTCCTCCTATATATATTTGTAAAAATTATATTAAGAAGAAGAATATTTTGTGATTCTTCATTTGTCATTTTGTGTTACAGGTTAGCTGAATATAAATAGAAATTTGATTGATATTGAGATTTAGGGTGCGAATTGAATGTAAGAAGGACATTTTTCTTTTGGTTTCATTAAGTATGATTTTGATAGACAAATCATCCGAGTATAAGTAATTACAACTAAAATTCAATTCTGACACTCAATTGTCAAATATTTTCATTGCATTTGTTTCACTTGTGCACTGGACGAAAAAACTATCGCCCCCCCCTCCTTGAATAGCCCTCCAAAAATCGCTAGCCTATCTGATGATTTTTTATTACTCAGTGATTGATACAGACGTTGCACGAACTCAAATCATTCCAGTCAAAATGTGACATTTTGAGGTTAATTGATTTGTTTCAATGCATTTACTACAAATATTGTATTTTATTACTTATAATATGATTTGAATTGATAAAATAAATTATTTTTCACAAATGATTAATTATTTTTGTTTATTTTAATGTATTTATGAGAAAATTGTATTTTATTATTTCTAATATGATAACAATGGATGAAATTAATATTTTTAATGAAAAATTGGAAACTGATCCAAGGGATGTTTATGACCGAATGCAAGAGCTTCAAATGCATGACAGAGCCCTTGAAGAACTCTACAGCCAACAACATTCACCGTTTGTTCGGAAACTAGTGCCTGAAGAAAAGGTTCGACAGCTTTTTATTCATTCTATATGGAAGATTAATCCAGCCTTTGCCCATTATTTCTAATCTTAAGAAACAAAAAATAGAATTTGATGTTAATATTAATATAAACACTATGAATATATATCATTTGTTTAAAATTTTTAAACTTACAAGACTCTCTAGACAAGACTTAAACTCTTTAGATATACTTCAACACCTGCATTACATGAAAAAGCTCAGCTCAAGTGCAGTGATTGAAAATGCAGTCCAATAACTAGTGCTTTGGATAAAATTAAAAGATAAATTTAGAAGATTAAATAATCAATTAAATTGAAAAAGACTTCATTTCTTTTATTGTAATCATATCAGAAATAATAAAATATAATCTACTTGTAAATACATTACAATAAACAAAAATAATTGAATTTATCAATTTAACTCATATTATAAGTTGTAACCGGGGTTCTCTGGAATAATGAGACAGGGGCTTTGAATGATAAGAGTACGGATAATTTAGAAAGTATTTATAAAGAAAACAATAGAATTAGAAGACGACGTCCTGTAACTGTTCGTTACCTTCCTGTGGACATAAATTGATCGTTCGTTGATTTACATTTGAAATTACATAATATCCTTGATCCCAGGTTATACGGGTTTCGGGTTGGGGAAGGATCGGTACGTCCGGTTACAATATTATATTCTATGGAAAGACGTACCGCGGTCGGCAGCTAACCTGGAGCACCCAGTGCTTGTTTCGACAGGGCGCGGTCACGGCGGCTATGGAGCACCAATGAGCCCGGGTCAGGGCGGGGGAAAGACGAAGTAGCTAGTTGCCGAGAGCACCTCGTGCACTAGCCCTCACCGTCGCGGAGGCTATGGAGCACCTATGAGCCACGTTCGTACGGGGGGATCAGGGGTTCAGCTGCCGAGAGCACCTCGTGCACTGAATGGAGTTTGATAGAGCGGATTCACCAGCTATCCCGGGAGTCACTCGACCACGGAGCACCCGTAGGTAGAGAGAGCTTCGGGGTCAGCTGAGTCAAGAGCACCTCGAGTCCGCTGAGTCGAACTGCCCCGAGTAGGGTGGTCCGCGGCCTTATATACCCGCTTGAGCGGTGCGGCGGCTAGAGTTTGCGCGCGCTGGCGCTCGCGGAAAGGGGCACCCGGCGGTCTGGCGCCTGTATGTTCGCGCTCGTCATACTTGACTGTATGGCGGCCATACTGCAACGAACCTCGTTGCAAAGTGATAAAATAGAATGTATTCGTAATTGCATTGGAACAAACCGATTAACCTCCAAATTTCATATTTTGATTGAAATAATTTGATGTTTGTATGGCATTTGTATCAATCATCGAATAATAAAACCGCTGCCAAGTGCCTTAGCAGTATGCTTTCTCAAAGAAGCTTCAACATCACCCACGAAACAAAACTTACGTGAATTTTTCTTCTCCTTAGCAACGGTTGCTAAAGAGCTAATTGGGCAGATTTTGTGTCCTTTGCCGTCGGAAATGATGGGAATGGGTCATAAATTGATCATTTCCAACCTTCGTAACGGTTGCTGGGGAGGTAAACACCGGTTGCTATGGAGCGAATATAACAATTCAGTGTCCTAGGTCATCGAGTGTGCCTTAAAACTGATTTTTCGGCTTCCGAAGCAACGGTCGCTAGGGATGTAAACAAACGGTTGCCAATGGTATCAACAGTGGTTGCTTTGGGGAATATCTCATCGATTCTCATTGATTCTCATTGACTCTCATAACCCCGGTGAGTGGTTATGAAGATTTCTGAGAAAACACGTTAGAAATAGTTGTTACGGAAATAACCAACGAATTTTGCTGAAAATTGAACTCAGGCTTGTCGGGCCACGGCTAACCTGTGTGCAAAATTTCAAGAGGATCGGACCATTCCTTCGAGAGTTATCGTGGATGAAAAAAAAAACGGGAGGACACACACACACACACACACACACACACACACACACACACACACACACACACACACACACACACACACACACACACACACTTATAGATTTCCATGTTTTTCGACCCGTTGATAACGAAAATCAAGGCCCTGAAGTTTGATTCGGTGGGTTGATTTTTGCCCCATTACAAATCTTTCTCTTTGAGAAAGCAAAAATTAACAGATCAAAATAAACTGGCTTTACTGTAGACGCCACATTGTAGTGCTAGAAAACAAAAACGGGCCAAAAATGGGCCAAATATGGACAAGTAAAACAAGCTAATAAATAAATATTATCAATTTTATTCTCATGGGATAGTCTACCAAGCCCGATAGAATTTATAATTCATCGTTTGTGAACTTGTGGACTCTATAGGCTTCTTTAGAAAATATTATATTATCCAACAAATACTTTGATTCAATTTTTGAATGCGCGAGTTATTTGGCATAAAGTCCATACTATTATACAGATGCACTCAATTTGTAGAACCCAGATGAACAAACTGATTTCAGAATATGACAAGTAGCTTGCTTATGGTAGAATTTGAAATATCAATACTCGCTTGAAATATCTTAACAAATCTAAAAGCTAACGTGTACTCATATTTGATATTTCATGATTATGTGGTAGCTGCCTGAATTGAAAGAAGTTCAAACGATTACTGAGGTTTTGATTCACACTAGCTAGAATAAGCTAGAATATCACAGAAATCCTCAGGTACCAAGCATCTATGGAAATCCCATTTCTAGCTATTCGTTGCTCAAGCTAAGTGTTCCTTCGCACAATAGTTTTCAGCCTTTACGGCCGTCAATCGCGTATGCATGCGCGTATCCGTAATCTCGTGCACGGATACTCTTACGTGTTACGAAGTCTCCGACTCAAGCAGCCTCCCACTCTCGACGCCGAGTTTGGGAGCTTATATTCGAAGCGTTGAGTCGCGATTCACGAACGCACGACTCACTCTCTTTCGCAGACTTAGTCGCGCGTGAGTCTCTAAAACAGTTTATCTGTGATTGTCGAATCAACTAGATTTCCAACTATGAAAACGCATACGAGATTTTTTATTTCAACAAGCGTCAAGTCCCCTTTTCGAGGTTTTGCGCGTGTGCACACAAGGTCGACATACCATTTTGACGTGTATGTGCTGTACCAAGCACATCGCGAAGCGTAAATTACCGATCGATTAATAAGCGCTCATATTCCTAGTAATAATTTCTTGAATCCACGTACAATTAATGTAAATATAAATATAAAAGAGGGTTTTCTATGCTGAAGCTTTTTCCCTCAAACAGTGTTGAAGAAATCTTTATTTATATACAAAAACACTCAGTCGCAGCCGAAAGGTATGGCTGAGGAGAGCCTACGACCCTACATATTGGTGCCGAAACCCGGGATGAGAATCCGATCTCTTTAAAATTCCTGTATCTCGCGAACGTCGAACGCACGCGAACACGGAACCACGCGGGTACAGCACTCAACGGCTAACCGCGTGCGTGACATCGCCTCACTCCAGCAGCACGCCGAAAATTCCTTGGACAATTTTATAAGATAAGTTTACTTATAAGCAGCTCTTATTAATTTCAAATAGTGAGGAATTTCTTTCCCGTTTGCTACTTTTCAAAATCCAGTATCGTCCAGTATCGTCCAGTATCGTACAATCATGAGAATGTATTTGCTGCATCTACAATAGCCAGTTCCCTTAGTGTTTCAAGTGCGGCGCCGAGTATCCACTACATGCGTGCGAAAACTTCAAAACACTGTTCAACAGCGCTGGAATTTTTCTCGACAACGCAAGCTGTGTTTTAATTGCTTACGAACGCACTCGAAGGCTTGTACAAGCGATAAGCGCTGTCGAACGTGCGACAATAGTCACCATACATTATTACACGATGATGGAAAACAAATCTTGACGACTTCGCAATCAAACAACGGGAAGGGTTTCTTCGCCAACCAACCCAACTACACGCAAACGTTCAGTATACAGAGTCTGAAAAGAAAGCATGACTATCTCATCACGCGACGGCGTCTACTATCTATTTGGCAGGCGCATCCTTAATGACCAGCGCTATGGTACGACTCGTGAAGAATTTAAATATCTCAACAATTAGTTGCTCCATCTCGATCGGTGCAATCGGTGCAATATATACACTCATGCTACACAATAAGCAGAGCTTACATTTCATTCAGTTTACAGCAATTTCAATAAGATATTGTAGTGTGCACCCTACATAATTCAAATATTGTGTAAATGGTCGATCTTTGACGTCCAATCCAATTCCGGAATGGCCCTCAAAGATCGACTATCTACACAATATTTGAATTTCAATACGACTTTAAGATTTTTAAGGGGAGGTTCTCATCAAGCAATTTCAAAAATTCGATTTTTTTTGCTGATTTTGCTACCTTATGATGTGTAGAATATGCTTCGAAAGGCGTGTGACCGAAATATTATTTTTAAAAAAGTTATCGACTTGAATCTTTTTTTATTTTCAAGGCGATTAAATTCCTGGGATCCTATACCTATAAAATCTATACCTATATATCGATCTCAAGAGCGAAAAAAATGCGAAATCGGTACGTAAATTTCACAAGTCCGCCATTTTGTTAATTTTCAACCTTTTTTCGGTATTATTGGTATAGTATCCCAGAAATGTTATATATTTTCTTAAACTTTTCTGTTTTTTGATCTCAGATAAAAATTAGAGGTCCTAGGATTCCCACCATGCGGAAACTTTTTTTAGAGGCGTGCCTAGCGAGAATAACGCCTAGAATTGCCGATCGCGTGTCAAGTGAAACCTTCCCGCGTGACCGATTGAAAATATCAGCGAATCTTAAACTCGCGGATCCTCAATCCTACTTGCTTCGTCCGGTGGAAATTCTGATAGGACCCGCCACCACTCTCGCCTTAAGGATGTTCTGGCTACAAATGAAAATAGTGAATAATACTTGAAAGTTCGTACACAAACATATTTGGTGGTATGAAAGTTGTACCCAAAATTTCAGAAAGCCTGGTTGGCTGGTTAAAAAGATATGAGCACTTCGATTTACATGCACTCTTATGGAGTTTCGTGAAATTCGCGTATTTTCATGCTTTAAACTATGTGAAAAGTATGGAAAAAATAGTAAGGATCTCGGAAAACTCTCTAAAACGAGAGAATAATATCCAATGAGTGGATATATGCAAAGATCATATGCCTGGGTTGGTTTTGGAACAAGTTATCAATGGTTTTCTATCCTCCCAGTAAGGGACAAGTCATAAATTGAATGATAATCAGATTCAAAAGTTAAAGACGCACTTATAAAAATGAGTTCAAATGTGATTTCAGACTGCTCAAAATCCTCCATACAACTATGAATACGGTTATTCATATCACAGACGAAAACATCTGTTGCAGCTCGAATCTCTAAATACGTTTTACTGATTTTCCAAACTTTTGGGAATGACTGTGTAGCCAGAGCATCCTTAATGTCAATAGGACGAATTCGACTAGAAGAGAGCTCCGATATAGTCGCGCAAAAAACTCAATCAGAATGGATGATAGCAAGAGGATTTGAAAATCCGAAAAATAAAAATCAGATTTGCAAGCTAACTAAGATAGACACTCTTCTAGAGAATTTTCGAAAAATAGAAGATCTTGACGCAAAGACAGCATTTCCAGCGGAGGAAGTAGCGTACGAAAAACACTACGTCGAAAATACTACTCGAGATGCGTTCTAAGGCATCATATTCCCAGATTTTTTTCAGATTCTTCGTACCACTTTAACCCAGTTTAATAGATAGGCCAAGTTGCTGATATTGCTGTTTTTGCATTTTCAGAGGCATTTTCAACCTTAATTTACGCCCTAAAAATGACCTCTGAGACAAAAAAAGCATACGACATTCTTGTCTGCAAATCATCTGATTTTTATGAAAAAAAGTATCTCCAAGGTTATTGGAGCACATTAAGTACTCCTTCATGAAGCGATGAAGTTTCAAAGTTACTCCTACTCTGAAGTACAATATGGTGGAATTGATGTAAAAATTGTTCTTCAATTGATTTGACTTGGTGTAAGTAGAAGAATCCAGCAGCAAACATAACCAGTTTGACGTGTGAGGTGCACACAAGAACACATGCACTGTTGCTCATACATAGCTAAATCAATTGTAAGAACAATTTTTATATCAATTTCGCCATATTGTACTTTAGAGTAGGAGCAAGTTCGAAACTTCATCGTGTACAGCTGATCAATTTTCAACGCTACAAAATTCAGATAAGTTAACTCAAACTATACTCATGTACATGTATTTTTGTAAGATGATTCTTTTTGATTCATTTCATATTCCAGGTAAGCTGTACAAGGCCACAAATTCTACCGGAGGGAGAGAAACACTGTGAGTAGAAAATTTTTATATATTATCTCGTATAGTGTGATAATTGTCGACAAGTGTACAGAATAGAACTTCTTACGAATGATATTCAATTCTGACATTAGATTGTCGTATATATTTGTGAAACTTGTACTTAGATACATGTTGCTATTGCTTCAGTACCAAAGCACAGAGTAAAAATTAGAGAACCGTGACTTTTTCCCATATATTCCATGTTTTACCCTATTTGAATGATATATAATAGTAAATTTGAATAATTATAAGTGTTATTGACTCTTATTATGTGTGTTTTAGGATTAAATGTGATGTAGTATCCAGTAAAAATAGTGAAAGTGCTGTGCAGTGAAAGGAAATACGTCTCAGATGACACATTGTCATTTGGGACGAGACCAATGGTTCCAACCAGGCAACCAAGGTTGTACAAACTCTACAGCCACACGTCCGCATGCTGGACTCGTGAATTCACTAGCTACATGTCACAATCCTCGTGTATTGGGAAATAAATGTGAGATACATACATCAATGTACAATAATACAAGTGGTATTATGTATAATTTGGGGTTTCCTGTGTTTCATTATCTTATTTTATTTCATTCAAATGGTTGTAACTGGATCACCATTCTGAGACATAGCTGATTTTAAAGCCTGTGAACCAAGGATTGAAATAAAATTTGTTCAGTCCAAATTAAAGGTGGCGATGAAGTCTATTTACATGTATACGTGTAGATACATGATCAAATGATTAAAAAATATAAATTTTGAGGTTAAGAAGTTACTCTTTTATAAATTATAAGTGATTTATAACAACTTTTATCTCTGTGAATTTTTAGATTTCATGAATATTTCATGAGTAAACCAGGCCATGAAGTTGATAAAAATGTGAAAAAAATCTAAATTATCAAAATTGAGCGATGAGTGAATTTTATTATATATGGGCATGGAAGATCTAAAACGAATTGGATAGTTTCAAGGTAACCATTTACATCAAATTGGGTGGAAAAAAATTGAAAAAAACAATTTCCCACGTTGAGTTGGTGTAAAATGACCCATATATATGAAAAATTCACTAACACACACATAAATTTCTATATTTTCATTCCACTTTTTTCTCATAAACCTCATAAAAAAAATCTCTACGTACATTTGCCGTATTGTATACACGCTGAGCACACCCACTCTCAGTGTCTTTCGCAATACTGCCAATGTGTTTTGAATATTTTTGCCGATATCTGATGATTTTACGCAACAGATGGTATCAGAATCATCCTGCTTTAAAATTATATAAATTAACTTCGGTTCTATTAGTTTTGGCAGACATGCACTTATAAATTTATTTAAAACATTGTGGGAAATAGGGAGCACTATTTTTTCAAATCCAATGAATCCGGATTCGTCAATATCGCACATTCTTTATTGACTATTCAGGATTGAGGTTACGCCTATAGCAAAATGGTGTTCCTAAACTACGCTGCAGATTACGAAGTTTCACGAAACGCACAACACAAAATGACCTGGTCGGGGGTCGTCGCAGGAAAATATCTTTGATAGGACACTTTCCCTGGTCAAGTGTCTGAAGGTAGTGAATTCTTTGTAGTCGTTGTTCTGTGAGAACTTCTGCAGCCGACAATTCAGGGATGCGCACAGAGTCCTGTGGGGCCAAAATATCTATGTCTGAAGGTATCTTGCTGGTGGAGATTTCAGACTCCAGAGAGTTCCGCGCTCGTTACACAATGTACTATTTTTAGAGAGTAATCAAAATATTCTGTTTAAAAAATAGAACGCACAAGAGAGAGCAAATGAAACGTTCCTGTCCGACTACTTTGAACAAAGACGGAAGAAAATGCATGTAGTAAGACTTGGAAAAGCCAGAAAACCTAAAAGGAAAGCAAAAATAACATGAACTGCGTAAATCATTTACTTTTCAAGATATGAGATGGCTTATTTTACTCAGATGGATTCTAATATCGTTGGGGAGAGTTGAAAAGAGCATGATTTTGGGCTCGCGCGGGCCGTGCGCTGAAATACCGCTGCGTCTACTCTTTGACGTTCTATTTCTCAGAGTGAATCGATCGAGCACTCTTTGGAAAATATCTTTTCCTAAGTAAAAAATTCTCAGCCTTCGATTGGAATCATTAGAAAATATATTAGAAATATACTTTTTGAGATATAAGATGTTTTTTTTTTGGGATAAACATGAGGGATTCCCGGGAAACTGATTACACTGTTAAAGAGCTGAGGAAAAACTACATTGAAATAGCCTATTCAGTTATTTCGTCAGGTACATTTTGGCATCGTAAACACGAGTTGAAAAAGGCATGTTTTGGCGCTTGCATGCAGCGCTGGGAGTATTGAGGCGAAACGCCCCATATACATATGGTATTTATAAAAAAATATGTCAGAATATATTATGTATACGTACACCATAATTTATTACCTATTTATTGCAGAAAACCCATGCCATCAACATCAGGGCAGAACGAAGACGTCAATCCTATTTCATCAGAAGACCGAACGATTTTTCGGATGATGACGAAACATCTAATACTAGTTCTAGCTCTAGCGTTAATTCTACCTCCACCGTTATGCTACAAGCAACGATAACTCACAAACTCCATGTTCTACAGGTATAATCTTGTCTTTGATCGAACTTTTTCTACAATTATGTGATTAGGTATCTGACACAATGCATGGTTTGATAATTATCATTCCAGATATACAAGTGCAGACGGGATGAGGAGAGAGCGAGCCCAGTGAAACCTTCTTTATCGACAACGAAATATCGAGACTCTACAGCCGTTTCGGACTGAATGGCAAAAGTTCATGGAACAGCTGCATACTCATTCAACGAGAGATGCGGCTGAAACATACTAAATAGGCTTAACAATCAGTACAGGTGATTCCCGAGATGAATCAGTGTTCAAACCCTTGTGGATGTCTTTTCAACCTCTGATGATACATTGTACATAAAATACGATATTGTGAAAGGCTTGAATAGCGCAGGTCGCGTGAAACTGAGTGAGAACAGTGTCAGTAAAAAATCCGTATTGACTATTGCGAATGATGACAATATGTGTTTTGCTAAAGCATTAGTTACCGAATTTTGGCACGCTATGAGAGGGCAGATAAGGACCGGGCCGTTACACGTTTATTGGAACGCTATTCGTCAAAGTAGAGGTGTCACACAAAGAAAAGCGACTCTTGATCTGATGAAAAATGCGAACGAGTCTATACCTGTATCAGGTTTCGGGCTATCCGAAATTCAATTTTTTTAGTTTTTTTAAAAAATACGATACTGCCATAGTGGTATACTCGTTGAGAGGTTTTGGGGAAGATGAACAACCTATTCACGATGATACGTTTTTTGACGTTCAGTCCAGTAAATCAGTTAATCATACATTAATAATATATTACAAGTATAGGAATCATCACGAACTCATATTAAATCTGGTCGGGGCTAGTGGTAGTGCAGGCTACTGTTTACCGTGTAATAAAAAATATGTCAGAGTACAATATCATAGATGCTTGAATAGATGTTACAAATGTATGCAACAGTCACCTTGTCGGTACAATATGGGAGCAAAAAAATGTGACGAGAGTTTCAGATAGTTTTTTGGGGATGTACATATGTTTCAAACATTACTCAAAGCGCGGTTCTTTCAATCGTGGCGAACCACACGAATGCGGTACCGCTTTTACCGAGAATTGTAAAAATAACTTACCAACTACACATTCGTGTTTCATACAGTCTATTAGAGGTAACAAAATACCAGAACCGGTTTTATTCCTGTTTTATGATGTCGAAACGCAACAAATGGTACCGCTTCTTGGGACGAGACTAAAAAGATGCATATTCCTAATTCATGTGTCGTACGAGAGGTTTGCAGTTTTTGCCTCGGAAACTCAAACATTTCTGAAATGTGTGAGTCTTGCGGGATAAGAAGATACGTTTTCGATGTCGATCCAATAAAGTAGTTTGTCAAACTAGCATTAGCTAGGCGCAAAAAATTCAAAAGAGTAATATGTATAGCTCACGATTCTCAAGGTTCCGATGCCCAATTCATTTCCAAGTATCTCGTTGAAAAATATTCAGAACGCATCGTACCGAAAAAAATGTAAAATTTGTGGATAGTTTGAATCACTTTCATCTACCTTTGAGCAGACTCTCGAAAGCTTACGATTCACCTAAATCATCCAAGGGTTATTTCCCGCATTTATTTAATAAGACCGACAATGAGAATTACATAGGACCCATACCAATAAGTGAAATGTGTTCTCCCTCGACGATGAGTGTCTTGTTGTATCTTGTTATGTCTTGTTGTGTGTCTCTGTTTCCTTCAAATGGTACTATGAACAAGTGGAAAAAAATGTAGTTTTCAACTTCAAGGTTGAAATAGTTAAGTGTTGTAAGCAAGATGTTGCCATACTCAGGCTAGCTTGTTTATAGCTCAGAAAAATATTTTTAGAAAGCAGAGTAGATCCTTTTGTTGAATGTGTCACAATAGCTTCGTCGTGTATGCGCGTTTATCGTAAGAACTTTTTGAAGAATAATTTAATAGGGATTATTCCAAAGGGCGGCTATAGAATGGCTGACAATCAGTCGCATAAAGCCATTCCGTGGCTCTACTGGATGTCTGAAAAAGTTTTGAGTAATCCTGTGATGCACACGGATATCTGTCGCGAAAAAAGACTCGTCAATAATATTCTAGTAGACGGTTTTTGCGATCCCATAGACGGTGAAGCCACGAGGGTATAGTTCTTCAATTTCACGGTTGTTACTGGCACGGCTGCCCTTGTTGCTACACCGTTAACAGAGATCGGGATACGTATACACCCGACGACAAATGAATGGATGAGAAGTTTGAAAACACCCGTGCGAGCGACGAGAGAATATTAACAATGAACTATCGTTTGATCGTTATGTGGGAATGTGAGAATTGAAAATAAACGTCGAGATGTGCATTTTCATCGACGAACACGATGAAATTTTCCGAAGAAAACCGTTAGATCCTCGTGAAGCTTTTTTTGGTGGGCGCACCGATAACAATGTAAAATTTTCGATTGCGAGGAAGGTGAGAAGATACGATATGTGGATTTCTGTTCGGTTTACCCGTATATTTGTAAACGTAGTAAATATCCTGTAGGACATCCTGAAATATATGTTGGGACGGGAGCCTGCAAACGCTTCTTTAACGATAACATTGAAAACGTGAACGTCCTTATAAAATGCGAGATACAGCCGCCACGCAATTTGCTTCTCCCCGTTTTACCAGTTCGCATGCATGGCAAGTTGATGTTTCCCTTATGTCGATACTATGTCAAGAATAGCGTACGCAATGATTATCCGCATGACGATCCAAATCAATGATCTCTTTTAAGGGTTTGGATTTCCGAAGAAAAAGGCTATCGATGTAGATTACAGACTTGGACCTGTATACAAGATATGGCCATACGAGATGACACAGTACAATCCAGAAACGCGCACGGGCGGTTTATTCGCGGGGTATATCGATAAATTTTTTGCCACATCCGGTTTTCCAGACAAGTGTACCAGCGTGGAAGAACAAAACTGGTTTGTCCAAGAGTTGAGCAAACAGAAGGCATTTGTTTGAAACGAGACGACATCAACTATAACGCAGGAATCAGATCAGTTACGAAGTTATGTTTGAATTCGATATGGGGGAAATTTGACGCAAGAGGATAGATAAAACGAAGAAAAAGAAGAAGAGTGTCAGAAGTAGTAGATCTAAAAGAACGACCAGAAATATATTTGGCTAAAAAAATGGCTTTTCTCCATAATTAATCGTGTTAGTGCTTGAAATATGAGTCGCTGTTATTTGAAACTCCACCAACTTAAACAACAATTCCGAAATCGCACTATGTGCAGTACAAACCTAATTTATTCCTTACCGATGACTTACCCATAGAGTATTTGATACCTGAGACTGGTGAAGAGTATATCGATATAACTATAAGTGTATATCGGCTAACATAGCTGAAAAGGATTTCACGCAAAAGCGCTCTCATAGACAACCACTAAATACCCTATGACGAGAGTAGAAGTCAAAGCTGTAACTTTGCGCAGTGACACTTATAGAGAAAACTTGGACAATATAATACTGGGTCAATCACCTGAAAGAATTATAGTGGGTTTCGTCGTGAATAAAGCGTTCAACGGTGATCGATCGCTCAACCCCTTTAACTTCAAAAATCTAGACATAAATTATCTAAGCTTGTATGTGGATGGTGTTCAGATTCGTTCGAAGCCTCTCTAACCTGATTTCAAAAATAATCTGTACGTTGATGTCTATCACACTATATTCACAGGTACCAATGTACATTAACTCAACGAGGGTAATGAAATATCACGAAATGATTACCCAAGTGGTTACTGTCTTATTGTTTTTGATTTAACACCCGATTTATCGGCTAACGATTGTAGCCATAGAAATTTAGTTAAACATGGTAGCGTGAGGATCGATGTCAGATTTGCAATACCGCTGAGTAAAACGGTGAACTGCATCGTTTATGACGAGTACGATAATATCTTGGAGATTGATTCATCGCGGCAAATCCTTGTGTATTTCAGCTCGTGATGATAGATGTCACACTACAAGAATTGCCCTTTATTTACCGATTTGCTGGGCCTTGATAAGTATTGTCTTCATCATGCTGTCAAAGAATCTCATTTGAAATATAGCTGTACTCTTGATAATGTTCAACAATTAAGAACATGGATGCACTTTACTTTCCGACCACCTATTTAATTATGCGATAGACATTCTGGACGTTTTAAAAAACTTGACGTATACAAGCGCATGCAGTAAGTGTGTTCCCAGCAGATCAGATCCGTCGGGTGTGAACGAAACCGACAGCGTTTGTATTTAATACTTATAATCATAAAAAATCAGGAATGCACTGGGTTGCTGTATTTGTTGATGAATCAAACAATGGCTGGTACTCTGATAGCTCTGGTTTGCCACCGTTCATGCCTGATCACATAAATCGCTTACGTAAAAATTGCAAGCATTTCCGTTGGAATTTGATACAGCTGCAGAGTAGATGTATGCGGACAGTATTGTTTGATGTTCTTGTATTACACGAGTTCGAGTCTAAGTATGGAGAAATTCCTGAAACATTTTTCTGCTGATCTTGAGAAAAATGATGAGTAAATCAGGCAACAAATCAGGCTCGCTCTGTATTCGAGCTCGCACTTGGAGTGGTGGATATATTGTAAGCTGCTTGCTAAGCAGTAGAAGTTCTAAGATGTCACTCCTCTAAAACTGCTTGTCTGACAAGAATATCATTACAAAGACCACCCGAGAAACGACGTTCAACACAGCCGCTGCTACAAATAGTTGGCTTATAGCAACTATCTCTTCCTTACTCTAGAGAACATGGACACTTACAAGATGCCGAACAGTCGTCGCCAAAGTATCGGGCACAATCGACTTTAAACACTGTGCATGGGCTGAATAAGTCGATGTCGAAAAAGTTGTTGATTGGTCTTGAGTATGACAAGATCAACGGCTCTCGAGCTATGAGCAGATGCTTGACAACGCGCCGCATCTAGAGACGCGTCGTATCGGGAAATCTTCATCACTTTTCCGTGTAATCGGACCGGAGTTTCACTTCGGCGGCTGCAACTCTTGAAGGACGCGGCCCTTTAAGGAAAGCGACTGCCTGCGTACAGTCAGTCTGTAGTGTGACCTCATCTTAGCCGGAGGCGTTGTCGGCTAGACGTACTCTTGAATAAACGGATCATTTAGTTATATCGCGCTTTCCTCCAAATTCGTCCCACGTTTCCCTATTGCGAACTTTATTACATATGCGTTTATTTGCTTCTTGAATTGACCCTGATAACTTTACAGGATTCTAAGATGCGTTTTAAAATTCTATATCAAACGATAGTATTCCAGTAAGTGCATTTCAGATTGAAGGGTATGAAACCTTTCTAAAGAAAGGCATAACTTTCTGACGATTAAAGAATGATTCTATTGTGAACTGGTGCCCGTTTGCACCAGGTTACGCTAGGATACGCTACAGAGATTGGCTCAAACCGGGGCACTCCGTATTTTTACGGGTTGCCAGGAATGCCTCGGCTGGCTCAACGGGAGAACGGGCTTCTCGCGTGGGAGCGGGAGGGGGGGGGGGGAACGGCCGCCGCGCGGCGCGCGCGTTCGATCATCGCCGCGTGTAGGGGGCAAGGAAGAAAGGGATGTGTGGCGCGCTCGCCAACACACAAGTTGACGACGCGCACACTCCAAACTCTCTCTTTCTCTCTTGTTCTCGCTCGCTCTATTGGCGCTGGCTCGGGTGGCTCGGCTGCGGTGTTGTCGTCGGTCTCGGCTTCCTGGTGCTCGTTTCGGGAACACTCTTACGCTCACACACTCTCGCTCGGCACTCTCAGGACTCGGGACTTGGTTCGCGCTCGCTCGCGCCCGGCCTCGCGGCGCGCTGCGACTCACGTGCGCGCTGGAGAGTGCTGCCCTCCCGAGCCAGCGGCTGCCTGCTGTGGCGCCGTACCGGCCGGGTCGGCGAGCAGCCTCTCCGTCCACGGTGACGGGTTTCCCTGCCACACTATGGGGGTATATATTGCATACCAGAGCTACCCCAATCTGAGTATATGATATACTGAAATTAATTCATATTTGTCCTGGCAAGTTCAAGTACATTTTACCCTTTTTTCTAATTACAATCATTTTTATAAGTTCACATTGTAACGTGATAAATAAGAATACTCGATGAGATGGCTGTGAATGGTTCAATATATATGTAAACAGATATACTTATATGTATATTGGGTTAATCGGGTGAGTCCTTATGCCTAAGAGACAGAAAAATAAGCACGTGATGCTCTCATTCTTGCCTGCTGATGTAATGCGCCGAAAATGAGGATGAAGCCGGCAATTGAGTGCGGCCCGTGGGCAGAGACACACGTCAACAGTCTCTCTGCGGCTTGCCGTGATATCCCTATTCCTGATCGATAGATGAAATCCGGATTGCAGTGAAATCAAGAGAACTCACCAAAGAGAAATAACCCGTTGCCTGTTACAATAGAAAGGTGCGCACCAGGATCCAAGAAGAGAAGATTCTTCTTCCACATTAGAAATCATCATTGCAGTAGAAAAAGTGGCCAGAGATAAGTCTTATAATTGACGAGTTGTATTAGAAACAATATATATAACAAATGCATAGCGAAATAACAAATGTGACAAGCGATAAATATAGTTTTACATAGAATCCGTGGTGTGTGTGTGTGTGTGTGTGTGTGTGTGTGTGTGTGTGTGTGTGTGTGTGTGTGTGTGTGTGTGAGTATGAATAAAGCAGTGATAACTTTAAATATACAATTGAGAGTATTATGGATTTTTTACAACATATTATAAGATACATTTTGTTATTCGGGGGTATATTTTACTCAATAAATTCATTAGGGGAGAGAGGGGCAGGTTGTTAATGTGTGTAAGTTGGCAAACTCTTCATTTATTGAGTAGTACTGTTGAATATCTCATTCATGCGATGGGGAAAAAAATCATTGGACGCGATTTGTGTGCATTGCATACAAATTTGTCCTGAGTATCAGATGGCCAGCGCTGTTTGTAGAAGAAAAAAAAATTATTAAAAAAATTTCGTTTTTCATTGATTTTAAATTGTCATCAATGATTGTTAATAATGTGTGATATAAAGTTTTACTACCTCTATGATGAAAGAATACCATGTGACTACCATCGGTAAAAATCAATGACGTCAATTCTTTAACCTTTAGAGGGCCGGGATTTGGAAGAGCATATCGCCCTCATGAAACTTGTATTTAAGGTACCTCATATCAATGATTAATCATACACAAAGTGTCGATCATGAGGTGCATCAATATATTGATTTTCCGGCCTGGAACGGAACTGATAATGTTAAAAATTTCAAATATTCAAAAAATGTATTTTTAATAGTAGAAAACGCTTCTTTCTTTATGAGAACATTAAATAAGTTGAATTTGTAGATTTAATTAAATATTTGAAGCATTTTGAAGGGTTGATAGTCAAATTTTATGACCACTTCCACAATGTAGAAAATACAGATTTAATGGATTGGGGGTAGGTAAAAAGGGGTGTGGAGGGGTAAATTTATATTAAATGACTTTAATAAGTGAAAATAATAATAAATTAATATATATTTTAGTCTAAAAATGAACATAACAAGTTTTTATGATGCGTCAAAATATTGATTTTCCGACCCTCTAAAGGTTAATATGTAGAGAAGTAAATCGGAAAACAACGAGAATCTCTTGCCGGCAAGTGAGGAATAGAATACAAAAAATTGAAACAAAATGAACTATTTCCAAATGCTTCAAGACTGTAATCAGTAATAGTTGATGCCAAAATATTGAAGATAAAACTACAAAATGCATCTTATAATACGTGAATTTATAACAATAATTATAAGTAGCAAAAAGGGGTAAACATACTTGAACTTACCATGACAGATATGAATTGATTCCTCTATTTTCATATATTCAGATTCGGGTAGCCAATGTATACCACCATAGAACTATTTTTCCCTCGTCAGTAAGTTATATCTTTCTTCAGAAAGGTTTGATATTAATATTAATTGATTGCTGTACTTTCATTCGCTCCGGTTTGGGCAATATATTCTCAGGAAAGTCCTCATCGTTAATTAAAACGTTCTAACATTGAATGTAATCATGCAATTTCAAGATGCTGAGAGCAAAATATTTGTTTTTCGAGAAACTTCTGAAGAAATTCATGAGTAAATTTGAAAGTGAGTTAAAAAGTAGTTCTAAACCTCACCAGAAGTTTTTGGATAATTCTCATACTTCTAATCTTGAACACCCTTTAGACGTGTCCCTTGATCATTTTAATCTAAGAGATAGGCAAGAGTACATAAATTTTGGTAATTTTGGCGCCGTATAAAATTCTATTCATACCAAAAAGAAAACTGTTTACGGAGCCCCATCTGGTGATCTCAGGGAGTTTTTACAACAAGGAACATTCGATCAGCTGGAAAATTTAGCTGAATACACGCTGGGTTTCTTACAACGTTTCACCATGAAATATATTGTTTTTTTATATTCATGTAGAAACCCGTGTAAATGTTTCTTTTAATAGATCATCGAGAATTTATCCCATGCAAGGTTTGAGGTATATGCACCCCCTCTAAAAATGAATATTTTCATCCAAATGTATTCGATTATATTGAGTAATCGTATCTTATTCTGGATTTCTGACAGTTTATTTATCACTAATTTGTCATCCCAATAGAGCTTCACCATCAACAAGAGATGCAATTGCTGGAATGTTGTCATTTAGTGGCCAGTGTTATCCTGTATCTCCTGGAGGTCCTGAGGCTTCACCAACACATACAAAATCACCAAAACTCAACCCTGTTACTCAAGAGCTTGAAAATGAAGATGATGATGATCTGCTGGTTGAAAATATTGATAAAGTCCATCAAGATGATGTTTACAGTGAGTTTCTTTGAACTATATTCACAAATATCCAAGGGTCTATGTGAAAAGATAGAAAGGAACCAGTGACACTTTTATAAAGATAAATTATTAATTTCCGTTAATTCTGATCATGTTGATAAAAATAAACGTCGTATCGCTTCAACCTCCAGAAATGTTTGGAACATATTCATAATGAAACCAATAATAACGAGGCACAATGCGACACTGTTAACCTCATGAGACACATACCCTCCCTTACTTTTCTGCACCAGAATAATTTCTATTTACGAAATAATTCATTTCAAATGAATTCTATTAACCCGTTTCGGCCCAGACTGCCACTCGAAGCATATAGCTGTTCGGTACCTCAAAACTTTTCTTATTCGCGACAGAAAATTTTTCAAGGACATATTTCGAAAGGTAAAGTCTTGCCCTTTCCGATGGTGTCAATCAAATTTCTCTAAAACATTGTTGAATAGGCAAAAATACAGTATTTTTACAGAAAACACGATTTCCTCGAAAAAGCTTTTTTTTTAAATCAAATTTTCAAGGGGTTTTGGGTCTGCCATGGACCTGGAACCTCAGTAACCCGTGGAGTAACTGAACTTGAAGGATGCATTGTTCAAATATCGATTTTTCTCCCCTGTGAAACCAAAATGGCACTTCAACTGCAAAATTTTTGCAAAAAACTTCAAGGCCTGTTTATAGGAAGATGACGCACTTTTCGAAAAATTGCCAGAAATGAAAAGTTCTGCAGCCAATTCTTCTTTACGATATAATTGAATGAATCTGATATGGCTTAAATTGATATTTCGGTAAATAAACTTCATATGAGCTATTATAAAAAAGTCATGAAAATCATTACTTCTGAAAATTAAGGAAAATTATACATTTAATGCTTTTTCTTCACGAATAAGAATTTAAAGGAGTGTTCCATGTTATACTCGTCTTTTAAAAGTATATTCCAAGATGCCATCATTGCAGTGAATGTCAACGAAAACAGTCAATATCATAATTTTTATTTCATTTAATGGCAAACAGTATCATTGGAATTGTATACTTGCTATGTCTACGTCAAAATACGTCTATGTATACATCACTGTATTCATAATAGAAGAACGATGAACACAGTTGATACAGGCGATTTTTCCAAGAAACCCTAGCATCGGGAAATTATAAACAACTGGTTCTGGTGATAAGAAATTGAGGTGCCAGTAGTTTGACTGCAGTCGTCCGACTAGGACGTAATAAATCGATATACTCGTGATATGATATGATTCAATACTCTAAAATGGAGGCTGTTCAAGAAAGTAAAGCTGACTTAGAGATACAAAAAGTACAGCTCAAGAGAAAAATAACTGCAGAGAAAAAGCTATCAAAAGACAAAAATAGCAAGAGTTCAATGAGAAAAGTAGACTCAACCAATTACTCTTGAGAAGGTAAATTAATGAAAAGTTAAACATTGATGTGCTATTAATCTTATGATAAATGAATCAAACCTAATAAATCTGAATGAATATATTCATTGCCATTTATGAAGTATAATTTTCTAGCTTAGATGGATGTAATTGTGTTAAAAATGTAAACATCGCTACGGATAACTCACAGTCTCCTGAAGCTATTCTTGATAATAATGATGTTAGAACTTGAAGCGGAGTGAACGGATCGCTGGAAAAACTCTGCAAGTATACCAAACAGCTAAGAAACGTAAATCATCTACATCGACAGAACTAAAAGAACACATTTATGTTATGGATAAACATTGCAGTGACACTGTCACTTCCGATAATACGAGTCCAAGTAAAAGAATGAAATTGATTGATGATTTGTACGATTCGAGTGATTTATTGAATGATTTTGATATTACCGGAGTAGGCAGTAATATAGATATTGGAATTGAAAGTTCATCTAAGGTGAAAACACTATCAAAAGTATTCCCATTAGAAAGAAGTTGTTGTGCTGAAATAGAGAAGAATAGTGAGTCCAAATCCAATGGGATAAAAAATGTAAATGCAAAATTGTCTAAGTCACTCAGATTGTCAAAAAACCGAGAAACAAAATTGCGAAAGACTATTTCTAAGCAGGGTATGCTCATACAAGATTTAAAAGCTAAATTGAAGCGAAGTAACAGTCGATTTTATGAAGCTGTTTTAAAAAATAATAACAATAACATACATTTAGAAGCAGTTAAGACTATCGAAAAAAAAAAGTAAATCTGAAGTGAGGAAACATTTATTGTTCAGCGAACTTCTCCAGTCTCATTTGAAACAAAAGAAAAATAAACTCAAAGGTGAACGAGAAAAATTCCTATTTGCACAAAATAGGAATCTAATGAGAAACTATCGATTTGGAAACAGAAACACAAAAAATTCTTAGTAAGTACCATCAGAGGAAATTCGCATCGAGTGATAAAATCATATATGAGTGCAAAAACTTTAAAAAGAAAGCTGCAAGAGAAAAGATCTCAACTGCGATTAGAAAATATTTAGACAAACATGAAAATCGAATTCGTTGTTCATATCTCTAGAAATCGTTCTGAAGGGAAATTGGTTGGTCGAAGAAAGAAAAAGACTGAGCAACAGAGGATGTAGCTCATGAGAGCTGTATATTAGTTTGAATATCTCAACACGTTCTTTACATCCCTAGTATCCGTTGCTATGAGGAAGGAAAAGTCAGTTTTGAATCCATTTATTGCTGATACAAAAAGTTTGTTTTTTTTAGCAACCATTGTTTACGTCCCTATAATAGCTCATAAGTGAATCTTAGCCCCAAGGAAATGTGGCATCAGACCGAAGCTCTCCGGGTTCTAGAGTCAAGATTCAACAGTTAAAGTGTAATTCTTCGGGAGAAGGCTCCACGATATTGCGTACAGCGCCACAAGAAGAAAACGTATACCTATATATACGTTCGCGCACTTGGCTACTTTCAGTCATGTTTGTTAACATTTTTTCACTACTTCACAGAATCGTAGGGCAAAATGAAAATGTACAGATTGTAGTTCTGTATTTCAAATTTCAAAATACTTTTGAAAAATCAAAATCGAAACATACCTGGAGCGAGGAGGTGTGCTGCAAAAATTTGAGGAAAAAAATGAAAATGGCAACTATGACAAAAAAAAAATGATCTGACAATGCTTTGTTCAATCATAGATCAAGTACATGAAACTTGCTACTTTCATGCGAAAGGTCAGCTTTACAACTTGAAAAATGATGGAGACATGAATCTTTTAAAAAAACGCAAAATTTTCCAGTTTTTCCAATTTTTCTCTGTTATTAATGGTCCGATTGTATCGGATCCTATTTCCTTTTTTTGATATTTTTATACTCTACAATTCTTTTCTGTACAGTATCGCGTTAGCTGTATTATTTTCTATTCAAATTCACATCTCCGTCATTTTTCAAGTTGTAGAGTTGGCCTTTCGCATAAATGTATGGTTCGATTTTGATATTTCAAAAGTATTTTGAAATTTGAAATACAGAACTACAATCTGTATATTTTCATATTGTACTACGAGCATGCTGCGAAGAAGAAGTTGAAATGTTCACAAACATAACTGAAAATAGCCGAGTGTGTGTACGTATATATACAGATATACGTTTTCTCCTTGTGTATCGCGGTGGCACTGTACGCAATGTCGTACAGCGCCTCCTTCTGAAGAAGCACATTCTAACTGTAAGAGCGCGAGGTTCTCGCTAGCTCAGGAGAGCTTCAATCCAATGCCGTATTTACTTGGGGCTAAAATTCTTGGCTTAGCGTAGGAACCGTCGCTAAGGGAATTAAATATCGAGTTAAAGTTCATCTATAGTACTTGTGAAGTCACACGACACAATATCATTGTATTTTCTATTGCAATTTTTGTTGATATCTTTAGCGACCGTTGCTTGATAATCGAAAAATTAGTTCCAAGTCCATTTGTCGGTGACAAAAGTTACAGAATTCTCATTTCTACTTATCACCCGTTTTTTACGCAAAGCATATTGTTGATGCTTGTTTACGTTTCTAGCAGTCGTGAATGAAATATCAAGTTAGAGTTTATTTTTAGTATTTCCGAAGCGAAATTTGTTGATATCTCGAACAACTATTACTTATATCTTTATTTCAAAATAATCACGATATTTTGTATAATATTTTTCGTAGCAACTGCTGTTGATATTTCCAGCAACCATTTTCTTTATGGCAACCGTTGCTAAAAGAATGAGAAATCAGTTAAGTTTAATTTCCAGTATTTGATTTGCAAATGATTCAAACCCTTTCATATTCGCACAAAGTCGTTTTGAGAAAGCTTACTGCTAAGGCACTTGGAAGCGGTTTTTTGTTGAATTGTTCAAGTTCTGTTATGATTATATTTATATAATAAGAGTTCAAGCTACCCAATGTTTGCCATTCTACTCTGGTTGAGATGATCTGTCTGATTTATTAATATATTTCATAAACTTTGTACACATTACCGGGAAAAGGAAACGAATCTCGATAATCTACAACGTTGTTTCTGGTTATCCTATGAAGTTATTATATCTTACTTCCTCAAATGTCACGTTGGTGCATAGAAATAATACCCAATATTTATGAGTTGCCGGAGAAGGCACGTGAAAAAAACAATCATAACAGAAATTGTACTCTCCAACAGCGCCGTGAATTTGGTGTGTAACTTATTTTCAATTCCTTTCATTATTGAATCAGGAATGACCGCACATGCAAATCCATCAAGATACTGCGATGAATTTATTATTAGAATCTGGTTGAACCGGGGAGTAGACTCTGGTGCCGCGTGATGATTTCGTTCCTAATTGATTTCATGTTGAAATTAAATATGACCATCTTGTTAGATTGTGTTATATTTTACGCAGCAACCGTTGCTAGGTCATTTGAATAATCAGTTTTAGGTCCATCTGACCATGGCAAAAGACACAAAATCATTTATCTATGGCAATCATTCGGGGTGAAAGACTTCTCTCATCGGCATTTTCGTGCTTTCCGTATTTTGCTGTGCTAAGGAGATTACAAAAAATAAGTGTAATATTTTTTCTCCACCTGTTCTACTCTATCTCATGTAAAAACATCTCGTCTTTCGATAGGATAAATCAGTTTTCCACAAACTAATTTTTATCTCACCGAAAATGTTATTCTTGTCATGCAACACGAGAGAACTCAGTGCACTCACAAAAGTATCTTTTTGTTCCCACAGGAATTAGGGCTCATACAGAATATTCTCACAATGGATAATTACTCGACATGAATCAAAATATCAATTTGAATCGACATTCGATCTCATAGATTGAAAATATAATTAATGGAAATTGAATTAAAAAAAATTAATGGCATTAAGAGATGTCTTCCGCCATTGACTGATGAACCTCAAAATAGTTGACCGTTGCTTCATAGCAATGGTTAATAGGGTTAGGAGAAATTGCTGCTAGGGATATTCACAACTATTACGATAGAAAATACAAAGATTCTGTCCTCTGTTCACAAGTTTACAAAGGATAAATAATAAATTCTATCGGGCTTGATGGACTAACCCAAAATAATATTACGAGAAAAAAATTCAACACTCCCCGGGCTGGATTCGAACCAGCGTCCTCCCGATCTCCGGTCAGTTGTGCTACCATCTGCACCACTCATCCTATGTATTCGAACCCAAACAAGCATTTACGAAGAATAATAAGAAAATTCCAAAAAATGCGCCTTGGAAATGGTTTTGCCACGAGTAACCTATGTGCGAAAAATCGGACAAATTCTTCAAGAGTTATCGCGTTTCCAAAAAATCAGGTGGCGCGTCAGCGCCACGGACGACAAGTATGCGCAGCAAGCGCTCGTGGGGACGCGACTAGCCATTATTTACAGCCCAATGTCGTGTTTAACCTCACTTTTTTAATTATTTTTGTTATACCGCTGTCCTCCAGTCTTGTAACAAATATAAGCAAGAACTACGGTCACTTACGATTACTTTTGTCAGAAAAGTTTCATCGAAATCGTTCTGGTTATATTTGAGAATAGAAGATTGAGTCGGCTAGCAGACGGAGTGCGCGAGAGCGCTTGAAAATTTCAACATTTCAATTCTTCAAGAGTACGCTATAGATATACAAGCGAGCGAGCGAGCGAGTGCTAGCGGTGCCCAGTGATGAGAGGGTGACCTCGGTAAGGTTGGTTATCACTGGTCGACTGCGCATGTACGCTCTCAAGTGATAAGTGAAGCAATATCGTATCATCGAGTATTAAATAGTTATAGTATAGTATCGTAGTAAACAGCTGGTAGGCAAACATATGGGCAGTCGTGATGAAAAGTGCAAATGTGCTGGACGTCATCTTAGCTACTTCAGCAGCTTTGTCAATCCGACTTTAAATTGATTGAGTTGTTTGACATGGGCTAACCTACTTGCTGGTGCTAATATACTTTTCAAGGTAAATTAGTTACTTTTTTGAAAAGATTTGATTTAATGTTATTCATTGACTGATTAATGAATCTAATTAATCACTTTTTTTTCAGTTCAAAAATAGATCTGAATGAAGTTAAAAGGCTACAACTGCTCAGTATTTTCATACGGGCCACAGGAGTTGGCAAGACTCATCATACAAGATGAGAAAATAAGTTCTCGCCAATAACATATAGACTTAATATGAACATGAATAAGCAAGTAGAAGACTTCTACAGCACAGTGGATTTCAGTTGACGTGTTGGACCTTTTCAACAATAACATCTTATATAAATATGCACAAGTCCACAGGAGAAGACGTCTAAATATGTTACCTCCATTGACTTTCTGTGAGTGATTTTAGTATCCGACAATTGTAAGATGATCAGTGTAACCTCAAGACTGTTGACTTAATCAGCTCCTTATCCGCCAGCTCATATAATTCTCAAAAGTGCAAATTCATCACCTACTACCATGGAACTGTTGGATAACTATTTATACCTAGTGCAAGGACTGGATAAATATTGCGACAAAGTGAAAACCAGTGAACAGTTAAATGCGAAAAACACCTGTGAACGAAAGCAGCTCATGGATGAAGCTCTACATCTCTACAAGAGGAGACGTCTAGACGTGTTATGAGTATTTGCTTTATTGAAACTTCAGTGACTGATTTCAGTATTCGACAGTTTCAGGATGATAAGTGTAACTCAAGACTGTTGACTTTACCAGCTCCTTATCCGTCAGCACATATGATTCTCGAAAGTGGAAATTCATCACCTACTACCATGGAACTGTTGTATAACTATTCATACCTGGTGCAAGGACTGAATAAATATTGTGATAAAGTGAAAACCAGTGAACAGTTACATGTGAGAAACAGCTATGATGGAAAGCAGCTTGTCATAAAACTCCTCAACTTTACATGTAGAGACGTTTAGCGATGTTATGTAGTGTTTGCTACATTGACACTTCTATCGGTCATTTCAATATTCAACAATTTCAAGAGGATCAGTGAAACTGAAGACTAATTGATTATACTAGAACTGTGAATAGTCCATTTTATTTGTTATTTTGTGTATGTTGAAATATTCATTATTATAAATTTCTATTAAAAGAGGACTGCTCTTGACCATACATCATCACATATTGATGAAAATGTTGATGCCTGATTTTGATGACTTCATAAGTCTATATCCACCTCTGACATGTTTAAAAAATTTTTTAGATAAGACTATAATATTATGATTCAATTTTGAATTTGCCAAATTTTAATTTGACAAAGTAATTGTTTTTATCAGTTTTTTAAACATTTTATTTTGTGTTTATATATAATTGAATGATCTTAGAAACATTCTTCTCTCAATAGTGCAATTACTGTAAGATTTGATTCAATTACCAATTAGCTTTATATATGCATATTCCATGGGAGTATGAACTCATTTTTGAGTAACCGGCCAAGTACCATGGCGCGCCTGTAGATGAGTCGCGGGTGTATAAGGTATAGCGCGGTGCTCTCTCGCAAGAGAGTCGGCGTTCTACCGGGCCCGTTGTTTCACAGTTTCTCGATGGGCAGTGTATTTGGGCCCGTGGCAAGTATGCATTTGTTAATCCCATTGACTGAAAAAAAGGAAAAAAGAAGTGAAACAAAATAAATACGTTTCAATTGAAGAATGAAAGTAATATCGTAATGTAGAATTGTAACATTCAAACGTTAAGAATTGTAATGTAAAAAGTTTCATTCGTGTAGTTATCGTTGGGATTTGAGATTCTAGTGAAAATCGTTACTTGTACTATGAGAAAGATAATTTCGATTGTGGAGCATTTTATTCGATTTCAAATTATTATGAATTTAATACTGAACCCTTCCAAAGTGGTACATACTAGTTTTTTAACTGCTTGACATAGAATTGTGATTTTAGTACTTTCTATCTCAACATTGGTAGATGTATTTGAAATGTATGTAACTACTTGACATTGATTTTGGATTTCAGTACATTCTATCCGAATTGAGTGAAAACATGAGTGAATTGATATGGAGTGTATTGACATTTGATAACAGATCGTGCAACAATTGCTTTAGGGTGTACTTTGAAAAAATACTATTTCTGTATAGGCTATCCACACTGTTGGATACTTGTCAGTTGATGCTAGATTTCGCTACTTCCTCATGTCATCATTGAAATAATATACTGGAACATATAACGATCGTGTGTTGGTAAAGATGTCTATTCGAGTGATCCATATGTATTTTCAAAAATATATTAGATTTGAATCATATTATTATTTTACATGCATTTGGATGGACTGAGATTAAACAGTCATTTTCAAAATTCTATTTACGTAACAAAGTTCAGTCGCATAAGAATTTATTCAACAACGAACTATAGGGATACGGAACATACTTGTCTTCCACGTATACCTTTTTCAAAGGTCCATTTTTTACTATGACGAAGAAAAATTGCTCGAGGTGTATTATATTTGATTTCAACCATTTATAATTTTTCTACTAAACTTCTACAAAATTATATGAGTTAAGTACTTGACATGGATTTGTGATTTCAGTACTTTCTTATCTTAACATTAGCAAATTGATATACAGGTTTAATCATATACATCATATCGAGAGGAGACCGAGGCTACTTAGGTACAGGGGCAAGTTGTCGCAATGGCTATATCTCGTAATCTATCATATATATATATATATATATTATCACCGCCGTATTTATTAATAATTAATTAATACGTAATGGCCCCAGGGCCTGGAGCATGATAACGATAAAGGAATGGCGCGCACGAGGTGGTGAGGCTCGTGTGCGCGGGAGTAGGATCTTGAGCGGGAATAGCGTGACAAAGTAAAAGTCAGTTGGTTCTGACTAACACAAATATTTATTAGATCTACAAGGGACGAATTTACCCAAGGAAGGCAACGAGCCTTGGGTCGCGTCTCGCGGGCCAAAGCGAGAGAGAGCGTGAACGCGTGTTGGCCGGGAGAGAGAGAGATGGCGATCGAAGGCGGCACTTACTCGGCGATGCAGTTCGAATCGGCTCCGGCTTGGATCGGCGCTCGTTCTCGGCTTGGCCTCGAGCGCACGGGTGGCGAGCTAGGTGACGTGGGGGATGTTGGCTGTCGTCCTCTAGGGCCGCGATAACACCTAAGGGCGGTCTTGTGATTCGAGGGCACGTGCTATCGCGCGCGAGGGCCGGCAATAAACTGATAAGATGCTCGATTCTCGTTTGCGACGCGGTCTCTCTCTCTCTCTCTTACCTTTATCGGCAGCGCTGGCTCTCTCGCTGGGCACTGAAACACGACTAAATAACATAAATATGAGGCGAATTATATTGCCTGATGAAGAGAGATCTCACAGGGCCTGATATAACAAATAGTTATAATTAACAGCCCGTGACAATATATATATTGTCACTGGCTCGTGCCTATTAATAATTATTATAATGAATCATAACCAAGGGGACACGAGAAAGTGCAATCTCGCCCGGCGCTGATGCTAAGCGAGTTCTCAGAGTCGTGTGGTTCTGGGATTAAAGATTATAAATCCTTGAAAATTGTTTAAAAATTGTATCAAATGTATATATTGCCATCTGGTCAATTGGCCTTGGCATAATAAAACCAATTATCAATCAATTGATCTCTTACCTTAGCACGTCAGTCGCTCGGCTCTGCTGCCGATGTCTCGCCGACGCTAAGGAAATAATTATAATTGTTGGGACAGAGAGACCTCACATTACAAAGTATCCGTGACAATATATATATATATATTGTAAGTCTCAGTCCGATAGCTGGCTTTGTCGCGACAACTGGTGAAATTTAAAGTTTTCGTATACTCAGAGTAATATTTCATAATTGAAGGGAATGATAGCTTTAACTATATATAATATCCGTAAATATTATGATTCATATAGCATTCTGTAGGAAAACCTTCCATCTTCATGATCAATAAAAAAAATTCTCGAACAATGCATGTTAATAATAAATATTGATATGTTAAACTTTTATGTTTCACACGTATATTCGCAAGACGAAAAGACACAAAATACGTAAAGAAGTGTTTTTATAAGCAATATGAAAAATAAAATATGAAGCGATATGTGAGATATCTGAAGAGTCTGGAATTTCTGATCTCTGCAAAGGTATTGCAGTAAAGTCAGCTATGAAGAGCTTGAAAGAATGGAAATTACGTCAGATTCTATATTAGTTGTTTCATTTTGATATATATCTAATCTCTCTATATTGAAAGCTGAATCGCCGCCACCGCCGTCGTCATTTTGCTCCTCATGTTTGCTCTTCACGGTCGCTCCTGACGGGTGCTCCTCACGATTGCTTCTCACGGTTGTTCCTCACGGGTGCTCCTCATATTTGCTCCATATTTTCGCTCTTTATCATTGCTGATCCTTGCTCCTCATTTTGCTCCTCCTTAATAATGTTGATCGTTATGATAAACTGGTCGCAAATTATAACATCACCGCAATTAATTTTAAAAATTTATATTTGACATGAAGTAGAAATTTGAAAGTCTTGTGACGTTTTATTGACTGATGGAATGGATGGAATACCAGCGAGACTCGATTTATCCTTTCTAATTTCAATTCAAAAAACAGAAAAAGTCAGACAATATTCAAAGTAATCGGTACTCATGAGTATAGCATCATATTCTCAAATCAAATATTTCTAGAGAAAAAAAATCAGAATTCAGAATTATTTAATTTTGAAGTATTTCAAGTATTTATGTACATTTACTGACATAACGAATTTACATAGAGAATCATGGTAATCAGAGAGGGTGGGGTTTTAGCGAGCAACGTGAGCAGGGATCCTTGATTTTACCAACTTGACTTTATTCTCCCATGTAAATTCTTTTCTTCGGTGGACATTAAAATATTGAATCAAATGTAGGGGGTTGACCAGTGAAGCGAGTAGGGGGGTACCCCTCTAGTATAAATAAAATGTAATATATTGATTTAATATTTATCCATGAATAATATCACTAAATTCTTTCAATAGATATTAATGTATGAGCAAGACCAATACCTTATTAACTACATCAAGAGAGCTTCAGATATATATTTTTGTTCATCACCGATTGAAGTGAAGAGATTGGCTTACAATTATGCTTCCTGGCTGATTCTGACTGATTCTTCAGTGAGAAAGAAACTTTCTGAAGAGATGATGATTTGTGATATAAATAAGAAATATAAAATAAAAAATCAGATTCTTAAAAGCAAAACTTGCTGAAAAAAAATTGACTCCAAACCAAAGAAAAATTGGACAGAAAATGTATTAAGGGGTAATATACCTTTGTGACCTCCGCTTTCGAGGTCATTTTCAAACACTTACCACAAGCGCTGGAAAAATCGCAGGAATATAGGGTTTGTTGCATGTGAAAGAACTACTCTCCAACTACAAAAAACATACTTTACAAAATGGCGGCGGATCAGCTCGTCAGAGGGAAAAAATTTTTTTACTTTTTCTCCTCGGCCGTACTGCTACAGGTCACAATTTTGCACGTAGATCAAAAAATTGAACGGGGTTTTGAAGTAAAATAAAAAACTTACTAGGAGAGTGCACACCCTTCGGGTCACCAATTTTGACCAAACTTGATACGTATGTTCTCTGGAGCTATAGTGACCATACGCGAAAAATCTTAGATCCTAACGCTCCTTCAGTCTCAAGATATTCCTATTACAAGGTTAATTAACTTTATACGTATAATGATATTTTCACTTACCAGGGGACATATGAGAACCGGGTCACCAATCTTGATCAAACTTTTTTTGATGTTAGTTTGGCTCAAGAATAGGCCGTGCCCACAGTCTAAGGGACCAACACTCCAAAACTTCAGAAATATTTATCATTATAGCTTGTTAGGATCCGTACCTCTCGTCCCAAATGACAATAGGTCATATGAGGCGTATTTTCACTCACTTCACAGCATTTTAACACTAATCACTGGGTACTGCAGCATAATTCATCCTGAAACAGATATAAAAAGAGTTAATACATGTAAATCCATCAATATTTAATTTCATGTCTTACTCACATGGAATATAACATGAAAATAATGAATAAGATTCACGGTTTTGGACTTTTCTCTCTGCGCTTGGATAATGAAACAATGATAACATCTATCCAAGCACAAGTGACGCATATACACTAGAATTGTATTAAAATTCAGTGTCAGAATTGAATTCCATCTATGAGAACTTGAATTCTGCACACTTATTGTCCTAAATCAGATCATATAAAAATAATAGCGAAAATTCACTACTTACAGTTATTCGCTATTTCCAATGAAATTTCTTGCCTTATACAGCTGACCTGGAACATAAATTAACAACAAAGAATCAAATTCATACAGAATATACATATTCAAAAAGATAGGTTGGAAGAATACTTATCTGAAATTAGATGTCTCTCCATAACATTGAGAATTCAGCAGCTGCACACGATGAACTTGATAATCTATTTCTACACTGGGGGAGACTATTGAGATTGATACAAAATGAACTTTACTTTCATTTACTCAATCTGTGAGTAAGACAGTGTACCACGTTTAACTGATGATGATTGTGTTTACCAAAGACCTCCATGGTAACCACAGTATCTTTATTATCGACTCCAAACGCCAATCACAGTTATTGTTGTAGACCTTGACTATCAGTGACGTAATTATTTCTCACTACTCGTAGATTAGTAATTGATATATAATTCATTAATTGAAGCCCAAAAAATTATTATTTTAATAATAATTCATTCATTATATAATTTTTAATCCATTCAAAATTCATTAAATAATTATCATTTTTTCTTCAATATTAATAATTATTGGTCATTCGATGATATTTTCATTATTCATTCATCTAATAAATGAAATGCAGAAAATAATTTTATCACTACTAGTCATGGTGAATGGTCTTCAACATGTGATTGGTGTTTGAACTTTGAAGTCGATAATAAAAATACTGTGGTTACCATGGAGGTCTTTGGTAAACACAATCATCATCAGTTAAACGTGGTACACTGTCTTACTCACAGATTGAGTAAATGAAAGTAAAGTTCATTTTGTATCAATCTCAATAGTCTCCTCCAGTGTAGAAATAGATTAACAAGTTCATCGTGTGCAGCTGCTGAATTCTCAATGTTATGGAGAGACATCTAATTTCAGATAAGTATTCTTGCAACCTATCTTTTTGAATATGTATATTCTGTATGAATTAGATTGGAAATAGTGAATAACTGCAAGTGGTGGATTTTCGCTATTAATTTTATATGGTCTGATTTAGGACAATAAGTGTGCAGAATTCAAGTTCTCATAGATGGAATTCAATTCTGACACTGAATTTTAATACAATTCTAGTGTATATGCGTCACTTGTGCTTGGATAGATGTGATCATTGTTTCATTATCCAAGCGCAGAGAGAAAAGTCCAAAACCGTGAATTTTATTCATTATTTTCATGTTATACTCCATATGAGTAAGACATGAAAGTAAATATTGATGGATTTACATGTATTTACTCTTTATATATCTGTTTCAGGATGAATTATGATGCAGTACCCAGTGATTAGTGTTAAAATGCTGTGACGTGAGTGAAAATACGCCTCATATGACCTATTGTCATTTGGGACGAGAGGTACGGATCCTAACAAGCTATAATGATAAATATTTCTGGAGTTTTGGAGTGTTGGTCCCAGAGACTGTGGGCACGGCCTATTCTTGAGCTAAACTAACATCAAAAAAAGTTTGATTAAGATTGGTGACCCGGTTCTCATATGTCCCCTGGTAAGTGAAAATATCATTATAAGTATAAAGTTAATTAACCTTGTAATAGGAATATCTTGAGACTGAAGGAGCGTTAGGGTCAGAAATTTTTCGCGTATGGTCACTATACTTCCAGAGAACATACGTATCAAGTTTGGTCAAGATTGGTGACCCGAAGGGTGTGCACTCTCCTAGTTTGTGAAAATCGTACGATTTTTCTGAAATTCGAATTTGGGGCCAAATGGCGTCAATTTGAATTCTTCCTTTCGGGAAAAATCCGTGATCCGAATAGGTTGTCTTTCTCTGTGTCCATTCGCTTTCTCCATCGAATAACATACCTATAACCAATTCGAGGTGCCTCGCGACCACGCGACACTTTCTCTCCTCAAAGCGCTCCATTGTGAGGATACGCACACCAACGGTCCACGCTTCTCGCTTGGCGCCGCACGCTGCCAAGGCCGTGCTAACCAAGTGCAGTACTTCCGAGCGTTTAACCTTGCAAGTTACGAAACTGAAGTTAAAAGTGACACTCCATGCGGTCATAGGTTACTTATGTAAGGGCAACTCATGCCCTTAGCATGAAATAATAATGATAAATTATAATAAATAATTATTAGTTGGAAATATCATGGAAGTGTTAGTATAAGAATGCATACGTATATGCGCCTACACACGCGTGACGCGGTATTCATGAATCGTCGAGTGGATTCAAAATGTATGTATATAGATATATATACATATATATCATCGTGTGCGAAAACATGAAAAAGTCCATGATACCGAAATGTTGCATGGGAAAACGAAAAGCCGAATTATGCGAACATACGGCCAGAGACGGCATTGTTACGGGATCAGTAGAAAAAGAGCAACCCAGCCAGCCAAGCTAGATAAGCTGCAATATGAGTCAACAAATTACGCGATTTGTTAAGGGGTAATATCCGGCAAATTTCTTTTTTCTTTCCATTTTTTTTTATTGGCTTGAATTATGCTAAAACTATTCTAGAATCGAAATCTACAGTTCCCAAGTACTGATCTAAACTCAAAATTCGTTTAAATCAATTTTTACCGAACAACTTTTATATAAGATACATGGCATTTCTAAACTTTAAACGCATTTTTCTCAGAACCATGTTTTCAAACTCGGCGAGCAGTAGAACTGAAAAAGTTTACATCCAATTGACTTGAAATTTCAACTGTAGCTTCTTCATTAGATTATCTAGTGAAGTGCATACGATTTTAGCAATTGATTAACAAAAAAAAAGTTATAAACAATTAAAGTCGATTTTTTTGTCGAAAAAAAAATTTTTTTTCAAACCGTTGCCATTTTACCAAAAGAATTCTAAAAATATAATGATGTGTACTTCACTAGATAATCTAATAAAGAAGCTACAGTTAAAATTTCAAGTCAATCGGATGTAAACTTTTTCAGTTCTACTGTTCGCCGCGGAAGAACTTTTTAAAAAAGCGGTTCACGGCAATCGCTGCACAGCCGCCATTTTGTAATAAAACTAACAATGAACAATTTTTTCCTATTCTCCAAGAGTTGCTTAATCCAATAATATATCATTTATATACTTCACATTTCAAATGTCGTTTAAAAAAATCATGAAAAAAGCCTTGTTTTCTTGAGCATTTGGTGTGTATTACCCCTTAACAGCGTTGATGACGTAATTTATCATGCAAAATCATGATTCAAGCTCATTTCGAGTCTGCCTAAGTAAGACCAAGAACCTTGTGTGGAGATATACGTACAAATCATAACACATCGCATAATAACGCTAATTGT
The DNA here is from genome assembly GCA_020882685.1 of Aphelinus atriplicis. Taxonomy (NCBI): domain Eukaryota; kingdom Metazoa; phylum Arthropoda; class Insecta; order Hymenoptera; family Aphelinidae; genus Aphelinus; species Aphelinus atriplicis. The sequence goes on from CM037073.1 coordinate 32,245,564, forward strand.
TGATTATCTTTATATGATATTTTTTGCAAAAACGCCTCAATAGATATTCGTACGTGATCTCCAGAATCGAATACAAATAAAAAATGAGAATCGAATCATTAAATTATGAATAAGCAATGTCAACAGCTTATTGATTAATTATGTTAATACGAATTGTGACGTTGATTTATCATGAAATATAAAACTGTTTGCGAATACATTACGAGAACTAATGCCTCGATTGTCTAATGTTGAGTTTTCGGTAAACATAGATAAAGACACCGAGATGTTATAAACAATAAGTTGATTGTTATAAATTATTGAACTGAACAAAAAGAACTCGACATTAGGCAATTGGCGTTATTCTCAAACTTTGATAAACAGCGAATACGCGTACGTAGCGACAATAGTTTATGCATTATTAGTGTCAACAAATTATCAAAATTAGCGAACTCCGTAAAAATGAACTATGAGAGCAAATGTAAATATCTCGATTATAGACAAATAAGGAACCAGCGTGTGAGTTCACACTGTGACGTTTGTTGGCATTTAGCAAATAGGTAAGCGAAAAAACGAGTCAACGCGATACCATGCGATGGTGCGTTAGACTATATAAAGGGCCACCCGGGCGCGCCCGCCCTCAACCGGGTCATTCTTTCGCGAGCATCGGTAGAGCGCGTATCAGAATACAATCGTCTCCGCGCATATAAAATCATGTATTGCGAGCGACCGCGAATTCTATACTTGCGCGATAGTTGTAACATGATTGTAAATAGTCTTCGTAGAATTCAATAAACGAGTAACTTTCTTTCTAATCAATCTCTTCGTATTTTTTTACTGAGTCCGAACCATAGTAAATCACAAGCGCTTAACCATATGTTGGCTGTAGCGTTTTACCATCTCTCACTTGCGATGCATCTAACTTCTCGTAGGAAGTGATGCTGCATTCAAGTGCATTACACATGAACTTTAGCCTGTTGGCCTGACCACATGTTGGAAGTGGCCAAGCTAGGTGACACGGCTGTTAAACCAAGCGTTGAGGTTCATTGCCCAATGCCGGTGTTTTCATGCCAAACACACTCTTTTTACACTTACATATCAATAACACACATATAAACTATGGATGTGAGTGTCCTGTACGAAACCCTGCAACTTCTAATTGACACGACTACGATACACGGTACTTTCTTTGATTCATGATAATGTAAAATAAAATATTTTATATACCGCGTGTTTATCTGGTGACCGTGTGAATAATGCCCAAACGTACCTAAAAACCGATGAGTACGTTACACTTATATGAAAAATAATAGGTATCCTATCTCTGAAATGAAAATAGTTCTTTCCCAAAGGTCAGGCCTTAACATTTGAAATCGTTATTTTCTGAATCCGTAGGCTCGATAAATATCGTATATTGAAATTGTACGTTTAATTTTCAATATTATACTCAGCTGAAAAATATGGTTTCTAGTTTATCCTGCATTGGATGTCTCAGATGATGATGAATTTATGTTCAAATCGAAGAGCAAGAAAGAAGTCGATGAAGCTTGGAATCCAAAAGCTAGAGTTGGTCCATTGTTACCGAAAACGAACAGACCGGCCCGCGAGGGTGTTAAGAAAATGTTTGTAGAAAAAGGCCTAGAAGCTGCAGCAAAAAAACGAGCAAATCAGTCGGTAAGTAAATTGGATGTTCCGACAGGAAACTATATATATGTTATCCAAATAACTGTACAAATTTTCAAAAATGTTAAAATGAACGGGGTGATGAGTATGAGTAATGCATCTCTACCAGAAGTGCCAACAGCCATCCACTTGCTTTCCAATCTATTACTCCAGAACACAGTTAGTGATAGGGGAGCTGGTAGTAAAAAACTCCATGAATTAGTTATGACTAATTTTTGGATATAATGTAGTATGAAAGGTGTACACGAGTCAGCACCCACTCGCAAGGTCAGGTGGAATCGCACTTGGCGGCGGCGCGCTTCGATATATTTAAAATGCTGATATGCATTGCATATGATTCAGTTATAGTTGAAAGTTGGCTGTAAATTTGTTTATGACATAAAATTACACGAAAAAATGGTCAGATCAAATTTTCAGCCATAACTAACATTTTTTGGCATTATTTCTACACCAACTTAATGGACGCGCTGACTCGTCGCGCAAACGCTTATGCGGTCTGACCGTTATCTCGTGTTTCTTTATATCATAAAAAAGTTTACAGCCAACTTTGAACCATAACTAGATCATATTTAGAGAACTTCATCATTTTAAATATGTCGAAGCGCGCCCAACATACAATGATAATGTAACGTCGTGCGTACTTCTATATTTTTTTAAATATTGTGCCACAGCGGAATAAAAATGTAACCATGGCCGTGTAGTAGCCAACAATAAAGAAAGCCCGCATGCGCTCCCAAATTCTAGCTCCAATCTAGCACCTATCAAGAGCGCCAATCAAGAGTAGTTGATATGCATTCTCCTTCTCGATGAATCTTAGAAAACACGGTATAGACTCATTTTCCATAAAATTGCCCCCCCCCCTCCTATATTATACTAGGTCAGAATATATGAAAAGCGCGCGCTTCCAAAAAATTGGGATTTCTTCATATATCATCCATGAATAGAATGTTTACCACGATTATTATTGTTTATAATAAATTCACTATTTATACGCATGCGGCTAATTCTCTGAAATAATCCAACCTTTCAAATCATATACATTTTTTTCTATAGTTTAATTTTTACAAAAGTTCAAATCCTTAATTTACAACAATAATTATCCTTCATGAATTAAACAAAGCGCTTTCAAAAGTTAAGCGCGCATACCAAACATCATTTGAATCGGACGATTCGCTGACGAGAGTCATGCGATTCATTCAATTTTGTCCAGAATAATTTTTGGAAAATAAACGAAGGATATTTGAAAAGTGAGTTAAATTTTTTTTATCTTTTTTCTTTCCTTTTCTTTTCTTTTCCACAGTTTTAAACCAAACCCTAAGTGTTTGCACCTGGTGATATTGGTTTGAAGAAGTCACCACTCTGTCTGAGCAGCTTTGAGTCTTGACATTGATTGAAATAGGCTTACCTGTATGCTAGAGCATTTTTATAATACATTCCATCCTAGATACCTACTCATTGAAGATCAAAACAAAGGCGATACGAATGAATTTGGCCTTTGAAAGTATCTTCGTATCTCACGCCCTATAAACTTATATGCTTTTGAGGGAAGAACACTTATCTCATCGTTCTACTCATAATAAAAGTCAATTGTGTCACCCTTGAGTTATAAGAGGAAAACTATCCGAGGTGTGAGTTCAATATCATCACGAAACCGTCCAAAGCCCCCCTCGATTATTGATCTGTAGAAATTATATTAAGCTTGAAGGTATTTCGAAAAAAGCTTGTCATCACCGATAAAGCTACATGTAGTGTAGTTACATTGTTATGCTCTCCTCGACTGGTTGAGTAAATTGTTATGAACAACCCGAAAATAATTGCGATTGATGGTAATTGTGAGCTGTATCAAGTATTACTCCATAAAGAGGGAACACGATCTTGCCTAAATAAAACATTTACTCGTGTACCTAATTCTTCGTTGAATTACACCCTCTGATTGCCACAAAAATTTAGATTTTTCCAAAGTACTGATACAAGTTCTGATGCCCAAAAAGTATTAGACTGGTTAAAGCAATAAAATTCCACAGCTCTCCAGGTCAGAGAATAAAAGTTCAAGGGTAGTTCTAAAGTGAAAGGCATATTAGATACTTCAGAACTTCATTCCACTCAGAATTCCATAATAAGCATTGTGCTTTTCGTGCTGCTTTCCATAGAATACGGTTTTTTGGGCAATATTAAGTAACATTGAATGTTTCATCTTCAACTTGAGCTTGGAATAACCTGGAAATGACCAATCCTCCACTATGGAAGAATCTTCGGGTTATAATGAATGCAGTGAACCGGACTCAAACCATCGCTACGCTACAAGACCTAAAGTATTCGAAACACGAGATGATGATTTTACCTTGGTTGAAGCTGTTGGTCTCGTCTCAAATGACGTATTTCTATTCACTGCACTGCATTTTCACTGTCGTCACTGGATACCACATCACATTTATTGTATCCAAGCACAGGGGTCACAAATATAGTGATATTATACGGGAATCCAGTGTTAGAATTGAATATCATTGTAACGTTCACGTTTATTCGGATATTCCGCGTTATTTTGTGAACGCACTGACACGGTCGCCAGATGCTTAAAGCGCATCAAACTTCTTTGAAAAAAGGCCATTTGCAAATTCTTTAGATTCAGTGACTGTTAAATATCGATAAATTCGCATTCTACTCTACTTTGTAATCAAAATTTCAAAATTCCAAATTCCACTTAAGTTGTATATAATATAAATTTTTATTGGCCATATGAAAATATAGTTAAATTGATTCAACCCGGTGCGAACTCAGGAAACACTGTACTACGCTCACGACCGCATTCCCACCCGACACGATGCCGGTAGAACCTTGGACGTGGTGCGTAATTTGTACCGAGGAGCTATGATCGCACTCTCATCCGACGCGATGCAGATGAGACCTTGATCATCGCTTCACTCTCGAGTTATGAAATGAATACTTTTGATTCGATGATTTTGCCCGATGAGCCTCAGGATCCTTGCACTGCGTGTATAGTCGCACTCCAATTCGACACTATGCAAGAAGGACCTTGACTATGGTGCGCAATTCGTGCAAGTGAGCCACGATCGCACTCTTATCCGACGCTATGCAGATAAGACCTTGATCGCTGTTACACTCCTTTGGCTTAGTTGAGTTGATAAGAAAATGAATTTTTGTATTGATTTTACATTGAAAGTAATAGAAAAATCTTGAGTTATGGTAACAAAAAGAATGGATTTATTTGATGCTTATTATACATGTTCAAAGATTGAACAAGTCGCACGACCCGAAAGTAACCGTGTAGACATACTGAGCGAGGCTCGTGTATGCTACAGCACGACGTGTTCGCCTCAACGGCCGGCGCAATAATGCATGCGGAGCTCTGAATGACTCCACTTATATAGGAAATGGTCGTATGGAGTTGTGCGACTTATTCTACAAATCTTCTGGATGGCTTTGACTATTCACAAATTTTTCAAACAGTGTGCACATTGTTGATACCTGTAGTATTGCACACTGTTTCGCTTTTTCGCATTTATCGATTCAATCGCAATGAAATTCGGCGAACAGTGCACCGACGGATTTCGCTCTACTTGACGCGTCATCTTGTTCGCGACTTTTCGCACTGAAATAATGAGTCGAAATACAATATCTTAACAGTGTGTACATCCCAATTAGTTATACTTTTGCATACTGTCGCGATTTTTGCGATGTGAATGACTTTTATCAGTCGGAAATCACGATCAACGTGTATTCTCATGTTTTCATCGATATGATTCTTGTTCGCGATTTTACATCAAATTTACTCGCTCACAAAAGAATTACGTAAACGGATTGGATGAATCGACTTGTAAACTTGTGATTTTAAACAAAAAATCGCGACAGTGTGTATATATATACAATCAATGGATACAATCAACGGATTAGTCCGTCAACTTAACGGACACAGTGATTCGAATTCTATATCTTCTGCAGATAAACTTCAAATCAATTATATGAATATAACTAGCCAGAATCACTCACTCGATATCGCTCGGTCGTATCTTTCATCTGCTCTATCATGAATATTGAAATTGTTATTAGAATTATTGGTGAATAATTCAAAGTACATACGGACGCTTTTACATTACCATGTCTTTGACCCGTAGGCTACCAAAATTAGCGTCCCGATGTCTTATGCGAGATATGTCGATTTTTGCCTCGTTCTAAAACTTTCTCTTCGAGAAAGCGTAATAACAACATAATCGATAACAGATTTACAAATATATACATTATATATAATGATAAACAATTGTTAATCGACTTTCGTCAATCCTTGAGTAGTGTTCATTGGATCCACATCCATCACTATGGATATTTCGATGCTCCTTCGATCCGACATACCCAAAACCATACCATATCTTGATATCACGTTTTTTCCTCAATGCATTAAGATTACAAATTACAACATAAATTTTGAAGTACGTACTTCACCTCCATGCATCGACAGTTTTGGATTTTTCACGATGAAAACTGGAGGCGCTGAATCAGATCTATCGATCCATCCTATCAGAACTCTCATCATGACGCTGATTAATAGATTTTTCAACAATTTATGTGGCACAACTTGCCAAGAGTCAGTTTTTTCCATATTTCGCGCTCACGCATCAAATTTTTCAGAATTCTTACCATGGAATAGGGAAGTTCTTCGATGGACCTATAAATCAGTGTGACTCGAATTTGCACCATACAATTATTCCTGAGTCTTTTTCAATGGTTTATCGGATACCAAAAAAAAACGCAACTTGAATTTTTCACATTTCACGCCCACGCATCAATTTTTTCAAAATTTGATCTAAGAAATATGAAAGTCGATCGATTGGTTAGGCTCACATTTGCACCATAACGTCATTCAATGGTTTCTTTCAAGGCATCGAATTGCTTCATACCATAGATGAGTTTAATAACTTTTACAAAAATAACATGCATTTTCTTTCATTAATTTTCGCTTCGAAATTTTTCAATTCTCCACAATAAAAAGTGAGCATGCTCAAGCAGCTCTATCAGTCTATCTGATCAGAATTTTCGTGGTGACGCAAATTGATTGATTTTTTTTTAACGATATATCTTGTACATCTTTCTGAAAATAGGTATTTCCCGCATTTTACACCCACGCATCATTTTTGTTGAAGTTCTAACCACGGAACATGTAAGCCTTTCCAAGGATCCATCGATCAGTCTAACCCAAATTTGCACCATACAATTATTTCATGGTTTTTTTCCGATGGTTCATCGGCTAAGAAAAAGAAGCAAGCTGCATTTGTACATATCTAACACTCACGCATCAATTTTTTCAAATTTTTCAATAAGGAAAATGATAGTGCCGGTGATTACCTTTCGATCGATGTTATCAGTTTTTATGAGCGTCGACTTTTCAAGGTTTTACTTATTGCATCAAAAGTGACCAATGGAAGAATGAGAACTATAAAATTTATAAACAGTGGTTCCAGTGAAATATCGTGAAACTTCATTTGCATAACAGCATAACCTCTAGTACAATTATTGATGATTATACTTGAGACTAACATTTTTGCATATTTTGATCGAGGCTTATGACTTTCCTAACATAAGCTTATTTTTAGTGGAATCTTCCGACTCTCGCTGAGACCAGAGTGAAAAATCGCTCTTTATTCAGGAAACCATCGAAATGGATGCTTCTTTGTTACTATCGACGATGTTGAAGATTGAGGTTTACTTCAATCTGAAGCTTGATGTGTAATCAGCGCCCTAAAAAACCCGAATGTATACCAATTTTCAACAAAATCCAGTATCTTTTCAAAATTTCGGTAGGCAATTTTAGAGGCTCTGATTTAAATTTTGAAAATCCGAGGTCGTATTCGGAATCAGTGACCTTAGAAACCCATAGATACCAATTTTCATCAAAATCCAGTATTTTTTCAAAATTTCGATAGGCAATCTTAGAGGCTCTAATTTAAATTTTGAAAATCCAAGGTCGTATTCGGAATCAGCGACCTTAAAACCCCATAGATACCAATTTTCATCAAAATCCATTATTTTTTCAAAATTTCGGTAGGCAATCTTAGAGGCTCTAATTTGAATTTTGAATATCCGAGGTCGGATTTGAAAACAGCGACCTCATGTATACAAATTTCCCAGACGACGAAATTCTCTTGCGGTTAAAATAATCTCAAATCAAGCCTAAGATATGTGGATTATAAGAAAATCACCTAACAGATGCGCTTCAGAAGGCCAGCCTGATCCTCAAATGCTAAAATTTTTTTTGTTCTAGGAATATTCAAAAGAAACAACTTCTCTAGAATTTCTCTCAAAAATGCTTTTTTTCAGTCTGAGAATAATTATTCTTGTAAAATAAGCAATAATGAATAGCAGGAAACCGTATACTCACAAAAGATAATACATTTTCGCTCAAAATAAGCCTAAAATATGTATATGTTTCCAAGCTACAGTTAAAATTTGAAGTGAATCGGTTGAAAATTGACGGCGCCATGGGTACGCTAAGATAAAAAAAAACGGTTTCGAGATAAACGCGTTCAAAGTTTTGAGAACCATACTAGTACTATACGACCTCGTTCAGAGAATCGATTTTTTGAGGCACTTAGAACTTCTTCTCCCACTTGATCGAAATTTTGTATCATTCTTAGATAGTTTATGGAGTGTTTAAGCCAATAAAAAAAAATTGGAAAAAAGTCACAAAGGTATATTACCCCTTAATTCCTTTTGACTTGACTGACATAAGAGCAAACCAAAGAAAAGTTCTAAACAAATTGATTTTGCTAACAATTATTTGGATAGAGATGGCATTACGAATGTTCATAATGCTTTGAATGATGTTGAAATGATTCAGAAATCTCTATCGGAATCATGCAGAGAAATGCATCGAGTGATAGACCATAATCGAAGTCTCGAATTTAATAAAAATTCACTATCTGCAATCAACATCTCTGACAGCATGAACAATGAAATTTAAAAAGCTGGGATAAATCTACCGATTCTGGAAGAAGCTTGCAGAACGGATGATCTAAACGACTTGGACATTTTATTAAGTGAAAATGTTGGCGGTAAACCACCCGTGACAGTAAACAAAAAATAATTATGACTCAATGTAAATGCCTATCAACGTAAAATATCGAATCAAAAATTAACTGCGAGTGATTATACCAATATTTCTAGAAAAGGTGCTTATGAATGTGGTTGTAATACAATGTTAACTATTCTTTCATTTTGTTCGATGCGAAAAATATTTTTAATGCAGTATAATAACTTTGATATTATTTTGAATGATGTACACTTTAAGAAATGTGATTCGTAGTCTACAAGAAATAAAAGTTGAATTCTTATTCATTCTTAATCTTTTTTGGATAAACATTTCACCTCGTATTTCTTCATTATTTTCTATGAAAGATTCATTTCTCTCTATATTAAAAGCCAGACCGCCGCCGCCGCCGCCGCCGCCGTGAAAGTTTTCGACCCCTTTTTGGCTCCCCTTTTTGGCTCCCCTTTTTGGCTCCCCTTTTTTGCTCCCCTTTCTTGCTCCCCTTTTTTTACCCCTTTTTTTACCCCTTTTTACCCCTTTTTTTACCCCTTTTTCCACCCCCTTTTTCTGCCTCTTTTTCCACCCCTTTTTCTCCCCTTTTTTCACCCCTTTTTCCACCCCCTTTTTTCACCTTTTATTCCACCTCTTCCACCTCTCAGTTGGAGGTCCATTTTTGGAACTGTTGATGACTAAGAAGAAAGAACATCGAAGCTCCGACATTTACCATAGCAACCATTGTTTACGTCCTTAGCAACCGTTATTATGGAGTGGGAAAAGTCAGTTAGAGGTCCATTTTCGGAAATGTTGATGACGAAGTAAGAACATCGAAGCTCGGAAATTTACCATAGCAACCGTTGTTTACGTCCTTAGTAACCGTTACTATGGAGTGGGAAAAGTCAGTTAGAGGTCCATTTTCGGAACTGTTGATGACGAAGAAGTAAGAACATCGCAGCTCGGATATTTACCATAGCAACCGTTGTTTACGTCCTTAGCAACCGTTACTATGGAGTGGGAAAAGTCAGTTAGAGGTCCATTTTCGGAACTGTTGATGACTAAGAAGTAAGAACATCGAAGCTCGGATATTTACCATAGCAACCGTTGTTTACGTCCTTAGCAACCGTTACTATGGAGTGGGAAAAGTCAGTTAGAGGTCCATTTTCGGAACTGTTGATGACGAAGAAGTAAGAACATCGCAGCTCGGATATTTACCATAGCAACCGTTGTTTACGTCCTTAGCAACCGTTACTATGGAGTGGGAAAAGTCAGTTAGAGGTTCATTTTCACTCAGTTAGAGGTTCGTGAATATGAACATCACACCGGGGGGTTGGCGAGCGAAGCGAGCAGGGGGGCACCCCCCTAGTAATTTTTAAAAATTAACAATTTTATGGACGAAAAAAAATTAAATTTTTTATGTTTCAAGTTTCTATATTTTTCTCCCGGAATGTATCACGGTATCTGCACAACTGTACGTGTTATGATTATTCTGAATTGAACGTCGGTCTCGCGTCGTCTGCTTCCCGCGACTTGCAGTCTCCGACGTTGTCGTTCTGACCGCGCATGCGCATAGAACAGACCCGACTGTGCTCTAGCATTATTCTTTGTTCTCGTTCTCATTTATCGACTTACTTCCAATGTTACTATCCAAGCCTCAGAAGCTTATCATAATCTTCGTAAAATAATATACACGATATAAATTTTTCAGAATTTCCCTCAATTTCATAAGTAACTGAGACCTGTTTTCATGAAGTGCGCCCATATGATTCCATATAAAACGAAATTTCTGTTTGAATATTACTTATAAATATGTATAGCAACTCAATATTTTCTTGATGTTAACCAGAAGATGAGTATTTTTACTATTGTCCTGTGTCTACTGTCACGATTATTCATATCGGCATGCATATCCAGACATTCAATTTTAATATCCGAGAATACGAAGTCCGTATAAGTGCGACTACACAGTAGTCGCACAGTAGAATCAGTAATAAGCATATTCGCATTAGTAGAATAATATACTCTGTTGCACGACACTCACCTATGACGTATCTATCGTGAATTATATAAGAAACTGAGACACACTCTTTCGGCTTAGTCAAAGACGAGTTAATATACGCATATACTATCTGAACTATGGATACATCCTGACATTATTTATTTCACGTTCAACCATCCCTTCACGAGTAATTCTGTGTTCAGCTCGGCTGCACAATCGAAATATCGAACCCACAAATATCTACGGATCTTAACATTTCATCCTCGAACCACATAACATTATATAGGGGAGTGCGATTAGTTAAAAACAAACGGAAAACATGCATCGGGTCTGGAAATTTCTGGAATTGCTTCATTTTCACTTCCACATCAAAACTGGATTTAAGCAAAATCCTGAAAAGATGCGGAAAATTGTTGGGAAATCAATTAAATGATTAAATAATTGAAAAATTACTTCTTTCACATTTTAGTGCATAACGTTTTTAAGAGAATTTTCTAAAAAAATTGGTGGAGTAGAAAGAGGTTCTTATTGAAAATCCCTACAGAATGAGCTCCGCTGAGTTATGATTCAGTAATTGGGATAGTCATAAAACCCCGATCGTGGTTAGACACAAAAAAATTGAATCAATGGAAAAACACATCTACTCTGCATTAATATTGATGAATAGGATTCTTCATGAATAGGAATTGAAATTCATGAATAGGATTCTTCTATCATTGTTTTGATACACCCCAAGCCGCCTGTGATTGTTCCATAATTTTTCAAAATACGGGTTTTTCACATTTAGAAATACGTAATTTCATCGTTTTGTCACGCAAAAACTAAGGCCGTGGTTTCGATAAAAATTCATCCACACGTCTGTGGGACATCCATCTATCATATCCAACATTAACAATACACTAATTTCTGTAAAAAAAATGTTATCGAATTGTATACGTTTCACTGGATTTTTACGTCTACGATTTTCTCAAAATTACTGTATTTTCTCAGGAAAAAGCTCATCCATCGAAACGTAAGTGGGGTCAGAAGAAAGCTTATAAGATTCAGCAAATTTTGAGCAGAAAGTCGTTACTCTATTATGCTTGTATCACAATCTATCTCTCTATAAAGTTTTCAACCGTTTTCAGGTTATGTACTGTAAATATGTCAACGCGGTGCGACTCATTCGAAAGGGAGGAAGTAGCTGCAATCATGTGATATAAAACAAAAGTCCTGATTCACGTTTTCATTGGTATGAATACATGAGAAAGCGCGCCGCATGGCCCAAATTGCCCAAACGACCTGTACTCTTTATATTTCTGCAACTATAAGTGGTATTTTTATGTTTAACGACTCAATTTAAGGTTTTGACTCAATTTGTGGTTAATGCTGAAGAAAACTTTATATAACAAAGAGTACATTGATATCAGGAAGTTTCACAATTTGAAAGCTATGCTGAAAAATTATTCCAAAGGATACAAGCCAACAAAGTCTAAAATTTATCAACGGAAAGAAATTGAAAAATTCGTTGGGGGAGCTGATAATTAGACATATTTGGCTTTCAAAGCTAGTAATATTATTCATCTCTCAAATCCGTGTAGTTGACGAAATTGCACTATAATTATTTGTTATTTATGATAGGTTATCCTTATATTTTGAATCTTTGGAGCACTCAGATGTGACGAAATTGTTAATTTACGTGTCCAAAATGTTGGAAAGTTGCCTGATCGAACATACTTAATATCAATTATGTCCACTACAAACGACTACAATAGTCATACAACAACGGCGTCGCGTCAACTACTTATTGGATCACTTTTCTTCGAAATAGTCAATCGGTATATTTGTCTTAGGCTGACTGAAGATTTTACTGATCAATTTTTTATCCGCTATCGCGAAGGGAAGTGTCTAGTGACAAGTAATCGGCATTAACAAGATTTATGAAATACCACAGATTATAGCGTCGTACTTCGGATTAAATGATCCTAAAAGATATACAGGACATAGCTTCCTTAGAACAGGTGCAACACTACTTGCTAACTCAGGTGCGTCCTTCGATAAAATGGAACAGCTGGGGGGATGGGTATCGGACAAAGTCTGTCATGGTATGTCAAAAATTCAATCTTCAACCGATAGCAAATTTTCAATCGAGTGACGAATGGAGCTTCGATGAAAGCTGCGACTCAAGTTCAGCCAGATTTTTTGAGACCATTGACCAGTAGAGACTATTCTATGCAAATTGTATGCAGATTATATGCACACACACGCACACACACACCCTGCGTTGTGCGCAGTTCTTTCTCGCGCGAGCGGGCGGCCGTTTGCTTCCGCGGCGAGACGAGAGAGCGAATACCGCACGGCTCGGCTCGGTGCATTTTCTTCTGTTCGCTACTCGTATACAATTACACGTATACAACAAATAAGGCTCATTTTTTTGAGGTCTATATCGATGTAAAAAATTGTCAGCTTTCGATCTAGAGTATTTAAAAACACAAACGAAATTGATTTTTGAGTTTTGGCCTATTATATGTTAATCTTGGGAAAACATGAAAAATTCTGAAATCGGAATGCACCTTCGGGAAGCTGAGAGAACAACTACATCGATAACCGATTCTACATTATTCAGATATCGGTCTTACATGGTCGAAAACAAGCGTCGGAAATGTAACGTTTTGGCGTCCGTGCGACGGTTCTGGTGTGACGTTCTGAGTTCTCGCGAGAATATCTCGTGAGGTTACAGCGCGACACGTGGTTTTCGCGAACCGCCCGAACGGTAAAGCGGTAGCGAAATTATTTTTCAAGCGTGGCCGGGTCGAAAGGGCAAATGCGGAGGAGGCGCGTGGAGTTTAGGGACTAAGTTCCCGAGAACCTAGTTTTGAAAATAAAAATACTAATTATTAATGATCTTTGTTTTTACCTTATTCGTTATATGTAGGTATATCTCGTGTGGGGAGGGGGGAGATTCACTCACACACTTCAATGTGAAGAACACAAATAGTTTATTAAAACGAGATACACAGTTGGAATAATAACACTTCAACACGAGGTTTATGGAAAATACAATTAGAGTTCATTAGATTACGCAACAAATACAAATTGAGACGGCTAAATTAAGGGCAAGGAAAAACGCGTGTATTGTTGTTAGGGTGCGGACAGGTACTGAGGAAAATCGGAAAATTGTTTGGAGTCGGAGCTTATGGGAGAAATGGCGTGTATACAGGTGTCTTTCCGAGGTTGGGTTTACAAAAGGTCGAGGGGTAACAATAGGCGCGGAGTATTTGGCTTGAATAGCTGTAGCAGACGCTACTAGATATTAGTTCTGTTCGTTACTCGCGGGTTACAAATGTTTTTTACGGAAGCAATGGAATACTTAATCAAACTAATAGCTCTTACGTATGCGTGCGTTTATATGATATATATATATTTATGTGAACATTCTATAAGGTTGGACTCACCTTGGAGTCTGCTGAGTTTGCTGCTATCAATCCTTGTTTAGGAATTGTGTTCATAGGGAAAATGGATTTTTCACGAGCTTAAAGATACCTGATTCTTTGTCAGGGCAAAGGGTAATTGATATTTCGATAAAGTTCAGTTATGGCGATTTTCCTATCGCGGTAGATTGAGTCTGATTCGGCGTATTCGTATTGGGTGAATTAGATAAATTAGAAGATTTATAAGTCTCGCGATCGATCCTGTCTAAATCGGGGGACGTGAATCAGTAGGCGAGGGTTGATCCTGTTGGGACCGGAGAAGGGACTGATAAGAATTTATTAGTATGTCTCTCGGTTGATCCTATCGGGACCGGAGATGTGACTAATAAAGAATTGTACTCGAAAATTGGGCACAAAATTATCAGTAGGTCTTGCGGTTGATCCAGTCGGGACCGGAGATGGGACTGATAAAGAGTTGTCTCGCGATCGATCCTGTCGAAAATGGGGGACGTGACCGAGCTCGTCTGCAGCGAATACTGGGCGATTTCTGCATATAAATCAGGGGTTTTTATACAGAAATACTGGACATTTTGAGAAGTGGAAGAAATGGAATAGAAAAATAATGTTAAATTGTGTGGAAATAACGCGAAAAATAGATTTAGGATACTCAATCGGCGTCTCTTAGATAAATGTTTGACTTACTGATTGACATGATCGATGGATTTTTCTAACTAATTGGATATGAAATAGATATCATATATTTTGTTAGATAGATCAGTGTGACAGTGTATCAATTTAATTGAGCGTGCCGTAATCGGAGTATCCACAATTAAGAGATTGATGAATATCTTAACTGGCGTTGCCCGGGCGACCGTATTGACACAAGTGTGCGTTTGGTGGTCGCGCTTATCAGAGAATCGCGGATGCGAGTCTACGCGTCAGGCCTATTCACTGAATTCAGGATATTACACTGGATATTTGACGTAAAACGTTAATAGTAAGTGAATCGTTAGCAAGTAGGTGGTTTCCGCCTGGCTCCTACTTGGTATCTTGCGAGTGCCCTCTTTGGAGTCGGCACCCGAAGGGAAATCTCGAGTCAGTCGAGGAACTCTATGGAGTACTCCTGATTTAAATCTAGTTCCCTGAGTCAACACAAGTTTCATATTCGGCCATCTCACCGATGCTTCCTCACCTTGAGCGAGCCTTTAGCCAGGGTTCCCTCTTTATTCGTAGTTCTGTGATTAGAAATAAACATTAACGTAGATTCCTTCGAAAATCATATATTGATCAATTATATAGAGTGAGGCAGCTGTTGCCTGGCGCTCAATTACTACATTCACTCATTCATGTTCGCTATAATACGTTTGCAGGCCGAATGCAACACCGAACATTATCATGTTATTGGATAGCGTCGATTATTTAGATAATATTTGATAATTATCTAGTTTTTTAACAAAAATTTTTCATCTATAAACTTTGAAATTATTCCGAAATTTAGTATTAACTCCCATTGAACTATTTGTTTCATCTATTTTACAAACTAGAATGACGTTCGAATAATGTTATTCCTCATTTTTCTGAAACATATTTTCTCAAGAAACACATTTTTCTGAAATAAATTTTTTCAGGAGTTCACGAAGCCTTTTTGGTATGCATATCGGACTTTTAAAGTGGTAGAATAACGTTAAGAAAGTTAGTTAGTTATTTGACTGAAATAAAAATTTCAAAGAGTTTATAAACTCCTTCTGATTCGCGAACTAAATTTCTAAAGAGGAAAGTATAATGCTGTTATCGATAATTTCACACGATGAATATTGATGAAGATTTCACATTTTCTTGCGGGCCATTTTCCATTTAACCCATTAAGTCCCAGATTGCAGAAATTTTATTGGTACTTTCGATCTCAAATATTTTGATAAATAAGACGGAAAGTTTATTGCAAAATAGTCATTCCCACTATTTTCGGGTATGCTCTACACGATGCAATGGTTAAAAAGACTGAAAAAATTGATTTTCAATAAATAATTAACAAATTAAAATAAAAAATGCGATTTTCTGGAGCACTTTTTTTTTTAATCCAAAATCAGAGGAAGAAGGAATTTTATTTTTACCGTCGAAAATATGCACAAGAGTGCACAAAATATTTGAACTTTCTAAATTCGTTGAGTTTTTTCGACTATGATTTTTTCCAGCAAAATGGCGGCCAAAAAACGGGAATCAATATTTTGGATTTTCATTTTATCAATATTTTAAAGCATTCATTTTCATATTCGATATATACCTTGGAAATTCCGTAAACAGGGGTTTTCAATGTCGCTGATAACGACTCTGACATCAAATTCTCAAAATTCTGGATCCAAGATGGCGGCTGACGATTTTCCACATTTTTTGTACATTTTTAGTCGGAGAATCGTAAAAATTTGGACTTATAGGTTCTTGGGGCGCTGATGATAAATCTGACATCAAATTTTCGAAATTTCGTTATCCAAGATGGCGGTTTCAAGATGGCGGCTTATGATTCTGTACATTTTTAGTCAGAAAATCGTGAAAATTTGGACTAATAGGTTCTTGGGGGCGCTGATGATAAATTTGACATCAGATTTTCGACATTCTGTATCCAAGATGGCGTTTTCAAGATGGCGGCTCATGTTTTTGTACATGGATAATTTTCTATATTTTCAAAATCTCGTTATTTTCATCTTTCAGCCATCGTTTTCATCCATGAACGACGTATATGAAATATAGATAAAATGAAGATTCAAATTTTTTGTTTCCGATTTCAGTCACTATTATGCTGAAAAAAATCATAGATGGAAAAACTCAACAATCTATTTCAGCAGTAAAGATTCAGAAACCCTTTCATTCACATTTTCACGAACCTCCAACTAGAAATATACAAAATCATGAGCCGCCATCTTGAAACCGCCATCTTGGATACGGAATGTCGAAAATCTGATGTCAGATTTATCATCAGCGCTCCCGAAAACCCATTATTCCAAATTTTCACGATTCTCCGACTAAAAATGTGGAAAATCGTCAGCCGCCATCTTGAAACCGCCATCTTGGATCCAGAATTTTGAGAATTTGATGTCAGAATCGTTATCAGTGACATTGAAAACCCCTGTTTACGGAATTTCCAAGGTATATATCGAATATGAAAATGAATGCTTTAAAATATTGATAAAATGAAAATCCAAAATATTGATTCCCGTTTTTCGGCCGCCATTTTGCTGGAAAAAATCATAGTCGAAAAAACTCAACGAATTTGGAAAGTTCAAATATTTTGTGCACTCTTGTGCATATTTTCGACGATAAAAATAAAATTCCTTCTTCCTCTGATTTTGGTTTAAAAAAAAAGTGCTCCGGAAAATCGCATTTTTTATTTTAATTTGTTAATTATTTATTGAAAATCAATTTTTTCAGTCTTTTTAACTATTGCATCGTGTAGAGCATACCCGAAAATAGTAGGAATGACTATTTTGCAATAAACTTTCCGTCTCATTCATCAAAATATTTGAGATCGAAAGTACCAATAAAATTTCTGCAATCTGGAACTTGATGGGTTAATAAGGGATACAACTTGTTCTGTAGTACTCCAATAGTATATTATGCAACTAGTGCGTGAAATGCGATTTCACGCACCAGTGTGACAAGCCTGCACGAGTCGCCGGCGAAGCCGGCGAACGAGTATTAGGCGGTCACACGAGTGCGTGGAATCACATTTCACGAGTTACATACGATATTTTATGTTATAAGTGATCAAACGCGAATTTTACTCATCGAGATTTGAGTGCGTGAAATATTTCACGCATCGGTTTCCGTGTGTGAAATATTTCACGCATCGATTTCCGTGCGTGAAATGCGATTTCACGCACTAGTGTGTGAAATATTTCACGCACGGAAACCGATGCGTGAAATGAGCGTTTATGATCACGTATAACATAAAATATATAATTCGTAGATATTATAATTAGTTTCGAGTTCAACGAAGCTATGAAACTCAGGGAATTATAGCTTTTAACCAACAATTTATCTAAACAACCAAATTATGCACCAAATAGAAGGTAAATGATCGACCAAATCAAATAACAGAAGATGATTGTAAAAGATGGCTCTCGATTCAAAACTTCTCGATATTCCTATCGCATTACTCTGGAATTACAATTTTTTTCTTCTCTTCATCATTTACTGATAAATTTCTTATGATAAAAACTAATAAGACTCGTGATTCAAACAATTTTTTCAATTTTTCTTTCTCAAGGGTCCTTCAAAGCGATCTCACAAGAAAAAACGGCTGGAACCAATGTCAATACTCAGAATACCTGAAACAGCTGCCAGAATACTCCCAGATCTTCCAATGACACAAAAACCCATTTCAGAAGCTATTGGATTGCATGGAAACCTCGTAGAACATGTGCACACTTGTTCGTCCATTTTGACAAGTCCCAACAGACTAAAAGATGTGAAAGCTAAACTTGCAGCACCAGTCCCAGTTGGTAAGTTTTTAATAATGATGATCGAAATAATCATAATTATGATAATAATAGTGCAAGGCATTGTAACATATGTATCGGTTTTTAGGTACGTTTGGGCATTTTTTTCACGGTCGCCAGATATACTCGCGGTATATCAAATATTTTAATTTACTTTATCATGAAACGTTATCTTTTAAAGAAATTGCCATGTATCGTATTCATCAAATTGAAGTTGCAGGATTTCGTACAGGATACTCACTTACATAGATTGTATGTGTCTATTATTATTTATAAGTGTAAAATGAGTGAGTTTGGCATGAAAACACTGGCATTGGGCAATGAACCACAACGCTTGGTTTAACAGCCGTGTCACCTAGCATGGCCCCTACCAACGTGTGGTTAGGCCAGCCGGCTAATGTGCATGTGTAATGCACTCGAATGCAGCATCACTTCCTACGAGAGGTTAGATGCTTCGCAAGTGAGTGATTATAAAACGCTACTGCCAACATGTGGTTAAGCGCTTGTGATTGAATATGGTTTGGACTCGGTAAAAATTACGAAGAAATTGATTAAAAAGAAAGTTACTGATTTATTATGTACTAAGAAAATTGTTTACAAAGGTGTTACAATCGCGCAAGTATAGAATTCGCGGTCGCTCGCAATACATGATGTTATATGCGCGGAGACGATCGTATTCCGATACGCGCTCTACCGATGCTCGCGGAAGAATGACATGATTGAGGACGCGCGGCCCTTTATATAGTCTAACGCACCTTCGCAGGGTATTGCGTTAACTCGTTTCTTAGCTTTCTTATTTGCTGAACGCCGATAAACGTCACAGTGTGCGCACACACATTGGTTCCTTATTTGCCTATAATGGAGATATTTACATTTGCTCTCATAGTTCGTTTTTCATGGAGTTCGCTAATTTCGATAAATTGTTAACTCTAATTATGCATTAACTATTGTTGCTACATATGCGTGTTCGCCGCCTATCAAAGTCTGAGAATACCGCCAATTGCCTAATGTCGAGATATTTTTGTCAAGTTCAATAATTTATAACAATCAACTAATTGTTTATAATATCCTGGTATCCTCATCTATATTTAACAAAAACTCAACATTAGACAATCAAGGCATTAGTTCTCGTAACGTATCCGCAAACCGTTTTAAATTTCATAATAAATCAATGGCACAATTCGTGTTAACATAATTAATCAATAAGCTGTTAACATTGTTTATTCGCGATGTAATAATTCGATTTTCATATTTCAACTTGTATTCGATTCTGGAGATCACGTACGAATGTCTATTGTAACGTTTTTGTGAAGAATAAAATGTAAAAATAATTAACAATAAACAAATTGCGTTATTACATGATGAGTTACGATTCATTCGTATATCTCCACATAAGGATCTTAGTGTTATTTAGGCAATCTAGAATTTAGCTTGAATCATATTTTCGTGTAATAAACTACGCCACAAATGCAGTTAACAGATCGCGTAACTTGTTGACTCGTATTGCAGTGTATCTAGTTTGTCTGGATAGTTCGCTCTTTTTCTACTGATCCCGCAGTAATGGCGTCTCGAGCCGTATGTCCGCATAATTCGACTTTTCATAGTGCTACGCATCTTTTCGGTATTATTCATATTTTCATATTTTTCGCCTATGGTTAGATATATCTTTATATATACATTTTGAATCTATCCGACGATTCATGTATACCGCGTCACGCGCGTGCAGGTGCATATATGTACGCTATCTTATAACTAATACTTTTATGCTCCCTTCAACCAATAATTATTGAGCGTCATTAAACATTTTCATGCTAAGGGCTTGAGTTGCCCTTACAGCATGTTGTGGGACATCTAGAAAAAGTAATTGAAGTGTATTCATGTTACTAGGCATGCATAAACTAGTAATTTGTCCGATTGTACTGCACAGTAGTAGCTAGAATTGCTCGACTCATTGTTTCTGGGAATCAGCAGTTACAGGGCCTCGCCAACTCTTCCCACCTTGATAGAAAAGTCCTCAAAATTCCACTGACTGTCAATCCATATCCTTGGGTATCGTATGCAGTCCAAGACTTGTATTACGTTACCATCAAGCTCCACCTTAGGTAAATAAAACTCGCTCTATTTTATCACGAATACGGCATCGTTCTTCTTGGGGCTGAATTGAGGTCGTGGTCTCCACCTCAGAAACTGATTAGTTCACCAGTCCAGCGTCGCCCAAGGTTGTTCAGGCCAGCTTCATTCAGCAGCAGTGCCGAAAAGCCCAAAAAGCTTAGCTGGCAACCCAACACGCCCCTAAGAGTTTTCGCAACCCAGCTGTTCGCCTTTACAGCCCAACGAGCCCATCAACCGCAGCTAAATCACTGGTGTCCTCTGCTTGTTAGGTCAGTTATTGTATTGTTGTTTGTTCGAATGTGAGGAATAAATGATAAGTGTGATTGGATTCGGGTACGCGTTCTCGAGACATTGGGCGTTTCCGGTTCCATGGATTTGAGTGCGTACTAGAAATTAATGTTGAGAGTGTGTATTGAAGTATACGTCGAAGTGTGTTCTGGTTTTTCTGCGGACCCTACAGACCAAAGTTCGAGGAAACAGTTTTTCTAACTCAAAATATCTTGATCACTCATAATACTTTGTACCGACCAATT
Source organism: Aphelinus atriplicis (assembly GCA_020882685.1). Classification (NCBI taxonomy): domain Eukaryota; kingdom Metazoa; phylum Arthropoda; class Insecta; order Hymenoptera; family Aphelinidae; genus Aphelinus; species Aphelinus atriplicis. Next base: position 32,266,806 of record CM037073.1, read on the forward strand.
CTAGGGACATTGTGGGTTCTAGGAAAAAATCAGAGGGTTGTGGAATTTTTTCTATATTATATTTGGCTCAAGCAGAACAAAATACAGAAGGACACGGAGTTTCTCTTCTCTAGAAATATTTTAATCACCTGTAATGCCGGGTATCGATGATCTACAGAGGTTATGGCTCCTAGCGGAAAAACTGGGGGTGCCGGAATCTTTTTGAGGTAAGATCCGGATTCATCTGACAAAAATACATAGGAGTAGGGTGGTCCAGTCTCTGGTTCAAATTTTCTTTTTTTTTTCTGGAGCTGTGTAATCTATCAAAGTATTGAATCCCACAAGGCTCATATTTACCAGTACACTGCATCAGAGATAAAATAAATAAATAAATAAATAAATATATATATATATATATATATATATATATATATATATATATATATATATATATATATATATTTATATATTATATTCGATTTCGTCAAAATTTGTAGGATGAACTATGAACATTCGCTGACCAGCTTTTATATAATAACAAACATTAATAATATCTTCAAGCGCAATCACACACAGTAAAAAAGTTATCTATTATACCAAGACGTATATTATCGCCCAATGAGAACTTGATACAGGAAGAATTGGTTTTCTTCTTATTACCATGCATTTCACTCTCGAAATACGTTCTTTTTTTCACAAGCCTCTTGAATACATGAAACTGAGGATGTTCAGAGATATTTTGATGGACTCACGAATCATTTACCATATAATTCGGTTAGTCTTGAACCTCCATTGATGCTCAGATTGCGAATAGACTATTTTTCATTATTTAAGTCTTGTATCTATATACTGCTGCATTCAATTTTTTTTACAGAATTCAGAAGCACTAGATCCAATTCTCCGAAATTTATTCTTCAATTCTGGCAATGATAAAGAAGTTGACACTGCGGAGTGAATTCATAGTTCTGCATATTTAGTTCCGTGAACGTATGATCTTGGAATACCATTGAAATTTTGAAATGGGAAGTAGATAACTTTGTATAATGGCCCATATTATCTAACCTCGTCAGGAAGATGTAAGGGTAAATGTACGATTATTATTGTATAAGTGCCTCAAAAAATCGATTTTCTGCACAAAGTCGCGGAGCGAAATAGGTGGTATTCGGCGAGCGCAAACAGTTATGCAGCTAGGGCTTTCATTTTTCTCTTATGGAATGTCTAGACCTTGACCGACCAAAACAACGCAATTGTAGAGAATAATCCTAAGTGGAAAAAAGAATGCATTGACCATGCTCAGAAAAGAATGGGTACTCGTTTGAGAAATTCAGGGAAAAAAACTAAAGGTCTGAGCGGGAAAGACAAGTTAACTGGTAAATTAATCGACAGACTAACAATATATTACGGCCTTGCAATAGGGAGGAACTGTAATTCAACAGGCCAACATGAAAAAAGCAATCTAGGCCACTCTATACGACTTGCTACGATCAATGGGCAGCCTCAATATCACTTATGCATGCAAGGTCCGAAATCATGGTGCTCTTGGCAAGCTGAAAAGGCGAAAAGTGGAGACATGGCAAATTTCCAGCATGATCCTCCTATGTCCAAGGAAGTATTCGAAGCTGTCAAGCCAATTTACAAATAACTGAGCAGAGAAGAACTTTTCATACGTTGTTTCGGTGGATTCACACAAAACTCCAATGAAAGTTTGAATTCAATTGTGTGGTCAATGGAACCTAAGCACGTTTCCAGTGGCAAAACTGTACTTGATTTGACGGTTTTTCTTGCTGTCCTACATTTAACGATGGTTTTAATAGAATTCTACGAGTTATGAACCAATAAGGCATCACTATTGGAATGAATTGGTACAACTTCTGCACTGAAGCCGACGAAACCCGTATCGCGCTTTCCGAGCGCTCCCTCCCCGAAGAAGCTAAACATGCTTGCAAAGATGCAAATTCGTCAAAAAAGATGAGGAGCAAGCGAATCTTCTCATTTCATGGAGTAGGCCACAGATTAGAGGCAAAGCTAGAATTTAATCGATTTTATAGTACTTTGAACTTTGAACGCATTTATCTCGAAACCGACTTTTTTGACCTGGCCATACTGATAGCGCCGGCAATTTTCAACCGAATTTGTGTAAATTATCGATCTTTGAGGGCCAATCCAGAGTAAAGTGGAAAAGGGAAAATTCACAAAATCCACCACATGTTTATTTAATGCGACGTTCCGCCAGTAAGGTTCACTGGCCTGATGAGGCCAGTGAACTTCACCCTGTATTGGCCTTCAAAGATCGACAATTTACACATATTTGAATTATGGAGGGTGCACAGCATAATATTGATTTTCAACCGGCTTACTTGAAATTTTAACTGTAGCTTGAAAACATAATTTTTCAGGGAAAATCGTTGGATTATTTCGGTATTCTGATTTTTACTGATTCTATGGCCGATTTTCAAACAAGTTTTTTGCGAGAAAAAAATTTTCAAACAGACACCATCTGTCCCTATTTATTTATGATTCCCGATCTCACCTTCGTGCCAAATCCCCTCTCTCTCCGCGTGATCCGGGTAATCTCCAGTTTCCCGCGTCACCCGAAGTATAGTTCGCGGTCGCGGTTCCCTTAGCCGTTAAGTTTGAAAAGCCCATTGCACGCAGAGAAATCCGCGGGGCTCCAACAATCGGTGTGACCCGCACCGAGGGACCGCTACGCCGGACGACCGAACGATAAGGTCTCCCCCTCCCGTTCCCCCCGAACTCCTTCCTCACAAACCTCGACGGTCAGAAGATGGCATATCTCCGCATTTCGTACCAGCCTGGGCGGAATCCTTAGGCGGCGAGGGGCCGAACGGCCTCTGTGCAAAGCTCGGGTGCGCAGACGTTGGTTGCCCCGGAGCCAACTAGTCGGCTACGACCGCGATCGCACGTCTGCCTAGACCGGGATACGGAGGAAGGGTTGGGATTTACGAGGTTGAGAAAAAACGAAGCAGTTGTTTTTTTCCATTCAACTGTTCACTTATTTTATTATTTCGCCGGGCTGTACAGGCTGGTCTAGGGTGCTCTCCCGGCGGCGAGCACCCGGCCGTCCTCTTCTTCGGTCCCCGGATAGACCGGCGCACTATGGGCAGAAACGGTAAAATCGGCGACTCGTGTTTATAACTTTTGAAGGAGGCCATATTTTTTGATGATTCGAAATCGAGATGAAAGCTTAACATCTATAGAACAGATATTAAATAGTCCCAAGCCACAGAATTGATTTTTTATTCGGAATAAAGTGATTTGAAAGAGCAAAAAAATGGGTAGATTTTGAAAAATTTAAGAAATATTCTATCGATCGATGTGAACTAAAATATGAAAAACAGCATGCTATACCTTGGAAATTCACTTGTGAGACCCTAAAGAATTTTTGGAAAATGTTGATAATTACTCTTGTAAATTGCAAATGAAAAAAAACTAACTCTGCAAAGAATAGACACATCAACTTCAAACTAGACTGGAAATTTAGATAAATATTCGGAGATTCGAAAACCACTACTGAGTAACAAAAATATTGATTCACTTAGTAAAGAAGCAAGAAATAGTGAAAAATCTCGGATAGGGGAATCGAAGGAAGAAAAACTCTTTTGTCTGTGAGTCAGGCTATAAGGGCTCATCAGTAGCTTGTCATAAATACTCCGTCCCAACCGAGACTGCACTTCGGAACATGTGGGATGGAGTAAAGGGGCCTACGCACTCTTGGTGTCAAGCCTAAATCCACGATCCTACCTCTGCTTGGCTCGTTTTTCATATTTCGAGTCTGCTTCACTCGAACTCACAGAATTGTTTGGAGTAATTATTTGGTTTTATTCATTATAATTTATATGAAAATCAATCATGGAATCATTGTGTAAGTTTTTACTATTTTTACGATATCAACGTGAGAGATGGACAAACATGGACAATTTCATATTTGTTTAAACAATAATTGTTCAAACAATAATTTTTCAAATAAATTATTCAAAAGACATTTTTTTTGTAAATCTGAGCCCGGCAATTGATCATTAAGCTCGCATAGAAAATTATAAAAGTGAAAAGGTATATTATATTTGTTCAAATACGTTCAATACACATTATATATTACAGTACATACATACATATTAATATTATTTCTTGCTTTTTTTGTTAGGGATACTACTGGTCTTCATTTCCCTCTTCATCTTCATTTTCCAGATCAAAATCTCCCAAATTTTTGCTGAAATGAATTGCAATTGAAATACTTTTATCCACAATTTGATCAATAATTAGTTTGAAACTTATAAAAGTAATACTCACGTATTTTGAAGGAATGATTCCATGGTTTCTGTGAACGTATGTTTCACATGTTTTTTCAACCGATCGCCAACAGAAACCAAAGAAATGTTTGGATCATTGCAGTATACAACGCGGTTAAATACGTCAGTCAGACGTTTTTTTCTACCACAATGCCTTGCATGTGCCTTCATATTTATCCTCAAATATTTATGTGAAGACTCCAATGCATCTTCAGCAAAGTATACAATTGGCATTGGTAAAAATCATGCGACCTCAGTACCGTGGAGAAGAAGTTTATGCAGGGTGGGATTCATCCGCGCCCACCCATATAACTGATAATATCTTTGGTGTATTTTATGACAGAATATTTGGAGATCATTAAATTTCAATTCTCTTTTGCATTTGAATAACCTCAATACTGTCACGATACTTGAAATCAGTTCTTCATCCAATTTCAAGCATTTAGCGAACTTTTCAGGGTCCGCCAAGCATCGTCGAGCGATGTTCCCTGTATTAGTCGTGCCATGACCTTGGAGTACAACGTCAACTTTGACTCCAAATTCTTTCAAAATTAATTTCTCAACTAAAGATTTCCGCTCGCTCATTTGATCTGTGAATCACATTTATTCATTATTTTCTCTATTATGCCTGACATTGAATAAAATTAGTAATATATATTATCATGATTACCTTTTAGAGAGCCTCTTACATTCCAGACACCTTTTTCGAGTCTGTAGGACAATCGAAGAAAATGTTCGAATGCTTTTATTTTAAGTGAAGAAACCGGGCGTGAAATCCATGCCATCTTTGCCAAAGTCTGTGGATGTGCATAAACACATCGACAAGTCGCAGATTCCAGAATTTCATCATAAGGAAGCTTGACGGACTCGCGTAATTCTGTAGCTCGTCTTTGCAACGTTCTTTTTGATGCAAATTGATTTTCGATGCGTTGACTTCCACCACCGTAATAGGGCCTAGCCTTTTTGAAGGGACGGCCACGAGCCTTCCTCGTAGGAACTCTCCTTTTACCATGGACGACCATACTGTTGGAAAAATGTATGATACATTAAGGGGTAATATCCGGCAAATTTTTTTTTTCTTTTCATTCTTTTTTATTGGCTTAAATCATGCTAAAACTATCCTAGAATCTAAATCTACAACTCCCAAGTACTGATCTAAACTCAAAATTAGTTCAAATCAATTTTTACCGAACAACTTTCATGTAAGATACATAGCATTTTGAAACTTTAAACGCGTTTTTCTCAAAACCATGTTTTCAAACTCGGCGAGCAGTAGAACTGAAGAAGTTTACATTCGATTGACTTGAAATTATAACTGTAGCTTCTTCATTAAATTATCTAGTGAAGTACACACCATTTTAGCGATTGATTGACAAAAAAAAGAGTTATAAACAATCAAAGTTGACTTTTTTTGTCGAAAAAAAATTTTTTTTTCAAACCGTCGCCATTTTGCGAAAAAAAATTCTAAAAATATAATGATGTGTACTTCACTAGATAATCTAATGGAGAAGCTACAGATAAAATTTCAAGTCAATCGGATGTAAACTTTTCCAGTTCTACTGCTCGCTGCGGAAGAACTTTTTATAAAAGCGTTTCACGGCAATCGCTGCACAGCCACCATTTTGTAAAAAAACTAACAATAGAAAAATTTTTTCTATTCTCCAAGAGTTGCTTAACCCAGTGATATATTATTTATATACCTTACATCTCAAATATCGTTTAAAAAAAATCATGAAAAAAGCCTTGTTTTTTTGAGCATTTGGTGGATATTACCCCTTAAGTAAACATGGAAAATGTAAAAACATTAAGGTTTTTATGTTATTAATGAGTGAGATTGCATTTCACGCACTAATGCTTTTTTCAAATGCTCTTTCAACGAGCACGAGCAGTATTTAATCGTGAATACTGAATTATTTATCGAGAAAAGATTAATCATAAATGACCGATTTTCGAATCTCAAATCGGTAGTTCAAATCGGTCAAAAAAGCAAATATTGTCTGATTCTTACCGTACAAAGTTCGTTTTGATCAGGAACAAGAATCACTGTTTGATCAATTTGAAAAATTGAGTTTGCTACGATGCGCTAAAGCAATAAAAAAGGTCTTGAACCTATCGCGCATTGATCAGCTCCGAAAGTTTTCTCGATATTTTGTCAGGTCAGTTAGGATTACAGTGGCACATACAGTAATGCGCAAAAATTGCACCCATCCCTCTCCAGGGCTTCGTACCACTACAGTAGAGTATGGCCCAAGTGAGTTAAAAGAATGTAACTTTTCCTAATAATGTTATCTTCTGGATTTTAATGAGAAAATTCGGTTGAATTGACGAAATTCGCATTTCGAAACACAGTATATTTCACGCATCTTTACACGATAACTCTACTCCAAATCATTATTTCCTGTTGAAACTGAGTAGAAAGATACCTTGTGAGATTAGAAATGTGAAAAAGCCTGAGACGCTTCCCAAATATTCTATTTTCCGGATTTATATGAGAAAATTTGGAGGACATTCATATTTCGAAATATTGCATGTTTCACGCATCTATTCACGATAACTTGACTGGAAATCAGAAGTTTCTGTTGAATTTGTTCAGGAAAGTAGTATGCAATATAAGAAATGTTTAAAAAGTCTGATTTCCTGCATGAAAATGTTATAGTCTAGATTTGAATGTGAGGAAATTCTGTTGAATTTGGAAAAAATCACCATTCTCTGTTCAGACCAAATCAATTTTCATGTATAATCTTAATATCAACCGATCCTTGCGATTCAAATTTGACGTTTATCAACAAAGAAAATCAATTCGATTCATAAGTATAAGATCAAAGTATAATTGTTATTGAAAAATATGAAATCCAGTAGTGGGTATATTTTGTAGCACCCCGACCGCAATAAAAAGGATTAAGCGGGCTGTTGGGCCGCAGGTACAGAGGGTCGGTCGGCTGCCGAGTAAGCGAGGTGAGGGGAAGGCCTCTGCCTATATTGGAATGGACGAAGAGCAAGGTGTTCAAGAGTGACTCCTCTTCTAAGAGATTTCGATTGACAAGTAAGAATCGCTTGTGTTTCGTATGTTTAAGACAAGGTCATTCGCGAGACAAGTGTTCTTCAAAATGTTGTCATAAATGTCAAGAACGCCATCATGATCTTTTACACGAAGTTTTCGAGAGGTTTAAGATGAAAAATCAGTCGAATCGATTAAAGAACTCTAATGATCCTTCAGTTGGAGACAAAAATCAAGTTTCAAGATCATGACTGAATACGGGTGTGCTTCTGAGAATTTTACCAGTTACAGTTATTAGTGAGAAGGAAAAAATGAATACTTTCATGATTTTGGATAATTGTTCTATGACAACTTTAATCGATAAGCAACTCACTACGCTTTTAGAAATTCAAGGCAAAAAGATCACCTTCGGTTTAAAAGGGATAAATGATTCAGAATTAGTAAAATACGATAGCGAAAGAATAAGTCTAAAAATTTCGACGGAAATTGGAGAATTCGTGTTAGAAAATGTAACGATTTTTGAAAACTTAACTTTACCAACTCAAACGATATCAGAGTATATAACTACAATTTGTAAGGATTTAACAGGCATCTTATTAGATTCTTATACAAACGCTGTTCCTAAAATTCTAATTGGCAAAGATAATTGGGGTTTGATTGAAACCAGAGACTTTCGGGAATTTGAAAACTACCCTTTTGGTCTTTCGGGTACTCTTTTAGGTTGGTGTATTCATGGACCCTTAAAAACTAAAAAGAGACAGAGCAGTTTTCAGAACACAAGTCTAAATACGAAACACGTTTTCGAATGCGCAACCTTTCACACAGAACCCCTTTGTCAGTTGGAAAATTCCACACTAAACAAAGATGAAGTTAGATCGTTTGATTATAGCAAGAACATTTCATTTCAAGATGAATCGCCAAATTTTCCGTGTTGTGATGAATTGAATACTTTAGTCAAACAATATTTTCAATTAGAATCTTGAGAAAATTATGACCAGAAAAATAAAAACAATGAATCCAACGATGAACGTGTTATTAAAATTTTGAAACAAAAAAGTTTACATTTAAATAACTGTTGGCAAACTGGCTTATTATGGAAACGAGATAACGAGATTATACCTGATAGTAAACCTAATGCTTTGAAAAGACTATGGAATTGAAAAAAAATTGCATGCGCTTCGAAATTCCATATCAAAATTTTCGAGAAAATCGATGCATGAGTATTGAAAACGGAAAAAAAACGTTCCGATTTTTATTAGGATTTATATTACGTTTTTATGGGTATCTGGAAAACTGTTGAAAATCAATGATATGACGATGCGATACGGGTTTGACCAATCGACTGAACATCGAAAGGACTTACATATTCCACGGTTGAAACATTCAAAAATGGACCACGTGTTTCAAAATTATTGAAAAAATTATTGAATGATATTAAGAGGATGATTCTGGTATTACCAAGTGATGAAGTTGATTGAGCACTTTCATATTCGGGCGTGAAGAATTGAAAAAAATGTATGCTCCGGCGTGACTTTCATGAAAGAAATTGGCATTTCAAATTTAAATAATGTGATCGTGGAAAAATCCATGAAATTATAGTATTATTGAAATAAGAATAACCAATCGATATATCATTCGAAGGGCTTTCAGATTGATGCGTGAGTGTTAAAAATGGTCAAAGTCATATTTTCATGGGTGTCGCACAAACCATTAGAAAAAACCATGATATGATGGAATGGTGCAATTCTGTCTCTAACCGATCAGATAATCATTAAAAAGACTTCCTTATTCCACGATGAAGATTTCGTTAAAATTGATGGTTGGCGTGACATGAGAAGAAAAACCTTCATAATACCCTGTATCCCGCGAATCATTGGAAAAAAACTTTAAGTTGATGTTTAGATGAGAATTTTAATGTGACAAATCGATAGAGCTATAGTGTAAGAGACAAAAATGTTGATGCGTGACAATAAAATTTGCGAAAGAAATTTGATGTTTTCAGGTTTTGTGGGAAAATAGTGGAAAAAATCGCGAGATAATGGTATGATACATACATAGAAAAATTTTGAAAAATTGATGAGTGAGCGTGTTATTTTCGAAAGAAATATGGTGTTCTCATGTGTAATGAGGAAATCGTAGGATTGTAAAAAAAACTACGAGCTTATGGCTTGGTGCAATTTTGAGTCGGACCAATCGAATGATCATTGAAAGCGCTTCTAGATTTTATGATAAAAATTTTGAAAAAATTAATGCCTCGGCGTAAAGTGCGAAATAATATATTTGAATTTTTATGTTCATTCAAAATTATCGAGAAAATCCATGGATTGATGTCACAATGCATATTTTATATTTATGTTTGTCAGGGAAAATTAATGTTTTCTGGCTATATTTCTTGGTTGAAATTTCAGAAAAAATAATGCGTGGGCATGAAATACAATGGATTATTTCTAATTGTACGGAATTTTAGTTTTTCGAATGAAATCTCTTTGAGAAAGAATACTGGGTTGAATTTTTCGATGAATTATTCGAGTTTCATTATGACTATAATTTTTCAAGAAGAGGTTAAGCCACCCATTGTTTGCCATTCTACTTTAGTTGAGAATGTTGCCCGACTCTCACGAGGACGTATTGGTGAGGTGCATATCCAAAAGCGGATTCAGTAAAGTAGTTTCTCACAGCTAAAGTAGTTTTTATAAAATTCAAATATTGAATATTATCGTATGTTTTTGAGTCTTGAAAGAAGTACCATCTCTGACTCTGACAAGAATTTATTTGGAATCAAACAACTCTTGTTCATTATTCAAACCGCAAAAAAAATAGAATCGGAATAATTATTCCTATGAGACGTATGACGTCACATTAAAAAGAAATACAAAACCTTTTTAGAACTGAAAGATATAACTATATTATACAATTGTATTGAATTCTTTCATACATCGGAATGCGGGGAAATGAAAATGCAGACAAACTAGCGAAAAAAGCCACCGAGCTTAAAGCTTTAGCTATAATCAAGGTCCCATATACTGATTCAAGATAAAGCTTTGAAAAAAAGCTATGAATAAAACGAGAGAACAAATTCAAACTGAAGGGGTCGTCAAAGGAAAAGACTTCTTCCGAAAGTATTACAAAAAAGCCAAGAACCTTGGTTTGCTAAACGAAAACGCACTCGTAAATTTATAGTTCAATATTTTGATGTCCACATGAATTCTATCCACGTGAGAAGAATTTACATGAAAGAATAAAATCAACGTAGTATTTCCCCTGCTCGCCTCGCTCGGTAGTCCCCCCCCCCTCGTTATGTCAGTAAATGTATATGAATACTTGACGTACTTTAAAATCAATCAATCTTGAATTCTGATTTTATTTCTCTAGCAATATTTAATTTGAACATATGATACTAAACTCATGATTACCTATTACTTCGAGTAGTGTCGGACTTTTTCTGTTTTTTTGAATTGAGATTAGAGTGGATTCATCGAGTCTCGCTGGTATCCATTTTATCAGCCAATAACAAGTCACAAGACTTTTAAATTTTCACTTGATTCAGATTCTTGTAAAATATTAATTTTCGAAATTAATTATGGTGATATTACAATTTGCGATCATGTTATCATAACAAACAACATTATTAAGGAGGAGCAAAAAGAGGAGCAAAGATGAGCAATAATGCAGAGCATAAATGTGGGGCAAATATGAGGAGCACCCGTGAGGAGCAAGCGTGAGAAGCAATCGTGAAGAGCAATCGTGAGGTCCAACCGTGAGGCGCAAACGTAAGGAGCAATCGTGACGAGCAACCGAGAGGAGTTATCGTGAGGAGCGATCGTGACGAGCAATCGTGAGGAGCATTCATGAGGAGCAAAATGACGACGACGGCGGTGGCGGCGGTTCAGCTTTTAATATAGAGAGACTATCAATAGAATTCGAGCAAATTGCTACAATTTAGCAGAGTCACTCGCTCGGGTTAAAATAATAAACAATCTCAATTGTAAATGTAATCGTGAATTCGAAGACATTAACCACGTACTTTGGCAATGTGAACTATACGAAATAGACCATTCAAAATTCTGAAAAAATAGAGAAAACTGCAGATGAATCCACCACTGAACGTTGAGATATTGATAGCAAAGTCAAACATTAGAGCTTGTAAATATATTATAGGATTTATGAATGACTCTAAACTTTGTATTTGATAAGAAATATTATGTAACAATGGTTCAACGTAAAGCTGTAATAAACCTCTAAAAAAAACTATGAATTTGATACAATTTTCATTACCTCTAATCTACGATTCTTTCTTCATATAATTGGCCTTCCAATTGAAGTTTCTCTTGTTCCTTACATGTTCCGGATCGCAAACGGTTGGCGTGCCGAAATCGCCTAACTTCGCTCAAGTGCATAACATACTATTGCTTAATAAATTCCAGGCAATCCTTCGATTATGTCAAAACCTCCATGTCATTTTAAGAAGAATGCTACACGGACAACAATGAAATTTTTGGAACAGACAACTTGAAGTGGTGCACTCAAAATTGCTGGATCAGTGAACCTATTATTTTAAATCAGCCAATATCGTCGCCTGGGGGGAAAAAGCAACGATCTCAGAAACGCGCTAAAGAAAGATCTATTCCGATTCAAGCGAAATAAAAAGATCTATTTCGAACTGAGCGGAATGAAAAGATCTATTTCGAATCGAGCGGAATAAAAAGATCTATCTCGAATCTAGCGGAATAAAAAGATCTATTCCGAATCGAGCAGTATAGAAAGATCGTTTTCGAATCGACTTTTAAAGAAAGATCTAACTCAGATTTTACTTTATAGAAAGATCTTTCTCAGGTTTAATTTTATTTTGCGGCGTTTTTTCAAGTTCGGAGTTGATGCGGTACGCGCGCACTTGAGTGCGATTGCTTATGTGAGAGTGTGTGTATGTAAATATGTGTGTATGTGTGTGTGTAAGGACACATCTGAATGTAATATGCCAAGTTAACTATTTACGTTAAACAGTTTTTGCCTCGATGATTTCTCGTAGAAATTGGTATACATGTGTTTTTGAGGTCGCTGATAACAAATCCGGCCTCAAATTTTAAAAATTCAAATTAGAGCCTCTAAGATCCCTTACAAAAATTTGGAAAAAAATTGAATTTTTTGGAAAATTGGTATACATGGGTTTTTGAGGTCGCTGATCACGAATCCGGCCTAAAACTTTGAAAATTCAAATTAGAGCCTCTAAGATCACCTGACAAAAATTTGGAAAAAAATTGAATTTTGTTGAAATTTGGTGTACATGGGTTTTTGAGGTCACTGATTACGAATCCGGCCTCAGATTTTGAAAATTCAAATTAGAACCTCTTAGATCACTTATCAAAAATTTGGAAAAAAACTGAATTTTGTTGAAAATTGGTATACATGGGTTTTTGAGGTCGCTGATTACACATAAAGCTCCAGATTCAAATCTAAATCTAAATCTTCAACATCGTCGACGGTAACGAGGAAACATCCTTTTAGAAGGTTACCCAAATAAAAAGCCATCTCATATTTGACTTTATAGAAAAAACCGTTTCAGGTGTGATTACATTTCTTCTAGTTTTTGCGCGATGGAGTTAATGCATGCATTTGTGTGTATATTGCCAATCATAATTATATTCATATATTTGTTCTACAAGTTCCTTTGAAAGAACGGAACAAATGAGAACTAGAAAATTAATATACAGTGGTTAGAGTGAAATACCGTGAAACTCTATTTGCGTAACAGCATAATCTCTGGTACAAGCATTGAAGATTATACTTGCCACAAACATTTTTGCATATTTTGATCGATGCTTATTACATTTCCAACATAAGTTTATTTCGAATGGGATCAACCGACTTTCGCTGACACCAGAGTAGAAGAAATGCCTCTTTATTCAGTAAACCATCTGAATGGATGCTTCTTTGTTACCATCGATGATGTTAAAGGTTTAGGCTCATTTCTATCTAAAGCTCGATGTGTAATCAGCGCCCTAAAGAACCCATGGATACCAATTTTATCCAAATCCAGTATTTTTTCAAATTTTCGGTCGCCAATTTTAGAGGCTTTAATCCGAATTTTTTAAATCGAAGGCCGGATTCGTAATCAGCAACCTCAAAAACCCATGGAAATTAATTTTCATTATAATCCATTATCTTTCCAAATATTCGTTCGCTAATCTTAGAAGCTCTAATTTGAAATCTCAATATCTGAGAGATATGATTCCCATATTTTGCTCTTGGAAACCATGTTTTGTTAGAGTATTTTGAAATCGGGTCTGGCAGATCGATAGAGGAGCCCGAGCATTTTCATAATCTGAGGTGAAAAGTCCAGGAAAATAGACGCGCGGGCGTAATCTATGTCATAAAAAATTATGCATAGTCGAATTTTCGTCACACGAAAGATTTTGAAGTAATATACAACTTGGAACATGATGATTTGAAGAATATCCGGTATGATAGGTCGAAAGAGAAGGTCAAGAGCTACAATTTGCGACCTCAAAAACCCATGTATACCAAATTTCAACAAAATTCAATTTTTCCAAATGTCAAGTGATCTTAGAGGCTCTACTTTAGATTTTCGAAATCTGAGGCCGGATTCGTAATCAGCGACCTCAAAAACCCATGTATACCAATTTTCAACGAAATTCAATTTTTTCCAAATTTTCGTCAGGTGATCTTAGAGGATCTCATTTGAATTTCCAAAATCTGAGGCCGGATTCGTGATCAGTGACCTCAAAAACCCATGTATACCAATTTTCAACAAAATTCAATTTTTTCCAAATTTTTGTCATGTGATCTGAGAGGCTCTAATTTGTATTTTCAAAATTTGAGGCCGGATTCGTGATCAGCGACCTCAAAAACCCATGTATACCAATTTTCAACAAATTTCAATTTTTCCAAATGTCAAGTGATCTTAGAGGCTCTACTTTAGATTTTCGAAATCTGAGGCCGGATTCGTAATCAGCGACCTCAAAAACCCATGTATACCAATTTTCAACGAAATTCAATTTTTTCCAAATTTTCGTCAGGTGATCTTAGAAGCTTGATCTAATTTGAATTTTTGAAATTTGAGGCCGGATTCGTAATCAGCGCCTTCAAAAACCCATGTATACCAATTTTCAACGAAATTCAATTTTTTCCAAATTTTCGTCAGGTGATCTTAGAAGCTTGATCTAATTTGAATTTTTGAATTCTGAGGCCGGATTCGTAATCAGTGACCTCAAAAACCCATGTATACCAAATTTCAACAAAATTCAATTTCTTTCTAAATTTTTGTAAGAGATCTTCGAGGCTCTAATTTGAATTTTTTTAATTTGAGGCCGGATTCGTTATCAGCGACCTCAAAAACACATGTATACCAATTTCTACGAGAAACCATTGAGGCAAAAACTGTTTAACGTGAATAGTTAACTTGGCATATTACATTCAGATGTGTCCTTACACACACACGTACACACATATTTACATACACACACACACACATGCACATAAGCAATCGCACTCAAGTGCGCGCGTACCGCATCAACTCCGAACTTGAAAAAACGCCGCAAAATAAAATTAAACCTGAGAAAGATCTTTCTTTAAAGTAAAATCTGAGTTAGTTCTTTCTTTAAAAGTCGATTCGAAAACGATCTTTCTATACTGCTCGATATCTTTTTATTCCGCTAGATTCGAGATAGAATTTTTTATTCCGCTCGATTCGAGATAGATCTTTTTATTTCGCTCAATTCGAAATAGATCTTTTCATTTCGCTTAAATCGAAATAGATCTTCCTCTAGCTCGTTTCTGAGGTAGTTGCTTTTTCCCCCCAGGCGACGATATATTCTGCTGGACAATCTAGTTGAGAGAAATAGCAAGAGTAGCCAAACAGAACAGCTGGCTTCTGAACAGACTTATTTCATGCACAATGCATGAAGCTTTAAGGGAGCTTCAGCGTTAGGTGCCGTACCAATGCAGGACCCTACTGGGGTGCCTGAATTATTTTTCAAAATCCTCCCAATTCTATCGTTTTAAAGTAGATCAGTCGTATCCTGGACTACTTATGAATGCTTGAAAAGGGAAAATAAATTATAACTAAGTCAAGATTTGCACATAAACACTTGTCAAATTCATCAAAATCCACTTTTTTCAGTTTTAAGATCTTATTTCGATGGCGACATACGATTTTCGCGATCATATTATAATCTACCTATGAAAACCTATTACTTAGAATTTTTTCAAATTTTTTCATAAGAGCATATTTGATTGAGAAGGGATTAATCGATTCTCGCCATAAGAGCCTATGTAAAAAACGTCATTTTTGTTATAGCGCTCATATGGAAATGACCATGTTGACCCATGATTTTCTTTGTTGCAATTGAAAGTTGGTTGTGCTAGGTACATTCTATGAAAGTTTGAGTTCATTCTATAATACAATACTAACTCGCTAAAGCCCCCTTAATTCCGCCTGGTAATCTGGAGGGTGTCCAGGTAGTCAGAGTCGCCGATTACAGTGTTCCAAAGGTGCGCTCCTGGAATTTGTTGGTTAAAAAAGGTGGCCTTAGAACATCATCATCGACAACTCCGACCGCCTGGCCATCTTCCGGATCGTTGGCCACCTACGTCAATGAAGAAATTCCAGTAGTGCATCAACGAAACGTCATAATAGGTAATCCTGACTACTTAAACACCGTCCAGATTCATGATGACCTATACAAAAAAATTCCAGAAACGCGTCCTCAAAACACCATCGTCAATAACCCCGTCCGCTTAGACAACGTCCGGATCCATGGTCACCTAATTCTACGAAAATGTGAAAAATATAAATTCATAATTCACTATTGACTTTATTATGATGACACAAGATGTGATTATCATCAATATACGTTCACGATATGTTTGTGAAGGTTGTTGAATCGAATCGGAAATCAGTAAAAATCACGTTTGGGTTCCACCATAACCTCAAAAAATCAACTAATGTTGGCTCACAATAGTACAGACATTTTTTCTTTGGCCTGGGATCATACTGAGAGCAAACAGGAGATAAAATATACTTTCGTGCTTGGGTTACAACTATTTTGAAGTTATGTCATAACTCTGGCTTAATGATGTTGATTATATGAGTTCAGTTAAGGCAACCTCAAAAACATATAGCCTGACTTCAAGACTGGGAATATTATAACCCAGACGCGATGCAGCTACACTGATCCCAGTTTTGAGTTCAGCAACCTTTACAAACATATCGGAAACGTATATTGATCCCAGGCCAAAGCGTTGAATTTTTAACACTATTTTCTGTCTATAATAGTCAATTTTCTGAAGTTATGGCTGAACCCAACCCCGATAGAGCTTTATTGACGTTAGATTCGTATTCAGCGATCCCGAAAACATATAGTAAGCATAGTGAGGCACCCAAGTCCGATACATTTTTTGTGAGGCAGTGTAATTATATTCTATTAGTAATTCACTCCAAATTCCATAAAAGTTACCAGAGCTGTAACTGCTTGATTAACTCCATCACTTGTGATAGTTATTTTCAATTTTTGTAAGGGCTTAAATCATGAATTTCGCATAACAAATCGATATTTATAGCAATGCAGCCACTTATAAGGTTTTGATCAGGGTGAAAGAAGAGACTAGAGCAAGGGATACGACCTATATCTCAGATTCGATGCAGTGTAATGAATAATGTAGCATATGGATCATTCTCTTGAAACCGATATGTTACATGTCCTAGGCGGTTTTAGCATTTAACCCATTAACGTCCAAAATGTCAAAATTTCTTGCACGTTTTCAGAGTGATTATTTCCTATGTAATTGGCGTTGAAAAAATTTTTGAACCACATATTCTGATGTAAAATTTCATGCTCTTTTAGAATTCGTTTCCAGAATCATGATAAATTTTACAGGAAAAGAGATATGCTCGATTAAAACATAAAAAACACCTAAATTTTCGAAAAAAAAATGTTCAGGATTTTTTTTCGAAGTGTTACGGTGAAGATATCACCTTGCGACCGTGATCAAAGGTGATCATGGGAGTTGAAGTTTAACAGGGAATTTTTTTGTTGACCTTGAACCATCTCTTCTTTACAAAATGGCGGAAAAAACGAATCACCTTTGATCACGGTTGCAAGGTGATATCTTCACCGTAACACTTCGAAAGAAATCCTAAAAATTTTTTTTTTCAAAAATTTAGGTGCTTTTTATGTTTCAATCGAGCATATCTCTTTTCCTGTGAGTTTTATCATAATTCTGGCAACGGATTCTGAAAGAGCATGAAATTTTACATCAGAATATGTGGTTTAAGAATTTTTTTAACGCCAATTACATAGGAAAAAATCACTTTGAAAACGTGCAAGAAATTTTAACATTTTGGACGTTAATGGGTTAAAAGAACTGTTTGCCATCCCTAACAGCTATAGATAGTTCAACTTAGCTATTTTCTTGAAGGTTGAATAGTAATAACTTACGAGTTGTTATTCAGGATGTTAAAGAAGACCAAAACAGGCTAACCCGTTCCAAACACAAATTTTCACGTTCCTACTAGTGTAGATGCTATCATTTATTCTCAAGTTACATAAGAATTGTTTATCTTCAATTCAGATATACATTTTCAACTTTTTATATTGCAATTAATTTTTTTTGTAAATTTGAGCTGCTTATATTTCCAGGGATTTTGCCTATTTTTATGATTTTTCTCAGAATCACTTGAAAAAACTCGTTTGAACCATTGTTAAGATCGCGTTAATCGATCAGTTCCCTTACCAATGACCAACACTCAAATAGTGATGATAAGTTTCGCACTTTCACTTTGCAATCGAATCGACAGCTCATGAATCTTGCATAAAGTTGATTACAAACCTAAGCCATCATAAGCAAACCCTACCTTGTATCATGAGCTGAATTTAATCACAAGTGAAGTTGAGTGATTCTGCTGTGTATATGGGCTATTCTCATGAAAACGGTATTTTTTGATGGCGAAAAAAGAAATGTCGAATTCATCAACTATGAATTTTTTTTCTTCATTATTTGTGTTCTATGATATTAAAAAAAGCTAGAACCACTTGTGGCCCTTCTAAATCGCCATCATTTATTTTTTTTCAGCCATTTTTTGTTTTCATGATTTTTTAGCTATTGCGGTAATGACACGTTTTATGGATATAATTCGATATTAAATTCAAAATACATTTTTTTCTCAACCTGACGAATTCATCAGATAGTGCGGAAAAAGTGCGTAGGTTTGATTTATATACTTTTTCTGTCAGATGCCGTTTCAGCGGAGGTATTTACGTTCAACAGTAAGAAAAACGTGGTTACTGTACGTGAATACTATAAACACTATAGACAATAATACTGTCAATAATACAGACTATTTACAACAGTAAAGGGACTATAGTAGACTGTGAAGTATATTGGTAGAGTTAGGAAGGCTCAGAGCTGCAAAAAGTGCAACTTCCGAGAAATACGAGCGTTGGCCAGAGCGTATGAATGATAGCGAAAATAGGGTTTGCCTATGACGCGGGTTTGCCTATAACGATTCGAACAAAATCATTTATTGCAGGCCCCAGAAGCAAATTTGGAAGGTGTCCGCGTGTATGTATTATAGATTCTATTAGTACTAACATATGCATACAGTAGAATTATCCAACTCTACTTGTAACCAAATTTAGTTGATAGTAAAGTAAGGTTTGCCTATGATAGCATATGTTTGTAATCAGTTTCAAGCAAACTTCAAGAGCTGTGGATTCGATGGCAAGGTGCAAAGTGCCAAACTTATCATTACTATTCGATTGCTGGGATTATTGGTGAAAGAACTGATCGATTAGCGCGATGTAAACAGTGGGCTTAAACTTATTTTTCGAGTGATTCCAGAATAAATCCTAAAAATAGGGAAAATCCGTTGACACAAAGTAAGTGGCTCAAATTCGCAAAAAAATGCAAAAAATATAGAATGCAATAAAAAAACTTAGAAATGCACATCTAAATTGGGGGAAAATAATTTTTTGTAATTTTTGAAAAGTGAATGATAGCATCTACGTTTGTGGGAAGGTGAAAATTAGGGTATGCGACAAGTTTGCTCATGACGATTTTGGCCTGTTTTGGTCATCTTTAACACCCTAAGTAACAAATTTTGTAACTTTTTATAGTTTAACCTTCAAGAACATAGCTACTGCTAACTATCTGTAGCCGTTCGGGATGTCAAACAGTTCTTTTCCATACTCAAAATGTCGAGGATATGGAAAATACCGTTTCCATGAGAATGACCCATAAATTCTACTACCATCAGTAGAATCTATAATACATATAATACGCGGACACTTCCAAGATTTGCTTCTAGGGCCTGCAATCGATGATTTTGTCATTGGCAAACCCTATTTTGTTAAATACATGTATGCACTCTGGTCGACGTTTACATTCCACGGCAATGGAATGCTTTTCTTGGTAAATCATACGATAGAACGAATAAAAATACACAAGTTTCGTACTTTTCAATTGTTTTGCAAGTACGATTGTGGACAATAGTAACCAATAATATTTATTGCAATTGAGATAAAATCTGGTGGTCTTTTTATGACATTTTTTAGAATACATAATGCTCTTGGTCTTGGTTCGTGACAGTGGGATGTAAAATCTCCTGAATCTGATTGCGACAAAAATATCCGACTCACTGCTTTACAAAAGTCTTTAGTTATCATTTGTAATTGACGATTTTATAATCCTTGGGAAAATTTGAAATGTCCATTTCCTCGAATGTGTATTGGGAAAGCTTTCTTGCATCGGAAATCGTGCAAATCTACTCCTCCCATGTATTTATTTTATACAGAAATAGCAAAAGGAAATGCTATTTCTGTTTTCTTGCGATCAGTTCGTGAATATCTTTTGATAACGAAATTACCAGATGAAATTTAAAATTGAGGTCCATTTGAGTCTCTTCATGGGATAGAAAAATCCATAACCCAATTTTAAAGTATTCCGCTGCCACCAATTGTCTTTACGCGATAGGGGTGGCCTAGTGTGCCACTGGATATCTATAATCTACAGCGATTTTATCGGTCTTACAAAACCATAGTTTACAGTAATCGTGTCAGTGTCATAAAAAATGAACTGTGCACTCAAAGTAACTCCTTGTGATGCGTGACTTGTCTAGCCTAGTCAAAATAAAACAATCTGGCGTCGACGCTTTAATCGAAATAATATACTCCACTCCACTTGTTTGCAGCGTGTACTGCTGCTTCGGTATGAAGTAAGAAAATTTGAGAAATCAATATACATTTTCTCCGGAAGATGATCAAAATCAAAATCTTCGAGCTAGGGCTCAAATCCCTCCTCCCCTCCATGTGGCTCAATGTGGCGTGTCGCCAAACCCCCTCTCTCTATGACCAGAGCACGTGGTTTATATATGGACGCTCCTTCGACGATAAAATACTCTACTTCGCTCGATATTCCCATTATACTGTCGAATACTTCAACTGTTTCATTTTGTGTTCCTTCTGTACGTTGATTCCAATTGATCTTGAATATATTTGTTATTTATAAATTACAGAACGGAAACCAAGAAAAGGAATGAAGACTGCTAAACAACGTTTGGGAAAAATTCTCAAGATCCACAAAATGTTGCATTGAAGATATGCGAGATGTTACAAAGAAAATCTTTCAGAAATCATGAGTCAGAATGACAACGTTATGAATGAGTTATTGACAAAAAAAGCGGTTCATATGTAGTTAGTTTCGATTTTCTATTAGTGATGTATAAAAAATTATGTCATAGTATGAAATCATTATGAGATGTTAGGAAAAAAAATTGTATATTGATAATTGTAAATTTAATTATTGAATAAGACTCACGATATATCATACCATATTTTATAAGACGATAATTGGAGATTAAGAAGATGTCTCTTGACTTTGTAAACTGAGTCATAGTTAACAAATTGTTCTGTCAATCATAGAACACTCAACAAGTTTCCATTCATTGAACTTCTGAAGCACATTTGTCTAATCAAAGAATGGATATAAACTTGAACGATAATTTGGTAAAGTACGGACATTTATTTTGATATGTATTTTGGTCATCTTTGATTACACTTGAATTTGATTAGAAATTCGATCATATAATTCAATTTAAGAAAGTAAGCATGATGCAAATATTAATCAGGATTAGAAAAAATAAGAATTAACATGAATATGGATGGTATTCATAAAATCAGTATTATTCATAAAATCATCAACGACTATTCGACAGAATTGTTAAATTGATGATTTCCCATGAAACGTTCACTGTATAAAGTATTTGTCGTCGCTGACGCGCCACCTGATGTTCCACTGTAATAAATAGAGAGTAGTAAGAAACAAATACAAATTAAGAAAATATGTACTTGAATATGCAACTGCAGTCGATTGAAAAATTTATAATCATAAATAAATAAATTCCCTCGATATTGAATTCAGTATCAATAGTGCTTCAGATCAATTTTCCTTCATGTTAATATTACATCTTATGAAAGAGAATGCTCTAGCTCGAATAATTTACCTATAAATGCCATTCTAAGAATTCTGGAATGACAGCTAGTGGAGGAATTGAGCAAGATCAAATCAGATTTTAGTATGGAAGGCGTATTTTAAGTAGATGCTTGCCTGATGGACAGAACTTACAATATTAATAAAGTGTTTAGTGATTCATCCCTGTAGCTAGAGATGATCTATCTGCTGTTGCATTACTGTGTCAGTTTAGTGCACTTACTTTCATTCCAATTCCTATGACGTGAGATTCAGGAAGAATTTCAGCGGCTCGCAGGGCTCACATATTTTCATATATCTGAACTGTTAAGTGGTGGAGCAAAACTGAAAGCAGATTTTTGCTAAGTGTGAGACGAAATGGATGCCAAGTCCTGCTTGGCATGGACCTGGTTTCCCTCTTCTATCCCTACCCGCCCAACACTGAATTCAACCCACTCGAGTATGATTGTGTTAGGGCAGATATTTGGATGATCATGGGGGTGAGCTTGATATCAGCAAGTCCTCCTCAGTTTAGGCCTGAAAAAAATATCGAAATTAATAAAGCCCCACTGTATGCACGGGACGTTCCACGTCAAGTGGACCCAGTCAAAATTATGGAAGTAAAAATTATACTTACACTCAAAATCTGAATTTTCTCAAGTTTGATCTTTTTTCCAATTCCGTAGTAAGTAACGATCGATTCAAGACGATCGAAGCTTGATTGATACGAATCGGGTGGACATGCGAGAAAAATGAATTCGTGCTTCAAAGATGTGAGAATCAATCGTCTTTCCGGTGGTACAATAGCATCGCTACTGACCGGAGTTCAGGAGGGTGCTAGTTCGAATCCAGCCTGGGGAGCGTGATTTTCCCTTTCGCACTCGCTTTTAACTTAATTTCAAATCGTTTGGCAGCTTACTTTTTAGTATGAAAGTGAAGTAGAGACAAGTAAACGGCGAATCACTTTGGAAATATCTCTCGGTTTTCTTCCTCTTTTTGTAATCTCTTTGATTCGTCAATCAAGTCTTCAACATTAATATAAGTAAAACCCTTGATAATGGTATACAATTATAAGACCTGGTCTTGCGCCACTATTGGAAGTCGTTGGTCAATTTAATAACAGTTTAAAAGGAGCAAGCGCGAATAACCTCAGCTGAAAGTAATACTGGTCATCCTGAGGTGACTAATATTGCACTGCACTAGTGATAGTGCCAGCGTGTGAAGCCAAAAATCAAGCAAGCTGTGACGCCTGCAATCCACAGGCTACACTGCATTGCTTGGACCGCAATCTGGTCAGTATTATATGTGTGCCCAAGCTGGCCTTAGCGACTCCCCACACAGTGAATATAACCAAACATTTGGCGACTGATATTTTTGTTCCCTATTTATCCCCATCAATTGAAGAAGTATAACATACCCCTCTGAATACTTTTGCAAGTATAAGCTACACACTGAGCACTGGGTAGTGGTTCTCACTTCAGGAATAATTTTCAATCTGTTCCGACTACCGCGACCTCAACGAGTGGACTCCGAAAGATGCGTACCCCCTTCCCACCATTGATAGTATCTTCGACAAGCTGAGAAACGCGAAGTTTATTTCCAAGCTGGATTTGTCGCGAGCATACTACCAGATTCCCCTCGGAGAGGACAGTAAACCCTACACCGCATTTACCATCCGCGGTCGAGAGCTGTCCCAATTCCGACGCCTACCCTTTGGAGTCTCTACTGGGCCAGCGGTATTCCAGCGGCTGATGGACCGGATAATAACCTTTAAATTTGATCCCTACTGCTTCACATATGGGGCGTTTCACGTCAACTCTCCAGAGCCGGCGCGCGGACGCTAAAACCTGACGTTTTCGACGCTTCTTTTCGACTCTATATGACCCATATCTAAATAATGTTGGATATGCTATCAATGTAGTTTTTTCTCAGCTTTCCGATGGTGAACTTAGTTTCCCAAATTTTTCACATTTTCACAGAAAAAAAACATAAAACAGGCCATATCTCAAAAACCTATTTTTTTTAATTTTTTTAAGTAGTCTAGATCGAAAGCTGAGGTTTTTTCACGTTGATATAGACCTTTTGGAAACATACTTTTTTTTTGTATTCGAGTAATTGAGTAGCGAACATGAGAAAATGCGCCGCGTCGGGCCGGGCCACGCTGTGCCGCGCCGCGCTGACTCCATACGCGCTCCAGCTCAAGTCTTCTGCTTACAAGAGTGCCGAAATCGGAATATATTTAATATCCATACAAGTCTTTATCTGTTGGATAAACTACTATCTAGCGTAGATCATGTACTCATTTGGGTTATGGACTGAGATATGGACATTATTTCATTTCACATTCTTTGACCTCCGTTAAGGCTTTGATATTGAAGACTTTGCCATACTATGTTTTAACTGAACTACTTTTCCAGTTCGTTTTGATCTAGGAAAAATTTCATATTCCTCAGCAGATGAAATTTTTTTGACCATCAGTCTGTCATCGGAAGTTGGTATGAACGCATGAAATTGCAGAGTACCTTGTACAGCAAAACACTTATCAAATCTTTCTTTCAATTTCAGTTTAGCTTGCTCATAATCTTCTTTCTTACTATAAAATACCATGGTTTCTTTACAGTAATTTTTTGCCCATTCAAATAAACCTTCTGCGGTTAAAATATGATTATTTGCAGAGCGTTGTAAACTCGCTCGTTTGGCACCTCGTTTCACATTAGCTCCAATTCCATCGCATGCTCCCTTCCCGTGTGCGGTCGCACAAAAATGCCATTCCGCGGGAATGCCAAAATCTTTCTTATGATTAATAAGATTAGAGAATTTTTTCTGATTTTTGAAGTGTTGACCCGCTCCATCGGTACTATAATAAATTTTTTTTGGTTTGTATTATTTCTTCAGATAATTTATGATTATTTCTTGGTATACATGAACTGCAATAGTGTCATGAAATAAATCATCCGAAATAATAGCCAAACTTTTGTGTTGAAGTTCATTATTCCTCTGAAAGTAGATAACTACTGTGGAAATTGTTGCCTGATTATTATTCCAGTGGAAAGATTGAGCTGAATTCTGTACAACAAAAGCATAATTTTCAGCAAAATCAAAACAAACTAAGAATTCTCCTTCTGACAATTTTTTTTTCAAATTATGAATGACGAGCGCGTGGAGGCAGCGCGGCGCGGCACGGCGCGGCCCGACCCGACGCGGCGCATTTTCTCATGTTCCCTACTCAATTACTCGAATACAAAAAAAAAGTATGTTTCCAAAAGGTCTATATCAACGTGAAAAAACCTCAGCTTTCGATCTAGACTACTTAAAAAAATTAAAAAAAATAGGTTTTTGAGATATGGCCTGTTTTATGCTTTTTTTCTGTGAAAATGTGAAAAATTTGGAATACTAAGTTCACCATCGGAAAGCTGAGAAAAAACTACATTGATAGCATATCCAACATTATTTAGATATGGGGCATATAGAGTCGAAAACAAGCGTCGAAAACGTCAGGTTTTAGCGTCCGCGCGCCGGCTCTGGAGAGTTGACGTGAAACGCCCCATAGACGATATTGTAATCGTGTCCAGCTACTTTGAAGAGCACCTCCGAATGCTCGAGTTGATTGCTCGCCTCAATGAGGCCAATCTCGAGCTGAACCGTGACAAGTCGGAATTCTGTTGCTCTTCCGTAGAATACTTGAGATACGTGGTGAACTCCCACGGTCTCTGAGCTAATCCCGACAATATGGAACCTATTCTAAACTACCCCGCACCCACCAGCATTCGCCAATTACGCCGCTTCTTGGGAATGGTGGGCAGGTATGCGCGGTTTCTTGGGACTCTCTCCAACGATGAGATTCCATTGGTCGAGCTGCTTAAGAAGGATGTCAAGTTCCACTGGTGTGAAGAGCAGGAGTGTGCGATGCAGCAGATAAAGAAGACGCTAACCAACTCTCCGATCCTCTTCTGGTCCGACTTCTCGAAGCCCTTCTCCGTTCACACTGATGCGAGTAATTACGCAGTGGGAGTGATGTTGACCCAGGGTGTAGACGGCAAGGTGAATCTGATCCTTTTCGCCAACCGAGTATTGACCTCCGCGGAGCGGAAATTCACCGTCACTGAAAAGGAGTGCCTGAGCCATCAAGAAGCTGAGGCCGTACGTTGAAGGATACTTGTTCAGTCTGTGCTGGCTCCGCACCTTGAATGATCCCCGCGGCAGAGTAGCGCGGTGGGCGCTGGAACTACAGGCGTGTGACTTCAAGGTCATCCACCGCAAAGGCTGCATGTACGTGGTGCCCGATGCTTTATCGAGAGCGTTCGAGGACGCCGGAGCCCTCGCTGCTGCGCAGAAGTCGGAGATTGGTACTCTCGACGCGTCGGCGATGTACGAAAGTACATCACAAGTAACCCACTTGGAAAGTGGAGAATGGTTTACTCTATAAGCACCATCCCAACCAAATCCCTGTTGGATTTATTCGATTTCGATACCAATCCATGGAAATTAGTCCTTCCTTTGGAACAGCGTAAGCGAGCGATATACAGAGCCCACAATGCGCTCGAAGTCGAACACTTCGGCGTGGATGAAACATACCAGTTAGAACACGAGTTTTTCTGACACCGTGACGCGCGCGAATACGTGCGGAAATGCATGAAGTGCTAACAGTACAAGCCACTCCAACAAGGTCACACGGGGTTGATGCGTAAGCGGAAAATCGAGAAGCCATGGTCTGTGGTAGCCGCCGATCTAATGGATCCGTTTCGTCCAAGTTCCAAACGCGCCGAATACATTATTTAATTCCAAGACCTATTCACGAAGTACATTGAGTGCCGCCCTTTGCGAGCAAAGACCGGTAAGATTGTCCTGCAAGCCCTCGAACAGCTCATCATATTTCGATGGGGCTGCACTGTATATTCTCTGTCGTACAATGGGAAAGAATTCGCAAACGACACCGTCACCAAAGTCCTGATAGATTATGGGATTAAAAGTACCACTACGTCCCCGTACTACTCTAACCCGGTAGAGCGCGTAAACCATGTCCTCAAGCCCCTGATCAAAACCTTCGTCAGCGCGGATCATAGAGATTGGTACAAACATCTCAACTAGTTTGTGTTCGCCTACAACTTTGCGGTCCACACGACAACCGGCCTGTCCCCGTTCTTCCTTAACTTCGGAAGGCAACCCCGTCCCGCTAAATGTCCGCGAACCGAGATTTAATACAGAAAATCGAGCGACGCGACCCCGTGACGTACGCCGACAAAATCAAGCGTCTCCGAGCTATGCACGAGCTCATCGCGGAGCATATCGAGAACGTCTCCGAGAGACAAGCGAAGTACTATAATCGCGGGTGTCGTGACGTTTCGTTCCACATTGGGCAAGCCGTGTGGAAAAGCACCCACAATCTTTCCTGATGTCCCTGGAGGGCGTCCCCACACCAGTGGGAATCAAGGTGCAGACGACCTGTGAGGCCGCTCACCGAGCGCCTACGTTACAGCAACGCCACCCTAAGGAAAAATCACCGTCCGTGAGTGTCATCTCGCCTCGGAAAGGCCTCTCGCCCAGACACAAATTAGTGGACACCACAATCAGTGGACATATTTTTTCCCCGATTACTACCCGGACGTGGAGAAGTTTTTCTTCCCTTTTCTATCATTTTTCTCTTGTCTCATTTTCTATATTATGTTAATTATCATAGTTTGTTTTGGTTGTTTTTTTTGATAGAGCATCGAACCTCACCTCTAGGGAAAACCCACCCCAAAGCCCAATCAGGGCTCGCAGTGTTGTTCCGCAATAGCAGACGTGATAGGCCAAGATAAACCAATGAGATTAGCCTACGGGCATTCAGTTACATTTTATTTTTTTATTCTGTTAATAAGATTATTTTGTATTAGTTGTGAGGATTTAATGAAGAATCTCGTCTATTTTGATACCAAATCCCTTTCTTACTGTGTTAAACATTATTATTGTAATTGCTAAGAAAGGTGACATTTTTCTTAGTAGAACTAGCCTTTGCTATTCCTTTATTTGCCCATGAACCATTTACTAACCTTAACGCATGCTACATTTCCATTGAATGAATGCAGGTACTATCTGTCGAGCCAATGGAGTTTCACAAGCAGTGACGATAGTGAGTAAAATTGTCATTGTGATCGGAGAGCCGGCGCACTCCCATTGGGCCTTGCGATGAAAGTCGAGACGACCGATGCGGGAACAGAAATGCCACGGGCACCATTTTGTGCCCTAGTAATGCTGTATCGCTTTATCGACCGCGATCGAGCGCACGAGCGGCCGGCGTATGAAGCGACTTGTTGCGCCATCATGCCGCCAGTTGGATTTCCCGCGACTCGACCATGCCTGTCCCCTGGAGTTCACCCCAGGTCTCCACGCGCTCGTTCTGAATCTCCATGAGATTCTATCCTCATGTGCAACATAGCACTCCTGTACACTGGCAGCAGATTCCGAAAAGCTCTATCGACTTGTCCCGCTTCTGTGGGCACGACTTTAAAACAACGTACTATAGATTTTAATTTCGACAAGAATGTCGAAATTTTTTCAGATTCGTGTTGTTTTCGAGCTCGTTATTCCTCACATACATCCTCGTCGTCCATCTGGATTACAAATCTATGTCTGAAAGTATTCTAAGCTTGCGCTATGTACTGATTCCAGCTTTCATCGTTCTAAACCAATCTGCCGCGCCTTTGTGAAGTATACTAGACATCGCCGCCAGTAACGCGGTATTCGGAATATCCAGACTCGATCTGTAGTCGTCTAGGCATTCTATAAAATCCAGCGCGTCTATCGATCCATCATGCGCGAATTGCAATTTCCAGTCATGCATGAATTTTATGCATCCATGATTACTTTGTAGTGAGCTGCGTTTCAGTGTGTTTCCTTGAATCGGCGATACCATTTGCTCTGCGTTCTGGCCGTCTTCGTCCGACTGTGACAACGCTAGCGCATTATTTAGGTTGTGTACTCTCGCTGCTACCAGCTCCGTTACGCGACCTTTCGACTTGCGTATCGTAATCTTGCGTCGCACTTTCTGGTCGATGCGTGTGCTCGTTCTCGCGTCTGAGATATTATGTTTGAATCATCCAGGACTTTCATGTCTTGCTTGCATGGTTATGTCGTCGGCAATGGCACTTTCCCCCTAATGCCTCAACGCCGATCGGTTTCATAATATAAATTTTCCTATCGTCGGTATCATTGCTACCCCCTCCGGTAGCAATAAGTAATCGAGGGAGAACTCCCCTTTTTCACTCGCTTCTCCCGATTCCGTATTCATGCCCTGTTCTCGTCATTTTTGCTTAGCATTGATCGTTCCACTACGGTCTATCCGTGGTCCTTCTGGTTGTCCTTGAACCACGGCACACCTTCCATTTTTGCTTGTTTCATTTCCCACCTTCACTCTTTTCTGTGCACGCAGTTTTCCCGTTCCTGCGATTTCTGATTTTTTCAATTTTCTTCGAACTGTTTTTCTATTTATTTTACTTATTGCTTCGTGCCGTTCGTTTTAGTTATCTATCTCCATTAACACTTCCATGGCCTCTTTGTACAGTTTCATTGCAGAGTCTGCCATTTTACACAATTAATTGACTATTGAGAATTAAAAATACACAATATATCAACCCGAGTTGTTAACTCAACTAAACAAAACGAATTGTAAAATTCTAAAGATAAAAAAAATCCTTTTAGAATTTGCTTCCAAATTATACAATGAACACAAATAACAATAAAATTGTACAAATTAGCAAGTGTGTACTGTATCATCGTACAACTCAACTCGATAAATCTCTCTACTCGCCGCGACCTACTCGTGTACGATGTCACCCGTTCTCAAAATTCTCAAAATTGGCTGGACCCAATTTAAAAACCGCTACCAAGTGCCTTAGCAGTATGCTTTCTCAAAGAGGCTTCAACATCACCCACGAAACTGAACGTACGTGAATTTTTTTTCTCCTTGAGGATTTGTGAAAAGACACGTTAGAAACGGTCGCTAAGAAAATTATCAACGGATTTTGCTGAAAATTAAACTCGGGCTAGATCTTGCCACAACTAACCTGTGTACAAGAGTGCAAAACAATCGGACCATTTCTTCGAGAGTTATTATGGACACACACACGCGCGCACGCACGCACGCACGCACGCACGCACGTCCACACACACACACACACACACACTCTCTCTCTTTTGGATTTCCATGTTTTCCGACCCGTAGATTACGAAAATCGAGGTCCCGAGACCTGATTCGGTGGGTCGATTTTTGCCCCATTACAAAGCTTTCTCTTTGAGAAAGTAAAATGACCAAAAAAAAAATTGGAAATTATTTCTAGATAATCTAAATAATTAATCGTAAACAATAAATTGTGTAAGCAAAAATGCTCCGCTCACAGTAACAGAATTTCAAAAACGTAAAAATCGGCAAACTCGAATAATTATCTCGAGCAAATTAATAAATAAAGAATCATAATTAAATGTTCAAGTATCACATGTTCATTGTGAAACGTTGTGGTTATTTCCGTGTTAGTTGCGATCTTTAAGGACCAATCGGCGATATGGAGCTCAAATGAAAACTCCATACATATTCATATTCAGCAACGTTTCGTCAGCTTGGTTCGCTGGTCTCATCAGCATTTACAAATTATTAACATTTAATCATGGCTACAAGGTAACGAAGATATCCAAAATTATGGACTAAGCTGAGACATCAATTGGCGGCTTCCAATGCCCACCAACAATTTCTACTGCGATGCAGGAGCAATGAGTTTTCTCCAAGACACATAGACAACGGTCTCAAACACCTCGGTAAAACGTCATTTAGAAGAAAATTCTGCAATAGCATGCTTCGCCTTTCGGAATCAGAACAGTCACCTAAATTATTAAGGCTTGAAATGAAAGATATTCATATACATAAGTTTTATTTATACAAGAGTTTAAATTCGATTGTCAAAAAAATTAATGTTCCAAAAGTTAATGTAACATTTAAAAGAAATTTCCTATATTACACTGAAGAAAAAAGAGAAAAGATATATGATAATTTAACAATAAAATTAGATAGAAAATTTGAGAATTTAAAAAATTATAGAGATAATAATAAACCACAAAACTTCGATAATAGAAAATAGATAAAAAATTTGTCAGATGTTCAAATTCCAAAAAATGTTGATGACGTTGTTTCATTAGGACCCAATTATAATGTGAAAGAAAATTTAATTAAGAATGATTTTATTATAACAATAAACGATGAATATCCCTTGTCTAAAGTCGGTGTCAGTCACAATGTCAAGAATAGCATCAGAGATTCTGTTATTGACGCGCTGGTGAGTAAAAGCAAAAAAAGTCGACATATCTCTCCACAGGATAAAGAATTTACTCCGAAGCTTTCTGACGCAAAAATCTCCTTGAAACAGTACCATCTTTTTCACACGCGCGGACAAGGGGAATTTGAAGGTCTGTCTAAACAAGGGTGATTACATAGAGGAGATGACTGTGCTCTTGGGTGACAAACAAATGTATAAAGTTGTAAAACGCGACCCACTTAGAACATGACAATCTGAAGTCCACAAAATTTTGTCCGATTTGAATCATAGAAAACTGAAAGTCGATTATGATTGTGAACCTTTATTTTACAAAAGATATGTAGATGATACCATCATATGTGTTAAAGAAGATCAGGTCGAAACAGTATTAAGAGTTTTTAATGAATAAAATAAAAATTTTAACTTGACACATAAACTTGAGAACAATAGCTCAATAAATTTTTTAGACTTATCGATTATCAAAAGTGAAAATCGTTTGATCACGAATTGTTTTATCAGAAGCCGACATGTACGGTGTCGTATCGCGAGTACGGGTCCTTCAGCGAAAAGAATAGTGACTGCGTGGAAAACGTTCGCGACCCTGGTCGCTCACCGCTCATGAACTCACCTTTGTGTTTTTAAAATGACTTGAAACTAGTGTTCGCTAACCAGATTCGCAGAATACCGAAGACGGTCTAGTTGACTCGGCAACGGATGTTGCAGCTGGTGTTGCGGAGATCCTTCGGAAAGACTTGAACGTAACGCAGGGACTCACTGCGGGCCGCCAGAGACGTGTCCTTCTTCGCGCGCCTCTCAAGTGCTCAGCTTCAACGGAGCACGGGTCGGTACTTGGATCAACGTTTGAGTATTAGTTTTGTCAAGCAAAAGGCGCGGAGTGCCGGATGCATTCCTATTTAATTGATCGTGTTGACCGTGGATTGAGAGGGGCGCGAAGACATCACGAAGCTGGCCACCCAATAGCAATAGCGTCCAGGAGCGTCGACCGAAGGAATCCGCAGGCAAAGCACTCTGCTGCCACCGAGTCAAACGCGATCGCACGCGTCCGGTGTCGAAATTGCTGAATTTTTGCGTGAGCTGGTATATGGCCAGCATTCCTCGACTTAGAGCTAACTTACATTCTACTGAAATCATCAAATATTGTTTGAATTATCATCAAGATTGACTACATGTAAAAGAAATAATGGTGGGAAGTACTAGTTAATTACTAGATTACAAATTTTAGAACAACTTAAGACTAAATTATAGTTACTGAAGCTAACA
Organism: Aphelinus atriplicis; assembly: GCA_020882685.1. Taxonomy (NCBI): domain Eukaryota; kingdom Metazoa; phylum Arthropoda; class Insecta; order Hymenoptera; family Aphelinidae; genus Aphelinus; species Aphelinus atriplicis. Next base: position 32,299,133 of record CM037073.1, read on the forward strand.
TTAGCGCAATGTTATCATAATAAATTTATCTTAACATAAGCGGAGGTAGAGTGAGGATAAAATTAAGAACAATTGTCGTTGGGATACGACAACGGGCAGGATATTGAATTTTGATTCGAACCACACAACCCAGCAAAAACGTAACATTATTTCAAACTCAGTAGACAGATCCATACGACTTTCTGAAGAATGTTCCCATACTCAAAACATAAAGAAAATTAAAAACATATCACTAGAATATGATTACCCCATAATATTCATAGATCCCAGCATAATCGATAGACTCCGTTGAATAGATTTTTCAACAAAAAAAAAATGCAATAGTAATAATATACAACCATTGTATACATTATCAATTCCCTACCACAAAAGATTCTTCAACAAAGTTACTGGTTCGATGAAAAAATTCGGTATTCGTACTGTGCCCCTAGTCAATAACAAACTCTGTGTAATTAAACTTGGCAAAGACAAAACTGAAAAATGGGAAGAGACCGGTGTAGTGTATGAGTTTGATTGTAAAGATTGTTCTGCATATTACATCGGCGAAACAAAACGAAAATTGAAAGAAGGAATTTATAAACATCAAAAATGCAATAACGACCTATTGACTGTACCACGTCATATTTTCGAGAACAGTACCCATAGCTTTGATTGGGATAATGTTAAAATTTTGGTTAGAGAAAAGTTTTACAATAAGAGACTTATTTCCGAGATGCTTAATATTCACATGTATGAACACCCACTTGATATAAGAGAAGACACTCAGTCACTCAGCCACACATACAAAATGATCAATAACCTCTTCCACAACAATATTCCTAGCACCGGTGACGGTAAGATCACGTCGGTTAACTGTTGCTCGCAGATAGAAATTTAACGGTGGCAGTGGAAGTCAGTTCCTTCCACTCCCTAATTTTTTAAGAATGGATCAATTAATTTTTACACTGGTGAGAAAAATTGTTTGCTCTTGATAAAACATATGTGAATGGTGTTTGTAATGTCTACTGTTGTTTTGTTTTGTGATAATAAATAGCCTGATGAGGCCAGCGAACCAAGCTGGCGAAACGTCGCTGAATATAAATATGTATGGAGTTTTCATTTGAACTCCATATCACGGATTGGCCCTAAAAGATCGCAACTGACACGAATTTTAATGATGGAGGGTGAAAAAACAAACGTGGTTATAGTAAATCATGTTCCCAATTATAAAAAAAAATTTCAAGTTCCACAAAATAATCAAGTATTCAATTTTCAATTCACATTTTCCCGCACAAATTTTGAATTAAATTTTTTGTTATTAATTTGACTCCACTTGATCTTTACCGTAACTGCATTATAATACTCTGCAAAATTGTATTATCATGTGCCGGCACTCTGCATTACCGAAATAATTTTCAGCAGCGTATCGTTCATTTTTTTGTCCACGTTGAATTTTAATATTCTCCAATATTGCTTGAACTTCCATCCTTCCTTATTTGATTGTTAATGCTCCTCCATGCTCAGTACATATATAATTTTGAGGAAGAATTTGGAGTGTAAACTCCGTCGGGGAGAATTGTCGAGCGAATCTTGGTGTCAATGCGACGCTCGTTCTAATTGCTGCGCTCGCACAACGAACAACGTCGCCAACAATCTGAACAACAATGCTCGTTAATAATAATCGCGCCTCGTTCGTAATGATCACCGCATTTATAATAGGTTGATATTTTCTCTTGCTCTAAACTCGCGAGCCCGAAATTCCACTTCCCTCGCACGATTCACTCACTAATAAAACTATTCCACGCGCACTCTCTCCGCCTCGATTTACCCCGCGATTTTCGCGATATGCGAGCAGGCACGTAAAAGGCGCCAATTTGTGACCTAGTGCCCGTTCGCACTAGGTGACACGGTTTGCACGAAAAGATTGACTCTACTGCGGCACTCCGTATTTGTTACGGTAACCGGAAATGCCTCGGCTAGCTCAGGGAGCACGGGTTCTCGCGGGGGGGCGGTGGCACGCGGGGACTCGAACGGAGCGCGCTCGTTCGTAAATCCGAAGACAAATCTAGAGCAGATGTGCCAAAGTAACTATATGATCTCTGGTATAGCCAGAACAAGATATTATTGTCAATTCAGCACTTGTTCCTCCAGATTATGCTTGAAATCTGATGGAATCAATTTGACAATGTCCGTTTAAATAGAAAATTGTGTAACCAGTGCGGAAAATTGCCAAATACTTGACTTAGGATTTTGAAATTCTGCGAAAAGTATCTTGAAACTTAGCTGAATACCTATCAGAAACCATTCTTGAAGTTATCATTAGAACTCTTTCACCTATAAGAAATCATAATTGAAGAAAAATACGCAAAAGAGCCAGCTGCACTACACGTGCAGTCAATTTGACACGATTTCTTAATCAATTATTACAGACAATATAATGCAAAACTTTTGGCATTCAACTCAAAAATACATATCTAAATCGTCGTAATGTCTATTGAAATATTCGACGATTCTACAGTCTTTCTACAGTCTTTCGATTCATAATCGCATGAAGGGCCAAATTGGCTATTTTTGGATGAAAAAGAGTAATAACACTCTGAGAGATGAGACCTATTTACACCTGATGTTTTAGGTTGAGTGTGGATAGTGAAATGGGAAGAGGGAGAAAGAATTGTTGAGTCAAACTGCAAAGTGTTGTAGGAGAGTGGTTTCGAGGGTTAAATGTACCTGGAAAATACCGGAATTTTCTTTCAACACCCCAACATTAGCCAAGGGCGACTGATACTCAGGGAGCACCGGAAATACGATCTCTGACCAACGTGCCAAATTGCCTGCTTAAGAGGGTAGACTACCTAATTTTTAACATGGTTAAAAAAATCGTACGAGGCTGTAAATTGATATTCTAATTCATTTTTTTACGGTGGTTTCAATGACGTACCGACCACCCCGGAAAAAAATATTTTTCACTGTGAAAAATTTTTTTCAATTTTTTAGAACGTACTTGAGATTTTTTTTCTCGGCTCCTAGAAGTCCAATCGTAAAACCGATACGTACGTTTGTGGACATTGTATTGAGGAACCCCCCAAAAAAATCTCAGCCCAAACCACTGGAAGTAAGTCTCGATTATTCACCTCCTCCTGCATCACATTCAGCATATATGCGATGTATAGTGGAAGGATGTGTGCGTGCGTGCGCGCGCGTGTGTGTGTGTGGGTGTGTGTGTGTTTTTGTGCGCATACACACACATACGCGCACGCACGCACACATCCTTCCACTATACATCGCATATATGCTGAATGCTCAGTCTGAATCAAATGGATGTTTTTATGCGTTGCAGAATGAAGGTGGAAACGTGATGCAGGAGGAGGTGAATAATTGAGACTTATTTCCAGTGGTTTGGGCTAAAATTTTTTTTGAGGGTTCCTCAATACAATGTCCACAAACGTACGTATCGGTTTTGCGATTGGACTTCTAGGAGCCGAGAAAAAAAATCTCAAGTACGTTCTAAAAAATTGAAAAAAATTTTTTACATTGAAAAAAATTTTTTCTGGGGTGGTCGATACGTCGTTGAAACCGCCGTAAAAAAATGAATTAGAATATAATCTTACAGCCTCGTACGATTTTTTTTAACCATGTTAAAATTTAGGTAGGCTACCCCCTTAATTGGATTCATAACCAGATCACAGATACACATATATTTGTGCAAGTAAGCACACACACATATACATTGTGTAAAGAACACGTGTTGCTAATTGCATTGCCATTTGATGCGATGATGCTTAGTCAGGAATCATTGCTGGATATATGTGCCCTAAGAGCTGGGGCGATTCTATGCTGTCATGTTTGGAACTGAGGCTGGAGATGATCATGAACAGATTGATCTTGTCACATCCAAGTCCACAACAAAGTTCATAACTTGAGCAAGTATGACGTCTCTTCAGGTAAAAAAATAGATCATTACAGGTGATTATTTAGAATACGATAGATTTTTGATATTCTTAGATTAATTAATTTTAATATTTTTAGATTCTTTTTCAATCTTACTCTACAGAAATAAAGGTGAAAATAAAAAACCTCTTGGTCATGATTATACTCAAATGGTTAGGGTGGATTCAACTAAAATTGAGCATGGTGCAGTAAATGAAGACTCAACAAATTGATGCTTGTAATTACACAGTTCCTGGTAACTATATACAATATACGAGGTCTGTCCGGAAAGTATCGGGCCTACGTTTATATCTTCGCACCATAGTGTTCGAACGACCTCTGCCGGACAGAAACGTCAACAGTAAAGCCTCATGAATCTATTGATGACTTACTGACACCTGCCGGATGTATAGTTCATGCGCAGCATGTCATCGTTTACAGTGATTTTTTCACGTTCGTCGGATTTTGTTATTGTCAAAAATGACTGAAAAACAAGATCGAAATTTTCATCTAATTTTGCTTCCAACTTGGAAAAACGAGCTCGGAAACTATTAAAATGATGCAAAAGGCCTTTGGAAGTGAGTGTTAGAGCAGAAAATTTAGGAATGAAACGCGTGTGTGCGAAATTCATCCCAAAATTGCTCGCAGCAGAGCAGAAGAACATTCGCTTAGAAATCGCCCTAGACCAGCATTTTTAGAGCAAACACAATTGGGAAGTCACATCAAGTCACGTGGTACCAATATGACTTCCAATCCCGGTCTCATAACATTAGAGTTAAGGGGAGTGAGACAAGTTTTCCATAAGTATGTTACAAATAAACGATATTTGGGATTATGCAGGGGAAAACATGAAGCAGAGGAAGTTTGTCGAAGGTCAAAGGCTAATGGAGGTAGGGCATATTGTAACATGTGGGAAAATCGCCTCTCAACAACACTTCAAGAGTTTATCCAAACATCAACATAGTAGCTTTATGTATCAAGACCACAGATTTAAAGGATTTGCACGAGATAGAGGGAGAAATTACTCCAAATGGAAAAGTATTATCTTTTAAGTGCTCATGTAAGGCTGGTTTGTCCGGACAGTGTAAACATATCATAGGCACATTGTTATATATTTGCAAGTGAGTATCAATTTGCCCAATCACTGACTACTAATAATAATTTTTCAATGGATAAATAAACACCATAAGTCTCGGCTTAATTGTTTTCAATCCCAATCTACGTTTCCATGCCTCTAATCTATCGACTTTGTTTGAATTACCGAAGTAATCTGTCATGTAAACAAAACGGTGGTTCGGAGCAGGCAATTCATGAAATCTAACTGTCGGATTGTCACAATAATTACTATTGCAACCTCTTACTGCACAACTGGAATTGTTTCTTCTTTTTGGAAGTTTCTTTGGCGAAAACGTAGCAGGCTTGAAATTTTCAATCAGAGTGTTTATTCTCCAAATCGGCTATGCTTGCCTATGCTGGCCTGCTAAACTGCAGGCAGATTACCGACTACAACCGCCATGTTGGATTTCTCTTACCCCCACCACCGGAGATGTGACTTCCCAATATCGCATTGCTTCGACAACCTCCATATAGTCCCGACGTCGCCCCTTGTAACTTTTGGCTGTATCCAAAACTCAAAAAATCACTCAAAGGATACCAATTCGATGACAAAACAACGGTTGAAAACAATGCGACGAATGTACTTAAAGCTATCCCTAAAAGTGATTTCCAGGACTGTTTTGAAAAGTGGAAACATCAATGAAACCGCGTTATTTAATCAAGTGGGGATTATTTTGAAGGATGCCATCCACCAGATGATAAAGAATAACGCCAGTTCAAAAAATGTAAAGGTAGGCCCGATACATTCCGGACAGACCTCGTATATGAAACTTGTTTGAGGAGCTAATATTGGATTTTGATAAAAATTGGTATCCATGGGTTTTTGAGGTCGCTGATTACAAATCCGGCCTCAGATTTTCAGAATTCCAATTAAAGCCTCTAAGACTGCCGGACGAAAATTTGAAAAAATTCTGGATTTCAATAAAACTTGGTATTCATGGGTTATTTAGGTCGTTGATTAAACTTCAAGCTTCAGATTGAAATAAGCCTAACCTTCAACATCGTCGATCGTAACAAGAAAGCATCCATTTCGATGGTTTCATGAATAGAGAGACAATTTTTACTCTGGTCTCAGCGAGAGTCGGAAGATTCCATTAAAAATAAGCTTGTGTTAGAAAAGTATTGTTACTTTGCCTGGATCAAAATATGCAAAAATGTTTGTGACAAGTATAATCTTTGATACTTGTACCAGAGGTTAAGCTGTTACGCAAATAGAGTTTCACGGTATTTCACTCATACCACTGTATATTAATTTTCTAGTTCTCATTTCTTCCATGGTTCACGTTTTGTTCCCGCCCGAAAATTGTAACGGGTCAGATTTGCACGTTATGATTTTCAAGTTCTTTCTCCTTCCAATGGTTGCAAATATGAGTAGATAGAATTGTTTCCAAGAAGTGCAATACAACCCAGACAACAAATTCTATCAATGACAGTCGTTACCAAGAAGCGCACTGCGACCCGGTCTCAGACTTGAATGAATATAATGAGTTTTGGTTATTGAGAATGATACTCCAAAAGCGCACTGCAGTCAGAGCTATCAATCCCGGTTAATATAGTAGGGATCCAACTATGCGATTATCGAAAAGTACACTACATAGTAGGGGAGCTGGTGGTAAAAAACTCTTTGGTTTAGTTATGGCTAGTTTTTGGATATGATGCAGTGTGAAGGGTGTACATGAGTCAGCACCCACTCGCGAGGTCTGGTGACGTCGCGTTTGGCGGGGGCGTGCTTCGGCGTATGTCCAAATTATGATGAGCACTGAATATAATTTAGTTGGAGTTGCAAGTTGGCTGTAAATTGGTTTATGATATAAAAAAAACACGAAAAACTGGTCAGATCCAATTTTCAGCCATAATTAACTCATTTTTCCGCATCGTTTTTACGACAACTTAACGGAGGTGCTGACTTGCCACGCAACACGCTTATGCGGTCTGACTGCTTTCTTGTGTTTTGCTATATCATGAACAAGTTTACAACCGATTTTGAACTATAACTAAATCATATTCAGCGCATATCATAATTTGACATACGTCGAAGCGCGACCCCGCAAAACGCGACGTCACCAGACCTCGCGAGTGGGTGCTGACTCATGTACACCCTTCACACTGCATCATATCCAAAAACTAGCCATAACTAAACCAAAGAGTTTTTTACCACCAGCTCCCCTACTAACAGTTCAATCTCTCACAGTCATTGGTCCGTATGATAGTGATCATATGTCGATGATATGAGTAGATCTCCGTAATCTTCCAAGAAGCGCTCTGCAACCCAGACAGATACTTTGAACTATGATATCTTTACCAAGAAGCGCAATGCGACCCAGTCTCAGATTAGATGAATGATTGAAATGTATACTTGCTTGTGTAATATTGAATTGTCTTAATTTTATGAATAGAAAATTAAAATGAAATTCAAATATTAAGATTTTGTGAGTTTACTTTAAAGCTTGTTCAAGAGAGAATTTATAAGTATAATAAATCTCTGAGTTGATTGGTATTGATCATTAATTAATATAATCAGATGAAGTGAAATATTCTTTTCTATTGTATTTGCTCTTAATTTGAATTATTTCTAAGTTCAGTTATGAAGAGATTCTTAGGCACTTTTAAGTGTATTAAAAGTCACTACAAAAGTCACTCAAATGGAAATAAATTCAATGAAAAGAGATTGATTTCAAATTCTAAATGGCATTTATTAGGTTATATACATAGATATACCCATGCCAATCCCAGTTCGGGCAGAGCTTTCGCTCGTCTGATCGCTACCAGTGTAATGATAAATGTTGCTCGCTCGCAGGGCTATTTATACTGAAGGCATAGGGCGTCAATGTGTTAGAGAGAGAGAGATATCGTCGCTCCCACTCGCACTCGTTGTAGGCATAGTAAAGCGCGCGAATCCTGCAGTGGCGCGCGGGAAGTTTTCCCGCATAAACTCTCGTTTTGGCGCGAGACCCTTTTCTGTTACTTTGCTCGTCGTCGACGTCGTGATACAGGATGCGCGTGTCGATCCATGGCGTGCTCCTTTGAATGTGCTTATATCTATCTTTACATATATTGATTCTCTATCGATAAGTTGTACCACCCAGTCGGTAACTGGATCTGTTTTCACACTCGAAGTTTTTCTTATCCCATCTCGCCTGTGCCGGTACTTGAATTCCCACATCTCTTCCCGAAAAATTCTCCGTCTGACACTGTTTTCCACTTGACATGTCGGTTTGCTGGTTTGCCGATAACTACTTGTTTTTTCCTTTTCTCTTGTTTACATCCGCGGTCATCGCTCTCTATACGGCTTTAACAGCCGCGTGAAACATCCCCCGCTCCTTGTTACCCACTTCATCGTATAGTATATGAGTGTCCGTCTGAATTTTCTTTCTAATCACATAAGGGCCTTCGTACAATTGTAGGAACTTTGCAATTATTTTATCTTTTTGATATATTATTCGCTTCTACTAATACTTTTTCTCCAATATTGTATGTATGTATAACTTTATTGCTGTTTTGCTTCTTGGCTTTATTTATAATTTTTTTCATGCATTATTTCTTTAGCTTTTTGTATTTTTTCTTCATGTTCTATATCATTATTGTTAATATTTGGATAAAATTTATGCCAAAACCTACTCAGTTTGATATTTCTATGTAATTTAAAGGTGTAATTTCTGTTGTGTCGTGTATTGTTTCATTCATAATATTCTCTATTGTTTTAATATATTTTACCCATGCAGTATGTTTATCTGTTATAAACGTTCTAAAAAATCTCCCCAATTCTCTATGAATTCTCTCTACAATATTTGACTGTGGGTGTCTAACTGCTGAAAATACTAACTGTATATTGTTCTCTTCTAATTTTTTAATCCATTGTTTAGATGTAAATTGCGTTCCATGATCGTTGCAGATACTTTTAGGTTTACCGTATTTTAAAAAATAATCTTCAAATAACTTTTTTATTACTATACTTGTTGTTGCCTTTTTTCTCGGATACATGACTATAAATTTACTGAACGCGTCTATTGTTGTTAGTATGTATTGTGCCCCCCCTATTGATGTTGGTAATGGTCCAAAAAAATCTATTGATAATGAATCCCCCGGTTTTTCTAATATTATTGGTCCCATTACTGCATTTAATTTTGTAGTACTGTATTCATTTATTTGACATGTATGGCATGTATTTAACAATTTCTTAATATAGTAGGGATCCAACTATGCGATTATCGAAAAGTACACTACAGTTAAATCTCTCACAGTCATTGGTCCGTATGATAGTGATCATATGTCGATGATATGAGTAGATCTCCGTAATCTTCCAAGAAGCGCTCTGCAACCCAGACAGATACTTTGAACTATGACATCTTTACCAAGAAGCGCAATGCGACCCAGTCTCAGATTAGATGAATGATAGAAATGTATACTTGCTTGTGTAATATTGAATTGTCTTAATTTTATGAATAGAAAATTAAAATGAAATTCAAATATTAAGATTTTGTGAGTTTACTTTAAAGCTTGTTCAAGAGAGAATTTATAAGTATAATAAATCTCTGAGTTGATTGGTATTGATTATCACCGCCGTATTTATTATTAATAATTAATACTGTAATGGCCTTAGGGCCTGGAGCATGATAACAAATGCGCGCACGAGGTGGTGAAACTCGTGTGCGCGGGAATGGGATCTTTGGCAGGAATAGCGTGGCAATAAAGAATGCACAACGGTTCTGACGAACACAAAGTTTATTAATTAAGATAAAGGGAAGATTCTACACAAGTATGAGGCATCGAGCCTCGGGTCGCGTCTCGCGGGCCGGAGCGAGAGAGAGCGCGAACGCGTGTTGGCCGGGAGAGAGAGAGATGATGATCGAGCGGCACTTACTCGGCGTTGCGTGGGTCTCCGGCTCTATTCGGCGGTCGCGGTCAGCTCGGTCGCGGGCGCACGGGTAGTGAGCTGGTGGACCTAGGGGATGTCGCTGTCGTGTTCCTGGGGCGCGGTAGCACCTCGGGGCGGTCTCGCTATTCGAGGGCACGTGCTATCGCGCGCGAGGGCCGGCAATAAACTGATAAGCTTCCGCCGCGCGCTTGGCCGGCCGAGCTCTCTTCGGCCGTCTTCGGCTGACGTCACGCGGCGCGAGGATTGAATCTCGTTCGCGACGCGGTCTCTCTCTCTCTTACGTTGTCGACAGCGCTGGCTCTCTCGCTGGACGCTGAAACATAACTTAATATTTACAAACAGTACTATATTATAGAGAGAGATATCACAGGGCCTGGCAATGTAATTGTCCGCCCGTGACACCCCTCCCCCAGGCGCGGTATAGCCGGTTGGCGTACCGCTCCGATACGTTCATCTCTCTCAATGTATCATAGATTGGGATGAATTTAAGGGATTTCAGCACGTTCTAATGCGTGCTATTTTGTGTAAATGAATCAAACTCACATTATCTTATTTATTTAAATGTAGAAAAATGTAAATGTGATTGCTATCAAAGAGAAAAAAAGAATGTAAAGAAGAGAGGCTAAAGATAAATACTTTTGTGGGGTATTTGGGTCATAATGGGCCAATTGTTCCACGCTCTCTCTGGTCTTAACCTAGTGACTTATTGGCTAACGAGCCTGTCGCTACCAAAAACAATACTTTTGGTTCCACGCCGCTTAGACGATTTTACATTAATCGCGTGATACTTTTGCTTATTGCTAGTTAACGAAATGCATCCGTCCACTCTTCACTCACAGCCTACGCCTATTTTACAGTGTTTGTGGCTAATTTCGGTTACATTCCAATCTAGATCACAGCGCAGTAATATGATTGTTTGGCTTAATGCCTTGTACATGGTTTTTTTGGACTAGTTTGTCCTTTTCATCACAATCGAGGTTTTACAGCTATATTACGGCTCAGGGCCTGATTGATTTTGAATTTAGTACAAAAGAAAAAGGAAAAAAAAATATATGGCTCAATGCCTAATCTATTCCATTATGGTAATCACAACCAAGTAAGGCATCTCTTGGCCGTGTCACGGTTTTGAGAGTGAATTCTGGGGAACAGGTGTTTCAATGTTGAAATCACGACACAACAGCGAAGAGGCTGCTAGTGGGCGGTTCGGCTACCAGGAAGTATTCCATTTCGCTTGCTTTTATTTTTTTTTTGATGCTAGCAACTAGGGTTTCTATGGTAAGTTTGGAATTACGCTCGATTTAGTCCCAGCGGACGGACGTTACGTTCTATTTATTATTTGATTATCCGATTTCATGTAACTTCTCTTTATAAATAAATCTCATTAAACTAGAATTGTGTTTCTCTGCGCGATTCTCATATGAGAGTTAACATTTTTGGCGACTGTGACCGGACCTAACCTATTCTGTTTCCGCAAGAGATCCATTCAGTTCCAAGATGAAGAGAAGAAGAGAGGATAAATCGGATACTCTAGACAAACGCAGAAGGATGGAATTGAGAAATGAGAAAGCTCGATATGATCGAAATGGTGAGACTGATCATGCAGGAGGCGCACGAGGACAATTTCTAGGTGTTCGAGGTATGCAAATTGCGAGAGACACAAACCTGCGACAAGAACCTCCTCCGTCGCCGCCTCCCCTTGGAGACCGGCTACCCGCTCGAGGCGCGTGGACCGCACGAGGCGCGAGGGCCACCAGAGGAGCGAGAGGCTCTATCCACAAGCGCTTACCACCTCCAGCGCAGGACGACGAGGAGCCGCCGCTGCCGCCGCCTCCTTTTGGTTACCGGCTACCCGCTCGAGGCACGCGGACCGCACGAGGCGCGAGGGCCGCCATAGGAGCGAGAAGCTCTATCCACGAGCGCTTACCACTTCCAGCGCAGGACGATGAGGAGCCGCCGCCGCCTCCCTTTAGACAACGGCTACACGCTCGAGGCGCACGGACCGCTCGAGACACACGGACCGCTTTTGCGAGAGGCGGTAAGGCCGCCAGCCAAGCAAGAGAACTTAATCTCCAGCACTCACCACCCCTAGCGTATGTCGACGATCTGCTCCTGCCACCATCCACTTGTCTTGGAGACAAGCAACGTACGCGAGGTACACGCATCACGAGACGCGAGGTACCCGCGCGAAACGCAAATGTTATTAACCATCAGCAACAACCGATGTTGCATAATGATGAAATACTATATGAAACTGATGATGAAATGAATTATGATGACGAACTTCATGATTCTTCGCCTGCAAAAGATGATTATGAAGAATTTATTATATTTATGAACGAAGATCATTTTTCATTAGCTCATAGTTCGAGAAATCAAAAAGATGTAAATGAAAATTCAACACTTTTTAACATTAATCCTCGCAGAAATGAAAGTGATCCTATGAATCGATTAACAAATGTTCTTGCAAATACAATTTCTAATTTTTAAATTGAAAGTTCTTTGAACACTAGTATGAATCGTAAAGCTTTAAAGAAATTACCTGAATTTTCTGGTGACCATGCAGATTGGCTGCATTTCAAACAAGCTATTGATCTACTAGTGGAATTGAATCAATACAGTGATCGAGAGATTATTATGAAGTTATTCGAATCATTGCGTGGCGAATCACGCGAAAGTATTAAATCTTTATTTGCATCAGGTAGTTCCGCTTCTGAAATCATAAGTACGTTAGAAATGAGATTTGAAAATACTGAATTGATTTTTGAAAATATTGTAACGAGTGTAAAAGATTTACCGAGTTTAGATTCAGGAAAGATTAATTTAATCGACTTCGCGACTAAACTAGAAAATGCCGTTTCTGTTACGAAATCATTAAATGATATAGGCTATCTTCATAGTTCTGAATTTGTAAAACATATTCTGAGAAAGAATCCATCAAATATGCATCAAGAGTATGCTAGATATGTAGCTAAAGAAGGTAAAAAAACTCCAATTGAAAATTTAGCTGATTTCATGATCAAAGAAGCCAAAATGGCTATGAGATCGGGAATCATTAACCTGGGGGAAAACGATACAAATAAAACTATTAATAGTCGAAATTCACGTTCATCTCGTCCATCAAATCATTAAGTCATATTAGCAACTTGTGAGGCAGAGAAAACAAGTGAAGTCGGGATTTCACGTTGCATATATTGTGACTATAATCACGCGATTGGAGAGTGCCGTAATTTTGTTCGAGAACCAACGCGTGAACGTTGGAATATTGCAAAAAAGTTGAAATTTTTTTTTAACTGTTTGAAAGATGGTTGTGACGTACCTATCGGTTATAGGCACGTTTGGGCATTTTTTTCACGGTCGCCAGATATACTCGTGGTATATCAAGTATTTGAATTTACTTTATCATTGAAACATTATCATTGAATAAATTGCCATGTATCATATTCGTCAAAATGAAGTTGCAGAGTTTCGTACAGGACACCCACTTACGTAGATTGTATGTGTGTGTGTGTTAAGATTTGTAAGTGTAAAATCGTGTATTTGGCATGAAAACACCGGCATCGGGCAATGAACCACGACGCTTGGTTTAACAGCCGTATCACCTAGCTTGGCCCCTTCCAACGTGTGGTTAGGCCAGCCGGCTAATATGTGTGTGTAATGCACTCAAATGCAGCATCACTTCCTACAAGAGGTTAGATGCTTAGCAAGTGAGTGATTGTAAAACGCTACTGCCAACATGTGGTTAAGCGTCTGTGATTTTAATATGGTTCGGTCTTGGTAAATGATTGCGAGAAGATTGATTAAAAATAAAGTTACTCGTTTATTGAATACTACGAAAATCTATTTACAAAGAGATTACAATTAACGCGCAAGTATAAGATTCGCGGCCGCTCGCAATACATGATGTTATGTGCACGCGGAGACGATCGTATTCCGATACGCGCTCTACCGATGCTCGCGAAAGAATGTCCCGTTAGCGGACTGGCGGCCCTTTATATAGTCTAACGCACCATTGCAGGGTATCGCGTTGACTCGTTTTTTAGCTTACTCATTTGATAAATGCCGATAAACGTCACAGTGTGAAGTCGCACACTGGTTCCTTAAGGGTCTATAATCGAGATATTTACAGCTGTTCTCATAGTTCGTTTTTTACGAAGTTCACTAATTTTGATAATTTGTTGACTCTAATTATGCAATAACTATTGTCGCTACATACGCGTATTCACCGTCTATCAAAGCCCGAGAATAATACCAATTGCCTAATGTCGAGATATTTTTGTTAAGTTCAATATTTTATAACATTCAACTAATTGTTTATAACTTTTGGATGTTTTCATCTATATTTGCCAAAAACTCAACATTAGACGATCGAGGCATTAGTTCTCAAAACTTATCCGCAAACAGTTTTAACTTTCATAAAAAATCAATGTCACAATCCGTGTCAACATAATTAATCAATAAGCTGTTGACATTGTTTATTCGCGATGTAATAATTCGATTTTCATATTTCAACTTGTATTCCATTTTAGCGATCACGTACGAATGCCTAATGTAACGTTTTATCGGAAAATATAATGTAAAAATAATTAACAATAAACAAATAGCATTATTACGTGATGTGTTACGATTCGTTCGCATATCTCCACATAAGGATCTTAGTACTACTTAGGCAGACTCGAATTTAGCTTGAATCATATTTTTTCATAATACACTACGCCACAAATGCAGTCAACAGATCGCGTAATTTGTTGACTCGTATTACAGTGTATCAAGTATGTCTGGATAGTTCGCTCTTTTTCTACTGGTCCCGTAATAATGGCGTCTCGAGCCGTATGTCCGCATAATTCGATTTTACATAGTCCTACGCATCATTTCAGTATTATTCCGACTTTCATATTTTCTGCATATGGTTAGATATATCTATATACATACATTTTGAATCTACGCGGCGATTCATGTATATCGCGTCCCGCGCGTGCAGGCGCATATATGTACGCGATCTTATAACTAATACTTTCATGCTCCTTTCAACCAATAATTATTTAGCATCATCAAACAGTTACATGCTAAGGGCTTGAGTTGCCCTTACAACAGCCCCCCTAATAAATTTAGACAATTATCTGTGATTAATTGGATACAATTTCTTATCTCCCCGAATGAAATAAACAATGCCCATCGCTACTTGAATTAAATTTTTTCGACGTGAATCATATTAGGTATTGTGTCATAACCGCAATAGCTTTTTGCCAACAAGTCTCCAAGATTTAATCGAGACACAGCCTGTTTTTTGTTAATTTGTAATAAACATTCATACGACTTTCTGCGTAGGTAGTGGCTTTCAAATTTGGTTTTTCCTTTTTTATTTTCTGGTTTGATACATAAGCGCGTCTACCTTTAATATCGCAGAAATAGTCACGCACACATCTGATGATGCGGTGTTTACCTTTGTTTTGCTCGTGCGAGGCTTCTATCCGCACGTGCTGTTTTGATTTACCTCTCGTTTTCTCTCGTTTTGGCTGTGCTATTCGGCACGACAACACATACTTGTGTATAAGGTTTTCTGGATCAATTCAAATATCGATGTGCGTAATTCTTTGCGAATTTTGTATAAAAATTTACAAAGCCCCCCTCCCCGAATTAAATTTTCTATATGTATATTATTAATATTTTACCATGATAAATTAATGTAAGACAAAAGAATCTCTTTAATTATTAGTTGAAAAGGTGCATGCAAGTTACTTAAAACTATTTGGGAAAGTAAATATCGCAAACGCATAACTTTTAACGTTTCAACTTATATTTATTGATAATTATTTACATAAAATCGAAAAATTTAAATTTTCAACAATAAACTTTGAATTTATTTCTTTTAAAATTATTGAAATAAACTTTTAATAAATTCATCGTCTTCATCTCCGGCCAACCAGGTGAAATCTTCTTCGTTTGCCACTGGAATTGTGAGCAGCGCGTCGATGTCGATGTCGTCGTCGTTGACCATCTCTGGCGTTGCGGGCCTTTCCGGGTTGGCGTTGGGCTGATCGTTCCTTGTTGTTGCGATTGGCGTGGGCTCGTACACGTCTGTGCAATCGGCTGGTGGTTCGCCTGGATCGTACGACTCTTCGCGCCGATCGCTCAGCAATGCCTCGCGACTTGCCGCACGTGCTTTCTGGCTACTCGTGCGCGCTATTTCCCGACGTCTTTGCAGCGCTTCTTTGCCACACTTCAACTTACGCGCTTTCCTTGCCCGTTTGGTCTTATTTCGTGCCTTCTCATATTGCGCCATGTCCACTTGCGTGAACTTTTCTTCCGTTTCTTGTATTGTTTGGCACGCGGTCCCTTCCGTGTCCAAACTGGCGCTGACGAGTAATTCCGGCATAGACTGGAAACGGTCTGGCTTTCCAATCTTGATGCTCCTCCAGTGCAGCATTTTACGCACCGAGTTAAATTCTTCGTACACAATTTCACCTTTTTCACTCGTAGTTACTTGCGTGTACTGGTCACACCGCCCAAACTGTTCCGTTGAAGTGCCTGTACTCTGTCGCGGCAAGCCGATGTACAAGGGGCTCGTTCGAAAACTCATGTTTACGTTGCGGTGTCTTGATTTCAACTGATACTCGTCTATATTCGCCGGCCCTTTGGAATAGTCGGCTTATTTGTGTGTTTCGTACACATACTATTCGCGATATTCCTTGAGTAGTGATAGGTGAAATCTTCCCCGCTCTTTCTCGAACACATCGTCGTATAATAAGTATGTGTCGGGCGCAACGCGCTGTTTGATAGTATATGGTCCTTCATATACGTCAAAAAACTTTCCGACTTGTTTTTCCATTGCATTTGATGCGTTGCATGCTCTTAATAGGACTTTATCCTTTATCTGGAATTGGAAATGCTCGTGATGCTTATTATATTTCTGTGCTCGCTGTATCAGTTTTTGGTGAACTTTATCGCGAGTCATATATATTTTCAACTGTGGATCGATTATCGGATCTTTTTCAAATTGTATCCAATTTTCCCAAAATCGATCGGGCTTTTCACCGAAATGCAATTCGGTTGGCGTGCATTCAGTGGTTTCATGATGCGTTTCGTTTAAAATGTTGATGATCATAGGAATGCATCGAGCCCATCCGGAATGCTTTTCGGCAAGAAAAGTTCGAAACATTCTCCCCAACTCTCGATGGATGCGTTCAACCACATTGCTTTGCGGGTGTCGCACTGATGAAAATGTCGGCTTTATGCCATTTTCTTCCAGCTTTTTTATCCATTTAGGTGAAGCAAACTGACTTCCATTGTCCATGTTGATAGATTTCGGCTTTCCATATTTTGGTATATAGTCCTCGAATATTTTTTTAATTACCGCGTACGTAGTTGCCTTCTTTATCGCGTACACAATTACAAACTTACTAAATGCATCTACTGTGGTCAAGAGGTATCTCACACCACCTGTTGATGCTGGAAGCGGTCCATAAAAGTCGATGGACAACATGTCTCTTGGATTCTCTATTAATATAGGTTTCATTAGTGAATGGTATTTCTTTGTTATATACTTCGTTTTTTGACATGTTTCACATGGGTATATAACGTTTTGAATGTTTTTACGTAGCTTGATTGCTGTGAAATTTTCACGTATCAAACGTTCTACCTTTTTGCTACCAATATGCCCGTATATATGATGCAGTTCTTGAATGAATACTTTCAGCAGGTCATTTGGCAATATAATTCGGTATTTATTCGTTGCTATAATTTTGTGCAAAAAATCATTCTTCAGAATGTTTTTTTTCGTAGTCCTTTTGTCGTTTGATTTTAACTTGTTAATTATCTCATGTAGCTGAGCATCTTTTTCTTGCTCGGCGGCTAGATTTTTAGTTGCCCTTACATGGTCATACTCGAGGAAAATGTAATTCAAATATCCCATGCAATTTGTGTAACCGTAGTCACCATGCGCTATTACATTTTACTCCAAAATTCGAAGGAAATTCAAAATCGCAGAGTTCAAAAGATGACCGAAACAAATCTAAACCTTCTACTGCAGATACTATTACCCAAGAAAATGTAAATCAAATGAATGAGAGTAAATCATGACTGAATGGAAATATACTTTTAAGATTAGTTCCATTAATAGTTGTTGGACCTAAATCATCAAAACAGATTTACGCTATATTAGATGGAGGAGCGAGTATATTAGTAATTGATGAGAAATTAATAAAAGATATTGGTGTAAAAGGTTCTCATGCTGATATGCTGAGAGAAAGGTGGAGCCTGATACGCTCCGATGTACGGAGCCTGTATAGCTCCTCCGAGTGGAACCACGCAGGCGCCGCCCGGTGGAGCCGTCACAGCTCCGCCAGTCCGCGCCAGTCCGCGCGCGCTTTAGGCTCGAGCGCAATATTGCCAAACGTCTCGTATGCAAATGCTCTCACTTTTGATTTGCCCTATTAAGGATGTTCTGGTTACACAATCATTCCCAAAAGTTAGGTAAATCAGTAAAACGTATTTGAAGAGCTGAGCTGCAACAGAATTTTTTCCTATGTGATATAAATAACCGTATCCATAGTTGTATGGAGGATTTTAAGGAGCGTAACATCACCTTTGAGCTCGTTTTTATAAGCAAGTCTTAAACTTTTGAATCTGATTACCCTTCAAGTTATGACTTATCCCTCACTGGGGGGATGAAAAACCATGGATAACTTGTTCCATAACCAACCCAGGCATATGATCTTTGCATATATCCAATTATTGGATATTATTCTCTCGTTTTTAAAAATTTCTTCAGATTCTCACTATTCTTTCTATAGTTTCACATAGATTAGAACATGAAAATACTCGAATTTCACGAAACTCCATAAGAGCGCATGTAAATCAAAGTGCTCATATCTTTTTAACCAGCCAACCAGGCTTTCTCAAATTTTGGGTACAACTTTTATACCACAAAATATGCTAATGTACGAAGTTTCAAGTATTTTTCAGTATTTTCATTTGTAGCCAGAACATCCTTAAGGTTTTACTCGTTGCCTTGTGTTTTTCCGGTCTATTTGAATAGTGCAATAACAGGTAAGTTTTTTGTATTAAATTTATACACAAAGTAATTTTCCATTCACTATTGATTGAATAGGTTATGAAAGTGATTACATTCGAGGTAGACGGTCAATAGACTCATTCCATTATGACCAGTCCGGCCACATCTGTACTTTTTTGTTAGAAAGTTTCGTAATCACTTTCATATCCTATTCAATCAATAGTGAATGTAAAATTACTTTGTGTATAAATTTAATACAAAAAACTTACCTGTTATTGCACTATTCAGATAGACCGAAAGGTAACAAGTAAAACCTCAATAGGGCAAATAAAAAATGAGAGCATTTGCATGCGAGACGTTTGGCAATGTTGCGCTCGAGCCTGAAGCGCGCGCGGACTGGCGCGGACAGCTGTGACGGCTCCACCGGGCGGCGCTGCGTGACTCCACTCGGCGGAGCTGTACAGGCTCCGTACATCGGAGCGTAGCAGGCTCCACGGTTCTCTCAGTGTACATCTATTCGAGTCATTTCACAAATCCCATAACGTTTTGCAATCAAAAAGTAACTGTTAAACGTGTCGCGTCTGCCCGCAAAAAAGATACATGGCGCACATTTCCAAATTTTCCAACGTAAAAATATGTATGGAATGAAAGCTCAGAATGAATAGGTTATAATAAACAAAAATCAAGCCTCTTATACAGTTTGATTGCGGTTCAAACTCTTCCTTCGTTTTTATTCGCGGGAAAATAATTCCAACGTATGTCTTCCTTCGCGGCCAGATTGCGAATTCTGTCTGTCTTTGCAGCCAGATTGCAAGATGTGTCTTTCTTCGCGGCCAGGTTGTAAGAAGTGTATCTGTCAGTGTGAACAATTTGCGAGTTGTGTCTTTCTTCGTAAGACCCATCGATATATTCATCATATAATAAGGCTACTGATTATCTTGTTAGGGAAGGGGTCTTTGCAAGTGAAATCTCTTTCTAATAAGATTAGAGGTTTAACCTAGAAGTTTGAATCACTCAATCTGTTCCAATTATCTGATGTAGAAACAATTAACAATCTTCAGCCAAATCAATTTTTTTTGTTCGATTTGGATACGCACATAACGAAAAATTTATTTTGCGTCAACTATATGCTCAATGCGAATCTTGTTTAACTTACAACAAAACGTTAGATCAGTTATACCAGATATTACGAACTTAATTCTCTCTCTCTCTCTCTCTCTCTCTCTCTCACACACACACACACACACACACACACACACACACACACACACACACACACACACCCTCCCACACACACACACCCTCCCACACACACACACCCACACACACACACACACACACACGCTCAAACTACTTACACTTGTCATAAATCTAGTGATTCAGCTCGATCGCGTCCCCGATTCGGTGGTGCCGAGGACTGACTCGTCCGGCTCTCACGGCGGTTAAGCTCCGAATGGTCCGCGCTGTCAGTCCCGCCAAGCACGCCTGCCAACAGGGCACGCGTATACGCCAACGCTATACCGGCCGCTCAATTCTATCTACCTGTAGAGTCGGCGGTAGATTTGAATAATCCACGCGCCCAACCCTCTCAACAAACCTCTCATCCGGAGCGGTCAACAAATCCACCCAGGTGCGCGCTGAGCGAGCGCGCACAGGTAGGGAACGAATGCGCCTCCGACCTGGGTCCCCTCCCTATGCGCCACAGTTGCACAACGAACGGCCCGCTCTAACGGACGAGCAGGGTCGCTCGCAGCTACTCCATATCGGCCGCAGCGCGCCAGCACGAAACACAGGTATCGCCGCTCACACATACGCGCACACAGTCTCTGACTCGTCTCACACTCGCGGCGCTGTTCTGACGCGTATTTACCGCGTCATAAGTGAAAGAATATCAATACGCGGATTGTACATGGGAATCGCGCATCACAAGCCACGTGATTCTAATAATGGGCAGTTCCTCGAATCTTGTATGCGATTTTTCTACCCATAATAAAACTTTAATTTTTCACATCCCCGCTCGGAAAATCTCTTTTTCGATAGAAATCGCGTAAAAATAATCATAGAAAGTCCTTCACTCCCAATAATGCACATCGCAGGAAAAACCACGTCAATAAAGGAATACTTGACCAATTTAATTGATATCTTCAAAGCTTGAAATATTTTTCTGGTAAGAATTATTTTCGACCGTGAAATTTTATATTTATTTAAAAAATCAACATTTTTATATGAGAATGTTCGTAATGGAATAGAATTTATGATAAATGAAATTGCATTTGATCTGCTGTAGAATAACTATATATGATTGGTGTTTCTGACGATGTTACATCTCCTGCTGTAGCAATAGTGAATATTTGATCTTCATAGATTGTCGAGTGTGTTTGCTCATTTTTTCTGTCTTCGTTACTTCTTGTAATATTTGAGTTAGTTCCTCCTGTATTATCACCTTTTGTAGCTTCTCGGTATTTTTGTAAATACGTTTTCAATGGTTCAACATAATTGTCAAATCCTAAAGTTGTCATGGCACATAAAATATCTTCTCCATTTATAGTTTTCCTTTTCTCCATATGACATCGCTCACTAGCTTCTGATGTGATAAAAGAAATAAACTCTGATACGCATTCTTGGACACATTCTCGAGCATCTTTGGCTATCTTCCCTGCTTCTGGAATAGCACGCTTCATGATTTTAGCTACATTTGCTATAGGTAAGAATCGGTCTTGTTCTCTCAAGGGACCACTTGAAGTTCCTAAATTAACTGATTGCAAAGGATCACAATTGCCATGGTTAGAATCGTCTGTATTTTCTGGATCGTCTGGAAAATAAATAAATAATGATCATCAAAACAGAACTCCGTGGATATTGCAGCACCTGTTATAACAATTCTTTGATTAATTTTGGAAGTTGTATTCTCTTCTTGGCTTATAATCTCTAAAGGAGGCTTGTTTTATTCAAATTTGTGATATTCAATTATATCTTGAAGTAGTATCCACCTCACGAGTGCTATCAGACTTCAATAGAACAATGGAGGGAATCGTATCTACGCAGCGATTTTCTTTCAGTCTACTATATGTGACTTCCTCGTGTACGATGGGGATTAGTCACAAGGGACCCTTTCACTTTTCCCAGCCTTCTAGAAGGAGATTACCGAATGAATTGTGCGAGTACTGTACATTCCTAAACTGGATACGCAGCTTAGATGTACTTATAGTTAACCCTATCAATTCCATCCAATCTTATATGGGTAAATCAACAATTCTTATGTTTTTAGAAACTTGATTTTTCAATTGTATCGCGCATAATTATATATTCATCAGAATGATAACTCAATAACATTGCACCTTCTTTATGGCAAGCCGCGATAGTCTTTCCATAAAAAAGAAATACAGAGAAGAAATTTCTTTGGCAATTCGAAATCGCATGCAGCGCAGCGCAACGCACCGTAGCATGGAATGATCACCACTGGCGACCGACTGCAAGGCCAAGTTCATGATCGCGCCCGTCTTTTTAAAAAAATGAAATCGCGGTATCTTAGCTGCCATTGCTCGAAATCTCTTGAAAACTTTTAAGCATACGTAGAAAGTTCTAGCGACACTGACAATATTATCACGCTAACGCTGGCATTATTATCAATTGACGATTTCAATTTCTGTTATTTATATAGGATATGATTTGAATAAACAATGAAAATGGCGAATCTCGGGAATTTTCTAGGTTTTACCCGAATATCTTGGAAACTATACATTGCATCGACAAAATACCTCTTTTGTTTTTTATATATCTTTGCAAGATTCAGGATTCGAGTTATTTTTGATATTCAAAAAAGGAATACCTTTTCTCCGAAAAATGTCCGATTGAAGATAGGCACTTTTTGTTAACCCATTAACGTCCAAAATGTTAAAATTTCTTGCACGTTTTCAAAGTGATTTTTTCCTATGTAATTGGCGTTAAAAATTCTTAAACCACATATTCTGATGTAAAATTTCATGCTCTTTCAGAATCCGTTGCCAGAATTATGATAAAACTCACAGGAAAAGAGATATGCTCGATTGAAACATAAAAAACACCTAAATTTTTGAAAAAAAAAATTTTTAGGATTTTTTTTCGAAGTGTTACGGTGAAGATATCACCTTGCAACCGTGATCAAAGGTGATCATGGGAGTTGAAGTTTAACAGGGAATTTTTTCGTTGACCTTGAACCATCGCTTCTTTACAAAATGGCGGAAAAACGAATTTTTTTTTTTTCAATCTTCATGAACTTTTTTCTCAAAATCTATGGATTTTAGAAAAAAATTCATAAAAACAAAAATGCCTTAGAATCGCTCGAGGAACATTCTTAAATTTTTTCAGAATTTTTTGAGACAATTTTTGATTGTCCGGGAAACTTGGGAAATGGAATTTTCAAAAATGTCTCCAAAAATTCTGAAAAAATTTTAGGATGTTTCTCGAGTGATTCTAAGACATTTTTGTTCCTATGAATTTTTTTCTAAAGTCCATAGATTTCGAGAAAAAAATTGATAAAGTTGAAAAAATAAAAACTCGTTTCGGCCGCTATGTTCTAAAAACCTATTGGTAAAAAACGATTTCTGTGCAAATTTTAGGAACATTTTTTTACTCTCAGCGTTACCCAGAGACTACGGCGTGGACGTGGTAAAATTCTGTCTCCTTTGGGGTGCTTGTTTTCCGTGAGTCCCCTTGCCTCTCACGTCTCGGGGTGCTTGTTTTTCGTGAGTCCCCTTGCCTCTCACTTATTCATACTTTTAGCTGTGCTTTTTTAGCCAACATTTATTGCAAATATTTAAATTACATGTTTTGCAGAAAATTTTTGTTCTTATTGGACAGTTTCCATTCGAACAAATCCTCAATTTGTTACTATTAGATCGTTCACGTGCTTTACTTTTTTGTAAGTAGTATTTGGCAATCGAAATAGTGAACTCTTTTATTCCAACTTTTTTCTTTCCATCGTTAGCAGCATTGAAAATTACAAGAGAATTAGTAATAGACGCCTGTACAAGTCTCATAAAAACTACCCATGTCCATTTTTTTGATCGTATACTTGGGAGTATGTCATTGCAATGTCCGTCATGCAGGTCAACACCTCCCATGAATTTGTTATATAGGTGAAAAGCTTGCGGAAAAGGTATTTCAATTTTAGATTTAGCCTCTGCGCTGTATCTTTTTGAAATAGATAGAGGATTGACACCTGCTGCAGTTGAAGCTATTGAGACGGGCTTCGAATCCATGATAGTAATGAAATTTATGCCACTGTTTACGTCCTGCTTCACCACATACAGGGTGTCTACTACATCAGATGAAGGGAATTCCCTGAGCTTTCCATGACTATTCCAGGATCAAGGACTGGAATTCCAGGTTGGAAATAAAGATGAACTCCGATTTTTCAATGCACAAAATATAATTTTTCTATTTGTTATTTATTTTGACATGGATCTTAACCCGTTTCGGTCCAGAATGTCACTCGAAGCATGACGCTCTTCGGTACCTCAGAACTTTTCCTATTCACGACAAAAAATTTTTCAAGGACATATTTCGAAAGGTAAAGAGTTGCCCTTTTTGATGGTGTCAATTAAATTTCTCTAAAACATTATTAAATTGGCAAAAATACAGTACTTTTACAAAAAAACGCGATTTTCTCGAAACAGCTCCTTTTTTAAATCAAATTTTCAAGGGGTTTTGCATCTGCCGTGGACCTGGAACCTCAGCGATTTTTTGGTTTTTACAAAAATTGACAAGTGCAAAATTTATAAAAAGCTCAAAAAATTCTGAAAAAATTCCAGCGTACTTTTTAAGTGATTTTAAGAAATTTTTATTCTTGGCAATTTTTCGAAAAATTCGTCATCTGCATAAACAGGCCTTGCGCGTTTTGTTTTGTAAAAATACAGTACGTTTGCCAACTTAATAATGATTTAAAAAAATTTAATTGACACCATCGGAAAGGGCAAGTCTTTACCATTCGAAATATGTCCTAGAAGAATTTTTCTGTCGCGAATAGGAAAAGTTCTGCGGTACCGAAGAGCGACATGCTTCGAGTGGCATTCTGGGCCGAGACGAGTTAAACCAATGACAAGTAAACAAAATTATAATATATTTTTGATCTCATAAAAGTACCGACTTTTAGTAACAGTCAACAACTCTGTCAATTAATAGTCAACATAAAATAGTATATTATTTTATCTCAATATTCAAACCGAAGTGATACATTATTTTTTTTAATAACGCCAATTGACTATCTAGAATAGCTGACTCCAACAAATACTGTTCAGTAGCTTGCTTTTTCGCGGTGTTTATGTTGTCGTACTTTTCATATCGTGTCCACGCGTTCGATTTCTTCGAAATACAAACACCCGTACATTTCCGAGTGAGTATAATCTTTTGAAGAAAAAAAATGCAACAACGCATTATGTTTAATTTTGGGAATGTACTTAATTTCAAATGCAAATAAAGAACGGAGAAAAAAATGTGTAACGATAAAAGAATTTCCAGATTTTCAGGGAAATTCCCTGAGATTTCCATGTTATTCCAGGGTCTTACGCATTCCCTGAGTTTTCCATGATTCCATGATTTTCCAGATGTGGTAGACACCCTGACATATGTCCCTCTTGGAGCTTTCTTATCAAGCACATTTTTTTCTTTGACTCGATTATCTCTGATAGTACCAGTGCATTTCAAACGCAATTTCTTCAAATGTAATACCAAATCCATGTTCGTGAAGAAGTTGTCAAAGTACAGATGAAATTGAGAAATTTTGTTATAACTTATTATTTGAAAAAATGGTTGTAATCCTTCATATGAAAAGTGATGGCCTTTAGAGTGAAGGCATTAACTCGTGTTTTGATTGGTCTACACATAATATGGCGGAGATATGGCGGAGATTTGAATTGCGAGAATTTTTTTTAAAAGTATTTGTTTATGATGACTATGGTAATTGCTTTTTTTTGTAATTCTAGAGTTGAAATTCGGCTCTGATTATTTGAAATAATTATACAATTTGATAATTATTGTTTAAAAGAAAAATCTGGTTTTTGTTGCGCTCATGCGTGATTTTCTGACGTGACGTATAATATACACTATAGTGCACTGTATACACTATAGTGCAGTGTCAAGTGAACCTTTCCAGCTCTCTCTTTCTGGATGCAGCCATCGTGCCGGACGGACCCTGCCGACTACACGTGCCGAATCCACCTGCATCCACTGCATCTTGGTCTACCTCCAGCTTAAATTTGGTAAAAACAGTAAGGTCAATTATTTTTTGAGTGCAGTTTTAATAGTTTTCGATCCATTACAAAATTTTGCACGGTAACTGGGATTGCACGGAGAGGTTAAGTTTTCGAATCAGTTTAAATTTGGGGAGTATATTTGATTGAAAAAAGAGTTGGAATAGGTATGAGTTCAATAGTATGAGCTCAATTAAAGTGTGACAAGAGTTTTTTTCTCATCATCCCTGGGCTTTCAAATAACTATAACCAAGTTCAATTGTCGATAATTCAGGCAAGCAAGAAGACTATTAGTAATGTGCTTATAAGTGTACAACATTAAATTACTTTTGTTTCTCCCAATCAATAAGAATATAATTCATGTGTCATGTTTGATATGATACATAGCAAGTAAGCCAAAAGCCCATGAGAAATGTCGAGCATTTTAAACACATGATTCATGTGTGATCTCACAGCAAGAGACTTCTTCTCTGGACATATCTTTTGAAGACAATTGTTCAATTAATGTTGTGCACTTATTGGCGCATTTCTATCAGGCCTCTTGCCTGATGGAATTTCTCAGTTGATAAAATTTATTGTTTCATGCAAAAGCGTGACAAGAGTTTTTTCCTATCATCCCTAAGCTTTCATATAACTATAACCAAAGAGTTTCAGAAGTTCAATTTTGTATAATTCTGGCAAGCAAGAAGCCTAATAGAAATGTGCTTATAAGTGCACAACATTAATTTACTTTTGTTTCTCCCAATCAATAAAAATATAATTGATGTGTCATGTTTGATATGATACACAGCAAGTAAGCCAAAAGCCCATAAGACATGTCGAGCATTTTGAACATATGATTTGTGTGTGATCCTACAGCAAGAGACTTCTTCTCTAGACATATCTTTTGATGACAATTCATTAACTAATGTTGTGTACCTATTAGCGTATTTCTATCAGGCCTCTTGCCTGTTGGAATTACTCAGTTGATAAAATTTATTGTTTCATGCAAAAGTGTGACAATAGTTTTTCTTTCATCATCCCTGGACTTTCAAATAACTAACCTAAAATTTTAACAAGTTCAATTGTGGATAATTCAGGCAAGCAAGAAGCCTATTAGAAATGTGCTTATAAGTGTACAACATTAGATTACTTTTGTTTCTCCCAATCAATAAAAATATAATTCATGTGTCATGGTTGATATGATACACAGCAAGTAAGCCAAAAGCCCATAAGAAATGTCGAGCATTTTGAACATATGATTTATGTGTGATCCTACAGCAAGAGACTTCTTCTCTGGACATATCTTTTGACGACAATTGATTAACTAATGTTGTGCACTTTTTGGCGCATTTCTATCAGGCCTCTTGCCTGTTGGAATTACTCAGTTGATAAAATGTATTGTTTCATGCAAAAGCGTGACAAGAGTTTTTTTCTCATCATCCCTGGACTTTCAAATAACTAACCTAAAATTTTAACAAGTTCAATTGTGGATAATTCAGGCAAGCAAGAAGCCTATTAGAAATGTGCTTATAAGTGTACAACATTAGATTACTTTTGTTTCTCCCAATCAATAAAAATATAATTCATGTGTCATGTTTGATGTGACACACAGAAAGTAAGCCAAAAGCCCATAAGAAATGTCGAGCATTTTAAACATATGATTTATGTGTGATCCTACAGCAAGAGACTTCTTCTCTGGACATATCTTTTGAAGACAATTGTTTAATTAATGTTGTGCACTTATTGGCGCATTTCTATCAGGCCTCTTGCCTGATGGAATTTCTCAGTTGATAAAATTTATTGTTTCATGCAAAAGCGTGACAAGAGTTTTTTCCTATCATCCCTAAGCTTTCATATAACTATAACCAAAGAGTTTCAGAAGTTCAATTTTGTATAATTCTGGCAAGCAAGAAGCCTATTAGAAATGTGCTTATAAGTGTACAACATTAGATTACTTTTGTTTCTCCCAATCAATAAAAATATGTCTTTCATGTATCATGGTTGATATGATACACAGCAAGTAACCCAAAAGCCCATAAGAAATGTCGAGCATTCTGAACATATAATTTATGTGTGATCCTACAGCAAGAGACTTCTTCTCTAGACATATCTTTTGATGACAATTCATTAACTAATGTTGTGTACCTATTAGCGTATTTCTATCAGGCCTCTTGCCTGTTGGAATTAC
Organism: Aphelinus atriplicis; assembly: GCA_020882685.1. Classification (NCBI taxonomy): domain Eukaryota; kingdom Metazoa; phylum Arthropoda; class Insecta; order Hymenoptera; family Aphelinidae; genus Aphelinus; species Aphelinus atriplicis. The sequence continues at coordinate 32,327,440 of CM037073.1, forward strand.
TCAAGTGATAACATTTATTGTTTCATGCAAAAGTGTGACAAGAGTTTTTTTCTCATCATCCCTGGGCTTTCAGATAACTATAACCTAAGAGTTTCACAAGTGCAATTGTGGATAATTTTTGCAAGCAAGGAGCCTAATAGAAATTTGCTAATGAGTGCACAACATTAATTTACTTTTGTATTTCCCAATCAATAAAAATATAATTCATGTGTCATGTTTGATATGATACATAGCAAGTAAGCCAGAAGCCCAATGGAAATGTCGAGCATTTGGAGACTATGATTTACGTGTGATCCTACGCCAAGAGACTTCTAGACATAACTTTCGATGACAATTGATTAACTAATGTTGTGCACTTATTGGCGCATTTCTATCAGGCCTCTTGCCTGATGGAATTTCTCAGTTGATAAAATTTATTGTTTCATGCGAAAGCGTGACAAGAGTTTTTCCTATCATCCCTGGGCTTTCATATAACTATAACTAATGAGTTTCAGAAGTTCAATTGTCAATCAAATCATGAGTTAACTGGCTTCACTTCAACCCTTATCATATTTTATATAAGGAAAAATATCTAGAGAAGTAAAATAGAGATTATGCCAAACTATAACGTTCTCGGTATCTCTAAATATAAGTCCATACTTCAAAAAATGTTCCTATGTTCTGAGTCCCTGAACCATTTTATTATGATTCCATGTTACATTTTAATCCATATTAAAATATACTTTTCAGCACTGGCATGTTTTATTTCTGGTGTCTTATTAGTAGTTGACTATGGTTTGTAGAAATGACTCTAAACTATTCGATGGAAATTTACTTCTAATCCTAACTAAATTTCTGTTTCTTTTAAAATTGATTTACCATTAATTTTGTTCACATTTCTCATTGTAGATAAAATAGAAAGAATGGCTGACTTCACTCCTGATGCTGATTTCAACGATCTTACTGATCGAGATCATACAGTGTAATTAATTCTACTAAAATACTAATCTTCTGAAAAGTGCGACTTTTTCTCAAATAATTCTAATTGTACTAATTTTTTGGGATGCATCATAGCGTTCACTTGATTTTTTCACCGTGCACCACTAGACATATGTTAGTATGAATTTATCATTTCAATTTTTTTTCTAATTTTTCTATACAGAGAATTAATTGGGTACATCGATCAAATAACTGCTGCTACAGAAGTGGGTCGAGGCCAACAAAAGTTCCAATTATTCAAATTTATACTGAACAACAATCAAACAAAACGAATACAATGCCTCATTTGGGGCAATGAGTTGATCCAGAGGTATCAATCCAATATTAAGATTAATGAGGTAATTCTTTCTTCAATCATTTATTTTTCCATAGTAGTTGAATACTTCTCACTTTTTATAAACTAATAGAATGAACTAAATAAAATGAAACTATAAAATTATGAATAAAAACAACTAAATTAACTAAAACTGGACTAGAAATTGACTAGAAGTTGACTTAAAGTTAGACTGAGAATTGATTAGAAATTTATATTGATTTATTTACATAGTAATATACTAATTTATGTACATCCACATGACAGATTATACATATTGACGGGGGCCATGCCAAAGCTGTGCACCAAGGGGCGTACCAGCGCGAAGATCTAAATTTGGTAAATTTTGAAATAGTTATTCAAAGAAATACCGTAATTGAATTCTTGGGTCAACACACATTAGAGCTACCAGCATTTGTAGCTCCAGCTGACTCTTCTTTTGACAATATTATGGAAGTCGGAGAGGCCTACATAAGTGAGTACAAAATTTATCACCCATATTAAGTTATATAATATTAATTGATCAATTTTCAATTTAAAACGTTGTTGTTCACAGGGATTCATGGTTTCATAAAAACGAAATTCGCTGTATCACCGAGTAGATATAATACGATGACGTTTGGATGTGGCTCTATAACTAACGGAGTAAATAAAATAACGGTGAATATTGCAAATTATTCACCACCACTCAACTTCGAGAAGGGATCTGCCGTTATCGTCACTGGAGATGTGAAAATGATCGGTAAGTTTACTTGAGAAATCATTGTATTATCTTTCATTTAATGATGATTTTTCTCACCAATTTATATCCATTAATTTTTTTGTTTAGGAGGAATTCTTACAATCTCTTGCCAGACCAGTACCGATGTTGAAGCTGATGTTGACGTCGATCCAATGGACCCACTGGCTGTGACTCGTGGGAATTTGCTCTTCAAAAGAAGACATGAAAATTGAATTTGAATTCAATATGCAACTAATACTAACTTAAATTTATTTCATTGTTCAGTTTGTTCACTTTTTGTTTCTCACATTTGATTTTTCTGTATTATTATAGATATTAATACAAAATAATGTACAGGTAGATTTAACTTCTTGACAAATAACAAGATGTGTTACAATGTACTTATTACAGACTAGATTTTAACTAACTTTTTAACAAATTCAACTTAATTGACTAGATAATACCATCAAAAATGGTAATGATCAAAAATTTAATAAATGAAACTAGACTAGATTGGGTTAAATCACAATGAACTGACTAGATTAGTTAATGACTAGATTGGATTACAATGAACTGATTAGATATAATTGAATTGTTATATTTTAGATTGGAAGACGATTCATTTCGTCTTGAGTTCGTCAAAGTGAGATTAATCTAATTTACTATTCAAATATGCCTTCTTCAGATAGTTTTAATTTATGTTTAATATTTAATATATATTGTGTAAAAATGTATGAACAAAAAAGTATTTTATGCATGATAATTTTCGAAAGAAATGATAAATAAAATCTATTCTAATTAACTATCTTCTAAAAACTGTTATTTTTACATATATTTCATAATACGTAAGTACTTAAGATTTCATTTTATTTATATTTATTTATATTATTTATTCAGTTATACATTTTTCATTGATATGATCATCATAATAACAAAACTCAGACGCCAAATCTATAAAATAAACTTGCCAGTGCTGAACATCAAACTTTTTATCATTTATAGTTTATTATATTATATTCGTATAGTTAGTTTTATATATATATATAACTTGATATGTCAAGTACCAGTTGACGAACAGTAGTGATAACTCGTAACACTACTGTAAGCTATTCAATAGTCTCATTTATTGTCAGTGAAAATAACTGATGAGTTTGGATGAAATTCACAATCCAAAGGCCTCATATTATTCTGAGTAAATTTTAACCCATGAAGTCCCAAATTGCTGAAATTTTATTCGTACTTGCAAGATTTCATACTTCCGAAAAATTCGATTTTCCAATTAGACACTAATTTTTATCAATCCAAAATCAGTGGGGGGAGGAATTTGAATTCTACCGAAAATCTGCACAAAAGTGCACGCGATATTTGAAGTTTTCAAATTGGTTCAGTTTTTTTGACTACAATTTTTTCTAGCAAAATGGCGGCCAGAAAACGGGAATCAATATTTTGGATTTTCATTTTATTGATTAATGAAACATACTTATATTCGATATACTTTTGTGAAATTTCGTATACAGGAGTTTTCAAGGCCACTGAAATTTTGACATTAAATTTCTAAAATTCTGGATCCAAGATGGCGGCTGGCGATTTTCCACATTTTTAGTTGGAGGTTCGTAAAAATTTGAATTGGCGACTAACGATTTCTTACTTTTTCGAAATCGTGGAAAATCATCAGCCGCTATCTTGAATACAGATTTTCGAAAAATTTGTCAATTTACCATCAGTCGAAAACCCTGTATACGAAATTTCACAGAAATGTTTTTGAAATATAAAAATGTATGATAACAAATAATTTGTGACCGGAGATCAGGAGGACGCTGGTTCGAATCAAGCCTGGGGAGCGTTGGATTTTTTTCTAGCAATATCACTTCGGAATAGTCCACCAAGCTCGATAGAATTATTATCCATCGTATAGAAATGTATCCTTCAAAATATTAATAAAATGAAAATCTAAAAAATTGATTCCTGCTTTTTGGCCGCCATTTTGAGAAGGAAAATCATAGTCAAAAAAACTCAACGGGTTATAAAAATTCAAATGTCGCGTGCACACTTAATTGAAACTTAAATATTTGTCATTGCTTTCAATTCGAACAATTATTCTCTGACATGAATTTAATTGATTTAATAAAATTGTGATTGATATTATATATATATTGTCACTGCTCATGCCCATAATAATAAAGTAATTATTAATAACTAAAAGGACACGAGAGAGTGCAATCTCGCCCGGCGCTGATGCTGGGCGAGTTCTCAGAGTCGTGGGTAGGAATGCAGGTGGTGAATCGGGCCACAGAAACGCGCACACATAAAAAGAATAGTGCTTTATTAGCAATTAACAGGGGGTACAATTAATAAGGGGACGCGGCGCGGTCGATTGAGAGAGAAGAGGCAAACGCGTGGAAACCAACCTTTGTGTTGCTCGCTGTACGTGGAGGACGGCGGCGTGGAGCTGTTGTCGGCGCTCGGGGAGAATGTCGGCGTTCCGGAGCCGGGGAAGCTGGCGCTGGGTACGTGGGCCTCGTCTCGGCCGTGGCGCGGAAGGCTGCTCGTGGTGTCGGCGCTATTGCCTGACACGTAGACACGGGGAATCGCGTAAGGGACAAGGGCCAATTGCTGCTGTCGCGCTCGCGCTTGGGCACACACTGATTATCCGCGCGCGGCACCTGTAACTGCGCGCCGCGGTGTTTGATGTCGCGATCTCTCTGTCTCTCTCACTCTTACCTTATGCTTCGCCGGCGCTATGTATAAGACATCATAATGTCTGCTGGAATAGGGAGCCTCACGGTACAAAGTACCCGTGACAATATATATATATATATATATTATATATATATATACATATATATATATATATATATATTATATATATATATATATATATTATATATATATATATATATTATATATACTGAAAATCTTTACAAATGATCATACAATATTTTTCTTAAAAAAACAGTATCCGGATCGCAGTTAAATCGACAAATGCCTTCTGGATTCAAAACAGTTTACATCTGAGGCGACGGTTGGACATTTCGTTCTGAGCACTAAAGACAAGAATAGATATTATCTATTGTGAGTATTTTCAGTATTCTATCTAATCTTATTTTTTCTGTTGAAAAATGATGAAGTTCTCAATTGTAATTTGACAAATTTTTCTTTTTCAGGTACGTGAGAAGTCGCAGTACTATTCTCTAAGAGATACACATATAAACTTAGATAATTATTATTGTGAAATACTGTATAATTTAATTTCTGTAATAAAAAATTGTTTACCAGTGTATAATAGATGTAAGAATTAAACTGAACAATTATTTACCTTTCCATTAACCATAACATAACCATAACCAAAACCATAACCATAACCATAACCAAAACCATAACCATAACCATAACCATAACCATAATCACAACCACGACCATAATCACAACCATAAATAGAATACCAAAACTATAGAAATTGATCATCATAAGTAACTATTTACGAATTATTATAAAAAAATGCGTCGTAGACATTTGACTCAAGAAGTACGTCTAGCTGAACGACGAAGACTTAATGCTGAAAATCAAAGACTTAGACGACAGAGAGACCGTGATTCATTGAGTGAGATACGTCGAACTACTGCGATACAACAAGATTATTTAGGTGAAATGAATGTAAAATGCATACATTGCGATGCATTGCATTTTAAATCAGAGAAAGTATCTAATAAAGGATTATCTTTTAATGACTGTTGCAGTCACGGAACAGTAAAATTAGAACCCACTCCTACATTTCCTAACGAACTTTTTGAATTTATTCAACGGAGCTCACGAAAAATCGAATGATTTTTTTAAACACATCCGTCATTATAATAATTTGTTCTCATTTGCGTCTTTTAATGCTAACTTGGTAAATTTTGGATCTCGTCGTTCAGGCCCATATTGCTTAAAAATTCAAGGACAGATCTATTATCAAATCAATACATCATTATATCCAGGGGAAAATGAAATGCCTTCTTATGGACAGCTGTTTTTTTGTAGATCAAGATGAAGCAATGAATGTCAGAATGGGTCAAAATTCTCATCTTGATCAAACAACTATCGAAATGTTAGATACAATTATTCGAGAAAACAATATCTTCGCCCAATCTTATCAAATGATGAGAAGAAGAAATAAATCAACAACGCTTAACAAACAATGATCAACATGAACCTGAATTACAACTCCTGTTCTCTCTTAAACCAGGCGTTGATAGGCGAAGGTATAATTTTCAAAGAACTAATGAAGTAGCTGCTATTTTTACTACTACCGCTGATGGAGAAATTCCCGAGTCTTACGTTACTATTCGAAACCGGAATACAAAATTTTTGCAATGTGTTTTCTTCATTGGATCCTAACGTGGAACCATGGATTTACCCCTTACTTTATCCCTTTGGAACACGAGGGTGGCATATTAATATGGAACGGGTTAATAATATCAGAAATAATGATAGAAACAGAAGAGTCACACATTTAGCTTATATTAAACATAAAATGGCTGTAAGACCCAACGAATTCAATCCAATTATTTTAGGTCGTAGATTATTTCAACAATGGTTAGTAGATTCTTACGTGAAAATTGAGAAAGAGCGAATTCAGTGGTGCAAAAATCATCAGAAAGAGATTAAAGCCGATACGTATCAAGGATTGCATGATTATTTACGGAATAGTGCAAATGATATGAATGGTCAAGTAGGAAAAACTGTAATTCTTCCATCTACTTTCTTAGGCTCACCACGTCACATGCAACAATGTTACCAAGATTCAATGGCCTTGGTTAATGAAACTGGAAAGCCAGATATTTTTCTTACTATGACCTGTAATCCTAGATGGCCAGAAATCTTAGAAAATCTCTTGCCTGGCCAACAACCTTGTGATAGACCAGATCTTGTAGCTCGCGTATTTCATCTTAAGAAGGATAGTTTACTCGATTTGATCGTGAAAAAAAATTTCTTCGGGGATGTCGCATCTTATGTCTATGTGATTGAATTTCAAAAAAGAGGATTACCACATATGCATTTATTAATAACCTTGAAACATGCTTATAAAATAATTATTCCCGAAACTGTAGATAAATTCATATCAGCAGAAATTCCTGATGTAACGGAAAATCCACGATTACACGACATTGTAATGAAAAATATGATACATGGACCATGCGGGGATTGGTGTATGGTGGATGGTAAATGTTCTAAAAAGTTCCCTAAATTTTATCAAAATGAGACAGTTATGGATGAAAACGGCTATCCTCGTTATATGCGAAAACATGATGGTATTAACTACGAGATGTTTAACGGACACACAGTTGATAATAGATGGACCGTACCATATTGTCCAAAATTATTAGAGATTTTTAATTGTCACATGAACGTGGAAATTGTAACAAGTATTCGATCTGTTAAATATATGTATAAATATGTTTACAAAGGACACGACGCAGCTAATGCAATTATAAGTGAATCAGATAATAATGATAGAACTATTAATCACGACGAAATTCATGATTTTATCGAAACACGATATGTTGGTCACTCTGAAGCTTGCTATCGCATACTGAGTAAACCATTACAACATAAAAGTCATTCTATAATTCGATTACCAGTACATTTACCAAAAGAGCATAGCGTGATTATTCCGAATGATGCAAATAATGTTGGTGAGCACTTAGAACAAGCAAGCAGTATGTTATTAGAATACTTCAAACTAAACATTGAAGACGAAAATGCACATCAGTATCTATATAAAGATATTCCACGTTTTTACACTTTTACCAATGAGAAGAAATGGGTAATTCGGAAAAAACGTTTTTAATTGTTTTGGACGTATGTACTCTATTAGTCCGACTCGATTAGAGCTGTTTCATTTGCGATTGATTTTATTGCATATTAAAGGAGCTACGAGTTTTGATTCTTTGAAAACAGTTGATGGAGTGGTACAACCTTCGTTTACAGCTGCATGTTTGGCATTGGGTCTCATAGAAGACGATGAAGAGTGGGTTAGAGCAATGGAAGAAGCAGTAGTATGGATGATGCCGCGAAGACTTCGTCAATTATTCGTTAGGATCTTAATACATTGTGAACCAGTCCATCCTGAAGAATTATGGGATAAATTCAAAGATGCATGCAATGTCGGAAGATTTTTCACGTACAAATGAAGCTCTTTTGAGTCATCAAATGGCATATGCTCAGATTAATAACTTATTAAACATAGAAGGTAGAAGTTTGTCTGATTTTCCTTCTATGGAGCAGTTAGTCATAGAAATGCAAATGATGAATGATGAAATCAATAATGAATTAGTTGCTCAATTCTCAGTAATCGGTCAACAACAGTATGAGCGATTGAATGAACAACAAAAGGAAATAGTGGATGTTGTACTTTCTGCTGTTGACTCCGATTCGAATGAAAACAACTGTGTATATCGTCGCCTCCGTGTAAAAAGGGGCCAACTCAGCGTCCGGAACAAGAAGGGGCCAACTCGCTGGCCGGGCAAGAAGGGGCCAACTCGCCGTCCGTGCAAAAGGGGCCAACTCGCCGTCCGTGCAAGAAGGGGCCAACTCGCCGTCCGTGCAAAAAGGGGCCAACTCAGACGAGTTTTGAATTTCACATAAAATTCAGTTCACGAATCTCTTGAGAAGTCTTATGCACGCTATGTGATAGCCGTAGTGCGTCTCTTTCAATGATTAGGTGATTTTCACGTAATTTACATGTCATCAGAATGTAATATGTCAAGTTAACTATTTACGTTAAACGGCTTTTGCTCGATGGTTTCTTTTAGAAATTGGTATATACATATGTTTTTGAGGTCGCTCATTATGAATCCGGCCTCAAATTCTAAAAAATCAAATTAGAGCCTCTAAGATCACCCGACAAAAATTTGGAAAAAAAATTGAATTTTGTCGAAAATTGGTATACATGGATTTTTGAGGTCGCTGATCACGAATCCGGCCTCAGATTTTGAAAATTCGAATTAGATCAAGCCTCTAAGATCACCCGACAAAAATTTGGAAAAAAATTGAATTTTGTCGAAAATTGGTATACATGGGTTTTTTGAGGTCGCTGATCACGAATCCGGCCTCAGATTTTGAAAATTAAGATTAGAGCCTCTAAGATCACCTAACAAAAATTTGGAAAAAATTGAATTTTGTCGAAAATTGGTATACATGGGTTTTTGAGGTCGCTGATCACGAATCCGGCCTCAGATTTTGAAAATTCGAATTAGATCAAGCCTCTAAGATCACCCGACAGAAATTTGGAAAAAAATTGAATTTTGTCGAAAATTGGTATACATGGGTTTTCGAGGTCGCTGATTACAAATCCGGCCTCAGATTTTGAAAATTCTAATTAGATCAAGCCTCTAAGATCACATGACAAAAATTTGGAAAAAAATTGAATTTTGTCGAAAATTGGTAACATGGGTTTTTGAGGTCGCTGATTACAAATCCGGCCTCAGATTTTGAGAATTCGAATTAGATCAAGCCTCTAAGATCACATGACAAAAATTTGGAAAAAAATTGAATTTTGTCGAAAATTGGTATACATGGGTTTTTGAGGTCGCTGATCACGAATCCAGCCTCAGATTTTGAAAATTCGAATTAGATCAAGCCTCTAAGATCACCTGACAAAAATTTGGAAAAACATTGAATTTTGTTGAAAATTGGTATATATGGGTTCTTGAGTTCGCTGATCACGAATCCGGCCTTAAATTTTCAAATGTTGAATTAGAGCCTCTAAGATTGCAGGCCAAAAATTTGAAAATATCCTGGATTCTTATGAAAATTGATTTATATGGGTTTTTGAGGTCGCTAATTACGAATCCGGCCTCGGATTGAAATCAGCCTTAACCCTTAACACGATTGACTGAAAGAAAAGAAGCATCCCTTTCAAGAGTAATTGTATTTCCCATATAGTAATTGTGTGTTCCCATATATAATTATATTCATATATATGAATAGATGTTAGATTTGAATAATCACCGTACCCGTTGAGTCATATGACAGACTTATCCGTGGTTCTTTATGCTTCTTTATTCTCTATCTAGTTATTGACATTATAAGTACAAGAGGAAGATTCGAGAGATATTTATCAGGAAAAATATTTCTAAAGATCATAGCCAATTTGCTATACAAAATTACAATAAACTATGATGTAATAAAATAAACCTATGTGTGTGTATTAGTACAATTCGGTACTAGACCAAATGACGAATCCTAGGCACGTGGGAGGTTTGCCACCCGAGGCTGGTAATCACACGAACCTAAAAATTGTCTTTTGGTCTAGTATCAAACAGTATTTTTCATCATGAGTGTAGAAAATTGAGGTTCAATGATCAACTTTTCGATACAAGTGATGAAAAATAGAATAAAAAATATACTGTGTCATGTCAATTCGGCCTGACTTGAATTAATATAAAATAAACATCTTCTCACATGTAATCAAACAACGTATTTACAAAATTAAATTTCGGTACTGACAGTATGAGACAGAATTGCTTAGAGTAATATATTCATAAATTAATTGAATTAAATTTTTAAATCACAAGAAAAAACTAATAATGAGAGGTCACGACTCTTGTCTCTACGGGAGTCGAGATATTCCATTAAATATGAGATTAGGTTGCGAAAATATTTGTGACAAGTATAATCTTCAATACTCATACTCGAGGGTATGCTGTTACGCAAATAGAGTTTCATGGTATTTCACTCGAAACTCTGAATGGAAATTTTCTAGTTTTCAGTTTTTCTGTTGGTCTCTTGTAATGAAATAAGTAGGAGACGACTGATAGAAACCACGGATTAGTCCGTCAAATGATTCAACGGATACGGTGATTGTTCAAATCGTATATATTCTACAGAGGAACTTCATAAATATGAATATAATTATATATGGGAACACACTCTTAAGCTCACCACGTCACATGCAACAATGTTACCAAGATTCAATGGCCTTGGTTAATGAAACTGGAAAGCCAGATATTTTTCTTACTATGACCTGTAATCCTAGATGGCCAGAAATCTTAGAAAATCTCTTGCCTGGCCAACAACCTTGTGATAGACCAGATCTTGTAGCTCGCGTATTTCATCTTAACCCATTAGCGCCCAAACGGCCGCTCGATGGCTGTTTTTTTGAGCGATAGATTTCATATGGTTATAATGGTTCAAAAAATTTGGGAAGAACATTTTCTTGTGCAAAATTTTGTCAGCTTTCCGATTCCATTACTTTTATCTCGATTAAATAAACGCCCTCATTGTTATAAACAATTGATTGCAAAAAACACAAAATTTCGAGTCAAAATGTTGTTTTGTGTCAACCGTAAAACATAGAAACCGGTCGCAACGAACCCCGGGAAGTGAATTTCGAGCGTCCATGGACCTTAAACTAAAAGTTGGCATAGTTGTAATTGTTCAAATTTATTTTTGGAAGACCCAAAATGGCGGCCGACCGAAAAAATTGTAGCTTTCAACTTGTAAATGTTTTTCTCGAAAACTATGGGTCAAATCAAAAAATTCTCAAGAACAAAAAAGATTAGAATCACCTGAAGAACACTCTTGAATTTTTTCAGAATTTTTTGATGAAATTTTTCAAAATTTTGATTCTTTAAATTCTCAAAAAAACGCAAATTGCTTAAAAACTTCTGAAAAAATTTGAGAATATTCTTTGAATAATTTTAAAACTTTTTTGTTCTTATAAATTTTTCGGTTTGCCGGCTAAGAAACTCACGGAAAAATTTCTAAAAAATAATTTCATTATTTTTTTTCTCAAAAACTATAGATCAAATCAAAAAAATTATGAGAACAAAAAGTCTTAAAATTACTCAAAGAACATCCTCAAATTTTTTCAGAAGTTTTTAAGCAATTTGCGTTTTTTTGAGAATTTGAAAAATCAAAATTTTGAAAAATTTCATCAAAAAATTCTGAAAAAATTCAAGAGTGTTCTTCAGGTGATTCTAAGACTTTTCTGTTCCTAAGAATTTTTTGATTTGACCCATAGTTTTCGAGAAAAACAATTCCAAGTTGAAAGCTACAATTTTTTCGGTCGGCCGCCATTTTGGGTCTTCCAAAAATAAATTTGAACAATTACAACTATGCCAACTTTTAGTTTAAGGTCCATGGACGCTCGAAATTTACTTCTCGGGGTTCATTGCGACCGGTTTCTATGTTTTACGGTTGACACAAAACAAAATTTCGACTCGAAATTTTGTGTTTTTTTGCAATCAATTATTTCTAACAATGAGGGCGTTTATTTAATCGAGATGAAAGTGACGGAATCGGAAAGCTGACAAAATTTTGCACAAGAAAATGTTCTTTCCAAATTTTTTGAACCACTATAACCATATGAAATCTATCGCTCAAAAAAACGGCCGTCGAGCGGCTGTTTGGGCGCTAATGGGTTAAGAAGGATAGTTTACTCGATTTGATCGTGAAAAAAAATTTCTTCGGGGATGTCGCATCTTATGTCTATGTGATTGAATTTCAAAAAAGAGGATTACCACATATGCATTTATTAATAACCTTGAAACATGCTTATAAAATAATTATTCCCGAAACTGTAGATAAATTCATATCAGCAGAAATTCCTGATGTAACGGAAAATCCACGATTACACGACATTGTAATGAAAAATATGATACATGGACCATGCGGGGATTGGTGTATGGTGGATGGTAAATGTTCTAAAAAGTTCCCTAAATTTTATCAAAATGAGACAGTTATGGATGAAAACGGCTATCCTCGTTATATGCGAAAACATGATGGTATTAACTACGAGATGTTCAACGGACACACAGTTGATAATAGATGGACCGTACCATATTGTCCAAAATTATTAGAGATTTTTAATTGTCACATGAACGTGGAAATTGTAACAAGTATTCGATCTGTTAAATATATGTATAAATATGTTTACAAAGGACACGACGCAGCTAATGCAATTATAAGTGAATCAGATAATAATGATAGAACTATTAATCACGACGAAATTCATGATTTTATCGAAACACGATATGTTGGTCCCTCTGAAGCTTGCTATCGCATACTGAGTAAACCATTACAACATAAAAGTCATTCTATAATTCGATTACCAGTACATTTACCAAAAGAGCATAGCGTGATTATTCCGAATGATGCAAATAATGTTGGTGAGCACTTAGAACAAGCAAGCAGTATGTTATTAGAATACTTCAAACTAAACATTGAAGACGAAAATGCACATCAGTATCTATATAAAGATATTCCACGTTTTTACACTTTTACCAATGAGAAGAAATGGGTAATTCGGAAAAAACGTTTTAATTGTTTTGGACGTATGTACTCTATTAGTCCGACTCGATTAGAGCTGTTTCATTTGAGATTGATTTTATTGCATATTAAAGGAGCTACGAGTTTTGATTCTTTGAAAACAGTTGATGGAGTGGTACAACCTTCGTTTACAGCTGCATGTTTGGCATTGGGTCTCATAGAAGACGATGAAGAGTGGGTTAGAGCAATGGAAGAAGCAGTAGTATGGATGATGCCGCGAAGACTTCGTCAATTATTCGTTAGGATCTTAATACATTGTGAACCAGTCCATCCTGAAGAATTATGGGATAAATTCAAAGATGCAATGTCGGAAGATTTTTCACGTACAAATGAAGCTCTTTTGAGTCATCAAATGGCATATGCTCAGATTAATAACTTATTAAACATAGAAGGTAGAAGTTTGTCTGATTTTCCTTCTATGGAGCAGTTAGTCATAGAAATGCAAATGATGAATGATGAAATCAATAATGAATTAGTTGCTCAATTCTCAGTAATCGGTCAACAACAGTATGAGCGATTGAATGAACAACAAAAGGAAATAGTGGATGTTGTACTTTCTGCTGTTGACTCCGATTCGAATGGAAACAACTGTGTATATGTTGATGGGCCAGGAGGATCCGGGAAAACATTTATTTACACTACTATATATAAATTATTATTATCAAAACGTGTTAAAGTATGTACTATGGCATTCACTGGAATTGCAGCAATTTTACTTCCAAATGGTAGAACAGTACACAAAACTTTTGGCTTACCTGTTCCTATGTTTCATGATTCGTCATCAAATATCAAGGCTCAATCTAAAGAAGGAATTTTCTTGAAAGAAACTAAAGTATTCATTTGGGATGAAGCACCAATGGCTCCAAGATATGCTTTAGAGATAGTGAACAGGACATTGAAGTGTATTATGGGAAACGATTTACCTTTTGGGGGTAAGATAATGATTTTAGGAGGAGATTTTCGGCAACTCCTTCCGATTAAAATGAAAGGAACTAGAAGTGAAACATTGAATCTTTCTATCAAGTTCAGTGAATTATAGAGATATTTCAAAAAATATAGTCTCACTGCAAACATGAGAGTCTTACCAACTGAAGTTGAATTTGCAAAATTCTTATTGGAAGTAGGTGATGGAGTATTGAACGATGAAAATGAAAACATGAATCTTCCAGAAAGATGTATTCTTGAATCAAATTGTAGTGTAGTTTACACCATATTTGGTAAATTAATTGAGGAAATGAAATTTGATGAAATGTCAACTTGTGCTATCTTGTCCGCTCGAAATGTTGATGTTGACGAATTAAATAAACAAGTTACCGATCTTTTAGACGTGAGTACAGAACACATTTATAGTGGTATTGATAGTACTGATAATTGTGACAATGGTGAATTGAATGAAATTATATTACCAGAATATTTAAACTCTTTAAATCCACCCAGTTTACCACCACACGAACTAAGGTTGAGAAAAAATTGCATAATAATGTTAATCAGAAATATTAGTATCAATGAAGGTTTGTGCAATTGCACACGATTACGAGTCATAGATTTTTCTAATCATTTATTGAAATGTCAAATTTTAACAGGAGAAAAATCGAATGATATCGTTTTTTTAAATCGTATAACATTGTATTCAAGTAATGAATACCCATTTACTTTCAAAAGAAGACAGTTCCCAGTAAAATTGGCTTTTGCTATGACCATTAATAAATCGCAGGGTCAAACCTTTGATAAAATTGCTATTGATCTTCGAAGAGATGTGTTTAATCATGGCCAATTATACGTGGCAATGTCCAGAGTTCGATCGTGGGATTCTCTTAAATTTTATTTCGGAGATCAACGAGGAAAAGTTAAAGTTAAAAATTATGTATACAAGGAATTATATTTATGAAATTACTATATTGATGATCTAAAAAATTATTACTTTTAAAATATTTTAATTCGGAATTTCAACACCAATTCATATAGGGAGTACTTATACGGTTAGTACTATGTCCTTAGTAATCATGATGCTATTTTTTGATCAATTTTTTAAGTAAGAAAAAAAATAACACGTACAACTGCATTCAACCTATACAGCCTCAAATTACGGTTTCCTGAAAATCTGCAAGAATGCCGAATTTCATTCATATACGTTCTCATACGAAAATCACTCGAGACCCACTAATGTCTCTAAGGTTTTGGTTGCCTGATGAAAAATCATCAGTGAGCCTTTACCTTCGTTATTATAATATAATAACTATTTAGAAAATATATGTTTTTAAATATTATTTGTCGTATACAATGCTGATGTAACCGCGCGCTTGCGCGCGTTGATGTAGCTAGTAAATATAATACTACTCGTGAACCTAAAGCACATTTAGATAACTTATCTCCAATTTGAGAATTCTTGCCGCAATAAAGATCCAAATTCAGTAGATAGCCGTCCGAAGTACACAAGCCCCAAAATTTCAAACCAAATCTTATCGGTTTTCCTCGAATAAATTGTTTCAAAACAGTTTTTGCATAGGATTTGGCCATCATCTCATCAACGGATAGAGCAGTTCTCCATATTCCGAATTTCATGATGTTATTTTGAAAAAGTTTCAGTAGAGAACGAACGCGCCATCCTCTATCATTAGGATCTTTGTCTTTGTTTTTTGAAAACTTCAATTTAGATTTTGTGATTTCAAATTGTTGGCGAGACATAGCAGAAGAAACTACTTTATTAGATAAATACGGATCAGATGACCAGTAATCTCTCTGTGATTTTCTGGGATTGAATGTAGAAAAAATAACTATTCCAATAAAAGTATCAAGGTCTTTCAATTTCAGATCAAAACCATTGTCTTTACACGCATCAATAATATATTTTTTCATTTCAATAGAAAAAAAGGTTTCAAACAATTGAAAAGGTTCGCTCCTACGTATTTTCTTTTTTTGCGATTCGGACAATAACACTTTATCTTCACAAGAATCAGGGTGTAACTTTTCACCCTCAATCCAAGTGAATTCATGACCTTTTTCAAGTTTATCTTGTTTTTCAGAATAATTTGCACGAGCTTTATTGTAAGTGATATTGGGTATTTCATGTTCGCAATCTGAATCAAAATCGGAACCAGAATCATCGGAACCTGAATAGTCAGGATCCGGAATCAATACGTTGCGTTCTGAATCACTATCTGAAGAATCTGATTCATATTCAGAAGATCTTACACGTTTCCACGACATAATGTATGAAATTAATGATTTCGTTTATTTATCACTCATCCGTATGTACAAACACACGAAAGAAGAGAACAAAGAAAGATGAATATTCATGAATACATGAGACCAAAAATTACGCTTATCTGCCGAAATGAAATGGAAATGAAGGATGAAATTTTTGTCGGAATCTATAAGTCTTTGAAAAAAGAATGAAAATAAGTTAGAATCATTCGAGCAATATTGTAAAATTTTTTCCGAGTTTTCGTAGACAGAACGTTTTTTTACCAATAGGTTTTCAAAATATCGGCCAAAACGAATTTTTATTTTTTCAACTTTATCAATTTTTTTCTCGAAATCTATGGACTTTAGAGAAAAATTGATAAGAACAAAAATGTCTCAGAATCACTCGAGGAACATTCTCAAATTTCACAATTTTTCACAATTTTTTGAGACAATTTTTGATTTTCCGGGAAACTTGGGAAATGGGATTTTCAAAAATGTCTCAAAGAATTCTGAAAAAATTTGACAATATTCCTCGAGCGATTCTAAGGCATTTTTGTTCTTATAAATTTTTTTCTAAAGTCCATAGATTTTGAGAAAAAAATTGATGAAGATTGAAAAAAAAAATTCGTTTTTTCCGACATTTTGTAAAGAAAAGATGGTTCAACGTCAACAAAAAAATTCCCTGTTAAACTTCAACTCCCATGATCACCTTTGATCACGGTCGCAAGGTGATATCTTCACCGTAACACTTCGAAAAAAAATCCTGAAAATTTTTTTTTTCGAAAATTTGGGTGTTTTTTATGTTTCAATCGAGCATATCTCTTTTCCTGTAAAATTTATCATGATTCTGGAAACGGATTCTAAAAGAGCATGAAATTTTACATCAGAATATGTGGTTCAAAAATTTTCTCAACGCCAATTACATAGGAAATAATCACTCTGAAAAAGTGCAAGAAATTTTGACATTTTGGACGTTAATGGGTTAAAACAATGTTCAATCTACCAGAAACCGTTCCGATTTTTATTTTACTGCGTATACTTTTGCCGGAAAGTTACCTCAACTTTGAACCTCTATATCTCGGGATTTACAAATTAGATCTGAGTAAATAAAAACTGAAAATGAGCGTCTGTTTCTCTCCTATTATAGGCAACTTTTAAATTTTGAATAGATAGAAAAACCGCGTTGCAGTTGCATTTTTTTCGAAGAAATTTTTTCGAAAAATTTTCAAAAAATTATAAAAGTGGCTAAAATTGATAAAATTGATATTTTTCCGCGGGGGATCGATAGTTAGTATCTATGAGAGTACGTAAAAAAATTGGCAGGTGAGGCTCATAAAATACTCAATTACAGTTGTAAACATTTTAAAACTGGCTAACTTCAAATATGGATTGTGGAAAAACTATCAGAGATATCGAGATAAAATTTTTTTTTTATTTTCATTACTGTATAAGGTACTCTTATTAATAATCTCATTATCGTAGGTATGATTTGAAAACTTGATAAAAAATCACAAAAAATGGCTTTTTTTTGGGGTCATTTTTCTCTTTCCACCTATTTTGTAACAACAATATTCAAGATTAATGTTTCGGAATACTTAATCTTTATGCGAAATTTCATAACGAAACTTTTTTTCCTCTTGCATTTTACTCTAGAATTGATAGTTTCCATACTATCTCAAAAGTAAAAGAGAAAAATGCTCAATTTCGAAAATAAAAATATGAAGCCATACTTTTCATTTGTCCACGTATGTCTCATATCATTCTAAATCATTTTCCGAAGAAAATAAAAAAATTTCCAGAGAGGGGGTATGAAAAGACCGAGGTCGACCAAACGCCCGCTATTTTCCCTATAACACACTGTATACTTAACTTTTCATAATAAAGTTTTTTTAAAATAAATCTTATTTTCATATCAAGTGTCCTCGCTTAATTTGGCGAGAGAATCCCTGCTCACGCACACACAAACTCTCCCATACATCGGACACAGAAGCAGCACGTGAGACAGGACGCAGATTTCGAGCAAGGTTCGCCGTCCTCACAGCCTGCACCAATCACATTATCATGGCTCTAGAAAATAACCTTGACGGCAACGGTCAGCCAACCGCACTATGGGCTAATGTTGTGAGAGCATCTCGGAAATCGGTTAAAACCAAGTAAAAATTATCCGATTCAGGTGAAACTTTTTCCTAGATATAGAAAATTATTTCCGAGATACTACAATATTCATGAAAGAGTTCATATTGAAAAAATAATAGCTCAAAAACTGGAAAATATCCAGATTATAAATATTTTGATTTGCAATTGCTAATCTTATACTTGCAAAAACTTTAGGAAACTGCCGTATTTTCACAAAAAATGCCTCGTTTGCATTATTTGGACTATTAATCGTAAACCTGTCATTCATCAGGAAGTACCAAGACGATTTCTTAATTAAGAGCTCAAACGAAGAGTACTTGCAGCACCTGCGGACCCTCTTCGAGAGACTTCGTCAAACCGGTCTCTTTGTCAACCTGGAGAAGTGCAAGTTCGGCCAACCAAAGGTCACATACCTTGGATACGTCATCGCGAAGGACGGTTCCGAGCCTCCCGCACACAAGGTCGAGGTCATTACATCATTCTCGAAGCTCGACACCGTCAAGCAACTTTGCCGCTTCCTGGGTATGCTGAACTACTACAGGAAGTGCTTACCTGGGGCGGCTGGAATACAAGCACCTCTCAACAAGTATTATTATTATATTGTGCACCCTCCATAATTCCAAGAAAATTAAAAAATTAACGCTCAACGTCTTTTGAAATTGTTAAATTAATTTTGAAGGTAACTTTGTTGCATTGATGCCTTTTTGTTCTTAGAGTATCATATAATTTGCATTCATCGTCAAAAGTCAGTTAAACGAATCAATACTCTTCCTGTGGGCGAAAAACATGTTTGGCGCGCTGGGATCGAAGCGTCAACGACAAAATTGGGAACTATATTTTGTAATAGTTTTTGATTATGCGGGAATTTTTTATCCCTGCAAATTCAAGATCTCCTTGTGACTAATCCCTCAAATTTTTATCAAAAAATATTCAAAACTGTTGAACTGGTAACGAGAGTGCGAAATCCAAGGTCATAGCACGTGACAAGATCCCCTTTAACAGAGTCATTTTCTCCTACCACCCCATCATGCCACATGAACTGTGAGAATCAACTCACGACGAAACATTTTGTTATTAGGTATCAAAAAGGATTCTTACTGACAGATTGATACTGGAATATATAACATGATGGGTTTGAATAAAAATTTAACTCATTTGTTTACAACAATTCTATAAACAATGTATACAAATTTGAATTTTCGAATTGAAAAAAATTATTTCTTAGGGATCAATCAATTTTAAAATCATTTTACTCCTATGAATATTTCGAAAATTCGCATAATATTTCCGGCAAAAATTCATAAAGTTGGAAAGATTTTCTGAATTCTCAATTTGAAAATAGACAGGAAAAATAAGTGTCACTGAAGTGAATCCGTTGTTTACTTCCCTAATACCGTTTCTAACGTGTTTTCTCACAAATCCTCATAAGTGATTTGGGCTATGAGAGCCAATGAGACTCAATGAGAATAGATGCGATATTTCCCACAGCAACCACTGTTTATATCCTTGGCAACCGTTTGTTTACATCCCTAGCAACCGTTGCTTTGGAAGCTAGAAAATCAGTTTTAAGTAACACTCGATGGCCAAGGACACTGAATTGTTATATTTGCTCCGTAGCAACCGTTGTTTACCATCCTAGAAACCGTTACGAAGGTTAGAAATGATCAATTTATGACCCATTTCCATCATTTTCGATGGCAAAGGACACAAAATCTTCCCAATTAGCTCTTTAGCAACCGTTACTTACGAGAAGAAAATTCACGTAAGGTTTGTCTCGTGGGTGATGTTGAAGCCTCTTCGAGAAAGCATACTGCTAAGGCACTTGGCAGCGGTTTTTTACTCTGGTCTCAGTGAGACTCGGAAGATTCCATCAAAAATAAGCTTTTGTTGGAAAAGTCATAAGCCTTGATCAAAATATGCAAAAATGTTTGTGACGAGTATAATCTCCAATACGTGTACCAGAGGTTATGCTGTTACGCAAATAGACTTTCACGGTATTTCACTCGAACCACTGTATATGAATTTTCCAGTTCTCAATTTTTGCATTCGTCACTTCCAATCCAATGAGTAAAATACGACTGATAGAAACAACGGATCATTTCGTCAACTTAAAAGACACAGTGATTATTCAAATTATATATGTTCTACAAAGGAACTTCAAACATATGAATATAATTATATTTGACAACACAGACACACACACACACACACACACACACACACACACACACACACACACACACACACACACACACACACACACACACACACACACACACACACACACACACACACACACACACACACAACACACACACACACACACACACACACACACACACACACACACACACAGAGGCTTTCTCAAATTTTGGGTACAACTTTTATACCACAAAATATGCTAATGTACGAAGTTCCAAGTATTTTTCAGTATTTTCATTTGTAGCCAGAACATCCTTAAGGTTTTACTCGTTGCCTTGTGTTTTTCCGGTCTATTTGAATAGTGCAATAACAGGTAAGTTTTTTGTATTAAATTTATACACAAAGTAATTTTCCATTCACTATTGATTGAATAGGTTATGAAAGTGATTACATTCGAGGTAGACGGTCAATAGACTCATTCCATTATGACCAGTCCGGCCACATCTGTACTTTTTTGTTAGAAAGTTTCGTAATCACTTTCATATCCTATTCAATCAATAGTGAATGTAAAATTACTTTGTGTATAAATTTAATACAAAAAACTTACCTGTTATTGCACTATTCAGATAGACCGAAAGGTAACAAGTAAAACCTCAATAGGGCAAATAAAAAATGAGAGCATTTGCATGCGAGACGTTTGGCAATGTTGCGCTCGAGCCTGAAGCGCGCGCGGACTGGCGCGGACTGGCGGAGCTGTGACGGCTCCACCGGGCGGCGCTGCGTGACTCCACTCGGCGGAGCTATACAGGCTCCGTACATCGGAGCGTAGCAGGCTCCACGGTTCTCTCAGTGTACATCTATTCGAGTCATTTCACAAATCCCATAACGTTTTGCAATCAAAAAGTAACTGTTAAACGTGTCGCGTCTGCCCGCAAAAAAGATACATGGCGCACATTTCCAAATTTTCCAACGTAAAAATATTTATGGAATGAAAGCTCAGAATGAATAGGTTATAATGAACAAAAATCAAGCCTCTTATACAGTTTGATTGCGGTTCAAACTCTTCCTTCGTTTTTATTCGCGGGAAAATAATTCCGACGTATGTCTTCCTTCGCGGCCAGATTGCGAATTCTGTCTGTCTTTGCAGCCAGATTGCAAGATGTGTCTTTCTTCGCGGCCAGGTTGTAAGAAGTGTATCTGTCAGTGTGAACAATTTGCGAGTTGTGTCTTTCTTCGTAAGACCCATCGATATATTCATCATATAATAAGGCTACTGATTATCTTGTTAGGGAAGGGGTCTTTGCAAGTGAAATCTCTTTCTAATAAGATTAGAGGTTTAACCTAGAAGTTTGAATCACTCAATTTGTTCCAATGATCTGATGTAGAAACAATTAACAATCTTCAGCCAAATAAATTTTTTTTGTTCGATTTGGATACGCACATAACGAAAAATTTATTTTGCGTCAACTATATGCTCAATGCGAATCTTGTTTAATTTACAACAAAACGTTAGATCAGTTATACCAGATATTACGAACTTAATTCTCTCTCTCTCTCTCTCTCTCTCTCTCTCTCTCTCTCACACACACACACACACACACACACACACACACACACACACACACGCGCATGAGTGTAGCACATCAACTCCAAACGCGAAAAAAACCAGAAAAAATAAAATAACACTGGAAACGGTTTTTTCTATAAAATTGAATATGAAATGGCTCTTTATTTGAGTAACCTTCAAAATGGATAATTCCTTGTCCCTATCGACGATGTGGAGGGTTTAGGCTCATTTCAATCTGATACTTCATGTGTAATCAGCGTCCTTAAAAACACATGCATAACAATTCCGATTAAAATCCAGAATTTTTTCATATTATCGGTCGGCCATCTCAGAGTCTCAATCAAATTTGAATCTTGTAAATGTGAGGCCAGATTCGTAATCAGTGACCTTGAAATACTGTGTATTCCAATTTCCATTAGAATTCATTATCTGCTCAAATTTTCGATCGGCAATTTTACAGACTCGGACTAATTTGAATTTTGAAAATCTGAGGCCAGATCCGTTATCAGCGACTTCAAAAACCTATGTATACCAATTTTCATTAGAATCCAGTATCTGCTCAAATTTTCGGTCGGCAATTTTAGAGGCTCTAATTTGAATCATGAAAATCTAATGCCGGATCCGTAATCAGCGATCTCAAAAACCCATGTATACCAAGTTTCATTAAAATGCAGTATCTTCTCAAATTTTTGGTATGAAATCTTACAGGCTCTAATTTGAATCCCCTTATAAAATGCAGCTTCTAATCGAGATCCGCCTAAGGAGGCTGCCATCTTAAGAAATTCTGAAAACCTCTGCCGATTGGCTTAGTGAGACAGCCATATTGACTTTAGAACCCTGCTATTGGTCGGCTCACCTATAGTCTCTGCCGTTGAGGAGAGCTTGGCTGACAGCTCTGAGTTTTATGCTCTATGCGCGGTATAGTGATAGGTTATGAACATTTTCATGTATATATTGGTAATTCTTTATAAAATCGCCTGGGCAATAGAACAATTACGGGGTCGATTTCTTTGTCAAACTCTGGGCTATCATATTATTTCTGATTTTTTTTTCATATTTTTAGCATTCTAACCCTACTTTATAAAAAGCTAAAGTAGCAGAATTTGCTGCTTCTGTAATTTAAATTTAGAGGAATTTTGCACTTCAATATGTAGGACTCATAAAATGACTTCTGAGTCAGAAAGTTGATAAGAAATTATAAATAAATAAGACAAAATGATCAATAAATAAGTGTGAAGTGAATAAGTAATAAATCCGACAGATGAATATGTTCCACAAATTATTGACTTTCGAATTGAATATTCTACTAATAATCAATTAATAAGAAAATTATAGAAAAATAAGTCAGCACTGAGAGAATTGGCAACTTTTATATACTTGGGTATGTATTATGAGAGAAAACCGTAATTTTACATCAAGCGTTGACTCATTTTTCTACACTTTTTGGATTAACTGATTAAATGGAAAATATTCAATACTAGATTCAATCATGAGTAGTTCTAGGTTGAACCGAGTGATGATAGTTGTTCCCAAATGATTGAATTGATTTTAGAATTCAATATTCTACTTATAATCAATTAATAAGAAAACTATAGAAAGATAAGTCAGTTCTGAGAGAATTGTGAACTTTCATATACTTTTTTTTTTATTTTTTTCATATAATTTGGTATGTATATAGGAAAACAGCAATTTTACATAAGCACTGATTTATTTTTCTACAATTTTTGTAATAATTGATTAAATGTTTAATATTTCATACAAAAATCAATCATAAGTAGTTCTGAGTTGAACCGAGTACTCATGATTTATTCCAGTATTGAATATTCTACTCATACAGAAGGTATATACTTTTGGTTTGAACTGAGTGCTCAAACTTTCTTAAAATTACTATTTAGGCCTGGATTCAGCTCTATCTATGTAGCTATATAGATGCATACATATAGTTATTGAAAGCGATGAAGAGTGGACAAATGAAATGAGAGAAGCTACATTAATTATGATGCCAAAGCAACTACAACGATTGTTTGTTAGACTTATTATTCATTGTAACCTTATTTACCGAGAAAAACTATGGGAAGATTTTAAAGATGCAACGTCTAAAGATTTTATACGTCGCTTTAGTAAGGATGAATGTTATGCTTAAGCTATACATGATATTCATCCATTATTTACTATTGAAAGCTGAAATTTAGATAAATATACACAACTGCATCAGGTACTTCAAATCGTTAACGATTTTCGTTGAGAATCAATTGCGTTGTTATGCTCATTCGGAATCTCAACTGGTTTATTCAACGCAACTGATTATCTCATTTTGGATTTATACAATAATTTTTCGAAATTCGAAATACTTACTAGAAATAAAAAAGGTGAAATAGTATTCTTATATCGAATTACCTTATACTTATCAGAGACTAGATAATCCATTTACATTTAAAAGAAAACA
The DNA here is from genome assembly GCA_020882685.1 of Aphelinus atriplicis. Lineage (NCBI taxonomy): Eukaryota > Metazoa > Arthropoda > Insecta > Hymenoptera > Aphelinidae > Aphelinus > Aphelinus atriplicis. The sequence continues at coordinate 32,352,242 of CM037073.1, forward strand.
GTTTCCTATCAAATTAAATTTCGCCATGACTGTATAAATAAAGCACAAGGACAGACATTTGATTTAATTGGTATTGATTCAAGAAACGATGTTTTTAACCATAGACAACTATATGTGGCCCTCTCTAAAGTATGTTCTTGGGATTCAATAAATGTTTCAATAATTTATATTTATATATCCTGATAATAATAGTATAAGAAATTATGTTTAAAATGAGTTATATATTTAGGCACATTGTTACATTTTATATATTCTACAGAACGATAATCTTAAAAATTTAATGATTTTTTATGAAATGTATTGAATAATTTATTATTCTTAATCATTTGTACGAAGTCCATGTATCATTTACCAAATATACTTCCCGCACTTTTCATAAAGCAGAGCTCTTTACATATTAGAAGAGTAGAAAAAAAATAAGAAACCATTTTCCTCCATACACATATACACTGTGGGCGTGTTTTGAAATTATTCTATTATATATCCCAACGTTTCTGAGTCATATGATCATGCATTTCGTATTCATCATATAGTGTTTCTATATTACTGCATCAGTGTGATAAACTTTGAACATGTTATAACTAATATTTACATTACATATTACATTATGCTTTTAGTAAATTCTTATAAACTAAATTTTCAGAACAGAAAAAATCCACCTACGAAAAACTTCGCGCGCGCGGTACGCGCGCTAAACAGCTTCTAGTTTTGTAAATCCGAGGCCAGATTCGTTATGAGCGACCTTAAAATCCCATGGATACCAATTTTCAACGAAATCCAGTATCTTTTCAAAATTTCGGTAGGAAATCTTAGAGGCTCAAATTTGAATTTTGAAAATCGGAGGTCGGGTTCGGAATCAGCGACCTCGAAAACCCATGGAGGATAGCAAAAGTAAATACGTCTTTCTTAATAGTCTAGGTCGACAGCTGACGTTTTGTACGTTGATATAGCCTTAAAATAAAAAGTACTTTTAATTATATTCGATGAATTGAGTAGCTAACATGAGAAAATGCACCGCGTCGTGCCGCGCACGACATGGTCGACCCGCTCGGGCTTGAGTTTGACGCGGCGCGGCGCATTTTCACACGTTCAGTACTCAATTCCTCAAGTATAATAAAAACTACTGATTTTTCAAAGGCTATATCAACGCAAAAAACGTCAGCTATCGATCTAAATTATTGAAAGAAATATTAAAAAATACCACATCGATAGGATATTCGACATTATTCAAATATTGGTCTGATAAAGTCGAAAATAAGCGTCGAAAATGTGAAGTTTTATCGTCCGCGCGCTGGCTCTGGAGAGTCGACGTAAAACGCCCCGCATATAAGTAAGTAACTCACTATTTATGTCTATTGAATTATTTCGGCCTACATACCAATTGAGGGTCCCGATCGAATAACTCGCACTACGCTCGGACCCAGATGTGGCAGTACGAAGAAGAGAAATTTTTCAATTAGAAATTGAAAGTTCGAAAATCAACAATTTATATACTCATTCAGGCGCACATGTTTTGAATTTAGTTTTCATTTTTGGATTGTTCTTTTCCAGATAAATAACAATTTCTGACAATTTCATCACGCTTGAAAATAATTTTTTTTTACTTCAACTCGTCAGTATTCAGCCGGAAAAGCATGGAATCGAAATTTTAATGGACCAAGTCAGTTATTGAAAAAGTCTATTTGTTGAATATTATTGACCACTTAATAAAAAAAAATTAGCTCTACAATTCCCAAACTATGTGAAGAAAAAGTGTGAGGAAAGTCTGAAACTGACTTGATTATTATCGATCAACTTTGTCGCTGGAAGTTTTTCGTGGCTCGACTTTCTTCACACACTTTTTTTTCGCATAGTTTGGGAATTGTGGAGCTAATTTTTTTTTTATCCAGTGGCCAATAATATTCAACAAATAGACTTTTTCAATAACTGACTTGAACAATTGGAATCACGAATGTTGTCTCACAGTACATGGAAAGTTGAAACTCATTCCATGCTTTTCCGGCTGAATACTGACGAGTTGAAGTCAGAAAATTAATTATTTTCGAGCATGATGAAAATGTCAGAATTTGTTATTTATCTCGAAAAAAAACAATCCAAACATAGAAACTGTCAATGTAAAACATGTGCGCCTAAATGAGACAAATACGATGGTATGTTAAAAATTTTGAATTTTGTATTTACAATTTTTAGTTCGAAATATCCCCACTCCCGACCGCCATACATGGGTTCGAGCGTAGCGCGAGTTATTCGATTGGGACCCTCAATTCATTTTCGGACATATATAACAAACTGGAAATGGAAGTGAGTTGACCTCGAAATCGATTTGAGAACGGGGCTGAGAAACGAAGCTGGATGGACCTGAGAATCCAGGTGAATGTACGATATTATGAAATAATATCATATGTACTGACCAATGCAATATTATCTAATCGCCAGGCAATTTTTCAAGCGAGAGAGCGCTATACATGGTGCGAATTACTAATTGGCCATCTAGTGACATATAACCCAAAGTGGATTTCATTTTTCGATTTTCGACCTTCGATATCTCAAAGCGTGGGCGTGTTGGAATTTTTTCATTATTTTTCCCGGACTCTCTGAGGTCGATTGTATGAGAATCCATACTCAGATCACGGCATTCTATACATAATTATTGAGCCGGAAAACTCAATTTTCTTCAAACATGTGCATTGATTGGAATTTTTTCACTATTTTCCCATAATCCTGATGAAATTTGCTATTAAAAAACACCTTAAAAAAGGTGTCCCAGGGAAACCGTAGAATCCCCAGTGGTTCACATCAGGTAAACTCCTAATGTAAACTTTTTAAATCCTAGTAAAAATAATAAATTTACAAGAATGTACAAAAATGTATGTCAGTATCTTATTTACGAGAGTTGAAATACATTATGTACTCTTCTGTATGTTTTTGTACACTTTTGTAGACGTTTATGTATTTCTGTACATTCTGATAGAATTAGAAAAATGAAATTTAATTCCATATCTCCTGGAATTGTATCTTCATTTTTTGAAAGTGTAGAGAAATCTCTATAAATGTATATGAAAATAAAAAAGAGTATAAGAAGATATAAAAGTGTAGAAAAATTTACATAAATATAGTGTATATTTACAAAAATATTTAGTGTACCAAATGGGACACTTACATACCATTCTGTACACTTTAGTACATTTGTATAAATAAATTATTTTTACTAGAGAGGCCTCTGATTTGGTAAATACTATATAGGGGAGAGAGGGGCAGGTTGTCAGTATAGGTAAGCTGGCAAACTATGAACATCTCCTCATTTTTGAATGCAATTTGTGTGCATTACCACTACACATATTTGTCCTGAGTATCAGATGACCAGCGCTGTTTGTAGAACAATGAGATTTAAAAAAATTCTGTTGACCAGAAGAAAAAAAAAGTTATTAAGAAAATTTCATTTTTCTTTAAATCTAGATTGTTAATAATGTGTCATATAGAGTTTTACCACCTCTATGATTCTGTAAAAAATTTTTTTTGAAAAGTCGAGTAGTTTTAGTTTTATATTATTTATTGTCGTGTCATTCAATGGGAGGTAAATTGGCAGAGATTTTTAGGAACATGTTGGCATACTGCGTAACATATACTTTTTTTCAGAAATGGTCAGAAATCACAAAAAAACAACAGCTAGAGCCACTAGCAAGTTTCACAACAAATAGGCCATACTGCAAGTAGTTAAAAAAATAATGTTCCATTGCCATTAACACCTAAGAAATTTGAAACAATACAGTCACTGCCAAAAGCGAGATGATAAACGAGTTTGTAGGAAAAGGAGCTTAGCAATTTTGACATATTATTGTGTCCAGAATCAGCTGGCTGCAAAACAAAAGAGGTCCCTCCAAAAAATAAACAATATTCATTCAATAAATCTTCCTTGTCAACTTGCCCCCTCCCATTGTCAACTTACCTCCACTGGGGGCACATTGTCAGCGATTTTTGAACTCAATATAATCTTTTATTTAACAAAAATGAATTTATGTGTCGTAGATATAAAAAACGCTATGTACTCATGAGAGCGAGTACTTTCATACAGTAAACTTTGATGTTCGCTATATTACATTTTTTTTGTAGAAAAACAATATTTTGTAAAAACTCTGCCTATCTGCCCGTCTCTCTCCTACTATTATCTAAATTGAAGATAAGCTCGATAAATCAATATTTATCATTGATTCTCAGTTACCTAACCAACAGTTTGTAAGAACTAGAGGTGTGAAATCTTCATTTGTTCTTGCACATTTTTTGATTGACTACTGTATGTTATCATTGTACCAGAAGGTTCAGTCACTGAACCACAGGTAAATACAGTATTTCCAATGCTGTTGATTATATTATTCTGTCAACTTTATAGTTTATTGGATTCATTTAGAAGTTTCTGCAAAAGTTTTATGAGAAATGAAAGAATCAAATTTCATAATTGAATAAATAAGAATTTTGACATCTCTAATTTCTATATTTTCAAACATCTTTTCTTCTACTGAAGTGTAAATAGTAGGCAAAATAATTACGCAACTATTACTGACCTTCCATTTCATCTGACTGAATTCCCATGTATGATTCCGTCATGTTGATGAGAAATGTTGTTACACTAATTCAACAACAATCCTCTTCACAATCAGCACTGCTTTTTTTTTAAACCCAGGGGTTATCCTAATCAGCACTGCTTGCTACGAAATATATTCTGTGGAATCATGCACGGAGTAAGAGAGGAGACGAAACTGGGTACTCAGACTCACTCACGCGTCTGATGGTGATGGCTCTGCGCGTATCAGAGCCATCAGACGGCAGGCGCCTGAAGCACTTGCTAGAGTGAACTGAGACAGACTTACGTAGTTTGAACTACTTTGAACGCACTGAGCTAGTGGAAAAAATGGTTACTTTATTGGCACGGATACGGATGTAGTTGTAGGAATTGAGGTGGGTGGTTTCCACAAACCACCTGGCTGGGGTAAATGAGCTGACTCTGTAGCTGTGCAAAGACTTTTATTAGAGTAAGTATAACAGCTCTCGCCTGTTCCACAGGCTAACCGCTCGCTCGGTGAGCTCGAGCGCAACTACCGCTGTACGCTGCCTTTGCTGGCTCGGAAGCCTCGACCGCTTGTCACGCATGCGCCGTGAGGGGTAACCAGGAGTGTACCCCTACAGTACTCCCCCCAAAAGGGTTACGCAGGGAAACTTACAAAAATTCCCTTATAGAGTTTACATGTGTAACGCTTTGAACAGTTTTTAAGCAACTGGTTTCTCTCTACAGCTTGCTTGCTGTTTACATGATGGATTAAATACGTGCAGTTCGCATACTGCTTACAAGATGTTTGGCGAGGATGAGAAATATTACTTCATTGTACAGATGTCAATGATTAATCATTTATCAACGCATTTGTAAGAATACGCGTTTTGACGTTCTACATCGGTAACGGTACGCAAAATTAAACAGTTGTTTTTCTTTGTCCAATACGGAGTGTGTATTTGATTTGTTTAGCGCAACACTTGAAGCAGTCATCTTTGACTTTACATATGTGAAGCACAACGTTCAACGAGTCAGTATTTCGCAGATCGGTACAAATAAGTTGATCAGTCGCGGCTTTTTCTTATGTTTGCCCATATTACAATATATATTTACTGAAAACAACGCGAGACGCGCAAGTTGTTTAATAAGGTCATTAGTATTTAAACTATATTGAAAAGCTAGTTTATAAGGCACGAAAAATTGAAGAGGTTTACCTCGCTGGGCAAGTCTATATCTCGTGAATTCAAGGTGTGTACATTTTGCGCTGTTTAAGCAACAAGCGTAAAGATACGATATAACGCAACCTTAACGGACAATTCAGATACATCGAAGTAAAAACAAACATCTTTGAATCTTGGACTAGCATTACATTACTATATCTCGGTGATTCAATATTTAATTGAGTCTGAGTTCTTCTAAACTTTCCAGACTGATAGAATGATAGAGTCTGCAAGAATCATAGAGATTGAAAAAACAATCTGTAGTGCTTTCATGCAGTGTGATTCTGGATAAAATTAAACGATTATTTAAATTTGCTTTACATGAAAGAGAAGCCTATTACAGTAATATCACAATAGTCTCTTTATCGCGGTATCTTAAAATACGGTACGCGTTACATGATTTGTTTATAAACTTACAAACTAGATCGTTCTTAATGTTAATTGCGCGCTTAGTTTCTACGTAGAATATTTGTTATATGTTTTTTTGCGTTTTTGTATTACTTGATTGCTTGAGGTGCTTGGCACGTCTGCCAGAGGCGCACTCAACTGCTCATTTGCATCATTAATACTGATGATTTCATGAACGTCATTTTGAACTATAACTTGTTCGTTTTCAGTCTATTGCATATTAGTGCTGTCATTATGAGTGCTGCCAGCAGCGAAATCTGTAGTTAGATTTTATGGGGATTGCACATGCAAGGCTTGCGCCTGCTGTGACTGACTTTGGTCGAATCGACTTTCGAGAATCTCTTCTAGAGCTAGATAAAAGGCTGATTTTAATCTCGCGATCGTAACTGTTTTATGAATACCATTTATGTCTATAACGTAGTCTCTTTGATTTTGTAACCGTGCGACAACTTTATGTGGGCCCGTATAAGGTTTGGCTAACGGAGGTTTAATAGCTTTATTTTCTAACCACACATGCGTGCAATCTTACAATTGCTTAAATATAAAGGACAGGGAATTACTATTGATGTTGTGTTTAAATCGCGTTGGTTCGATTTTTTTCATGTAATAACGAAATTCATTAAAGAACGCGCTTTTATCAGGCTCCTCGTCCGCGTAAGTTGTGGCGACAAGGCGATGCGGATACGCCTTTGCGATGACGCCACTAGATGGCGAGGCGGTTGAAAGAGCGCTCGAGGCTCGGAGCTCGCGGCTCGGCGCTCGAGACTTCAGTGTAGCTCTGGCAGCAGAGCAGAGCAGTCGGCTCTCAGAGGAGAGCGAGAGTTGTACCGACATTTACTTATAGAATAAATTATATTCCAGAGTAAACGGCTTTTGGCATATTCCTTCCTCCTTGAACACTGGAGCTTGTGGGGGCTCCTTTATCCTGACGCACATCCCCACAAAGTGCAGAACTGTCTAGGCAAATGTAGGTTGTGCCATGGACCATTTCTGCGGGACTTACTCCAATGTCCGGTCAAACTCTTGTTCTTAAGCCTAGCAGGACAGTGGGGAGTACGCGAGTCCAGTCAGGACCGCACCATCTGTTTCCGGATGGTAAGCAATGGTACGATTCCTTTCTCAGCCCAAGAGGTTTAATAATTCACCAAACACTCTGGATTCAAATTGTTGGCCCTTGAATTATTGGGAATATAGGGTCGCAAAACGCTCTCATGGGGGTTACAGAAAAACGGAGTGTGCTCTTGACCACAGGTCAATCGAGTGAGCTTCAAGGAATGAGCAGGGTCAGCAATAATTTGCTTAAGTTGCTCGTCCTCTTGTTGCTGCTCTGAGAGTTGCCGTATGGTAGACCGCGTGGGTAAACTGACGGCTTCAATTCTCATTTGAGTTTTGCGAAACTGTAGGAGACGGGCTATCGTTGCTCCAGCTGCAAGGTGGAAAGCATTTCTTTGCTTTTTTTCCAAAAACAAAATGATATTGACAGAGTCCTTGTTTAGACCGAAATGATTTTACATGGCTTTGAGTTTCGTTGAGGTTTGGTTTGCTGGAATTATTGTTGTTGGGATTGCTTGACTGTTTGTTTACATGCGAAGTTAGCGCGTCCATTTTGATTGAAATATCCTCGAGTAACGGATTTCCCAACGGAGATTGAGCTTCAACTGAATCGATTCGATGAGTTGAATTTTTCTTGAGAATTTGATACGTATAATCTGCCCTTTCTAGAATCCGATTTTCAACCTGCGAGAGCAAAGCATCACCGATTGCCACAAGAATACTAGATGGAAGCCGTTGTTGCCAATGTTTTATAATAGTCCTACGTGGAATTTCATTATTGGCTAAATGAATCATTTCATGAAAATATTCCAACGGTTTAAGGTTATCTAAGTGTACATTACTGAACAAAAGTTCCAACTTTTGCTCTGCAGTTTCCGAAATACGATCAATAATATGTTTTTTTAATGAATCGTATTTATTACCAGGGGGCAATCTATCATGAATTAATAGGGTTGTTTCCGAACCGAGATTCCTGATTGTATTCCAATACTTAGCATCATCCGTTGTGATGTTCTTCGCACTAAACTGAATTTCCATTACTTCAAACCACGATTCCGGATTAAACTGCCAAAACGTCTAAAAATTGATCTCCCGCGTAGATTCTATGCCTGCTGAACGTACAAAAGGTGAATTTGATGAATTAGGCGGTAGGGTTGGACCAGATTGAATATTATTGGGAATAGCATTATTGTTAATTTGTAATAATTGTTGCGTATTGAGAGACCAAACATCCGGAGTTTCTTGTGTAGTTGTTTGAGTAGGAGTCGAAACGAAGTTAATTTTTGCAAGCACAAATTCAGCAAATACTTTAAGGGATTGCTCCAAATCAGATTTAGTTATATACGTTGCTTGTGCAAGAGGTATTTGTTTATCTGAACCAGAGTCACCGTTCAAATTCCGACCATCCGGTGTTTCCCCGGGAAGACCTCCAGATGCAGAATTCGCGTCCTGAAGAGTTTTGTCATCGGGCAGCGTTTGTTCAGTTGTATAGTTTTGTTTATCTTCGCTGTTAGTCATTTCGTCAACAATATTGAGATTGCTGTAAACCAAATCAGAACGCGTCTGAGCAGAGACAGCGTCCCTGACAGGAGTGCGCTGCAGCTCGCGAGTTGGGTGCATAAGTGCACTAACTTGAACTATAACGCATGTAATACGTCAGATATTCAAAACAAATATGTTTTTTCTAAAAAAAAATATATATAGAATATTTGTAGAAAATCGCTTGCCAAAACGAAAACAGGAAAAAAAAAAATTTTTATGTGAAAAAGGCAAACTTTCCGTCAAGGTATTTGGAATGACCAGCACCCAAGCGCTATCTGCGCGATCACAGGGGCCGCCAAGGGAACTATACCACTCAAGGTCACCTGTGACATGAAAAGACGCAAAGAAATAATTTTGAAAACTTTTAATGAAGTGGGAAAACAGAGTTCCCAACAGGCAGAGCGTTTCCTCAGAAGTCACTTAAATAATAAATAACAAGTTATCAGCATCAAAAGATTGCTAGATAAATTCTTCAGTACTGGCGCAGCGCTGATCGCAAACAAACGCAATTGAAAAATTAAAAAATCTCACAAAAAGGAATCGATAATTCAGTTTATAATTGTTCAGGAAAAAAATTTTCATTAAAGTGGTAATTCAAGAAAAAGAAAATTTTTCTATTTCAAAATTGAACAAAAAAGGAATTAAAAATTTGTTGCAAAATATCAGAACGAAAAAATAAAAATTTTGGTTCTAGAATTTTGTTTAAAATTATGAACAAAAGAAAAATAAAAAATTTAATTCTATACATTTATTGTAATTGTTGCTTCGAAGCGACGAGATGAGTTGAGATGAGTTTGGAGTCCGCAGGAAAACTCTTACTTTCAGAAAATTTGCGTTTGATTTGAATTCCAAAAATAACTTGGCGAAATAATAATTCGCTGTATGTTCCAGACGTTACTGGAATATGCGCATGTTATTGGAATAGCCGGAAAGTTCTCGAGTCTTGATCGCTGGCCTGTTTATAAACACGGCACGTAAGTCGATTCGGAGAATAACAACTATTCTAGACTGAAGGTCGTTGAGAAATTTCGCGCAAATTTAAATGAAAATTTGATTTGATTTTTTTTACTGATCGCACGCACTCAGTACCTCGCAAAAGTCGAGCTTGTTGTTGGAGGTGATGCGCCGGCTGCACCGCTGCTGCGTCCAAAGCGCCGGAGACGACGTCGCCAGCTGGAATCAGCACGGCGACTTTGGCGGGTAAGATGTCGGCCCAGGCAGCCAAGACGGCGACAGCAACAAACGCCTCACGCGCGTGCCTGCCGAGCAGCACCGACGAGCGAGCTGGGGATCGTCGATGGTCTGACGGTCCTCCAAGACCGCTGCGTGCTGCTAATGGAAAGGCGGCGGCCAGAAATGGCCTGCAGCAGCGTACGCCGACAAAGGCGCGCGCGCGACGAAAATGCCGCGGCTCGAGCTGTGAGAAATGCGTCGCGAGTGCAACGCTGGCGAGGCGGATGATTCGCTCGCGACGCACCAAGCGTCGTTTCGATGAGCAGCTTCGACGGCCACGTGTTGTGCCGGCGGCGATATTGGCGGCTCGCGCTGTTCCACCGCTGCTTCTTGCTGCAGAGTCGGTAAGGACGGCAGTTGTAGACCTTTCCGTCGGGGTCACCAATGTGGGAATTGAGGTGGGTGGTTTCCACAAACCACCTGGCTGGGGTAAATGAGCTGACTCTGTAACTGTGCAAAGACTTTTATTAGAGTAAGTATAACAGGTCTCACCTGTTTCACAAGCTGACCGCTTGAGCTGAGCTTGAGCGCAACTGCCGCTGTACGCTGCCTTCGCTGGCTCGGAAGCCTCGACCGCTTGTCACGCATTTGCCATGAGGGGTAACCAGGAATTTACCCCTACTTAGTATAGAGGGATGGAGCGTATCGCTTGCGGGGTAGCCGCTGAGACGGGAGGGAACCCCCACGACATTTTCTCGTGTTTGCGCCAAAAACGCAGACATATACACAGCTGCGTGTGTCCGTGTACCTTCGCGGCAAGAGCAACTAACATAACGATACTGAAGTGGAGGAGCTACCTTAACAGTTTTTCTTTCTCGTTCATTACCCTGTTGAAAAAAATACATGGATATCCACGTGGATACGCTTGAATGAAAGACTAATAATCCACGTGGATTCACCCCAAATCCACGTGGACTTGCAAGCAAATCTTCTTGGATTGAGCTAGGATAGATCCTAGTTCAATCCATTTTTTTCAACAGGGTATATAGAATCAGTTTCTTTTCGAGGATTCAAAAAAGGCAGTGCTTGTTTATTCTGTGCAATTCTTATGTCTGCCTTATATCGAATATGTTAATCATAAATATCAGATACTTTGGTTTAAAAATTCTATACTAATTTACTCATGTAAGCTTTTTATTTCGAATATGTTTATCTTTATCGAATATGTCTATTTCTACAGTGAGATACTTTTCTTAGTTTTATTTTCAAACAATCAAATTCTCACAACAAGCAATAAACTTGGAGAATGTAAGAATTGCAATTGTTAAAATTTTGGAAACGAGAAATTAATAAGATACAAAGTAATTTAAATAAATAGATGATAAATAATTCTTGACTAAATAGCATCGGAGTCAATCCAAATAGCTCCGGTCTAAACTTGTTTCTGAACAAAAAGATTTGCACTAAGAAACGGCCTTTGCTCGGCACCTCTCAGATCAGAAATGAGGTAAAGAAAGTACGTAAAGCTGAAAATTTTAACATTTTCCAGTCTGCTAGAATTTTATTATTTTTAAATTTATTAGTTAACAGCGGAACGTGCGGGAAATTGCGTGGCAGTTACATTTCTTCCCCATCTCCAGTCCATCAGCTAATTTTCTCATCCCTTCTGCCTGAGAAAAGCATCGTGTACATTTTCAAAAACATAAACATTCGTGAATCTAAAGACAAACTATATAAACTTCATACGTACTGACGCTGGTTTTCCCGTACTCGTGATCATGTCTGTAATCCTTATTATTGGAGTACACAATGTAGATCCATTGTTTTGCTTCAGAGACAGTTACAGGTAATACCTGCTTGAGATTATGGACCATTAGGGCAATGAACATTATTTCCATAGCACCGACGAGACATCAGCAGCAGAGCCGAGCGGCCGACACATGACGGTAAGAGAGAGACATCACCGCCGCGCCGCGGCGGCAGCTACAGGTGCCGGGCGGAAGCGGGCAGTGTGTGCCCAAGAGCGAGCGTGATAAGCTGCAATTTGGCTCTTTTCCCCTCACGACTTTTCCCGGGTTTTGTGCCTTATGCCCACGTGCTGTGCCCGTGCTACCGGTGTCCTTGTGCCTTCGTGTCCGGCATTAGCGCCGAACCTCGAGCAGCTTCATTGCGCCACGGCCGAGACGAGGTCCACGTGCTGAGCGCCAGCATCCCCGGCTCCGGAACGCCGGCCTTTTCCCGAGCGCCGACACCTCTGCGTCAACACCTCCACGCCGCCAACTTCTAATTACAGCGAGCAACATCAAGGTTGGTCTCCTCGCGTTGCTCTCTCTCTCTCTCTCTCGCCGGTGCGATACTGCTCGCGAGTTCTCCTGCTATTTTCTGAGTTTAAAGAGAGAGAGAAAAATTCTGGAAGAGTTCTGTTTTTGTCGAGTGCTTTGTAGCTTGTCCGACAAGTATAAAATAACGACACCGGCGTGTTGTTATTGTTGTTGAACCTGCGTGATCAAGTTCTGTGTGTTTAAGGTTAGAACACCTGCAATCTCACACCTGTTGCCCTGGATCTCCTGCCGCTTATTCAACATCCTGGACTACTTCGTAACACATATTTCTGTTAAAGACTATTGTAAACAGTGAGTGAGAGTGAGTAATATTGTGGCTACAGCGTGTTGGATATTACAAATTTAACAGTGAACTGTGTTGATACATATCATAATTACTGCATTAACGGGCAGTAAATCGCATACAGGGAGTTAGAGTGCAGTGCGTACTGATTTTGCAGTGGACACCTCCAGAACATTGCAGTAATTATTTAAATAATTACTTCATTGGTGAGTCAGCATATATAGCAGTATCAGCTGATAATCTGCTGTCTCACTCGCCCGCTCTCTCCCTCTTTCTCACTCTTACGCGCATCAATTGCCTCGTCGCGCGCATACTCGCTAGGCGTGCGCGCGCACCCGCTCCACGCGCCTTAGGCCTATCCTGCATTGAGACGAGTCTGTTACGTCTGCCTGGTGCCGCAGCCCCCATCCGTGACATCGCTACAACAACTAGGAAATGCTGACATCAACTTTACCCTAGACAGCACACTGCCATCTGAAGCTGCTCGTAGTCGTCCGGACTCTGCCGCATCTCAGCACAGTCAGGCAGACTCTCTCTTTTCTATGTCATCTGAGAGCGGTTTGAGAAACACTCTCTCTGGAGCTGACTTTGAATCGAGAATATTGAAACTCGAGCAGACCATCACATCGCAAATCACGAAGACTATTACACCCAAGCTTGATGATCTGTCCAAGAATCTTGCAGTGTTAAAGCAGCTACCTGATCTTTTTAACCGGCTTGAAAAAGTTGAGAGTAAGATGGACATATTTCAACAGCAACAGAACACTCTAACACAGGGCCAAGCTCAGCTTGGAGCTCAACTTGATGAACACATTCGTACCTGTTCTGGCGATTCATCAGCGTCTGCTACTGAGGAAGTAAAACAACTTCGTGAAACTATGCAAGCTGCCATCTCCTCACGTGTGCCTGCCATTTCGGCTGCTGTGTCATCTGACCTTGTCATCTCCGGCCTTACTACAGAGGAGTTGAGGGACATTTGCAGACTCGCATTTGCCGGCCTCAAGGCTATCTACGGAGAACTAGAGCTGCGTGATGTTATCTCGGCTCGCATTCTCAGATCGCGCACGCCAGCTAGTACGGAAACGGCTGTTTCTCAAACGGCACTATCGGCTGAGACTCTCCACTCAACTGGAGCAATTCCGCGTGTAACTACGAATACGCCCTCTCACAACTCTATTGTCGTTACCCTTGCCTTACCTGCCCTTGTATCCATGGTCATTTGGAGCAAAATAAAGAAGGGCAAAGTGCACACTTCCTCAATCAACCCTCAACTACTAATCGAAGCTGGACTGCAGTCACCTCCAGCATTGATGGCTTCGCTTCTCAATGTAAACGAGTTCTTGCCTGGTGAGACGTTCAGGCTGCATCGTTTGGTACGTACCAGAACCCGTGACCTGAATCCTCGCCCGGTCACTTACGTCCAGAGTGGACAGATCTTCGTGAGAAGAAGAGGCGAAGCGGCGGTCTGCATTGGATCTGAGGAAGAGCTCGAGCATTTTTTAACGGCACAGTGATTCAACATATCTCTACAGATTCCCATAATCCTAGTTTCCTCTCCCACCGTAAACTCTCATACATTCCACCTAACTCACACTCAATCACTCCATCATGTTCAGCTAGGACTCGGCAAGGTAAGCTGGATGATCTCCGGGTCTGTCACTTCAATGCGAACTCCATTCGGGCTCACATTGGAGAAATCAGACACTTCGTGGCCTCTCATCCCTTGTTCCACGTAATATGCGTATCTGAGACTAAGCTGAGCGTTGTATATCGTCCTCCACATGCTCCTTTCGTGGATGGTTCCGACTTCGTGAGTGACCTCAATACTTATCTGAGTGACTACAGCACAAAAATACTAATGGGGGATTTCAATGCCAATCAGCTGTCAGACTCAGCTGATGCCAAATTTGTCCGTGAACTAATTGACCAACTATCGCTTTATTCCATCCCCTACGGCGTGACGTTTCACAGAGGTTATGCAGATACCTAGCTCGACCTTTGCCTCGTAGACGCCCTTGACACAGTGACTGATTACTGGAAATCTGAGGCTCCCTTTATCGACGGTCATGATGCCATCGCGGCATCGGTCAACGTTGCGGTGGTTAGGCCTGAGGCACGCTCGTTCAGCTATAGAAACTTTAAAAATATTGATGCAGAAGCCCTCTGTGCCTACATTGCCGGCTGCGATTAGTCCGTGATTGATGGCTCTGACCGTCGCGTGGAGAATGACATTGACTGTCTATACACTAACCTCCAATCGGCTATAGACCGATTCGCACCGCTCAAAACATTCAAAAATAGTAAAAAGAGAGACCCCTGGCATACACAGCATACGGACGATTTGATCGCAAACAGAAACAAGCTTTACAGACACTTTCAAAGAACTCGACGACAACATGATCTGTTGGCATATAGAAGGGCGCGTGATCTGGCTTTTGAGCACTTACAGAATGCTAAATTGGATTATTATAAATGTCGGTTGGAGGGCCTAACTGACAGTAAGGAGATCTGGCGGGAACTTGGAAACCTTGGGTTAGTACCGAAATCTACTAACACCCATGGAAATATCTCTGCGGAGGAGCTGAACTCCCACTTCACTAAAATTGCAACCGATCACTCTGCCTCTCCCTTAGCCTCAATTCTTCAGGCGCTTGAGCAGACCTCGATGGAACCTGGTTTCCAATTCTCAGAGATCACTCCTGAAGAGATCAAGGTGGCCATCTAACAATCCAGTACTCAGTCGGTGGGAGTTGATGGCCTCCCGCAGAGATTCTTTGTATCAGCACTCCCTTCCCTCCTTCCCATCCTATGTAAAATCTTCAACACATCCTTGCAACAAGCTCATTTCCCCACTGCATGGAAACAAGCAGCCGTCCTTGCCCTCAACAAATTACCGCACCCCCTAACCCCTGGTGATTTTCGTCCAATCTCCTTACTTAATTTTCTCTCAAAAGTCCTTGAGAGACTGGTCTTTAACCAGATCAGTAACTATGTGGAAACTAACGGTCTCTTGGATGGGCGTCAGTCAGGTTTCAGACGAGGACATAGTACGCAAACAGCTCTGCTGAAGCTCACCGAAGACATACGTACGGCTCGAGACGCGAAAAAACTTACTGCGCTACTTCTATTTGACTTCAGCAAGGCCTTTGACACTGTCTCGCATACTGCCCTACTTCGCAAGCTTCACAAACTTGGCTTTTCCATGCAGGTTATTCGCTGGATAGCGTCATTCCTGGCAGACAGAGAGCAGTGTGTAAAAAGACATGATGGATCTTTCACTAATTTCCTGCCACTGAACAGAGGCGTCCCGCAGGGATCAGTCCTTGGCCCGCTGCTCTTTGCTCTGTACATTGGAGATGTGGGGCGGTGGCTTGACCTTGACGAGCACTATTTACTCTACGCAGACGATCTACAGATTTACATTTACTGTTCACCTGAAGACTTGATACCGACGCTACTTAAACTCAACCGAAATGCTGCTGCAATCTCAGCTTGGGCTACTGCCAATGGCCTCAAACTAAACGCATCTAAAACGAAAGCGATAATCTTTCGCAGTAGATATTACATGAGTGGTATCAGCGAGTAGGCTGATCAGGTACTGAACCTCGATGGTTCCACCATCCATCTTGAATCCTCGGTAGTCAGTCTTGGGGTCACACTCGACTCGATTCTCTCCTGGAAGGAGCATGTGTTGTCGGTGTGCAAAAAAGCCAACGCCCTGATGTATAGCCTCCATAGGTTCCGCGGTTGTGCGAATTTGGCTCTCAGGAAACACCTCATCAAAGCACTCCTTTTCCCAATTATTGACTACTGCTCCTTGGTATACTGCGATCTCTCTAATGAGCAGAATCTTATCCTACAGCGGCTTGTCAACACTGGTATAAGATACGTCTATGGTGTAAGGAGGAATGAACACATCACCCCTTACAGGCGAGAACTCGGTTGGCTCACCACTGAGTTGAGACGTGATTATTTCAAAGCTACCCTGCTCTATAAAATCTTCAAATCTGGCAGACCAGAGTACCTCGCGGACCTATTTTATGAGAACACGTCTACTCGTCCTGTGAGGGGTGGTCGTCGCGCGCCACTGGTCATACCTGCTTCCCGTACCAAGTCATTTGAAAAATCCTTTCATATCTCAACAGCTCATCTCTGGAACTCGCTCCCATCACTCATCACTGACGCCCCCTCATTTCAATCATTCAAACTCCGGCTATACCCACACCTACTCCAGCTTGTATGAATAAATTATGTACTACCTATTTTATTATTACTTAAGAATATAAGTTTAGTTATCTAACATTAAATAATAATCTATTTGTAAATTGTACAACATAATGTACAGAAAATAAAATTAATCTGAATCTCTCTCTCTCTCTCTCTCTCTCTCTCTCTCTGTCTCTCTCTACCTTTTGAGATTCACTACTTCAAATTCATTCAACAATATAAGAGACCGGAAGTTAGGGCTGGGGGTGTGGCTATTCTTAAGAATGACAAAATGAAACATGCAATAACGCCGCACTTAGATATCTATATAAGTAATGCCGATTTCGTGTCCAGCAATGTGGGTGCCGTCGGAGATTTATGTGCTGCGGATTGCATTTTGTCGAATGGAGAAAAAATTATTATGATTGCTATTTATATTTCGCCGAATAGCAAGCTAGCAAATATTATGAAGTTCATTCACAGAGTTCTTTTACCTTACACGGAAAGAGGTTCTTTAATATTGGAAGAAAATTTTCATAAAATACCAATGATAATATCTGGAGATTTTGACGTTAATTTTTCAACAAATGAAGGACAGCAACATATTAATTTTATGAAGAAAATACTTAATTTAGATATCCTTACTCATATTGCTGAGCCTACAACTAAAGCAGGAACAACCATTGATGCTGTATTTGGAAGATTTATCAATCACTTAAATTCTGATACTTCATCTGATACTTTCTGATCATTAAATTTTGATCTAAACTCAAAATTCGTTCAAACCAATTTTTACCGAACAACTTTTATCATTTATTACAACTATTATTATTTATTTTGAAACTTTAAATGCGTTTTTCTCAAAATCATGTTTTCAAACTCGGCGAGCAAGAGAACTGAAAAAGTTTACATTCGATTAACTTGAAATTTTAACTGTAACTTCTTCATTAGATTATCTAGAGAAGTACACACGATTTTAGCGATTGATTGACAAAAAAAAAAGTTATAAACAATTAAAGTAGCTTTTTTTTTGTCAAATGAAAAATTTTTTTTTCAAACCGTCGCTATTTTGCGAAAAAAATTCTAAAAATATAATGATGTGTACTTCACTAGATAATCTAATGAAGAAGCTACAGTTAAAATTTCAAGTCAATAGGATGTAAATTTTTTCAGTTCTACTGCTCGCCGCGGAAGAACTTTTCAAAAAAGCGGTTCACGGCAATCGCTGCACAGCCGCTATTTTGTAAAAAAACTAACAATAAAAAATTTTCTTCTATTCTCCAAGAGTTGCTTAATTCAATGATATATTATTTATATACCTTACATCTCAAACGTCGTTTAAAAAAAATCATGAAAAAAGCCTTGTTTTTTTGAGCATTTGGTGGATATTACCCCTTAATCGACCGCGCCGCGTCCCCTCTTTTATCTGTTCCCCGTAACTGCTAATAAAGCATCGTTCTTGTTTCATGTGTGTGCGTTTCTGTGGCCCCGCGATTCACCACCCTAATCCCCGAAACACGACTCTGAGAACTCGCCCAGCTTCAGCACCGGGCGAGATTGCACTCTCTCGTGTCCCCTTCTATTGTTATTAATAATATTAATTATTAATGGGCATGAGCCAGTGACAATATATATATATATATATATATATATATATATATATGACCCCATCATCTATACATGTATGTACATATGTATACATATTCGGAGTGAATGCAAGTTGTACCTGATCGATATGGGTCACTCGGACAAGCCTGAGATTTATTTGAATAGGGAGAAATGTTTCTGCATATGCTATTGAGTCTCGCACAGTGAAAGAAATACTTATATTGTTACCTGGTGTTATGTTGCGTGGGATGTCAATCGCGGAGAAGCGCAATCGCGCAAAGTCAAAAACTTGTCCAAAATTCATTTACGCGTTTGCGCCTTTCCGCTATTCTGCTCTCTATGTAATTTCACCCTAAGGGTGCGAATCGTGCTCAACTGAGGAATGAGCGTCGGAGAGGCAAGAGGGGCGTCGGGGTTCGGGCGCCTCCGGCGAGTGGCTAGGTGAATAGGTCACACACCACTTCCCCTGTTATTTTATTTTTTGAGTAAATGACAAAAACTTATAAACAAATAATTATTTTCTAACGTCCACAAGTTTCAAACAAAGAATTATAAATTCTATCGGGCTTGGTGGACTATTCCAAAGTGATATTGCGAGGGAAAAATTCCACGCTTCCCGGGCTGGATTTGAACCAGCGTCCTCCTAATCTCCGGTCAGTTGCACTACCATCTACGCCACCGAGAAGACAGCAGCTCGTCGCATCCCTGGAGCATGAATTCATTCTCTCGCAATATCACCTATATACACGATCAAAGATTCGATCGCTGAATCCGCACGATCAAGGTCCGATCGCATTACTGCAGATTCCCTTTTCACCTATTATCCCCCCTATTTTTGGACCTTGATCTGCGGCGGCTCTCACTGGCGCAGATGGTAGCGCAACTGACCGGAGATCAGGAGGACGCTGGTTCGAATCAAGCCCGGAGAGCGTTGAGTTTTTTTCTTGCAATATCATTTTGGGATGGCCCACCAAGCCCGATAGGATTTATTATTCATCGTTTATGTTAACCATCCGCCCGGCCAATCCTCATCACGACTCTCTCTCTCTCTCTCTCTCTCTCTCTCTCTCTCTCTCTCTCTCTCCCGGTTGATCGACCGGAAAACACCGCTAATCGACCGGGAAACACTCTTGTTGGCGAGGTGCCCACAATATTTTTTTTCTGACCGGGAATCACGGTTGGTCAATTTCGAATACCGCTCAATCAACCGGATTTTACCGGTGAAACCACGCTGTTTGACCGGGAAACACCAATGGGAAACGAAGTGGGGAATCCGGTGGATTATTTTAAACAGAGACTACTGTTCCCACTGATTGACTACTGCTCCCTGGTATATTGCAATCTCTGAAATGAGCTGGATCTTATTCTGCATTGCCTAGTCAACACTGAAATTAGATACGACTGTGGTGTGAGGAGGAGTGAATATATCACCCCTCACAGAAAGAAACTAGGCTGGCTAACAGCTATAGACGAGACTATTTCAGAGCTAGTATGCTCTTCAAACTTTTCAAATTCGGCAGACCGGCGTACTTGCTAGATTTCTTGACGAAAATGTATCCACCCAACCTGTGAGGGGAGGGCATCGTGCGTCGCTAGTCATTCCTAGCTTTAGGACCAAGTCTTTCCTCAAATCATTTTATATATCATCTGCCTAACTCTGGAACTCACTCCCTGTAAACATCATCAACTCCCCCTTATTCCAGTCATTTAAATCGTCGATCTACATCCACTCACTTCATTCCACATGATTGTCACCTAATCACCATTTCCATGTTAATCTTAGACAATGAATCCTATCTTATAAATAGCTCGAATATCTTATAAATCTTAAAAAGTAAATATGAACTAGAAAATTTGTACAACACAGTATACAGAAAATAAATTAATTTTGAATCTGAATCTGAATCTGAATTTCTCTCCCTCTCTCTCTCTCTCTCTCTCTCTCTCTCTCTCTCTCTCTCTCTCTCTCTCTCTCTCTCTCTCTCTCTCTCTCTCTCTCTCCCGACCGGGCTCCGCCCCGACGAATCGCGAGCTCGCGGGAGAGGCCAAACCCAACGGAGGGGGGCGTGATTCAGCGAGGGCGGGCCCTGGATGGTCCCTGCGGATGATATAAAAGAGGCCCCGTGACAAGAGAGGGCAGACTTGACTTGAGAAGATTCTCCGCAACTCTAGACTCAAGTGACACGCGCCGTGAACACATATACTGTACACGCGTAGTTGTACTCTAACTCTCTGTACCCTTGACGAATAAAGTGCATTACACTCAACATCACTGGAGTTCGTTATTGGATACGCCATCCTCTAGACCTGTCACTAGACGTCGATACACCATTTATAGTAGGGGAGCTGGTGGTAAAAAACTCTTTGGTTTAGTTATGGCTAGTTTTTGGATATGATGCAATGTGAAGGGTGTACATGAGTCAGCACCCACTCGCGAGGTCTGGTTACGTCACGTTTTGCGGGGGCGCGCTTCGACGTATGTCAAATTATGATGAGCACTGAATATAATTTATTTGGAGTTGCAAGTTGGCTGTAAATTGGTTTATGATATTCAGTGCACCCCTGTTGAAAAAAATCGACTGGATTTCCAGCTGGATTTGCACTGGATTCCAGCTGGATCTACGCTGGATTCTAGCTAGACTTTTCGACAATCCAGCTGGATTTTTTCGGTTCTAGAACAGCGGGCTACGGCGGCAAATCCAGCTGGATTATGAACGAATCCAGCTGGACTTTTTGACAATCCATTTCATCGAGCAGCGTAACCGCGTACGAGACAGGAGCAGCGCAAATTGGATTTTTGACGTTTGAACGTCGCGCAAAGGCCGAGTCAAACAGCTGTATGTGGATTGGGCTTTGTGGAAAGCCAGTCCATAACAATACATAGTTCCTTCTGGCCCCTGAGACTCCGGCTTCCGTTTCATCAAATTTTCTGGTGTTCATATTACACTGATATTTCCACCTTTGTTTCTCATCTCAAATTCGAAAATTTGGAATGGATTTGAAAAAATCAATGATCTATCTCTTGTGAGTTCACACTTTATTTAACTATAAACTAGGAATTGATAGCAGAGGGTTAATCCTGTTTAGATGCACCCATATATTAGAATTAGAAAGAAATTGTTAAAAAATGACATGCCTTTGGATTCGGTAATTCATATTGCTTAATGCATAGATGCTCAATCTATGAGGTATAAAAATTATTCTTTTTTCTGAAAGTGTGTTGGAGCTGCAATTGTATTGGGCTACTACGTTATTAATTTTATATCAATCATTTTTCATGAAATATTCAATTTCTGAAGAATGATTTTGCATAAGTTCATATAATTTCATGTTGTTCTGGATTTTAGAAGTTGAGATATATTTATAGTATAGTATAGAAATGACACTGAGTTTGATACGAATCAATTATGATTTAAGCAATGTAATGCAAATGATATAAAATAAGCAGAGAACAGATGGTTTTTGTTAATACAATAAATGTTGGAGAAAAAATAGAACTTTATGACTCAGTTACCAAAGGTAATCACAAGTTTCAAATGAAGGTTTGAAATTCTCTTACCTTATGTTAACTGGACCTTCATGTGAGGTCCAAACCATCGAGATATTGAGTGATGGAACAGAGCCCATCTTCCTCTGAAAAAATCAGAGATGCCTGAACCAAAATTGTAACTCACATAGTTCTAAAGGCAGAGCTCTTAGCCCTGATTTA
This sequence comes from Aphelinus atriplicis, assembly GCA_020882685.1. Taxonomy (NCBI): domain Eukaryota; kingdom Metazoa; phylum Arthropoda; class Insecta; order Hymenoptera; family Aphelinidae; genus Aphelinus; species Aphelinus atriplicis. The sequence goes on from CM037073.1 coordinate 32,374,329, forward strand.
CTATGCCTTTTCTCCGTGAGTTATTAAAAATTTTGAGATGAAATAAATTTTGGAGAATTAGAATAAAATAAATTTTCTGAGAATAAGTACGTCACTCTGTTCGAATGTGATACCTGAGTTCGTTGTTGTACGCTATTATTTTATCACTATGTGTCTGTTTGCACATGCGGGGGATATGAATTTTGAAATAACAAAATCAGAAATGTTGATGACTTTAGGCAGTAAATAGTTTATGCTAACTTTAGGCAGTTTGTGACTTGTCATGCAGAATTGAGTGTGTGTATACCTAAAAATAATGTATGTATAAATATATATGTATTTTTTTTCTTCCTAATGTAATGTTTCTATCGTATAGTTGAATCATATTAACATATAACTGATTATCACTGTATAATTAACTACAAATACTGTTTCTTGAATTATTCAATTATATTTTGATACCACAGTGAGATGGTATCCAAATCAAAGAAACCCTCAAGTTCTTGCCCCCAATATCAAAGATCAATCTCAAAACCTCTGCAACAAATGAATTTGATAAGTTTCTCAATCCGGATGAGTTAATACTGTTCAAAATGCTCTATGAGATCAAAGCAATGAACCATCCCTATTCTCTTCAGAAATTTGGAGCAAAGCATAATATATGATTGCCTCTTCAGCTGTGAAGATAGATGCGTCTATGTAATTGAAATGCAGCGAAAGAATCCTTTTGGACTATTAACAGAATTAAGGCCATCCGTAAAGAAGAGACTCTCAATACGTCCAAATTTGTCTCAGTCTAATGTGGAACTCAGCGTCAGGGTCACAGGCACTCCTCAAATCTGCGTTAAAACTGGAGTCATCAAACCTTAAATCACTAATCATAGCTCTGTATGGAATCGAAAAACAGAGTTATTTCATGGAGAAAAAAGCAGTGTTCAAAATAGAACGAACCTCCTGGAAACATTCAAGAAAAAAGAAGAGAAGAATGATGAAATAAAGAAGCACTTCCCTAGTGAAAATAATTTTTGTACGTAATTGAACAAAAACGTTTTTTACGTTTTTGTACGTTTTTGTACGTTTTTATACGATAACATATGCTTTTGTACTTTTTAGTACCTTTTCCTATGGTTTCGTACGTTTTTGTACGTTTTTATACGGTAACGTATGCTTTTCTACTTTTTTGTACCTTTTTCCACGGTTTTGTACGTTTTTGTATGTTTATGTATATTTACATACATGTGTATACGTTTTTCCACTATTTTGCATTTTTATAATCACTAGAAGCTATCCCCTGCTCGCTTCGCTCGCCAACCCCCTACTTCCGATTCAATATTTCGATGTCCACCGGAAAGAAATTTACATGGAAGAATCAATTCAAGTCGGTAAAATCAAGGTCCCCTCCTCGTCTCGCTCGCTAAACCCCCGCCCTTGCTGGTTACTATAGATCTCTATGTACTGCAAATTAGTCATGTCAGTTAATGTACATAAATACTTGAAATACTTTGAAATCGTTCGATTTTAGATTCTGATTTTATTTATCTAGCAATATTTGATTTGAGCATATGATGCTATACTCATGAGTACCGATTACTTTAAATCGATGGGTCTTACGAAGAAAGACAAATGCAGTCTGTCCGCAAAAAGAATACATGGCGCCCATCCCACAATTTTCTGATGTAAAAAGATACCCGGCTTGGTTTGAGTAGGTTATAATTTACAAAAAAACCCAAGCCTTTTCTGCAGTTCGATTCCGGTTCAATCTCTTTCTCCGTTAATATTCACGGGAGTATAATTCCGACATGTGTCTTTCTTCGCGGCCAAAATGCGATATGTCTTTTTTCGCGGACAGATTGCGATATTTGTCTTTCTTCGCGGATAGATTGCGATATGTGTCTTTCTTTGTAAGAGCCATCGAAATGATAATGTCAGACTTTTTCTGTTTTTTCAAAAAGTTTCTTTCAGTTCTCTTTTTTTTGTTCTTTATCAAGCCTAACTGAGTGCAGTCTTCGATATTTGTTACTTTTTCTTATTTGGGTTAGCATAAAAAAATGCCTGTATATATAAGAAAACATTACTTCAATGTAAATTTTTCGTGCAAATTCATTGCATTTGATATTTTATACTTGAGTTTGAATAAATATTTTCCAGTAATGATTTTTAGTATTTTCAATTGATATCTTGAATGTATTATCTAAGGAATGTGATTTAGGAATACTTTTTTCAGTAATTCCTCAATATTTTTGTAAGACAAATGTGTGCTCAATAAACAATTGAGTGAACATTTCTCTGTTTCAGTATTTATTGAATATATTACAAAATACATTCTAAATTAACAGAGAATGTCAGGTTGAATTTCACTATGTTAATCTCCTATAAAACGTACAAAAACATACGAAACTGTACATAAGCGTATGAAAACGTATAAAAATGTACAAAAACGTACAAAACCGTACAAAAATGTAGACAAGTGTACATAATTGTACGAAAACGTATGAAAACGTACAAAAACGTAAAAAAGCGTATAAAAGCGTACGAAAACGTACAGAAACGTACAGAAACGTTCGAAACCGTACAAAAACGGATGCAAATGTATTTCTTGTCCAATATTGCCAATGGGAAAATTCTCTACCTGAATAAAAAATTCACCTGCATTAACAATCAGACCCGGTCTTGGAAAGATAACAAAACTAGACTTGGGAATGGATAGTGATAAACTCAAAGACTCCAACTCATTCAACAACCTCAAAATTGAGCATCTTAGCTCAGAAATGACAATAACCTCTGATAGATTAATTGCATATATGAAGATATCATTTGCAAACAAAACCAGAAAATAGTTTGGGTGAATAATGAGGAGAATGAAACATATGTATAAATTGAAGAATTGGGCTGAGTATACATCCCTGCGATGAACTTTTGTTTGTATACTCCTTTGCAAACTCTACTCCTTCAGAGTATGGAAAAATATTTTTGTTATTGATTAAACTGATAATAAATTCAAGCAAGAGTGGTAAGATATCCAGCATGATTCTAAAATCTTTATCAACCTATAAAAATTGACCTCATCATGAGCTCCTTGTAAAAAATATATATATATGGGCAATTCTTTGTGGAATCAAACATCAAAAAATTTGATTTGGATCAACATTTTTTTTACGTTGTAGGTGTTCTAGGGCATCATATGATATTCCCAGAATTTTTTCAGATTTTTCCGAGCATTTTAACACTGTCTTATAAATAGGCCAAGTTGCTGATTTCACTGTTTTTGCACCTCTTTTGGTTTTGGACCTCTAAGACAAAAAATGAATAAGACATTTTTGTCTGCGAATTGCCTGAATTTTATAGAAAAATTATTTCCAAGGTCATTGGAGCACATTAATCCTTTTCCTCCTGAATAACCGTTTTTCATTTCAAATTTTCGACCTCATATCCTTTAATGAAAAAAGCATGTAAAAAATTTATGAAACATTATTTCTTTTAGATTTGGACCCCCTCTTTCGAATGGTGTTAAGGAAATCTTTGTAAATTGTAAGCCGGAAAAGTTATAGGCTGTTTTTCCGGAAAATTGACGGATTTTTCACGTTTTTTTTTTTTAAAAAAGAGTTTATTTTGGAATGGAAAAAGATTTCGTACAACATTTCTACCACTGTAAAAAGGGTTATAGATGTCCGACCTTCAAAATCCCGTTGGTTTTATTTTGAAATTCAGAATAGCGGACACAAAATGGCGTCCAAATTGGGAAAAATTTTTTTCCAACTTCGCGAATTTTTTCCTTAAAAACTATAAAGTCTGGCAAGGATTTTTTTGGAATAAAAATGTCTTATAATTAGTCAGAAAATACGTGAAATTTTTTTTAAGACGATTTTACAACATTTAAAAAAAAACTCTTGGAGATAATATCTAATTTTGAAGGGGGACAAAGTGAAAATTTTTTAAATATTGTTGAATTATTCTGAAAAAATTTTGATGTATTCTTCAACTAATTTCAAGACATTTCTATTCCTGAAAATTTTTTACCAGAATTGATAGTTTTTGAGAAAAAAATTTGCAAAAAAAAATTCGGCGTCCAAGTTGAGAAAAAAATTTTCCCAATTTGGACGCCATTTTGTGTCCGCTATTCTGAATTTCAAAATAATACCAACGGGATTTTGAAGGTCGGACATCTATAACCCCTTTTACAATGGTAGAAATGTTGTATGAAATTTTTTTCTATTCCAAAATAAATTCCTTTATGAAAAAAAACGTGAAAAATTCGTCAATTGTCCGGAAAAACAGAAAGAAGAGGTCCAAATCTATGAGAAATGATGTTTCATAAATTTTTCACATGCTTTTTTCATTAAGGGATATGAGGTCGAAAATTTGAAATAAAAAACGGTTATTCAGGAGGAAAAGGGTTAAGTACTCCATATTACCAATCGGAACCTCTATTTTTGTACCCTGGGAGTTCGCTCGTCAAGAGCCCCACCTCATGGGTACTAGAATAATAATAATAATAATAAACATAACAACATGAAATAATGCAAACAAAGCTGCATTACTAGATAGCTTGAACCTATCGTCAGGCGTAGAATTCGTAGTTTAACGAAAATTGTTTTTTTTATCTTTCAACGGAGAAAATGCTATTAATGGCTTCTATGAAGAAAAGCACATCTAAGAATCTCCCCACGAAAAAATACACATTTCACATTCTTCCCGCGGAGGAAATTGCATCCCAGAATCTCCCCACTAAAGAGAACACATTTCATTGATTATTTTTTAGACAAATCATTTCAAAGAACACTACTCTCTTAAATCCTTACATTGAAAAAAACACTATATAAAAGTGAAAAATCACTGTAAGCAGGTGAATAAATTATTGAGGTAAACTGCAGTGAATTTATGTAACTAAGTGAATTTTCACATAAAATTTGGAGTAAATAATGTGGAATTTATGAATGGAAATTGCCGTTTGTTGTCTCGCTTTAATCTCGTCTTGAAACTATGGCATGATGCAATTTTGGCACTGTCCATTTGATATAGTTTCAAGATAATCTTTATATTCTATAGTAAAATTTCGAAGAAAAGGTGCATGATGAACGGAATTTTTTTTTATATGTATAATAATCCAATTGAAAGTAAATGCATATGCTTCCATAAACTATACTTGTCACGAAGAGTTTCACTTTTTGAAAATTAACAGTAAAAGATCACGACTTGCGAGTTATCCAATCTGCTGAATCTGAAATATCACTCTTCGTATCAATTAATGAGACGAATTTTTGCGTATAGTTTCATTCATCCTGGTTTTGTGAATGCACCCATTACATTTATATTCCATTTTTAAAATTTCAATATTTTGTAAACTTGTTTCGAATACATCCATCATAAGAAGTTTTCAGGATTCACAGATGAGTTGAACTGGGAAAAAATACATAAAAATCAATATAAATACATATCCTTGTATACTAATTTTCATGAAAAACCATTTATGCAAAAACCGTTGGACGAGAAGAGTTAACTTTTAGAGTATCACGTCTCCACGTGGATGTATACACATACATGCACTCGCATTCCACATCAATTCCGACAGGTAACAATAAGGCCGACAGATTGAAGGCGAAGACGGAAGTCTGCTTTCGGATCTCATCTTGGGATCGTACAAGATTTTATATGATAAATTTGAAACGTATGGATAAATCTTAAATAACGATTTAAACATTCATTTGTTTGTATAATTTCATATCATTTAATGTAAATGACAATAGAAAATACGGGTAAACGTTCTTGGCTACCCAAAAATAAAAATGCTGGCGATTTGCCCGTGACCGAATGCAAACTCAAATTGTATGCGAATTGAAAATTATGAATTTCTTTGTCCCACTCCTTGTGAGTACCATTCATAAACGCAGATATTATCATCTTTCAATCTCTATTTACGCGTTCGACTGCCTTATCTTGAGGATGATGGGCTGGCGTTCTTTCCAATATTATCCCTGTCTCATTTATGGAACCGAGAAACTCTGAATTAATGAATTCTCTGCCGTTTATATTATTTCTAACGCTTTTCTCACATTTTCTCCGGTTTTCTTTTTAATTGGTACACATACTATGAATCTCAAAAATGAATTTTCGAAAACTATTAGGTGCCTGTGACCGTTTTTACTTCTTGGAAACTCCCCCTGCAAATCGGCTGCCACGGCTTGGCCTGGCTCATCATTTACTCGCGTACATATCACCCATTAAACTAATTTTCCCTCTCTGTTCTACTTTACATCTGTCATACTTTATCTGACAAGTATAGCAACTCTTTACATACGACTCAGTATCTTTTCTCATTCCAGGCCAATAATACAATCTCGCGATCCTTCTATAGATTTTTTCTATGCCTTGGTGACCGCTACTCGGCTCATCGTGATTCTCGTACATTACGTCTTCTCTTTTGTCTTGCGGAATAACTAATTTCCATTCATCCCAGGCGCGGATCTAAAGGGGGGGCAATAGGGGCGATCTATAGAGCTGCCGTCTTCCCGGTAGCGTAGTTGGTAACGCAACTGACCGGAGATCAGGAGATCGCTGGTTCAAATCCAGCCCGGGGGGCGTAGAATTTTTTTCTCGCAATATCACTTTGGGATAGTCCACCAAGCCCGAATTTATTCGTCGTTTGAAATATGTGGACAAGAAAAAATAATTATTTGTAATAGGGGCGATCGCCCCCCTCCGTCTCCTCCCTCCAATTTCAAATATAAAAAAAAAATCGAAAAACCTAAGGTTATCTCACGTAGCTGATACAATTTCGTTGTTCTTTCTCATGTTGACCCAATTTGGCTAATGCTTCGCAGAATATGTTGCGATCAAAAGTCAAAACATTATGGGTTTCAAAACATCAAATCTTTGAATACTTACAACTTCTAGACCTCCGTCCAACGGCCGACTTCTACAGTGACGATCGTGCCGATCGCACTGATTACGGAGAATTGGGCCAGGGGCCTTATTCAGCAAATTTAACGCGCGAACGCTTGAACGATACGGGACGACATGCGTTAGCGTTACATAGTAGCGCTAGCGTTACACTAAACGTAGTAACGTTCGTGCATGCGTATGCGATTATGAAGAATTAAAAATTATGAAGATTCTGTGTCAAAAGTTTTTTGACGTTTTCCGACCATAGATCACAAATGAGAGAGCAATGATATGGAAAAAGTTGAAAAATGGATGGTTTCATTATTGAAAAGTAAATTTTTCGTTTTATTTCATTTGTATTCCAATTAAAATTAAAAATACCATGATGCTATTACATTTTCAAAGAAAATTATGTATAATAGTGTCGAATAATTGCAGTTCTCTCATTTGCCCCTGCGTTCTCCATGTTTCTTCCAAATTGAGCATTAGCTACATTATCGGCTCGATTTGGGACAGGCCTGACACTGTAAAAAATATTTGATCAATGTATTTTCGAAAAAAAAATTATACGTAATTTGAGTCGTATATGAGTACAAGTCCCATGATCACCATGACCAGGACCAAATTTTTTACAAGATGGCCAGATAACTGTAACATGAAAATTTATAATATTTTAATGTCCACTCACCCATTTAGAAGATTATAATTGTGCAAAACACAACAAGCTCGCACTAATTTGGTAGCTTTCTGTGGAGTATAATGCAGTTTCCTTGCCCTATTTATTGCTCTCCATTTTAGAGTGAGGTCAGCAAAAGTCTGCTCAACTTCGCAGCGTGTAGAGGTGTGCTCATTTGTGTAGGCGGCCGCTGGTGTACCTGGTATGGCTCTCTTGACTGGCGTCAACATGATCGGAGAGGGCTTGTAACCACTATCTCCTGTTGATTTTCAATATATGAAATATATTAGATAATTAATAATTCATTTCATTCAATACTGATGTGAGGTAGGTTAACCCAATATGCAGATTATAAAAGTTTAAAGTAAATACGAATTATTTATTTCGAAGGTATTGAATAGAACTTTCACTTGCCACCAACCACGTTGTAAAATTCAAATTTCACGCGATATAGTGGTTTATCCTGATTAGGGTGCGCATATTGGGTACACATACCTTATATATTGATATAAAATCGAAGTTTTCATTTTATCTATTCTATACAATTCATTATACTTAAGTTCACTTTTAGTTTTGAATAAATCCTCAAAATGAAATACACTATATTACCGAGGAGATAGTAGGGTCCTTCTATATTCTGGTCAAATCTCAGTGACTCCAAATAATCTTTAATGTCACTCATGTTTCAGATAAATTGATCTGTATTACTCCCAGGTCCGAAACATACTCTTCTGATTCTTCGATCAGCATCTATAATCTAGAAGTTGATGTATAAATCGAATTAATATATAATAGAAATCAGAGCAATACTTAATAGTATATGCTTGTATAATATTTTGTTGGTATCTACTCACAACTTGTAGATTTAATGAAGCTCCTACACGGTAGTTAAAAAATGCCTCTTCATTGTTTGTTGGCCTAATGATAGTAATCAAAAAACAGTCGATCAATCCTATAATATTTCTGATTCTGTTTTTCCTCAAAAATCTTAAGTACAGAATATTAGAACATATTTTGATTAATGTTATTGTGAGAGTATCATATTATAATTTTTAATGTTTCGACTTACTTATTGGCAATAGCACGCCTCTCGTCTTGGCTATCTGGGAACGTTAAATAAAATTCTTCCAGGCGAAGAATACCATCAATAATTCGGGTAATACAACGGCTTATGGATGATTGGCTCATTGAATGGTTGGAATCATTTGACAGCCCGTGTTGAAAGTTACCTCCTCCTAAAAAATTCAACGTTGTAAGCACTTGCAACGGAAGTGGAATTGCAGATGCTTTTTGTGGAGGAACCAAATCACGAAGCATATCAATTAAATTCAGCGTCAGTTCACGTGATAACCTTGAAAGATAGAAAATATATTTCCTGGCGTATACGATTATATTTTGATCCCATCAATTGAACAGCTTTTATATTCATTCAAACAACACCTCTTATTTATATGTACATGAAAATATATATAATATATCCGTCGTATGGGTATATACAATATTTATATAAAGTTTCAACATTATGGAACCACATTTTTCATATCATCATTATAATCATAATCATAATTATCATCATCTCCCTCATCATCATCATCATCTTTAATGTACGTATTCCGTTTGGTTCTTCCGTTGGAAAATATATGGCGTATACGATTATATTTTTTGCGTATATGATTATATCGATGCCTTTTACGAAGAAAGACACATACCTTCGAAAGGACAAGCATGGTTAAAAATTAAATTGAATAAGCAATATTGTTTACTTACCTAAAATGCTGTTGAAAATATTCTTCAGTGTATCGGAAAGGATTGGCTTCATCTCTCAGATCGTATCTGAAGAGTCGCAGTCTAATTATTTCTTGTTCCCTATTATTAACATCGAGATTTTCTCCATCATCAGGTATTTGAAACATCATTAATTTTTCGAGGCAATAATTTTTAATCTCGCAAACCAAAAGTTAAGGTTATAAATAAGACTCTTGAAATTCCGGGGAGTTTGTATATGTAAACATGCGAGGACATGTGTCCCACGTAGACTGCGCGCTGCTCGTTACTGAATGAGCGGCCAATGTGCTCACGTTAGTTGTGTGGTTTCTCCGGTAAACAGTACATGCTTTACTGACTTGAAAACTTTATTCAAGTATTGCTGAGTGATATACTCTACGATAATCGATTTTTGGCAAACGAAGTTTCGGGATACGCACTGCAGCCGCACGCAACTAGCCGCGCTACCGACGCACTCGAGATTCGTTTTGCATTTTGCAAATTTCCCGCATGAGCTTGTGTAACACCGCGTTTTTAAGGGGGGATATACAGTTCGAATGAAAAAAAAATTCGATTTTTTTTTTCATAAAAAGTTAGTAAATTTCCCGTAGAATTTGCTCCTGAAACCCTTTCTTCGAAATTCGAACTCCAAGTGTTTTTTTCAAGGGATTGCTGATTGAAGTGTAAGTACGATTTAACAGTAATTTAAAACTTTCAACGCGTTTTTCTCAAAACTGCATTTTTGGAGTTTATGCCGGTGATAACTCGAAAACTAATTATCCGATTGAGCTGAAACTTATAGGGTTTCTTTATTATAGTATTACCTATCAGATGAATTAAAAATTTTTGTAATATTTTATTATTAAATTATCACCGCCGTAATTATTATTAAATAATTAATATACTGGCCATAGGGCCTAGAGCATGATAACAATTAATAGGAATGCGTGCACGAGTTGGTGAGGCTCGTGTGCGCGGGAGTAGGATCTTGAGCGGGGATAGCGTGGCAGCAAAGAACAATCACAGCGGTTCTGACAAACACAACGTTTATTAACTAATCTAGTGGGAAGATGTTACACAGAGGCGTCGAGCCTCGGGTCGCGTCTCGCGGGCCGGAGCGAGAGAGAGCGGTGAACACGCGTTGGCCGGGAGAGAGAGAGATGTCGATCGTGCGGCACTTACTCGGCGACGTGCTCCGGCGCTGTACACGGCTCGTCCTCGGGTCGGCTTTCGGCGGGCGCTAGCGAGTCGGATCTCGTGAGGGGAATGTCCGCTGATGTCCTCAGGGTCGCGATTGCCCGGGCGGTCTCGTTATCTCGAGGGCTCGTGGTATCGCGCACGAGGACCGGCAATAAACTGTTAGCTTCCGCCGCGCGCTCGGCCGGCCGAGCTCGCTTCGGCCGTCTTCGGCTGACGTCACGCGGCGCGCGGATTGAATCTCGTTCGCGACGCGGTCTCTCTCTCTCATACGTTGTCGGAGCGCTGGCTCTCTCGCTGGACGCTGAAACATGACTTATATTTACAAATAGTATAATATTATAGGGAGAGAGATATCACAGGGCCTGGCAATGTAATTGTCCGCCCGTGACACCCCTCCCCCAGGCGCGGTATAGCCGGTTGGCGTACCGCTCCGATACGTTCATCTCTCTCAATGTATCATGGATTGGGATGAATTTAGGGGATTTCAGCACACTTTCATGCGTGCTATTTTTGGAATGAATCAAACTCACATTTCCATTGAATCATCTTATTTATTTAAATATAGAAAAATGTAAATGTGATTGCTATCAAAGAGAAAATAAAAAAATAAAAAATGTAGAGAAGAGTGGTTAAAGATAAATACTTTTGTGGGATATCTGGGTCATAATGGGCCAATTGTTCCACGCTCTCTCTGGTCTTAACCTAATGACTTATTGGCTAACGAGCCTGTCGCTACCAAAAACAATACTTTTGGTTCCACGCCGCTTGGTCAATTTTACATTAATCGCGTGATACTTTTGCTTATTGCTAGTTAACGAAATGCATCCGTCCACTCTTCACTCACAGCCTACGCCTATTTTACAGTGTTTGTGGCTAATTTCGGTTACATTTCAATCTAGATCACAGCGCAGTAATATGGTTGTTTGGCCTAATGCCTTGTACATGGTTTTTAGACTAGTTTGTCCTTTTCATCACAATAGAGGTTTTACAACTATATTATGGCTCAGGGCCTGATTGATTTTGAATCTGGTACAACAGAAAAGAAAAATGAAAAACAAAAATATATATGGCTCAATGCCTAATCTATTTCCTTATGGTAATCACAACCAAGTAAACGGCTTTAGAGCCTGGCGATTTATAAGAACGTAGCAAAACTAAGTTGTGGCTTAGGGCCTGACTATTTTATAAAGTAAACGAAGAGAAAAACAATTTCATGGCCTGGGCCTACGATTTCAAAGATTACAAAGTAAAACTTCGGCTTAGGGCCTGTCAACTTCATAAGGGAAGGAAAAAAAAAGTTATAGCCTAGTGCCTACGATTTTAAAGAACAAAAAGTAAAACTTATGGCTTAGGGCCTGGCGATTTCGCCAATCAACAAAATTGTATAAAGGAAAGACAAAAACATAAGTAAGAAGTGAATAGAACGGCGTCGTGACGGCTTAGCGTCCGGCGATCTTCGGCGGCGACGTAGCGGCGGCTTCAGAGCCTGGCGACCTTCGACGGCGAATCCTTCGTCGGCTCCATGGCAGTAGCTGCAGAGACAAAAACACGGCTGCTCAGTCACGGTATTCCATTCTGGTCATTCTTAGGTATTCGTTTTCGTCCGGGCGGACCTGGTTCGTGTCGTCATGACTGCTTCAGTGTTTAGCTCATACTGATTCTTAGAACCTTTGGGCCGCCCGCACTTTTTCGGCGCTGGGTCAGGGATAAAGCTCGCAATTGCATCATTTTCGCTCGTTACGCTAACGCTTGTGCTGGTGTTCGCTGCACTTTTCGCATCATCCGGCGCCTCCGAGTCACGAGTGGCTACGTCGTGGGCCTGCGCAGCATTCGTTTCGGCACTAGCCTCGTCAGGCTCGCGTTCGTCGGTGCTTGCGGTGGCTTCGGTGCGTTTCGGGTCGGGCTCTGTCGCTACAATACGTGTCTTCCTGGGACGACCGCGTCTTTTATTAGGGGCCTGGGTTCCTGCAACTAAACCGGCGGCGGTGCCTTGATCAGGGGCTCCGTCGTCTGCTTCGTTGGTCGGTTCCTCAGGCTCGGTTACCTCGCCTCTCTGCGGTTTTAAAAATCTGACGTGTGTTATTCCGTCGTCTTTCCCAGACGCGTCCTGTAGTCGGTAGGTGTTTGATCCGACCTGCTCGATGACCGTATAATCGCTGTTGAAACTCGGTGCCAGTTTCGCTGAAACTCCGGCTGCGGCGGACGATAAGACGTGATTCGCCTTGAGAACTTTGTCTCCGACAGCGAATTGGACGTCGCGATGTTTTGCGTTAAAGTATTGAGCGTTACGCTCTTGCGCGAGTTCGGAATTGTGCGCTGCGATATCCCGCGCATCCTCCAGCGTCGCTAGGCGCTTGGTGTACTCTACCCTTTCCGTCCCTTCCTCCTCGAGGTCAGCCTCTAAATCTTCCTTTCGACGGAGGCTATCGGGCGGGGTAGGATTGCGTCCGAAGTTGAGAAACGCGGGCGACGCCTGGGTGGCTTCATTGGTAGCATTATTGTATGCATACGTCAGCTCATCCAGGTTTTCGTCCCACCGCTTGTGTTCCTCGATATAGCATTTCAGGGACGTTTTGAAGGTCCGATTGACTCGCTCGACCCGGTTGGCCTGGGGGTGGTAGGTCGGCGTCAGATAATGTTTTATCCCAGCCGATTCCAGGTACGAGTCAACCACCTTGTTCTTAAATGGCGTGCCATGGTCGCTAAGGAACACTACGGGGGCGCCCCAGCGCAACACGACGTTCTTTTTCAGCGCCGTAAGCACTGCTTGAGCGTTGGCCTTCCGTAGCGGTATGCACTCAATGAACCTAGTGAATATGTCCATGAAGATGAGCACGTACTCAAATCCGTGTGCGCTCCTTGGAAACGGGCCCATGATATCCGCGGCCACCGTGTGCCATGGCCTGAGCCTTTTTCTCGTACCCATTAGTCCGGCAGGCGCTCGCTGTTCCACCTTCATTTGCTGACAGACATTACAGTCTTGGACGTACTTTTTGCTGTCCTTGTTCATCGTTGGCCAGAAGTAATATCGCGCCAATCTTTGGAAGGTTTTATACCGCCCAAAGTGACCTGCTGTGGGCCTGTCATGGCATTCCTGCAGGGCCGCTAGCCGCTTTTCTTCCGGCAGGACGAGTTTCCATACGTCCTCGTCCTCGATGACCTCGTCAAAATGGTGGATCGCGCTGTAATGGTATAGCTTGTTTCCCACGATTCGGTAGAGGGGAAACTCCTTGGGCCGTTCCAGGACCTGTTTGAACCTGTCGAGATACCATGGATCGGTTGTCTCCGGTAAGTCGATTGCCGCTACTGGTACTTCGTCGTCAGTCTCGTACATTCGAGACAGTGCGTCAGACACGACGTTCTCTGCCCCCTTACGGTACTCGACTTCAAACTCGTGGTCCTGTAGCTCCAGGGACCAGCGTATCAGGCGTCCGGCGGTGTGTTTGTGGGTCTGCAGGTACTTCAGGCTGTGGTGGTCGGTCACGACTTTAAATTGATATCCTTCCACGTACATCCTGAATTTCCTGATGGCCCAGACTACCGCTAGGCACTCTCGTTCTGTAACGCTGTAGTTTCGCTCTGCAGAAGATAGTATTCTGCTAGCGAATTCCAACGGTCGTTCTTCGCCGTCGATTATTTGGTAGATAACTGCCCCCACCCCAGTGTCGCTAGCATCGGTCTGGATGACGAATTGATGCTCATATGAGGGTCGGTTAAGTACAGGGGCCGTTGCTAGTAAGCATTTTATCATTTGAAACGCGCGGCTCTGCTCTTCCTCCCACGTATAACTCACGGATTTGGAGGTCAAGCGTGTTAGTGGTTCGGCAATCGTGGCGAAGTCTTTTAAGAATTTTCGGTACCACGATGCCATACCAAGGAACCTTTGCAGTGCCTTACGTTTGGTTGGTGTAGGGTAATCCATGATGGTCTTAATCTTTTCAGGATCGGGCCTGAAGCCGTCCCGATTGACCAATACACCAAGGTATTTAACCTCAGATTTGCAGAAATGACTTTTATCCCAATTGATAATAAGTCCTGCTTTTAAAATTTTCTGCAGCACGTGCTCTAGCCAGTGCAAGTGCTCCTCGAAACTTTCAGTCACGATGATGATGTCGTCGAGGTAGGCGAACGCGTAAGGCTCGAGTTCAGGCCCAATGAGGCTGTCGATTAATTCCTGAAACGTCGCGGGCCCGCCGACTACCCCGTATGGCATCCTCGTGAACTGAAACAGACCTAGGCCTGGTACCGTAAAGGCCGTCAAATGTTTCGAGTTCGCTGCCATTTTAATCTGGTGATAGGCACTTTTCAAGTCGATGGTCGAGATATACTTTGCCCCTTTCAGCTTCCGTAGGATCGAATCCATTCTAGGAAGCGGGTAGGCGCTCGGACGTGTTACTGCATTGACTTTTCTATAGTCGATGCACATCCGATATTCGCCGTTGGACTTCTTGACCATGACAACTGGACTTGACCAGCTGCTGTTGGAAGGCTCGATCACTCCCTCGCTTAGCAGGTCCTTGCACTGTCGGTGCATCTCTTCTTCCAGGACTTTGGACACGGGGTAGTACTTCTGTTTGATAGGCTTGCACGACTGTATTTCGATCTCATGCTCGATGAGGTCAGTGCAGCCTATCTTTTTGCCGTTGGCAACACGGTACTTCCCGATGAGAGTCGCGAGCTCTCTGTCCTCCATCTCGGTTAGATCTGCGATGCCGATAGATGCAAGGTGCGGTGTGCCAGCGGATAGTGCCGCTAGTTCGATGGGGATGGGATCAGGATCGCCTACTATGGACATCTCCTTGTTCCACGGGTCCAGCTTCGCGTTGAACATCTGGGTGAAATCGGATCCGAGTAAAATGTCGTACTGGCATCGCTCGAGGATCAGGATTGGCATGTCGTGCACTACATTGCCTATCCTGATCGGCAGCACCAGTTGTGCCATGATCCTGGCTGGATCACCCGCGGCTTGCTTTGCCAGCGGTCCAGTGTACTCGTGAATTTCCGCCCCGATTTCCGTCGCGATCTGCAGTCCCATGGGGCCCATGAAAGTCCGTGACGCTCCTGGGTCGTCCATTCCTCGCATCGTATAACCACCCACGTTCACCCTGTTGATCCAGAAGCGTCCGTGAGGTGGCAGCGGTCTTGAGAGATCGTTGGGCATGATCGCTCCCTCCTCGGTAGCCGTGTACAGTAGGGGTCCAACGACAGTCCCTTCAGGGTACATGGGTTCAGTCTCCGAGGTTTCAGCGATGTGACAGGGAGCAACAGCAATTTCTTTTAGGCTGTGCTCCCCTGGCCGTTTCCCGGAGCGTAGTGCTTTCCACACTCGGGGCACTTACGGACCGTGTACCATCCAGGCACAATTCCAGCAATATTTGCTGTTATCCGGGCCTGGTGGCTTATCCTTGTTCCGCTCGTCCTTCGGCGGTAGCGGTGTTATCAGAACGCTGCTCCGAGGACTCGGTTTTCGTTTGGAGCCCGCGGACTTGGACGTTTGTGTGACAGGACCTGGTGGCGGGACAGAGCTGGCTGGGCTGGTAGAGCCTGTCGCTCTCAGCCTTTTTTCCAGGTCGCTGATCTGTCGTCCCACGACTCTTCCGACCAACTCAATGATTTCATTCATTGAGGGTGTGGCTTTTTGTATTTCCACAGCAGCTACGTTCGGTTTGGGTAGCACCCTTTCTCCCCCGCATGCGTCAGTTTCTTCGAACGCAGTCTCCGGTAGAAGGCTCATCGCCGGCGGTGGCGGTGGTTGGTAATACTTCTCAGCGTGCAGTAGGTACTCCGCCTCCCTTGCCTGGCGTACTAGCATGTCGATGTCCGCGATGGTTTCGCGTTTGATCTGTCGCTGTAACGCCGGTAGTAAGTTGGCGTACAGGAGGTCGATCTCTGTTGCTGCAAGGGCCACGCAGGTTCGAACTTGCTCATTATCGTCAAGAGGCAAACAATGTAGTCCCTTGCCGGCTCGCTGGGGTGCTGAGTCCTTTTCTCCGCCTCACGACTCAGTCGCTGTTGAAAATTACGGTCAACACCGTAAATGAGGCGTGCCGAGTTGCAAAAGTCTTGCCAGCTTTGCCATCGATGCTGCGTCTGGCGGTACCAGTGCAACGCCACCCCTGACAGTAATTCCGTCATTCCATTAATCAACTCCGCGTCTGACAGGTTGGATGACCTGTTGCATTCCTCTACCCGTTGCAGGAACTCCTCGATACTGGTCGTTTTTCCTTGGCCCGAGAATCCTATTTTCCAGGACCTGACGATTTTCCCTACATCTATGATCGAGTTGTTAAGCTGAGTACGGCGTCCCGCTGTTCCATTGTTAGCCGACTCACGCCCAGTATACGTACTGTGCGCCCCCCTCCCCCAGGTTGGGTAAATCGGGTCTTGAGGGCCTGGCAGCAAGTACTGGTTGTTTTGCGTCGTCGCTGTCGGGACTGCTGTCTGAACTGGTTCATTTTTACGATAATAATTTATATCGTAGGTGTCCTGCATGTTGACTCTCCTTGCGGGTGTCGTCTCGTTTTGTGTCGAGTTCGCTAGCGTATCGGGGTTCGAATTTGTGCCTGTCAGCACCGTCGATATATCCGGGTGTCCATCTGCCGGCGCTTCGTTGCGGGTTTGCACGTTCTGCATCCTCGTGCTACTTATGAGTTTGCGTTCTTTTAAGAGCTCGTCTCTTACCCTTTCGCATTCCCGCCGGGCTTCCTGTAGTTTTGACATTTCTGCGACTAACCTCCTGTTTATCCGTTCGCTAGTCCCGTCCGGGTACGTTACGTGTACCTGTTCTTGTTCTCTTGCGGTCGGTCTAATCGGCGCTGAGGTTGTCGTAGTTGTGGGTGCGTGAGTGCTCGCGGTCTCCGTTATGATTTTATCCTGGAGCGTTACGGGGATGTCGGTTATGTCTGTCACTATAAATCCTGAGCGGTCCGCGATGGTTGAGTTCGGTGTCAACTGTGTATCGTTCGCTGTGATCTCAGTTTCCTCTAGTGTCGTACGCTCTAACCTACTTTGCTGTATGCGGGCTACCGTTTCGTTTAGCGTTGTGGGGCAGAAATTTCCCAGGTACTGCGTATATTCAATTAACAGGTTTTCCCTGTGTTCGTACAATTCCTGGTCTGTCGTCACTTCCGGATGTTGTACGAAGTCTGCCATCTCGTAGTCCCCATTTAGCCGTCGCATTAGTTTAATTATATTCGCGCCTGCTGAATTGCTCATTCGCAGATCCAATTTTTTCATCGCATCCTCTAGCTCCAAATCTGATAAATTCTCCAACCATTCCGTCAAATCGATGCTGTAGTTTGATGCCATCTTGCTTATGGGCGGATGTGTATCGGGATATGTACGCTTACGACTACTTATTAATTATCGCAAATTTGGATACCGCTCCGTATTCTTTCACGCTATGCACTCTCGTACTCACACACACTCAGTCTCTTGGTTACAGACGGGAAATGCCGAAGTTTGGCGCTTGCGCTAATATCGACTAGATATTATAATATCGCACTTATTCTAAGATTATTGCAGTCTCGAAGTTTACGTCAGTCTTTATTATTACTTGTAATACTTAGAACGTCAGTTCCACAGAGATTAGTTGGATTTTAGTATAATTTCCGGAGGGGATTTTATTTCGTCAGAAACAATTCCAAAATCTTAAAAAAACTAACTCCAAACGAGAATTTACTTCGTTAGAAATAATTTGAATTTTTAGAGGAAGACACTCGAAAAGGCTTTTACGTTCGACGTGAAGTTCCTGAAATTCACGAAGTGATTTACCAAAATCAATCTTCTTCCGTCAAAAAAAAATTCACTAATTTCGAAAAATAAAAATCTCGTTCGTCATCAAAACTTTGAATTTTGAAAAGAAAGCTGATCCTGGAAAACTTTATTCCGTTGGAAACGCTAACCCTTAATTCTGGAGAAAAAGGATCGATTTTCAAAAGTGTTATTTCCCTATAAAAATTTTCGATTTTCGAAACAAAAATCAATTTTCCAAAAATTTTATTCCCTTGGGAAATTTTGAATTTTCGACAAAAAACAAAAAAAACAATTTTCGAAAAATTTTATTTCGTTAGAAAAATTTTGAATTTTCGAAAAGAACAATCTTCAAAGAAAAAAAAATTTTATTTCCTTAGGAAAAAGTCTCGGAGGGAGAAAAGAAAATAATAATTTTATTATAAAGAAGTTTTCGTTCCGTTTGAACCAATTCAGACTTTTCAGGAAAAGGAAAATTTTATCCTCGTGGAACAGACGTTTCTGAAAAATTTTATCTCGTTAAACAACTTTTGAATTTTTAAAGAAAAAGAGAAAAGAAAAATTATTATATTCCAAAGAGGCGTTCAAATTATTGCTTTCGCTTCGAAACTGCATGAGTTCATGCCTGCCCTCGCTTGAATATCAGCTGACCTATATTCCCATATGTAGGTCACTCATCAGCACATATGGTCACATATGGTCTGTTCGCATAAGGTCTGCTCGCTCGCTAGTTCGCTCGATGTATTTAGGCTGGGGCGTATGCGCACTGCTTCGCTGCGGCGGTCGATGTTTTTGGGACGGCGCGCATATATGCTCGCCTCGTGGTCGGCGCGGACTCGCGGTTGAGCGGGGGAATATGGTTACAGATATATATATGTATATGTGTATGTATGTATCTCGCTCGCTGTTAATATTGGGATATACTCGGCGCTATGACTATTCGTTGTCGCCTCTTCCTGTCAGAGGTTACTTCGCTTCGATGATCCTCCAGCGAATTTCTCGCTCGTATCTTCTCGCGGTAAATTGCCTCAGCGCCATGCGCTGCCGTTGCTACGCTCGGCGCTGTCGGTTAGCACGAGGCGGAGAATAAAAGATGGCCGCCGAATTTTTGGGGGGAAACGAATTCACCTGTTGCGCTTTCGCTTTGCGATTTTAACTAATTACTTTGCCACACTATTCCAGCACCACGATTGCTGGGCGCCAGTTATCACCGCCGTAATTATTATTAAATAATTAATATACTGGCCATAGGGCCTAGAGCATGATAACAATTAATAGGAATGCGTGCACGAGTTGGTGAGGCTCGTGTGCGCGGGAGTAGGATCTTGAGCGGGGATAGCGTGGCAGCAAAGAACAATCACAGCGGTTCTGACAAACACAACGTTTATTAACTAATCTAGTGGGAAGATGTTACACAGAGGCGTCGAGCCTCGGGTCGCGTCTCGCGGGCCGGAGCGAGAGAGAGCGGTGAACACGCGTTGGCCGGGAGAGAGAGAGAGATGTCGATCGTGCGGCACTTACTCGGCGACGTGCTCCGGCGCTGTACACGGCTCGTCCTCGGGTCGGCTTTCGGCGGGCGCTAGCGAGTCGGATCTCGTGAGGGGAATGTCCGCTGATGTCCTCAGGGTCGCGATTGCCCGGGCGGTCTCGTTATCTCGAGGGCTCGTGGTATCGCGCACGAGGACCGGCAATAAACTGTTAGCTTCCGCCGCGCGCTCGGCCGGCCGAGCTCGCTTCGGCCGTCTTCGGCTGACGTCACGCGGCGCGCGGATTGAATCTCGTTCGCGACGCGGTCTCTCTCTCTCATACGTTGTCGGCAGCGCTGGCTCTCTCGCTGGACGCTGAAACATGACTTATATTTACAAATAGTATAATATTATAGGGAGAGAGATATCACAGGGCCTGGCAATGTAATTGTCCGCCCGTGACAAAATATGGAAAAATGTGAGAAAATGGCGGGAAAAAAATTGAGTTTTTCGAAAAAGATACGCCAAAAGTGCAAATTTTTTTTTTAATTTTTTTTTGATAATTCATCTACTAACTGTGAATGTAATTAATGTAAATTTTTTTGATTTTTTGATTTCCGATCAAAATTGCGACCAGGAGAGCCGGCACAAGCAAAATAGAGGTCATTTTTCAACGCTATCTAACGGCCGCCATTTTGTGAGAAAAAATTTAAAAAAAATATTTTTGTATACTACATGGATCAACTTATAACTGTCAAAAATTTTCGATAGATTTGATTAAAAACTACCCTTGAAAAACGATTTTCAAAAATGAGTTTTTTTTCTCGTTCGACCTGTATACCCCCCCTTAATTGTTCTTTCCTCCTCGTGCGTGTGTGTGTGACATAATTCTTTGTTTTATTTGGCGAGTAGATCTCTATGATTCACGGATGATCTGGAGATTATTTGGGCAAATCAGAAGCTGTAAGGAATCCACTATGTTGAATCCTCGTAGGGCAATGATACTAGTATGAAATTGAAAAATCACCGTACGGAGGTGGATGAGCGATTGAACGGAACTATGGTATTTTTCACGTAATACGAGTGAATTTTCACTCGAGTTCCATGAAGTTTGATTGTTTTGAAAATTTTGCTTTCAAAACTCACGGCGCTCAGGTAAATATTCGAAAGACGACGCACGCGCACGTGCCAAGTTCAAACTCAAGTTTCGGAGAAGAAAAGTATTGTAAATAGACATAAGCCAAAGTCATCAGTTTTCAGTAGCCTGTATACACATCGGAAGTTTCGAATAGTTAGCAAAGCAGAAAGTATATATATGTCCTTATGAATATTCGATTTTTACATTGAGCATCGCGCGGAGCTTCTCGGATTTGGTTGCAATTAAATTTCCCCTATCGACGCGTTGCCTTCATCAATACATCTCACGACACGAGCTGAAATCGCACACTATATCAACAGCTGAACTCGTCGCGAGAAGGCTTTGAGTATACACCCGCCGCTAAACGCTATACACATATCCCCAGGGTAATATTAATTTTTGCGCTGATTGAAGAATCGTCAGCGCGTCTCTCCTGAATTTCAATCGAGCCTAATTAAAGTCCCCCCCCTTCCTATACGCGTGCTATATATTTGCATGAATTATACACGAGTGAAAACGGCGAGCGAGCCAACTCCCCGAGTCTCTTTCCATATATGATTCGTTTTGAAAACGCGAGTGAAGATATAACCTTTACACACGTGTGTCTGTATGCGCGAAGGCGCTAAAAACAACCGCACGTGTTACGGCGCGCGCGCAAGCGAGTGTGTGTGTACGCGGAAAAAAACTTTCTCTGTCTCACCGCTCCAGGCCTCGTACAGTGGTATATAGGTACGACGGAGCAGGAAAGCCTTCATCGCCCCGATGCTCCGTAAATTTCAAATCGAATCGAATCGAACAACGTAACATCCGTCAATGCCTCTCGTACGAGAAGCCACACATTAAGAATCGCGACCGCAACGTACTACACATCGTAATGAGTCGCGGATTGCCGCGTGAGAACGGATTTGCGTAACGCCAAGGGCTATACACGCGAGGAGGACAAATGCCTGCGCCTAATCGCAATTAAAACGCGAGAGCCGTGCAAAGGAGAGGGGAAAAACGCGTCGGCATTAGCGTCCCCGCATCGCGAAAGTGCGAGCATTTCATATTGCCGTCATCATGCAAATATTAGGTGTGTGCACACTCGAGCGGACCGCGAGAGTATTTATATATATGCATGTGAGTGTATGCACTGTAAAAAATAATCTGAATTTTCAGACACTTTTAAGATACAAATGTATCTGAAAAGTCATAAATGTGTATCTGAATCCTGAATTCAGATACAAAAACTGAAAAATCCAAATAGTTGTGTATGACTGAACAGAGTTTTCAATAACTTGTGTCTGAATCCTACACCAAACCGAAGAACCCGCTGCTCTGCGCATGCGCGACGCATGCGCGACTCCGACATTTTAGTTAACGGTCGCACTCGCGGGTCGTCGGCAGTTGCCGATTATGCGCAGTTACGCGCATCACGATTCCAATTTCAGCTAGTGTTCTTCAGTGTTTTTCGACCGCGATCATCGCCTCATCGTCTTCGGCACAGCTGAACAATCGTTCATGTAGGAGCGTGTCTCGACCTCGACTTTTCAATCATCGTCGTTCAAAAAGGTTTAAAAACAGGTTCAAAAAGGGCAAGTACTCAAATCTAACCTCAGCGAACAGAATTTTATTCATCTTATATCTTTTTGATTAATTATGTTTCTTAGAAATTAGTTAAAAATTCTTTTTCGAATAGCTGAAAATGGTAATATTCCATTTTACAGAACGAGGCCTCCCTAGATAATTTGTTACTTCTGACCACCCTCTCCTCATTATGAAAGGTTATTAAAACTATATTGTTCATTTATTTATTCAATTTATTGTTTATATGTATTCACATTATTTATATCAATATTTACGTAAATCATTATTTACAGGTAGTTCTATCTACGATGACACCGAAGCTCATATAACGGTGATTCACGGAGAATCAAATTTTGTGTGACAACATCATAGTATTCTTAATTTTTTTATCATTCTATGTTTTTGGGTATACCTATTGGCCAGGAGCCGAAGAAACGCTCAAATTTATCCAAAGGTATGAGTAAATTTTTCAAACTCATATGAATGATATATTTACATGGATTCTCAAAATCAGTTAATTTTTATTTGCAGGGTTTTCTTGGATATTAATTTTAAAATGAGCACCAAGAAGAAAATGAAACACAGTCACATAGCGTGAAAGTTTTTAAATTTGAAAAGATTTTAAATAAATTTCCTAATAATTTTAATGTAAAAGACTAGGCACTATAGCCGTTGATGTCATTTCGATAGTTTTAAATACTCTCTCGTTAAGACTGATATTATATTTTATTATAGTATTTAAGTTGTTTTTTTTTTAAATGTATTTAAATTTTCAATGAGTTATATAAGAATATTAGCTGTCAAATTTTATAATAGTAGATACAGTATAAATAAAGAATGAAAATTGAATAAAGTGTATTTATAATTCTGTAGTGTAAAAAACCTTTCTAGTCCGCTTTCCACACATAGAAACTGAAAATTCAGATATTTGTCTGAATATTAAGATAACTGTATGACAATATTCTCATCCGCCTTTTCATACATTTGGTCTGAAAATTCATACATACATGTCTGAATATCAAGATAAATGTATGAAAATATTTTCATACGCGTGTATGGAAAAAGCTTCAGCTACATTTGTCTGAATTTTCAGACAGATATTTTTTACAGTGTGCGTATATACGCAGGGACTTTCCTAATTTGAATAATATCATCTTCGCGTAAGATTTGATCAAAATGAGCAGCATTGGTAGCATTTTTTAGTAACCCACTCACACTACCAGTGTAAGTAGCTGTCTCTTTTGAATTCGCTAATATTCCATAATGTATTTCATTCACGCTGCTCGGTTCATATTCTAATTATCGCTCTCTGCCTCTGTCTTTATCTCTCTCTATTTTATGGTTACAATTCGTACACATTTCTCGCGAATCTACAATTCGATATATTTCTGTAATGTTTTATGTAAGCAAATAATTCTACATAGTTCTCGATGATTCACATCTTTTAACATGTTTTAATTTTATAGAGCTGGGCTGAAGGAAAAGTGCGAGCAAAGAAAGCCTTGAAGGACGCTGAGCAATTAGGTTTACCAATCAAGTCAATCGATTCCCGACACATAACAATTCTTACAATACTCGACGACATGAAGTGGAATACATCAGTGAAAAAAGAGAAAGAAAATACCCAGGAATTAGGAACATGTAAAAAACAGAAAATAAAGTGAAAGAAACCGTCTTCGAAAAAATTCATCTACCGTACCCCAGCACATCAGGATCAATGAACGGCTTGTCATTGTCTGAACAAGGATTCCTGCTAGGACTAAATGATATTGATGGACGCCAGTCTGCGGTGAACAATCGGAAAAGAAAGCTAGAAAATGATGTTGCGTAAGGGCAACTCAATCCCTTAGCATGGAATGTTCAATGATGATGGATAATTATGGATTAAAGGGAGCATGAAAGCATTAGTTATAAGATTGCGTACGACTAGGCGCCTGCACGCGCGTGACGCGGTATACATGAATCGTCGGGTAGATTCAAAACGTATATATATAGATATATCTGACCATATGCGAAAAATATGGAAATATGAATGATACCGAAAAGATGCGTAGAACTATGAAAATCGAATTATGCGGACATACGGCTCGAGACGCCATTACTACGGGATCAGTAGAAAAAGAGCGAAGTATCCAGACATACTAGATACACTGCAATACGAGTCAACAAATTACGCGATCTGTTAACTGCATTTGTGGCGCAGTTTATTATGCAAAAATATGTTTCAAGCTAAATTCGAGATTGCCTAAATAACACTGAGATCCTTATGTGGAGATATGCGAATGAAGCGTAACGCATCATGTAATAACGTAATTTGTTTATTGTTAATTATTTTTACATCATATTTTTCACAAAAACGTTACAATAGACATTCGTACGTGATCTCCAGAATCAAATACAAGTTGAAATATGAAAAAGGAATTATTACATCACGAATAAACAATGTTAACAGCGTATTGATTAATTATGTTAACACGAATTGTGCCATTGATTTATTACGAAATGAAAAACGGTTTGCGGGTATGTTAAGAGAACTAATGCCTTGATTGTCTAATGTTGAGTTTTCATTAAATATAGATGAGGATACCAGAATATTATAAACAATTAGTTGATTGTTATAAATTATTGAACATGACGAAAATATCTCGACATTAGGCAATTGGCATTATTCTCAGACTTTGATAGACGGCGAATACGCGTATGTAGCCACAATAGTTATTGCATAATTAGAGTCAACAAATTGTCAAAATTAGTGAACCCCGTAAAAAACGAACTATGAGAGCAACTGTAAATATCTCGATTAGAGACACATAAGGAACCAGTATGCGACTTCACACTGTGACGTTTTTCGGCATTTATCAAATAAGTAAGCTAAAAAACGAGTCAACGCAATACCCTGCGAAGGCGCGTTAGACTATATAAAGGGCCGCGCGTCCTCAATCAAGGCATTCTATCGCGAGCATCGGTAGAGCGCGTATCGGAATACGATCGTCTCCGCGTGCACATAACATCATGTACTGCGAGCGGCCGCAAATCTTATACTTGCGCGTTAATTGTAATCTCTTTGTAAATAGATTTTCGTAGTATTGAATAAACGAGAAACTTTATTTTTAATCAATCTTTTCGTAATCATTTACCAAGTCGGAACCATACTAAAATCACAAACGCTTAACCACATTTTCGCAGTAGCGTTTTACAATCACTCACTTGCGAAGCATCTAACCTCTTGTAGGAAGTGATGCTGCATTTGAGTGCATTACACACACATATTAGCCGGCTGGCCTAACCACACGTTGGAAGGGGCCAAGCTAGGTGACACGGCTGTTAAACCAAGCGTCGTGGTTCATTGCCCGATCCGGTGTTTTCATGCCAAATACACGATTTTTACACTTACAAATCTTAACACACACACATACAATCTACGTAAGTGGGTGTCCTGTACGAAACCCTGCAACTTCATTTTGACGAATATGATATATGGCAATTTATTCAATGATAACGTTTCATGATAAAGTAAATTCAAATACTTGATATACCACGAGTATATCTGGCGACCGTGAAAAAAATGCCCAAACGTGCCTATAACCGGTAGGTACGTTACACGTCACTGACGAAGACCTGGGCCAAACATAAAAAGTTAGGATCCAAGGTATTTGGAAAAAAATATATATGTATAATATATTATATACTATATACATGTAAAAAGTGTCACAAAAAAAATATCATTTCAAGAGGACTTATATATATTTAAAATGATATTTTTTTTCATGTCTATAACATTTCGTTTGTTGACACTACATCAGACCCATCTTTCAGATGAAGATCAGCAGACGCATCTTTCAGACAAAGATAAGATAATGAAGGCTGTTGAAAACCTAACCCAGGTAACTGAACTCGTCTTGTCCAAAATGATGAACAAATTAGAGGACATCGAGAAGGAAATTCAGTCTCTCAAGAGACTTGTCCAGTCATCATCAGTAGCTTCTAATAATGGTAAAACATATGAGAACTTAGATCACAAGTTCGACTATGAAGACGAAGATATGTTTGATTTCGATTTGTCCGAATAAGGTGCCGTATATCATAATTGTTATTAATAGTTTTTATGAATTATTGTTTGTTTGTCGTAAATTTCTTTGTAGCTAATTCAAATTTTCTTTGTTTATCGCTCATTGCGTGATAGTTTTTGATTTTTTGATTGTTTGTTAGATATTTCTTCGAATTTATGATTATTTGTTAATTGTAAATATCTTCTTGTTGTTCATCGCTTATTGCGTGATATTTGTTGTTTTCTTCATTTTTTGTCAATTGTGAATTTCTTTGTAACTAGTTCAATTTTCTTGTTGTTTATCGCTTATAACGTGATAGTTTTTGATTTTTCGCGACCCATGCTTTTTCTATGTTTATAAGTGCAAACTAAGTTAAAAGAAACAAACGTAATCATTCACATTTTTTACGTGTAACTACTATTACATACTGTGTAAGAATATCTCATCTCCTTTGGTCACGGTTCTTTTCCCTCTATCCTATCCAAAATAATAAACCGTGCGCTTAAAGGCGCCTTCGGAGTCGCCTTCAAAATCAAACGCTAAGTCCGCGGTTACGCAGCGTTAAAGATCGCGGAACTGCGCTTACGCGTGATTTTTAAGTTAACGTCGACGGTAAGCGTTAAAACCATGCGTTAAAAGGGCATAACGCTTCAATTTGGAGCGTTAAATGCTCTTAACGCGCAATTAACGATTGCTGAATAGGGACCCAGGGGCCTGATTCTGTAACTTAGCGGGAGCGAAAAATCGACTTTAGCGCCCGCAGTGCGAGCGAAAAAACGGTTTTGCACTTGTAGTTAACAGTTAACGCGATCGTTAATGTACAAAGACGGCGGAAAGTCCAATAACGCTTGCGTTACGGTGACTTTACACTTATCTTTGAAGCAGAGCTCCTCACTCGGCTTTAAAGCAGTAACGTTCATTATGTCATTTGATTTTTTCCGGACCTATAATCCGATCTCCATGAAATTTTGCACACGTGTCATTGACGTCAAGGTGTATACTGAGTTGAATTTTCAGTAACATTCGTTGTTTATTTCCGTAGCAAGCATTGATAAGTATCTTGGGGAAGTTTTTATAATTTCTCGTCAATACTCAGTGGAGTCTGAATACTCATGAGGATCAACGCTAATCGACAAGATATTTCCCGTAGCAACGGGTGTTTGTATCCATAGCAACCATTGTTTACATCCGTATCAACCGTTCTAAGGAAATGAAAATTGAGTTCTTCAGTATTTTCAGTACTTTCAGAGAATTTCAGTACTTTCGGAGACAAAGGACACCGAATCTGTGTATTTCCCATAGCAACTGTTTATATTCTCATGTAATTTGAGTTTGCATCGTTGATAACCAACACATTTTTATCATTGATTCGCATTTCTTCACACGCAGCGAATAATGTATGTACGCGTGCTAAACAGCTTTAAGTGTCTATAGAAACGCAACCTTTACTCTTTTAAATATTCAACTATTTTACTCCGTGTTTCTACATGTTCCGATTCATAACCGCATATTCAGATCAATTAAATCACTCAAAATAGACAGTGATCCTAGTATTCTAGGATTACCATAAAGAAAAATGCCAGTTCTCACTACTAGAATAATTTTTATTTATAATAGGAACAATAAATGATAATTTCAATTTCATGCTCAAAGGAAGCATTTTGAGTTTGCTTAAGTTCCAATCAAACCAATTGTATTGATAGTGTAAAAAAAATGTTCAAGGAGAACTACTGTGACCAATCGAAAGATGAGCTTTGTTGCATGAAATTGAGTAGCCACATTTGAATAAAAAGTTTAATGTACTATTGTGATGAAATTTTCATCATCATCATCATCATCATATATATATATATATATATATATATATATATATATATATATATATATATATATATATATATAATAAAAATTGTTACTGTGCATTATTGTTTGTTCTCAAAGAGTCTCTTTGAGGAAGCATTCTCTTCATGGCGTGCGCAGCGGCTTTTTTGTGATATGATAGTTAGCTTCAGTTTGTTTGACTGTAACCGGGCACATTGGGTCCACGCCTCTGTACGCCTACAGGAATGTTTGAATTGGATTTGAAATAAACTCAGAATCATGTTTCCATAGATAATTGAGGGGCTGCGTGGAATAAGGGCCCTTATTCCATGTGGAATAAATGGGAGTTGGGCCCTTATTCCACGCAGCCCCTCAATTATTAACACCGCATTTAAGGAAAATACAATTTATATTTCTGAATGAATTAAAGAAATAAATAACTAGATAAATATTTTATTATATATATATATATATATATATATATATATATAAATTTCAATAGCAAAACAAATAGATTTTACGCAGTATGTCAACATGTCCGTAAAAGTCTCTGCCAACTTACCTCCCATTGAATAACAAGACAATAAATTATAGAGAGTGTCTAGGGGGACGCAATTGCGTACGCTAAAAGTCGTACAACGGACAAATAGCGTACGCTAAATATAAATCTGGGGGAAAATTTAAGTCAACCAAGCGTACGCAAAGTGAATCTAGGGAATCATTTGGATCAACTTTAGCGTACGCTACCGTTGCGTACGCTATCTGTATCTACATGGAATATTTTCAAAAGTCAACAAAAGCGGACGCTATTTTTGCGTACGCTACTATTGCGTACGCTACTCTTGGACATTGTGTAAAAGGAGTTGTAGCGTACGCAAAAAATTCCTTATTTGGGTTATTTGGTTTATTTGGTTATTTGGGTTATTTGAAATAACCCGAATAACCCAAATAACCCAAATAACCCATGTACCTGGGAGACCTGCTCTGCTGAGTCTCGTTGTATAGATAATGGTAGCGTACGCAAGAGTAGCGCACGCAAGAGTAGCGTACGCTACAACTTTTTTTCCACAGTGTTAGATCTCATGTACCTGGGAGACCTACTCTGCTGAGTCACGTTTTATGGATGGTGGTAGCGTACGCAATAGTAGCGTACGCAAAAATAGCGTACGCTTTTGTTGACTTTTGAAAATATTCCATGTAGATTCAGATAGCGTACGCAATGGCAGCGTACGCTAAAGTTGATCCAAATTATTCCCTAGATTCACTTTGCGTACGCTTGGTTGACTTAAATTTCCCCCCAGATTCATATTTAGCGTACGCTATTTGTCCGTTGTACGACTTTTAGCGTACGCAATTGCGTCCCCCTAGACACTCTAAATTATATTTAAAAAAAACTACTTGTCTCTTCAAAAAAAATTTTTTGCAGAATTATAGAGGTTGTAAAAATTTACATGACACATTATTGACAATCACTGATCACAATCTAAATTTAAAGAAAAACGAAATTATCGGAACAATTTTTTTTCGATCAGCAAAATTTTTTAAAATCACCTAATTTCTCTACAAACAGCGCTGAACATCTAGTACTCAGGACAAATATGTATAGTGATAATGCATAAAAATTTGAATCAGCTATATTTTTTTCCATCGCATGAATGAGGAGATATTCATAGTTTGCTAACTTACCTACACTGACAACCTGCCCCTCTTCCCCCTACTAATCCTACAATACCAGTATTGCCGTCTATTTCGAGTGATTTAATCGATCTCAATATGTGATCATGGACTGAAAGACTGAGTTTAATAAATCAATATTCAAGAAATAAACGTTGCGTTTTCATAGACATGTTACGATGATTTAAATGTGTAAGGTAACTGCAGCTAATGCGCCACCCTCTAAGGTTTTTTTTCGAATTTGACTAGGATAAAATTGGAATTCTAAAAATGTTGCCACATTTGAATGAATAAAAAATGTAGTATACTAACTTGATGGAGGAAACTCACAGTGCGGCAATAACAATTTCAAATTAAAAACAGATAATTCAACGTTGTTCAATTTCGAAGTATTCGAAAAACGCCTGGTTGGAGTGAAAAATGGCCGGTACTCTAACTTCTGAAACTAATCATCTTGTTTCAATACTAAAACGTGCCCCGAGCGTCTCTATGCGCCGCTAGAGCGCTTAAAACGATTGAAATAGGGAATATCAAAAATCATGTCAACTTGCTTGCTGTTATTTTAGATGTATTCTTAAAGAATTAATCACGTGACAAGAGTAGAGCGTTGAATTTACTATACATGTAGCGCGCGCAGCGTGTTTAGGTACTCTGAATACAGCTGTATAGTTGTGCAGCAGTATTAACGCGTAACGCTAGGGGAGCGTCACTTGGAAAGTTAACAGTTAACACCCGCGCTACGTTATCTTTCCCGATTACGCGCGCTAAGTTACAGAATCAGGCTCCAGGGGCCCGATTCTGTAACTTAGTACGAGCGTAAAATCGACTTTAGCGCCCGCAGTGCGTGCGAAAAAGCGGTTTTGCGCTCTAAGTTAACAGTTTACGCGAGCGTTAATGTACAACGACGGCGGAAAGTCCAATAACGCTCGCGTTACGGTGACTTTACGCTTATCTTTGAAGCCTAGCTCCTCACCCGGCTTTAAAGAAATGACGCTCATTATGTCACTTGATTTTTTCCGAACCTATAGTCCGATCTCTCTGAAATTTTGCACACGTGTCATTCATGTCAAGGTGTGTACCGAGTTGAATTTTCAGCAAAATTCCTTGTTTATTTACGTAGCAAGCGTTGATAAGTGTTTATTTATACGCAACGTTTATTTTTTTAAATATTCAACTATTTTACTCAGTGTTTTTACGTCTTCCGATTCATAATCGCATATTCAGATCAATTAAAGCACTCGAAATAGACGGTAATCCTAGTATTTTAGGATTACCATATAGAAAAAGGCTAGTTCTTGCTACTAGAATAATTTTCATTCACATAGCTTCGTAATAATGTAAATAAGGATATAACCAATGGGTGCTAAGGATATCAACAGTATTCGTTATGTAAGCTACCAATATTTTGTATCCGTAGTACTCAAAAGTACTTGAAATCAACTTCAACTCAATTTTCAGTCTCTAAGCAACAGTCTCTACGAACGTAAACAACGGTTACTACGTATAGATAAAGATGATGTGTCTTTTGCTATCTACAAATGGATCTAGAACTTATTTTCCAAACTACCTAGTAACGAAAGTATCTCATCAGCGGTTTAAAATTAATTAATGCAGTTCTATGCTTGAAATCTATGCATAATTCTATGCTTGAGATTTATTTGCGGTTATAATTTTCAATCAAAGTGAGATTCAATATTGAGTCGCAATTCTCTGCGAGCTGCGACATAATTTCGCGCTCGTCCGAGATATGTCCTTACTTTGCGCTCGCACGAGATACGTCTTTATTATTCTGCCGCCCGAGATTCTAATTCGCGCGCTATCGTACGGGTATAGTAATAACGGGCATAGCACCAATTATTGACACATTATTCAATCTTAATCAATAAATGTCTTTTATTCGATGGTTTCAGTTTCATAATAATTATAAGCACACATGTTTTTATCACAGCGAGCAGATCCGACATCATTCGGCGACTTTTCATACACCCTCTCTAAAAACTATTGGTTCCCCTCCAGAAAAGCATTCTAAATCGAATGAGAAATGTGCGGAATTCTGAAAAGTATGGCTTCATATTTTTTGTTGTTTCGAAAATATGCATTTTTCTCTTTTGATTTTGAGATGTTATGAAAACTATCCACCCTAGAGTAGAATGGAAGAGGAAAAAAAGTTTCCTTATGAAAATTTGCATAAGGATTAAGTATTCCGAAACATTAATCTCGATTATTGTTATTGCAAAATAGTTATAAACGAAAAAGTGACCTCTAAAATTGAGCCATTTTTGTGATTTTTTTTTCAAGTTTCCAAATCTTAGCTACGATTATGACAATTCAATTTAGAATACCTTATATAGTAATGAAAATACAAAAAAAAATTCATCATGATATCTCTGATAGTTTTCGCACAATCCTAAGCCAATTTTGAAAAATTGTTAAATTTTGCAATTGTAATTGAGACCTTCATGAACGTCTCTGAGACCTGCCAATTTTTTTACGTACTCTTCTAGATACCACCTATCGATCCTTCACGGGAAAGTATCAATTTTATCAATTTTGACCACTTCTATGATTTTTTGAAAATTTTTCGAAAAATTTTTTCGAGTTCTAACGGTACCTTAACCAATATATTTAATCATCTTTCGACTTGCTATATTAAATTAAAAAAAGAATCATCAAATTATCTTATATAGAAGCCGAGATATTGTCGGGAAAAAATCAAACGTTCATTTTCATCCCGAACGTTCGACTTTTCGTCGCGTCTTTTTCCCTACCCCCTCCACTGCCCGCCACTGCCGCTGCCCCGAAAGCGCTGCGTTTCAGTGATTTCCATCAACCTTCCGCTCGACTATTAAGTATCAAGAACAGCACTCACGTACATAATAATTGATACTTGAGTAAAACAATATTCAATCTACCAGAAACCGTTTCAATTATTCTTTTACTGCAGTATACGCATGCGTATACTTTTGCTGGAAAGTTACCTCGACTAAAAACCTCTATATCTCGGGATTCACAAATCAGATTCGAGTGACTGAAAATTCAAAATGAGCGTTTGTTTATATTCTATCATATGCAACTTTCAAATTTCAAATAGATAGAAAAATTCGTTGCAGTTGCATTTTTTGCAGTTGCATCGTTGCAGTTGCATTTTTTTCGAAAAATTTTCAAAAAATCATAAAAGTGGTTAAAATTGATAAAATTGATAGGTAGTATCTAGAAGAGTACGTGAAAAAATTGTCAGGTCTCAGAGACGTTCATGAAGGACTCAATTACATTTGCAAAATTTAACAATTTTTCGAAATCGGCTTAGGATTGTGCGAAAACTATCAGAGATATCATGATGAAATTTTTTTTGTATTTTCATTACTATATAAGGTATTTTAAATTAAATTGTCATAATCGTAGCTATGATTTGGAAACTTGAAAAAAAAAAAACAAAAATGGCTCATTTTTAGAGGTCACTTTTTCGTTTATAACTATTTTGCAATAACAATAATCGAGATTAATGTTTCGGAATACTTAATCCTTATGCAAATTTTCATAAGGAAACTTTTTTTCCTCTTCCATTCTACTCTAGGGTGGATAGTTTTCATAACATCTCAAAATCAAAAGAGAAAAATGCATATTTTCGAAAAAACAAAAAATATGAAGCCATACTTTTCAGAATTCCGCACATCTCTCATTCGATTTAGCATGTTTTTGAACAGATGCGCACTGGTCAAAGTGAAGCCAGTTAACTCGTGATTTGATTGGTGTAGACCTAACCACGTGACGAGTCGCGTAAAATATATATATATAGATAGTGAATGCAGGCAAGCAAAAAACACGAGAACGATAAGTTTTGAGGTTGTAACGACCAAATCCTTCTTGCCAGCTGCTTCCAAAATCTAAATTTAGGTTTTAAAATTGCGGATAATCAAAATAAAATAAAATAAAAGTGGTATGAAATATGAATGTAGGGTTAAAATTATGAATATTGTGAATGAATTTTGAGTAAATGGAAAAGATTATTGTATGTGGATGATTGGAACATAATTTTGAAACGCACGAATGTAGATCGCGCTCAGCGCGTCTGAATGTAGCTAGTACATTATTTAATCATCCAAATCTGTTGGACGGACCTTCTAGATGCCGGCTTCATCATTTTTAGAATAAGTCATATTAGCCTAAAACAATTTAACAAGGAAGCTTGGGCCGCCATGAACAATCGACTCTTATAGTCAGTCGGTGATTAGCAGCTAAGCTGATCAGTTTATCCCACGTGTTTGTTAAAATGTCAAAGAGAAAAAGAGTACATGGACATGGTGAAAATGTAAATGAACACGGAAAAATAAATCATTACTTTTCATCGAGTGAAAATGTTGAGTGTGAGGAAACAGCGATTGTAGCGAACGCAAAGAAAAAATTATCTGTGTACGCTTACAATGGAAAAAGTTCATCTTGTGGATTACTAAATGCAAGTGAATCAGCTAAAACTTATTGGAATCATACGAAGATGCATGGATTAAATTTCTTGAAAAATTATATTACATTCACTACTTACACAGGTGATCTCAATCCAAACAGTGAACTCTACAGGCAAATATATTAGGAACAAGCATAGATACTAATGACACTATTGATAAATCGAATGAAATAAAAATTACCGGTGTGTCAAATATGGATGTCTTTGAAAAATCGATTGTTCAAGAAACCGCCAGATCGTTATTCTCTCCAGATAACCATCATAAGTCAGGTATTGTACTATTTTTATATTTGAAATGATTTAATTAATTCGTGATAGATTTTTTTATAATAATCTCGAATACTTGAGGATTACACCAAATAGAATTTGGATTAGAATTTTAATACCTGTATAGTTAACATTTCTAATAAAATAACATGGTTTTCTACACATTTGCTTTCCAAACATGATAATTATTTATAACTAAAATCATTTTAATTATCTTCGGTTTCGAAAACTCAAAAATATAATTTTACAATACTATATTATTTGAAATATAATCGGTGCAGTTGCCAATAACATACTTGGGCGACATGACGCACTCGCTATTGGAAAATTACATTGTCGGTGGTGGGGGTAAACATGGCGCAGATATCGGATCCTCTGCCTGCAGTTTAGCATAGGCAAAGGATCTGGTATGGACGTCATGTTGTACCACGTGACCCTTGATGTAACTTCCCAATAGGTACGTGCGCAATTGGCAACTTTCCGTGCTTGTTACACAATGCACTATTATCAATATCAATATTACAAGTTTTTCCAAGCGATTATCTGAAATTTTTTTACGCATCAATGTGAATGAAGCAAAGTTAGTTTTTCTGATTTTCCATTACAATTTAAATAATATCCTCAATCAAAGAATCATAAATAAATATGAAAATAAAACAATACTGATTTTATGGATTTTCTATATTCTACAGACAATTCCAAAAGTATTCCGTTAAATTCGACAGTACTGAAAACTATTGTCCAGAGTCAGTCATCAGATAATGCCGAAAATGTCAAACCGAATGTTTCTGATGTGATACGTGATATTGGAAACTACACAAGGATGTCTGTTGATGATTTTGAAAAGAAAGAGTTACTACAAAATCCTTGAACTCCTCCAAAAAATTATAAGTTTCCATTTTGTCCCAAAACAAGAGAGGTAAAGATGAAAAGAGATGTGCAAGTCAAGAACACTTAGATGAGTTTGAATGGTTGGTGTTATCTGACGTAAAGGAAGGATATTTTTGTAAATATTGTTTTTTGTTTGCGAACGTTGGGGGGATCACACAAAATCTCATTTGAATAAATTGGTTGTGCAACCATTAGATAACTTCTCTAAACTCTATGGAAGAGACGGGCATCTTAAAGTTCATGCAAGTCGGGAATATCACAAAAATTCTGTGGCAGCTGGTAAAGAATTTCTCAAAATACAAGGAAGGTTTGATTTAGATGTAAATAATCGTATCAATAAGGAACAAATCAAGCAAGCCACTGAAAATAGACTTCGTTTAAAATCTATTATTCAAACAGTAATCCTTCTAGGCAGACAAAATATCTCATTTCGTGGCCACCGTGATGATGGTCCATTAAATCTTTACAATGATAATGTTCATAATGAAGGAAATTTTAGAGAAATATTAGAGTATCGAATTCGAGGGGGAGATACTCAACTAAAAACTTATTTCGAACAATCGTCTGATCGAGCTACATTTATTAGCAAAACAACTCAGAAGAAATTAATACAATTTTGTGGTGAGGAAATACTATTTACTGTTATTGATCGAATTAAGAAAGCAAAATTTTACAGTATCATGTTCGACAAGACGACTGATATATCTCATATTTCTCATATGACTCTCGTATTCAGGTACGTTTCGAATGGTGGGATACGAGAGGATTTTGTTAAATTTGCAGATTGTCAAAAAGAAATAAGTCAACTGAATAAGAATAACTGCGAATCTTTTGAACACAGATTGACAGGTGAAAATCTAGGGCAAATTGTGAAAAATTGTTTGAAACAACTTGATATTGATCCTCTCAATTGTGTAGGTGTAACCACAGATGGATGTTCTGTTATGACTTCAGAGTCGTGTGGGGCTGTGGCTACTCTACAGTTGGAAACCATTAATGCAGTTTATTCTCTTTGTCATCATCACATTTTAAATTTATAAGCAAATCTTCATCTGTTCAAGTAGTAAGAAATTCAGTTGGAACCATGAAAGAGACAATTGCATTTTTCAACGCATCAGCTAAGCGCTCTCATAAACTCAAAGAAATAATGGGTCATCATGTTTGTAGCTTATGCGAAACTAGATGGGCTGAGAGACACGACAGAATTTTACAATTTCGAGTGGGACTCCCCAAAATTGTTTGATTGGAAATCAGCTAATGATTTACTGAAAGATTTTTTGAAAATTCTAGAAAAAACGCGTGAGAAATGTAATGGAGAATTTTCAACTTTATTTGAGGAAATTGATGGTCTAGCGAAGAAATTAGAAGTTGAAATCACAATGCCTCGCATAACCAAAAAACAAGTGAATCGAAGTAAAACAGGGTGTCTACCGCATCTGGAAAATCATGGAATCATGGAAAACTCAGGGAATGCGTAAGACCCTGGAATAACATGGAAATCTCAGGGAATTTCCCTGAAAATCTGGAAATTCTTTTATCGTTACACATTTTTTTCTCCGTTCTTTATTTGCATTTGAAATTAAGTAGAGTCGCCACATTCCCAAAATTAAACACAATGCGTGGTTGCATTTTTTTCTTCAAAAGATTATACTCACTCGGAAATGTACGGGTGTTTGTATTTCGAAGAAATCGAACGCGTGGACACGATATAAAAAGTACGACAACATAAACACCGCGAAAAATTCAAGCTACTGAACAGTATTTGTTGGAGTCAGCTATTCTAGATAGTCAATTGGCGTTATTAAAAAAAATAATGTATCACTTCGGTTTGAATATTGAGATAAAATAATATACTATTTTATGTTGACTATTAATTGACAGAGTTGTTGAGTGTTACTAAAAGTCGGTACTTTTATGAGATCAAAAATATATTATAATTTTGTTTACTTGTCATTGGTTTAACTCGTCTCGGCCCTGAATGCCACTCGAAGCATGTCGCTCTTCGGTACCGCAGAACTTTTCCTATTCGCGACAGAAAAATTCTTCTAGGACATATTTTGAATGGTAAAGACTTGCCCTTTCCGATAGTGTCAATTAAATTTTTTTAAATCATTATTAAGTTGGCGAAAGTACTGTATTTTTACAAAACAAAACGCGCAAGGCCTGTTTATGCAAAGATGACGAATTTTTCGAAAAATTGCCAAGAATAAAAATTTCTTAAAATCACTTAAAAAGTACGCTGGAATTTTTTCAGAATTTTTTGAGCTTTTTATAAATTTCGCACTTGTCAATTTTTGTAAAAATCAAAAAATCACTGAGGTTCCAGGTCCACGGCAGATCCAAAACCCCTTGAAAATTTGATTTAAAAAAGGAGCTGTTTCGAGAAAATCGCGTTTTTTTGTAAAAGTACTGTATTTTTGCCTATTTAATAATGTTTTAGAGAAATTTAATTGACACCATCAAAAAGGGCAAGTCTTTACCTTTAGAAATATGTCCTTGAAAAATTTTTTGTCGTGAATAGGAAAAGTTCTGAGGTACCGAAGAGCGTCATGCTTCGAGTGACATTCTGGACCGAAACGGGTTAAGATCCATGTCAAAATCAATAACAAATAGAAAAATTATATTTTGTGCATTGAAAAATCGGAGTTCATTTTTATTTCCAACCTGGAATTCCAGTCCTTGATCCTGGAATAGTCATGGAAAACTCAGGGAATTCCCTTCATCTGATGTAGTAGACACCCTGTAAAACTAAAAGAATCGTGCTTAAAACTACCCAAATTTGGTGTTGGATAGTTATCCTTGGAAACACGGAATTTCATTAATTTATTATTCAATATTCGCCATATTGGTTTTTGAGTCGATCAAATGCAATTCTCCATCAATGAAAAGAGCATCCCCGAAGATGGAGGAATAGGTATGTTTGTTCCGATAGGTAACAGGTATTTTTATTCCGATTTTTCCCAGCAGAAAATGAGCCTCGAATGTCAATGATGATAAGTATCACTGACGTATTTTTTTTAGGAAATCTGACAAAATCTGGTGAGTTTGATATTTTTTTTCAAAAACAAATCCATTTTGTGATCACTTGCTCGAGTAAATTATTCAAACAAATGAAATTTGCAAAACTAATAACTAATTCGAATTCTCCGTAGCCAGGAATCATTCAGGTCATATACGGCTTATCTACATCATGGCTCCAATCTTTCGGCCAGTTGGAAAATTGAATAATGCAAGAACAAATCCTCCATCTCAAACTCGAAATCTAGGTAAAATTATACGGATGAATAAATTGATCTCAAACTATGAATTTGGATTTTATTTACTATAAGCAAAAATAAAAAAGTTCTAGAAGAGAATGAGTTTCTCACGCCATTCAACATTGTTTGAATTTTATAAGGCTTTTATAAGGAGCTCCCCGCTTACGCCCTCTACCAGTGAGAAACAAGCACTTATGATCGTGAACATTATACTCTAAACAAATTCAGAGTACAGAATGCACTCATTTTCCTCTCCTTTATCTTTCCCTTAATCAATGTGTTGGAAATGCCGGAAGGTTTGATATTGAAGTAACAACAAGATTTGTTAAGGATCAAGGTTATTTTGATATCAATATTCTTCTCAGTATGATTCTAGGATTCGCTGGAGATTATCGTAAAATAGTAGTGAATGTTAAGCATGAATTAATTTTCAGACAATCAAATTTAGATATGAATATTATTATTCAAACTCTAGTAGGAGTCGGTAACGATGCTACTTTTGAAAATTATAAAATTGAATGGCTCATGCCCTGTGTGCAATTCATACCACATCCATACCACATTCATACCACTTTCATACCACATTCATACCACATTCATACCACTTTCATACCACATTCATACCACATTCATACCACTTTCATACCACATTGATCCCGATTCACACCACATTCACCCCACATTCATATAACATTCATCCCCATTCATACCACTTCTATACCACATTCATACCACATTCATCCCCATTCATACCACTTTCATCCCCATTCAT
This sequence comes from Aphelinus atriplicis, assembly GCA_020882685.1. Classification (NCBI taxonomy): domain Eukaryota; kingdom Metazoa; phylum Arthropoda; class Insecta; order Hymenoptera; family Aphelinidae; genus Aphelinus; species Aphelinus atriplicis. Next base: position 32,413,942 of record CM037073.1, read on the forward strand.
ACCACTTTCCTACCACATTCATACCACATTCCATCCCGATTCATCCAGAATCTAGTATGAAATGGTTTCCAATGCAATCAGAAGTCATTCAATCGTCAACTCCAAAAGAGTTAACAACAAGAGAGAATACTTTAGACCATGTATCCGAGAATGGAGTTTGTCAGAAGTTAAAGAGGCCAGGATAAGTTGAACTTCAATGGATACTCTTATGTCCATACTTATGTCCACTCTTATATCATAGATGAGCCCAAACTACAGGCAATATTTCTTGGAGATGTATTCATTTCCAGAAGAAATGTCCATGTAGAATGGTGACTTGTGACAAAGACATCATAAGAATTAAAAAACATAATCACAGTCCATTCATGGAAAATATCAGAAAACCTCAATTAACTTCCGAGATTGATATTCATCGAGATGATCATCAGATAAATCCTCGGCAAGATGTAACTAATCACGATCAAACCATCAAATCTATTGATTGTAGAACTGATTCGTCAAGGAATGATATGAAAGAAAAAGGCCGTCTTTTTATGGAGCCCGTAATTTGGATTTGCCACCGTTAAGATGCCCAACTCCAGATTATTTAGACTGGAATGATCCAAACGATTAGGTTGATCGACTTCGATTCCTCAAAACTAGAGGAATAGGATATCCAAAGGAAGAAGAAGTTATTATTGATCAACTTCGTAAAGCTGGGTATATACTGAATTGAGAAATATAAGAAGAATTGAGTGAACATATATACACTACAGTTACAAGCAGCATCTAACTGAAATGTCATCAATGGATACTTGGTATATACCCTAAAAGAAAAGTTTACAAAATTGTAATATGATAGTATACAGATGGACTAGACCAATGTGATAGCAAGTTGCACATATAATGAGAGAAACAATGGCTACTCTAGATTATTGAAAAATGGAAACCGATTCCATTTAAAACTTGCAAAAGAATGAGAAAAATCGTTCAATTGCAAGAAGAGCCCTGGATTAGAAAAAGAAAAAGACCGTGTAGAGTAATCACAACTCAATCTACTCCACCATTCTACCCTTAATTGAAATGACTACATATATATGTCTGAAACATACAGAGGATACAAAATACACTCGGGTAAAAAATACCAGCAATAGTATGTATGCAAAATATGTGTGAAAAAAAAATGAATTGTATAGGCTTGCTAAGCCGTGTATAACAGAGGCAGTGCGATAGCGAGTCGCACTTGCTTTTTAAAAGCGCCGAAATCAAGAGACTACGCTCGACTATCACATGTAAGGTGAGACGTCTTTCCATGGTCGCCGCCTGCGCGCAACAATGTCAAGTTATTCTTCAATCCTCAACAATATCCATATGGCAATTTGGATCTGCACATCGATCAGAACAAATATGCAATACTTTATGATATGTTTGCTTATTTCCAGAAAGCTAACTATAACAAAGAAGATGGTCCACTTCTCAATAAATCACAATTCATAATGCATATACCTCTGATAATCATTGATTGTTCCAAACAAAATGAATCTTTAAAAAATGCTCCAGTCGATATTCGTTTAGAATTAGATGTTGACACAAATTCCCCAGACAATACATCACCATACTATTTAATTATACATGATCGTATAGTTGAATATAATCCTATGAGTGGGCATGTCAGAGAGATTATTTAAAAGTGGTGGGGGTGCAAATATATACGAGGGCTTTCCGAAAAGTATCGGGCCTACGTTTATATCTTCGCGTTATAGTGTTCGAGTGACCTCTGCCAGACAGAAACGTCAACAGTAAAGCCTCACGAATCTATTGGTTACTTACTGACTCCTGCCGGACGTATAGTTCATCCGCAGCGTGTCTTTGTAGTATGTGCGTACTTTGAAGGATTCCACCCACCAGATGATGAAGAATAACGCTAGAACGAAAATATAAAGGTGTGCCCGATACTTTCCGGACAGACCTCGTATGAATGCAGTGAATGATTTCGACAGCTCATTCTCTTTCGAAATAGAGTACGTTGTTGACATGTAGGGCTTCAAACAGCCAGGCAACGATTACGTTCTCAAGGAGCTAGCCATTCTTCCGCTCAACAAAAATGCTGATCCTATTATATTTTGTTCGAGAGTCCATTACCCCGGAAACGTCTCACCGAGAAATGCAAGGGCATAAATACTTGGCTCGAACAGCATCGTCACGGAATATCGTGGGGTGCAGGGGATCGTCCGTACACCGCTATTGGACCCATCCTCAGAGGAAATTTATGCGATGCAAAGAAAATATATGTAGCAGGTTCAATTCGAAAGAGTTGGTTGGAACGCTTCAAGTTCAAAGTTCACGATCTCCTGGAAATGGGCTTCCCACCTCTGGATAGAATAAAACTTGCAACAGTTTGCCCACATCACAACGGGGCATACAAGAGAAGTTGCGCTCATTATAACGTTCGGTTATTCAAAAAATTCATCATCCAAACATCTATGATTGTAGAACCTATGGACTGTTCATGAATAAAAAAGGAGTAAACGGAGGGAGAAAAAAATGATTGTAAATTTCATGTCATCACGTAAAATTTACAATCATGGGAAGTCTCCCATAAGTGGAAGCGGGGTGGGGCTTCTACTACTCCTACACTCCAAATTAATTTCACAATAACAAATGAATATTAATATCAGGCTAATTATGAATCAGCTCCAGATGCTGCGGCGAACTCAGATCAGGACTAGAGCGACTGCATCAGGACTAAAGCATCTCTGCTTTACTGGGGGTCTGGTGCTGTTGCACTAGAACTAAAGCATTTCTGTTTTACTGGGGGGTCTGGTGCTATTGCACTAGAGCATCTCTGCTTCACTTGGGGTCTGATACTGCTGCTCTACGTCTCAAGCAACTGCTCCAGCTCTGAAGCAAGTGCTCCAAAATCCCCTTAGCTTGTCTACTAATGTCCTACAATTAATAATGACACTGTTAATAGCCGAACAGTTCTCGTCTGGCACCGTTATTATTTATACAGTTCTCATGCAGATCAATCTTCTTCTTCGCATTTCAAATGACATTATAAATGGCTATTGTGACTTTGATTCGGAGTCATAGTGAATTGCGTTAAATCTCCGTTTCTCGATATGCCGGCTCTTGAAAGCCCGACTCACCTCCAAAAAATTATATGAACGTTATGTCAAGATGAAGCTGTATTTCTTCCTTTCGTGCAAACGTACGCGACAATCGAATTATTTCTTGTGGTTGATTCAAGCTTGCAAGAACCTGCAAGTCGAGAAACGGATATGCACCATTGATTACTCGGAATCTCTATCAAAAGAACAACTGTCTTTTCAATTTTCGAAGAATTATATCTGCGTAATTTCTGGTCTAACTACCACAAACAACAGAGAAATCATCGGTCTCAGTTGTTTTGAAAGTATGTAGAAAATCAATATTACACTAAAACTGTTTCAAACCATTGCAATTTTTCAAACGTACAGTCAATCAAATTTCTCTAAAACATTGTTAAATAGGCAAAAATACAGTATTTTTAGAAAAAAACACGATTTCCTCGAAACAGCTTTTTTTTTTTAAATCAAATTTTCAAGGGGTTTTATCTCTGCCGTGAACCTGGAACCTCAGTAACCTGTGGAATAGATATCTATACTTAAAGGATGCATTGTTTAAATATCGATTTTTCTCCCCTTTGCATCCAAAATGGCACCTCAACTGCAAAATTTTTGCAAAAAACTTCAAGGCCTTTTTTTACAAAGATGACGCACTTTTTGAAACATTGTCAGAGATGAAAAGTTTTCAAAATCACTCAAAGAATACGCGGGAATTTTTTCAGATTTTTTTGAGCGTTTTTTTTAATTTTGCGCTTGTCAATTTTTGCAAAATCCAAAAAATCGCTCAAAAATCTGAAAAAATTCCAGCGTATTCTTTGAGTGATTTCAAGAACTTTTTATTTCTGATAATTTTTCGAAAAAGTGCGTCATCTTTATATAAGCAGGCCTTGAACTTTTTCATGATAGGGTACTAATTTGATCATTAACGCGGTTTTTCTCGAAAATATTGCACTTATACTCGACATGCTTCGAGTGGCATTCTGGGCCGAAACGGGTTAAATAGGTCAGAAAATGCGTGGAATCAGTGTGGTTCTCTAAAAGAAGACTTTTGAGAGGTTCTGGTGGCTCTTCAACAGCAGGAAGATTAACTTTTCCACCAGAACAGCACAATCCAGGAGCTTCATCTGGCCACTTTTTGGCTTGACACTTGTCACATACTTTATTCATAGATCCATTTACAATATCTTTTATATAAGCGTAATTTTCTGTTGGATCATACTTAAAAGATCTCCCACGTACTATGAACGGGGCTTCAATCAGTCAACCCTGACGAACGAACGGCTTGCGTTCGTCTGGTTCCAATCGTATACCGCCTAATTTTACTTCTGGGTCTCGGCATTCTTACCAAAATTATTTGGCAGAAGGGGACTAGGATACAAAAGATCCCAGATAAAGGTAGAGCTCATTTTCAAGCTCTCCTATATAGCCGATAGAACACTGACTCTCTTGCGAGAGAGCGCCGCACTGTACCTTATATACGTGCGACTCAACGCCTCGCCATCTACTGGCGCGCCATGGTACTTGGTCGGTTACCCCCACCACAGAAAATGCATTGTCTATTTCTCGGTTTTTACTCAAAATTTTAAGACGCTACATATCCATAAACATGCCTGGAGTGGTCAAGAATCAAGTATCAAACTTTCATGAAAATCGGTTCAGTAGTTTTTGAGATTAGCGGCCACAAAAAACCGGCTGTCCTTTTATATAGTAGTATAGATTGTCGATCTTTGAGGGCCAATCCAGAGTGAAGTGGAAAAGGGAAAGTTCACAAAATCCACCACATATTTATTTAATGCGACGTTTCGCCAGTTAGGTTCACTAGCCTCATCTGGCAGTTTTGAATGAATATATAATATTACGTTCAGCAGTGGAAGCAGCCGGAAATACAGTATATGTGCGGCTGCATGGCAAATAATGCATTTCACTTTCTTTGGTACTACTAATGAATATAAACTTATGAAATTGACTTATATTTTGTAAACAGCTATTGACGGGTTGTCTGAAATCACATTCCTGGTCAATGTTAGCCAATTTCATGTGTAAATAACTTGCAATGTGATTTGAGACCACCCGTCAACAGCTGTTCACACAATATAAGTGAAACCATAAGTTAATATTCATTCATAGGACAAAAGAAAGTGAAATACATCATTTTATTGATGAACTTATGAAAATTATGTTAATTTTAGACAAATCAAGGCAGATATGTATATCTATATATAGCTGCCTCAGCCTAAAGTCATAAAAAGCTCTATAACAAGGCAGTGCTGGAACTCCAAACTCTACCGGTAGCTTGATCCAGTGTCAGGGAACATATCTGTAGAGATTGGCTGAGATTGATGACGCGAAGGCATGATATCCTCACTGTGAGCTTCATCGTGGACCTGATATGTTGAAAATAACAAGGAAGGGATTCTGATATTGCAGATTTAAACAATTAATTGCAGCAGATATTGGAATTTCTCCAAAAAATGTATGAGACCATTTTCAAGCTATCGAACAGAGGTTTGTACGTCTAACTTGAAAGGTCAAAAATAAGTGGGCGAACATAGCCAAACTGGTTCAAACATGTTTAATTGATAGAGTAGCCTATCCGGATGGAGGATTCTGGTGTCAAACAATTTTTTTTTATAATCTTTGTAGTATTCAGTATAATTTTTGTTCCCAACCTTTTTTCATTTTCACATATAGACAAGATTATTTCGGCTCTGAAAATAGGGAAAAAGGTCAAATTTTGAATAATTGAGGTTTTGAGTGCATGTACTAACTTCCACATACATGCACATAAAAATCTGAAAAAATTTTTGAGAATTCTGGTGATGGATACCAATCAATTTGTAAATGCAGAATTGCGAAAAAAATTTTGACCATGCTCACTTGACGTGGAACGTTCCATATATGTACATACATATGCATAGCCGGAAAGGATTTTTTTCTTCCCCAATTTCACAAGTAGTCAAATCAAGAAATAATCACGGAAAATTCTATCTATCCCCAATCAAAGAGTAAAAGCAAGAAAGGGGCGTGGAAAGGCCATACGGCCCTAAGCAAAAGCGAAATTGGGAATAAAAGCCAGTATTATCTAGCGATCAAATACGTAAACATCACGAGACAAAATGTTCCACGTTACGAGCCCGCTTCATATCGGACGTCGCACGCGCAACGCTGGTACGTATCCCGAACCTTTTACTCGGTGCGACCAGTTTACACAAGTGAAAAATGAAAAAAATAAAATTATAGCGTGCGAATCGGATGCGCAGATTAAATTGTTGCATTGGCAAAGAGTGATCATAGGGCATAATAAAAGATTTATGCCCATGTCAGATGCGCTAATTTCGCACCAAAGCCAGCCCCATGGTATCGCGATGCAAACCGAGTTACAGACCAGTGAAAAATTTGCCCAGGTAGACATGGACACCATCGAGAATCGTCGAGAGAAAACAAAGAGGGTCAGGAAAGCGCAAAGAAAATCTAGTATGCGAGAATCGAGCAAAGAGCGGATCGTGTGCGGAAACAACAGGAGCGCGTCCGTTCCCGACAAATGATGCCTGATCAAATAATTATTTTTTAACGTCCACATATTTCAAACGACGGATAATTTCGGGCTTGGTGGACTATCCCAAAGTGATATTGTGAGAAAAAAATTCCACGCTCCCCGGGCTGGATTTGAACCAGCGACCTCCTGATCTCCGGTCAGTTGCGCTACCAACTACGCTACCGGGAAGACGGCAGCTCTTCACATCCCTGGAGCATGAATTCATTTTCTCGCAATATCACCTATATATCACCTATTTTTTCCCCCACCCTCTCAAAGTGATATTGTGGATAGTCCACCAAGCCCGAATTTATTCGTCGTTCGAAATATGTGGACGTTAAAAAATAATTATTTGCAAAATACTACTTCGGGTGAAAAGATGTACTAGCCTAATAGGTTGGGCTGGGGACAGGGGGAGGGTGGGGGAAAAATAGGTAAAAAGGGAATCTGTAATAATGTGATTGGACCTTGGTCGTGCAGATTGAAGCGATCGAATTTGATCGTGTATATAGGGTGATATTGCGAGAAAATGAATTCATGCTCCAGGGATGCGGAGAGCTGCCGTCTTCCCGGTAGCGTAGTTGGTAGCGCAACTGATCGGAGATCAGGAGGTCGCTGCTTCAAATCCAGCCCGGGGAGTGTGGAATTTTTCTTTCTCGCAATATCACTTTGGGATAGTCCACCAAGCCCGAATTGATTCGTCGTTTGTTGCTAGATCAATCTCGAGAAATATCCGACGAATACGACCCAGGCGAAGGACCGTCTGCATTGGTCGCGGAGTATCAGCTGACGTCAATGGAATTATTACAGCAGGGCATCCAAAACGAAGAAAGCAAAATCGAGAATATTCAAATCAAGTACATAAAGTACAATTACTGGTTAGTCATAAATATCCCGTGAGAGTAACATAATTCGATCGATGCAGAACGCGGAGGTGGGCTCAGAAGACGAATGCTTTCACTCGGGCCAAGAATCTGAGGAAGTGCAATCCCAAAATGTAGAATTGATGGAGCCGATACCACAGCCTTCATGCGTACAAATATCTATAATCGAAACTTCATCGATGATCTAGCAAACGGACACCGGAACTGCGAGTCCAAATCTGTAGACGCTATTGGAACTGCCCGTATTCGAAGAATAGGATGGGCGCCCCTATAAGTGCCGACAAAAATGAAGACGACTGTCTTTTAGGCCTCTTTCAATAAACATTGTGCTGAATTATTGTAAAGAAAAAAAATGGTAAAAGAATAAATAAATAAAAAAAATAGGATCAATGTATGGAGCAAGCGAATTGATTACTGCAGGCCCTAGCGTCAATATACGACCAGAAATTAGACTTTCGATCAAAGTTCATGGGATTTCATTGATGAATACGGTAAAAAGTAGATTTCGAAATTAAAGCAGACGTAGAATTGACGTTAAATTAAATGGAATACTTATTCATGGCATAACATGGGTGTACGCGTTTGAAATTATTGAAATTACGGATATAAAATTCATTCGGGGAGGGGGGCTACTAATAGCGAGAGTCACGGTGAGCGTCGGTTGATCGAGATTATCGGATAAATAGCAACAGCGTGCATCGGAACCAAAACAAAAGGATTCAAATAGCTTGAATGCCCGATAAAAAAGAGAGATCGAGATATATAAAAACTCGTCGGATGTACCGCGAGATGGGCTGTAGAAGACGCTTGCGTCTCGGCAGGACGCATCCCTTAAAAGGAATTGATAAATAAGCTTGGGCGATACCAGCAAAATACTGCTCGAATGGAACTCAGTTACTAGAGTAAAAGGGTTGAATATGGAGCTTTTGAATAATCACTGTTGCTTGACCGATGTCTTGGTTGATAGTCGCTGGCCAGATGATCTAAGTATAACAATTGTGAATTATCTTATAATTTGGCAATAGATCAACATTTGGATTGTGTTTTTGGGGAGCCAATGGTTTTTTGTCAGTTAACACTTGATAAAAAATCATAGGGGGGCTGTTGTAAGTTGTATCTCCAACAGTGTTGATACTCGCCTTGACCGAGTATAAACACTGTTGGAGATTTTCTTTCGGTAATATCAAAGGGGCCCTTGAATTTCAGCGCCAACTTGGCCGAAATTCGCTTTTCGGCGCTCGATAACACGCGTACTTAACGCATTACTCGATCTCCCACGGAGAACGTAACATCTCTTCGCCCGTATTGCTCTTTTTGCTTCATTTTCGCTTTCCCTATCTTTATCTCCACTATCTCACGCAACGCTTCTAATCTCGTAAATCTTTCACTCCACACACTCGGATCGATACGCACTACTTCTTTTTACCCTCGATTTCACGCCTCAAACTATACGCCGATTGCGGATGTCGGTCTAAATTTAGGAACGCCGGCGACACTCTTGTCGAAGCCTGCACTGTCGTGTTCACTTCGTGCCGGAATTCGTGTAAGTGCTGATCCCAATCTCTGTGGTCATTTTTGACAAACAGCGCGATCATAGTTTTAAGCGTACAGTTGCTGCGCTCCACCAGATTTGCCAGTGGGTGAAGGCGGTATCATTACATGCGTGATCCCGTACTCTTTTAACCGCTCCGCTAATAATTTAGCCCGTTGTCGTTCAAAAAATAATTAGGTTGTTCCGATTGGAATAAAACGAGCTTCTCTAATGCCAATGCGACCGATTTTCCGTCCGATTTCCTTACCGGTTTTACCTCGATCCGCCGAGTGAAGAGGTTCTGAAATATGATTAAATATTTAAATCCGGACTTGCTCGGCGGAAATTCCATGAGATCTGCCGTGACAATCAACCACGGCCGCTCCTCTATTTTGTCGCCCATCAATCCCATCGGTTGCGCTTGCGATAACTTGTACCATTGGCATTCGTCGTACTGCCGCACAAAATCTCTCACGTCATAGTACTTCCACCCTTCCACCAATACAAAAAACCACTAGAAATAAAATTACTCTTGATACGGCTTTTTGTATAAATTTGAACGTGAAATAGCTCTTTATTCAGGTAACCTTTGAAATGGATGCCTCCTTCTTCCAGTCGACCGTGTTTAGGATTAAAGTCCATTTTGATCTGAAGCCAGATTCGTAATCAGTGTCCTCAAAAACCCACGTATATCAATTTTCATTGCAATCCAGTATGTTTTTAAATTTTCGGTCGGCAATCTTAGAGGCTTGATCTAATTTAAATTCTGAAAATCTGAAGCTGGATCCGTAATCAGCGACCTCAAAAACTTATGTATCCCAAATTTCATCGACATCCAGTATCTTCTCAAATTTTCGGTCTGCCATCTTGGAGGCTCTAATTTGAATTTTGGAATTTTGGATATCTGAGGCTGGATTCGTGATCACTGATCTCATGAACCTATATGTATACCAATTTCTATGAAAATTCATCAAGGTAAAAAATGTTTGATGTAATGAGCTAACTTTACCTATTATATGGGGCGTTCTTCGTCAACTCTCCGGAGCCAGCGCGCGGACGCTAAAACCTCACGTTTTCGACGCTTGTTTTCGACTCTATATGACCCATATCTAAATAATGTTGGATATGCTATCAATGTAGTTTTTTCTCAGCTTTCCGATGGTGAATTTGGTTTACCAAATTTTTCACATTTTCACAGAAAAAAAACATAAAACAGGCCATATCTCAAAAACTTATTTTTTTCAATTTTTTTAAGTAGTCTAGATCGAAAGCTGAGGTTTTTTTACGTTGATATAGACCTTTTGAAAACATACTTTTTTTTGTATTTGAGTAATTGAGTAGCGAACATGAGAAAATGCGCCGCGTCGGGCCGGGCCGCGCCGCGCTGACTCCACGCGCTCCAGCTCAAGTCTTCTGATTACAAGAGTGCCGAAATCGGAATATATTTAATATCCATACAAGTCTCTATCTGTTGGATAAACTACTATCTAGCGTAGATCATGTACTCATTTGGGTTATGGACTGAGATATGCGGACATTATTTCATTTCACATTCTTTGACCTCAGTTTTGGCTTTGATATTGAAGACTTTGACATACTATGTTTCAACTGAACTACTTTTTCAGTTCGTTTTGATCTAGGAAAAATTTCATATTCCTCAGCAGATGAAATTTCTTTGACCATCAGTCTGTCATCGGAAGTTGGTATGAACGCATGAAATTGCAGAGTACCTTGTATAGCAAAACACTCATCAAATCTTTCTTTCAATTTCAGATATCTGAACTTGCTGGGTGACAAATTATTGAAATTGAAAACTCACGACTTTTTGCCAGAAAACAGTCTGTATTCATTTATGATTTGAAAAAAATATTGTTAGAAGGAGAATTCTTAGTTTGTTTTGATTTTGCTGTAAATTATGCTTTTGTTGTACTGAATTCAGCTCAATCTTTCCACTGGAATAATAATCAGGCAACAATTTTCACAGTAGTTGTCTACTTCCAAAGGAATAATGAACATCAACTCAAAAGTTTGGTTATTATTTCGGATAATTTATCTCATGACACTATTGCAGTTCATCTATACCAAGAAATAATCATAAATTACCTGAAGAAAGAATACAAACCAAAGAAAATTTATTATAGTACCGATGGAGCGGGTCAACACTTCAAAAATCAGAAAAGTTTCTCTAATCTTATCAATCATAAGAAAGATTTTGGCATTCCCGCGGAATGGCATTTTTGTGCGACCGCACATGGGAAGGGAGCATGCGATGGAATTGGAGCTAATGTGAAACGAGGTGCTAAACGAGCAAGTTTACAACACTCTGCAAATAATCATATTTTAACCGCAGAAGGTGTATTTGAATGGGCAAGAAATTACTGTAAAGAAACCATGGTATTTTATAGTAAAAAAGAAGATTATGTGCGAGCTAAACTAAAAAATTTTGTTGCCTGATTATTATTCCAGTGGAAAGATTGAGCTGAATTCTGTACAACAAAAGCATAATTTACAGCAAAATCAAAACAAACTAAGAATTCTCCTTCTAACAATATTTTTTTCAAATCATAAATGAATACAGACTGTTTTCTGGCAAATAGTCGTGAGTTTTCAATTTCATTAATTTGTCACCCAGCAAGTTCAGATATCTGAAATTGAAAGAAAGATTTGATGAGTGTTTTGCTATACAAGGTACTCTGCAATTTCATGCGTTCATACCAACTTCCGATGACAGACTGATGGTCAAAGAAATTTCATCTGCTGAGGAATATGAAATTTTTCCTAGATCAAAACGAACTGAAAAAGTAGTTCAGTTGAAACATAGTATGTCAAAGTCTTCAATATCAAAGCCAAAACTGAGGTCAAAGAATGTGAAATGAAATAATGTCCGCATATCTCAGTCCATAACCCAAATGAGTACATGATCTACGCTAGATAGTAGTTTATCCAACAGATAGAGACTTGTATGGATATTAAATATATTCCGATTTCGGCACTCTTGTAATCAGAAGACTTGAGCTGGAGCGCGTGGAGTCAGCGCGGCGCGGCCCGGCCCGACGCGGCGCATTTTCTCATGTTCGCTACTCAATCACTCAAATACAAAAAAAAGTATGTTTTCAAAAGGTCTATATCAACGTAAATAAACCTCAGCTTTCGATCTAGAGTACTTGAAAAAATTTTAAAGAATAGGTTTTTGAAATATGGCCTGAGCTGAGGAAAAACTACGTCGAAAACGTGAGGTTTTAGCGTCCGCGCGCTGGCTCCGGAGAGTGGACGAAGAACGCCCCATATTCAGACGCACGCGCGCACACACACACACACACACACACACACACACACACACACACACACACACCACACACACCACACACACACACACACACACACACACACACACACACACACACACACACACACACACACACACACCACACACACACACACACCACACACACACACACACACACACACACACACACACAAATACACACATGTGCATAAAATCATAATCCGGATCCCCATTATGAAGAATAGGAATAGACTCATACACATTAGCAAAAAATTTAGTTTAGTATAGTTAACAATAAACGAGTTCTCTCCAAAATATGGTGAGATAGAAACTGAATAACCAGCTTAATTTGGCGCGGTGAATATGGTCAAAAACACCTGGGTTCGTCCAAGTTTCTCAGAACTCCAAGTGATTTCGAGGAAGGTGTGGGCTATGCTGGCTCAAGTATCGCTAATCATGCTCTCGCAAGTTGGTCACTGTCGGCTACGAGTCAAGCCGCTACTTAGACACCAGGAGTTAGATATACAAGATTTAGGCAGGAGAAATGCAGTGTAGCTAGTATGAAGGTCTTTCGTTTAGTAGGCATACAGTCTATCCATGATAGATGATGTTTCGCTCTTTGTTCTTTTTGCCAATCATCAACTCGAAATATCCATTTTCCAATATAAAACTACCAATGACTATTATATTTGTTCGGAAAATTCCGAAAAGTAGTTGGATGTATAGCTTTGTGACGGAAGATTACAAACGAAAGCGTCAGGAGATGACTATACGCGAGCGAAAGAGCAAAGAAGGAGTGAAAGCTGTGGCACAACCCAAAAGCTTGCGCGGAAGGCGAATACGATGACGTCGTAGAATAAATTCATAAATTCATTTCAGTATGCAATAGAGAAGGAGTGGCCAAGGAAAAACAAAAAAAATGAAAAAAGAAAAAAAACATTCAGAGTGTTGATTTAAATATTGCACATAAATCATGGATAGATAGTATTCACTTCAGTTGTATTCTGCAGTTTAAAGCTACAAGTTAACTTGGATATATAACCTCTAACCTTTGAACTTAACCATTTTCCACACATACTTCTCTCTTTCACGTACTTCCCTTCTGTTATTTATACAAATGCTCAGAGAATAAAATATCTGTAACTATTGATATATTTCTCTTCCATGCATAAATTTGATTCCTCATCTTGGCTTTTTATAACATTATCTGCAATAATTCTTGCGATTCACCTTAACAGATTCAAAATGGGTGCAAATTGAGGATTCTACTAGATCGTTCGATTTCAGAAAAAGATGTTGAAAAGTGAACACCCAGAGGAATCGGATAGCGAAGATTCCGATTTTGTTGTTAATTCAGAAGATGATTTATCTGATGATTCAGTACCACCAGATAGTAAGAGTGTATATGAAGATGGTAAACCATGCACGACTGATCTTTCGCAAGTTATCACCAGACAGAGGAGTGAAAAACTAAACAAGACAAGTATCCAATCAAGAAAGATAATTTATACGAAAAAGTCTGGAGCGTCCCAAGAACTTACTCATGATAGAGCAATTGGATTAACCACTGTGGAAGAGAAGAAGAGAGCTGATTCTTTATGGGATGATTTTCTGAATAATACCGGTGAGTAATATTATTTGCTTTCTGATCTCTTTCATAATGCGATGCAAAAATAATTGTGTTGATTAGTGGTAAGTCAAGTTAATACTTCAGTGATTAACAAAGTTGAATGAAGTTGATGAAAATGGGATCATTCAATAGATCTTGTATGACAAAATTGCAAAAGTTCAGTACGAATATTCTCATGAAATTATTTCAATAAATCGCTATAAGTTTGACGAATAAGTAAGGCTGATCAGAATCACTTCCTCGCTCACTGCTCTGTCTCATGCCTTCAATTTTTCTAATAGTGAATGTGATGAAATATCGCAGTTCTCATCGCCATCGCTCCATCGATGAATTATTTGATAACAGTAACCATTCGGTCGTTGGAATAGTAACAGAAATGTACCCGTGGAACAGTCTCGAAATTATCATTTGGACTGAGTGTGGCCTTTGTTTAGGTACTTAAAACATAACCGCAATATTCTTGCTAAGAACCCAACGACGCTAAATAATTTCTCACGTAAAAGAAACACATCGACGTCTGATGGTTACCACGGGGGCATACGACGCACTAATTCTTTTCGTGGCTCGTCGTCCGAAACTTCGACTGACTTTCTAGTTTGATTGTCGACTTGAACACGTGGGTGACGCTGGCATGTTGAGATTCTTATTTTTTTATGCTTTTCTGTTCACACGATTCTTTCGGGAATGTAAACATATCGCCAATACAAGGATTTTTCGGATCGCTGAGTACAAATCCCGGTCTCAGATTGGAATAAGCCTCTTTTTTCATTCAAAGGTTATCCTCGCGAGGGGATGTACCCATACGAAGAGTATAATACGTAGATTTAAAACTAAATTGTTCTCAAAAGGTTTTAAACAGATATACTAAATCTTGATTATTAACTGAAGTATATTATGTAGATTCGAAACTGAATTATTCTCATCGGATTTACGAAACGATTTAACACTAAATCAATATCGGCTGAAAAATTTTCTTAAGAATTATTGCTTGTTCCTACTATAGCAACACAGTCTAGCTTACTTCACAACAGGCAACAAATACCAAACATTAATCAGTGAAAAGACTGAATGCAAAATGAATATCGATTCCGAGCACAATATGTGTCAATTCCGAATCTATTGGTGTCACTTGAATAAATGTAGTCGAAGTTCAAAAAACTAGGCATCAAAGACGGCCGGTCGCAAGTTGATCGTGATGTTATAATCGGCTCCGGGAGAAAATCGCAGTTCGCCATGTTACACGCCAATAACTATTCGTTGATGACTAAATGGCTGAGAACAAACTTAATTCAAATAAAAAAAACGAAACTTTTACTCGAAACGGGTTGAACCCCGCCCGCGGGCTAAGGGTCGAGCAGGTCAAAGACAAGGAATATAGAAGAAAGATTGGGGAAAAAAGACAAGATAGAAGAGAGATTAAGGAAGGAACGTCCGCTCGGTTCGAAGTCTACGGATGGAATCCGGAATAAACCTTTGCCTCCAACATCGTCGACTGGGAAAAAAAAGCATCAATCTCGAAGGTTAGATGAAGATAGAGCCATTTAGATCGAAAAGATTCGGAAAGAGCCACTTCACATCCAACTTTAGGAAAAGCCGTCTTGAAAGTAAATTTATTTTATGGTGCTTTTTCTAGTTCGGAGTTGATGTGCTACGTGCACGATGTGTGCAGTGTTTCCATATATAATTATATTCATACATTATGAAGTTCCTCCGTAGAACATATAGTATTTGGATGATCACTGGATGGTTTGAGTTATTTGATAGAATATTTCAGTGCTTTGATCAGTCGTTCTTTACTCATGTTTCAAAAGAGACTAATAGAAAGAATCAGGTCTAGAAAATTGGCTTGGGTTAAATAGTTTTAGTGCCTACCCAGTTTTCGTTCTATGTCACGCCACGACCACTTCTTGACCTTCGGGCCCGGGCAGCGGATCTAACGAAATCCATCATCGTCGAGGAGCGCGCCACGACCGGCACGAGCGAAGTTCCCGCAGGCCGACGGCACAACGGCTGTACAGCGTCGATCCGGAGCACAACCGCCGATTCAGCGTATGTATACACCCGAGGTTTATGCCGGATGTATGATTGTGTGCGTGAACGTATAAGAATTAGCGTTCCGATACCATCTGCAAACCAGGTTACTTGTATTAGTGTGTGTGTACAAATAAATGAAAATATTGATCACTGTGACCCGGACGGTTTCCTCTCGTCACCTATCACCTCCCATGAATATAGTCGCGTTCTATGCGTTTTATACTTGAGCACTACACATTCCAATAACCATCGAATGTATTTTTATTAAAACAGCAGAATTTACTTAGCAATGATTGTTGAGAATCTAATAAATAATAACAAATTATTTTCAAATTCACATATTCCTTGTAGAATCAACGATTATCAACACTGACTCAATTATTGTCATAGAAAATAGATGTAAACTTAAATTCAATGTACGAGATATTTAAAAAATTGATTTTTCATTCTGACAGTACACAATTAAATGAAAATATTATTGCTTCTTACTTGTTCTGAATATAGCCATCATTAAAGAAGTTGTTTTCGGGTTTATTGAAAATTTAGACTAGGAAATCTTGAGAAGTGAATGAAATCCGAGAATTTTGCTTCATATCTCAGTGAAAAATGAAATTTTTCCAAAAGTTTATGAGTGCATTCAACATAACAACAACAGTCACATGAGAATTGTTCCTATCATGCGTTGCTAGTCTTGTATCGACGATATGATTAACGTTAAAATGTTGATGAATGAGGAATAAACGGATGAATAAATCCGTATGTGAGTCGAGGGCGAATCGCAAAGTATATTAGAATTTTTGAAATCTGATCTGGTCGATCGATAGAGGAGCACGAGTGATTTTATATTCCAAAGTGAAATATTTTGACAATATCGACGTGTGGGCGTAATCTATGCCAAAGTATGAGTATGCCATCATGAGTTGACAAAAAAAATGTCTTAAAAATTCAATGTACGAGATCTAAAACCTAGAAAATGGTACTTCAAGTAATGTGTAGTGTAACAGATGGAAAAAGGTGATCAAGAGCTACAATATGAATTAGTTATGTGCTTGAAAAAAGTGATTTTGCAGGAGTGTACGAATTATGAAAACATTTATTGTCCGTGTGACGCCGTAAAACGTCGATAGAAGAGCTATAAAAGGGGGTTTCATCTTAAATTTGGTCTGGTAGATTGATAGAGGAGCACGAGCAATTTCTATTCCAAAGTGAAAAATTCAAGAAAAATAATGCGTGAGCCTATTATATGTCAAAGAAAAAAGCGCGTTGCATCGTATAGAATCAAGTATTGGGTGCAAACTTTGTACTGGCTAATCAATAAGCCATTCAATAGACTTTAGTATTTCATTGTGGAAATTTTCAGAAATATATAAAAATATGAATAAACATTTATAAATTGCGTCTGGCGGAAACAATCCAATAGAACTATGAGTCGATGTCATATTTCAAATTCTTGTCTCCCAAATTCATATGTCTGTAAAAACGATTTCATACACTATCGATGAAATGCGTAAGCGTGAAATATAAAAATAGCCATAACCGTATCAATGGCGGAAAGTGCAACTTCAGGTTCGCGGGTGATCGGAAGGGGCTGAAGGTCAGCGTAGCTTGCCCCGATGATGAAATAGTATATTATGCAACTAGTGCCTGAAATGTGATTTCACGCACCAGTGTGACAAGCATGCACGAGTCGCCGGCGGACGAGTGCTAGGCAGTCACACGAGTGCGTGGAATCGTATTTCAAGAGTTGCATACGATATTTTATGTTATATGTGATCAAACGCGAATTTCACGCACGGAAATCGATGCGTGAAATGAGCGTTTATGATCACGTATAACATAAAATAATATTTAATCACCAGTATCCAAGAGTTGAAAATTAAACATTAGTTTTCTACACTCGTGATGAAAAGTACTGTTCAAGACTTGGACAGAGGATGATTCTAGGCTCGTGTGATTATCAGCCTCGCTTTGCTCCGGTGGTAAACCTCACATGTACCTAGAATTCGTCTCTTGCTCTAATATCGGAATGTGCTATTTTGTCATAATAAGTGTAAAGTATGTTTTTGGTATTGTTTTGGTCGTTGAACATTTCCTAGGGCGTAGAAATATACTTCACCTACTTTTTGATTTTCATTCTTCTCCTTTTTCGGTGTTAAGAATACAAGCCTAGCTTGAATTAGAAAGGCTAAGCCTATGAATTCAACAGCAAAATGGGTACTTAGCCCGAAAACTATATATTTACACCCATTAAATGACCTCTGGGCAAAAAACTCATGATAACATTGTTCCCTGGTAATTACTTAAAGTTTTCAAAAAAAATTTCCAAGGTCATAGGTGGTCATATGACCATCATGATAGTCACCTTAGTACTCTTAATTAAGCAAAAGTTGTTTTCGATCACCCGGACCAGGATCTCATACCCACCAAAAGTTAGCTTATTATGTAAACAAAGTATTCAGAGTAGTGCCAGAGTGGGCAGATTCCTTGATTACCCAGAGTAAATCAATATATCCAAACAACTGGTGAATATCAAGATTTACCAGTTACACACACAGTAGACGGTGAATGAATTTCCCATTATTTTCTAACACCAACAAGAAAATATTATGGTTCACTTCCTTCAGTATTATTCATGAATATTCACTCATGACATCCACTTATATTATGGAACTGCATTGCTAAGGTTCGAATAGCTATCGACCGGTTGGCTCAAATTCCAACTTCAAGTTATTTACTCATATAGGCGATTACTTATGTACTCAAGCAGGCGATTCCAAGCCATCATAACATTTGATCTACTGGACCGATTTTGACTCTCAAAAGCTCGAATTAAAGGTTTTTCCAAGTTTTCAGAAGCTTCAATTTTATTCTCTGTGAGCGTTGTCCTAGCTTGCATAGAATCAAATATGTAGCTGAAATATGCAACCATCGTCAATTTTACTCTGCAGTGAAATTTCAGAGTAGATTTTCTCATTTATTTCCTCAAGAATCAGGTTTTTCAGAGCACCTATTTCTTGTTACGGTTCCCTATGTAAAATTTGACGAGAGTAGTACCGCATACACTATGGTGCATCATAATATGACTTCTCGTGACTCCGCCAGACTAGTAAATGACAAGAACACGTTGACGTAGCATTACTAACCTCTGTCCACTAGTAGAACTGTGAAAAAAGTCAGCATATCAAATTCCCAGCCCGATATAAATTTCAATTTCATAAAACTCTTGTTAGAAAAATGTTGATCTTATTTTCATGCGGCAAATTAAATAAATTCAATGACTCAGAACGGCTCATATCAAAAATCTTGATTCGTATCAAATTGCAATGTGTGTGAATTTTGCTCATTACTTTTAAAAATTAAGATTTTGAAAATTATTCCATTATTCGAGTGAAGTTCTTGTGTGAGAATAAATTTTCGATATTGGGGATAGGTTATTGATAGGTTAAGATTTTCAAATACATATATTTCATCGTAATACTGGATAACATTTATTAAACCATCTTAACTCACAATACATATTTATGGGGAAACATTGTTCAATGCTTGGAGAATATTTTCCACGTGCATAGCATAGAATTTTGAGGTTAACATTTTTATATTCATAGCGTTTAACATAGCTTGATTTTCGAGTGCTTTTATTTTCTCCACCACCTTTGACATAATCATTTTTATATCATCATCGGGACTCGCTATTTCAGAAATTCTCTCTATAATACTGAGATCGAATGTTTGAGACTGTGACTCAAAGAAAGAGACCGAGCTACTTCTCAAAAGATTAATATACTCGTTTACGATACAGCTGACAGAACCTTTTACAGTATTAAGATATTCGATACGTGCATTCACATATTGGCTCAATTTGAACACGTTATCGAAACTCACTTTTTTCAAAACCACACTGTGTCTGAATTTTTTCACCGTCGTACAATTGGCGTCAGATCTGTGGTCGTATTCTTGCTCGATCTCGATGGCTCTATCCTTATGAGCAGTCGTGAAAAGTAAACGCCAGCCATGTGCAGCGAGAGATGTATCGTCGGAGTAAATATTCTGCCCTTCCAAGTACTTGGTGACATCTTCAAAGGTGCCAATGAAGTTGCGCCACTCTTCTTCTCCCAATGCGACGCCATTGTAGTCCTTACCAAAGATCCTTATCCTCGATCTTGTCATACTCAAGACCGATCAACAAGTTCTTCGGCATCGACTTATTCAGTCCATGCACAGTGTTCAAAGTCGATTGAGCCCGATACTTTGGTGACGACTGTTTAGCTGGTATTATCTTGTAAGTAGCCATGTTCTCCAGAGTAAGGAAAAGGTAGATGCAATAAGCCAGCTATTTGTAGCAGTGACGTGAGTTGAACGTCGTTTCTCGGATGGTCTTTATCCTGATGTTTTTGTCAGACAAGCAGTTTCAGAGGAGCGAACTGCTACTGCTTAGCAAGCAGTTTACAATACATCCACCAATCTAAGTGCAAGCTCGAATATCACAAGCGAGCTTTATTCGTTGCCTGACTAACTCATCATTTTTTTCAAGATCAGCAGAAAAATTGGTCATGAACTTCTCCATACCTAGACCCGAACTCATGTAATACTAAAACATTCAACAGAACTGTCCGCATACATCTGACGATTCACTCTGTAGTTGTATCGAATTCCAACGAAAATGCTCACAACTTCTACATAAGCGATTTATAGGATCAGGTACGAACGGTGGAAAACCATAGCTATCGAAGTACCAGCCATTGTTTAATTCATTAACGTATACAGCAACCCAGTGCATTCCTGATTTTTTATGATTATCAGTATTGAATACGAACGCTGTCGGTTTTGTCCGCACCTGTGGGATCTGATCTGATGGGAACACACCCACTGTATGCGCTCATATACGTTGCAGTTTCCTTAAAACCTCTAGATTGTCCATCGCAAAGTTGAATGGGTGGTCGAAAAGTAAATTTCGTATCCTGTTCACAATGAATTTGATAACCGCGCGAATGCATCCAAGTTCTTGATCGTTGAACTTTATCAAAAGCACAGCTATATTTCAGATGAGATTCTTTGATAGCATAATAAAGACAATACTTATCAAAACCTAGCAAATCGGTGAATAAAGGGCGAACCTTGTACTCTGGATTTATAATGTCTCTTGTTTACAGGTAAAATACCGTTTACTACCGTTTCAGCACTCGATAAGAGCTCCATCAATCACGGTGGTTCAATAAGTACTTCGGTTCTACCCATATTTTCATGCTGCCCTGTTGAAAAAAAATACATGGATATCCTAGTAGGAAAACCACGTGGATTGAACTAGGATCCTACTTGGATCCAACTAGGATCCTACATAGATTTTCTACTAGGAAATCCAAGTATGATCCGAGTGGATTTCATATCAATCCACGTGGATTTCGGGCTAATCCACGTGGATTTTGGAAAAAATCGACGAGAATTAACAGCATGTTCTCAGGCGAATCCACGTGGGTTTATGATCATTCCACGTGGATTTTCGAAGAATCCACGTGGATTTCCGAAGAATCCACATGGATTTTTCGAATCATTTTCGGGCAAATGCACGTGGACTTTTGATGAATCCACGTGGATTTCCGATAAATCCACATGGATTTCCGATAAATCCACGTGGATTTTTCGAATCATTTTCGGGTAAATCCACGTGGATTTTTCGAATCATTTTCGGGCAAATCCACGTGGACTTTTCATAAATCCACGTTGATATCCGATAAATCCACGTGGATTTCCGAAGAATCCACGTGGATTTTTCGAATCATTTTCGGGTAAATCCACGTGGATTTCCGATAAATCCACGTGGATTCTTTCGCAAAATCCACGTGGAATGA
The DNA here is from genome assembly GCA_020882685.1 of Aphelinus atriplicis. Classification (NCBI taxonomy): domain Eukaryota; kingdom Metazoa; phylum Arthropoda; class Insecta; order Hymenoptera; family Aphelinidae; genus Aphelinus; species Aphelinus atriplicis. The sequence continues at coordinate 32,435,774 of CM037073.1, forward strand.
TCATAAACCCACGTGGTTTCGCCTGAGAACATGCTGTTAATTCTCGTCGATTTTTTCCGAAATCCACGTGGATTAGCCCGAAATCCACGTGGATTGATATGAAATCTACTCGGATCATACTTGGATTTCCTAGTAGAAAATCCGTGTAGGATCCTAGTTGGATCCAAGTAGGATCCTAGTTCAATCCACGTGAATTTCCTACTAGGATATCCATGTATTTTTTTTCAACAGGGTGGCCAAATTTTCCCCATATCGAATTCAAATATACTTTCATAACTTATCTGAATCCTGCGTTATAATTGTTATCGTCTCGTTTCAAACAAATGCCTTCCGTTTGATGAATTTTTTGGACAAACCGGTCTGGATCTTCCACGCTGGTACAATTGTCTGGATAACCGGATGATGCAATTTTCTGGGCAGAAAATTCATCGATATATCCCGCAAACAAACCGCCCGTGCATGTTTCTGAATCGTACTGTGTCATCTCATACTGCCATATCTCGTATACAGGTCTAAGTCTGCAACCTACATCGATAGCCTTTTTCACTTCGTCGGAAATCCAAACCCCTAAAAGAGATCTTTGGTCTGGATTGTAATGCGGACAATCATTGCGTACACTATTCTTGACGCAGGATCGACATAAAGGGAACATCAACTTACCATGCATGCGAACTGGTTAAACGGAGCAAATTGCGTGACGGCAGTTTTTCGCATTTTATAAGACCGTTCACGTTGTCAATGTTATTGGTAATAAGACGTTTGTAGGCTTCCGTCTCAATGTATATTTCAGGATGTCCCTCAGGATACTTACACCATTTACAAATTGTAACCTTTGCTTTGGTTAGCAAAAACACTTGCTTCTCGGAGCGCAGGTGAGAGCGCCAGATACCCGCGGGTATCGGAGATGACTCTCCTTTTCTCACCTCGCCCTCGACGATGTTGCCGGCTGCTCAGCTACTCAGGAACTTTGAAGAGAGGGGCCGTGGGTTTGAGCTCCAGCCCTTTGCTTGGCAATCCCTGAAAAGGGGAGTTAGGGGAAAACGTACGCAAATGACTCAACACGACTAGTTATTCTGTAAGTTAATAGGAAACTTTATTGAAAATACTCAAAAGACAACCCTGCTACAAAAGAATCAAAGATAACCGAGATTTTGCACCGTAAAATTAATTGAGTTGAAATTGAACATTCTGGCTAACACACTCGCACTCATAACATACGAATCCGCACGGGAAGATAACCCGTACCCGCTCCGTCTAACTAAAGAAACTCGCGCGCAGCCCGCTGCTTTGCTCGTTCCGAAAACTCGCGGCGACCATGTTCAGCACGCGTCCCAAATTTCCACAGCGGCCATGTTCAACTCGTGGAAAATCCTACGCCCACAGCGACCATTATCAGCTTGGCAGGCCTCCCCGTGAGCCTGGAGTCTGGCTCTCTAAAATTATGCGACAATGACGGTTACCCGATCGCGGTTCTTTACATCCACGCGTACGCGATCCCAACGTTGAGCCACACATTCACTCAGTGACGCATTCACCCCGAACCGTATCTCTCGCGCAACCTTCGAGAAAGATTCTCGCGGCCCGATCTTCTCGCTCGAGAAAACGTACCACAGACACCCCGAATTTCCCAGATATACCGTTAGTCAGCACTCACCCACGTGCTGTCTAACTACATAAGCACACACACCGTTTTCATGTACGGCTCTCTCGCTCACTAAACTACTACAAACTTCATTACTTTATTGACGCATTTTTATAATTATATCGAAAAGACATCCCGAATGACATACCCACGATACACGCCTATTGATACGCGCGTACCGGTCGGTTAGACGCAGAGTTCGTACGCGCCTTTATTTCACGTGTCGCACTCGGCTTCACGCACACCGACATGCTCGCTCAAAAGATACTCCCGAATGCGCAACAGATATTCAGCGACAACTAAGATTGGCCGTGCCCAAGATACGCCATCACGAGATATGCCGCTTTTCCGTTTGGCCACACAAAGATAAACCGCGATTCAGTTCATGCGCACAAAGGTATACTGAGTTCGAAAGAGATACTCTGATTATGAGTCGGCTGCGCCAAGATATTCCGCGAGAAAAACCAGATCGCGCGAAAATATTCCCATCTCACGTTAAACCGCGCCAAGATATACTTGCGTTCGCGCAGTGGCAACTCGCCCGAGCCGGTCGCTCATCACGCTAACGGCAGCGCGCCATTTTGAGCCGGTCGTTGGACGCTCGCTGCGTTCCAAACTGTTCGAGCCGTACGTGCTTGCGGGGAGGAACCACCCACCTCGCTAACTAGTAGCGCCGATCCTATCCGTACTCCGCTGCGCCTCGTGGCCGCTTTCTCAGGAGAGTCATCCAGGCTCCGCGCGTCGCTGTTCTCTTTGGCTCGCTTCCGCTCGCCCGCACGCTCGGTAGAGAAGTGCCGCACTTGCCGCGCTCGCCCGCCGTTCGAACTGGGCCCTGTTGCCGCGCGCTCCCATTGGCCCACTACGCACTCTCCGCACCAATCCGCGCGCGCCTACTCGGCTGCTTCTACGCAGTTTCTTTTCGCCGGCTTCGTGGCAATGCATCTGTATCCCCAATGCATTCTAAAAAGTCCTCTGAATTTTCCGTGCATGATCCCGTAGTCCGACGCATCAACATCCTTCTCGTTCTTTGCCTGGTAGAGTTAGCGTCAACCGCCTTTCCCCCGTAGCCATCATGAGCGCCGTTGGCAGCCTCCGCTTGACGCGCGTGAATAAAAAAAAAACAAGACGAAACGTGTTGAATTCTCCAACTGAGAATTCGTATTCGAACCAACCTGGAACGCTCGCATGGTCTATTTCCCCCCCAATTTAAATCTTAGCATGCTAATTTGTATCATTGCAGAATGCAATGTTACAAAATATACGGGTAGAGTAAACAGAAATCAACATATCGAATCTTCAAACCTTTCTCGCAATCGAAAATTTTCACATTGTTATCCGTGCGTCCGCTAAGAAAAACTTCACGAGGGTCTGACGGTTTTCGTCGGAAAATTCATCTTGTTCGTCGATGAAAATGCGCAACTCGTTGTTGGTTTTCAATTCTTCATTAAAGTCACATTCCCACGTAACGATCAAACGATAGTTGATTGCTAATATTCTCTCGTCGCTCGCACACGTGTCTTCGAACTTCTCATCCATTGATTTGTTGTCGGGTGTACACGTATCCCGATCACTGTTAAGGTAGCTTCAGCGTTAGGCGCCGTACCTATGCGGGGCCCTACTGGGGGTGCCTGAATTTTTTTCCAAAATTATCCCAATTCTATCGTTTTAGGGTAGATCAATCTTATACTAGACCACTCGTGGATGCTTGAAAAGGATAAATAAATTGTAACTAAGTCACGATCTACACATAAACAATTGTTAATTTCATCGAAATTAATTTTTTTTCAATTCCACGATCTTAAATCGATGGTGAAACATTTTTCCGAACATACTATAATCTACTTATGAATACCTATTACTGAGAATTTTTTCAAATTTTTCCATAATTTTATATTCGGTTCAGAAGGGATTAATCGATTTTCGCCATAAGAGCCCATGTAAAAAATGTCATTTTTATTATGGCGATCATATGGAAATGACCATGTTGACCCAGGACTTTCTTTGCTGCAATTGAAAGTTGATTGTGCTAGGTACATTCTGTAAAAGTTTCAACTCATTCTATAATTTTAAACCAACTCGCTAAAGCCCCCTTAACGGCGTGGCAACGAGGGCAGCCGTGCCAATAACAACCATGAAATTGAAATTGAATTTGGATACCCTTGTGACTTTCCCTGTAAATGGGATTGCAAAAACTGTCTACAAGAATATTATTGACGAGTCTACTTTTTCAACAGATACCCGCGTGTATCACAGGCATACTCAACACTTTTTCAAACATCCAGTAGAACCACTGAATTCCTTCATGCAGCTGATTGTCAGCCATTCTATAGCCAGTCTTAGGAATAATCCCTATCAAATTATTCTTCAAAAAATTCTTACGATAAACGCGCATACACGACGGAGCTATCGTGACACATTCAACAAAAGGATCTACTCTGATTTCTAGAAATATTTTCCTGAACTCCAAACAAGCTAGTCTAAGTATCGCAACATCTTGCTTACAATACTGAACTATTTCGACCTTGAAGTTGAAAACTACATTTTTTTCTACTTGTTCATTGTACCATTTGGAAGAAAACAGTTCTATCATTGACACTCATCGTTGAGAGAGAATATATTTCACTTGCTGGTATGGGTCCTATATAATTTTCATTGCCGGTCTTATCAAATAAATGCGGGAAATAACCCTTGGATGATATAAGTAAACCGTAAGCTTTCGAGAGTCTGCTCAAAGGTAGATGAAAGTAATTTGAATTATCCACGAATCTTACATTTTTTATCTTCATTAATACTATTTCTGTACCGTTCAAAATAACTTGTGGTACGATGAGTTCCGAATATTTTTCAACGAGATACTTGAAAATGATTCGGGCATAGAAACCATTGAGAATTGTGAGCTGTAAATATTACTCTTCTGAATTGTTTGTGCTTGGCCAATGCTAGTTCGACAAACTGCTTTATGGGATAGATATCGAAAACGTACTCTCTTATCCCGCAAGACTCTCACACTTCAGAAATGTTTGAGTTTTCGAGGCAAAAACTGCGAACCTGTTGTACGACACATAAATTAGGAACATGCATCTTTTTGTCTCGTCCCCAAGAAGCAGTACCGTTTGTTGCAATTCAAGATCATAAAACAAGAATAAAACCGGGGCTGGTATTTTGTTACCTCTAATAGGCTGTATGAAACACAAATGTGTAGTTGGTTAGTTCTTTCTAGAATTTTTGCGAAAAGCGATACCGCATTCGTAAGGTTCATCGCGATTAGTAGAACGCACTGTTTTGCAACAATTATGGAAAATTTCCATACTTTCGCAGATACTGGTTGAATTATTGAAAGAACCGCGCTCCAAGGGATGTTTGAAACATACATCCCCAAAAAAATATCTGATACATTCGTCACATTTTTTTGCTTCTATATTGTACTGACAAGGTGGCTGTTGCATACATTTGTAACATCTATTTGAGCATCTATGATCTTGTATTCTGTTATATTCTTTATTACACGGTATAAAGTAGCCTGCGCTACCACTAGCCCCGACCAGATTTAATATGGGTTCGTAATAATTTCTATTCTCGTAATACATTATCTTTAATGTATGATTAATTGATTTACCGGACTGAACGACACAATGCGTACGATCGTAAATAGGTTGTTCATCTTCCCCAAAACTTTCCAACGAGTATAACATTATAGCAGTATCGTATTGTTTGAAAAAACTCTGAAAAATACGAATTTCGGGTAGCCCGCAACTTAATACGGATATAGACACGTTTGCGTTTTTCATTAGATCAAGAGGTGCTTTTCTTTGTGTGACAACTACTTTGACGAATAACCTTTCAATAAACGTGTAGCGAGCATAGAGATATTACATATAGAGTAGGCAAGGTATGCGTGCGCCTGCAAGTGGAAGTGTCCGCTCGGTAGAAAGAGAGAGAAGATCAAGTGTACCTTGCATCTCTTTCGCACGTCTCCGCTGATTGGCTGAGCATAGTCAGCCGGTTGAGCGAAGTGGGGAGTAAGAAGACGCACGCATATGTATATAGTCGCGGTAGCATATATGGGGCGTTTCGCCTCAATCCTCCCAGCGCTGCGCGCGAGCGCCGAAACATGCCGTTTTCAACTCGTGTTTACGATGCCAAAATGTCTCTAAGAAAATGATTCGATAGGTCATTTCTATGTAGTTTTTTCTCAGCTTTCCAACGGTGTAATTAGTTTTCCGGAAATTTTCCATTTTCATCCCCAAAAAATATAAAACATCGCATATCTCAAAAAGTATATTTTTAATATTTTTTTTAATGGTCTCAATCGAAAGCTGAGGATTTTTTACGTAGGAAAATATGTTTTCCAAGGAGTGGACGAATGATTTTCTCTGAGAAATAGAACGTCGAAAAGTAGACGTAGCGCTACTCCGGCGCACGGAGCGCGTGAGCGCCAATCATGCTGTTTTCAACTCTCCCCAACGATACCAAAATGCATCTGAGAAAATTATATTATGAGTCGATCCCACGTTATTTTTCCTCAGCTTTCCAATGGTGTTGTCAGTTTTCCGAAAATTTTCCATTTTCATCTCCAAAAAGATCTTTCTTAGAGAATAATTCAATTATTTTCTTTGGAAAATAGAACGCGCAAGAAAAGTTCCGATGCTTTCACTTTAGTAAAGGCCTACTGTTTCATTTTTTATCCGATAGGTGGCTTTCATGGTATTTTCAATAATACACAAGAAGAATTTTCATCTGCTGTATATAAATTGAATCATTTTTTCATCGTATTATTTTCAAGGCGTTTTTATAAGTCCTTCGAGCACCCACAACTTCGAGCATATTCATTTTTCCATAAAGTCGTTAATTGTATTGGCTTGGTTATTTATTTGACTCCTTGTACAAACTACAATGGATTCATCCTGGAAATTGAAATGCATAAATCCTTTAGATAAAAAAAATCATCCGTCATCTAAAGAATTGTACGACTTTCCAATGCCATTGAGAAGTGCATATCCCTTGATACCAGAGAAAGCAAAGATCTGTTACACTTGTCGACGTGAAATGTACAGACAGAAATCAGATTCACCTTCATCTGAATGTAAAAAAGCTAGATTCGAGTGTAACGATGAATATCATAAAGCAGGTTTGACAGTCCTCGAACAAATAAAAAATAAATTCTCAAAATCAACGACGAAGCAAGATAGAATTCAGTTGTTAACTCTTGCCCCTGATTATTGGTCTCGTAGGGACTTGATGAGAGAATTCAATTGCAGTGAATGGGAAGCTCGAGAAGCAAAAAATTTAGTAGCTAAGAGCGGGATTTTTTCAATACCGGAAAATAAAAATGGCAAAGTATTTCCAGATGAAACTGTCAAGTTGGTGGAAGGTTTCTATGGAAGAGATGATATTAGCCGAATTATGCCAGGCTTAAAAGATTATATATCTGTCAAGTAAAGTAATGGCAAAAGAGAACACGTTCAAAAACGATTACTGCTTGGTAACTTGAATGAAATTCATTGTTTATTTAAACAAGAATATAAACATGTTAAAATTGGATTTACGAAATTCACTGAGTTAAGGCCCCCACATTGTGTTCTCGCTGGAAGCAGTGGTACACATAATGTATGCGTATGTGTTCATCATGAAAATGTCAAGCTCTTGCTCAATGCTATTGATATAGGAAGTTTGACAAAAAACACTGAATTGCACCTTGAAAACTATCATGATTGTATCCAAGCAATTGTATGTGGTAATGCACGTGATGAATGTTATTTTGGTGACTGCTTAGATTGTCCCAACATGTCTATATTACGACAACATTTGCTTGAATCTTTTGATAAAAATAATATTTTTGAAGTGCAATATGATTCATGGTTTCAAACAGATCGGTGTACAATAGGTTCAAAAGTTGTAAATGTTAATGAATTTGTGGATATACTGGGCCAAAAATTGTTAAAATTAAAGACACACGATTTTTTCGCTAAAAAGCAGTCACATTTTGTAAATGATTTGAAACTAAACCTCAAAGAAAGAGAATTTCTTGTGTGCTGCGATTTTTCAGAAAACTATGCATTTGTGATACAAAATTCTGCGCAATCATTCCACTGGAATAATAATCAAGCCACAGTTTTTACTGTCGTGGTCTATTACAAAATAAATAATGAGCTTGAACATCTGAGTATTGCTATAATTTCTGACAATCTCAACCATGATTCTGTTGCAGTTTATGAGTATCAGAAAATTATCATGTTGCATCTGAAAAATAATTTTGTAGTGGAAAAAGTGTATTATCTAACTGATGGAGCAGCTCAACATTTTAAAAATAAGACACATTTCCAAAATCTTCTTTTTCATGAAGAAGATTTTGGAATTCCAGCTGAATGGCACTTCTATGCCACTGCACATGGCAAAGGTGCATGTGATGGCATAGGCGCAAACATAAAAAGAGGTGCGAAACGAGCAAGTCTGCAACTTACATCTGGCAATCGAATTTTAACACCTGAAGATCTTTACAATTGGGCGAAAGATCATTGCAAAGGTACCAACATTTTTTATAGTAATAAAGAGTCTTACGACCAAACTGTTTTAGAATTAAAACCAAGGCTGGATAGAGCTAAATCTATACCGGGAACTTTGCAATATCATGCAATTATTCCAGCAGGTGGGAAAACATTGAAGCTCAAAAAAACTTCATTGAGTTCTAAATATAACATCTTCCCGAAAAAAAGTGCTATACAGAGCAAAGAAAAAGTTCCTATACGAATGCGTTTAACGAAAACTTCAAAAAAGCAAAGAAAGCTGAAAAAGAGAGCAAAAATAACATGAAGTACGTGAACTATACTCTTTTTGAGATATGCGATGTTTCTTATTTTTTGGGGATGAGAATGGAAAATTTTCGGAAAACTGATAACACCATTGGAAAGCTGAGGAAAAAAGCTGAGGGATCGACTCATAATACAATCTTCTCAGATGCATTTTGGTATCGTTGGGGAGAGTTGAAAACAGCATGATTGGCGCTCACGCGCTCCGTGCGCCGGAGTAGCGCTACGTCTACTTTTCGACGTTCTATTTCTCAGAGAAAATCATTCGTCCACTCCTTGGAAAACATATTTCCCTACGTAAAAAATCCTCAGCTTTCGATTGAGACCATTAAAAAAAATATTAAAAATATACTTTTTGAGATATGCAATGTTTCTTATTTTTTGGGGATGAAAATGAAAAATTTTCGGAAAACTGACAACACCATTGGAAAGCTGAGGAAAAATAACATGGGATCGACTCATAATATAATTTTCTCAGATGCATTTTGGTATCGTTGGGGAGAGTTGAAAACAGCATGATTGGCGCTCACGCGCTCCGTGCGCCGGAGTAGCGCTACGTCTACTTTTCGACGTTCTATTTCTCAGAGAAAATCATTCGTCCACTCCTTGGAAAACATATTTTCCTACGTAAAAAATCCTCAGCTTTCGATTGAGACCATTAAAAAAAATATTAAAAATATACTTTTTGAGATATGCGATGTTTTATATTTTTTGGGGATGAAAATGGAAAATTTCCGGAAAACTAATTACACCGTTGGAAAGCTGAGAAAAAACTACATGGAAATGACCTATCGAATCATTTTCTCAGGGACATTTTGGCATCGTAAACACGAGTTGAAAACGGCATGTTTCGGCGCTCGCGCGCAGCGCTGGGAGGATTGAGGCGAAACGCCCCATATATGGATAGTATAGCGTAATTGACTTGTGTTGGATTTCTTTTTTCAACCACGGGTTGGTTAGGGTTGTTAATATAATTCAGTGTATGTATTATGATCAATTCTCAAGCCTCAGATCACCAAGAAATAATCCTATTCCAACTAAAACTCGCCCTGGGGGTCACAACTTAAATAAAACATTTATGCTATCTATAAATAAGAGGTTGGGATGGCCGAGTGGTTAAAGCTTTTGCTTCCCGATCCGAGGATTTTGGGTTCGCGCCTGTTGACAGAAGATTTTTTTTAACGTTTTTTCATGGTTGTTGTGTTTTTTATAGTCAAATGGCAGCAATGCGTGTGGGTTGCCGATACCCAGGACATTTTTGGGTTGAAAATTGTCGCATAATTCATCACTTTCATGCTTAAGTCGAGTATCGACATAACTCTGTTCAATCAAATAAATCAACTGCTGCCTATGATCGTACAATGGTTCCGGCTCGTAGTAATGACTACTGTTCTGAAAAATTGATAATGGTAATATTTTCAATGTTTCAGAAACAATTTTGAAATAAATATTTTTCATAAACAAGGAATCTGTATAATGGCGTATTGTTTTTTCTGTATTATAACAAATAACATAAACGTCATCAGATGCAAACTTTAGACCTCCTCTATTTTTTAATACAGTAATTTTTGAATGTACGGATGTTGAAGTATTAATCTCCGATGAAATGAATACTTTCATTTGAATAACAATAAATTATACTTTCAAAATAGAAAAAAAATAAATAAAAAAGATAAAAAAAATTTTTCCCACACAGTTTATAGAAGCATAATTTTTTGTGTAAAACTAAGAAATTGTAAAAATCACTTGATTAATTTGATAAGAGCAAAGAAAATGCATTGGTAAAAACTAAAACTGAAGTAAAAATCTATATATGGGCAATTCTCTGTGGGATCGAACATGAAAAAATTTGATTTGGCTCAAAATTTTTTTTTAAGTTCTAGGGCATCATGCCGACTTCCCAGAATTTTTTCAGATTTTTTCGAGCACTTTAACCCTGTTTCATAAACAGGCAAAATTGCTGATTTTGCTGTTTTTGCATTTTCAGAGGCATTTTCAACCTTAATTTACACCCTGAAAATGACCTCTGAGGCAAAAAGTGAATACGATACTTTTTTCTGCAAATTGCATGAATTTTATAGAAAAATTATCTCCAAGGTCATTGGAGCACATTAAGTACTCCACATTACCAATTGGAGCCTCTATTTTTGAACCCTGGGAGTTCGCTCGTCAAGCCCCACACCACATGGGTACTAAAAGTTGTCCCAACTCATACCACATACAGACTATATAGTGAAAAAATGGGCCTGGACTTTGGAAGCTCCCAAAAAATTAATATATTAGCTAAAATAGGGGTAAAAACAGGCTAAAATGACTATTCAAGGGGAGCCTTGTACCGCCAACACTTCCAATTTTTCCAAACACCTTTAGATCGCCTATAAACAATCTTATTTCAACTGAAACCACCTCTGGGGGTTACAGATTAAATATAACATCTATGATATATCAATATAAGAGGTTGTGATGGCCGAGCGGTTAAAGCTTTTGCTTTCCGTTCGAAGGATTTTGAGTTCGCGCCCGTTGTCAAAAATTTTTTTTTTCGTTTTCCTATGGTTATTGGATTTCAGAATTGTTAAAAAATAGCAATCATTATTTAACTATCTGTCAGATATTTTATTTGAGCAGATTTCGCTTTGAAAAGTCATTTTTTGCCTTTGATTTTGAAATAGTCTATATTTTCTAACCGTTTCTATGATTTTTTTCCTCTCGCTTCATTAAATAAATAAGCTATATTCATCGTAATTCACAAGTCAGTACTATTTATGGAATATATATTGACTCCGACAGTGAATTCCTAAATCTCAAATGCGCTGCATGAACTTAGGTGATTTTGTCTCAAGTTGCAAATTTTCAACCCAAAAATGTCCTGGGTATCGGCAACCCACACGCATTGCTGCCATTTGACTATAAAAAACACAACAACCATGAAAAAACGTTAAAAAAAATCTTCTGTCAACAGGCGCGAACCCAAAATCCTCGGATCGGGAAGCAAAAGCTTTAACCACTCGGCCATCCCAACCTCTTATTTATAGATAGCATAAATGTTTTATTTAAGTTGTGACCCCCAGGGCGAGTTTTAGTTGGAATAGGATTATTTCTTGGTGATCTGAGGCTTGAGAATTGATCATAATACATACACTGAATTATATTAACAACCCTAACCAACCCGTGGTTGAAAAAAGAAATCCAACACAAGTCAATTACGCTATACTATCCATATATCGTCGCTTGGGAGGAAGAACGTTCCATTTCAGAAACTTGCTATAAAAAGTTCCATTTCAGAAACTTTCTATAAACAGTGCCGTTTCAGATTGACAAGTATAAAAAGTGCCATTTCAGAAAAAATCTATAAAAAGTGCCATTTCGGAAAATTTCTATAAAAAGTGCCGTTTCAGAAGAAATTTTTTCCGTCTGAGTTTTTCCGACTTCGGGGATGATTACGTATGCATGTGTGTATGTGTGTGTGTACACGTCTGAAAATAACAACTTGATCCCACGTCGAGACGTGATACTCTGAAAGTAAACTATTTACATTACATATTTTCTTCATAGATGGATTTGGATGAAAATTGGTATCTATAAGTCTTTGAGGTCGCTGATTACGAATCCGACCTCAGATTTTAAAAATTCGAGTTAGAGCCTCTAAGATCACCTAAAAAAAATTTGAAAAGGTACTGGATTTTGATGAAAATTGGTATGCGTGGGTTTTTGAGTTTGCTGATCACGAATCTGAACTCAAAATTTGGAAATTCAAATTAGAGCCTCTAAGATCACCTGACAAAAACTTGGAAAAAAATGGAATTTTGTTGAAAATTAGTATACATGGGATTTCAAGGTCGCTGATTACGAATCTGACATCAAATTTTAAAAATTAAAATTAGAGCCTCTAAGATCACCTGACAAAAATTTGGAAAAAAATGGAATTTTGTTGAAAATTACTATACATGAGATTTCGAGGTCGCTGATTACGAATCCGGCATCAAATTTTAAATATCAAAATTAGAGCCTCTAAGATCACCTGACAAAACTTTGAAAAGATACTGGATTTTGATGAAAATTAGTATACGCAAGTTTTTGAGGTCACTGATTATGAATCCGGCCTTAGATTTTAAAAACTCGAATTTCACCTCTAAGATTGCCTACCGAAAGTTTGAAAAGATACTGGATTTGAATAAAAATCGGTATCCATGGTTTTTTTTTGTCACTGATTACGAATCCGGCCTCAGATTTTAAAAATTCGTATTGTCATATAGAGTTCAGAAGCTGATTCGCATGATCTACATAATAATAAGATGGATCCGTACATTTTTCTAGTCCACCTTCCTTGCTCTCGGAAACAATGATATGAGAATTTAGAGGTAGATTTAGTATGATTCGATCGAAAGGTGGGGTCGAGGACTACACTTTCTGAGAAAAAAAAATTTTGAAAAATCTGAGTTGTGGTAGGCGTATAGAGAATTTAAAAAAATGTTTTACCAATGTTCCCGTATTATCTCCTTTAAAAACGTACAAAGGGTTGATTTTTCTAAATTTTGTTCGAGCATATCGTTAGAGGAGCTTGAGCGCTCTCCTAATTCATGTTGAAAAATGTGGAAACATTGATGCGTGGGCGTATCCTCTGTCTACAAAAATTGTGTGGTGATAAAAAAAAAATTCCGTCAATTTCCTCAATGATGCAAAACCAAAATTATACAATTTAGAGGTAGATTTATTATGACGGATCGAAAGGTGGGGTCGAGGACTACATTTTCTTAGAAAGAAAATTTTGAAAAATTCGATTTGTGGTGGGCGTATAGGGAATTTAAAAAAAGTTTTAACCGATGTTCCCGTACTATCCCCTTCAAAACCGTACAAGGGGTTGATTTTTCAAAATTTTGTTCAAACCGATCGTTAGATGAGCTTGAACGCTTTTATAGTTAATGTTGGAAACTTTGAAAACATCGATGCGTGGGCGTATTCTTTGTGGAAGAAAATGGTGTGGTGACAATCAAACATTTTCGTCAATTTTCTTATTCATGCTAAATCAAAATTATACAGTTTCGAGGTATCTTTGGTATTGCAGATCGGAAGGTGGGATCGAGGACTACATTTCCATAAGAAAAAAATTTTGAAAAATTCAAGTTATGGTGGTCGTATGGAGAATTTAAAAAATTGTTTATCGATGTCCGGATGGGACCCCCTTTTAAAAACGTACGAAGAGTTGATTTTTTGAAAATATGTTCGAGCAGATCGATAGAGAAGCCGGGGCGCATCCTACATTCGAATCGATAAATTTGATAATATTCATGCGTGGGCGTATTCTCTGTGAACGAAAATGGTGGGGAGATAGAAAATTTTGGTTTTTAATTAAATTATTTATCGATAATACAATTAGAAATTTCAATGTTCATTCATATTTATAATAGAGCAAATGAAAGACATGAGCGAGCGATAGTGAGTGAGTGATTTTGACTAGTGAATAATAATTTTCACAACGTTTTACTACTTTAAGTTTAACAACCACCTGTTACAGTTTGAAATGACGAGAATTTATTATAAATCTTCAAAAATTGGATAATATCGTTTCCGTAAGATGCGAATCAGCATCTGAATACCATATGACAAAGCCAGAAAAACATACGAACTCTACTGTATTATACTGTTTTAACCATTGATTAACTCCCAAAAAACCCTCATATAATAATTTTCATCAAGACCCAGTGTATTTTCTCGAATGGTCTATATTGGATCTTGGAAATCTGAGGCCGGATTCGTAATCAGCGACCTCAAAAACCCATGGATTCCATTTTTTATTAAAATCCAGTATCTTACCAAATTTTCGGTAGGCAATATTAGAGGCTAAATCCGAATCTGAGGCCGGATTCGTAATCAGCAGCCTCGAAATCCCATATATACTAATTTTCAACAAAGTTCCATTTTTTTTCCAAATTTTTGTCGGGTGAGCTTATAGGCTCGATCTAATTTCAATTTTTAAAATCTGAGGTCGGATTCGTAATCAGTGACCTCAGAAACCCACGTATACTAATTTTCATCAAAATCCAATATCTTTCCAAATTTTGTCAGGTGATCTTAGAGGCTCTGATTTTAATTTTAGAAATTTGATGCCGGATTCGTCATCAGCGACCTCAAAATCCCATGTATACTAACTTTCAACAAAATTCCATTTTTTTCCAAATTTTTGTCAGGTGATCTTAGAGGCTAAATTCGAATTTTTAAAATCTAAGGCCGGATTCATAATCAGTGACCTCAAAAACTTACGTATACTAATTTTCATCAAAATCCAGTATCTTTCCAAATTTTTGTCTGGTGATCTTAGAGGCTCTAATTTTAATTTTTAAAATTTGATGTCAGATTCGTAATCAGCGACCTCGAAATCCCATGTATACTGATTTTCAACAAAATTCCATTTTTTTCCAAGTTTTTGTCAGGTGATCTTAGAGGCTCTAATTTGAATTTCCAAATTTTGAGTTCAGATTCGTGATCAGCAAACTCAAAAACCCACGCATACCAATTTTCATCAAAATCCAGTACCTTTTCAAATTTTTTTTAGGTGATCTTAGAGGCTCTAATTCGAATTTTTAAAATCTGAGGTCGGATTCGTAATCAGCGACCTCAAAGACTTATAGATACCAATTTTCATCCAAATCCATCTATGAAGAAAATATGTAATGTAAATAGTTTACTTTCAGAGTATCACGTCTCGACGTGGGATCAAGTTGTCATTTTCAGACGTGTACACACACACATACACACATGTACATACAGACACATGCATACGTAATCATCCCCGAAGTCGGAAAAACTCCGACGGAAAAAATTTCTCCTGAAATGGCACCTTTTATAGAAATTTTCCGAAATGGCACTTTTTATAGAATTTTTCTGAAATGGCACTTTTTATACTTGTCAATCTGAAACGGCACTGTTTATAGAAAGTTTCTGAAATGGAACTTTTTATAGCAAGTTTCTGAAATGGAACGTTCTTCCTCCCAAGCGACGATATATGCTACCGCGACTATATACATATGCGTGCGTCTTCTTACTCCCCACTTCGCTCAACCGGCTGACTATGCTCAGCCAATCAGCGGAGACGTGCGAAAGAGATGCAAGGTACACTTGATCTTCTTTCTCTTTCTACCGAGCGGACGCGTTTTCAGATAGCTTGCCTACTCTATATGTAATATCTCTATGGTAGCGAGCCAGTCCTTAACTGCCCTCTCATAACGTGCGCAATTGCAGTAACTAATGCTCTAGTAAGACACATATTGTTGTCATTCGCAATAGTCAACATGGATTTTTATACATAGTGTTCCTACTCAGTTTCACTCGATCTCCGTTATTCAAGCCTCTCGTGATATCGTATTTTATGTACAATGTATCATCCACATCGGTGGCGTTTGATCTTTGAGCTGGATTATAGAATAGGCGTCTAACTCGCCAGCATGGAAATCCGCAAGAGGTCGAAAAGACATCCACAAGAGTTTGAATGCTGGTTCATCTTGAGAATCACATGTACTGATACGCTAGTTACGCTGATGTAATCTGTTTTAGCCGCATCTCATTAAATGTGTATACAGCTATTTCATGGACCTTTCCAACCATTCTATGGTATTATAACCTGAAACTGGTGGCGTAAAATGGCATTTGATCTCCCTGCTATTCAGTCCGAAACGGCTGTAGAGTCTCGATATTTCGTTGTCGATGATGAAGGTTTCACTATGCTCGCTTTCTCCTCGTCCCGTCTGCACTTGTGTCTCTGGAATGATAATTATCAAACTATGCATTGTGTCAGTTGCCTTATCAGATAATTAAGAAAGAAGTTTGATCAAAGACAAGATTATACCTGTAGAACATGAAGTTTGTGAGTCATCGTTGCTTGTAGCATAAACGGTGGAGATAGAATTAGCGCTAGAGCTCGAGCTACTGCTACAGCTACTATTAGATGTTTCGTCATCATCCGAAAAAATCCTTCGGTCTCCTGATGATATAGGATTGACGTCTTTGTTCTGCCTTGATGTTGATAGCATGGGTTCTCCTGTAATAAATAGGTAATGAATCATACTGTACATATATATCACATACTTTCACATATTCTTTGTGTGTACTCGTATCGTTTAGCATCTCTTGGAAACCTTGTAAGAGGAAAGATTGAATTTTTCATTGTTTTTAATAAGGTAACTGCAGCCAATGTGCCACCCTTGAGGATTTTTTGCGATTTTGACCATGATAAACTTGGAATTTTCAAATCCTGCGAGCGGCATTTCAAAAGCTAGCTCGGTCCCATTCAGAAACCATCTCTATAGTTATTGCCCGACTATTCTAATCTATTAAAAATCTGAATTTAGAAAGAAAGACGCAAAAAGGTCAAATAGGCTACACCTGCAGTCGATTTGGCACGATTTCATAATGACTCATTACAATCCCTATACGCCTGAAGGGGCGGTCAACTTAGCATTAAGGGGTAATTCAGGTTCTGATTTTCACGTCAACTCTTTGCGGCTGGTGCACGGATACTAAAGCTTCCCATTTTCGTCACTTGTTTTTGACTCAATCAAATGGATATCGGAATAATGTGAAATATATTATCGATGTATATTTCCCTCAGCCTTCCGATAGCAAAGTTGGTTTTTGGAAATTTTTATTTCACACCCTGTTGAAAAAAATCGACTGGATTTCCAGCTGTATTTGCACTGGATTCCAGCTGGATTCACGCTGGATTTGGGCTGGATTCCAGCTGGAAACGAAAAATCCAGGTGAAGTGATGCAGGGAAAATCTAGTGAGTTTCCCGAATAATCCAGCTGGATCCTGAGATAATCTAGCTGGATTTTACTAGAATTAGGGTTATATCGTTATTATAGATCAAGCAGATTTTCCGAATAATCCAGCTGGATTTTTCGACAATTCAGCTGGATTTTTCGGTTTGGGAGCAGCGGGCTACGGCGTCGAATCCAGCTGGATTATGAACGAATCCTGCTGGATGTTTCGATAATCCGATTCGTTCATAATCCAGCTGGATTCGCCGCCGTAGCCCGCTGTTCTAGAACCGAAAAAATCCAGCTTTTCGAAAAAAATCGACTGGATTTCCAGCTGGATTTGCACTGGATTCCAGCTGGATTTACGCTGGATTCCAGCTGGAAACGGAAAATCCAGGTGAAGTGATGCAGGGAAAATCCAGTGAGTTTCCCGAATAATCCAGCTGGATTATCTCAGGATCCAGCTGGATTATTCGGGAAACTCACTGGATTTTCCCTGCATCACTTCACCTGGATTTTCCGTTTCCAGCTGGAATCCAGCGTAAATCCAGCTGGAATCCAGTGCAAATCCAGCTGGAAATCCAGTCGATTTTTTTCAACAGGGCATAAAAGAAAATCTCAAACGGATTGTAACTAATTCATTAAAAAAACTGTATCTGATTATTTTTTTTGTATTTTTAGCTTCTTACGCATAATTTTTTTACCAGAATTTGGAAGTTGTGCACACTCTTGGAATACTCATTGTCGGGGTATCCTCTACCACACATAAAATTTCCAAGAACGCGCTTACAAATTTATTTTTATTTTTTCTTCCAAGCAAAATTGCCCTAGTTGTTAGAATCACCCATATATATTGTAACGGGGTGCTTAGTGACAAAGCGCGCTTTTGTCTTGGGTATTGTTGAAAAGGAAAATGCGCAGAGGATTGCTGGACGAGATTGCTGGGATCGTTAGGGGCGGCCGGACCTTATGCCGTGCAATGCGTGCCCCTTATCTTGTCAGCTGGCGCTCGCCGCTGTCCTCGCGCTCATCTTCGACAATGGTTGTCCGGGTAGCTCAGATATTCCCGGCGAGCTGAAGGCTCTGAACTTTACTCTGGAAATAGTCAGAAAATCAAAGAATCTCAAGGAATCGAAGTTGTTATGGTTTGTTTATATTTTATAAAAAAACAATTTTTAACTTCAAAATTTATTCATATGAATTTCACAGTGGAGTATCCAATACGTATCCATCAATTTCAGCTTTTGAGCCATGATATTTTTGGACCGAACAAAATTTATTTTATTCCTCGGATAGAGAGCTTCAAAATGGTTCACTCGTGATTATTGGCAAACTCTTACAACCCAAGGAAGATTAAACTTCACCTTGAGTTGCGACCCACGTGTAGACTTACTGTTGGAGACCAGTTTGGATTCTGGTCTCCAATCTTGATTGAAACTCCTTCTTAACTCTAAATTAAGCAAAAGTTGTTTCCAATCACCCAGATCAGGATCTCATACCCATCAAAAGTTAACTTATCATGTTACCAAAGTATCCAGAGTGGTTCCAGACTGGGCAGATTTCTTGATTGCCCAAGGGAAACCAATATATTCAAGAAAATTTCTAAATATCAAGATTCATTATTTATACACACAGTAGACGGTAGATGAATTCCCCATAACTTTTTTAACATTAAAAGAAAATATTATGGTTCTTCTCCTTGAGTATTCATGAATATTCGCTCATGAAATCCACTCATATTGTGTAAACTGCATGGCTAAGGTTCAAACAGCTCTCGACGGGTTGGTTCAAATTACAACTCCAAAGTATTTTCACAGAAAATTGGCTGATTTTTTTTTCTTTCGCAATCTTACTTCTCATTAAATTTGGAAAGGTCCACTAAGCCCGATAAATGAATATTTGTCGTTAAAACTTGTGGATCCTTACATAAAAAAGTGATTGGGGTCAAAGTGAAGCCAGTTAACTCGTGATTTGATTGGTGTACGAGTGACGAGTGACGAGTCGTGTAAAATATAGATATAGAGTGAATGTACGCAAGCAAGAAAAATAAGAACGATAAGTTTTGAGGTTGTAACGACCAAATCCTTCTTGCCAGTTGCTTCCAAAATCTGAATGTAGGGTTAAAAAATACGAATATTGTGAATAAATTGATGAGTAAATGGAAAAGATTATCGTATGTAAATGATTGGAACATAATTTTGGAACGCACGAATGTAGATCGCGCGCAGCGCGTCTGATGTAGCTAGTGTGATAAATTATTCATTGCAAAACTACAAGTTAAAATATGTAGTGGCCCAATGGTGGGCTGGCGGATGTGAATAAAGTAACGATCGAATTCTTGATCGTTGCGGATCGGGTGATATTTTGAGAGAAATGTAACAAAACATAAACAGTAATTGAAATATGATAAAACATGCTGATTTAGTCACCTGCGTGAATGCGACTTCTATTTTCTTTCTCTTTTTATTGTTAAAACAAGGCATTGCCAAGTGCGAAAAGCTATAGATCATACGAAAAAAGGTCCCTTCGAGTGATATACTGTGTGAGTCATTTTGCTCTTGCGACCAGAGATCCATCCTGCCGTGCTTGTGTTTCGCGAATCTTATCGATGTATGCAAGCTTGAGCGGGCTCCCCTAACGACGCTGCGCTGTGGAGACCTCTATCTCAATGGGCGTTTCAATCCTTCTTTTGATTCCTTCTGTGAAAATTCAATTTCGGAACGCTCAATGCTACCTAGACTTTGCTCATGTCGAGAATTTAGCGAAAGATAACATCTTCTTAGTCATACAGGATTTGAGCGTGAAATAATAGAAAATAAGTAAGTTAAGTGGTCGAGAACTGCAATCCACTCTCATAACTAAAAATCGTTTTTGATGATCCAGAAACGATTGACCTTGTGATGTTTGTTTATTTATTCATTTTCATAGGCTAAGAAGGGTGGCATGTAAGTTCCCAAAAAGTTACCAAATGAAGCCATTTTTTAAAGAAGTTTTGAATGTTTCTAATGAGTAATCATAATTGGGCATTTTACTGCAGCCTTTAACTTTCGAAACTGATTCAGAATTCGTATGAGTTGAGATGAATTTGTTGGATGATGAATTTGTCCCTATAGCAGTCTTCCGAACCATTTTTCTGACTTGATGTACACCACAGCCAATGCATGTGAGTAGAAGGGCAGGCTAGTTGGACATTTTTAGGAAGGGGAAGGCTGGAACAGCGACCCGGTCATTTTTAGGAGGGGGAAGCTAGGGCAGGCTGTGCGGACATTTTTGGGTTGGGGTACCTCTCTGGGCCCCGCGCGCAGATGGGGGTGGCGCTCTCCTCGGCGCTCTTCTTGGCGCTCTCCTTGGCACTCTTGCGTAACTCTTTATGAAGGGGTTATGTGATCCTGTATGGTACGTGAGCGCAAAGCGCGAGTCCATATGATATAGGTATATGTAAGTGCGAAGCGCGAGCCCGTATGACGAGGGTATATGTGAGCGCGAACCGGACGAGTCGCAGAAAATCTGGCCCCGTGGCTGAATCGAAGAATGGCTGAGGCTAAGCCTGTTAGGACCGGCAGATACCAGACAAAGATCATTGTGTTGGCGGATGCGACTTTCGTACAAATCAACGGTTTTTCCACAGGGCATCGAAGAAAAAGACGGGATTTTTGAATTTCCCTTCTATTTCACAATCCTTACATACTAAGGATACATATAATGCTTACATACAAATGATACATATATGGCTCACATGCTAGAGGTTATTTATGTTAAGTACGTAATATCACGTACTTAACTTTTGCTGAAACTTAGTGTTTCTAGTGAACTCATGCGCCTGGACCCATACAGGTCCAGTCCTCGCAGAAAAGGGAAAAGTCTTCGAGAGGTTTCTATTGAATTGATATGCTTTACTGTGTAGTTATCAACTACAGTAAAGGGGTTTGGTGGGTCCAACTGTGTCTATGGGAAACAATAAATTAATCTTCTTGGGACACTGTTAGACGCTCACAGGGATGCCGGTGAGGAACTTAGATGGGATAAACAAATATTATGTATGTATAGATAAATGTGTATTTTTATCCTGTACCTCAGTTGTCGATTGGATGGCAACGATTGAATTGTGAGGTTGATGTAAGCTGATTTTTGTATCGCACTCTGGATATCCTTATTGTTTTCGCCTGTCAGATTCTATTCGTAGCTATTGCCCTTGCCTAATATAGCTTCTCCTGTTATTGAATAGTTCCACTTGATTTTATCTAAACTGCACTAAATTTACTGTTTATGATTTCGATGTAACTTCCTATGAATTTGAGTATAATTTTTCTATAATTTCCTGACTATAACTTTTCTATTAGTCTTCAATATAATTCTCATGAACTTGAATATAATTTTTCTGTACTTACTTTCAGACACAAACTCCTTCGATTTAATTTAACCAGTGCTAATAATTCTTTATCTCTGGCTCTTGCTTAGGCCAATATTCAACAGCGACTGTTGTCGCCGCCCCAAGTTGGCTTGGCGTCGGTCGCTCAAGGTCAAGGAATAACGTCTATTCCAGGGAGGCGGTATTATTTCCTGCAGCTGATTGGCTCGTGCAATCAGTAGCTTTATGTTAAGTCTGCATTCCGGGCAGTGCATTGCAGCTTGACGTGCGTCACTCCCGCACGTGCGCTCGTACCATTGCCCCATGCATCAGACTCAGCGCATTCGTTGCTCACGATAATTCGCTCAGCTTAACATTCTACCTTTCCTGCCCGTAGTATTTGGCAAGAATCGTGCGCTCAATTTCCTGAATATCTTTCTCAATACTTGATAGAAAATTTTTTAATCGCGTCACCTAACAATGTATTTTTCTAGTCTCACAATATTGCTTACAGGTAATGCAAATACTCTTAATACTTTTACCAATTTTCCTTAGTAATAATACTTTTGAACAGAGACACACTCGAACAATCATAAACGCGGGTATCGCTTGAAAATATTGAGCAAAAATCATATTGAGAGAATGGCCAGTAGACATATAATACAAAAAATCAATACAGTAGTGGCCGCAGACATCCGAATCGATACTTTGCATGCGTTGGATGTTTGAGTCGTAGACGTTACAATTTCCGCTAATTCTGTCGATATGATGTATGGTGGGAGTCCATAGCTATCGAAAGAACCTCCGCTGTCCTCAGAGTCAACAAAATCGCTACCCAATGCGATCCGGGTTGTGAGCTCTCGTCTACATTGACAAAAAACGCAGCCGGTCTCGTCTACTGGTATGGTAGTCTGTCCGCGGGAAAGACCGCCATGGTTTTGGCTGGAACGTATTGGAGTGCTCGAAATACTTGGGTAGAATCGATGAGAATTTTCTTCGGAATTTGAAGTTAGCTTGAGTTTTCCTTCTAAACTCGAAATGAATTTCACTGTTTCTTCAATTCTTTCGGCTAATTGTTCAGTTTTATCTTTCATACAGTCCAGACGGTTCTTTTTAACCTTTAGAGGGCCGGAAAATCAATATTTTGACGCATCATAAAAACTTGTTTAATGTTTATTTTTAGACTAAGATATATTAGTTCATTATTATTTTCACTTATTAAAGTCATTTAAGATAAATTTACCCCTTCACACCAATTTTCACCTGCCCCAAATCAATTAAATCTGTATTCTCTACATTGTGCAAGTGGTCATAAAATTCGACTATCAACCCTTCAAAATGCTTTGAATATCTAATTAAATCTACAAATTTAACTTATATAATGTTCTCGTAAAGAAAGAAGCGTTTTCTACTATTAAAAATACATTTTTTAAAAATTTGAAATTTAACAAAATTTCATTCACATTTCACATTTATTTTTATTCCTCCCACCCTCCCCCGTCAGAATAGGTAAAAAGGGAATCTGTAATAATGCGACCGGACCTTGATCGTGCAGATTCAAGTGATCGAATTTGATCGTGTATATAGGTGATATTGCGAGAAAATGAATTCATGCTCCAGGGATGTGGAGAGCTGCCGTCTTCCCGGTAGCGTAGTTGGTAACGCAACTGACCGGAGATCAGGAGATCGCTGGTTCAAATCCAGCCCGGGGAGCGTGGAATTTTTTTCTCGCAATATCACTTTGGGATAGTCCACCAAGCCCGAGTTCATTCGTCATGTAGAAGAATTGTTTTCCTCAGAGCCCGCGGCGAAATACTCCGATCTGAGCATAATTTGAGCTAATAACTCGGATATAACGGATCGCAACTCAATAAACAATGGATCCAGATCGTCGTCATTAGTGTGTTAATCGTTGTAAGAGTACGCTCAAGATCTATTTCTGTATCATTCATACGTGCGAATCCGCTAAAAGTTTACAATCAATTTTACAATTAATTCAAAAAGTTTAAATTTCTTCCGCACAGTCGCTACATAAGTTGAATTTTTTATTCTTCTCTCAAAATGAGACTACATTTTTGTTTCTACTTTCTTCCTGAAACTAATTCGAGAGTTAAAATTTTTCCTGCACAGTATATGAGTTAAATTACGTAAGTTAAATTTTTGATCTCTTTCTCAAAATCAACTTGGATACTATATTTTCTTCTTTTCTTTCTTTTTGAAACTAATTCGAGAGTTAAAATTTCTTCTGCACAATCGCTACATAAATTTAATTTTTATTCTTCTCTCAAAATGAAGTAGGATACTTCATTTTCTTCTCTTAAATACAGCCTGCCCCTTCTTGAAAATGTCCGGGTTGGTGGTTCTAGCTTCCCCCTTCTAAAAATATCCAAGCCCGTAGTCCTCGTACTCACGTGGAGATGCATCATGCACGTTCATCTGAGCTGTTATGCTTGATCGCAACTATAAGAACATTTTCATTGTTTTTCTATCCCATTCACATGCACACAACACATCATTAACTTTCTTAGCGACTCGTGATATTATGATCATGAAATATTCATATAATCTTCACTTATATTTTGCGAAATGTTGATTAAATTATTCAATTTTTCCACAGCTCCCATATCTAAATCATCTAGGAAAGAGACGAATATCGCAGCTAGCAGAGCTGGTACTTCACACAACGTGAATATGAAAAATTTTTCAATAACCGAAACTGATACGACATCTGCAAATTCTGACAGTATCAAATCCAATGATGCCGAAATTGATGAAAGTTATCCAGCGCTGCTATTACCTCCAGAGAAGACAAATCAAAGTAAAAATACTACATCAACATCACTTCTAACTCACTGTCAATCAAAGAAACGAGGAATTTCAAATGTTCTGAGTCACATAGACAAAAAATCAAAGCTCACAACTTTAGAAAAATCAAAACTTGAATGGGATGATTTCAAAAAACGAAATGAACTTTCAGATGAAATTTCGAATTTCAATCGGGGTAAACAAGGTTATTTAGAGAAACAAGATTTTCTGCAAAGAACTGATACACGACAGTTTGAAATTGAAAAGGAATTGCGAAATAATGTTAAACGGAAGATGCATTAATGTCTAGGAAATATCCCCAAAAAAATCCTATCCTTAGTTATAATTATGATGTGATCAATGTTTCTTGTTCATACATTTTGGAAATAAATGATTATAAGAACGTTGTCAATACAGCTCAAGGCACATACAATTTGATAATATATTCCTGTCAATTTTAACAATCTAGCGACAATATATTCACCGATAATGCATATTATGAAGTATTAGTATCTCTTTGTCTATGTGATTGATATGTATAATTCAGAATATGTATCAGCGTGTAAGAATATTTGTACAGTGAATCGTGATAACAGTACCACAGAGAAATGTTTGCAAAGCTTGAAAAAATTGGCGAAGTCAGTATTGTCAGTATTGCCTGCATGCTCAATCTAGCGCACTTTCGTATCTGATTGAGATAGTATATCAATTGTTTCATGGGTACCAAAGCTCGATCCCAATTTTTGATCCAATAGGTCATATTTGTGATGTAACGAGGCAACTTCACCAATGGAGTGGTGTTCTGGATGAACAAACTCATTAATTTCATGATATGAAGCTTAGAAACCGGGGTACGAACCACCTAATTAAGGGGTAATGTATCTTTGTGACCTCCGATTTCGAGGTCATTTTCAAACACTTACCATAAGCGCAGAAAGAATGATAGGAATATGAGGTTTGTTGCATATGAAAGTACTACTTTCCATCTACAAAGAACACACTTCATTCTTCCCAAAATCACAGAATGGCGGCGTATCAGCTCGTCAAAGGGAAGAAAATTTGTTTACTCTTTCTCCACGGCCGTACTCCTACTGGTCACACTTTTAAACCTAGATCGAAAAATCGAACGGGGTTTTGAAGTAAAATAGAAAACTCAGTGAATATCGTACGATTTTTTTGGAATCCAAATTTGGGGCCCAATAGCGTCAATTTGAATTTTTTTTTCGCTAAATAATCTATCGAAAATAGGCCATAAAATCGGTTAAAATCGAATTATCGAGAAAATCGTAAACTATGGGGGAATAAGGTTCCTCAATTTCCCCATTGCTTGCAGACCTCGCCATGGACGATTTAAGAGATAGAATGTTTGAACAAATTACAGTATATAATTGTGAACCGTTATTTTACGAGAGATATGTTGATGACACTTTTTTATTTATACAGAAAAAACATGTTGAAATAGTTATTAAAGTTTTCAATGAATACAATAAAAAGTAAAAATTCAAAATTCTTGGATACAACAATTATTAGAACCAACAATATATTAATCACTAACTGGTATCAAAAACCAACATGTTCTAGTAGATTGCTGAATTTTATCTCAAACCATACAAATCAACAAAAACGTAACATCATTTCCAATTTAATAGATAGATCAGTTTTACTCTCAGATGGAAGTTTTTATTATTACAATATTGATGAAGTTAAAAGAATATTATTGGAGAACGATTATCCACAGGAATTCATAGAATCATGTGTAAATGACTGACTTTGTCCAATTAGAATCTCTAAAAAGAATATTAATTCCGATAAAAAGGCCCCTATGTACATTGGCAATACCTTTCCTAGATACATTTTACAAAAAAGTATCCGGCTCGCTCAAAAAATTGAACATTAGAACAGTTCCTTTAGTCAATCATAATCTCACAAACATAATAAAATTGGGCAAAGATAGAACAGACATATTAAATCAAACCGGTGTAGTATATAAATTTGACTGCAACGACTGCTTAGCATGTTATATTGGAGAAACGAAGGAAAAATTAAAAGATAGAACCACAGAATATCTGGAAAATACTGATAAATCACTACCGGTCCCTTTGCTCGTAATAAAAAGCAGTACGCACACATTTGATTGGAATAACGTTAAAATTTTAGACCACGAAGCGCACTGTAAGAAACGACTTATTTCGAAAATGCTCCACATCAATATGTACCAACACACTCTTAATAAAAAGAAAGACACACAACACTTCAGTCACACGTATAGGGAGCTCAACAAGATTTTTCAAAACAAACACACCAATGTATCTGATGGTATATGAGACCACTGACGTTAGCTCTATACACAATAGTTTGACAATGGCAGTGGAAGAAGCCGCTTTTGTTTTTGCAGCGTTATTTTATATTTTCATCCAAAACTGGTGAGAAAGAATATTTTCTTGTCATTTCGTCGATTGTTTTGTACTAACAAGGGGACACCACAGTCTCCGGGTCCTGTATTTTTACCAAACCTGTTTTAATGTGCTCTATACCACATACGTATAGACCCATTTCAGGGATTTTGACTAATGGAGCCTCCTGTTGGAGTTATGGATACATCAAGTTTCAAAAACTACTGATATCTCTAGGTTTTTTCACATTTATGAAATTGCTCGCTGACTCATCGAGTGAGCTTACCTAAGCTTCTGTACACTTTGTTCACGCCAGAATCATGAATCCTACATGCTCCCCTACTATCGATAGCATTTTCACTCTCTATCATCATTTAATTTGTCACTAGTTCATATGTTGTCTGAAATTCAGTAGTATACGATAAATAGATTATTCAGCTACAGCTGTCCAAAACTCATCATCAACATGTCTCACTCATTGTACATTACTCTTAATTGATATGTTGTATCAGCGCACACTTCTCAACATTACAAATAATGGTGTTTGATCACACGCATTACTGAATGAACTTCCAAGCCCTTAAATCAGTTGACGAACGTTAGGATTCATGATTCTGGCGTGAACAATGTGTACAGAAGCTTAGGTAAGCTCACTCGATGAGTCAGCGAGCAATGTCATAAATATGAAAAAACCTAGAAATATCAGTATTTTCTGAAACTTTATGTATCCATAACTCCAGCAGGAGGCCCCATTAGTCAAAATCCCTGAAATGGGTATATACGTATATGGTATAGAGCACATTAAAACAGGTTTGGTAAAAATACAGGACCCGGAGACTGTGGTGTCCCCTTGTAAGATTGTATCATTCATTACGTGTTTTTTTGTGTAATAAATTTTCAGCCTGATAAGGCCAGTAAACCTTGCTGGCGTAACGTCGCATCAATTAAACATGTGGTGGATTTTGTTATTTTTCCTTTTCCACTTCACTCTGGGATCCTCGAAGATAGATCATTTACACAAATTTAAATTGAGGGGGTGCACATTACAATATTAATCCCGGTCTACGATCAAAAAACCAGACTTCTACTGGAAGAAGTTTCTTCAAGTCAATAACATCCGACTTTGGGTACAAGACAACAATGATCCTCAAACACTGGATCAACCTTCGACACCAGCTAGCGGCTTCCAACGCCCGCTGTGACTTTCTACTTCGATAAAGAATCAACGATTTCTCACCACGACACTTTATTATTAACCAAAAACGACCTAGTAGTTTGTCTTTCCGCAGTAAGTTTTGTCAAAATCTCTTCTATCGCTCTAATGCCGGTCACGATATTCACTCAAATTAGAAATCAAGGACATTCACATTCATAAATCATATTTATACAAAAGTTCAAACTCAAATAAAAACTTGATACTTTAAAAATTGATTATATTACTACAGACAATTTTTTGACAAGAATAAAATTAAAGAGTAGAAAAATTTCGAATAATCACCCAAAAAAGCTTATCAGTAAATTTGAAATTTTACGAAAAAAATACAATAATTGTAATTCTCATAAAATAAATTGTGACAGATGGGTGAAAAACCTCTCAGATGTGAACATACCGGAGAATGTCCTTGAAGTAGTATCATTGGGTCCGAATTATAATGTCAAAGAAAACTTTATAAAGAGTGATATAGTATTAACAGTAAAAAATATCGAACGCTTGTTAGACCGAATTGATGTAAGCCACACTAATAAGAATAATGTTAGAGAAACTGTCACTATAATGCCTTGATCAACAATATAAATGGAATTTGCCATATTTCATCCCAAGACAGAGGATTTGCAAAAAAACTTTTAGAAACTACGAACTTTATAAAACATAATAGCAATATTTTTTTCACTCGTGCGGACAAAGGTAATTTGACAGTGTTTATGAATACTAGTGAATATAGAGAATAAATGAATGCACTTTTAGAGGATAAACATACTTATCAAATAGTTAGGAGAAATCCACTCAAATCATTACAAACCGAAGTTCATAAAATTCTGTCCAGTTTAAATGACCACGTCTTCCTAGATAAACGCTTTCATAACATTCAACTGACAAAAATTAATACTACTCTGGCTAAAGCATACGGTTTGCCTAAGCTACATAGAGCCGATGTCCCATTGAGACCTATTATTTCTTTAGTAAATTCACCTACACATTTTTCAGCAAAAATCTTATATGACGAATTAGAAAAGTGTATACCACCACCAATTTTCCGTGTGAATGATAGTTCTGAATTTAAGGAGCAAATTGCAAATGTACATGTCCCAGCCGATTTCGTGTTACTTTCACTTGACGTCAGCTCATTGTTTACAAAAATACCGTGTGAGTTAGTTTTGAACCGTTTGGATAAAAATATCTCACATACACATAGTAGAAGTGAAATACCGTTTGATGAAATTATAAAAACCACTCAATTTCTTTATGACTTTTTTTTTTTCAACTTCTATTTTTTGCATTTGACAATAAATTTTATAAACAAATTTTTGGCGCACCCATGGGTTCTCCTATTTCCCCATTGTTTACAGACCTCCCCATGGATGATTTAGAAATAGAATATTTAAATAAATTGAAGTAAGTATATAATTGTGAACCGTTATTTTACGAGATATGTTGATGACACTTTTTTTTATAAAAAAAGAACATTGAAATAGTTATTAAAGTTTTCAATGAATACAATAAAAATTTTAAATCTACTCATGAATTAGAAGGGAATAATTCTATAATTTCTTGGATACAACAATTATTGGAACTAACAATAAATTAATCACTAACTGGTATCAAGAACCAACATGTTCTGATTGATTGCTAAATTTCATCTCAAACCAAACAATTCAACAAAAACGTAACATCATTTCCAATTTAAAGGATAAATCAGTTTTTATCTCAGATAAAAGCTTTCATAACAACAATATTAATAAAGTTAAAAGGATATTATTGGAGAACTATAAACCACTACCGGTCCCTTTGCATATAATAAAAAACAGTACGCACACATTTGATTGGAATAACGTTAAAATTTTAGACCGCGAAGCGAACTGTAAGAAACGACTTACTTCGGAAATGCTCCTTATCAATATGTACCAACACATTCTTAATAAGAAGGAAGATACACAGAAAAAACTTCTCGAAACTGTTTTTATAATCGGGCGTACTTCAAAACTATTGCATGGATTGACTTCAAATTTCTACAGTAGCTTTATATATACAGGGTGTCCCGGTAAGTTCGTTCAGGGAGAAAATGAGTAAAAGAGACTGATGCAATGATTCGATTCATCCTAAAAACCATAGGTAAAATGTTGATAGTTTCTTTGCAATTGACAATCAAAGATTGACGAATGAGGTCTCAGCTTTACCAGAATTTTGAATCCAAGGCGGAGCCTGTGTCTTGTACAAAAGAAAGAGGAGGGACTGAGCCAGTCCTCGGAAAATGACCTGGGTCCCTTTTTTGCGTGGGTTGACCTATATTTCTCTTCCGGCCGAAGGCAAGCTGTACTATTTGGAAATTCTCTGCTAAGGTTTTCATAATCACATGTTTCTCCCAGAACAAAATTTATCGTATCATACATTCACTGTCAACAAGTATCTCATCACATTAATTTTTTATTTTTAGTTGAATGAAATATAACTGACGAAAGTCGGTTCATATTAATAATTCGAGTTCGTAATATTCGATCGTTACGAAGATTCATTTGAGATATTCACATGGAATAAATAACGAATGAAGGACTTTTCGTAAGAAATCAGTGACGATAAATGCACTATGCATCACTACTAATACGCAAACTGTTTGAAAAATGAAATGAGCAATTGTGGAATGGTACGTATACATACCAGGTATACCTGGCCGAGGGACTCGCCTAATCCGTATATTATGTGAGTCACTTAGAACTGGGCAAATATCCCTGCCGTGTTAATTTCTTTCACATAGATTTTGAATGGAGCGGCTACGGGAGGGATCTTACCTCTCGCCAGTCCCGAGAGCCAGGTGACGACCCTCACAGATCCAAGCCCAAAACCTTTTTTTATGTCTTTCAGCGCATCTCAATCGAAAAATGGTAAAATACTGCAAACTTAATTTTCCAAATTTTTTGATCAGTGATTTTTTTTCCTGATCAAAACCAACTTTGAGCGGTAAAAATCCGACAATATTTGCTCTTTTAAATGTTTTGAACCGCCAACTTCTCACATTAGAGTACGCGTTTCTTCATGATAAATTCTTCAACAATCACGACCAAAGATTGAAAGTTGATGAACAGATCTTGGTATTCATAAGTGATAAGAATATGTTTGTATCTTGTCTCCATATCAATCTAAACTAAAGCTTATCAACTTTGATAGGATAAAATCTAAAAATCGAGATTCGAAAATTACCCGTTTTGTACATTTTTTTTCATAAAATCTTCGATATTCACAATTAAATATTGGAAGTCGATGCGAATATTCTCGTATCCATAAGTTATAACAATATAGGTCGTTTATTACTTAATTATTCTAGCGCTTTGCGATTTCGATGTGCTAAGAGCAATAAAAAAGGGTCTTGGGCTCAGTGCAGTGAGGGCAGTTCCTTCGACTCTCGGGACTGGCCAGTGGTATGATGACGGCAGTCCAGCTTGTGCTCGAACGGCCCCATCTGGCTGCATCTGGCCGCGGTGCCAGCTACGAGATCATAATTTAACCTCTTACCCATGCCGTAGTCATTGATGAATAGCGTGTGAGATATTATTCAATCGTTGGGTTACCGTGCAATCCAGTTTTTTTTTCAAATAATGTCTCTGAAAAATAGCTGTCATCTGTGGTTTTCTCTGGCCTTGAGAGGGTTACGGGGATGAATCGCAATAAAAATTGACTGTTTCCCAGAGTCATATACTTCCCAGGATAGTTGTTGCCGTCCTTATACAGGCATCTTTTATGATTCCATACATATGTTGAGGATTTAAGTGAGACTAGAGTACCCAAAAATGACAATTTTTTGCTGGAGAGTTTCCCAGAACCAATCAGATCGCCTCAATTTTCAAAATCACGTACCCCTTCCTGTTTTTCACAACTCGTCTGTTGCAAACTGTTCAGTTGCGGTATTAGTCGTTGTATGTCTGTCAATCAGTCTACTCGTTCCTTGTAATTTTCCCGATTTTCTCTGGACTTATTTAATTTCTCAGTGTTTCGTTCATTCCTGTACTCTTGAGTACTGATTTTCAAAATTGCGAAATTGTTAAATTTTGTGAATCTACAAAATCGAGTTGAATGAGTTTATTGCTGTTACAAGAGTGGACTAGTGAAGTGCTACATCATGGTTTATGGCATTGGTGATTATTATAGAATGATTAGGTTACATTTTGTAAAAGTATGAACTTATATCTGATCTTAAGAGAAATAGATGAGTGACTTTTCAATACAAAAAAATGGATCCGAGTTAATTATTAGTGTCAGTGAAATAATCGAATAATACGAATTTGAATTATTAATATGAACCGACAAATTATTTATCGAACAAATTATTATATGAATCGATAAATTATTGATATGATCCTGTGGTATGTTCCAGTATCAATCTGTCAGTGGGATTCCTTTTTGATACCTAATAACACCATATTTCGCCGTAAGTTGATTCTCACAGTTCATGTGGCATGATGGGGCGGTAGGAGAAAATGGCATTATTCAAACGAAAATTACACGTGTTTACCTCCAAGCAATTCCAATTCGTAATACAGGGTTTTGAAGATTAAGATTTGTAGTTTATGATACGTATGTTAAAAGTTTGGCAACGCTCATTTTTTGCATATATTTTTCCAATTGAAAAATCGGAAAATTGCGATTTTTCCGACTTTATGAATTTTTCTCGGGAAAATTAGGCATGATTTCGAAAATTTCATAGGAATAAAAAAGTTTTTAAAATGGCTGAATTGTCAAGAAAAAATTTTTTCCATGCGGAAAAATGTCTCTTTATGTATGGTTTAAAAAATTGTCTAAACAAAAGGGTCGCTGAAGGAAATCTTCCAGCACCTTTGTTCCTACGGTATATTGGCATCATATAGTTTGAGAAAAAATAGGTGTCAAGAATTGGTCCCAACGTTTTCCAAAATCGTACCTGAATCACTCGCCTAATATGGAAGCACTTCCAATGATCATTCGATTGGTCAGCCTTGAAATTGCACCAAGCCATAAGCTCGTGGTTTTTTTACAATCCTACGATCTCCCCATTACATATGAGAACACGATATTTCTGTCAAAAATAACACGCATACTCATCAATTATTCAAAATCTCCCTCACGGAATATGAAAAGTCCCTCCAATGATCTATTAATTGGCCAGACTCAAATTTGCATCATATCATTATCTCTTGGTTTTTTCCACGGTTTCCCTATAATACTTAAGAACATTAAATTTCTTTCGCAAATTTTATTGTCCAGCATCAACATTTTCTTTTTTTAACGATAGTTAATGAAAGGGTACCCGCAGCTCTATCGACTTGTCACATTAAAATTTTCATCTAGACATCAATTTACAGTTTTTTCCAATGATTCACGGGATTCAGGGTACTATGAAGGTTTTTCTTCCCATGTCACGCTCACCATCAATTTTAACGGAATCTTCACCATGGAATATGGAAGCTCTTTTAATGATTATCTGATCGGTTAGAGATGGAACTGCACCATTTCATCATTTCATGGTTTTTTCTGATGCTTTCTCCGACACCCTTGGAAACATGACTTTGATTATCCCATTTTCAATACTCACGCATCAATCTGAAAGCCCTTTGAATGATACATCTATTAGTTATCCACATTTTAATAATACAATAATTCCATGGATTTTTTTCACGATCTCATTATTTTAATCCGAAATGCCAATTTCTGCCGTAAAAGTCACGCCCGAGCATACATTTTTTTCAATTCTTCACGGTCGAATATGAAAGTGCTCAATCAACTTTATCACTTGGTAATACCAGAATCCATGCATCGTTTTTTTTAAAGTTCCAACCATGAAATATGAAAGCTTGTTCGATAATCTTTCAATCAGTCATACCTGAAATCGTACCATACTATAATTTAACGTATTTTTCTCAACGCATCAAAATTACAATTCACAAAACCACTTCTCAAACACGAATTTGACGTCCATCCGTCGGCATTATTCGAGTTTTCA
This sequence comes from Aphelinus atriplicis, assembly GCA_020882685.1. Taxonomy (NCBI): domain Eukaryota; kingdom Metazoa; phylum Arthropoda; class Insecta; order Hymenoptera; family Aphelinidae; genus Aphelinus; species Aphelinus atriplicis. Next base: position 32,469,706 of record CM037073.1, read on the forward strand.
TGATGGTAAATGGGAGCGCTCAGGCAGCTTTATCGATCTCTCTGCTTAGAACCTTCACCGTGGCGCAGATTTATTCATTTATTTTACGATTTATTTTCTAAATTTCTCTGAAAAAAGTTTTCTTTTCACATTTCACCTCCAAAATCTATTTTTTCAAAGTTTGAACCAAGGAATATGTAAGCCCTTACAATAACCTATCAATTGATCAGGCTCGCATTTGCACCATAACGTCATTCATTGGTTTTTTACAATGCATCGATTTGCTCCTCACCATAGATGAGTTAAATCAACTTTTACAAAACAGCATGCATTTTCTTCCATCAATTTCCTGAAAACGCTTCAAAATTTTTCAATTTTTCACGATGAAAATATGAAGCGTCCAAGCAACTCTATCGATCTATCTGATCAGAATTTTCATTGTGACGCGAATCGATTGATTTTTTTAACGATGTATCTTGTACATCTTTATCAAAATCGATTTGTCCACATTTCACGCCTACGCATCGTTTTTTTGAAGATCCAGTCATGGATATGAAAGCCCATACGATGATCTTTCGATCGGTCACACATGAAATCGCACCGTATCAAAATTTCACGTATTTTTCTCAACGCATTAAAACCACAAATTACAACACTAACTTTCAAGTACGTACTTCACGCCCATGCATCGACATATTCAAGTTTTTCACAATAAAAAATGAGAATGCTCAAGCAGCTCCATCGATCCGTATTATCAGAATTTTCATCGCGACGCTGATTCATGGACTTTTTTAACGATATACCTTGTACATCTTTCTAAAAATGGGGTTTTCCCGCATTTCACGCCCGCGCATCAATTTTTTTGAAGTATTGATCATGGATATGGAAGCCCATTCGATGTTCTTCTGATCGGACATACTCGAAATCGCATCATATCATAATTTCACGTATTTGGGTTATTTGGGTTATTTAAAAAGCAACCTGAATTTTCACATTTCTAACAACCACGCATCAATTTTATCAAATTTTTCTATAAGGGAAATGGAAGCGCCGGTGATTTCCTTTCCATTGATCTCATCACTTTTCATATGCGTCGACTCCTTCATGGATTTTTCTTTACATTAAATTTCCGGGAGGATTAATTTTATTATAGTGAGATTTCATTCAAAATTGGTGAAAAAGAATAATTTGATGTTAGTTCGTCGATTATTTTGTATTTGGATTGTATCATTTATTACGTATTTCTTGTATAATGAATTTTTAGCCTGATGAGGCCAGTGATTCTTACTGGAGAAACGTCGCATCAATAAAACTTGTGGTGAATTTTGTGTTTTTTCCTTTTCCACTTCACTCTGGATTGGCCTTCAACGATCGATCATTCATACATATTTGAACATATTTCATACGTGATGAGCTGACGAAACGTCCTGCGATGGGCGGGTCTCTGGAGACGCATTTATACGCAACAAGGAATGATGAGTCGTTTTGCAGTGCTTGCACCGAAATTTAGATGAGCACCGATCAGCGTTGTGCTCGGCTTGCAAACAATTTAGGCACAGCTGATTTTATATAATCTGATTCCAAGATTCAAACGTGGGACATGAATGAAGTGGATGCGGTTGCTTGGCGCATCACGAACAATTTGTGCAAGCGTCTGCGCTTGGCGCTGACGTATTGGCCACATTCACTGAGACGGGTTTTCCTTACGAGCTTAAATTTGAATTGCGAGATTTCGAGGTTTGATTTGACAATGGGGCACTCGACTTGGACTGCAAAGAAATATGAGCCACTGAAATGTCTAATGCATAAATTCGATCTTCGATAAACGTTCGTAAATCGTCATATTTAGGAAAACCTTCCCGAGAAAGCTGGCTCATTTCCCAAACCTCCCAGGTGGTTGGATCGAGTTCTTTACGATGAAATCTACAAACCAAATATCCCAATGGCCAACTGCACAGCGAAGATCCGTGAAGCCTTGTACAATAGGCGTTGGTTGTGTCAAGTAAATCGTTCAATTAACTGGCCGATTTTTGAGTATTGGGTTTGCGGTTGATCATTACACGTGGCGAGATTATATGTGTTTTTATATTGCACTGTAAAAGTGTACATACAAGTGTTCAGAGAGAGTATCGAGGGTGCGAACGAACCGGAAAAGTAATGTGAAACAATTTTGGGGGAAATCAGCGCGAACGCGGTGTGCGACGAGCAAGGCCGGTGACGTGGCTTGGTCGGCGGGCGCTGTTACGTAAACTGGTCAGGTCGGCGTCACGCAGCCTGAGCCGACCGTCGGCGGCTGAGTCCACTGGCGTGATTTCCAATTAGCCGATAACAACGCGACATGTGTAAGATCACGCGATCGTCGGTGGACTCAGCCATCGACGGCAAGGATATGTGCGTGAGCACACGCATGCATCCCAACAAAATTCAACATCAGTTTTTGTAGAAATTGAGATTACCTTAGTAATAAATGAGTGACTCTTCAGCAACGAATCAACCGTATTACTAAGCATTGCTATCTACATTGGAAATTATCATCGTAATTGACTCTAATCACTACTTCTCTTTCTCGATTCATTTAACAAGAACATTTCGTCGCCTGGGGGGAAAGAGGATCGATTTCTGAAAAGCGCTAAAGAAAGCTCTATCTCGAATCGAGTGGTACAGAAAGATCTATTCCGAATCGAGCGGTATAGAAAGATCCTTTCTAGTCGAGTTTTAAAGAAAGATCTATTCCAGATTTAATTCTATTCTGCTGCGTTTTTTGACTTCAGAGTTGATGCCGGTACGTGCGCACTTCAGTACGATTGTTCATGTGTGTGTGTGTGTGTGTGTGTGTGTGTGTGTGTGTACATTTCAATATACATATAATGTACATTAATAATTCAAATTAGAAACTCTAAGATGGCCGACCAGAGATTTGAAAAAATACTGTATTTAGGTACAAAGTTGGATTCGAAAGTTCGATTTTTGCCCCGTCATAAAGTTTCCTCTTTGAGAAAATAAAACAACTGATAGAAACAACGGATGAGTCCGTCAACTCAACGAACTCAGCGATTATTCAAATTCTAAGTGTGCTACAAAGGAACTTCATATATATGGATATACATGCTGGGAACACTCACACGTGCATGCGTGTAGCACATCAACTCCGAACGCAAAAAAACACTACAAGAAATAGAATTACTCTTGAAACGGCTTTTTGATGGAGTAGGTAGTGAAATTGCTCTTCATTCAGGTAATCTTTGAAATGGATGCTTTCTTCTTCCAGTCGACCGTGTTTAGACCGGGTTTAGACTCATTTCAATTTAAGGCCTAATTCGTGACCAGCGACTTCGAAAATATTTTCGGTCGACCATCTTAGAGGCTCTCAATTGAATTTTGAAAATCTGTGGCCGGACCCATGACCAGCGACCTCGAAAATCCATGCATACCAATTTTCAACAAAATCCAATACTTTTCCGAATTTTTGCCAGGTCGGCTTAGAGGCTCTATCTAAATTTTTCAAATTTGAGACCGGATCCGTAAACAACAACCTCAAAAACCTATGTATACCAATTTTTGAAAAACCATCGAGGCAAATACTGTTTGACGTAAATAGTCAATTTGACATATTATATTCAGACGTGTACAAAAACACACACACACACGCACGCGCGCGCGCATACACATGAACAATCGCACTAACGTGCGCGCGTACCGCATCAACTCAAAACTCGGAGAAACGCAGCAGAATAAAATTATACCTGAAATAAATCTTTCTATGAAGTGAAATCTGGAATAGATCTTTCTTGAAAACTCGATTTGAAAAGAATTTTTCTATACCGCTCAATTTGAAATTCTTTAGCTGACTCTTTTGGTGACTCCTTTTCTTTCAACTTTTCTTTCCACTTTGCTTTCAGCTTTGATTTGCAGTTTAGAAGTCAATATGAGGTTTTTCGAATCTTCATCCTCAGCAAGAGATATTCCTACTAGTTTCATTTGTAGCTGATTTTGATTTTGGTTTCTTTGAGATTATTTCTCTCGTCTGTCTGATATAACCAGAAATGGACAGAAATCAAAGATTGCGTGATTCTAAAACTGAATAATCTAATCTATGTTATAATGAGATGGATCCGTATATTTTTCTGATTCACCTATACTGCTCTCGGAAACGATGACATGAATTTCGAAAATTTAATTTATCAGATCGTTAGAGGAGCACGAGCATTTTCAAAATTCATATCGAAAAATTTAGAAATATTGATGCGTGGGCGTATTCTTCGTGAACGAAAATGGTGTGGCGCAATAAAAAATGTTCGTCAATTTTCTAAATGGTGGAGAACCAGAAATATACAGTTTAGAGATTCTTAAAAACGTATGAAGGGTTGATTTTTCGAGAATTCATTCATTCAGCTCGATAGAGAAGCCGGAACGCTTTCATGATTCGAGTCAAAAAAATCTGGGAATATTGATACGTGGGCGTATTCTTTGTGAATGAAAATGATGTCGCGCCAAATAAAATTCTGTAAATTTGCTAAGTGAAGGGTTTTCAAGCAGGCGAGGTGTAAAACAGAGAGATTCAGAATGTCTCTATTTAATAATCTCTACCACCATCATTATCAACCGCCGTATCAAAAAGCTATCGTTAACAATATTTGGAGTGCTACAGAAAGTCGACCGTTCAACTCGGTGTATCCCGATCAAAAGAGCACGGCGATCCACCGCCAGTACCGCGCTACACTCGCGCACGCACCCGAGCTTCAGAGAGCCGGTAACATTAGGATATCTCAACACTAAGTGATAGTCATGTTGTTTGAATTGTTGTAGAAAAAGGTTTTTTTTTCTTTTTATTTTCAATAGAAAAAGATTATGTGGAATGAGAGGTGGGAGTAGGGGCCATTATTTCCAGCATCTATACTATAATATAAAGTTAATCCTCCGGTAATTTTCATGTAAAGAAATTTTTATGAAGGGGTCGATTTGCATGAAAACGGATAAGACGGATCGAAAGGAAATTGCCTGCGCTTTGAGGTTTCGTATTGAAATTTTTGAAAAAATCGATGCGTGGGCGTTAAAAATGGGAAAATGCAAATTGGGTTTTTTTTCTTAGCCGATAAACCATAGAAAAAAACTATGAAATAATTGTACGATGAAAATTTGGGTCTGACTGATTAAACGGGTTAAACTTCAGTTTTTTTCCATATTTCACGCCCACGCATCAATTTTTCCAAAGTTTCAACCATGAAACACTAAAGCCCTTCCAAAGATCTAACAAGATGTGCCTCATGAATCATTAAAAAAGTACATGAATCAGCGTCGTGATGAAAATTCTGATAATACGGATCGATGGAGCTCATTGAGCATTTTTATTTTTCATCGTGAAAAACTGAAATATGACGATGCGTGGGCGTGAAATCCGTTCTTGAAAATTGATGGTTAACTTTGTGATTTTTATGCGTTCAGAGAAATACGTGAAATCATGATATGGTGTAATTTCGAGTATTTCCGATCGGAAGAGTATCGAATGGGCTTCCTTATCCATGATTGGAATTTTGAAAAAATCGATGCGTGGGCGTGAAATATGGAAAAAACTCATTTTAAGGAAAAGGTACAAGATTGATCGTTAAAAAAATCGTTCAATCTGTGCCACGATGGAAACTCGAATCAGACAGATCGATAGAGCTCATTGAGCATTTTTATTTTTCATCGTGAAAAACTGAAATATGACGATGCGTGAAATCCGTTCTTGAAAATTGATGGTTAACTTTGTGATTTTTATGCGGTCAGAGAAATACGTGAGATTATGATTTGGTGAAATGTCGGGTATCGGACCTTATCAAATTGCCCAGGCACTGTTTTGCCCGCCAATCAAAAACGGGTCACGTGCTTTTTGCCCGCCAATGAGCTGAGACGTATGTAGGGGTAAGATCGATAAGGTCGGTAAGGCAGTTTTAATTGAAATCATCATCGCGTTATGACCGAAGGAGAATATCAAAATGTCCTAAAGAGTTTTGAAAGCTCTCTGCAAAATATTGATTTAATTGAAGTTGCAGAACATGGATTTTTGGGTTATTTGGGTTATTTGGAAAAAATATGAAACTTCTTTATCGATCAAGTTCCAATAGCTGATTGACCTGGTATGCCCTCATTGGCGGGCAAAAAGCACGTGACCCGTTTTTGATTGGCGGGCAAAACAGTGCCTGGGCAATTTGATGGGGACTCAAAGAACATCGGATGGGCTTGAATATCCATGGAGAGAATTTCGGAAAAAATGAAGCGTGGGCGTGAAATATGGAAAAAACTGACTTTTGTCAACTTGTGCCGCATAAACCGTTAAAAAAATCTATGAAACAGCGTCGTGATGAAAATTCTGATTAGAGGTATCGATAGAGCTCATTGAGCGCTTCAATTATTCATCGTGAGAAATTCAAAAATATTGATGCGTGGGCGTAAAGTATGTGATTGAAAATTGGTGGTTTACTTTGCGATTTTTATGCTTTCAGATAAATACGTGAGAGTATGATTTGGTGAAATGTCGGGTATGTTCGATCGAAAGAACATCGGATCGGCTTGAATATCCATGGAGAGAATTTTGGAAAATTTATGCGTGGGCGTGAAATATGGAAAAAAACTGACTTTTGTCAAGTCGTGCTGCATAATCCGTTAGAAAAATGTATGAAACAGCGTCGTGATGAAAATTCTGATCAAAGGTATCGATAGAGCTCATTGAGCGCTTCAATTTTTTTTCGTAAAAAATCTAAAGATGTCGATGGGTGGGCGGGGAGTATGTCATTGAAAAATGGGGGTTTACTATGTAATTTTTATGCATTCAGAAAAAAACGTGAGATTAGAGTCTTGTTCGATTTTGAGTATGTTTGATCGAAAGAACATGGAATGGGTTTTCATATCCATGGCGAGAATTTTAGAGAAATTCATGCGTGGGCATGAAATATGGAAAAAACTGATTTTTTTCAAGTTGTACCGCGTAATCCGTCAAAATAATTTATGAAACAGCGTCTCGATGTAAGTATTGATTAGAGGGATTGTTAGAGCTCATAGAGCGCTTCAATTTTTCATCGTGAAAAAATTGAAAATATTGATGCATGGGCGTGAAGTATGTACTTAAAATTCGGTGTTTCAATTTTTAAAAAGTTAGAATTCGTTTGAAAAAAATACTCGATATTTGAAAGAAATGAAGAATTTTGGAGAAATCGATGCGTGTGCGAGAAATATGTGAAAACTGACTCTTAGCAAGTTGAGCAACATAAATCGTTAAAAAATCTACGAATCAGCGTCGTGACGGAAATTCTGATCTGATGAATAGATATAGCTGATTGAGCGCTGCCCGTTTCCATCGTGAAAATGGAAAAATGTCGATGCGTGGGCGTTAATTTTATGAGAAATTTGCATGTTTTCATGGCGAAAGTTATTAAGTTGCAATATAGTAATAAGATGCAATATAGTAGAAATTATATTTATTTCCATTGATATTTCTCGAGGTTTGACGAAAATTCATGATCATAACAAAATCTATTTCTGATTATGTTATTTTACTTCCTCAAAGACAAAGCTTTGGTATGAGGTAAATTGAAATTGACATCTCAAATCAGACATCGGGACCTTATTCTTGATAGCCTAGAGGTGAGATACATGTTGATGTAAAAGCGTCCGTAGATACTTTGAATTATTCACCAATAATTCCAATAAAAATTTCATTATTTTCCTTTATTCTTGATAGAGCAAATGAAAGACACGAGCGAGCGATAGCGAGTGAGTGATTCTGGCTAGTAAAAGAATATGATTCATCGGAATATCTATATTATCATATGAAGTTAATCCTCCCGGAAATTTCATATGAAGAAATATCAATGAAGGAGTTGATGCACTTAAAAACTGATGAGATCGATCGAAAGGAAATCACCGGGACCAAGGGACTGGGGACTGAGTATACAGGTGGTGTAACATTGCATTTTGCAATGATACTATGAGGATTTGGCATGGTGTTGCCTGGGCTCCCACAAGCTTTGCGTGTTCGGGCTAGGAGTTGGTCCAAGAAGCAGGCGTGGTTAACTGCGAAAGTTGTTTATTAATAAATTTGATGTTAAATCTTCTCGCGCTTCACACTGAAAGCCGACTGCTCAGATTGGCTCCCTGAGCTACACTGGCGAGCGTCGCGCGCTCGCTCCGCTGCCCGCTGCACACCGCTAAGCTCCGCCCCCTGCGCCTACGTCACGCATCGGAAGAGTCGGAGCTGGGATGGTTTCCAGCACATAGTTGCCACAATAGAAATTAACATGCTAGGATTTAAATTAGGAGGAAATCGACCATGCGAGCGTTCCAGGTCGGTTCGAATACGAGTTCTCAGTTAGAGAATTCAACACGTTTCGTTTTGTTTTTTTTTATTCACGCGCTTCGAGCGGAGGCAGCCAACGGCGCTCAGCCGAGCCGAGCGTAGAGGAGAGAGAATGCGGTGCCATGATGGTTACGGGGAAAAGTGCGGATGACACTAACTCTGCTAGGAAAAAACGAGAAGGATGTTGATGCGTCGGACTATGAGATTCCGCATGGAAAATTCAGAGGACTTTTTACAGTGCATCGTGGATACAGATGCATTGTGGATATAGATGACGCGCGCGCGGATTAGTGTGGATAGTGCGTAGCGGGCCAATGGGAGCGCGCGGCAACAGGGCCCAGTGCGAACGGTGGGCGAGCGTGGTGAGTGTGGCACTTCTCGACCGAGCGTGCGATCGAGCGAAAGAGAGCTTAAGGAAACAGCAAGGCGCGGAGCCCGGACGACCCTCCTGAGGAAGCGGCCACGAGGTGCAGCGAGGATCGGCGCTACAAGTTAGCAAGGTAGGTGGTTATCCCCCGCGAGCGCGTACGGTTTGAGCACGTTGGGACGCAGCGAGCGTCCAACGAATGGCTCACGCTTCCAAAATGGTGCGCGGCCAATAGCGTGACGAGCGACCGGCTCGGGCGAGTTGCAACTGCGCGATCGCAGGTATATCTTGGCGCGGTTTAACGTAAATTTGGGATATCTTTGCACGGTTTGGCGAGGATGCGGGATATCTGTGTGTAAACTGAACTCATCGCGATAAATCTTGGCGCAGTCCAACTCATAATTGGCGTATCTTGCGAAGCGCGACTTGGACCCGGTATATCTTTGTGCGCCCGAACTGAATCGCGGCGTATCTTTGTGTAGTCAAATAGAAATGCGGCATATCTGTGTGTGGCCTGACTAAACTACGACATATCTTGTTGACTGCGTATCTTGGGCACGGTGAATCTTAGTCGTCACCGAATGTCTTCTGCGCATTTCGGGTTCATTTTTTGAGCGGGGTATATCATTGTGCGAGAACCCGACCGCGACACGTGAAACAAAGGCGCGATCGAACACTGCGTCGAACCGACCGGTACGCGAGTATCAATAGGCGTATCGTGGAAATGTCTTTTGGGGGTTGTCTTTTCTATAATAATATAAATAGGCGTCAATAAAGTAATGGAATCTATAGTTGATGAAAGAGCGATAGAGCCAGATGGCGTGTATGAAAATGGTGTGCATGAGTGTACGAAGTTAGGCAGCACGTGGGCGAGTGCGGAGTAGCGGTATATCTGGGAAATTCGGTGTATCTGTGGGACGTTTTTGCGAGCGAAGAAATCGGGCCGCGAGTATCTTTCTCGAAGATCGCGCGAGAGATACGGTTCGGGGTGAATGCGTCACTGAATGAATGTGTGGCTCAACGTTGTGATCGCGTACGCGTGGATGTAAAGAACCGCGATCGGGTAACCGTCTTTGTCGCATAATTTTAGAGAGCCAGACTCCAGGCTCACGGGGAGGCCTGCCAAGCTGATAATGGTCGCTGTGGGCGTAGTATTTTCCACGAGTTGAACATGGCCGCTGTGGAAATTTGGGACGCGTGCTGAACATGGTCGCCGCGAGTTTTCGGAACGAGCGAAGCAGCGGGCTGCGCGCGAGTTTCTTTAGTTAAACGGAGCGGGTACGGGTTATCTTCCCGTGCGGATTCGTATGGTATGAGTGCGCGTGTGTTAGCCAGAATGTTCAATTTCAACTCAATTAATTTTACGGTGCAAAATCTCGGTTATCTTTGCTTCTTTTGTAGCAGGGTTGTCTTTTGAGTATTTTCAATAAAGTTTTCTATCCAATTACAGTATAACTAGTCATTGTTGAGTCACTTGAGTACGTTTTCCTGTAACTCCCCCATTTTCAGTGAATGTGATAGTGAGACGGAACGAAGGAGAATTGGCTGTGGATTATGGGCTACGAGTAAAGACACTACTTCACCGAATATTGAACATCTACGATAGTGATCGCACACGGTTAGACTCTCAACACGTGAATTATAAACGCAAAGTCGAGATTGAGGCTGCGGAACAATTTCAATTAGGATTATTAGGCGGATTGGAACATCAAGTTAGAAGCATGCAACCTCGCACGTTAACCGATGCTATTGCAGTGGCAGCAGACTTCGAAGAAAAAACGAGTACGCGGTGGTTGGTAGAACAAGATAGGAAAAGTTCAGAGGAAATACTTCGAGATTTACTTCTAGGAAAGGATTTTGGGAGTATGGTCAGACGAACAATGGCATCACCAGATGTCAGATGCGGTTACTGTAATACCGCGGGGCATAGCAAAGATAAGTGCAGAAGAAAGAAATACGAATCAAAAAAGTGTGAATTCTGTAATGGATCGAGACATGTATCCAATAAATATTTCAAGTTGGAGAATCTGATTAAAAACGGGAAACTGCAAGCAGATCAGATAGAGTCGCCAGCGGTACAAAATCCAACGCAAACCGTACAAGCGGTCAATCAACTTGCGACGCAGCCATCACTATACTTGCAACAGCCGACAGTATACCAGAACGACTCGGTTGCAGAAAACGCAGGCGCGAGTCAGCCGAGCGGCGGGGGCCAAGGCTAGGCTAGTAGGCAATATGACGACGCGAACAGTAACAATAACAGACAGAATGTAAGGTTCCGAGACGGAGACAGGTACAATAATAACGACAGAATTATAACGATAACGAACAATAACCGTAATCAGAATTATAATGACAGATCGGGTAACAGAGATAACAGATATGATTCAAACTACGATAGAGCAGGCAGGTTTCGCGACGATAATAGGTCACGGGACTATAACAGACGAGAGAGATATCCACGCAATAATTACAGTAGGGACCGCTTTAAAAACTTTGATCGTCGCGATGGGAATCAGGAAAGGAACTATAATAGCAGCGATAGGGAGCGTCCACGATACGATAGACGCTGACCGTAGGAACTACGGAAATAATGACAATAGTAACTATAATAATCGCAACAGTTATGGTAATAATAATTATGATAACATTATAGCTATAATAACCGTGGACAGCCGCAAGGGCGTAGGATCAATGATAACTATAATAACAACTCCATGGACCAGCCAAGGAATAATGAGGCCCAGCAGAACCAGTCAGACGTTTTCCAAATGACAGTTTCTAAAAACTCATTTCATTTAAATCTTTTCATTCGGTACTCTCCTAAAATGCCGAGTAATCACTTTCATTTTGGTAGTAAAAATCAGAATTCTTTCTTCTCTTCGTTGCGTACGGATTCTGAATTCTTCCCACCATCCAATTCCCCAACAAACCGATTTCGGAACTCTTTTTTGAATTGAGTTCAAGTATCCAAATCATCTTTAAACGTTCGGAATCATTATGAAGTCAATCCTATGAAAATACTTGGCAAGCAAGAAATAATCACACGATCTGGAAAATACTAAAATAATCTGAGATCATCAAGTCATTCTGAAAATTCCCAAGTCAATTCACTATTATCAGTATGGAATCATGTTTGCCACTCGTTGAAAAGTTTCATATATTGGAGTTATTTAGTTGATCTTGACCTATTTTAAGGATTTGGAGAAACTTGTTCGCAAGAAACACTTAAGGGGTGGTGCATTGGCTGCAGTTTACTTATTTCAATTCGAGCTAGATAATGTCGACATGGACCGATTGTTTTTTTCACCTCAGGATATAGGATTAGTCCGTCAACTTAACGGACATAGTGATTATTCAAATTGTTCTACAAAGTAACTTCGAATATATGAATGTGAATATATTGTAGCACATCAACTCAAAACGCGAAAACACTAGAAGAAATAAAATAACACTTGGAACGGTTTTTTCTATAAAGATGAATATGAAATGGCTTTTTATTTAGGAAACCATGGAAATGAATGCTTTCTTGTTACGATCGACGTTGTTAAAGGTTCAGGCTCATGTCAATCTGAAGTTTGATGTGCAATCAGCGCTCTAAAAAACTCATGTATACCAAGTTTCATTAAAATCCAGAATTTTTTCAAATTTTCGTTAAGCAGTCTTAGAGGCTCTAATTTGAATTCTAAAAATCCGAGGGCGGATTCATTATGAGCGACCTTGAATACCCATGGATACCAATTTTCAACAGAATCCATTATATTTTCAAATTTTTGGTTGGCAATTTATATATAATTTGCGTTGAGATTGAAGAATGCGATTTTGCTTTCTCAAAGAGAAAGCTTTGTAACGGGGTAAAAATCGACCCATCGAATCGGACTTCGGGACCTCGATTTTCGTAATCTACGGGTCGAAAAACATGGAAATCCGAAAATGTCTGTATGTATGTACGTACGTACGTGCTTTTTTTTGTCGTACGATAACTTTCGAAGGAATTGTCCGATCGTCCTGAAATTTTGCACACAGGTTAGTCGCTGCAAAATCTCGGTCGAGTTCAATTTTCAGCCAAATCCGTTGTTCATTTCTCTAGCAACCGTTGCTAACGTGTTTTTGATAAAAGCTCCAAAAATCATCATCAATGCACGGTGGGTTTCCAATTCTTTCGACGATCGATGATAATCGATAAGACATTCATTTTGGAACAACCATTGTTCATTCCCCTAGCAACTGTTGCTATGGAGATACAAAATTCAGCTTCAGACTGACTTTTTTTTGTCGTACGATAATTTTCGAAGGAATAGTCCGATCGTCCTGAAATTTTGCACACAGGTCGGTCTCCGGAAGATGTGAACTGAGTTCAGTGTTCAGCAACATCCGTTGTTCATTTCAAGGCAACCGTTGCTAGCGTGTTTTTGATAAGTTCCCATATAATTCATGATAAATGATCATTTGGGTTTGTATATTTATGGGATTCTATAAGAATCAAAGAGACATTTCCCGTAGCAACCATTGTTTACGTCCTTAGCAACCGTTACTATGGAGTGGGAAAAGTCTGTTGGAGGTCCATTTTCGGAACTGTTGATGACTAAGAAGTAAGAACATCGAAGCTCCGACATTTACCATAGCAACCATTGTTTACGTCCTTAGCAACCGTTACTATGGAGTGGGAAAAGTCTGTTGGAGGTCCATTTTCGGAACTGTTGATAACTAAGAAGTAAGAACATCGAAGCTCCGACATTTACCATAGCATCCGTTGTTTACGTTCTTATTAATCGTTACTATGGAGTGGGAAAAGTCAGTGAGAGGTCCATTTTCGGAACTGTTGACGACTAAGAAGTAAGAACATCGAAGCTCGGATATTTACCATAGCAACCGTTGTTTACGTCCTTAGCAACCGTTACTATGGAGTGGAGGAAATGAGTTAGAGGTTCATTTTGCTTTCTCAAAGAGTGGTGATTGATGCAAGTTGAGGTTCAATTGCAATACTTTGAGAAAGCATACTGCTGAGGCACTTGGCAGCGGTTTTTTTAATTCAATCGAATTTTCTCATTCAAATCCAGAAAATAAAATATTTGGGAAGCGTCTTAGGCTTTTTCACGTTCCTTGTCCCGCAAAATATCTTTCTACTTAGATTTAATAGATTTAACAGGTGTAATCTGATGTCAGATTGATCATCAACGCCCCCGAAAACCCATTATTCGGAATTTTCACGAACCTCCAACTGAAAATGTAGAAAATCGTCCGCCGCCATCTTGAAACCACCATCTTGAATCCAGAATTTTGAGAATTTAATGTCAGAATCATTATCAGTGACATTGAAAACCTCTGTATACGAAATTTTAAAGAAATATATCGAATATAAAAATGTATGCTTCAGAATATTGATAAAATGAAAATCCAAAATATTGATTCCCGTTTTTTGGCCGCCATTTTGTTGCAAATATCATTGTCAAAAAACTCAACGAATTTAGAAAGTTCAAATATTTCGTGCACTTTTGTGCATATTTGCGACCAGAAAAATGAAATTCCTTCTTTTTCTAATTTTGGATTGAAAAAAAAGTGCTCAAAAAATCGCATTTTTTACTTTAATTTATTAATTATTTATTGAAAATCTATTTTTTCAGTCTTTTCAACCATTGTATCGTGTAGAGCATACCCGAAAATAGTAGGAATGACTATTTTGCAATGATCCTTCCGTCTTATTCATCGAATTATTCGAGCTCGAAAGTACAAATTAAATTTCTGCAATTTGGGACTTAATGGTTTAAAATAAATTCTTGATTTATATATATTCTCGTGAAAGAGTATCGTTTAACGCAAAATCTCAAGCTAGCATGCTATTGATTATTCTTCATTATGGAATAAGATCGCTATGATGTATATTTTTATATTTGTACACTTGTTAATTAGTTGTAAAAATACAAATGTAATTTATAATTCAATAGAGATGAACAATGAAGCTGGCAATTCGTGGAGTTTAGTGAGTCCTGTTCCCTACTTTACGAACTTCATTGAATTTTCCTCTTTTGTACACCTTATCAGGAATGAGTGTTTCTTTTGCTAAAACTCTAGTATGATTCTGCTAATGTCAAATTAATTTTTTCCTGGTGATATCATACCCACATTCAAGCATTCCCTTACAGGTTAATAAATATTATATCATTTTTCGTTGATATAAAAACGTTACTTTATATTTATAATATAAAAAATTTATCAAGAAAATATTATTTTTCTAACAGAACTCGTGTCTTCACTTCGAATTATTATTGATTACACAGCCACACAAAAAAAAAGTTTTCGACGCAGGGGGTTTGACTATGTTTACTATATGTTTTCGGGGTCACTGAATCCGAATCCGAGGTCGGTTTGAACCCTGCAGGTCGAGGTTTGGCCATAACCTCAAAAAACCTAGTAAATTAGAATTTCTAGGACATTTTAATTTCTATAACTGTATAACTTGTACAGTAAACGTCTAAAACCTCTAAACCCATAACCGAATAGAACCATAAGCCCATATCACCATAAGCTCTGAACGTTGTTTGGCCATAACCTCAAAAAGCCTAGTAAATTAGAATTTCCAGGACATTTTAATTTCTATAACTGTATAAATTGTACAGTAAACGTCTAAAACCTCTAAACCCATAACCGAATAACACCATAAGCCCATAACACCATAAACTCTGGACGTTGTTTGGCTATAACCTCAAAAAACGTAGTCAATTAGAATTTCCAGGACATTTTGATTTCTATAACTGTACTAGCAATAGTCTCTCGCTCGCTACCGCTCGCTCGAGTGTTTCATGGGCATACACAATAATAAGACTTACAATAATGAATTATAAAAATGAATACAAATAATCCTTTTAATTTCAAATATTTTCAACCATTAAAACATAGATACATACGAAAACGGTTATAATGAATTGTAGGGAATGAATTTGCACATAATCTATCGATTCGTAACAGTATAATTTTCATCATAACACTATTTTATGTTTTGTTTTAATTATTATTACAATACAAGTTACTAAAATATAATTTTTCTTTACGTTACACACCCACGCACAAATTTTAAGACATGTTCAGCATGAAAGCCTATTGAAAGATTGGTTAGATTTATCTTTTGATCAGTTATACCAAAAATCGTAACATACCATAATTTAACGTATTTTTCTCAATGCATTAATATTACAATTTACAACACCAATTTTCGAGAACGAATCTTACGCACACAGGTTGGCATTATAAAATTTTTCATTATAATGAATAAAATCGAATTTTACCGCGAATTTTCTAGAAGTTATGTATTTTCATGTGGTCATGTGGATGTACCCTTAAGGTATGTTGATCGTAGCTTCAATACATGTCGACGCCCACGCATCAATTTTTTCAAAGTATTGATCATGGATGCGAAAGATTCGATGTTCTTCTGACCGGGCATACTCGGAATCGCACCATATCATAATTTCACGTATTTCTCTGAACGCATAAAAATTACAAAGGAAACCCCCAATTTTCAAGTACGTACTTCACGCCTACGCATAGACATATTTCAATTTTTCACGACGAAAAATTGAAGCGCTCAATGAGCTCTAACAAACTATCAGATTTGAATTTTCATCGTGACGCAGATTGATCGATTTTTTTATCAATTAATCTTGTACAACTCGCTAAACATTAGTTTTTCCCACATTCCACGCCAATTTTTTCAAAGTATTGATCATGGATATGAAAGCCCATTCGATGTTCTTCTGATCCGACATACTCAAAATTGCACCATTTCATAATTTCACGTATTTTTCTAAACGCATAATAATCACAAAATAAACCATCCATTTTCAATTACATACTTCACGCCCACGCATCAACATATTTCAATTTTTAACGATGAAAACTTGAAGCGCTCAATGAGCTCTACCGATCTGTCTAATTCGAATTTCCATCGTGACGCAGATTGATCGAGTTTTTCAATGATTTATGAGGTACAACTTGCTAAACATCAGTTTTTCCCGCATCCCACGCCCACGCATCAATTTTTTCAAAGTATTGTTCATGGATATGGAAGCTCATTCGATGTTCTTCTGATCCGATATACTCAAAATTGCACCATTTCATAATTTTACGTATTTTTCTAAACGCATAAAAATCACAAAATAAACCATCCATTTTCAATTACATACTTCACGCCCACGCATCAACATATTTCAATTTTTAACGATAAAAACTTGAAGCGCTCAATGAGCTCTACCGATCTGTCTAATTCGAATTTCCATCGGGACGCAGATTGATCGAGTTTTTCAATGATTTATGAGGTACAACTTGAAAAACATCAGTTTTTCCCGTATTCCACGCCCACTCATCAATTTTTTCAAAGTATCGATCATGGATATGAAACCCCATCCGATGTTCTTCTGATCCGACATACGCAAAATTGCATCATTTCATAATTTCACGTATTTTTCTGAACGCATATTTCACGTATTTTTCTGAACGCATAAAAATCACGAAGGAAACCCCCAATTTTCAAGAACGGATTTCACGCCCACGAATCGACATATTTCAATTTTACACGACGAAAAATTGAAGCGCTCAATGAGCTCTAACAAACTATCAAATTCGAATTTTCATCGTGACGCAGATTGATCGATTTTTTTATCAATCAATCTTGTACAACATTCTAAAAATGATTTTTTTCACATTTCACGCCCACGTATCAAATTTTTCAAAGTATCAAACATGGATGCGAAAGATTCGATGTTCTTCTGACCGGGCATACTCGGAATCGCACCATATCATAATTTCACGTATTTCTCTGAACGCATAAAAATTACAAAGGAAACCCCCAATTTTCAAGTACGTACTTCACGCCTACGCATCGACATATTTCAATTTTTCACGACGAAAAATTGAAGCGCTTAATGAGCTCTAACAAACTATCAGATTTGAATTTTCATCGTGACGCAGATTGATCGATTTTTTTATCAATTAATCTTGTTTTTTTATAATCTTGTACAACTCACTAAACATTAGTTTTTCCCACATTCCACGCCAATTTTTTTTCAAAGTATTGTTCATGGATATGGAAGCTCATTCGATGTTCTTCTGATCCGATATACTCAAAATTGCACCATTTCATAATTTTACGTATTTTTCTAAACGCATAAAAATCACAAAATAAACCATCCATTTTCAATTACATACTTCACGCCCACGCATCAACATATTTCAATTTTTAACGATAAAACTTGAAGCGCTCAATGAGCTCTACCGATCTGTCTAATTCGAATTTCCATCGGGACGCAGATTGATCGAGTTTTCCAATGATTTATGACGTACAACTTGCTAAACATCAGTTTTTCCCGCATTCCACGCCCACGTATCAAATTTTTCAAAGTATCAAATATGGATGCTGAAAGATTCGATGTTCTTCTGACCGGGCATACTCGGAATCGCACCATATCATAATTTCACGTATTTCTCTGAACGCATAAAAATTACAAAGGAAACCCCCAATTTTCAAGTACGTACTTCACGCCTACGCATCGACATATTTCAATTTTTCACGACGAAAAATTGAAGCGCTCAATGAGCTCTAACAAACTGTCAGATTTGAATTTTCATCGTGACGCAGATTGATCGATTTTTTTATCAATCAATCTTGTACAACTTTCTAAAAATGATTTTTTTCACATTTCACGCCCACGTATCAAATTTTTCAAAGTATCAATCATGGATGCGAAAGATTCGATGTTCTTCTGACCGGGCATACTCGGAATCGCACCATATCATAATTTCACGTATTTCTCTGAACGCATAAAAATTACAAAGGAAACCCCCAATTTTCAAGTACGTACTTCACGCCTACGCATCGACATATTTCAATTTTTCACGACGAAAATTGAAGCGCTCAATGAGCTCTAACAAACTATCAGATTTGAATTTTCATCGTGACGCAGATTGATCGATTTTTTTATCAATTAATCTTGTACAACTCGCTAAACATTAGTTTTTCCCACATTCCACGCCAATTTTTTCAAAGTATTGATCATGGATATGAAAGCCCATTCGATGTTCTTCTGATCCGACATACTCAAAATTGCACGATTTCATAATTTCACGTATTTTTCTAAACGCATAATAATCACAAAATAAACCATCCATTTTCAATTACATACTTCACGCCCACGCATCAACATATTTCAATTTTTAACGATGAAAACTTGAAGCGCTCAATGAGCTCTACCGATCTGTTCTAATTCGAATTTCCATCGGGACGCAGATTGATCGAGTTTTTCAATGATTTATGAGGTACAACTTGAAAAACATCAGTTTTTCCCGTATTCCACGCCCACTCATCAATTTTTTCAAAGTATCGATCATGGATATGAAAGCCCATCCGATGTTCTTCTGATCCGACATACGCAAAATTGCATCATTTCATAATTTCACGTATTTTTCTGAACGCATATTTCACGTATTTTTCTGAACGCATAAAAATCACGAAGGAAACCCCCAATTTTCAAGAACGGATTTCACGCCCACGAATCGACATATTTCAATTTTACACGACGAAAAATTGAAGCGCTCAATGAGCTCTAACAAACTATCAAATTCGAATTTTCATCGTGACGCAGATTGATCGATTTTTTTATCAATCAATCTTGTACAACTTTCTAAAAATGATTTTTTTCACATTTCACGCCCACGTATCAAATTTTTCAAAGTATCAAACATGGATGCGAAAGATTCGATGTTCTTCTGACCGGGCATACTCGGAATCGCACCATATCATAATTTCACGTATTTCTCTGAACGCATAAATATTACAAAATAAACCATCCATTTTCAATTACATACTTCACGCCCACGCATCAACATATTTCAATTTTTAACGATAAAATCTTGAAGCGCTCAATGAGCTCTACCGATCTGTCTAATTCGAATTTCCATCGGGACGCAGATTGATCGAGTTTTCCAATGATTTATGACGTACAACTTGCTAAACATCAGTTTTTCCCGCATTCCACGCCCACGTATCAAATTTTTCAAAGTATCAAATATGGATGCGAAAGATTCGATGTTCTTCTGACCGGGCATACTCGGAATCGCACCATATCATAATTTCACGTATTTCTCTGAACGCATAAAAATTACAAAGGAAACCCCCAATTTTCAAGTACGTACTTCACGCCTACGCATCGACATATTTCAATTTTTCACGACGAAAAATTGAAGCGCTCAATGAGCTCTAACAAACTGTCAGATTTGAATTTTCATCGTGACGCAGATTGATCGATTTTTTTATCAATCAATCTTGTACAACTTTCTAAAAATGATTTTTTTCACATTTCACGCCCACGTATCAAATTTTTCAAAGTATCAATCATGGATGCGAAAGATTCGATGTTCTTCTGACCGGGCATACTCGGAATCGCACCATATCATAATTTCACGTATTTCTCTGAACGCATAAAAATTACAAAGGAAACCCCCAATTTTCAAGTACGTACTTCACGCCTACGCATCGACATATTTCAATTTTTCACGACGAAAATTTGAAGCGCTCAATGAGCTCTAACAAACTATCAGATTTGAATTTTCATCGTGACGCAGATTGATCGATTTTTTTATCAATTAATCTTGTACAACTCGCTAAACATTAGTTTTTCCCACATTCCACGCCAATTTTTTCAAAGTATTGATCATGGATATGAAAGCCCATTCGATGTTCTTCTGATCCGACATACTCAAAATTGCACGATTTCATAATTTCACGTATTTTTCTAAACGCATAATAATCACAAAATAAACCATCCATTTTCAATTACATACTTCACGCCCACGCATCAACATATTTCAATTTTTAACGATGAAAACTTGAAGCGCTCAATGAGCTCTACCGATCTTTCTAATTCGAATTTCCATCGGGACGCAGATTGATCGAGTTTTTCAATGATTTATGAGGTACAACTTGAAAAACATCAGTTTTTCCCGTATTCCACGCCCACTCATCAATTTTTTCAAAGTATCGATCATGGATTTGAAACCCCATCCGATGTTCTTCTGATCCGACATACGCAAAATTGCATCATTTCATAATTTCACGTATTTTTCTGAACGCATATTTCACGTATTTTTCTGAACGCATAAAAATCACGAAGGAAACCCCCAATTTTCAAGAACGGATTTCACGCCCACGAATCGACATATTTCAATTTTACACGACGAAAAATTGAAGCGCTCAATGAGCTCTAACAAACTATCAAATTCGAATTTTCATCGTGACGCAGATTGATCGATTTTTTTATCAATCAATCTTGTACAACTTTCTAAAAATGATTTTTTTCACATTTCACGCCCACGTATCAAATTTTTCAAAGTATCAAACATGGATGCGAAAGATTCGATGTTCTTCTGACCGGGCATACTCGGAATCGCACCATATCATAATTTCACGTATTTCTCTGAACGCATAAAAATTACAAAATAAACCATCCATTTTCAATTACATACTTCACGCCCACGCATCAACATATTTCAATTTTTAACGATAAAAACTTGAAGCGCTCAATGAGCTCTACCGATCTGTCTAATTCGAATTTCCATCGGGACGCAGATTGATCGAGTTTTCCAATGATTTATGACGTACAACTTGCTAAACATCAGTTTTTCCCGCATTCCACGCCCACGTATCAAATTTTTCAAAGTATCAAATATGGATGCGAAAGATTCGATGTTCTTCTGACCGGGCATACTCGGAATCGCACCATATCATAATTTCACGTATTTCTCTGAACGCATAAAAATTACAAAGGAAACCCCCAATTTTCAAGTACGTACTTCACGCCTACGCATCGACATATTTCAATTTTTCACGACGAAAAATTGAAGCGCTCAATGAGCTCTAACAAACTGTCAGATTTGAATTTTCATCGTGACGCAGATTGATCGATTTTTTTATCAATCAATCTTGTACAACTTTCTAAAAATGATTTTTTTCACATTTCACGCCCACGTATCAAATTTTTCAAAGTATCAATCATGGATGCGAAAGATTCGATGTTCTTCTGACCGGGCATACTCGGAATCGCACCATATCATAATTTCACGTATTTCTCTGAACGCATAAAAATTACAAAGGAAACCCCCAATTTTCAAGTACGTACTTCACGCCTACGCATCGACATATTTCAATTTTTCACGACGAAAATTTGAAGCGCTCAATGAGCTCTAACAAACTATCAGATTTGAATTTTCATCGTGACGCAGATTGATCGATTTTTTTATCAATTAATCTTGTACAACTCGCTAAACATTAGTTTTTCCCACATTCCACGCCAATTTTTTCAAAGTATTGATCATGGATATGAAAGCCCATTCGATGTTCTTCTGATCCGACATACTCAAAATTGCACCATTTCATAATTTCACGTATTTTTCTAAACGCATAATAATCACAAAATAAACCATCCATTTTCAATTACATACTTCACGCCCACGCATCAACATATTTCAATTTTTAACGATGAAAACTTGAAGCGCTCAATGAGCTCTACCGATCTGTCTAATTCGAATTTCCATCGTGACGCAGATTGATCGAGTTTTTCAATGATTTATGAGGTACAACTTGCTAAACATCAGTTTTTCCCGCATCCCACGCCCACGCATCAATTTTTTCAAAGTATTGTTCATGGATATGGAAGCTCATTCGATGTTCTTCTGATCCGATATACTCAAAATTGCACCATTTCATAATTTTACGTATTTTTCTAAACGCATAAAAATCACAAAATAAACCATCCATTTTCAATTACATACTTCACGCCCACGCATCAACATATTTCAATTTTTAACGATAAAAACTTGAAGCGCTCAATGAGCTCTACCGATCTGTCTAATTCGAATTTCCATCGGGACGCAGATTGATCGAGTTTTTCAATGATTTATGAGGTACAACTTGAAAAACATCAGTTTTTCCCGTATTCCACGCCCACTCATCAATTTTTTCAAAGTATCGATCATGGATATGAAACCCCATCCGATGTTCTTCTGATCCGACATACGCAAAATTGCATCATTTCATAATTTCACGTATTTTTCTGAACGCATATTTCACGTATTTTTCTGAACGCATAAAAATCACGAAGGAAACCCCCAATTTTCAAGAACGGATTTCACGCCCACGAATCGACATATTTCAATTTTACACGACGAAAAATTGAAGCGCTCAATGAGCTCTAACAAACTATCAAATTCGAATTTTCATCGTGACGCAGATTGATCGATTTTTTTATCAATCAATCTTGTACAACATTCTAAAAATGATTTTTTTTCACATTTCACGCCCACGTATCAAATTTTTCAAAGTATCAAACATGGATGCGAAAGATTCGATGTTCTTCTGACCGGGCATACTCGGAATCGCACCATATCATAATTTCACGTATTTCTCTGAACGCATAAAAATTACAAAGGAAACCCCCAATTTTCAAGTACGTACTTCACGCCTACGCATCGACATATTTCAATTTTTCACGACGAAAAATTGAAGCGCTCAATGAGCTCTAACAAACTATCAGATTTGAATTTTCATCGTGACGCAGATTGATCGATTTTTTTATCAATTAATCTTGTACAACTCACTAAACATTAGTTTTTCCCACATTCCACGCCAATTTTTTCAAAGTATTGATCATGGATATGAAAGCCCATTCGATGTTCTTCTGATCCGACATACTCAAAATTGCACCATTTCATAATTTCACGTATTTTTCTAAACGCATAATAATCACAAAATAAACCATCCATTTTCAATTACATACTTCACGCCCACGCATCAACATATTTCAATTTTTAACGATGAAAACTTGAAGCGCTCAATGAGCTCTACCGATCTGTCTAATTCGAATTTCCATCGTGACGCAGATTGATCGAGTTTTTCAATGATTTATGAGGTACAACTTGCTAAACATCAGTTTTTCCCGCATCCCACGCCCACGCATCAATTTTTTCAAAGTATTGTTCATGGATATGGAAGCTCATTCGATGTTCTTCTGATCCGATATACTCAAAATTGCACCATTTCATAATTTTACGTATTTTTCTAAACGCATAAAAATCACAAAATAAACCATCCATTTTCAATTACATACTTCACGCCCACGCATCAACATATTTCAATTTTTAACGATAAAAACTTGAAGCGCTCAATGAGCTCTACCGATCTGTCTAATTCGAATTTCCATCGTGACGCAGATTGATCGAGTTTTTCAATGATTTATGAGGTACAACTTGCTAAACATCAGTTTTTCCCGCATCCCACGCCCACGCATCAATTTTTTCAAAGTATTGTTCATGGATATGGAAGCTCATTCGATGTTCTTCTGATCCGATATACTCAAAATTGCACCATTTCATAATTTTACGTATTTTTCTAAACGCATAAAAATCACAAAATAAACCATCCATTTTCAATTACATACTTCACGCCCACGCATCAACATATTTCAATTTTTAACGATAAAAACTTGAAGCGCTCAATGAGCTCTACCGATCTGTCTAATTCGAATTTCCATCGGGACGCAGATTGATCGAGTTTTTCAATGATTTATGAGGTACAACTTGAAAAACATCAGTTTTTCCCGTATTCCACGCCCACTCATCAATTTTTTCAAAGTATCGATCATGGATATGAAACCCATCCGATGTTCTTCTGATCCGACATACGCAAAATTGCATCATTTCATAATTTCACGTATTTTTCTGAACGCATATTTCACGTATTTTTCTGAACGCATAAAAATCACGAAGGAAACCCCCAATTTTCAAGAACGGATTTCACGCCCACGAATCGACATATTTCAATTTTACACGACGAAAAATTGAAGCGCTCAATGAGCTCTAACAAACTATCAAATTCGAATTTTCATCGTGACGCAGATTGATCGATTTTTTTATCAATCAATCTTGTACAACATTCTAAAAATGATTTTTTTCACATTTCACGCCCACGTATCAAATTTTTCAAAGTATCAAACATGGATGCGAAAGATTCGATGTTCTTCTGACCGGGCATACTCGGAATCGCACCATATCATAATTTCACGTATTTCTCTGAACGCATAAAAATTACAAAGGAAACCCCCAATTTTCAAGTACGTACTTCACGCCTACGCATCGACATATTTCAATTTTTCACGACGAAAAATTGAAGCGCTCAATGAGCTCTAACAAACTGTCAGATTTGAATTTTCATCGTGACGCAGATTGATCGATTTTTTTATCAATCAATCTCGTACAACTTGCTAAACATCAGTTTTTCCCGCGTTCCACGCCCACGCATCAATTTTTTCAAAGTATTGATCATGGATATGAAAGCCCATTCGATATTCTTCTGATCCGCCGTACTCAAAATTGCACCATTTCATAATTTCACGTATTTTTCTGAACGCATAAAAATCACAAAATGAACCATCCATTTTCAACTACATACTTCACGCCCACGCATCAACATATTCCAATTTTTAACGATGAAAACTTGAAGCGCTCAATGAGCTCTACCGATCTGTCTAATTCGAATTTCCATCGGGACGCAGATTGATCGATTTTTTATCAATCAATCTTGTACAACTTGCTAAACATCAGTTTTTCCCGCGTTCCACGCCCACGCATCAATTTTTTCAAAGTATTGATCATGGATATGAAAGCCCATTCGATGTTCTTCTGATCCGCCCTACTCAAAATTGCACCATTTCATAATTTCACGTATTTTTCTGAACGCATAAAAATCACAAAATGAACCATCCATTTCCAACTACATACTTTACGCCCACGCATCAACATATTTCAATTTTTAACGATGAAAACTTGAAGCGCTCAATGAGCTCTACCGATCTGTCTAATTCGAATTTCCATCGTGACGCAGATTGATCGAGTTTTTCAATGATTTATCGGGTACAACTTGCTAAACATCAGTTTTTCTCGCATTCCACGCCCACGCATCAATATTTTTGAAGTTTTACCCATGAAACATGAAAGCCCTCTCAAGGATCCTCCGATCAGTCTGACCCGAATTCGCACCGTACAATTATTTCATGGTTTTTCTCGATGGTTTTTCCGCTGAGAAAAAAAACTCAATCTGCATTTTTACATTTTTAACACCCGCGCATCAATTTTTTCAAATTTTAAAGTACGGGAAAGGAAAGCGCCGGTGATTTCCTTTTGATCGATCTCATCAGTTTTCATGTGCGTCGACTCCTTCATTGATATTTATTTACATGAAATTTCCGGGAGGATTAACTTTATATTATAGTATAGATAACTTGTACAGTAAACGTCTAAAACCTCTAAACCCATAACCGAATGGAACCATAAGCACATAACACCATAATCTCTGGACGTTGTTTGGCCATAACCTCAAAAAACGTAGTAAATTAGAATTTCCAGGACATTTTAATTTCTATAACTGTATAACTTGTACAGTAAACGTCTAAAACCTCTAAACCCATAACCGAATAAAACCATAAGCCCATAACACCATAAACTCTGGGCGTTGTTTGGCCATAACCTCAAAAAACCTAGTAAATTAGAATTTCCAGGACATTTTAATTTCTATAACTGTATAAATTGTACAGTAAACGTCTAAAACCTCTTTTTGTGACAGCGTAGTTCGAGTTATATTGTTATAGGATAATACGGCTCGAAAATCTGGGGTTACAGGGTTATATGGGCATGTTGTTATTAGGTTATAACCCTGTTGAAAAAAATCGACTGGATTTCCAGCTGGATTTGCACTGGATTCCAGCTGGATTCTAGCTGGATTCTAGCTGGATTTTGACTGGATTCCAGCTGGATTCCAGCTGGATTTGGGCTGGATTCCAGCTGGAAACGAAAAATCCAGGTGAAGTGATGCAGGGAAAATCCAGTGAGTTTCCCGAATAATCCAGCTGGATCCTGAGATAATCCAGCTGGATTTTACTAGAATTAGGGTTATATCGTTATTATAGATCCTGCAGATTTTCCGGATAATCCAGCTGGATTTTTCGACAATTCAGCTGGATTTTTTCGATTTGAGAGCACCGAGCTACGGCGTCGAATCCAGCTGGATTATGAAAGAATCCAGCTGGACTTTTCGACAATCCAGCTGGATTTTTTCGGTTCTAGAACAGCGGGCTACGGCGGCGAATCCAGCGGAATTTTTCAACAATCCAGCTGGATTATCCAGAAAATCTGCTGGATCTATAATAACGATATAACCCTAATTCTAGTAAAATCCAGCTGGATTATCTCAGGATCCAGCTGGATTATTCGGGAAACTCACTGGATTTTCCCTGCATCACTTCACCTGGATTTTTCGTTTCCAGCTGGAATCCAGCCCAAATCCAGCTGGAATCCAGTCGAAATCCAGCTAGAATCCAGCGTAAATCCAGCTGGAATCCAGTGCAAATCCAGCTGGAAATCCAGTCGATTTTTTTCAACAGCGAAGGTAATATATTGATAAGTTTGAAGGTTAACTTTGTCGAACCCCATAAACCCAAATGATTTTATACAGTTTGAATTATTTGATTATAAGCCTAGGTGATTATATAATATAGTATAACGGGATTGTGAGGTTATGCGGTTATGATGTTATGGGGTTATGGTGTTATGGGGTTATGATGTCATGGGGTTGTGGAGTTATGTGCTTATAGAGTTAGAGGTTTTAGACGTTAACTGTTCAAGCTATATAGTTATATACAATGCATAGTTCTGAAAATTCAAATTTACTAGGTTTTTTGAGGTTATGGCTAAACAACGTCCACAGTTTATGGTGTTATGGGCTTATGGTGTTATTCGTTTATGGGTTTAGAGGTTTTTGACGTTTACTGTACAAGTCATACAGTTATATAGAAATTAAAATATTCTGGAAATTCTAATTTACTAGGTTTTTTGAGGTTATGGCCAAACCCCGACCTGCAGGGTTCAAACCGACCTCGGATTCGGATTCAGCGACCCCGAAAACATATAGTAAACATAGTCAAACCCCCTGCGTCGAAAAATGAAAGAATCATGTATATTTCACGCCTCTTTGTACACACGTTAACTCTACTCTGAATCATTATTGATTGTTGACTCTGTGTAGGAAGATACTTTACAATATGAGAAATGTAGAAACGTATGAGTATCTGCCTGAAAGTTTTATGTTTTTGTTTCGAATGAAAACATTCGGGTGGAGTTGAGAGATTATTCATTAGTTGAATTACTCTGTTCATTCATTCTTGTACAACAACTGCTGTCCAAATTATCAATTTCTGTTGTAACTATCGAGAAAAAATTATATTATCTTGATTGAATGGATGAGAAAGTTCATGCGAATCGGGAAGTTCGCAACTCAAGAATCTATATTTTTGACGCATTCTTGTCCAACATTTGAGAAATTACACATTGAGCAATTCGCATTCTGGAATT
Organism: Aphelinus atriplicis; assembly: GCA_020882685.1. Classification (NCBI taxonomy): domain Eukaryota; kingdom Metazoa; phylum Arthropoda; class Insecta; order Hymenoptera; family Aphelinidae; genus Aphelinus; species Aphelinus atriplicis. Next base: position 32,497,830 of record CM037073.1, read on the forward strand.
CGGTATTGCTTTCTCAAAGAGAAAGCTTTGTAACGGGGTAAAAATCGACCCACCGAATCGGACTTCGGGACCTCGATTTTCGTAATCTACGGGTCGAAAAACATGGAAATCCGAAAATGTCTGTATGTATGTACGTACGTACGTGCACTTTTTTTTGTCGTACGATAACTCTCGAAGGAATTGTCCGATCGTCCTGAAATTTTGCACACAGGTTAGTCGCCGCAAAATCTCGGTCGAGTTCAATTTTCAGCCAATTCCGTTGTTTATTTCTCTAGCAACCGTTGCTAACGTGTTTTTGATAATAGCTCCAAAAATCATCATCAATGCACGATGGGTCTCGAATTCTTTCGACGATCGATGAGAATCGATAAGACATTCATTTTGGAACAACCATTGTTTATTCTCCTAGCAACCGTTGCTATGGAGATACAAAATTCAGCTTCAGACTGATTTTTTTTTTGTCGTACGTTAATTTTCGAAGGAATGGTCCGATCGTCCTGAAATTTTGCACACAGGTCGGTCACCGGCAGATGTGAACCGAGTTCGGTCTTCAGCAACATCCGTTGTTTGATTCCATGGCAACCGTTGCTAGCGTGTTTTCGATAAGTTCCCATATAATTCATGATAAATGATCATTTGGGTTTGTATATTTATGGGATTCTATAACAATTAAAGAGACCTTTCCCGTATAAACCATTGTTGATGTCTCTAGCAACCGGTGTTTATATCGGTTGCAACCGTAACTAGGGAATGGGAAAAGTCAGTTGGAGGTTCATTTTTGGAACTGTTGATGACTAAGAAGTAAGAACATCGAAGCTCCGACATTTACCATAGCAACCGTTGTTTACGTCCTTAGCAACCGTTACTATGGAGTGTGAAAAGTCAGTTGGAGGTCCATTTTCGGAACTATTGATGACTAAGAAGTAATAACGTCGAAGCTCCGACATTTACCATAGCAGCCGTTGTTTACGTCCTTAGCAACCGTTACTATGGAGTGGGAAAAGTCAGTTTGAAGTCCATTTTTGGAACTATTGGTGACTAAGAAGTAAGAACATCGAAGCTCCGACATTTACCATAGCAACCGTTACTATAGAGTGGAGGAAAAGAGTTAGAGGTTCATTTTGCTTTCTCAAAGAGCGGTGATTAATGCAAGTTGAGGTTCAATTGCAATACTTTGAGAAAGCATACTGCTGAGGCACTTGGCAGCGGTTTTTTTACCCATTTTCGCTCTGCGAATCTTTTGACTCTATTCAGATTGCTTCGATTTTCGAGTAAAATCTCAATATTATCTGATTTTTGTGATTTATAGTTGTTATGTATGCCCGGAGATTGGCCGGCCCGTAGGTCAGAGTGATTTAATGACAGGAATAGCAGGTCACTTATGTATATGTAGTTTATTAGATATCATTCATATAACTGATTCTATCAGCCTTTCCAGAGTAATGCATTTCTAGTTGATTCTCATAATCAAACTAGCTTGCACAAATGTCTCATACACTTATTATCAAGATCAAGCCAAGATTTATAAAAAATGATATACCTTCTTTGTGAATATGTGGTAATGAACCTTTTGTTAGTTATGAATAATATGTATTTATGATGATTAATAAGAAAATGTTATGATCAGCAAAGTAGTTAGTATAGTTTTAGGGCAAATACTTAATATTGAATCGATAGATACGTTTCGTCCAAGATCAACCTGATAGGACTCATCAGTAAGGTTTTCAGGTGGATCCAACCTTATACGCTTAAGGCGTGTTCTGCAAATAAGTTATGATGAGCAATAATTGTAGGTATTACTATCTAATATTATGAAGGGATTCATTAAATAGATATGTATACTAAACGATATTAATATAGGAACAAAGGAAATTTGTTAATAAAATATAACATAATAATAACTACTTAAATTGTAAAAAAGCGTTGAATCCAAGACGGTGCACAGTCGACAGATGAATTGATGAGAATCTCTCTATATTAAAAGCCAGACCGCCGCCGCCGCCGCCGCCGCCGCCGCCGTGAAAGTTTTCGACCCCTTTTTGGCTCCCCTTTTTGGCTCCCCTTTTTGGCTCCCCTTTTTGGCTCCCCTGTTTGGCTCCCCTTTTTAGCTCCCCTTTTTAGCTCCCATTTCTTGCTCCCCTTTTCTCACCCCTTTTTTTACCCCTTTTTTTACCCCTTTTTCCACCCCCTTTTTCTGCCTCTTTTTCCACCCCTTTTTCCCCCCTTTTTTCACCCCGTTTTCCACGTTGCTATCGTGTTTTTGATAAGTTCCCATATAATTCATGATAAATGATCATTTGGGTTTGTATATTTATGGGATTCTATAACAATCAAAGAGACCTTTCCCGTATAAACCATTGTTGATGTCTCTAGCAACCGGTGTTTATATCGCTTGCAACCGTAACTAGGGAATGGGAAAAGTCAGTTGGAGGTTCATTTTTGGAACTGTTGATGACTAAGAAGTAAGAACATCGAAGCTCCGACATTTACCATAGCAACCATTGTTTACGTCCTTAGCAACCGTTACTATGGAGTGGGAAAAGTCAGTTGGAGGTCCATTTTCGGAACTGTTGATGACTAAGAAGAAAGAACATCGAAGCTCCGACATTTACCATAGCAACCGTTGTTTACGTCCTTAGCAACCGTTACTATGGAGTGGGAAAAGTCAGTTAGAGGTCCATTTTCGCAACTGGTTGATGACTAAGAAGTTAGAACATCGAAGCTCGGATATTTACCATAGCAACCGTTGTTTACGTCCTTAGCAACCGTTACTATGGAGTGAGAAAAGTCAGTTAGAGGTCCATTTACGGAACTGTTGATGACGAAGAAGTAAGAACATCGCAGCTCGGATATTTACTATAGCAACCGTTGTTTACGTCCTTAGCAACCGTTACTATGGAGTGGGAGAAGTCAGTTAGAAGTCCATTTTCGCAACAGGTTGATGACTAAGAAGCTCGGATATTTACCATAGCAACCGTTGTTTACGTCCTTAGCAACCGTTACTATGGAGTGGAGGAAATGAGTTAGAGGTTCCTTTAGTTTTCTCAGAGAGTGGCGATTAATGCAAGTTGAGGTTTAATTGCAATACTTTTAGAAAGCACACTGCTGAGGTACTTGGCAGTGGTTTTTCCAACTGCACAGGATACAAAATCTTCCTTCTTTTTCCACCCTTTTTTCACCCCATTTTTTACCCTCTTTTTCCACCCATTTTTTTACCTTTTTCCACCCCCTTTTTTTCACCCCCCTTTTTTCACCCCCCTTTTTTCACCCTTTTTTTATCCGTCTTTCCACCCCTTTTTTCCACCCATTTTTCCATCTCTTTTTTCACCCCTTTTTCACCTCTTTTTTCACCCTTTTCTCCACCTCTTTTTTCCATCCTCTTTTTCCACCCGTGTCTTCGAATAAATTATTTATTTCCAATAAATATGCAATGGTCCGATCTCCTGGAAATTTCGCACACAGGTTAGTCGTGGCAAAATCTAGGCCGAGTTCAATTTTCAATAAAATCCGTTGTTTATTTGCCTAGCAACCGTTCCTAACGTGTTATCTCACGAATCTTCATAAGTGCTCATTGGGACTATGAGAGTTGATGAGAATCAATGAGAATCGAAGAGAATCGGATGAGATATTTCCCATAGCAACCACTGTTGATATCCTTAGCAACCGTTGCTTCGAAAGTTGGAAAATCAATTTTAAGTTACACTCGATGACCAAGAAAACTGAATTGTTATATTTGCTCCATAGCAACCGTTGTTTACCTCCCTAGCAACCATTGCAGAGGTTGGAAATGATCAATCTATGACCCATGTCCATAATTTTCGATTGCAAAGGACACAAAATCTTCCCACTTAGCTCCTCAGTAACCGTTGTTAAACGCCCTAGCAACCGTTGCCAAGGGAAAGAAAAAGTAAGTTTCATTTCCAGTATTTTCAACTGCACAGGATACAAAATCTCCGTTTTACCCATAGCAACCATTGTTTACGTGTCTAGAAACCGTTGCTGCAGTAGAAGGAAAGGACTAAATATTATTTTGGACAATTTTTTTTCAATATAAATCCACGTATTCGTCGAAACTACCGTTTATTTACATCCCTTGCAACCGTTGTTTTGGAAGCTGGAAAAACAGTTTTAAGTCACACTCGATGGCCAGAGGCACTAAATTGTTATATTTGTTCCATAGCAATCGTTTTTTACCTCCCTAGCAACCATTACGAAGGTTGGAAACTATCAATTTATGACCCATTTCCATCATTCTCTACGGCAAAGGACACAAAATCTTCCCAATTAGCTTTTCAGTAACCGTTGTTTACCGCCCTAGCAACCGTTGCTAAGGGAAAGAAAAATTCACGTAAGTTTCGTTTCCAGTATTTTCAACTGCACAGGATACAAAATCTCCGTTTTACCCATAGCAACTATTGTTTACGTGTCTAGCAACCATTGCAATCTTACTCAAAATCTGCTGCTGAAAATCTGAAATGGAACACGCGGAATACCCAAACCAAAAAATATGATCTAGCACATGTCACTATTAACCTAAAGTTCAACCCACTATTTTATCTAAAAAACAAACGTTTAACATGAATATAGCTGACATTAATCTTTTATTTTAATTCGAATCGTTCGTTCAGTATTCTTTTCAATCGAACAAAATCGAAGGTTCAAGTTTAAAGTTTTATTGTTTTGAATGTAATTTTCTTTCAATTATTACTACACTTATTATTGAAATTATTGATTCCTAAAGAACACACGGGGGGTTGGCGAGCGAAGCGAGCAGGGGGGGTACCCCCCTAGTTGCACTAAAACAAACTCTCACAGAACTAATATCACAGAGTAATCTATGTGCACAGTCCAATCGTCGACAACGAACTGACATGCGCTTGCTAAGGGACGGAACTAAGGAACTTGCCTTTTGAAAACAATAATGCTCTTCATAAGGAAAGCAAGAACTATAGTGGGGATTCTGAGCGCATATTGAGCTACGTATTGGCGATTGGAAAGAGAGAGAAAAAAACGGTGTCGTCTTACGGAAAAGCATGCGATACACAGGGAGAGCGTGCTAGCTAAGGAATGCACTGGGAAACAGACTTACAGACTTTTGACTGACTGGATATGTTAGCAAAATTTGTTAGTTTGTAGTAATATGATTATACCAATTCTTGATCACAATGCAAGTTTTTGATCCAATATGATTTGGCTTACAGCTGATGCCTGTTTTATCTATATGTCAATTGAACATTAAATTCATAATTATTAGAAAAACAGAATCGATTTAAGTAGTTACTACTGATTAGATACTGTCATCAAGCATCAATATATGAATGTAATATCCAAAAGTTATTGATTCTGTCCTCCGTATGTATGATTATCATTCATGTAACTGATTCTATCAGCCTTTCCAGAGTATAATAAACTACTTAAATCGATTCTGTTTTTCTAATAATTATGAATTTCATGTTCAATTGACATATATATTTATTAGATATCCTCAGATTGCACGTCTTATCGCGCTGCTGGTCGCGCATGGAGAGTGATATTGCCGCTGTACTCAGCTTCCGCTGCGTCTCAGCTCTGAGCGGGCCCATTCGCGATGCACGCGCTTGTGGAAATTCAAATCATCTGATTCTTATGAATGAAAATTCACTCTAATTGCTGCATTATGTAGTTTCAAACCAAAACAATTTTAATCGTTGATTAGAGAAAATAAAACATCTCAAAATTTTGGTGAAAGCTACAAACGACCACAATAAAAGAGACACCCGCTTCTCCGTTCAGAGTACCCAGGTCGTATAATATAGATATTTTCGGTGTACGAGCCCATCTCCATGAGTACAACACCCGCGTTTTTCACAGTATTGGTAGCACGTTCAAAGATAGAATATCTGAAATTTTGAAACGAGAAAATAGTGGGCGGAACACGTCTCAACTCAACTAGATGAATTCTCGCAAGAATATAATTGTTTATAATTAGTTCAGTGACACTAATAGTACATACTCTACTGGCGCGTATTAAATCTAAAAGTACCATTGCGGTTCAGATACTTAGTTGTTCCCCCGGTTACCCGGCAGCAATAAACCGCAGGTCTTGCAACAAGCTGAGATCTCGCACGTCTGGCCATCAGTAACGTTATCCTCCATGACATTCATGGAGCTATTTCAAACATTTTTCCCCAAGCTTGATGAGCTGAGCCCCGGTCTGAAGAAATTTCATCTGTTGGAGAGGTACCTCGTCGGTAGCGCTGGTGGAGGGCAAAGGCGGAGGTGCGTACTGGGGTCGTATCGCGTATTGTAACACGAGCATTAATGGGTAAAATATTATTCTAGTGTATTTTTCGTGATCTATAATTTTTCAATTAAAGATTCATATCCTGACTCGTGCAAGCTTCGGACATAGTAGTCAATGATGTTTGGGGTGAGAGTTGTACACTGAGAAAAAAAGTCAGTTGAAACAACAGCCATTCGCCAATAAATATGCACAATGATTTTTTTCCTTTAATTCAATGGACGTGGCAGTTAACTTGACGACCATAAAGTGTTGATACAACCATTAAACGTATTCAAGACTGAAAGGAAAAATTTGAGAATATATATATATATTATATATATATATATATATATATATATATATATATATATATATACACATGCCGCCCTTAGACTCGGTGAGGCAGCTGAATCACCAGAAATTCAAAGAAGCGCATATCTCAATACATTCGAGATCCCTATACATAACACCTTATTATTATTATTATTATTATTATTATTATTATTATTATTACTTATCTTGATATTATTTCGCTCGCACTTATAACGCAGTCGCATTACTGACATGAGACACATCGCAGATATATGTACATATATACATCTATAATGTTCGCATACGCGTGTTGAGGGCCCTATACTTAATCGGCCTTATGTACAAACCGTCCTCGTTTCCCGTCACTTGCGAGAAAGACGCGAACCCTGGCGACTAATAGGAGAACTGACTCGCGGAGACGTTGTTCAACTTCGGGTGACCGATCGAAAGAAAATTACGTCCATTTCTTCTTTTTTTAATTATCAAATCAAATGTTAATTCAGACATATATTTTGTCGAATCAATTATGATTACGTCAGATATTACATTAACTTTGATATATTTGATAAGTCACCGCAAATACTTATTGCATTCCAACGAATACGTTGTCATTTTAACCAAAAAAATCAATTGTTGAATTGATCCTCACCTATTCAATCAATGTAACTCGCTTCAGTCAATTCAATAGACATAAATACTTTGGATTAACTAAATACTCATTAGTCCAACTGATACTTTTTCGTTTCAATATCATTTTCTGTTGAATCAATGGCACCGCGGCAGTTGTTCGTATTCATTGGCAGTGGTAGTTGTTTTGACTGACTTTTTTTTTCAGTGTACAAATAATATTCGATTCAAAATTATTATACGAAGAACAAATTTTCACATTTTTGAATTTCTTTTTTTTAGGATTCATACTCACTGTACAGGAAATGCGAAACGCTGGGAAATCTCAATGGAAAGGAATCCTATTCATAAATACGTGGAAAAATATAAATACGTATCCGCACAGATGTCCATGCGCCCTATTGAAAGCTGCAGCTATCTTTGTTACAATGCAATTGGCTCACTCATGACTGATCAGTTGTAGCGAAAGAATCACTCTGCATGCCACTGAGCAGAGCTTAATAATGAGACGGTGTTCCTTTGAATAAAGATACTATCCATTCAACTTGGTCTATTCCTTAATTCTACGAGCATAATTCATCAAAACCATTTATTTAAGTAGAGATTGATACATGGAAATTATAAATGAACATATGATGTTCTTCCAATCTGATGGAGGAAGTTTAATGTTTTTGCTCAGAAAGCTTACCACAAGGAAGGCATAAAAGCTAACGTTGCTGCGGGAGTAACTAAAAGCTAACGTTGCTGTGTCTTTAAGTTCACATTTTTCATCCCATCTAAACAAAAGATCTTCCAGGTTCACTCATGTTTCAAGATTTCACAACAGAGTAATTAGACAATGAATCTAGTTCTGCAAACATATCCAACCAAGACTTTGTTTGTGGAATTTCGTCTGCCAGTTGATCCTGTAACAGTTAAAAAGAGAAACACCGATGAGTTAACGAACATATCTATCATCAAAACAAATCTATTACATGTATATCAGGATGTCCTTTGTTCGAATTACTTGTGATGCAAGAGCCTTCTCCTAATTGTCTTCTTATAACAAAGAGTGGATGAATACACCACAATATCTTTCAAATTTATGTGCCATTTATAAGAGGACACGACAGTCTCCGAGAAACCAATTTCGATGAAACTTTGTGAAACAGTTTCTGGGTACGCAAAAAGCTTATATCTGCAGCCATTTATGCTAATGTCTTGATTTACTAGAGAAATTGGCGAATCGCCGTTAATTTCACGTATGAAAAGTATGAATTCATGAGATTTTGTATATACGAATATACTGTACATGCATATACTCGAGGATCAGTCACTGAGTATCTCATTGAATCAGAGTATGACTTAAATCATTGAGTTTCTGTAGTACAAGGAGCTTTTGAGGGGTCAAACCATCCTGGTGATGGAAATTCGAATTCTGCAGGTAATTTTCTGTTGCAGACGTTTTTCAAATCGTGGGGACTCAACAGTATCTCGATACTATATGAATAAAACTTTTTTGAAAGATTTGTTGAAGGGAATTTCTTACATTTATCAAGAATGCAAATTTAAATCTATTTGAATTATGTAGAATTGAAATTTCATGAATTTTCACATCGCATTTCCTGAATACAGATTTCCTGCAAAATCTGAATCCATTATTAAAATGATAGAACAGAACACTCTGAAGCTCACGTCGCTTTACTATTGTAGGCACGCACCTCCTATCAGCAAAGCCTATAGGCCTATATGAAAGTGCTTTCATGGGTTTGACTCTATTCTGTATGAAATAAACATTTTCCAAATTTGCATTTTGAGTTTGTTTGGATATTATAACGACATTCTCTTATGTACAATTGGTGATTATCAACTATCACATACAACTGAGAATAGATTATAACAAATTCATTTATTCGACTGTTTCTATCAACAATACAGAGATTTTTTTCTAGTTGATAATGTATAATATAATATATATTATAATATATATAATTGTTATGGCAAAGCCTTGCCCCGCCCATTTTTTTTTTTGAAATTTTAGAATAGCACGAGTCTGTTATGGCCCAGCCTCGCCCCGCCCAAGATTTTAATTTTTTTTATCAATTTCCTCCCCTTCCCCTTGACCAAAATGAAGATCTACGTCATGCCCTCCGCCCTACACGAGTCCTACGACGATGCGAGCAGCTCAGCTGTTCGCCAGTGTAGAGACGATAATTGTATGAATGAGCATACGAGTGAGAGAGACACGGCGCACGGTAATCAAGACGCGCTGCGTTATCATCTGCAGGCGATGATTGCATTACCCTCCGTCGTGCATCTCGAGAGTGAAGAATGGCCAGGGCGTGGCATATTATATAATAAGTTTCAATTCATGTTTGTTATAGTTCTTTCTTTTTTTACGCTGAGCAGGCTAGCCTAGCTGATAAGAAACATTACAATAAATTAGCCACTGGCATAGGTAGCTGCACAAACATTTTGCACGAGTCTTTATCAAATCTTTCAAGTCAATGTAAACATATGCGAGTGAAGCATTTTCAAATTCCAATCTGAACATAATTCCGAACTTAACGTATAACCATGACCAATGCATCATGTTCACATGGCTTATTTCTTTCCATTTCGATTTTCTTTTAATATAGAGAATTTAGAAACAACCTATTCATCCATATTACACGTAGCGTATTACCAATGAAACCTGCCCTACAATCAGGCAGCATGCGCCATCGATCGAGAGCTCATGACTCGAGATCATTATAATTGGTGACGTGTACATCCCTAAGTAATGGAAACAATGTAATAATAAAGTAGAATTATCCTTCATTGAGTAAGTCTCGCGGGCACGCGTACAAATATGCATATTTGTCAATTATTGTTAGAAATAAGTCAATCATGTAACGCCAAGTTACACATAATATATATCTATTATTGTGAGGATTTTATTGCGCAGTATAATTAAGAAATGTAGTTCCTGACGCCACGGTATTACTCCACGCCTCATCCGAAGCCTTAACCATATAAGGAGCTGTTCGGCCACTCGGATAGTGTCACGGCACCTTCGAGGAGCGTTCCGCGACCCTATCAGTGTGACGTCACGGAGAGGATAAGAGAGCAAGCTGCGGCCGGCCGCGGCAGAATTCCACCCACCACCGATTGCGACACACGTTTACAGCGCACGTCCTCAACGTACAAGTAACCACCGCGGAATTCTCGGGCGTGATGCGAATTATAGTCTAGCAGTGTATCAGTTAGTGAAGCTGTGAATAAATTCGAAGCTGGAAATTAAAAGTGAAGGAAGTGTGTGTAACTTATTCACCCGCACCTCCTACTATCCGAACGACCACGCAAGGCGTGGCCGCCCTGAAGGAACTGCGGAGCCGAAGGAGTCGCGCCTGCAGCCGAGGAATAACTGGTGGGCCGTAACCGGACACCAACGATTTGGGGAGCAAGCCGTGTAGACGCAGCGGCCGCCCCTCCCCTCCCACCATCGACGGAGCGCCTCGCGATACCGCGGCGCTCGCTATCTCTCTCCGACGCGCTACAGCGTGAGCACGCACACACCAACGGTCCACGCGCCTCGCTTGGCGACGCACGCTGCCAGGGCCGCACAACTGCGCGCACCCACGCTCCACGAGCGCGCCTTATAGTAAGTCCCGTCCCGCACGGACATAGATACGAATTTCAGGATAGCAGAACCCGGCAGTTTCCCACCCAAACATATATATATATATATATATATATATTAGTCCCTTCCCAAAGGTCGGGCCTTAACAAGTCGCATCGCACATTCACGATGCGCATTTTCCCACATGCTACCCGAGTTGCGCCAAGAAACGACATTAGTATTAAGTATACATGTATGAGTGTAAGAATGCGCTGATTGAGACGCGTCCATGCGATGAATGGCGAGTTGCACGGGAATTATGAGGACAGCTTGCATTTTTGTGCAGTTGCCCAACATTGAAACGGATGGATGTCGGCTATAAGATATTCTCTTATCAGCCTGTGGGAAGCCACGAGCAGCCAGCAGGCGCTCATGCGGGAATGTAAGTGTAGTAATTTTGTAAGTGCGAGTTGCACACGGCAACTGCGCAACTCCAGATTTGTTAGAAACGGCCAAAGGAAATCTTCTTATTGGCACGTATAAGTTGACGAGTAGCCAGCGGGCACTCGAGCGAGAACGAAAGAATGAATGTATAGACGAAAGTATGAAAACACGCATGCAATACAACTATAATTGTTCGCTGGAAAATAAGAATTGATCTGGCCAGATCAGAATATATCTATGTTTATATATTTTTATCGGAGACAGGCCGATGTGCCACGAGCGAATGGAATCTCTTATAAATAACGTTTCGCCAGGTTAATGAGGGCTATATCAAATAATTGAATAACATACGTATAATTAAACCGATGCGCCTTGCAGTGCATACATAGATTTGTAACGAAGCGAGTATGCTTCGTAGTCATAAGTATCCGCGCGTGCGAACGGAGGAAAGACGCTGAGCCACGCGCGCTTGTTATCACTTCATGAAGGAGAGGTAATTCTCGCGAAGTGCAATTGCGCTTCCCAACCATTTCGCACCCGCGCTTTGAGCCCTGCGAGCGCATGATGACGTGACACCACGACGCTTATAGAAGAAGCGGCCGCGGCGGAGACGACGCAGTTGATCCGTGACAATCACGGATGCCACACGGGTGGCCGGACATGGAGCGCAAGAGCGGCGCAGCTCCCCCGCAAATGCGTATCATAATTACATCTATTTCCGAAGAACAGAATTTTGTATAGTGATCCAACCACGCGGGATAGAGTTTTAAATTCAGAATTTAGGTAACATAATAAAGGTTTAGAGCTAGTGCACATGAAGAGAGTTTATTTGCCACACCCTCCCCCCTACACCACACTCCACCCGAACCGATGCGCATATACGGCCCAGCGCGCCACGGACTACTCGGCTGTCACGCTGCCAAGTTCTAGCCAAGGACAACCAAGCGCCGGACGGATTAGGAAGATGTAAGTGACCGAGCGGTCTTACACACAAATTACGCATCGCGACGCCTTCGTATAACAAACATTCCCACCAATATAGGGGTATTTTGCCCAACCGCCTCTCTGAATAACGGTCGGGCATTAACATAATATAATTATATATATGCATTAATATAATTTATTATGATATAATGCGATTCTAGTGGAATCGTGTGGTATGATTTACGAAGTTCACTAGGATCACCAAAAAGAGAAATTATTTATCTCTATAAAATATAAAATAATGTGACGTCGAATTTACTTACTAGGAGAGGTTGTCATTTTCGGGTGCCCAATCTCGACTGAACTGCCAGAACTTGTTCCTGGGTATATTATGAGATACCCGGTGCAGCCATTCAGTCTAACGCTCCCAATAACTTGACTTATGGCTCTATGCGAGCCTGGCTAAATCACTTATTTCACCATTATTGGCAAGTACAAGCTATTTTCATTTTCCACACTTTCCACAGCATATCCATCTTGACTCATCTCTTCATATACCCTGGAAACACTGGAAACAGCATGATCCATGTGATTATGATTGATCCATGTGACAATGATTCATAAAGGTGCAAAAATGATCAAAATAACCAAAAGAACCGCTGCCAAGTGCTTCAGCAGTATGCTTTCTCAAAGAGGCTTCAACATCACCCACGAAACAAAACTTACGTGAATTTTTCTTCTTCTTAGCAACGGTTGCTAAAGAGTTAATTGGAAAGATTTTGTGTCCTTTACCGTCGAAAATGATGGAAATGGGTCATAAATTGATCATTTCGGTTGCTAGGGAGGTAAACAACGGTTACTATGGAGCAAATATAACAATTCAGTGGCCATTAAGTGTGACTCAAAACTGATTTTCCGGCTTTTGAAGCAACGGTTGCTAGAGATGTAAACAAACAGTTGCCAAGGATATCAACAGTGGTTGCTATGGGAAATATCGCATCTATTCTCATTGATTCTCATAGCCCCAGTAAGCACTTATGAGGATTTGTGAGAAAAAACGTTAAAAACAGTTGCTAAGGAAATAACCAACGGATTTTGCTGAAACTTGAACTTGGTCGAGATTATGCCGCGACTAACCTGTGTGCTAAATTTCAAGAAGATCGGACAATTTCTTCAAAAGTTATCGTGGACGAAAGAAACGAAAAAGTTTACACCTTAATAACGGTTGCTAGAGAAATGAACAACGGATTTTGCTGAAAATTGAACTCGGCCAAGATTCTTTCGCGACCAACCTGTGTGCAAAATTTCAAAAAGATTGGACCATTCCTTCGAGAGTTATCGTGAACGAAAAAAAAAAACGGGACGCACACTCATACACACATACATACATACATACATACATACAGACACTTTTGGATTTCCATGTCTTTCGACCCGTAGATTACGAGAATCGAGGTCCCGAGGTCTGATTTGGTGGGTCGATTTTTGCCCCATTACAAAGCTTTCTCTTTGAGAAAGCAAAATGACGATATGTCATTTGAGACGTATTTCCTTCATTGCACTGCACTTTCACTGTTCTCACTGTTCACACCACATCGCATTCTATCCTAGAAAACATACAGAAGGAGTAAATTACACGTATACTCAACAAATTTCACTTCTATGTCTTACTTACATAGAGTAAAACATATGAAATATATGTAAAAATCAACGATAATCGATTTTCCACTCTGTGCTTGAATACTGAAGCAATGAGAATATGTATCCAAGCACAAAGACAAGAAATGTAGTATCATTGAACGACAATTCAGTGTCAGGATTGATTTTCACTCGTGAAAACTCCAATTCTGAACATGTGTCGACCAACATCATACTATAACCAATTAGTTTTTTCATGAGTGAAAATTAATCCTGACACTGAATTGTTTTCCAATGATACTACATTTGTCGTCTTTGTGCTTGGATACATGTTGTTATTGCTTCAGTATTCAAGCACAGAGTGAAAAGTCGAGTATCGTTGATTTTTTCATATATTTCATGTTTTACTCTATCTCTCTACATTAAAAGCTAGACCGCCGCCGTGGAAATTTCATCTGTGCAAATTCTTCCCTCAATTTCATCTCTGATTGGATTGAAAAACAGAATAGGTAAAAGAATCAATTTTATGGTTCCATTCATTATTGATATTTCTGTTCCAAATGTAATAACTGTTAGAATTTGGCGGGTATCTCCCTATAGAAATTAATATATCATCAACAAAAGACATATTATTATTAAAAAGTCTACTAATGTAAGATCAACAATTTCTAAAGAGTTTTTGGGCATTGTTGCAACGATCACTATATGGAGGGTGGATAGCTTGCGCTTTTACTAACAATAAAAAATGAGTCTCAATCACCAAATACAGTACGATCTCTTTATTTGAATTTCAATGGCAAATACTCATTGGAGCTACATGGTGAGTCGCCGACGGGCGGACTCAGACTGGCTGCGGCATCGCGAACATAAAAGGTCATGTCGGTAATCTGTCTACCATACCGACTGTTACATGAATCGAATTCGGAGTTAAATCACAAGCGCAATCAAAAAACCGCGAGAGAAAGAAATAGTAATGGAAGCACACGCTATCTACATCGGTTTCTACATCCTCCCACCTTGAGAAACAATTACAAATCTAATAGGAATTCTTTCTCAATTAAACAAAACAGAAAAAAACATTATTGCCGAGTGCCGAGCCAAAAATAAACACAAAAAATACACAAAATCATTTTTTTTTTTTCATCTTCAGAGATATTTCTTCGGGAGTCTGATTACTCTTCCTTTTCTGGAATATCTTTCTTGGGAAGTACCATCCATGCTCCATTGCTGCATAATCGGTAGGCTCCTGATACCAAGTTCGGTATCTAAATCTTTTTGGACGTCGCAGTCACCGACAGTGTGTGACTCCTCTTCTTGGATCGGCTCAGCGTTATCGCATCTTGAATCTTGAATTTCGCCCCGGGATGACTCGCCTTCCAAAACAATCAGCCTCTGCAGTGGTCGTATCAGCACGCCGACGGCTGTCTTGATTCGTGCTATACGTACAATTCCATCTTTGCCGGGGATAAGCTGCATCACTCGTGCCAGTGGCCAATTCAGACGTTTTTGCGTGTCGGTGACGACCAGGACGACATCGCCTTCTCGTATTTCCGCAAAGCTGCCCTTCGTCTGAGAGCGAATCATCAGCTGTCCCAAATATTCTTCGCGAAAACGCTTCCGCGAAATCGCTGTTGGTACCTCAATCGTTTATTGTACGACACCCGGTCGAGATGATCCACATCCGGCATGCCGCCCGGCCTTTCCTTTAGAAACATGTCTGGCGTAATCGCCACTAAATCTTGAGTGCTTTCCGATAGGTACGAGACAAGACGTGCATTGATAACTGACTCGCAATCACATAGCACCGTATTCATCTCCTGATAATTAAGGGACGATCTTCCGAGCGACCGCTTGAGTAAATCCTTCAAAATACGAACAAGGCGCTCCCACCATCCACCTCACCACGGCGCTGAAGGTGGGTTGAATTTCCACTGGATTTCTCTTTCAGAACTGTAGTTCTCTATTTTCTTCCAATCTATCGTTTTCAATAATCTACTTGCGCCTGAAAAATTAGTGCCATTGTCACTATAAATGACGGCTGGCCTTCCTCGTCGAGAAATAAATCGCCTGAAAGCTTCCAAAAATCCATCGGTCGACAAGGCGGTGACAAGCTCGAGATGCACCGCTCGGTAGACTGCGCAGGTGAAAAGACATATCCAGGCCTTTTCGTTTTGCCACAAGTATAGTGGTCCGGCATAATCCACGCCAACAACCTCGAAGACGCTCGCATCTCTCACTCTATTCAAAGGGAGACTGGCAGGAGGAGTGCCAGCAGGTTTTATTGCAAATCTCCGGCACTTGACACAGTTATTTATAACCGAGCGCACAGCTTTGCGACTTGTGATAATCCACACATTTTCCCTGAGAGCCACCATCGTTGTGCCAACGCCTGCGTGATACAATTTTTCATGTTCATGCCTAATGAGCAATACTGTCAGCTTATGCTTTGGATCCATAACCACAGGGCACCTGAATCCGAAATCATCATCTCTATTGGAAACGAGTGTTTTCGTTCTTATCAATCCTGATTGGTCCAAGAACGTGTTCAATGTCTTGAGTCGCTCATCATGCACTCCGTGAAACGATTCTTGTTGAGCGAGCCCCCAGAGCAGTCTCTCAGCATGCTTATACTCGTCGACACTGATCTCTCCTCTAACCCTGAGATTGCAGCTCTTTATTCGAGAGTTTTTTACAAATCGTAGAAGCCATGCGATCATTCGCACTACCTTTCCATATTTCGAGACGCCAATCAAATACCATGGATTTTTTTCGGGCGAGGGAGTAACATTTCCACAACTTGCCGCGACGATGACACCTGGAGCACCGGGAGATTCTTTCCTGATCGACTTTCTCTCGCTTTTGCTTATTTCTGCGTCGACGAGCTGCTCATCGGCAACACAAATGTCTGGTGGCCATTCGCTCGTTGGTTGGCGCAACCACGATGAGCCCTCCCACCATCTTGAACGCATCAGCTGCGGGATCGTGCAACCTCTCGATGGAACGTCTGCTGGGTTGATATTACCTGGAACATGTCGCCACGCTCCCACGTTCGAGAGCCTTTTAATCTCTTCAACCCTATTGTACACAAACCTGTTCCATTGCTTCCCTTGGCGAATCCATGACAACACTGTGGAAGAATCACTCCAGTACGTGATTTCCATATTCGACGTGTCCATGGCTCGAGAAATCGAATCCATTAGTCTCGCACCGATTGTCGCAGCGAGCAATTCCATGCGTGGGATTGATATCTTCTCTGCGGGTCCGATTCTTGATTTCGCCTGCACCAAATGCACTTCCACCCGTTCTGCGCTCTGAATTCTCACGAACAGGGCTGCCGCGTATGCATGCTTGCTGGCGTCAACAAATACGTGGAGAGTGACGTTGTCTTCCTTTTTGCCAAATATCCATCGAGGAACCTGCAATTCACCAAGCATTGAAATATCTTTGTACCAATTTTTAAACTCATTCGCAAAATCTTGAGGCACTTCAGCATTCCATTCGATCTTCAGCAAGCACAATCTTTGCAGCAGCAATTTCGGGAGCAATAACGTGGGGCAACTCCAACCAAGTGGATCGAAGATCTTGTGGACGATTGACAATATTATCTTTTTCGTGATCGGGCCTTGTAATTCATTTGGCATACTCAAATGCAGCGCCAAGTGATCATTATTTTTGTTCCACGTTACGCCTAATACTGAACTACTCTGACTATTCATACCTGAGAACTCCCAATCTCTCAATTCAAACTTTGCCTTTCGCATTACGTCCGTGGCAACTCTCTGGAATTCTATTCGCTTACTTTCCGTCTCGACACTGGTGATGCAGTTGTCCACGTAGAAGGCCTTCATTAATTTATTTATTATCTCCTGTTCTTCATGGCTAGCGGCAAGGTTCAGCGCTCTCTTGAGATGAAGCAATATAATATCTCCCAGCATAAATGCGCTGCAGCCAACCCCAAAAACGGCTCTGCGGTGGCGAAGAACTATGATTCTGCTTGGATCCGCCTTGCTAAACCAAAGAAATTTCAATACATTTCGATCCGTCGGGGATATGCCAACCTGTAAATAAGCTTTGGCTATATCTGCTGCAACTCCAATCTCGTTCTCTCAAAATCTTAAAAGGATACTTGGTATGAGCTCCACTAGATTAGGCCCCGTTTCCAAACATTGATTGAGGGATAGCCCTTCTTTGCATTTTGCAGATGCGTCAAAAACCGGTCTGAGAGGAGTCGTTGAGCTTTCAGGCTTCTTGACGTATCGATGTGGCAGAAAGTACTCGCAGCCATCAGACACGCCGGTAACTTCTTCAATGACGTTATCACGCAACCATGTATCAAATATTTTCTGATACTCTTCATAAAGATTTTCTTCGAGCAACTTCTCTCGCAATTTGTAAAGCCGATTTTCTGCGGCCAATCGATTGCTTGATAAGGGGGGATGATTCTCTTTCCATAGGAGATTGGCTTCGTAACGTTGTTCTTCATCCAATCGAACCGAATTTTCGAACTTTTCTTTGATCTGCTTCGAATGAGCTTCCTTTGATACGGTTTCGGTCGGATCAGCGATTCCTAGTACATCCAACCTCCACAAATCTGATATTTGTGCCTCATGCGCAAACATGGCCAAACTCGTGAGTGCCGCATCGCTACGTGAAGGTATCGTCTCCTTGATTCTGCCCATCAAAACCCATCCGAGTTTTGTTTCAATTGCTGTTGGGCCTTCCGTGTGATATATCCTTCCCGTGTACAGCTTAGCAGCCACGTCGGCCCCCAGAAGCAAAGTTATAGGCTCAACTTTGTTGCTCTCGTCACTCAGCAAAACGCCCGTATCTTTCAAGACGCGGAGCCAGGGTCCCTCTGGAACAACAGGTAAATTCTGACAGATCACTTCTTCTTGAAGCACGTCCAAATAGCACTCGTATCTATCGTCCATGCTGCAGAGGTGCAATTTATTGATGTCATGAGAGCGAGGCTCGGATCTCGAACCGCCAAACAGCAGGTGAACTATCTTTTCTTGCCCAATTTTTCCCAAATTCATTTCTCGAGCAAATTCTTTAAGCACGTACGACTTGTGGGACCCTGGATCAATTAAAACTCGGATGACTCGTGTGCTGCGGGCACCTTTTACTTTTACTCTCAACGTTTGCAAATACACATCCGCAATACAAGATGCAACGTTCGATGCGGAGAGATTCTCTATTGGATTGTCGTTAGTTCCACTCGGTGCTGGCGCGCTTTTGGTTTGCTCGGTTGTGCCGACTTTCCTGCACATGAGTAACACATGTTTATGACCACACCATGCACATTTTACATTACTCCTGCATCTTTGGTAACTGTGATTCGATTTTAGACATGAAAAGCAAGCCCTGCCCTTTTTTGCAACCTCCATGCGAGTGTTGAGTGGAATCTGTTTGGCTTTATCACACTCTGCGTTTTCATGCTCTCCTTGGCAAAATATACATGTTTTTCTTCGTTTCTTTGGCCGTCAACAAACCGGCCGCCGTGGCGACGCCACTGTCGTGGTGGGAATTGGCGGAACTATTTCTCTTTTTAAAACCTGTTTTACCGTCCGCTGGCGTCGGTTCTTTCACCGACACAAGTCCTTGTTTGACCAGCGAAATTCTTTCTTCGTTGCGGACTTCATTTTCCAGGAACACCATCAAAGCTTCCAGGCGACTACGCGCATCTGTCGCGCCGTTGTTCTGCCGTTGCCATGTCCGTAAAACTTCTTCCGGCAGGGACGATTCCACGAGTGGAAAGAGCATGGCGGCGCACATCTCGGTTGTGACGTTCAGCGATTCGAGAGCGCGCAAATGTGTTTCTAACTTGTCATAAATGGAAGTCACAGTGGCGTTAGATTTGCTCAACACAAGCTTCAGCAGCTCTCGCACATATACTTCTATAAGCACGTCTTCTCGCCCAAAACGGCTCTTTAGACTCTCAATCGCCTTCGGGTAGTTTTCGGCAGTCGCCGGATAGCTCGCCACGATTTCACTCGCTCTCGTGCCCTCGACCATTGACTGTATAAGGAATTGATACTTATCCTCGTTAGCAATGCTGGGATCATCGTGTATTTTCTTAAATCTTGCCCAAAATTGCAACCAATCCTTCAATTCACCACTGAACTTCTTTTGCTCCATTTTCGGGTACGCAAGATTCTTCGAATGGCCGAGATGCACTTGAATTGGGTTCTGGGTGGCGCTGTTATCCGGAACCGCATGCGCTGTTACTGGAACTCGCAAAATTTCCGCGATTCGCACTCTCATTATTTCCAATTTAGTTTTATAGTCTTCCGTGCTTGACACTTCACTTTCAATATCTCCTGGATCGGAATTTTCTTCCTCCAATAATTCGTCAAGTATTTTTTGATCAACATCATCGAGCAGCTTCGACTTCTCGCTCAATACGTTAAACGAGGCTTCAATGAGTATTTTATCTTTAATGTCCTTATTTAGTTCAGTGTTCAAACCGTTATAAATTTTTGAGAAAGATTGTCTGTACGTGGTCCTCAATCTTTTGAGCTTCTCCATTTTCCTTACGCTAGCTTTGTCCTAACCTCACTTTTCGCAGCAACCACAAAATATCGTCCTGTATCACGGTCGCCAAAATGTTGCAACGATCACTATATGGAGGGTGGATAGCTTGCGCTTTTACTAACAATAAAAAATGAGTCTCAATCACCAAATACAGTACGATCTCTTTATTTGAATTTCAATGGCAAATACTCATTGGAGCTACATGGTGAGTCGCCGACGGGCGGACTCAGACTGGCTGCGGCATCGCGAACATAAAAGGTCATGTCGGTAATCTGTCTACCATACCGACTGTTACATGAATCGAATTCGGAGTTAAATCACAAGCGCAATCAAAAAAAACCGCGAGAGAAAGAAATAGTAATGGAAGCACACGCTATCTACATCGGTTTCTACAGGCATCGTAGATGCTTCGTCCCATATTATGATATCACATTCACTAATTTTAATTTTATCTGATATTTCTGAAGAATGATGTTTCACAAGAATTTGAATCAAGTGGTAATTTAAAAGTCTTATGACTTGTCATACCTTTGGGTGATAATACGGATGCAATACCAGTCCATGCCATAGATATTTGTTTTCCTATGCTTGAAAAATCATAAATAATATAAGTCGAACGGAAAGTTTTGCTTGTGTCGGCAGGTGCATCAATAAAAATTAATTTATTATTACCAGGTTTTATCAATCAAATATAATTCTTTAATTTTCATTTAATTTTCCATGATAAGAGTGAAACAAATTTGTAAAAGGTCCATATCTATATTATCAATCATTTTATAAAATTTGACAGAATCTGGAAAGGTAAAATCTGAACATTCATAATTTTCTGATTCAAAAATTCAATTTATAGCGTTTAGAGAATTATTTCAAGGTTCTTATTGAATATCTCCATGGAAGTAACATTCAAATCTTCCCCAGATTTTAAGAGAATAACATAATATGACACGTTTCATCAAACATTGAGAATATTTAAAATATTGGAAGAAACTTGAAACTAGCTTTTTATTTACGTTCTTGTTCGTATCTCGAGACGTTTGATATCCGAGAACGCTCATTAAAAATGATGATATTTTCATCGTAAGATGAAAATATTGTTAAGGCCCGACCTTTGGGAAGGGACTTATATATATATTTAGGTGGGATTCTGCCAGGTTTTATTATCGTGAAACTCTGTTCTGTGTCCGCGCGGGGCGGGACTTACTATGATGTGCGCACGTGGAGCGTGTGTGCGCGCGGTTTGTGCGGCCCTGGCAGCGTGCGTCGCCAAGCGAGGCGCGTGGACCGTTGGTGTGCGCGTGCTCACGCTGTAGCGCGTCGGAGAGAGAGAGAGAGCCGCGGTATCGCGAGGCGCTCCGTCGACTGTGGAAAGGGAGGGGCGGCCGCTGCGTCTCCAAAATCCTCGGTGTCCGGTTACGGCCCACCAGTTACTCGTGGGCTGCAGGCGCGACTCCTTCGGCTCTGCAGTTCTATCAGGGCGGCCACGCCTCGCGTGGTCGTTCGATTGTAAGAGGTGCGGGTGAATAAACTACACACTTCTTTCACTTCCAACTTATAGCTTTGAATTTATTCTCAGCTTCACTATTTGATACAGTAATCAATTCTTAACTCGCGTCACGCCCGAGAATTCCGCGATGGTTACTTGTACATTTAGGACGTGCGCTGTAAACGTGTGTCGCAATCGGTGGCGGGTGGAATTCTGCCGCGTCCGGCCGCAGTTCGCTCTCTTATCCTCTCCGTGACGTCACACTGATAGGGTCGCGGAACGCTCCTCGAAGGTGCCGCGACACTATGCGAGTGGCCGAACAGCTCCTTATATGGTCATGGCTTGGATGAGGCGCGGAGTGATACCGTGGCGTCGGGGACTACATTTCTTAATTATACTGCGCAATAAAAATCCTCGCGCATATATAGATATACTCGTATATAACTCAGCGTTACACGATTCACTTATTTCTAATAATGATTAATAAACATGCATATATGATCGTGCCTGGTAGATTTACTTGATGAAGGGTTATTCTGCTTATTATTACAATGTTCTATTATTTAAATCATCGGTTATAATGATCTCGAGTCATGAGCTCTCGATCGATGGCGTATGCTGCCTGATTGTAGGGCAGGTTTTATTAGTAACGTAATAATGATACGCGGCGTGCGATGTTGATGGGTCCATTATTACTAAGCACAATTTTATATATTATAGAAAAATAGATATGGATATGAATAAGTAGCGTGAACACGTTGCATTGGTCACGATTAACTATTAACTTAGCATGCTTGGAAATTCGGAGACGTATCATCCGTTCACGTGTTGAATTGATTGATTGAAAGATCCGTTCGAAACCTCTGCAAAATGCTCATGCGACTACCTACGCATGTAGGCTAACTTATTATTATACTTCTTATCAGCTGGGCTAGCCCGCTTTTGTAAAAATCTAGAAAACATAAATTGAAGAACTTATTATATAATTTGCCACGCCCTGGCCATACTTCATTCACGAGATGCACGACGGAGGGTAATGCAATCATCGCCAGCAGATGATAACGCAGCGCGTCTTGATTACCGTGCGCCGTATCTCTCTCATTCGCATACTCATTCGTGACTATCGTCTCTCTGCACTGTCGAACAGCTGAGCTGCTCGCGTCGCCGTTGGACTCGTGTTGGGCGGAGGGAATGACGAAAGCTGGATCTTCATTGTTGTCGGGGAAATCGATAAAAAATTCAAAATTTTGGGCGGGGCAAGGCTGGGCCATAACAATATCATCATTAATTAAAAGTAATTGAGTGGTATAAAATACCACTTAATTACTTTTATGTTAACCATTTGTTCTACTTAATTGGTCGTTTCATATATTAGGATCAGTAATCATTTCAAAATTAATCTCCTATTTTCAAATTAATTTTCTGATAGAATGATTTTATCAAAGTATTCATGCTACGAAGAAATCCTAGTCTGGGGGTTGGCGAGCCAAGCGAGCAAGGGGGGTACCCTTCCTAGTGTGAGTAAGACATGGAAGTAAGATTTGTTGAGTATACGTGTAATATTCTCCTTCTGTATGTTTTCTAGGATAGAATGTGATATGGTGTTCAAGTGAGAACAGTGAAAGTGCAGTGCAGTGACGGAAATACGTCTCAAATGACATATTGTCATTTTTTTGATTACTAGCTACATTCAGACGCGCTGCGCGCGATCTACATTCGTGCGTTTCGAAATTATGTTCCAATCATTCACATATGATAATCTTTTCCATTTACTCATCAATTCATTCACTATATTCGTATTGTTTAACCCTACATTCATACAACTTTTTTTTTTTTGATTATCCGCAATTTTAAAACCTACATTCAGATTTTGGAAGCAGCTGGCAAGAAGGATTCGGTCGTTACAACCTCAAAACTTATCGTTCTTATGTTTCTTGCTTGCCTGTATTCACTATCTATATCTATATTTTACGCGACTCGTCACGTGGTTAGGTCTACACCAATCAAATCACGAGTTAACTGGCTTCACTTTGACCTCCATCACTTTTTTATATAAGGATTTTGATCATTTTTGCACCTTTATGAATCATTGTCGCATGGATCGATCATATTCACATGGATCATGCTGTTTCCAGTGTTTCCAAGGTATATGAAGAGATGCGTCAAGATGGATACGCTGTGGAAGGTGCGGAAAATAAAAATAGCTTATACGTGCCAATAATGGTGAAATTAGTAATTTAGCCAGGCTCGCATAAAGCCATAAGTCAAGTTATTGGCTGCACCGGGTATCTCATAATATACCCAGGAACAAGTTCTGGCAGTTCGGTCAAGATTGGGCACCCGAAGATGACAACCTCTCCTAGTTACTTTATCGCGACTTTTCAGCCAGGAACTTTATCCTATATCTGGGCATACGTGCCTTTATAATTTACGTATAAGTCCATCGTAAAGAAAACAAACAAAAATGACGCGTAAACAAATAGAATGTAACAAACGTGGCCGGCAGCAAAATTTAACGCGAACCGATATATTTACCCGCGAGCAATACGAAAAAACCGCTGACAAGTGCCTTAGCAGTATGCTTTCTCGGAGAGGCTTCAACATCACCCACGAAATAAAACTTACGTGAATTTTTCTTCACCTTAGTAACAGTCGTAAATAGCTATTCGGGAAGATTTTGTGTCCTTTACCCTCGAAAATGATGGAAATGGGTCATAAATTGATCATTTCGGTTGCTAGGGAGGTAAACAACGGTTACTATGGAGCAAATATAACAATTCAGTGTCCTTGGCCATCAAGTGTGACTCAAAACTGATTTTCCGGCTTTCGAAGCAACGGTTGCTTGAGATGTAAACAAACGGTTGCCAAGGATATCAACCGTGGTTACTATGGGAAATATCTCAACGGTTCTCATTGATTCTTGTTGACTCTACTAGCCCCAGTAAGCACTTATGAGGATTTCTGAGAAAACACGTTAGAAACGATTGCTAGGGAAATAACCAACGGATTCTGCTGAAAATTGAACTTTAGCTAGATATTGCCACAACTAACCGGTGTGCATTAATTAAAAAAAGTACAAATTTAAAGAAGATCTCACACACACACACACACACACACACACACACACACGTAGATCACGAAAATCAAGGTCCCGAGGTCTGATTCGGTGGGTCGATTTTTGCCCCATTACGAAGCTTTCTTTTTGAGAAAGCAAAAAAACGCGTCTCAGGAGTAGGTGTAGTAATGAGCAAAGCTCAATAGTACTTCCCACTTAGCTCGAAAATTGTAGCTCGATGATCGGATGTTCAAACTTCACAAGAATAACGCTTATACCATCTTAGCTGGGTGGGTTGTAGCGTAGATCCTGTATAGGTAACAAACCGAAGGTCCCAGGAAAAAAAAACTGAAGTGGAATGACTTTTTGAAACGATTAGCTCATTAAGGGCTCAAAATGAACTCAAATTGCTGCCTACTGAGGGCTTGAACAAATTCAATCAACAAAAAGATCACTCACTTTTAACTCTTTTTATTGTAATCCTTTTCCTTTACAAATTCCGAATAGGGCTCGTCTTCGTTAGGAAATGTTGTTACGAAGGCAGGTTCCGTCTATCCCAACAGCGTAGCCTGTCCCCGGAGCCGTGCAATTTACGAACACCTAGTGCTGTGGAAATCACGGGAGATGGACTCGCGTTAACTCTAAGTCGACGGTCACCCAGCTCTCTCTAGATGTTACCTTGCAAAAGAAACATCCAGACTGACTTTTCCTATGCAAAACGAGCCCTATTTATACCCAAAATTTTCTTAGGATCTTATGAGTAGAGAGAGAAGGATAGATAGGCTGTCTTCGTCACTCCTTAGGGATGATAGCCTTTCCCCCTCTCTTTACCCTTACAAGTGGTATCCCGGTTACAATTATCATTATTATCTAAACTAAAGTATACGATTCTGTTCACGAAGCCTGCCTGTATCACGGCCTGCAAGCACAATCGCGCAAGATTTATTCGCGAAGTTATTCGCGAATTTTGTGCGAATCTCGAACGGTTCCAAATTTCCATACAAAATTCATGAACGTAATTATTAAAGGGTATATCCACCAAATGCTTAAAAAAACAAGGCTTTTTTCATGATTTTTTTTAAAGGACATTTGGAATGTAAAGTATATGAATAATATATCATTGGATTAGGCAACTCTTGGAGAATAGAAAAAAAATTTTTTTTGTTATTTTTTTTTACAAAATGGCGGCTGTACAGCAATTGCCGTGAACCACTTTTTTAAAAAGTTGTTCCGCGGCGAGCAGTAGAAGTCGTGCCCAACTCCAGCTATACCAAAAAAAAAATTGTTCCATTATCTAAATAAATGTCGCTAGTGAAGTACACATGATTATATTTTTAGAATTTTTTTCGCAAATTGGCGACGGTTTGAAAAAATTTTTTTTTTTGACAAAAAAAGTCGACTTCGATTGTTTATAACTTTTCTTCTTGTCAATCAATCGCTAGAATCGTGCGTACTTCACTAGATAATCTAATGAAGAAGCTACCGTTAAAATTTCAAGTCAATCGGATGTAAACTTTTCCGGTTCTACTGCTCGCCGATATTGAAAACATGGTTTTAGGAAAAACGCGTTTAAGTTTCAAAATGCTATAAATCTTAAGAATCGCAATAATATAGTCCTTAATAATTTTTTTAAAAAGTTGTCCTTCCCTGGCCTTATTTTCCTCTTCTTACTTTTTTTTGTCTGATGTAAGACTGCGCATAGCCTTTTTCGCGATATCGGACAACCCAAGAGCATCGTAAATCAACTCTACTCAACGATACCAAAATGCATCTGAGAAAATTTTTCAAAGAGCTATTCCGATGTAATTTTTGCTCAGCTATCCAGCGGTAGTATCAGTTCTCTGAAAATTTTCCATTTTCATGCTGAAAATATATAGAACTTCTCATATCTCGAAAAAAGTAATATTTACGCAGATTGTGTTATTTTTGCTTTCTTTTTTAGGTTTCCTTGCTTTTTCAAGTCTATCTCCATGCATTTTTTTTCTTTTCTGTTAAAATTATTTGTACAGGAATGCTTTTTTGCTCTCTCTTGCGCGTTCTATTTTTTAATCAGAACATTCCGATTACTCTCTGAAATATTATCTTCTGAATGAAAATCAAGAATTTTTGAAGAACAGGTATTACCGTTGGAAAGCTGAGCAAAAATTACTTCGTAATAGCTTATTGAAGAAATTTCCCAGATACTTTTTAGTATCGTTGGCGATTACGCGCCCACGTAGATCTGGCAGTCGGTTTCGCTGTGAACTCTCAATTTTGCGATGCGCTCGTGAATGTTTGAGCTTTTTCCAGGTCTTCTCAGCTCTGGTCGCCTGTCCGGGGATGCCGATCGCTAGGTTTTATAAGCTACGATGGTGAAGCTGTCCAAATATCAAATGGGACGGCACTATCATCTCCATCCATTGCATCAGCCCATGCTGCCTTGACCATAATCATATCTTAGTTTTCCATTTTTATCTTCTTTCCTGTAACAAGATTTTTTATTTTCGGTTTCATAGCACACGATTATATTTCGGCACATTGTTAAGTAAGTATTAGATAGTACAAAGTTGAAAGAAGCAGCACACAATTAGTATTTGGTTATGATTATCGCACACTTAGTCGTCTTCTATTTTTATGCTCGCGTTGACCTGGTTCGGCTAGGCATGATTAGAAATTGTTTGAATGGTCTATCTTTGAGGGCAAATCTGGAGTTAAGTGGAAAAGGATAAACCAGCACATATTTTGTTGAAGCGACGTTTCGCCAGCATGATTCACTGACCTCATCAGGCTAAAAATTTTATTACAAAAAAAACACGTAATGAATGGTTCAATCAGTATTCAAAACAATCAATGAATTGACGATTCATGTGTCAATGACTGACTTCGTTCAATTAGATTGGCTAGAAAAGAAAGCAAGTCCAATAAAAAAAGTCCTCTCTGTACTTTGTCAATACTGTCCCAAGATACGTTTTATGGTAAAGTTTCTGGTTCACTTAAAGAATTAAACATCAGAATAGTTCCTTCAGTTAATCATAATCTCACAAACATAATAAAACTTAGTGAAGATAAAACAGAAATATTTGATCAAATAGGTGAAGTATACAAATCTGACTGTAATGGTTGTCTCCTACCTCGAACTGCACATCACGATGCTTAGCATTGTAATATTTGCGTTACGGTCTTGTCCGATATCCGAATGATGCGCTGCTAGATTTCTGACTTCTCTTAGTGCCGCTGAACGTTTCTGATACTCTTCCATTAGTTGTTATTCATCTTTTTTGTCTGCCTGCATATCTTCTTTCCGACGCAAGGAATTGAGCAGGGTGAGGTTACGCTCAAAGTTGAGAAAGGCTGGGGTCGCTTTAATTTCCGCGCTGTTATACGCATACGTTTTTTCTTCTAAGTGATCATCCCATCTTTTGTTTTCTTTTATGTAACACTTGATCGATGTTTTGAACGTCCTGTCGACTCTTTCCACCGGGTTTGCTTGTGGATGGTGCGTTGGTATTAGATGATTGTTGATCCTTTCCCTTTGGTATTAGATGATTGTTGATTCTCCCGGAGTCCCGTTATCGCTCAAAAATATGACCAGTGCGCCCAACGTAATACTACGCGTTTTTTGAAGACATTCAGCACCACCTGAGCGTTTGCTTTATGAAGCTGTACGCACTCGATGAAGTGTGTGAATATGTCTATGAATATTATAATATATTCAAACATAATGCTTGAATATATTTGAACATAATGTTTGAATATATTTGGGCCCATAATGTCCCTGGCGACTGTGTGCCACGGACTAAGCCACTTCCTGAAACCCATAAGTCCAGCAGTTTATCGTTGTTCAACCTTCAATTGTTGACAGGTCCTGCATTTTTGGACAAACTCCCGTACGTCCTTATTTATTGCTGGCCAAAAGTAATATTGGGCGACTCTTAGAAACGTCTTGTAGCATGTAACACGGTAAATCCCCAACACGCTGATCTTGCAATGAGTTGCAGTGGGATCCCGAACCGGCTACGCTAAACTTCTCAACACGCGCTCACGGAATTTTCTTTCTCAAAAGAGGATTCTGCTCCTCTACATTTACCCGGGAAAGTAATCGTTATATTCGGATCAATTATGAAAACTAGCAAATGCGCGCAGTTCGGCGGACATGTGTGTTGCCGGCCGCCGCGAGACAATGCTCGCCTTGTGCGTGACCACCTGGAGCGCCGCGCCGCGCCGCGCAGCTCGGCCGCTCTCAACCGTCACCGCTAGCAACGCCACCAATTCCGATGCACGCTCGCCCCCTCGCGCCGGCTTCTCGGAACCAGCGTGTTTCCCGATCGGATGCCAACGGCCACTGCGTTCTTTGTATCCGGGCCGATCGTCGAAATGACAATGACGCAATCGAGGAGTCCGCTGACGGGTCACGACTTCCACGCGCACCAACCAATCGCCCCCTTTGCCACTTCCAACATGAATTATCCCACACTAGCTGCCATCCTCACGCATACACGAGAACGCCGGCGCCGCGGACCCGCACCTCGGTCGACCCCATGGAAGCGACGTCGCGCGAACAATAATCCAGCTACTCGTTATGTGTAAATTGCCGATCTTTGAGGGCCAATCCAGACTGAAGTGGAAAAGGGGAAATTCACAAAACCCACCACATGTTTATTTAATGCGACGTTTCGCCAGTAAGGTTCACTGGTTTTACACAATAGTTTGACAATATTCACTCAGTAGTTCGACAATGGCAGTGGAAGCAGACGCTTCCATTGCCGAACGTTATATTATATTTTTATTCAAAACTGCCTGATGAGGCCAGTGAACCTGGCGAAACGTGGCATTGAATAAAAATGTGGTGGATTTTGTGAATTTTCCCTTTTCCACTTCACTCTGTATTGGCCCTCAAAGATCGACAATTTACACATATTTGAATTATGGAGGGTGCACAGCATAGTACCAGCTACTCGTTGTTTCCGCGTAGTTCGCATGCGCGCTCGCCCGCGTGATCCGCGATCGATCTGGCGATCCCGCCACGGGCGCTCGTTGATACACTTCTCAACGACGTCCTCGGCTCAACCTCAACCCCACAAGCAGCTCACGCTCCTTCCCTGGTCTTTTCGCACTTCACGGATAACGCTCCCACACAGAAATCTACCACGACCGAGATAAAGGCTTTCCCGCACTCCATCCCGCGCCTCGCTTAACACTCTCCCGCTCAATTCACACTTTACGTTGTTGATCACTGCTTCTTTTTCTGTATTCTCTGCTGCTACTCTTTACGTTATCGTCCACCATGCTGCTCTCCTCGTCCACGACCTCCACGTCTACTTCTTTTCCAGCTCGTCCACCTCGCTACAACAACTCCGTCCGACGCTGGGACCCCACGCAGAATGCGTCAGTCACGCGCTCGGCAGTCGCTCGCTCGCGCCGTTTCCCCACTCACGCGCGCACTGGCCCTATGAATGGGCTCAGTCCCGAGGATTTGCTATCGTTCGCGCAGTAGCTTTCCGCGCACGACCTTATTTTACATTCTCAGTTACATTAACAATACGACATACTTCCATCCGACAAGCTTCAATTCATCCATCCTCCCAATCCAGAATTATTATGACAAACTCCTCTCGACGATCCCCCAACTCTCTGGACGCCACTTCCGCTTCTCTGCCTGCACTTTCTACCACGCCATAATCTTACTATGAAACACATGAATTCGGTCCCAGTGGTTAATACATATAGATATAGATTACATGTACTTACTTAGCCTGCGTTGAGTTCTCCGAGATTTACACCATCACAAGCATCCCAGATGTCCTGCTTCAGGTCGACTGTGGCATTTTCTCATTACCTGCAGTTGTTTATCTTCTGGCAGGACGAGTTTCCATACGTCATTACCGTAGATCACATCATCAAAATAATGTATGGCACTATAATGATATAGTTTATTGCAGACGGTCTTGTATAGAAGACTACAGCCGTTCCAAGTACCAAGGGTCTGTGGTTGGCGGCACGTCCATGAACGAAACTTCTACCCCGTTTTCGTTTTTATGCATTCTGGTCAAGGCATCCGACACCACGTTCCCAGATCCTTTACGATACTCAACTTCAAAGTCATGATCCTGTAACTCCAGTGACCACCAAATAAATCTTCCAGTGGTATGCTTATGTGTTTGTAAGTATTTTAGACTGTGATGGTCGGTTACTATCTCAAACTAGTATTCCTTCACGTACATGCGAAATTTCCTAATGGCCCAAACCACCGCTAAACAATCTCTTTCGGTGACGCTGTTATTATGCTCCGCTGTTGACAGCACGCGAATTGCAAATACCAGAGGTCGCTTTCCACCATCAACGATCTGGTAGAGGACTGCACCAAGACCTGTATCATTAGCGTCTGTTTGGATAATGAACTAATGCTGATACGACGGTCGATTCAACATTGGTACTATCTCCAACATTCTCTTAATCATCTTGAACGCTTGCTCCTGCACGTCAGTCCACTCAAACGGAACGGTCTTAGATATTAAGCGCGTCAATGGTTCCGCTACCGTGGCAGAATCCTTTGAAAATTTGCGGTATCACGACGCCATTCCGAGAAATTGCTGTAAAGACTTACGTTTTTTTCGGTATTGGGAACTTAATTATTGCTTCAATTTTCTCTAGATTTGGTCTGAATCCATCCCGATTGACTAGCACGCCCAAGTATCTAACTTCTGATTTGAAAAAATGGCTCTTTTCCTAGTTGATGATGAGTCCAGCATCGAGGATTTTCTTTAGCACATGTTCCATCCAGTACATGTGTTCCTCGAAGGGTTCCGTTACGATAATTTATCGTCCAGATAAGCAAATGCGTAAGGTTCGTGGTCGGGACTAATCAATAAATCTATTAATTCTTGAAAGAGTTTTGGACCCCCTACTACGCCGTAAGGTATCTTTGTGAATTGAAATAGGCCTAGGCCTGGTCCGGTGAATGCAGTTAATTGCTTCGATTTTGTAGCGATCTTGATTCGATGGTACACACTTTTCAGGTCAATCGTTGAAATGTACCTCACCCCCTGTAATTTTCGCAGTATAGAATCTATACGAGGTACTGGGGCGCGTTACGGCTTTGACTTTTCTGTAGTCAGTGCACATCCTGTACTCCCCAATTGATTTTTTCACCATGACGACCGGGCTGGACTAACACCTGTTGGAAGGTTCGATGACATATTCTTGTAGCAGTTCTTCACATTGCCAGTGCATCTCTTCTTCTAATTTTCGAGAAACCGAATAATATTTTCACTCAATGGGCTTACAAGACTGTATCTCGATTTCGATTTCGATCCTGTCAGTACATCTTTTTGCCATAAACGATTCGGTACTTCCCTATCAACGTGGCTCGTTTTTGGTCCTCGATCTCAGTAAGATCCTATCGAAGCTAAATGCGGCAAGCTCGTAGACAATGCAGCAAGTTCAATTGAAATTGGATTTGGGTCTCCTACGATTGTCATTTCTTTGTTCCGTGTGTCCAATTTTGCGAGAGGCTACGAAGCGCCTGATCGCTCCAATGTGAGCACTAATAGAGTTCGCATTGAAGTGCCAGACACGGAGTCCCTCCCTCACGGTCGTCGTAGAGTTGAGCAAGGATTGATGATGCGAGTTAGTAAATGAGCTGTTAGGAGGTGATTTTGTCGAAGCGATGGGCTGAGATGAGTGCGAGAGATCGGTGAGGTGAGTGCGAGATAATGCGTTAATGGGACATGAGTGAATTATTCCGGAGAAGATAAAAAAACGTTCAAGATCAGAGATCGATGAAATGCGTGTGGCAGTGTCCCCTTTCCTCCTTCTGTCAAAGATGGCTCCTTGATGGATGTACGAGGTGCAATCACCGCCCTGGCCATTGTGCTCCCTTAGCTTAGCACGGACGGTACGATGAAGTGCATGAGTTTCTTTAGGAAGAAACTCATTGATATTGAGTGGGAGATTTTCTATAGGAAGAGGCACTCCCGCCGCCTCGAGCAGATCATTGCTGCTGCTGGAGGTCAGCACCTTACCTTTCCTGATTTTGGCTCGAATGATGTTGGTGACGTGGGCTGACCACCAGAAGAGGCCTGCGGTAGGGTGGTGGCGCCGAGGTGGACTGCTGCACTGCCGAAGTCGTTGATGTAGGAGGGTCACTAGAAGCAGCCTGACGTGGACGGATGTAGCAAGCAGTTACCACGTCTGAGGGCAGAAGACCACTGTGAATGGTGGCAAAAGCGGCAAAGGCGAGTTTCCGAAGATCGGCCCCGGTCTCAACGTCAAGTCCAGTGACAACGACGTCCGCAGGGAGCTCCCTGTGCTGGCTGGTAATCTGATTCAGCTTGTTGCAGAGCGAGTTATTAATACGCTCAAGATTGCGAATTCCGGTGTCAGTCTCCGAAGCAAGAGTCGCAGCAAGTTCTCCAGACTCAATGGAAGCACCGCCAGAAGTGATGAGAGAGCAAACACGCTCCTGTCCCTCGCGGAGTTCAGCCATTTTGGACTCAATGGCACACAAGCGCGACTCCTGGGACTCGACGTGGCTGACAAGGTCAGGGAGGGATT
The DNA here is from genome assembly GCA_020882685.1 of Aphelinus atriplicis. Classification (NCBI taxonomy): domain Eukaryota; kingdom Metazoa; phylum Arthropoda; class Insecta; order Hymenoptera; family Aphelinidae; genus Aphelinus; species Aphelinus atriplicis. Next base: position 32,531,221 of record CM037073.1, read on the forward strand.
GGAGGTCGCACTGGATTTTAGCAATTGAAGCCTCCATGAAGTCAAGCTTGTCCATTCTGTCCATCTTGGCGAGAATGCGACGAAGGATGTCATCTTGCTGGTCATTTCTACAAGATGAAAACGTCGCTTGGGAGGAAGAACGTTCCATTTCAGAAACTTGCTATAAAAAGTTCCATTTCAGAAACTTTCTATAAACAGTGCCGTTTCAGATTGACAAGTATAAAAAGTGCCATTTCAGAAAAATTCTATAAAAAGTGCCATTTCGGAAAATTTCTATAAAAAGTGCCGTTTCAGGAGAAATTTTTTCCGTCTGAGTTTTTCCGACTTCGGGGATGATTACGTATGCATGTGTCTGTATGTACATGTGTGTATGTGTGTGTGTACACGTCTGAAAATGACAACTTGATCCCACGTCGAGACGTGATTATACTCTGAAAGTAAACTATTTACATTACATATTTTCTTCATAGATGGATTTGGATGAAAATTGGTATCTATAAGTCTTTGAGGTCGCTGATTACGAATCCGACCTCAGATTTTAAAAATTCGAATTAGAGCCTCTAAGATCACCTAAAAAAAATTTGAAAAGGTACTGGATTTTGATGAAAATTGGTATGCGTGGGTTTTTGAGTTTGCTGATCACGAATCTGAACTCAAAATTTGGAAATTCAAATTAGAGCCTCTAAGATCACCTGACAAAAACTTGGAAAAAAATGGAATTTTGTTGAAAATCAGTATACATGGGATTTCGAGGTCGCTGATTACGAATCTGACATCAAATTTTAAAAATTAAAATTAGAGCCTCTAAGATCACCAGACAAAAATTTGGAAAGATACTGGATTTTGATGAAAATTAGTATACGTAAGTTTTTGAGGTCACTGATTATGAATCCGGCCTTAGATTTTAAAAATTCGAATTTAGCCTCTAAGATCACCTGACAAAAATTTGGAAAAAAATGGAATTTTGTTGAAAGTTAGTATACATGGGATTTTGAGGTCGCTGATGACGAATCCGGCATCAAATTTCTAAAATTAAAATCAGAGCCTCTAAGATCACCTGACAAAATTTGGAAAGATATTGGATTTTGATGAAAATTAGTATACGTGGGTTTCTGAGGTCACTGATTACGAATCCGACCTCAGATTTTAAAAATTGAAATTAGATCGAGCCTATAAGCTCACCCGACAAAAATTTGGAAAAAAAATGGAACTTTGTTGAAAATTAGTATATATGGGATTTCGAGGCTGCTGATTACGAATCCGGCCTCAGATTTCCAAGATCCAATATAGACCATTCGAGAAAATACACTGGGTCTTGATGAAAATTATTATATGAGGGTTTTTTGGGAGTTAATCAATGGTTAAAACAGTATAATACAGTAGAGTTCGTATGTTTTTCTGGCTTTGTCATATGGTATTCAGATGCTGATTCGCATCTTACGGAAACGATATTATCCAATTTTTGAAGATTTATAATAAATTCTCGTCATTTCAAACTGTAACAGGTGGTTGTTAAACTTAAAGTAGTAAAACGTTGTGAAAATTATTATTCACTAGTCAAAATCACTCACTCACTATCGCTCGCTCATGTCTTTCATTTGCTCTATTATAAATATGAATGAACATTGAAATTTCTAATTGTATTATCGATAAATAATTTAATTAAAAACCAAAATTTTCTATCTCCCCACCATTTTCGCTCACAGAGAATACGCCCACGCATGAATATTATCAAATTTATCGATTCGAATGTAGGATGCGCCCCGGCTTCTCTATCGATCTGCTCGAACATATTTTCAAAAAATCAACTCTTCGTACGTTTTTAAAAGGGGGTCCCATCCGGACATCGATAAACAATTTTTTAAATTCTCCATACGCCCACCATAACTTGAATTTTTCAAAATTTTTTTCTTATGGAAATGTAGTCCTCGATCCCACCTTCCGATCTGCAATACCAAAGATACCTCGAAACTGTATAATTTTGATTTAGCATGAATAAGAAAATTGACGAAAATGTTTGATTGTCACCACACCATTTTCTTCCACAAAGAATACGCCCACGCATCGATGTTTTCAAAGTTTCCAACATTAACTATAAAAGCGTTCAAGCTCATCTAACGATCGGTTTGAACAAAATTTTGAAAAATCAACCCCTTGTACGGTTTTGAAGGGGATAGTACGGGAACATCGGTTAAAACTTTTTTTAAATTCCCTATACGCCCACCACAAATCGAATTTTTCAAAATTTTCTTTCTAAGAAAATGTAGTCCTCGACCCCACCTTTCGATCCGTCATAATAAATCTACCTCTAAATTGTATAATTTTGGTTTTGCATCATTGAGGAAATTGACGGAATTTTTTTTTTATCACCACACAATTTTTGTAGACAGAGGATACGCCCACGCATCAATGTTTCCACATTTTTCAACATGAATTAGGAGAGCGCTCAAGCTCCTCTAACGATATGCTCGAACAAAGTTTAGAAAAATCAACCCTTTGTACGTTTTTAAAGGAGATAATACGGGAACATTGGTAAAACATTTTTTTAAATTCTCTATACGCCTACCACAACTCAGATTTTTCAAAATTTTTTTTCTCAGAAAGTGTAGTCCTCGACCCCACCTTTCGATCGAATCATACTAAATCTACCTCTAAATTCTCATATCATTGTTTCCGAGAGCAAGGAAGGTGGACTAGAAAAATGTACGGATCCATCTTATTATTATGTAGATCATGCGAATCAGCTTCTGAACTCTATATGACAATACGAATTTTTAAAATCTGAGGCCGGATTCGTAATCAGTGACAAAAAAAAAACCATGGATACCGATTTTTATTCAAATCCAGTATCTTTTCAAACTTTCGGTAGGCAATCTTAGAGGTGAAATTCGAGTTTTTAAAATCTAAGGCCGGATTCATAATCAGTGACCTCAAAAACTTGCGTATACTAATTTTCATCAAAATCCAGTATCTTTTCAAAGTTTTGTCAGGTGATCTTAGAGGCTCTAATTTTGATATTTAAAATTTGATGCCGGATTCGTAATCAACGACCTCGAAATCTCATGTATAGTAATTTTCAACAAAATTCCATTTTTTTCCAAATTTTTGTCAGGTGATCTTAGAGGCTCTAATTTTAATTTTTAAAATTTGATGTCAGATTCGTAATCAGCGACCTTGAAATCCCATGTATACTAATTTTCAACAAAATTCCATTTTTTTCCAAGTTTTTGTCAGGTGATCTTAGAGGCTCTAATTTGAATTTCCAAATTTTGAGTTCAGATTCGTGATCAGCAAACTCAAAAACCCACGCATACCAATTTTCATCAAAATCCAGTACCTTTTCAAATTTTTTTTAGGTGATCTTAGAGGCTCTAACTCGAATTTTTAAAAATCTGAGGTCGGATTCGTAATCAGCGACCTCAAAGACTTATAGATACCAATTTTCATCCAAATCCATCTATGAAGAAAATATGTAATGTAAATAGTTTACTTTCAGAGTATCACGTCTCGACGTGGGATCAAGTTGTCATTTTCAGACGTGTACACACACACATACACACATGTACATACAGACACATGCATACGTAATCATCCCCGAAGTCGGAAAAACTCAGACGGAAAAAATTTCTCCTGAAACGGCACTTTTTATAGAAATTTTCCGAAATGGCACTTTTTATAGATTTTTTCTGAAATGGCACTTTTTATACTTGTCAATCTGAAACGGCACTGTTTATAGAAAGTTTCTGAAATGGAACTTTTTATAGCAAGTTTCTGAAATGGAACGTTCTTCCTCCCAAGCGACGAAAATGAGCTAGATCTTGAGTGACCGCCAGTAAAGCCAGCAATAGACACGTTGTCAAGCGGAGAGGGAGTGGTGGACGGTGTGGGGTGTCCAGAATCCGGAGGGCAAGACTGAGCACCACCCGGGAGCCGACCAGCTGCCGACAGGCTTGCCACCAGACTGCACCGTAACAAATGCCATGCAGCATTTGTGCCAGCACTTGGCACAAAAAGCACACGGGTTAACCAGCATGTTGCTGCGCGATGGCTTGCTGCACTTGGCACAGAGCAGCAGGTCCTCCTGTCTCACCTTACGCCTAGCACCATTGGCAGATTGGTTCGCCTTGTCGTCTGATTTAGCAGTCGATTTCAGTGGAGGAGCCATATCCGGTACAGCAAACAGTCCAAGTTGACTAGTGGAATAGAAAAAGAAAAATGATGATGAACGACCTTACGATGTAGAATCGACTGCAGGCGAGAGGCGAAAAATCAGCTGCGGGTGCACTGCGATGCAGAGTTGGCCTAATGACGCTCGGTGGGCCGAGCGGGGAGCGAGGCGGGCGAGCGCAGTGAGACCGTGGTGGGAGCAAAGCGGGGCGGAGCCAAGGCAAGCGACGACTTGATGAATGCTCCCGCTAAAAGGCTGTCGATAAAATATCGATTGAGCCCAACAGCTGGTAAGGAAGGCCGGAGACCACGTGTTGCAGTGAATATCTATACTATTATATAAAAGGACAGCCGGTTTTTTTGTGGCCTCTATACTCAAAAACTACTGAACCGATTTTCATGAAATTTTGATACTTGATTCTTGACCACTCCAGGCATGTTTATGGTTATGTGGCGTCTTAAAATTTTGAGTAGAAACCGAGAAATAGACAATGCATTTTTCTGTGGTGGGGGTAACCGATCAAGTACCATGGCGCGCCAGTAGATGGCGAGGCGTTGAGTCGCACGTGTATAAGGTATCGTGCGGCGTTCTCTTGCAAGAGAGTCAGCGTTCTATCGGCTATATATAGGAGAGTTTGAAAACGAGCTTAGCCATTTCCTCGGATCTTTCGTATCCCAGTCCTCTGCTGCCAAATAATTTCGGTTATAATGCCTATTGCCGAGACTCAGAAGTAACATTAGGCGGTATACGATTAGAACCAGACGAACGCAAGCCGTTCGTCAGGGTCAAATAATTTAAGCCCCGTTCATAGTACGTGGAAGATCTGCTTTTGAGTATGATCCAACAGAAAATTACGCTTCTATAAAAAGATATTGTCCAAAAAGTGTCTAGATGAAGCTCTTGGATTGTGCTGTTCTGGCGAAAAGTTAATCTTCCTGCTGTTGAAGAGCCACCAGAACTTTTCAAATGTCTTCTTTTAGGGAACCACACTGATTCCACGCATTTTCTGGCCTCTTTAAGAAAGTATAATACACTGTTCCAAATGACATCATTTGAAGCTAACGAAATTCGAGAAGGATATTTTAGGCCAACTTTCGAAATTCGAGGGCAAGTATATCATAGTATTGGGAGTTTATTGTCTCTTGGGGGTGGAGATTTGCAATTTGCTTTAGAACTTCTAAAAATTGGAGATGGGAAGTATCAAATAAAAATGATTACAGAAATATTGATAGAAAAGTAGAAACGACTATTAATACAGCCATGGACCTGATTTCTAAAGTTTATCCAGAAATTGAAAATCTCTCTAACAAACCTTTCAATTGGTTATGCGAAAGGGCAATTATAACACCTCGAAACGCTACCGCTCATAATATTAATAATATTATTTTAGGAAAGTTAGATGAAGAAACACGACATTCTATTGATACAGTGATCAACATTGATGAAGTTGCACACTATCCTCAAGAATTTCTGAACTCTCTTGATCCTTTAGGCTTTCTACCTCATGACTTAAAATTGAAAATTAGTTCTCCAATAATGCTATTACGCAATCCAAATCCTCCCAATTTATGTAATGGCACAAGGTTGCAAATTAAAGTTATGCGGAAAAATATAATCGAAGCAACTATTCTTACAGGACCTGCATCTGGAGAAACAGTATTTCTACTTCGTATGCCTATGATTCCATCAGACTTACCATTCCAATTCAAACGATTACAATTTCCTGTGAAACTTTTTTTCGCCTTGACGATTAACAAATCTCAAGGACAGACCTTTAAGTACATATTGATAGATTTGCAAACAAAATGTTTTTCACGCGGCCAATTGTATGTTGCTCTTTCACGGGTAGGGGTTGCACGTAACCAATTCATATTAATTCCTCAAAATTCAAAAACTAAGAACGTCGTTTATCCAGAAGTCTTATAAATTTCAAATCCTCAGAGGATACATGAAAAGTACAATTCCAAGGATTACAAAGTATCAAATTATACAAAATTTACAAATGAATAAATATCATACGAGTTTTTTAATAATGAATGAGAATAACATTCCGAACTCATTACACATATTCGCGGGCGAAGCCGCGACGGGGGACGCTAGTAAATAAATATAAACACTCACTGACACACGGCTGCTAGCAACAAATTATGCAAAAAAAACAAATTTGTTGACACTAAGAGCACTAGAACTGGTCACCGGCACTTCACTTACAGCAGTCAGAGAGTCAAGAGTACAGTCGAGAGTGCAACAACAATCGCCGCAACGACAACAACAACAACAACAAAGCAATGCACTCACACCACACAACAACAATGTCACTGTGAAGGCAGCAGCTGTGATAGGCACGACAAGCAGCGTCGTGGAGGCAGCAGGAAAAGCGGCGACAAACAGGGCGACGTAACTTCAAAGCCGATAGAAACAGGTACACTCCGGCTCAGGATACACTGAGAGAGAGAGAGAGAGAGAGAGAGAGAGAGAGAGAGAGAGAGAGAGAGAGAGAGAAATATGTTTTATTGTATACGATTACAAAAATTGGTATTCTACCTTTCTAAAATATTAGTCATTCTTATAAAATTATTTCACATATCATCCTTGTCAACGTCGTATATATATATATATATATATATATATATATATATCAGCGATTTATCATAGATAAAGTGTCAGAGTACTAATATACTAGTCATCAATCATTTATGGGAACGAAATATCACAGATAACGTGTCTATTCTTATGAAAAGAAAAATACAAAGGTCATTCTGATGATTCTGAAAAATAAGACTTTACGGAACGCTTAAAACTAGATAAGGACGGCAAGTTTCTGTCTGAGGAGCGTAGGGAGTTCCGAAGTTGTGCCGCTTGCAACTGGAAGGAATTTGTTCCAAAACTGCTCGTCATTTTAGGGATTGAGAGTTCCGGTGCATCACCCCTGGAGGGCCTAGTGGACACATACCTAGTGAAGAGGCTCAGAAGGTATTCTGGCTGTCGGATGCGCAGGATCTTGAACAAAGGTACAGCCATGAAATATTACCTCCTAATATCCGTGCGCATCCAGCCCAGCTTAGCCCTGTAGGGAGTGATGTGTTCGTCCCTCCTAACACCAAATACATATCTCACACATAAATTTTGTAGCACTTGTATTCTTTGTTCTGGAGATGCGTCGAGGTATACCGCAGAACAGTAATCAGAGTGAGGGAACAGCAGAGCCATCGATAGGCGTGTGCGCAGAAACTCAGTCGTGTATTTACGAAAATATCGCAAGCTGTACATGGTTCTATTGAACTTTTTTGTGACTGCATCAGTGTTTTGACGCCAAGATAGGGTTTCGTTAAGCACCGGACGCCGAGATCCTTGACCGTGCTCAGGATGTGGTTTGTTGTAAGGTAACTCATGACTTGGTCATGAACTATGTTCTCAAGTACCTTAGACAGGAAACTTAGAAGGACAATAGGACGAAAATCAGACGGCGACGACGGGAGAGCGCTCTTCTTCACAGGAAGAACATGGGCCTTTTTCCAGGATGATGGGAAAATTCCTTTGCGCAGGGAGGAGTTGAACAAGTTCACGATTTTATCACCAATCACAGGCAGAGCATCAATGATGGTGCTCTGCGGTATGCCATCATCACCAACTGATTGAGAAGTGAAATGAGAAATGCTCAGGATGACATCATTAATCGTGATTTTCTGGAAACAGAAGCCATCTTCCTCGGAAGCGGAAGATACAATATCCTGATAAATCGAAGCATTCTCATTGTGTGAGATGGACACCTTCGCAAAATGAGTGTTCAGCTCCTCCGGCGAGATCCCATTTAAGTCCTCCTTTTGCTTAGGCAGAAGATTGAGGTTACGCAGTTCCTTCCAAACCATGTTATTGTTGAGTGCTTCAGACAGTTTACTCGAAAGAAACTCAGTACGAGCCTGAGTTGTTTTGCTGTCAGAAAGATCACGCAACCTCTGAAATTCAGCAAGCAGATTCTCGTCCTCTGTGCGGATGTAACGTTTGTAAGTCGCGTCCGTTTCTTTGTATAACAGTCTTAACTCAGCATCAATCCACGGCAGCTTATTCTTTTTGGGCTTAAACTCTTTGAGAGGAGCCAGTTCATCGAGAGCCTTCGTAAGATTGCGGCTGAGACAGTCAAGTGCAGAGTCGATGTCATCCACGTCTTCATGGTCAAGCAGCCCCCAATCACATAGTTTCAAGGTAGAGACCAGGTCTTTCTGTCGAATACCTTTGGAATTTCTGTATTTGAAGGAGCCCGGCCTCTCCCTGGGCTGTTGAATGTTGAGTTTAACATCAATAATGTGATGTTTACTGCGAAAGGGAACTGGAAAGTTACGTACGTCCGTGATTATGTCATTGTCGTCCACCAACATGACGTCAATCCATGTGCGAGACGTAGAGGTCATATGTGTAGCCCCGTGCTGGATCAGACGCAACAACAGTTCATCTGTTAATTTGGGAACAAATTTTGAATCATCACCGTCTAAAAGAAGATCGGAGTTCAGATCCTCCATCACAAATTTGTGGCTGAAGTCAAAGCAGTGTGCTTTCAAGTCATTAACCCATTAGCGCCTGAACGGACACTTTTCGATGCCAGAGTTCAGAGACTCACTGTAAGATGCATTTGATCGGAAAAAAATCTGAAACCACAGTTTCCTATGGTTCAAAAGGTGTTCTTTCGAATGGTGGTGGCTAGAAAATCCAAAAATGAGTTTTTGTACAAAAAAATAGCAGTTTAAAAAAAAAATTCCGAAATTTTGTGGTAAAATTTTTTTTGTGAGGAAAATTTTTCAGCCTTTGCATTTTTTCACATACTAAAAACTAATGAATATCGCGTCCATGGGTCCTCAGCTAAATGTAAGTATTCTTACATAATCAAAAAACATTTTTTATGAAGCCAAAATGGCGACCGGAAGAAAAAATCGTAGTTTCAAATTTCAGCAATTTTTTTCTCGAAAACTATGGACTTAATCGAAAAATTTTTTAGTACAAAAAAGTCTTAGAATTAGTCAAAGAATACCCTTGAATTTTTTGAGAACCGAAAAAGAAAATTTTTGATTTTTTGAAAATTTCAGTTTTCACATTTGATGAAAAATCAAAAATTTTCTTTTACGGTTTTCAAAAAATTCGAGGGTATTCTTTGACTAATTCTAAGACTTTTTTTGTATCAAAAAATTTTTCGATTAAGTCCATAGTTTTCGAGAAAAAAATTGCTGAAGTTTGAAACTACGATTTTTTCTTCCGGTCGCCATTTTGGCTTCATAAAAAATGTTTTTTGATTATGTAAGAATACTTACATTTAGCTGAGGACCCATGGACGCGATATTCATTAGTTTTTAGTATGTGAAAAAATGCAAAGGCTGAAAAATTTTCCTCACAAAAAAAATTTTACCACAAAATTTCGGAATTTTTTTTTTAAACTGCTATTTTTTTGTACAAAAACTCATTTTTGGATTTTCTAGCCACCACCATTCGAAAGAACACCTTTTGAACCATAGGAAACTGTGGTTTCAGATTTTTTTCCGATCAAATGCATCTTACAGTGAGTCTCTGAACTCTGGCATCGAAAAGTGTCCGTTCAGGCGCTAATGGGTTAATCAGCGAAGGATTCTTGGTAAAAGCAATGTGAGGAGGCCTGTAGATGACCGCAGCAAGAATTGGTTGGGAATTGCCGCGCTGCAGTGAGCAGAAAAGGTACTCAGGTATGCCGGGTTTACCTGATCCAGTGGTGTTCGACGATGCTAGTAACTCAACTTTGTAAACATCCCGCACGTATAGTGCAACCCCACCGCTAATCGTGTTACGGTCATTTCTAACCAATTTGTAATTTGGGATCTGAACAACTTCATCCGGAACGTCGGGACCCAGCCAAGACTCCGCAATACCATAGAGGTGGTAGGATGGATTCTCACTCAGAAACTGGCGAACTTGATCAATGTGAGCTCTAAGAGAGTTCACATTATGAAAGTCCGCTCTCAATTTCCCCGAGGCGACGACAGGATCCCGCTCCTCATTTGAGAGTCAATTATCAGTCATGCGAGAGCCTCTATCCAGGGTTGTTTCGGCAACAACTCTGAGGTCTGCCTCATTCTCTACTGGAAACACTTTGTCTCCCACTGCTCGTCTTGCCAGAAACCTGCCGTTCCTGTACCATACAAACTTAATACCTAGGGGCTTAGCTATTCTACGGAGACTAGATAATCTTTGGTATGTGACTGATGATAAAAAATCATTGATGAAAACGGCAGAATGGATAACGTGCTTGGACTTGCTCGCATCAAGCAGTGACAAGTCCAAGTCACTGGTATTTAGGCCTGTTCTTTTGTGTTTTTCAATTAGAATTTTCTTCTTGAGGTCCGAGCTTTTTAATTGTACAATAATGGCCGGCATTCTGTGTTTATTACTACTCTTATAACTATTATAACTAGAATTATTTGTTTCTTTGGTTTGGTTCGACTGACTAGCATCAATATTATCACAGTTTACGTTACTACTACTACTACTAGATTTGATCTGGTGGGCTCTCACGATATCGCCCTCGCACAGGTCAGGACAGACGGCGCTGAGATTGACAAATGCCGCCTTCTCGGCTGACACATTGTGTTTTGCACAATCCATAATTCCGGTAACGGACAATTTGTCACCCTCAGCGTCGTCAATCCGTCCACCGGCCCGAAGAGACAACGAACCAGTGTTGCGCGCAGGAGTAATAGCGCAGCCCACCAAACCATCGCCGTCATTGACATTGTTACAGTCATTGTCATTGTCAGTGTCATTGTCGTTGGCGTTGTCGGCCATTGTCAGCCCAGGGGTGGCGTGTTTGCTATGAGTGGAGCTAGGGACTGTGCGTTGTGTATGGGATTCTATATTTTCTATTTTTTGTATTATTGTAGCTTTTTGTGTGTTTGTGTTTTTAATGTATTCGAATAGTGTGCTGTTTTGAGCGAGAAGCGCAGAGATAGATTTTGCAGAATCATCCAGTACTAGATTCTGCTCTTCCACGAGCCGCTCAAGCTCCGACACTCTTGAGTTCAGCAGCGTTACACTTTCACTCAGTACTGGGATGAGATTCAGCGACGCTTTGAGTGAGTCAAGCTTATCAGAGATGAGCGATCGTTGTCCCGCACATTCCCGCTTAATCAGTTTTTGTGTACCATCAGTGAGGCTGACAATGGCCGAGAGCATCGTATCTTTCGCGGTCAAATGCTTCAACTAACTTTGACAGACTATAGCCAGCAGAGCTTGCGTCTTGATTCACAATATTATTACTAGAATTACTATTAATAAAATAACTACTATTATAACATTTGGACGCGTTAAAATTATTGCTATTACTACTAATATTATCACTACTTAAACTAATATTGCGGCTATGCACTGTAGAGGCGTCATTGGAATTTTTCGGTGATGTCCCCGGTGTCGAGTTCAAAGGCAGATTTGAATTCGTTTCGAGGCGCAGGGCGTCGCGCGCGTTACAGCCGGCGTTGATGAGCGCAGGAGGGCTCTACGCGCTACAGCGCCGGCACTGCCCAGAGTCAGCGAGCGCGCGCGGAGCGGGGAAGCAGCGCCGGCTGCGCTCGCTTGCGTGAGTTGGCGGGTGGGGAGGATGGCGCGAACGGGCGGCTTTTTGCTACCGCTCGCATCAGCAGATCTGGCGCGGCAATTATTACAAGGCCCCTCTCCTTTCTTATTTGCACATTTTGAGTGCCGAGGCTTGTTGCACTCAGAGCACTGCTTTAGGGGGCGGTCAGATGTTTCTTTACACACAGCGCAGGTGTTGAGTTTGCCTGGCGCCATGTGTACCGCCCGTGCAAAATGAGTCGGGAGAGAGGACGTACCTGTACGGGCTCGATCCGCTGTTGCAGCTCCGCTGGGGCTTCGCTGAGGCTCCGCCCGTTTGCCGCGTTCTTGCTCCTTGCGCTCCTAACCTCGCTATCAGGATGGTGGTTGCTTGAGGCTGGAGTAGTTACTGCAAGTCGAATTACACAGCAGGGATGCAGGATGCTGTGACGACTTGCATAAGTGGGCTTGCAAGGAGCTGAAACAAAATTGCCCAAAGGCAGGTTTTCGGCAGAAAAATGGGCAAACACGGAGGAGCGATCGAGAGTACGTGCTGCTGTTGGTACTTACCGCGCCAGAGAGAGAGAGAGAGAGAGAGAGAGAGAGAGAGAGAGAGAGAGAGAGAGAGAGAGAGGTGGTCATCCGACGGCACGGGGTTCTGCTACCTGTGAGGTCTCCACACCTGACAGCAGCAGCCACAGGAACGCCTAGTGTCCCAAAATCACGAGTGCCTTGCCCTCATCTGTAGGACGACACCCTCCCCCCTCAGTCCATAACAATGTTGTTGACTCTTTCTATGTGTATTTTAGAATAAGATTTAATATAGTATCCAGTGACAAGAGTAGGATGTAGTGCAGGGAGTAGAAATACGTCTCAGACGACATATTGTCGTTTGGGACGAGATCAACAGCTTCAACCAACATACATTAATTGATATTTTGGAAGTTTGGAAGCGTTGGACTCGGAGGCTGATGGTACACTCTATTTTTGATGCAAACAAATACCAAAAAAATTTTGGTCAAGATTGGTGACCCACATCCTAAGTGGTCTTCTAGTGAGTATGTTGATTCCACAGAAATGCCGAGCACTGCTTGAATGTTTATCAGCTCCGAGACATACAAAATGTGATAGGTAGACTTGGAATATATAGAAGTATGATAATTATTAGTTAATCAGTAGCATTGTGAGAAAAGGAGTGGTATATTTGATTTGATTGATATTTGAATGAATCACAGACTTGACAAGAGTGGCAAACTAGGTGCCGAAACGTCATCGAATACATTTGACTTCTTAAAGATCATTAACAATACATATATAAATCATGTCATCTTTGGATGTCACTCCTCAAAGAAAATATCTCGCGGAATCTCAAGATGTAGAATATTTTGAATAGAAGAGGAATTAAGTTATAACATGTTCAAGATATTAACAATTTCTTGAAAATTTTATTCTACAAATGAAATTGGAAATTCTAATATACTAGTGCTCAGATTTGGAAGCATTGCCATGTTTGGAATTGATGAACTGATAACTTATATCTCTCCTATTAAGCTGGATGTTAATTTGAGAAATTCTATTACGTGGACTCACAGTTTTGTCCCTTGCGGAGAATAGATCTCCATTCCCAGAGTTTTCATCAATATCTGAAATATTATCATGGAGTAGATTTGAATCATCTGTATCAGAAATCGTGAAGTCCGTCTTCTTTTTCGTTTCTAGTAGTATACTGTGTAATACACATCCTGAGACGTCGGAATCTTGAATGATCGCAGTCTTATTCTCATCTAGAACAAATCGATCAGTCTTTTATAACGTAAAAATTACATAAAGAGACTTAAGAGTATTGAAAATCTCATGAATGATACTGAAAGACTCGCAATTATTTGGTACTCAGAGAGAGAAACGGAAAGTGTAGAAAATGGTAATGTTTGGAAATTAGGTGACAAAAAATCTCATTAGATGACTATAAACATGAGATTCTCATCTGTCTATATGTCTGTTGGAATGGGCTCAAGATATTTGAGTTCAAACTGCCACATCTCTGATTACGGTTGTCCGATTCAAACGTCCAACCTCACAAATTGTAAACCACGACGAGATTCTGTAGTAATGTAAACTCGTGAGAGAGAGTGCCAGATTCATAAATTGTATATTGAGCAAATATCAATATGAAGAGTCTGAAGGGCTTGTTGGGCCCACTAGAGTCTTACAAATCAACTGTAAATTTATTTGAATTAGAATTTCTAATTCAAATAAATGGAAATAAATAATAAATCAAAAAAATAAAAACTGGAATATATATACTGGAGTATATATTCATCAGGCTTAGAAGATTATTCTAAATTATTGAAAAAGTGAGATTGCGAGAGACAAAATTCACGCTCTCTGGGCTGGATTCTAACCAGCATCCTCCTGATCTCTGGTCAGCTGGAATAGATTTTTATGGCTGGTGATATCCCTGTTGAAAAAAATCGACTGGATTTCCAGCTGGATTTGCACTGGATTCCAGCTGGATTTACGCTGGATTCTAGCTGGATTTTGACTGGATTCCAGCTGGATTCCAGTTGGAAACGAAAAATCCAGGTGAAGTGATGCAGGGAAAATCCAGTGAGTTTCCCGAATAATCCAGCTGGATCCTGAGATAATCCAGCTGGATTTTACTAGAACTAGGGTTATATCGTTATTATAGATTCAGCAGATTTTCCGGATAATCCAGCTGGATTTTTCGATAATCCAGCTGGATTTTTTCGGTTTGAGAACACCGAGCTACGGCGTCGAATCCAGCTGGATTATGAAAGAATCCAGCTGGACTTTTCGACAATCCAGCTGGATTTTTTCGGTTCTAGAACAGCGGGCTACGGCGGCGAATCCAGCTGGATTATGAAAGAATCCAGCTGGTTTTTTCGGTTTGGGAGCAGTGGGCTACGGCGTCGAATCCAGCTGGATTATGAACGAATCCTGCTGGATTTTTCGGTTTGGGAGCAGCGGGCTACGGCGTCGAATCCAGCTGGATTATGAACGAATCTTGCCGGATTTCTCCAACTGGATTCGCCGCCGTAGCCCGCTGTTCTAGAACCGAAAAAATCCAACTGGATTATCCGGAAAATCTGCTGGATCTATAATAACGATATAACCCTAGTTCTAGTAAAATCCAGCTGGATTATCTCAGGATCCAGCTGGATTATTCGGGAAACTCACTGGATTTTCAGAACAGGGATACCAGAATATGGGAGCACAATATTGTCGTCTAAGCAAATTATCTTGGTGAAGTGAGATTAGTTTTAACGTACTATGGTTTTGGTATGATAAATTAATTATAGTCACCGTAAGTAATTTGATAACAGTTTCGTTCCAATGAAGGTAGATTGGCTTGATTACGACGTAAACGTCGATTAGTGTCAGATTGGTTTCTGACAGCAAAACATTCTATTAAATATACTTGTGATTGTCTTCAATAAAAATACAATGATTCAACCCAAGCTAAGTTCCTATGGTTTTTCATCATACTGTTATGGTTCAGTCGTACGCCGCCGAATTTTCGAAACTTCCCCCGAATGTTCAAGTATGAGTGTATCAGTGTGAAAAAGAATGCAACGGCCGCTTAGTACCCCGAGAGCGCACGGGGAACGGATATTGAAGTTACATACATTAAATTTAGGAACAAGTCAGTCATAGAAGATCTTGTGATCGACCAACATACTGTTTTCGAGCAGCCAATGGGCGCTCGGACAATCACGAACAAATAATTGCATAATTATTTCATCCAATCGGATCAACTGATTATTCCGCTCTTCGATGCATACGTTTTTTCGTGAATTGCAAGTGGCCGAAAAATCACTGGCTTACTGAACCACTTAAGGGGTAATAAACCTTTGTGACCTCCGATTTCGAGGTCATTTTCAAACACTTACCATAAGCGTAGGAAAAATCCTAGGAATATGGGAATTGTTGCATATGGAAGTACTACTCTCCATCTACAGAAAACACACTTCTTTTTCTCTAAAACATACAAAATTGCGGCATACTAGCTCGTCAAAGATAAAAATATTTTTTTACTTTTTCTCCACTAGCGTACCGCTATAGGTCACAATTTTGACTCTAGAACAAAAAATCGAACGCGGTATTGAAGTAAAATAGAAGACTCAGGGAAGTACGTAGGATTTTTTTGAATTTCAAATTTGGGGCAAAATGGCGTCAATTTGAATTTTTTTGTTTTTTTTTCGCGAAAAAATCGATCGAAAATCGGCCATAAAATCTGTAAAAATCAGAATATCGAAAAAATTCTTCGTACTTCTCTTAAAAATCATGTTTCCAAGCTACATTCAAAATGTGAAGTGAATCGGTTGAAAATTGACGGCGCTTTCGGTACGCTAATGTCAAAAAAGACGGTTCCGAGATGAACGCGTTCAAAGTTTTGAGTGCAATACTAATACTATACGACTTTGTTCAGAGAATCGATTTTTTGAGGCACTTAGAACTTCTTCCCCCGCTTGATCGACTTTTCATATCATTCTTAGATAGTTTATAGAGTGTTTAAGCCAATAAAAAAAATGAAAAAAAGAAGTCACAAAGGTATATTACCCCTTAATCACGCTCCTAAAGATCGTGGAACTACAGAATAAAACACAAGACGTATGCTAGTTGAATTAGCATAATATTTATTCTCACTCACTATATATATGAGGTGTTTTCCGTCGATTACACTATCGCACACTGGCACACTCTTTCACTCACCCACACTTACACTAATACCGCATACTCTCCGCCACTATAAACATTGGAGCGTAGCCACCGTACCGCTAAGACAACTTAGCGGGCCAGCGGCGGGGACTTATACTCCGGATGATTAATTGAGAGAGTAATTTTTCCATTGATAGCGGGAAATCCCGACTATCAGTTACTCCGGCGCAGGGAGTCTTGAAGGATTTTGATATTTAGGAAGATATTTTACCGTTTTACCTTTTTCTTGCTTCGGCTCCCGGATACTGGACTTCTGGCTACGACTGCTCTCGGGTGTTGATCTGGATCAAATGGCCAGGTCCTCCCTGCGAATCCTATTTATACCCAACGGAAAGTGGTGGAATACGTAGAGAGGGAATCTCCCACCTACCCCGTTGCGCAGGACTCCTTTCTGCAAGCCATCTCTTTCCTCCTTCCCAATCGAACCCAGTCCGCCGTGTTATGAAGTACGAATCTTACCTCAGGACCATCATGGCTGTAAGTCATACTACTACTATTTGTAGACACACTCATCCGACTTTTCTTATACGTTCTAACCATCACAGAACAGTAGCGCACGCTGTGCCTTTTTTTACGCAAGGCTTGAATTATTGAACGTGTGAGAATTTCTTCTGACAGTCTCTCATCACAATGTAGATAGCGTTTGCTGAATTTGAGCCACTGATATTTTAGCGAATGCTAAAGCCTCGCATATAAAGCATTCCACGTCAACTCTCTAGAGTCAGCGAGCGGACGCTAGAACCTCGCGTTTTCGATACTTGTTTTTGACCTTATAAGACCAAAATCTACATAATGTGAGATACGATATGAATATATTTTTTCTTCGGCTTTCTGATGGTAAATTAAGTTTTCCAGAATTTTCAAAATTTCCACGTTTCTACAGAAGAAACATAAAACAAGTTATATCTTAAGAAGCTTTTTTTTATATCTTAAAGAGGAGTATGCGCAGCGCCACGCTGCCTACACGCACTCGGGTTTAAGCTTTTTGCAAACGTAAGTGGCGAATTTAGAATACATTCGATATCTATACTAGTTTCCATGTTTTGAATAAAGTCCCAAGTCACATAAAGTGTTTTAACTGTGAAGCTTTCCCAGTTTTTTCGTATTTCGAAAATTATAACATATTCAGGAGCAGGTAGAATGTTCCCAATGAGTAGCCCCTCATCGTGAATCTCTATCGACTTTTAAAAAAATGAAGAACTTCAACATACAGCGTGACAATTTGAAAATGTGCCACACAAACAATTCATTTTCTCGAAAACGCTCTGATGAAAGCACATCGGACAAAGTATTTCCTACGTAAGTTTTCCTAATCTATCGAATCGGGTGATTGGATTTCTGAGAAAATGTACCATTCGGATAATAGAAAAAATACTTTTCGTGGAAAAGGTTAGGATCCAATGGTTTCATGAAATTCCTGTAGCCAGGGAAGATTGAAGATTAATAAAGTTGTCTCCAACACGATTAATTATTTAGTTATAATGTAGAAAATCATTGAATAAATGAAAATATGCCGAAGTATGGTAGGTATGGCATCGGTTATGTAGGCTAACGTCGTAGTCCATGGCCGTGAATTTATAATGTCAAATAGAACATGAGAATGACAATTATTTTTCCCTAAATCATGAATGTAATTAATGGATTATATTCGATAAGAATATTTTTAAAATTATTTCATAGTTGATCGATCAGAAGTAAAATAGTATTTGATACTGATTTTCATTTGTTATTGCATACTGTAAAACAAGCTTTAGAAGAAAAATATAATTCGCTCGTAACTGAGAATTCTATCCCAATAAAGTAAGTTAACCAATGATGCCAAACAATGAGACAAATATTCTTGTCTGTGTCTATTAAGCACTTTTAGCCTATAGGTTATATTGTGTTGATTACAGAAATTTTTCAATATTTCGATTCCGATAATTCGTGAACTGGAAATCGATCCTCTCTGAGAAAAACGGCGAGAATACAATTTTTCTCGGGAGTATTTCATTCCTATAGTCAAAATATTCCAATTTAACAATTAAGTAATCACCGTAATCACGCATCAGAGAAAATTTTGTCAGAATCTATCGGTGCGAGAAAAACTCGATATTTTAGAAATGAAAATAATAAGGTGGAACATGGAAATTATGGGATCTCCTTTTATTGTGTATTGTGTAAATGGTCGATCCTTGAGGGCCAATCCAGAGTGAGGTGGAAAAAGAAATATCACAAAATCCACCACATATTCAATTGATGCGACGTTTCGCCAGTATGGTTCGCTTACCTCATCAGGCTAAGAATTTTATTTAAAAAAAACACGTAATAAATGGTACAATCTGTATACAAAACAATTAATAGAGTGGTAAAAAACTATTCTTTCTCACCAGTTTTGAATAAATTCATAGTATAAATTCGGCTGTGGAAGCGGCTGCCATTGTCCAACTAATGTGTATAGCGCTAACAGCAGTGGTCTTATATATCATCAGCTACGTATTTCTTTCTATTAGGTGTGTGTAGGTACATATAGATGCGGAGCAATTTCTGAAATAAGTCGTTTCTTATAATTCACTTCGCGGTAGTAATTTTTCGATGTTCTATGATTCTCTTCTCGTTATCTTATCTTTTGATTTTCTTTTCGTTTCTCCATTGAAACATCCATAGTATAAAATTTGGCAGGGAAAGCGTCTGCTGAAATTTATACTATGAATTTATTCAAAACTGGTGAGAAAGAATAGTTCATTGTCACTTCATTGTTTTTTATGCAGATTGTACTTTTTAATACGTGTTTTTTTGTAATAAAATCCTTAGCCTGATGAGACCAGTGAACCATACTGGCGAAACGTCGCATCAACTAAATATTTGGTGGATTTTGTGATTTTCCTTTTTCCATGTCACTCTGGATTGGCCCTCAAGGATCGACCATTTACACATTATTTTAATTATGGAGGGTGTGTACTACAATATTACTCCTTTTATTGTATTTTATTGACTAATATTTTTCAAAAAATATATTCGGACTTATAATACACAACAGGTCTAGTGAGCGTATACTACAGAGGGAATGATCCGAGGCACCCTAATCATTTCATTTTTTAATTGAACGATCTTTCCTTTCCCATCGTGAAAGCAGAAATAAATGTGACCAATGTGAAAAATACGAAGCTTGCAACTATTTTTTTCACGATTTAAACATTTTATTTCCAGAGACTCATCACATTTTGAAATCTGAATAGTTTGATGAAAATTCAGTATCAGTTGCGACGGGGAATCTGTCGCGTCCGCTCTCGAATCGGATGTTCTCGGATTTGTCGAAACTGGGAGAAAAATACACAATACTAGATGTGTTTATCTCTCTTCTGTTTCATGTGAGTTCCGTCGAGCGGGGCTGTACAGGTGTGCAGCGGAAGAACAGAGAACGGGAGTCGAAAGCGAAGATATATATGTATATATAAGGAAATGTGCGTGTGAGCGAATGTGTGTGAACGCGCGAATAGCGAAGCGAGGAAGATTCGCAAGGCGGGGCTTTGGGCGAGCGTGTAAGGGGCGCGCGGTCAGGCGAAAGGCGCTCTCGAGCGCATTCGATTACCGCGCGCTCGTGAGTCCCCTATGGTTGGGCGGAAGGCGCCACGTACTGGACGCAGGGTCAGAGGCGGTGAGCAACAGGTGTGCGTGGGCAGGCGGTCATTGGGGAAGTCAGTTGAGTACCAGCCTACAGAGAGTGTGCACGCGAAATCATATCGGTAGTACGATTTCTTTGTTCGCGCACTCTTGGGGACTTATACGTGGAGTGTGTGTTCGAGGATTGCGTGCAGTGTGCGAAGTGGCGTACCAGCCAATCACAGTGGCCTACGTCGAGGAAGCCCAGGACATCCAGGTGGAGATTGCATCGGTACGCGGGTCGACTTCCACGTAACAAAGGCGACTCGTATTTTTGTCTATTTCAAACTGGGTAGGTGGTTTAAAATTACGCGGACGCAGTGTGCTTGGGGTTCGAATGTCGGTGTGAAAGAGAAGAAAGGGGTTGCGCGAGCTCGAGTTCGTGCAACGCGATCGGGAGGAGTTCACGTGGGGGTTTCTGTGTGCGGGAAGTTGCGGGAGAGTGCGAAGGGGGAGTTGCGGGCACGCCGAGGGCATTGCGGTACAGTTGTAGGGACGCGGCGGAAAATCGCGAGATCGGGAACAACGGAAAGTGGGCAGCGCGTCTCGACAAGCTCGCAAGCTCGTGGAAACCACAGTCGTCAGATTTGGAGAGGGCGTGCGTCACCGTTGGAGAACAGAGCTCCCATTGTTCGACTTAAGGGGAGAAAGAGCCGGCCGGCGCTCTGTCGTTTTGTGGATTGGGAGTGTGGTGGTTAGTTGCGTGAGTGAGATTGTGCATTGAGTGATTGTTGTATGATTGTTGCGCGATTGTATCTCGATTGTTGTGTGAACATTGTGTGATTGTTACGTGAATGCTGGGCGATTGTTGTTAGCGGGCGCAGCGAGAACGTGGGGGGAGCAGAGCGTTTCTAAATCTCCGCAACATTTTTTTGTAATGCAAAAAGTCCTCTTCAGCGCCAGTGCGTGCCGATCTACGGCATGCCTTGTTCTTCTGACGGATCATACGCAAGTGAGCCGCTGACACCCAGCGTTTTTTGGTAGAAGATACGGTGAATATTTGTGGTGGCGCCAGCGAATCAAATGCGCGGAGAGTTATATCAGTGAGGGCGCGGAATCGTAGGTTGAAATTGTGCTAAGCGAAGGGTTGATAAACTGGGAGGCTAAGGTCTGGAAGGGATGAGGAGGGGGCGAGGGCGAGTTGGGGGTTTGTTGAGTATGAGGGAAAAATTGGGTGGGTAAAAAAATTATGGATCCAGTTCATTGGTGATTTTGGCGTGAAGAGCGCTTAGATTGAGCCTAGCGAGCGACCTTGAGACAAATTTTCTTGAGGGAGGAGGGAGAGGTTTGATATTGTATGTGATTTCAATAAAATCATGCCCACTTGCAAAAGGAGAGGGCGATTGGAGAAATTTTCGCACAGATTGCATGTCACGAACAAAAAAGAGATGGAGACAGGTGTGGCTGTGTATTTTGTCTTTCGAGTTGTATGTATGATGAGTGGGGCGAGTGCTAACAAGTTCGAGAAAAAGTGAGTTGTAAAAACGGAATAGATATTGGGAATCGGTGTTATCTGAAGCCATATTCATGTTAAAATCACCTGCGACGATAGTGTGAGGATAGAGGGGAAGAAGAGGGGAGAGAGCGTTGAACATATCAGCTGGATAAGCAGCGTGTGGCCGACGGTACACTACCACAAAGAGCAGCTGGATGTTCCCTATTTTCAGCTCATATATGGCATACTCGGTTAAGTTGGCGTATTGCAGCTCTGAAGAGGCAAAAATTTTAACTTTATATTCGGTGCGGGCATAGAGACCAATTCCGTCGCCGTCCTTACCGAGTCTATCGTAGTGGCAAAAATTGTATCCAGGTATGTGTACAACATCTGTGGGACGATCCGGCTTCAAAAATGTTTCTACTACTCCAACTATGTCATAGCGGGTGTTGGTAAGTTGCATTTCTAGCGGAGGAAAATTTTTTCGGCCCAGCTGATTAATGTTTATATGACCTACTCTAATGGTGTCTGGTTGGCGGGGGGTGGGGGGGGAGGGAGGCAAAGTCGATCGACTAGGGTTATTTCATAACGAATTATTGGGTTGGCGGGGGGGTTGGGGTTTGAGTGAATCAAGATCTGCGGCAAAGTGTATGGTAATGAGGGGGGAGGTAGGGGTGGCGCGCATGTGGATTGCCTGATTTTTGTAGATCGGGTGAATATAATTGAGGGCTTTAGCTTTGCGGACCGCTTCAAGCCATAGTGGATATTGCGCAGTGGGTATAATAGGCGTGATATAAATAGGTGTTTTATCACCAGTGCCAAACACTGAATGAGTCGTTTGGCCGCGCAGCTTAGAGCCGCACTCGCGAACAAGATCTCTAATGTGGGGGCCAGTGAATTTCACTACTAGTGAAAAAGTAGTAGCGAGTGATGACGAAGCCTGGTTGGCGTTTGCATTTGATGTTGGAGGGTTCCAGACGCGACAAGAAAACACATGTTGGTTAGCTTGGGGACAATTCATCGCGTTAAGGACCGTGGAAGCAGCACCGCGGAGATCATTTTTGCACACAGCTGGTATCCCGGACACACGCAGCTCGAAGTTGTCCACAATGGCATCGCGCTGGTTAAGGCGTTCCGTAAGCTGCTCTATCCTCTCGGCATTTTGATTTATCGAATGCGAGAGGCTTTCGCGGATTTCGCGGGTATCTTCCATCGCGTCACAGCGCAGCTTTTCGTAGAGCGTAACGATGTAGCTCGGTACGGAAGAGTCATTCTTAAGGGACTCGATGTTGGCCGCCTTGCGTTGATTGGCATCCATTGTCACAGCGTCGCTTGTGTGAACAGCTGATGCGCGCGATATCTTTTCTGCGGGCTGCTCCGAAAGACCGGGGGGGGACGACGCCGAGCGCTTCGCCGATGAAGAGCGCTGTATTGCGGTGTCAGGAGAGGGGGAGCGTGAGCACGATCGGGCGCGTGAGCGATCGAGTGAGTGGGAGCGCGCGGATATCGTACGATTGATGGGTAGGGGGGCGGGGGAGGGGGGCAACGGAGTAGATGCTGCGGAGCAGTGTGCACAGCAATAGCCCGAACCCGGTGCAAACTCTTGGCCTATGCAATTTATGTGAAATGGGCACTTACATTGGCGGCAGAATGTTGAGGGCTCCGAAAAGTTGACTCTTTTCTTGCATAGGCGGCAGGAGACACGGCTTGAGGAAATGAGTGGAGCCATACAGTTTTCGGTGCGTGTAGACACCTGCGCATGTAAACACAGCGGCTCTGGTGGGGGTCTCTCTGGCTAGACTGCTTGGCACCGTACGGCTGGGCTAACCTCGAAATCCGCCGAATCCTTAGTGCGAGAATTAGTATTGCAATCTTCGTAGTACAACAATGATTGTTGCACTCAACGAAAGCCTGCAGCTTAGCGCGCAAGCAACTGCATCAAGCAAAAAATGTGTTGCTGGATAAATCGCTGGATACGTGCTGATGACGTCTGATGATGATGAGGTGGACAGCAGAGAGATTAGATTAGATTAGATTAGATAAGTTTATTAATGTACATTATGTTGTACAATAAAATAATAGTAGAATATAGTATACATATGGTAAAAAACAAATAAAACGAATATAGAATACGGAGTTTGACTAAGAATAGGTGAAATGTTGAGGTAATTGTGTTAGAGTGAACGAGTGCAGTGAGGGTGCATGAAGAACAGTAAAGAAATAAGGTAGATGGAATGACTTAAGCACTAAGAAAAATACCTTCGCGGTCAAAAATAAATTTGAAGATGTGGTGCTTAAACATGGCGAATGAGTTGATGGTGCGAATATGAGTGGGGAGATTGTTCCAAATGTAGGTCGAACTGATGAAGAATGAGTTCCTGGTCGACTCCAGTCTGAACGGGGGAACGACAAGGGGCTTTTGATACTCACCCCTTACAGGCCTCTGGCTAGTGTTTAGCTGATAGCGGTTCGCAAGGTAGGATGGCCTACCACCAGCCAGGATTTTGTAGAGAGTACAAGCCGAGAAGTACTCCCTGCGACCAGAGCCAGTGAGCCAGCCAAGCTGACGCCTGTAAGGAGTGATGTGCTCGCGCCTCTTTACACCATAGATGTATCTGATTCCCGTATTGAGGATACGCTGAATAAGGAGATCCTGTTCATCGGAAAGGTCAGAGAGCACTAGAGAGCAGTAGTCTACCACGGGAAACAAAAGCGCCTAAATAAGGTGCTTTCTGAGTGCAAGGGTGGTGCTGCGCCTGAAATGGTGGAGGCGGTACATAAGCGAGTGGGCTTTTTTGCAGATGGAAAGAACATGTAGCCTCCAATCCAGTTTGGCGTCGAGCACCACACCGGGGCTGCGTACAGAAGATTCAATTGGGACCGGGGTGCCATTTATCACTATGGAGAGAGAGAGAGATCACTAGAGAGAGAGAGAGAGAGAGAGAGAGAGAGAGAGAGAGAGAGAGAGATAGATAGATAGATAGATATGTTTTATTGTATAAAATATACAAAAATGGTAGTTACATAGTATCAGTCATCTTTTTAAAATATCAGTCATTTAGTTAAAATATGGGGCGTTCTTTGTCAGCTCTCCGAAGCCGGCGCGCGGACGCTAAAACCTCACGTTTTCGACGCTTGTTTTCGACTCTATATGACCCATATCTGAATAATGTTGGATATGCTATCGATGTAGTTTTTTCTCAGCTTTCCGATAGTGAATTTAGTTTTCCAAATTTTTCACATTTTCACAGAAAAAAAATATAAAACAGGCCATATCTCAAAAACCTATTTTTTTTAATTTTTTTAACTAGTCTAGATCGAAAGCTGAGGTTTTTTTACGTTTATATGGACCTTCTGGATACCTAGACTTTTTTTGTATTCGAGTAATTGAGTAGCAAACATGAGAAAATGCGCCGCGTCGGGCCGGGCCGCGCCGTGCCGCGCCGCGCTGACTCCACGCGCTCCAGCTCAAGTCTTCTGCTTACAAGAGTGCCGAAATAGGAATATATTTAATATCCATACAAGTCTCTATCAGTTGGATAAACTACTATCTAGATAGTAGATCATGTACTCATTTGACTTATGGACTGAGATATGCGGACATTATTTCATTTCACATTCTTTGACCTCCGTTTTGGCTTTGATATTGAAGACTTTGCCATACTATGTTTCAACTGAACTACTTTTTCAGTTCGTTTTGATCTAGGAAAAATTTTATATTCCTCAGCAGATGAAATTTTTTTGACCATCAGTCTGTCATCGGTTGTATATCAAACCAATTATCAAATCTTTCTTTCAATTTCAGTTTAGCTTGCTCATAATCTTCTTTTTTACTATAAAATACCATGGTTTCTTTACAGTAATTTCTTGCCCATTCAAATAAACCTTCTGCGGTTAAAATATGATTATTTGCAGAGCGTTGTAAACTTGCTCGTTTAGCACCTCGTTTCACATTAGCTCCAATTCCATCGCATGCTCCCTTCCCATGTGCGGTCGCACAAAAATGCCATTCCGCGGGAATGCCAAAATCTTTCTTATGATTAATAAGATTAAAGAAACTTTTCTGATTTTTGAAGTGTTCACCCACTCTATCGGTACTATAATAAATTTTCTTTGGTTTGTATTCTTTCTTGAGGTAATTTATGATTATGAGCAAGCTAAACTGAAATTGAAAGGAAGATTTGATAATTGGTTTGGTATACAAGGTACTCTGCAATTTCATGCGTTCATACCAACTTCCGATGACAGACTGATGGTCAAAAAAATTTCATCTGCTGAGGAATATAAAATTTTTCCTAGATCAAAACGAACTGAAAAAATAGTTCAGTTGAAACATAGTATGGCAAAGTCTTCAATATCAAAGCCTAAACGGAGGTCAAAGAATGTGAAATGAAATAATGTCCGCATATCTCAGTCCATAACCCAAATGAGTACATGATCTACTATCTAGATAGTAGTTTATCCAACTGATAGAGACTTGTATGGATATTAAATATATTCCGATTTCGGCACTCTTGTGAGCAGAAGACTTGAGCTGGAGCGCGTGGAGTCAGCGCGGCGCGGCACGGCGCGGCCCGGCCCGACGCGGCGCATTTTCTCATGTTTGCTACTCAATTACTCGAATACAAAAAAAGTCTAGGTATCCAGAAGGTCCATATAAACGTAAAAAAACCTCAGCTTTCGATCTAGACTAGTTAAAAAAATTAAAAAAAATAGGTTTTTGAGATATGGCCTGTTTTATTTTTTTTTCTGTGAAAATGTGAAAAATTCAGAAAACTAAATTCACCATCGGAAAGCTGAGAAAAAACTACATTGATAGCATATCCAATTTTATTTAGATATGGTCATATAGAGTCGAAAACAAGCGTCGAAAACGTGAGGTTTTAGCGTCCGCGCGCCGGCTTCGGAGAGCTGACAAAGAACGCCCCATATATATCACATATCATCCTTGTCAGACTTCTTAAACTAATTATCACAGATAACGCGTCAGTAAAAGTATAAATTTATACAGCTAGTCATGAGATTTGAACTATTTAGTCGTAGCGTCAATCTTTATAAAATGTGTCAAAGACATTCATTCAGTTCTAATTCTAAAAAATAGTTTCTTATAGAACATTTAAAACTTAATAAGGACGGCAGGTTTCTATCAGAGGAGCGAAGGGAGTTCCAGAGGTGTGCCGCCTGCACCTGGAAGGAATTTATTCCGAAATCATTCCTCATTTTGGGGACCGAGAGTTCCGGTGCATCTCCCCTCGAGAGCCTTGTGGACACATACCTAGTGAAGAGGCTCAGAAGGTACTCCGGCTGACGAATGCGCAGGATCTTGTACAAAAGTACAGCCGTAAAATATTGCCTCCTAATATCCGTGCGCATCCAGCCAAGCTTGGCCCTGTAAGGAGTAATGTGTTCGTCCCTCCTCACACCAAAAACATATCTCACACATGAATTCTGTAGTACCTGTATTCTGTGTTTTTGTTCTTGAGATGCGTCGAGGTATACCGCAGAACAATAGTCAAGATGAGGGAACAGCAGAGCCATTGATAAGCGTCTACGAAGGATCTCAGTCGTGTATTTGCGGAAAAATCTCAGACTATACATGGTTCTATTGAACTTCTTTGTAATTGCATCGGTGTTTTGACGCCAGGATAGAGTTTTGTCAAGCACCACGCCGAGATCCTTGACCGTATCAGAGAACGGCACGCGAGCCTCGCCGATCCCAATGCCGGATACATAAAGTGCTTCTTTGTGCAGAAGATTAATATAATATAAGGACCCGAAAGCTATGGCTTGAGTTTTTCCGGCATTAAGTACCAGCGAAGCCGCGTCAGCCCAACCTGACACGGCCGCAGCCGCCTTCTCAAGCAACGCTACACCCTCAGCCAGTTTATTCAGTGGAACCTGAGTATAAATTTGTAAGTCGTCAGCATAAAGCATACGCTCAACGCCCTCAATGTCAAGTACGTCACGTAGGTCATTAATGTATATGCAGAAGAGAAGCGGCCCGAGGACCGACCCCTGTGGCACCCCAAGGTTCGTGGCAAGCCACGAAGATTTGCCAAAACTCTTTGTTATAACTATTTGCTGTCTATCCGTGAGATATGAGTGGAACCACGAGAGAGCAGTCCTCGCAAAGCCGATATCCCTCAGACGCTTTAGCATTCTGGAATGAGAGATTTTGTCAAAGGCTTTACTAAAATCAAAAAGTAGAAGTAACGTCAGTTTCTTTTTGTCCATGCCTTTTCTTATGTCTTCCGTAAGTCTCAGTAGTGCCGTCTGCGTAGAGTGGTTTGGACGAAAACCTGCCTGTCTAGGGTCAAGGATGTTGTTGACTGTAGGGTAATTCATGACTTGGTCATGAACTATCTTCTCAAGAACCTTAGAAAGGGAAACTTAGGAATGCGATGGGTCGGAAGTCTGACGGCGAAGACGGATGAGCACTCTTCTTAAGCGGAAGAACATGAGCCCTTTTCCAGGATGACGGGAAGATTCCTTTGCGCAGGGAGGAGTTGAACGGATTCACGATTTTATCTCCAATCACGGGCAGAGCATCAAGAATGGTACTCTTAGGTATGCCATCGTCACCGACTGATTGAGAAGTGAAATGAGAAATGCTCAGGATAACATCATTAATACTGATTTTCTGGAAGCAAAAGCCGTCTTCCTCAGAAGCGGAGGAGATAATATCCTGGTAGACCGAAGCATTCTCATTGTGTGAGATGGAAACCTTGGCAAAGTGAGCGTTCAGCTCCTCCGGGGTGATCCCGTTCAAGTCCTCCCTCTGCTTAGGTAAAAGATTCAGGTTACGCAGTTCTTTCCACACCGTGTTGTTATCAAGTGCTTCTGCCAATTTATTCGAAAGGAACTCAGTGCGAACCTGAGTTGTCTTGCTATCAGAGAGATCGCGCAACCTTTGGAATTCGATGAGCAGGTTTTCGTCCCCTGTCCGAACATAGCGTTTATAAGTCGCGTCCGTTTTCTTGTATAACAGCGTTAGCTCAGCATCAACCCACGGCAACTTGTTCTTTCTAGGCTTGAATTCCTTCAGAGGAGCAAGCTCATCAATTGTCCCCGTGAGGTTGCGGCTGAGACAGTCAAGTGCAGAGTCAATGTCACCTACGTCATCGTGGTTAAGTAGCCCCCAATCGCATAGTTTCAGAGTAGAGACCAGGTCTTCCTGCAGAATACCTTTGAAATTTCTGTATTTGAAGGAGCCTGACCTCTCTCTGGGTTGTTGAATGATGAGTTCAACGTCAATAATATGATGTTCGCTGCGAAAGGGAGCTGGGAAGTTGCGTTCGTCTAAAATTACATCATTGTCGTCAACCAGTAAGACGTCAATCCACATGTGAGAAGTCGGGGTTATATGCGTAGCCCTATGCTGTATCAGACGTAACGACAGTTTTTCAGCTAATTTGCGAACAAATTTTGCGTCATCACCGTCTGTAAGAAGAAGATCGGCGTTCAGGTCCCCCATCACAAACTTGTGGCTATAGTCGTAACAGTGTGTTTGAAGGTCGTTGATAAGGGAAGGATTTTTGGTGAAGGCTATGTGGGGTGGTCTGTATATGACCGCAGCGAGAATTGGTTGGGAGTTGCCGTGCTGTAATGAGCAAAAAAGGTACTCAGGTATGCCGGGTTTGCCTGGTCCTGTGGTGTTCGATGAAGCTAGAATTTCAACCTTGTAAAAATCCCGGACAGAGAGAGAGAGAGAGAGAGAGAGAGATAGATAGATAAATAGATAGATAGATATGTTTTATTGTATATGAATACAAAAATGGGCATTTTACATCATATCAGTCATTTCTCAAAAATATTAGCCATTCTTATGAAATTATTTCACATATCATCCTTGTCAACATCATGAAAATATATATAAACAGCAATTTATCACAGATAAAGTGCCAGAGTATTAATATACTAGTCATCATTAATTTATGCAATCGAGTTATCACAGATAACGTGTTTATTCTTGTAAAAAGAAAAATGCAATGGTCATTCAGATAATTCTAAAAAATAAGACTTTATGGAACGCTTAGAACTAGATAAGGACGGCAAGTTTCTGTCTGAGGAGCGAAGGGAGTTCCAAAGTTGTGCCGCTTGCACTTGGAAGGAATTAGTTCCAAAACTGGTCGTCATTTTGGGGATTGAGAGTTCCGGTGCATCACCCCTGGAGGGCCGAATGGACACATACCCAGTGAAGAGGCTCAGAAGGTATTCCGGCTGTCGGATGCGCAGGATATTGTACAGAAGTACAGCCATGAAATATTGCCTCCTAATATCCGTGCGCATCCAGCCCAGCTTAGCCCTGTAGGGAGTGATGTGTTCGTCCATCCTAACACCAAATACATATCTCACACATAAATTTTGTAGCACTTGTATTCTTTGTTTCTGTTCTTGAGATGCGTCGAGGTATACTGCAGAACAGTAATCAAGGTGAGGAAACAGCAGAGCCATCGATAGGCGTGCGCGCAGGATCTCAGTCGTGTATCTACGAAAATATCGCAAGCTATACATGGTTCTATTGAACTTTTTTGTGACTGCATCAGTGTTTTGACGAAGATAGAGTTTCGTCAAGCACGCCGAGATCTTTGACCGTGCCAGAGAATGGCACGCGAACTCCACCAATCCCAATGCCAGATGCATAGAGTGCCTCCTTGTGCAGAAGACCGATATAGTGTCCAGACCCAAACGCGATGGCCTGGGTTTTTCCGGCATTGAGCACCAGCTTAGCCGCGCTGGCCCACCCCGACACGGCCGCAGCCGCCTTCTCCAGCAAAGCTATACCCTCAGCCAGTCTGTCAAGTGTAACCTGAGTATATATTTGTAAGTCGTCTGCATAAAGCACACGCTCAACGCCCTCAAGGTCAAGTACGTCACATAGGTCGTTAATGTAAATGCAGAAGAGAAGCGGTCCGAGGACTGACCCCTGTGGCACCCCAAGATTCGTGGTAAGCCACGATGACTTGCCAAAACTCTTTGTTATAACAATCTGCTGTCGATCCATAAGATATGAGTGGAACCACGAGAGAGCAGCCCTCCCAAAGCCAATGTCCTTGAGCCGTTTCAACATTCTAGAATGAGAAATTTTATCGAAGGCTTTGCTGAAGTCAAAAAGTAGAAGTAGCGTCAGTTTCTTTTTGTCCATGCCTTTTCTTATGTCTTCCGTAAGTCTCAGTAGTGCTGTCTGCGTGGAGTGGTTGGGACGAGAGAGAGAGAGCAACCGTGGAGACCAACCTTGACGTTGCTCGCTGCACGTGGACGTTGGCGGCGTGGATAGAAGTCTGCGCTCGGGGGAAAATGCCGGCGTTCCGAAGCCGGGTATGCTGGCGCTCAGCAGGCGGGCCTCGTCTCGGCCGTGGGGCAAGGAAGCTGCTCGGGGTGTCGGCGCTGCTGCCAGACACAGGGCACGTGAAAATCGGTAGCACAGCACATGGGCACGAGGCACAGGGTGGAGAAAGTCGTGCGGGGAACAAAGGGCTCGATTGCGGCTAATCGCGCTCGCGCTTGGGCACACACTGCCCGCTTCCGCCCGGCACCTGTAGCTGCCGCGGTACGGCGGTGATGTCGCGCTGTTGTTGTCTTTCTCTCGCGCTCTCTCTGTCTTTCTCTCACCTTTTTGTGTCGGCCGCTCGGCCCTGCTGCCGATGTCTCGCCGGCGCTACATAAATATAAGCAATTGCTGGGACAAGGAGACCTCACGGTACAAAGTACCCGTGACAATATATATAAATATATATACTATCATCCCCCGTCGCGGCTTCGCCCGCTCTCCGAGTTGATAGAATTTGAATGATAATTATTGACTGTGCATAGAAATAAGACCGTAACATTCATGTGTTTAAAGTTTCAAATCCCTAAAGTACTTCAGAATAAACAACATTTTTGGTATTGGAATTGGAATCGGAATTAGTTCTCCGATTTGCCCGTCCTAGAAAGTCTAACATACAACTGCCCGGGTGGAAAACAAAAAGGAACCGTGTGATTGGCTCGTACAGCGGTTTGGCACCTAGTGGCTAGAGAGAGAAGCCGGAGCTTCAAATTGAGTCATATTTCAGCCGTTAAAAATAATTCCTTGGGAAAATATATAAGAGTTTGACAATTTGGGTAGTCGATTACACAGTTATAATATGGGGTATCACAATAGGACGACCAATTTAAAGTTCTTCATGAGAAAATCGAGAACTTCAACACCGATTGCCTTATGCTTATAGGCCAGACCGCACCACTTCAGCCGCGTGAACGGCTAAAACAGCGTCTTGCCACCTAGTGGCCAAAGAGAGAAGCCAGAGTTGATTTGCATGTTATTTCCACATTTGGCATAGAAACGTTCCTAATTAATCGATGATTGATCTTAATCATCTATGACAGCTTGTCTATTATGCGCGGCTACTATGTAGCCTATGACACTTCAGGGTACATTGTAAAGCTACTGTCAAAATTTGGAGGCGATTGGTTCAGTAGTTTTTGAGATTTTCGCGAACATACAAACAAACGTTTCCTCTTCATATAATAGTAAGGTTTTGGGTGGGAAACTGCCGGGTTTTGCTATCTTGATACCCTGTTCTGTGGCCGCGTGGGGCAGAACCATTTCGAGTGCAGAGCGTGGGTGCGCGCGATTTGTGCGGCCCTGGCAGCGTGCGTTGCTAAGCGAGGTACGGGGACCGTTTGTGTGCGCGTGCTCATGTTGTAGCGCGTCGGAGAGATTAGATTAGTTTAGATTAGATTGATTCATTTCCTGTACGTTATGTTGTACAATGTGATCATACAGTATGTTATACATACAATCACTCATATCTAGATGAGCAATATCAATTTAGCTTAATTTAATTTAGATTTATTTGATCTAGTTTATTTGAATTTAAAAGCAAAAAGAAAAGTTTAAGAGCAGAGCAAGCTCTCACCATGGTCGCAGGCAAGGAGGTGAATAAATAAAAGTTTTTTGAAAACAGGAAGAGATGAAGCGTTGGTTATTAACAGAATAGTGCTTATACGCAAACCGCATAGAAGATCGAGGAGCGACGCCTCCACTCAAACAGACGGATTAAAACAAATGAGATACATCGCGCAACAGCGTACGAAACATCGCAACGAAACAAAAAATCAACCGGTAGAAGCGGTTTGCTTCTATTATAACAAGGAAGGGCATTTCATTCGGGAATGCCGCAAACGAAAATTTGCCAAAAATAGATCGTCCAACGATAAAACAGAATCGGCATGCTTATTTCCCGGTTAGGAAAATCACGCGATGCGAATGACAAATGAGAAAATCTTGAGAGGGAGTAGCGCGCGCAATTCAAATTTCAAGAGAAAGACCAGCGGCAAATTTTCCTAGCTTCGGAATTGGAAGGTCAACGTGACCTACAACATCATGTATATGAGCAAATCCACGGAACTTTAGGATTTTGGATGAAGAAAGATCAAAGAATTAATTTTGAAGGCACACCACTGAAACTTATTCTATAACATTTCAAATAACCATGACAGTATAAAAAATATAGGGCCCCTCATTTTATCCAACAATGTTTTAAGGAAAAGTAAAAAAAAAACTATTTATATGGAGAAAAAAATTTATCCGTGAAGATGATTGAAAATTTGTTGATTTTCTCTAGAAATTGGCGTTTGATTGTAGCCACATAAAAATATATGTTAGTGAAGGAAATGGAAAACAAAAAAATAAGAATATATCATTGTGTGAACAAAGTCTATTAGCCATTTCAATTTCAATTCCTTTAGCCAGTTCAAATTGTAGCTCTTGACCTCCTCTTTCGACCCATCATACCGAATATTCTTCAAATCATAATTTCCCAAGTTGTTTATTAATTCAAAATCTTTCGTATGACGAAAATTCGACAATGCATAATTTTCTATGACATAGAATACGCCCCCGAGTCTATTTTTTTGGATTTTCCACCTCAGATCATCAAAACGCTCAATCTCCTCTATAAATCTACAAGATCAAATTTTGAATAGATAACCCATTTTTATTATTTTCCCAAATTTTTTCTGGAATCAAACGTGAAATAATTGTTTTTATGGTCAATACGCCCCCACAATACCAATTTTTCCAACACATAGCCAGTTCAAATTGTAACTCTTGACCTTTTTCGACTCATTATACCGAATATTCTTCAAATCATCATTTTTCAAGTTGTTCATCACTTCAAAATCTTTCGTACCATGCATAGAATAATTCCGCATTTCTTAAAAATTTTCTTAAGCCTTTCTCTTGCTGCAGAATGCCAATTCTGTCTAAACCATCGAGATATATATCTTAAAAGGAATGGTGAGAAAAGAGCCAACGGTTTGAAGAATGTGCCGAACGTACTAGCAATGTGCCGATAAAAAATGTGAATTTCCCAATGAGGGGCCCATGCGACTACCTAACTTTACATCAGTAGAACTTTTTTATCAATTGCGGCACACTCATTTAAACAAAGGCATATGGTTCGCCATCAAAAAATCTACGATATACAGTATGTTAACTTCATGTGATCGAAAAAAGCTTTTTTCTACAGAAGCAAAAGCGAAACATTTTCACTTTTCTTGAAAAATAGTTGCAGGTATATATTGAATTAATAAGCCAGTATGCGATTAGGGCACACTTTTGAAACAGCTTCTACTATATTCTCCGGTTATCACGCTTTACGAAGAAATTTTTTCGTAAAGCGAGTATTTTTGGTAAAAATGCTTGCATACAGATCCCTGATAACTCAGAAAAATTGAGTTGGTAGCAACGAAAATCAATGGAAATTCTGGATATTATTACATTTTACGTGCAGTAAATGATTTTTTATAATAATTATCAAGATATAATCTTATATTTTATGATTTTTAGTATTTATTCCTATTTCACAAACTTCATAAAAATCTATACTCTATACTATACTATAAAGTTAATCCTCTAGGAAATTTCATGGAAAGATTTTTCAATGAAGGAGTTGACTTCCATGGAAACAAATGAGACGGATCGAAAGGAAATTGCCTGCGGTATCATGTACCACATTGAAATTTACGAAAAAAACGATGCGTGGGCGTCAAAAATGGTAAAAATCAACTTGCGTTTTTTTTGGTATCCGATAAACCATTGGAAAAACTGTAAAATAGTTGTATGGTGCAAATTTGAGTTTCACTGATTTATAGATCTATCGAAGATATTTCCTATTCTATGGTGAGAATTTTGGAAAAAATGATGCGTGGGCGTGAAATATGGAAAAAACTGACTTTTGTCAACTTGTGCCGCATAAACCGTTAAAAAAATATATGAAACAGCGTCGTGATGAAAATTCTGATTAGAGGTATCGATAGAGCTCATTGAGCGCTTCAATTACACAGCCACACAAAAAAAAAAAATTTTCGACGCAGGGGGTTTGACTATTTTTACTATATGTTTTCGGGGTCGCTGAATCCGAATCCGAGGTCGGTTTGAACCCTGAAGGTCGAGGTTTGGCCATAACCTCAAAAAACCTAGTGAATTAGAATTTCCAGGACATTTTAATTTCTATAACTGTATAACTTGTACAGTAAACGTCTAAAACCTCTAAACCCATAACCGAATAAAACCATAAGCCCATAACACCATAAGCTCTGGACGTTGTTTGGCCATAACCTCAAAAAGCCTAGTAAATTAGAATTTCCAGGACATTTTAATTTCTATAACTGTATAAATTGTACAGTAAACGTCTAAAACCTCTAAACCCATAACCGAATGAAACCATAAGCCCATAACACCATAATCTCTGGACGTTGTTTGGCCATAACCTCAAAAAACGTAGTAAATTAGAATTTCCAGATTATTTTAATTTCTATATAACTGTATGACTTGTACAGTAAACGTCAAAAACCTCTAAACCCATAACCAAATAACACCATAAGCTCATAAAACCATAAACTGTGGACGTTGTTTAGCCATAACCTCAAAAAACCTAGTAAATTTGAATTTTCAGAACTATGCATTGTATATAACTATATAACTTGAAC
The DNA here is from genome assembly GCA_020882685.1 of Aphelinus atriplicis. NCBI lineage: Eukaryota > Metazoa > Arthropoda > Insecta > Hymenoptera > Aphelinidae > Aphelinus > Aphelinus atriplicis. The sequence continues at coordinate 32,566,746 of CM037073.1, forward strand.
AGTTAACGTCTAAAACCTCTAACTCTATAAGCACATAACTCCACAACCCCATGACATCATAACCCCATAACACCATAACCCCATAACATCATAACCGCATAACCTCACAATCCCGTTATACTATATTATATAATCACCTAGGCTTATAATCAAATAATTCAAACTGTATAAAATCCTTTGGGTTTATGGGGTTCGACAAAGTTAACCTTCAAACTTATCAATATATTACCTTATAACCTAATAACAACATGCCCATATAACCCTGTAACCCCAGATTTTCGAGCCGTAGTATCCTATAACAATATAACTCGAACTACGCTGTCACAAGAAGAGGTTTTAGACGTTTACTGTACAAGTTATACAGTTATAGAAATTAAAATGTCCTGGAAATTCTAATTTACTACGTTTTTTGAGGTTATGGCCAAACAACGTCCAGAGTTTATGGTGTTATGGGCTTATGGTTCCATTCGGTTATGGGATTAGAGGTTCTAGACGTTTACTGTACAATTTATACAGTTATAGAAATTAAAATGTCCTGGAAATTCTAATTTACTACGTTTTTTGAGGTTATGGCCAAACAACGTCCAGAGTTTATGGTGTTATGGGCTTATGGTGTTATTCGGTTATGGGATTAGAGGTTTTAGACGTTTACTGTACAATTTATACAGTTATAGAAATTAAAATGTCCTGGAAATTCTAATTTACTACGTTTTTTGAGGTTATGGCCAAACAACGTCCAGAGTTTATGGTGTTATGGGCTTATGGTGTTATTCGGTTATGGGATTAGAGGTTTTAGACGTTTACTGTACAAGTTATACAGTTATAGAAATTAAAATGTCCTGGGAATTCTAATTTACTACGTTTTTTGAGGTTATGGCCAAACAACGTCCAGAGATTATGGTGTTATGTGCTTATGGTTCCATTCGGTTATGGGTTTAGAGGTTTTAGACGTTTACTGTACAATTTATACAGTTATAGAAATTAAAATGTCCCGGAAATTCTAATTTACTAGGCTTTTTGAGGTTATGGCCAAACAACGTCCAGAGCTTATGGTGTTATGGGCTTATGGTGTTATTCGGTTATGGGTTTAGAGGTTTTAGACGTTTACTGTACAATTTATACAGTTATAGAAATTAAAATGTCCTGGAAATTCTAATTCACTAGGTTTTTTGAGGTTATGGCCAAACCTCGACCTGCAGGGTTCAAACCGACCTCGGATTCGGATTCAGCAACCCCGAAAACATATAGTAGACATAGTCAAACCCCCTGCGTCGAAAACTTTTTTTTTTTTGTGTGGCTGTGTTATTCATCGTGAAAAATTCAAAAATATTGATGCGTGGGCGTGAAGTATGTGATTGAAGATTGGTGGTATACTTTGCGATTTTTATGCTTTCAGATAAATACGTGAGATTATGATTTGGTGAAATGTCGGGTATGTTCGATCGAAAGAACATCGGATGGGCTTGAATATCCATGGAGAGAATTTCGGAAAAAATGAAGCGTGGGCGTGAAATATGGAAAAAACTGACTTTTGTCAACTTGTGCCGCATAAACCGTTAAAAAAATCTATGAAACAGCGTCGTGATGAGAATTCTGATTAGAGGTATCGATAGAGCTCATTGAGCGCTTCAATTATTCATCGTGAAAAATTCAAAAATATTGATGCGTGGGCGTGAAGTATGTGATTGAAAATTGGTGGTATACTTTACGATTTTTATGCTTTCAGATAAATACGTGAGATTATGATTTGGTGAAATGTCGGCCATGTTCGATCGAAAGAACATCGGATGGGCTTGAATATCCATGGAGAGAATTTTGGAAAAAATGAAGCGTGGGCGTGAAATATGGAAAAAACTGACTTTTGTCAAGTCGTGCTGCATAAACCGTTAGAAAAATGTATGAAACAGCGTCGTGATGAAAATTCTGATCAAAGGTTTCGATAGAGCTCATTGAGCGCTTCAATTTTTTTTCGTAAAAAATCTAAAGATGTGATGCGTGGGCGGGGAGTATGTCATTGAAAAATGGGGGTTTACTATGTAATTTTTATGCATTCAGAAAAATATGTGAGATTAGAGCCTTGTTCGATTTTGAGTATGTTTGATCGAAAGAACATGGAATGGGCTTTCATATCCATGGCGAGAATTTTAGAGAAATTTATGCGTGGGCATGAAATATGGAAAAAACTGATTTTTTTCAAGTTGTACCGCGTAATCCGTTAGAATAATTTATGAAACAGCGTCTCGATGTAAATATTGATTAGAGGGATTATTAGAGCTCATAGAGCGCTTCAATTTTTCATCGTGAAAAAATTGAAAATATTGATGCATGGGCGTGAGGTATGTACTTAAAATTCGGTGTTTCAATTTGTAAAAAGTTAGAATTCGTTTGAAAAAAATACTTGATATTTGAAAGAAATGAAGAATTTTGGAAAAATCGATGCGTGTACGAGAAATATGTGAAAACTGACTCTTAGCAAGTTGAGCAAGCTAAATCGTTAAAAAATCTACGAATCAGCGTCGTGACGGAAATTCTGATCTGATGAATAGATATAGCTGATGGAGTGCTCCCCGTTTCCATCGTAAAAATGGAAAAATGTCGATGCGTGGGCGTTAATTTTTTGAGATATTTGCATGTTTTCATGGCGAAAGTTATTAAGTTGCAATATAGTAATAAGATGCAATATAGTAGAAATTATATTTATTTCCATTGATATTTCTCGAGGTTTGACGAAAATTCATGATCATAACAAAATCTATTTCTGATTATGTTATTTTACATCCTCAAAGACAAAGCTTTGGTATGAGGTAAATTGAAACTGTCATCTCAAATCAGACATCGGGACCTTATTTTTGATAGCCTAGAGGTGAGATACATGTTGATGTAAAAGCGTCCGTAGATACTTTGAATTATTCACCAATAATTCCAATAAAAATTTCATTATTTCCCTTTATTCTTGATAGAGCAAATGAAAGACATGAGCGAGCGATAGCGAGTGAGTGATTCTGGCTAGTATTGAATAACCATCAAACACAACAGGAGCATGGAATCCTAAAGTGGAATGGCTCATATACGCAGTCAGCTGTGCGCGGTGCTGAGATTGCTCAGCACTGCCGAGTGTTATTTTCAAGCAGCGACCGAGATATTCCCGGTATCTGTATTTCCAAATAACATTAGATTTAAATATTATAATCTTACATAGATTTGATCTGGCATTTATAAATATGCGATTTATTAGTTCGAAATCCATTACAAAGCATCGTAGGGTAAATAAAAGAGATCATATTATGCTTGTAAAAGATGTAAATTGGTGATGATCTGATTATAGGAACTTTATTGAACTATAAATTCTCATTACAATATTAAAATCATTTTTCCGTAACTGAACTCTGAAACCAACCTTTTTTGGTTTCATTTTGTATCTGCTTTTCTTTTATTGCTAATTTCATTTTCCGTTTCAATCTTTCCTACCTCTTCCCATCTCAACAATTGCTACTTAATCGCGGGAAGAGATCGCAGGTGCTCTTTGGGAGCCGAAAATAATCTTGGATTGCCCACAACTACCCTCGAGCACCTACAAACACTGGAAAAGGCTAAACTGGAAATAAAACTAAATCGGAACCAAAGAAGAACGGTCGCTTTGTTACAAGCTTAAATGTACTTATTGACTATACACAATTATAATAATCATATTTTAAATTATTCCCGTGTATAACAATGCTATTACTTTCTTTCATACTTTCGAGACTGAAGAGACATCTTTACATTTTCTTCGACATAAAAAAGTATTTCAAACGAGAAATTATTCATCAACAAACCGTGTAATACCAAACATAATGGTCGTCAACGTGTACCTTTTCCAAGGGGGAATTTTGACCATGAAAGAGAGAATTGGTAAATGAATATATACATTTACATCTATACCGAACAATGTTTCTTGAGCCGAGATGAGTTTGAGTATCGACCATCCCACCGACCCTTCCCGACCTTGAGCGAGCCTCTAGCCAGGGAGAACTCTCCTATTCAATCGTCTGATGGATTAGGAATAATAAAATAAATTTACGGTAGAATTATTTATAATCATTTTGTACATTGAGTGAGGCACTCCTTACCTAGCGCCTAGTTAAAAAAATGGTCACTAAAAATTTGCACGGTTATGTATTCTGCGTAAGAAGGAGCATTCTTCAGAGAGAATTCCACATACTAGATATCATCTCTCATAAGCGTGAGGAAATCCCTCATATATTAATATCTTGACGATCCTTTCGAATATAATTATTGATGCGCAATCTTTTAGTCAAATTCCTATCCGACAGCGTCTTTCCACTTATGCAGACGACAATTGCTTTCCGAGAAGTATAGATGATATCTTTCCAATTTTTATATGCACTTCTGGCATTCCAATTAATTAGATTTATTCTGGAAATAATTAAAAGACTTTTCAAACCACAAAATAATAAATCCTATGCAAATAGAGAAAGAGAAGGGGAAAACAGAAAGAATCTTTTTATCTTTTGGAAAAAAATCCTTTTTTGTTTTATCTGATGAATCTCATCAGAACTATTCAAGAAAAAATAAGTTCTTGTAGTAAAGCCAACCAAGTAGTGTAACCAATAGTTTTTTAAAAATCAAAATCAAAAACAACAAAAAAAAGAGAACAAATCAATATAACTATCTCTTTAATACTAAGATTTAAAATCATCGGTATACATGGAAATTGCAATATCAGGAACAGTAGAGACTGCATTGAAAACCGACTTGAGAACGCCAGGTTTCAGATTCATAAGCGTATTCACAATAGAATCAGTATTAGGAACATCATCAGATGTAGAAGTCCCTCTTAGAAGAGATTATGGCGCTGCGCTGGGAGAGTTGACGTGAAACGCACCATATATTCATGGTATTTATGGAAATTTCAGCGGACATTCTTCACGTTTGAAATACGTTCACGTGACAGATTCTTAAACTTTTTCACAAACGTTTGAACGTGCACAGAAGAACGTTCTTTGGACGTTTGAAAAACATTCCGGGCCGATATGACGTACCTCTATGGAGAATTTTAATGTTTGAGAATTTCTGAGAATCAAAGAGTTACTGTTGTCAGCTTGTCGACTCATACCTCTATTTCAAAAGCAACTGAGACAATTTCAATAAAACCTTTCTTAGATGATCAATTGTGACTAACTGCAGTTTTTGCTGATAATTTTTGCAAAATTGTGGAATAGCGTTAGATCAAAAATAATCATGAGGTGTGATGTTAAACCAACATTGAGCTGTATATAAGGCTTGTCGCGTTCCCTCGCTTGCAGCGCATGCCTGTCGTCGATGGGGCTGACACGCCACTTGATTTATGTTTTTAGTATAGACAATGCGTATAGAAACTTGGGCACATTCACCCGACGAGTCAGCAAATATAATATCTCAAAATTGTGAAAAAATATATTAGTTATAGAGCCTATTGGAACAATTTTGATAAAAATATAAAACCCGGAGACCCTGGTCTCCAATTGTGAGTATGAGCATTCAATTCTTGGGATAATTTGTTGGAAAACCGACTAGTGAGAGCTGTGTAAGAAAAACACATTGAATTTTTCTGGAGAAAACCCCTGTAAGAAACTATAAAAAAGCGCTGCCAAGCCAACTGCCTTAGCAGTATGCTTTCTCAAAGCCTTGCAATTGAACCTCAACTTGCATTAATCTTCATCCACTTAGAAACGAATGCTATGAAAATATAATTCTTCGTCACAACTCACTTGTGTGCAAAATTTTGAAGAGAATGTGAGATCCCTCCGAACAAAATTACCGCAGCGTAATTTTAATACCCCGTAGCAACGGTTGCCGGGAAAATAAACAACCGCCGTTGCTGGAAATTGTCAGTCCTCGCCACGCACGTTCACACGCACTCTCTTGTAGAAGTTTAAGAAGATCGTACTATCCCTTCGAGAGTTATCGCTTAAGTACTGTTAGAACGATAGGTTCATTGATGAATGACTTCGGTAGATAGTATAGAAAATAAAAGTTTAATTGTTCCTGGGCTTACAGATACTTGTAAGGATAGCTCGATTGCCGCACTCGCTCAACACTCAACCGAACTCCGAACCTCCGTTCTAGCGGCACGACTGCCTCGGCGCACACTCGCCTCCCTCGGACCGACCTGGGTGCTCACGACCCAACGGCCACCCCTACTCGGTCTCACTCGCCTCGCGCTCGACGCAGAAGTCCCAGTCGCCACGACCTTCCGCGCGATCGCTCGAGCTGTTGCCCTGTCGGAGGGCCAGCACATTCTGCCTCCTCGCCCGCTTACAAAAGCGCGCGCTACGCACTACCACCAACTTAACAACAGCCATGGCCCCTGCAGGCATGGCCAATCACACAACACGCATACTCGAGAAATATAACAGTACGTACACACATATAGACATTTTTGGGATTCGATATTTCTCGTCCAGTAGATTACGGAAAGGAAGATCCGGAAATCCGGATCGAAAGTTCAATTTTCACCCCTCTTTGAGAAAGCAAAATGAACCTCTAAAACATTTCCTCCACTCTATAGTAACGGTTGCTAAGGACGTAAACAACGGTTGCTATGGTAAATGTCGGAGCTTCGATGTTCTTACTTTATGGTCATGAACAGCTCCGAAAATGGACCTCCAACTGACTTTTCCCACTCCCTATAGTTACGGTTGCAAGGGATATAAACAGCGGTTGCTAGAGACATTAACAATGGTTTCTACGGGAAATATCTCTTTGATTCTTAAAGATTCCCATAAATATACGATCCCAAATAAACCTTTTACGTGAATTATATGGGAACTTACCGAAAACACGCTAGCAACGGTTACTAAAGAAATAAAAAATGGATGTTGATGAACACCTAACTCGGTTCACATCTTCCGGAGACCAACCTGTGTGCAAAATTTTGGTACGATCGGATCATTCCTTCGAGAGTTATCGCATGCCAAAACAAAAAGTGGTCACACACGTACGTACGTACGTACGTACATACATACAGACTTGTTTTTCGACCCATAAATCACGAAAATCGAGGTCTCGAAGTCCGATTCCATGGGTCGATTTTCACCCCATTACAAAGCTTTCTCTTTGAGAAAGCAAAATGGATGGAGGAGTTCAAGCAGCGATGATTTGTTTCATTGTTTCAACGTCATGACACGGTGTATTCTGACACTATTTCGATGTGAACAATGAAAATCATAGTAGGTTTAACTAATTTTAGTGCACCATACTCACCATTGGACTCCATAAAAATGCATTTTCCTAAGTTGTCACTCATTTCCAAGAGCTGGTAGTCGGAGCAAATCCGTCTGAAAAATAGTATTTATGAGTAAATGCAAGTCTGACCAATACCATTTTTTATCAATTCATCAATTTTTGTCATGTATATTTGACAAAATGGATTCTTTCTCTGTTTTCATTTTTTTCGGTAATGGGAAAGACTGAAAGAAATGCGAAGTCCTTTGCTTCTGCTCAATGATCCAACAGGCAGCATCTTTGAAATTTATCCAGTAACCACATGACCTTGATCTTGATCGATATTTCACTATATGAATGCACTAAAGGTTCAAAGAGTGCGTTCTTAAAATTATACATACGGAAATTCAAATAAAATTCATGTACGAACTGTACTAGATAACTTATACTGCAAGACTTCAAATGGATACACTCTATCCATGAGGACGTATCTCAGGGAACAGAAATATGAGGACATCGGAGGTTAGTGAATTTCAATTATAGTTCTTTCTTTCACGAGGTACGTATTAGAGAAAGAGAATTTTTGAAAAAATAGCCGAATTTCTTGTTTTCAGAGGAACAGATGAACATCGAAAAATTTTCCGGAAAATATTTGAAGTAACGCCCTTTCAAAGTATAAAGCGTGTATTTGTCTAAATAGTGGGATGTATGACAGAGGTAGGTACCATGATCGAGCTCGTGAAGCCGTTTGAAGAGTGAAGTCCGCAGAAATCTCAATTCCGGCTGCCTTCGCTTTTGAATTTCTACAATGAGATATTCAGCGACGCGTCAGTCTTTTCCTTGCCTGAAAAATGGAATACGAATCTGCGTTCGCCATACATTAAGTTGTTAGACTTATTTAGATGCACTCATCTGGACCCATCTAGAAGCTCAATTTCACAGCCTGAACGGAGGGCCAAGCATCCCTTTTATTGCGGTCGTTTATAGCTTTCACCAAAATTTCGAAATTTTTAAATTTTTCTCAACATTTGAATATGTTCTTATTTGTATCATCATTTTTCAGCGATAATAGTCAATTTTGAATCATGAGAATCAGATGATATTGATTTTTAGAAACATGCGATGCGCGTTTCCTGTCTAGATCCCGAAGATCCCAAATTATACAGGTAAGCACACTCAGCTTGCACTTGATCCCTCGACCTCTGGGCCTGCCGTTTGAAAAGTCGTTAGAGAAGTTCCGACTTTTCTCAATCAACATACAAATTTGTTCTTATTCAAAATATCATTATTCAGCGATGAGAGTAAATTTTGGAATATGAGAATCGGATATATCCATTTTTATGAACACTAAGGAGATGTCCCCTGATCGATACGCTCGCCAACCCCACCACGAAGTCTATGGAAATTTACTTCATTTCCAATATAATCATTTCATCATCGTGGCACTTATGTGTTATCAAAACTAATGAATTTTGAAAGAATAATGTAGGTAAATAATACTAAACAATACATTTCATTTCTAACTTATCAAATTTCGAAAGTTAAGTAAATATAAATCGAATGTATGATAAATTCATTCGATCGAAAAGAATATCGAACGATCGATGTATTATAGATACAGTTGATCATAATAAAAGTGCAAGTTAAGCTATGTTCAGGTCAAACGTTTGTTTATTTTGTTTTGATGAAACAGTGACATGTGCTAATTTAAAGCTCACTTCTTTGGTTAATATTCATGAATATTGGACTCATGAATCTATACTTCTATACTATACTATAAAGTTAATCCTCTCGGAAATTTCATGGAAAGATTTTTCAATGAAGGAGTTGACTTCCATGGAAACAAATGAAACGGATCTAAAGGAAATTGCCTGCGGTATCCCACATTGAAATTTACGAAAAAAACGATGCGTGGGCGTCAAAAATGGTAAAAATCAAGTTGCCTTTTTTTTGGTATCCGATAAACCATTGGAAAAAACTGTAAAATAGTTGTATGGTGCAAATTTGAGTTTCACTGATTTATAGATCAATCGAAGATCTTTCCTATTCTATGGTGAGAATTTTGGAAAAAATGATGCGTGGGCGTGAAATATGGAAAAAACTGACTTTTGTCAACTTGTGCCGCATAAACCGTTAAAAAAATATATGAAACAGCGTCGTGATGAAAATTCTGATTAGAGGTATCGATAGAGCTCATTGAGCGCTTCAATTATTCATCGTGAAAAATTAAAAAAAATTGATGCGTGGCCGTGAAGTATGTGATTGAAAATTGGAGGTTTACTTTGCGATTTTGATGCTTTCAGAAAAATACGTGAGATTATGATTTTGTAAAATGTCGGGTATGTTCGATCGAAAGAACATCGGATGGGCTTGAATATCCATGGAGAGAATTTTGGAAAAAATGATGCGTGGGCGTGAAATGTGGAAAAAACTCATTTTTGGCAAGATGTGCCTCGTGAATCATTAAAAAAGTACATGAATCAGCGTCGTGATGAAAATTCTGATGATACTGATCGATAAAACTCATTGAGCATTTTCATTTTTCATCGTGAAAAACTGAAATATGTGGATGCGTGGGCGTGAAGTACGTACTTGAAAAATGGTGGTTTACTTTGTGATTTTTATACGATCAGAGAAATATGTGGAATCCTAATATGGTGCGATTTCGAGTATGTCCGATCGGAAGAACATCGAATGGGCTTTCACATCCATGATTGAAATTTTGGAAAAATCGATGCGTGGGCGTGAAATGTGGAAAAAACTCATTTTTGGCAAGATGTGCCTCGTGGATACGAAATAATTGGAAGTGAAATCCAGAAAAATAGACGCGGGGGCGTAATCTATGTCATAGAAAATCATGCATAGCCGAATTTTCGCCATACGAGAGGATTGGAAGTGATAAACAACTTGGAAAATGATGATTTAAAGGAAATTCGGTATAATGGGCCGAAAGAGGAGGTCAAGAGCTACAATTTGAACTGGCTATATGTTGGAAAAATTGATACTCTGGGGGCGTATTGACCACAAAAATAATTATTCGACGTTTGATTCCAGGATAACGTTAATAAAATTATATAAATGGGTTATCTATTCAAAATCTGATCTTGCAGATTTATAGAGTCAAATGAGCATTTTCATAATCTGAGGTGAAAAATCCAGAAAAATAGACGCGGGGGCGTAGTATACGTCATAGAAAACTTGCCGCGTTGCCGAAAACCATTTTTTACAATTTTCTATCTGATAAACACCTCAGAAAATAACGATTTGAAGAACATGTGGTGTGATGGATCGAAAGAGAAGATCGAGGGCTATAATTTATATGCATCATGATGTTGATTGATATCTATTTACAATAGATAACTATGAGCAAAAGTATAACTTATCAAAACTGAATTGAATATTGAAGATTATAGAATGTTTTGTAGATTTTTCAATCAAAATTCACTCGAATGACTCGAGCGAGCGACAGCGAGCGAGAGATTATTGCTCGTCTACTCATATTGTATAAATTGTATAGCTAAGGTCCAAGCAGCTATTGTCGGGTGGGCTCAAATTACAACTTCAAGTTATTTACTCATGAAATTAGCTAATATGAATCTATCCACTTGAAAGTATGATCACTAGATGCGCAATTTGATAGCGGATTGAAATATATACAGTTTGCTTGTCCCGAAATGAGTTTGGAGCTTCCAAAGTGGCTTTGGAAGTTTGAAAGTCTATTCATTATTGATATTGATTCATATTATCTATTTCCATGAGTAAATAACTTGAAGTTGTAATTTGAGCCCACCCGGCAATAGCTGCTTGAACCTTAGCTATGCAGTTTATGTGAGTTGAGTGTGTGAGTTAGGCACAGCTTATAATTTATTTGTTTGGATCAATCTTTCTTATAGAGTGAATGCAATTCATGATACATATACTTCATTAATAGTTTCTTGTGAATTGTAGCACAATAGAGACAGTATATTGACCATCAATGCATATAACTACTGAAAGTTGGGTGGTGTCAAGTATTAGTAATGCTTGATCTATAAAAATGATATTGGTAACTCAGGATAAATGTTAGCATAATAGTGTGTGAGTTGTTACAGTGAATAATGACTATAATACCACAGACAAGTGTTTGCAAAATTTGGAAGAGTTGACGGTGCAAGGACCCCCTGAATAGTCATTTTAACCTATTTTCATGCCTATTTGTGGTAATATATCAATTTTTTGAGAGCGTCCAGAGCCCAGGCCCATTTTTTCACTATACAGGCTGTATGTGGTATGAGTTGGGACAACTTTTAGTACCCATGTGGTGGGGATCTTGACGAGTGAACTCCCAGGGTTCAAAAATAGAGGTTCCAATTGGTAATGTGGAGTACTGAATGTACTCCAATGACCTTGGAGATAATTTTTCTATGAAATTCAGGTAACTTGCAGACAAAAGTGTAGGATTCATGTTTTGCCTCAGAGGTCATTTTCAGGGTGTAAATTAAGGTTGGAAATGCGTCTGAAATTGCCAAAAAAAGCAAAATCAGCAACTTTGCCTATTTATTAAGCAGGGTTGAACTGCTCGGAAGAATCTGAAAAAATTCTGGGAATATGATATGATGCTCAAGAAATTAAAAAAACCTCTTTGAGTCAAATCAAATTTTTTGATGTTCGATTCCACATAGAATTGCCCATACATATTTCGAGAACAATATGCCATGACCTAGAAATACTGATGGTTTTTATACACTTAGAACCAGACGAAATCAAGTCGTTCGTCAAGATCGCTCTACTTATGAGTATAATGTGGCAGATAACTATGCCAGTATATAAGATATTGTAGTTGTGTCTATGAATGAAAATAGTGACAATTGTTAAGCCAACAAAAATAGTTTAATAGGCAAAATTCATGAGTCACTGATATTGGAGCTCTGGATCGTGCTGTAAATAATTAATATATCTTCCAAAAAACCTTTTTTTGAAAAAAAGTAAAAATTTTGTGTCAAGCATGTGGCAAAATAAACTTGACAATTTTGTTAATCTTACTTATTTGAGAACTTGAGATTTGTCCATAGTGCCGACATAACATATACATGGATTATCTCCACGATGAAACCTCAGTTTTACATTCTACTGGATGTAAAAATTATTATAAAAATATTATAGAAATATTTATAATTTAATGAGACACATGATCAATAGTTTGAATTATGAATATTTGTCTGTTTGAGAGACAATGGAAGTATTAATAATAGAAGAATATTTAAAGTCTATCTGAATGATTAGATTAACTGAACTTGCAATTACAATACAAAAATATATTTAAAATAAATCAAACGATCGGGAAGAGATTGTGAAACCAGGTGAACTAGAAATAATTAGGTGACAAAGAATATTATATATAAGTTTGAGAAGGTATCCGAAGATATTCGATCTTAACAAGTGGCATCAATTTGGTTCCTCGTTAGTTCTTCAAATAATTGATGAGGTACCCAAAAAGCATGTCGGTAAGTTTTTTCGTAATTGGTTTCTCAAAGTTGACAGCGTCTCCTATAGTAAGTAAACTGTAATAAGAATACGTAATACTCCAACAATGTGAGAACTAATCAGAATGAATACTGATGAAATGATAACTTGACTCGAGTGTTTATTATGGATTTCATTTTTTTCAGTAGTAGTAATAATAACACTCAGTAAATATTTTTCCAAAATCCAAATATATGTACGCATAAGCGTTACACAAAAAAATGCGATCAGTAAGAGTTAACAATTAATTAATTATTGCATAAAAATCTTCTCTGAAATAAGAATAATGGAATCTTTTGAACTCTTTCTGTATTTCTTCATCTTGAATGTACATCCAGCAATCTTTTCTGACTTAATCATACATGTGTGATAGATGTTATCTACCCATACCAGAAGCGCACTCATGGAACACCATTATTGGTGACCTCAACTACCTGGACACCATTCGGGTCCAGGGTCAGCTCTTCCAAGTAAAAAATACCAGGAGCGCACCCTTGAAACACCGTCATCGGCGACCCTAACTATCTGGACCCCGTCCGAGTCCAGGGTCAGCTTGTCCAAGTGAAAATACCAAGAGCGCATCCTCGGAACTTCGTCATCGGGTACCCTGACTACCTGGAAATTGCTCGGGTCCAGGGTCAGCCCGTCTGAGAGAAAATACGAGGAGCGCACCCTCGGGAGCGCACACTAGAGGGTGTTGTTCCAAGCAAGAGCATGTCCAAATGAGGAGAACCCCTAGAAGTAAAAAAAATCTAGAGCATGTAAACATAATTACACATTACTACTGTTGTTAGATGCCCAGGATTTTTTGCGACATTCAAAATGCCTCAAATGCTCAACTCGAGCATAAAAGCAGTCGATGTCTAAATGACTGTTATTTCTTCAAATCACTATACTGATATCCATTGGTAAGCGTACATGCCTTACATACCTTTATGAAAATTTTACTTCCTATTTTATCAACAGTTTTTTTCATATTTTGCACCCACGCATCTATTTTTCCGGAATTCTCACCGTGAATGTGAAGGCCCATTCGATATTCTTCCGATCGGATATATCCGGAACCGCACCCTACCATGTTTTTGAATATGTTTCTCAACGCATCAAAATTACAAACTAAAACACCAATTTTCAAGTACGTACTCCCACGCTGACAGATCGACATTTTCCAATTTTTCACGATAAAAACTGAAAGCGCTCAATCAGTTCTATCGATTCGTCGGATTAAATCTTCCATTGAGTTGCCAATTGACAGATTTTTTCAACGATTCATGTGGCGCAACTTGCTGGAAATCCGTTTTTCCCATATTTTGCGTCCACGCATCAATTTTCCCGATATTCTTGCCATGGATGTGAAAGCCCATTCAATGTTATTTCGATTGAACATACCCGTAACCGCAGCATATCATATTTTTAAGTATTTTTCTCAACACATCAAAATTACAAATGAGAACATCAACTTTCAATTACATATTACACTCCCACCCACCGACATTTTTCAATTTATCACGATGAAAACTAAAAGCTTTATCGACCCGTCCGTTCAGAATTTTTATCACGACGCTGATTCATAGATTTTTTCAACGATTCATGTAGAAAAACTTGCTAGAAGTCAGTTTTTTCCAGATTTTGCGCCCGCGCATTCATTTTTCCAAAATTCTTACCATTGTAATAGCCCGACCGTTATTTAGAGGGGCGGTTGGGCGAAATACCCCTATATTGGTTGGAATGTTTGTTATTGGAAGATGTCGCGATCCGTCATCCGTGTGTAAGACCGCTCGGTCACTTACATACTCCCCTAATCCGTCCGGCGCCTGGTTGTCCTTGGCTGGAGCTTGGCAGCGTGGCAGCCGAGTAGTCCGTGGCGCGCTGGGCCGTATACTCGTGTTGGTTCCGGATGCATGTGTAGTGTGGGGGGGGATGTTGTTAATAAACACACTTCAAGTGCACTAGCACTAAACTTTATTATGTTGCCTAAATCCTATATTTAACACTCGATCCCGCGTGGTTGGATCGTTCTATATAATTCTGTTCTTCCGAAATAGATGTAAGTATGCTACGCGTCCGCGGGGGAGCTGCGCCGCTCGCGTGCTCCATGTCCGGCCACCCGTGTGGCATCCGTGATTAGCACAGATCAACTCCGTCGTGTCCGCCGCGGCCGCTTCTTTTAGAAGCGTCGTGACGTCACGTTAAGATGCGCTCGCAGGACGCGAAGCGCGGGCGCGAAACGGTTGGGAAGCGCAGTTGCACTTCGCGAGAATTACCTCTCCCTCATGGAGTGATAACAAGCGCGCGTGGCTCAGCGTCTTTCCTCCGTTCGCACGCGCGAACACTTATGACTACGAAGCGCGCTCGCTTCGTTACAAATCTATGTATGCGCAGCAAGGCGCATCGGTTTACTTATACATGTCATTCAACTATTTTACATAGCACTTATTAATCCTGGCAAAACGCTATTGATAAGATACTCCATTCGCTCATGGCACCTCGGCCTGTCTCCGATAAAATTATTTAAATTTAGATAAATTCTGATCTGGCCAGATCAATTGCTTATTTCCTATAGCGAACAATTCTAGTTGCATTACATGCAGGGTTACATACATTCGTCTATACATTCATTCGTCGTTCTCGCTCGAGTGCCCGCTGGCTACTCGTCAACTTATACGTGCCGATAAGAAGATCTCCTATGGCCGTTTCTAACTAATTTGAGGCTGCGCAGTTGCCGTGTGCAACTCGCACTTACAAAATAACATTCCCGCACGAGCGCCCGCTGGCTGCTCGTGGCTTCGCACAGGCTGATAAGAGAATACCTTATAGCCGACATCCATCCGTTTCAATGTTGGGCAGCTGCACAAAAATGCAAGCTGTCCTCATGATTCCCATGCACTACGTGCAACTCGCCATCCGTCGCATGGATGCGTCTCAATCAGCGCATTCTTACACTCACACATGTATGCTTAATCCTAATGTCGCTTCTCGGCGCAACTCGGATAGCATGTGGGAAAATGCGCATCGCGAATGTGCGATGCGACTCGTGTCAATCTAAAATTTCAAAAATGGGTGGGGCAAGGCTGGGCCATAACACCCCTACCCTCAAGTCAAATCGAGGACTACTGGACCGAGATTTATTCATAAATGAAAAAGATGCTATCTGAGTTACCTCGAAAATTTTGCTAAAGCTTAATGGCGATTAGTCCGCAAAATTCCATTATCTATTTGCTTAATATAATTTCCTTCGTATTCGAAAAAACTAGCCTAGATGGCCCGCTGGCCCGTTACGTCTCATTCATGCAATCATACTACAATTTTCATTACTATAATAATAATTCATGAATCAATCAATTTCCCGACCGATTGATCTGCAAGGGTTGGCATCTCCATTTTTGCTACATATAGCTAAACACATAAAATTTTATCAATATTTGAAAAAATGAAATTGATGTTCATAATGTGGTTTATGATCTTGACACTTGAATGGATCATATCAGTTTGATTCTCAACGCAGACGGTCGGTATTGCAAGACCATTGCGTGAAAAGGCTGGTGCGTTAGCCGTGTCTCTCTCGTTATTTCTTGCGCAGTGCTTTGCACTCTCTGCGCCTTCTGTCACAACTGTGATACAGATGTATCGGAGCTATCAGATTGCTCTGCATCGCCAATCGGCTCCTCTCCTTTATGCAAATTGAAATGCATAGCAACTCATGTGGCGTTTTCATTTTCTTACATTCTCGTCGGTCACATGGACCTCTGGTCATGTCCCAAAAATAACTAGTGGACTCTTGATTATAATCAAATGACGCGACACCTGGATGTCAAAACTGAAAGTCAGTACTCGGGTCTGATCTTGGGATTCAGTGTTCATCAGATTCAAATTTCCGAAAAGCAAAACAGTTCAAAACAGTACTTAGATTATCAAACTATCGTTAATTTAGCGATGCCAAAACTTACATTTCATTCGTTCAAAAAAATAAGTTTTAATTGAATCAAGGTTCATGTACTCATATTCGCACGCCTCATTCTAATCTCAGACACTCAACTTAGCGCGATTCGCTACTTATCGGTTAATATGCTCGCTTCCGCAATAAACCTTTCGCATCAGCTTCTTTCAAAGTTTCTCACTCACGGTCACTTCACTGAGTGTTCCGATGACACTCGATCTGCACTGCCTAGTCTTATCAGTCGTTGTCGTTGTGGGTAGGCAGGATGGTTCGCTCTCTCTTTCTCTCTCTCGCTGGGAGCGTGGCTTGAGAGTCGAAGGCTAGCCGTAGCTGCTAAGTCAGCTGACATGATGCCGTCGGTGCCCGCTTCCTCTATCGGGACTGCAGCAGCTCCACTCATGAGTCGGGTTGCTGGCAATTGGATGGGGCGCAGCTCGATGCTCGTCGGATAGCGCGTGGATAGCACTTCGTTCCGTTGATGTTGCATACTCGTATGCGTGCGGCTCGTTGAAGTATCCTTTGGCCGTACACTCTGATGTCATTCCCTGTTGGATCGAAAATTCTCGGCAGATTTTGCTTCTTGCTTAGATAACTTACTTGGCTAATTTTAAGAACTAGGGTTCTTTTACATTAAAATTTTAAAGGTTCGCGCAACTACATATATTTGGTTCGATTTCCTCGTGTCAACATTGTAATCAAGTATTAATTATCGTCTTATCATCAAGCTTAGGTTTAAGGTTCGGATCGGCTCCGCGTACTTATCGTCTTGTTACTCGCTATTGCTGTCGATAAACTCATCATTATCTCTATGATTTTCACAAAATCCCGGAACTCGATTTAGGCGCGATTTTCTCGCATTTCTTAAGCGTTAATTGAAAGCGTATGAATTTTCTATTGATATAAGCTTTCCGGTATTTTGCTGTTTCTATCACTATTCAAAATAGCTACGCTCTATCGGTCACTGTGCCGTATGTCCGTCGATTATGTCGCATGTCTTATTTGAAGTTCATTCGCGGATTCATAAAGGCCCTCGAAAGTCGCGATTGAATTTCAAAATTTATTTCATGTGGCTCTTGGCCCTTTGCCGATACCTATTTGCGGTTGTGTCGTGCAATTAGGCTCATTTCGTTTCTGTCGTATAATTCGCGCAAAACTCTTAGCAGATTATTATCTGTTCGTTCGTGATTGTAATGTCGTACGTCAAAGGCGGGTCTCATGACTCGCTTACCCCCACCCTCAAGTTTCTTCCTTATATTTCTAATTTTCCCATAATTCTGTTTTAAATCGACTTTCAAACTTTGTTATTATTTTACCGAGCGATTCTTTGTTCAGATTATTCCATTCGCCGGTTCCTGTAAATACGTAGATTGATCTATTACATTTTGTATTTCATTTCCTTCAAATTTTGAAACCCCTTTTTTTTTAATTTCTTTTACCGTGCGTTCCGTTGTCCTTTCGTTTCGCCGGTTCCCTTTCTTTATCGGTCGGCGAGGAGCCGCCATTTTTTATTTTCGCAATTCTCGGATTAAAATTCCGTGTTCCGCGTGATTTTACTTAGTTTGAACATTGACGGAGTTCCGTGTGTTCTCAACGAATCGAGTCAACCCCCGTGGTATATTTTTGTCCGTATCTCGATCATTGTTCTTTTACGTGACGAGTGATTATCCAATCTCCTCGTTTCTTTATATCAAATTTTGATATCATTATACCTTGATCTGATTGAGCAGTGACGGGTTTCCGCACGCTCTTCATATGTATCCGGTGATCAGCCGGTCCTTTGGGATAAACCCTACAGCATATGTGCTGTTCGTAAAAGATAGGTTCGTTTACCTCCTTTCCCTTAGTGTAACGAGAGATCGTCCGATCTACCCGTTTCTTGTGTGTCACGAGACGCGCGCGCCCTGAATTCGCTCGCGTCCACGCCCGTCGAACATTTCCGGTCGTTCCGAGATAGGCGTGCTACCGCTACACCAACCACGACGAATAATTTAAAATAGAGTGCCGAAATAGGAAAATAAACAAACATATAATGCCGCGTACCAAGGAGTCGAACCCTGTCGCTCCTATCCCCGGAACATCGCGTGTTCGAATCGTGTGAGTCCGCAATTAGTCGTATTGCACGCGTCTCGATCCTCGAGCGTTTTTGTTCCGTTTGGCTAACGTACAACCTGATACTGTGGCGCGCAGTACCCTAACGCGAATTGCATAGCAATTACCCATTTCTGGGCCCTCCATTGTTCGCAACGATTTTGTTGATCGCCGGTCTCTTGAAAATCTTCCATTTTCTGCAGCGTATTTGCTGTTCAATATTATTTTAAGATTGATGCATACTCGAGTATGCCCTTGAGATTTGAGGAAGTATGTTGGCTGTCCTCGTTCGTTCATTCTGAATACTGCTTGAACATTCATTTTTTTTTTTTTTTATCGGATGACTATATTACCGGTGGAATTATCACGTGCGTCAAGTGGAACATCCCGATCAAGTAGTCGCGCGGCGAATTTATTTTGTATCTTCCTAGAGCGGGATTCTTGCTAGGCAAGTTTGCCGCTGCTCTTTCTCTGGAATTTTACTTTGAATTTTGAATTGCGCGCGCTACTCCCTCTCGAGATTTCCTCGTATGTCACCCGCATCGCGCAATTTTCCTAACCAGAAAATAAGCACACCGATTCTGTTTTCTCGTTGTTCTATTTCGCACGCTTTTGCACGATGTGTCCCGCGTGTTCTAATCCGTTCGTTTGAGTGGAGTCGTCGCTCCTCGTGTTCATGCACGGTTCGCGTATGAGCATCTTGCTCATCACTCTATTAATCCGTTCCGCGTTGACCTCTACGTATAGTTGTAACATATTAATGCACGCGCGTATCTCCGCAATTTTTGTTTCCATTTTCGTTAATTAAAAGATTATTTTAAAACACTGACTCTAAAATAGAATTTTGAGTTTTCGCGTCACTTCCCGTAAACAAACATCCCACAAAGCTGTCACCATTGTAATAGCCCGACCGTTATTTAGAGGGGCGGTTGGGCGAAATACCCCTATATTGGTTGGAATGTTTGTTATTGGAAGGTGTCGCGATCCGTTATCCGTGTGTAAGACCGCTCGGTCACTTACATACTCCCCTAATCCGTCCGGCGCCTGGTTGTCCTTGGCTGGAGCTTGGCAGCGTGGCAGCCGAGTAGTCCGTGGCGCGCTGGGCCGTATACTCGTGTTGGTTCCGGATGCATGTGTAGTGTGGGGGGGGGATGTTGTTAATAAACACACTTCAAGTGCACTAGCACTAAACTTTATTATGTTGCCTAAATCCTATATTTAACACTCGATCCCGCGTGGTTGGATCGTTCTATATAATTCTGTTCTTCCGAAATAGATGTAAGTATGCTACGCGTCCGCGGGGGAGCTGCGCCGCTCGCGTGCTCCATGTCCGGCCACCCGTGTGGCATCCGTGATTAGCACAGATCAACTCCGTCGTGCCCGCCGCGGCCGCTTCTTTTATAAGCGTCGTGACGTCACGTCAAGATGTGCTCGCAGGACGCGAAGCGCGGGCGCGAATCGGTTGGGAAGCGCAGTTGCACTTCGCGAGAATTACCTCTCCCTCATGGAGTGATAACAAGCGCGCGTGGCTCAGCGTCTTTCCTCCGTTCGCACGCGCGAACACTTATGACTACGAAGCGCGCTCGCTTCGTTACAAATCTATGTATGCGCTGCAAGGCGCATCGGTTTACTTATACATGTCATTCAACTATTTTACATAGCACTTATTAATCCTGGCAAAACGCTATTGATAAGATACTCCATTCGCTCATGGCACCTCGGCCTGTCTCCGATAAAATTATTTAAATTTAGATAAATTCTGATCTGGCCAGATCAATTGCTTATTTCCTATAGCGAACAATTCTAGTTGCATTACATGCAGGGTTACATACATTCGTCTATACATTCATTCGTCGTTCTCGCTCGAGTGCCCGCTGGCTACTCGTCAACTTATACGTGCCGATAAGAAGATCTCCTATGGCCGTTTCTAACTAATTTGAGGCTGCGCAGTTGCCGTGTGCAACTCGCACTTACAAAATAACATTCCCGCACGAGCGCCCGCTGGCTGCTCGTGGCTTCGCACAGGCTGATAAGGGAATACCTTATAGCCGACATCCATCCGTTTCAATGTTGGGCAGCTGCACAAAAATGCAAGCTGTCCTCATGATTCCCATGCACTACGTGCAACTCGCCATCCGTCGCATGGATGCGTCTCAATCAGCGCATTCTTACACTTACACATGTATGCTTAATCCTAATGTCGCTTCTCGGCGCAACTCGGATAGCATGTGGGAAAATGCGCATCGCGAATGTGCGATGCGACTCGTGTCAATCTAAAATTTCAAAAATGGGTGGGGCAAGGCTGGGCCATAACACCATGGATATGAAAGCCCATTCAATGCTCTTCCGATCGGACATTCCCGGAAGCGAACCATGTCATGTTTTTGAATATTTTTCTCAGCGCATTGAAATTACAAATCAAAACAACAAATTTTTTTAAATTCGTCACCACCAATGAGAAACCCCTTTGATTGATCTATATAAATATGATATTGATACCACAGGATATGTATTAGCATGATAGAATATGAGTTTTCACAGTGAATAATTGTAATACTACCACAGACAAGTGTTTGCAAAATTTGGAAGTGTTGGCGGTACAAGGCTCCCCTTGAATAGTCATGTTAGCCTATTTTTACCCCTATTCAAGTTAATGTATTAATTCTTTGAAAGCTTCCAGAGCCCAGGCCTATTTTTTCACTGTATATGCTGTATGTGGTATGAGTTGGAACAACTTTTAGTACCCATGTGTTGGGGCTCTTGACGAGCGAACTCCCAGGATTCAAAAGTAGAGATTCCAATTGGTAATGTGGAGTACTTAATGTTCCCCAATGACCTTGGAGATAATTTTTCTATAAAATGCAGGTAATTTGCAGACAAAAGTGTCCCATTCATTTTTTGCCTCAGAGGTCATTTTCAGGGTGTAAATTGAGGTTGAGAATGCCTCTGAAAATGCAAAACAGCAAAATCAGCAACTGTGCCTATTTATTAAACAGGGTTAAAGTGCTCGGAACAATCTGAAAATATTTTTTATGATTGATGCCCTACGAGTTGAAAAAAAAATTGAGCCAAATCAAATTTTTTGATGTTTGATTCCACAGAGAATTGCCCATATATATATTCAAATCCCGACGGTCAATATAAGTTTTATTCTATGAAAAACCCTACTCATGGTGACCGTCAACAGAACAAGTATGTAAAACTGAAAAGCAGTTTCAAATAAATATGTTATAAATATGTTATATTTCTATGGTATATATTATATATTTTCATGAGTTTAATCGAATATTTATAGGATATGAATCTAATATTCATATGCGAATTTTGAATGAGGTATAGAATTATTTGTAACAGGTTTGAATGAGGTACAAATGGAGTTTTGCATGAGGAATATATAACATTGGAAAGATATAAAATGTATGTTGACTATCTATTCATAAACTCGTCACTGCGTATACCCTCTGGAATATCGCATATTCATAAGCCTTATCAATGTAATGATAACTGATGTACGATTAATGATGGAGGAATAGTATGTTTTCTGCGATATCTAAGCATGCAGGAATGAGGATCCCAGAAAAAGGTCGAAAATGCAGAAACTGGAAATTTGAAATTCATGGTTACCAAGGATCAGAGATCTGAAGATAAGTGAAATAAACATTGAACTACCTGAAAAAAGACCGGAAGTGTATCGTGCTAGGAGAAGCTATCGACAATTAGAAATTCAAAGAAATTGATGGGAATGATGGAATTTAGCAAGGTCTCGGTACAATTGAAACATGCCAAATCCGTGCTCAAACAGTTGGAAAAGTGGAGGATGGCATATAAAATGAGAGTTTGCCAGGAAGAAAAGGAAGGATTTACCTGTGATATTTTGGCATGATTCTCCTGGGATTCCAGGAAGTGGCAGAAAACCGCAGAATTCGCCAAGAAACGTGAATAATTGAGCTTGTCGATACTTGGGTACCAAGGATCGAACTTTTAAGGATATCTAAAGATAAACTCAGAAATCACTCAAATATTACAGAGACTGTATTCTGCCATGTCTCGTCATCAAGAATAAGAAATTCAGTAAAATTATTTGAAACGGCAGGATTTGGCATGATTCCGGGATTGATCAAATCTGTGAGATACGGAACCCACGTGTTGGAGAGTATGGTAAACAGCATATAACGTGAGAGTTTGCCAGAGAGAGCTGATAGGATAATCCTGTGCTTTTCAGGTGTACCTCTTCTGGGACTCCAGGATGTGGCAGGAAGTCGGAGAACCCTAGAATATTACCAAGAATGTGTTCTGCCATGTCTCGTAATCATGAACTAGAGATTCAGTGAAATTGTTGATAACGGCAGGTTTTGGCAGAATTCTGGGATAGATCAAATCTGTGAGATACGGAATCCACGTGCTGGAAAGTGTGGTCAATAAAATGTGGTCATAGCATATATGATATGAGAATTTGCCAGAGAGAGAGAGAGAGAGAGAGAGAGAGAGAGAGAGAGAGAGAGAGAGAGAGAGAGAGAGAGAGATGATAGAACAATCCTGTGTTATTGAAGCATGACTCTTCTGCGATTTCAGGAAGTGGCAGGGAATGGCATGATTCGCCAAGAAACGTTAATTTCTGAGTTTGTCGATTTTTGGGTACCAAAGTCTAGACTTTTGAGGATGCCTCGAGAACAACTTAGAAAACACTAAAATATCACTGAAAATGTATCCTGCTATGTCTCGTCATCAAGAACCATAGAGATTCAGTAAAATTGATGGAAACGGCAGGAATTGTCAACAAAAATATATTGAATAAGAATTCGTGAAATGAATCTCGAACAGTTACTCACAATGAGTGACATGGATTTTCTTGATGAAAATGAATGTCAACATAAGGCATATACAAAATCATGTTAACAGTCTACATAAGTTACTGAGTGTCAGCATAAGTCTCACTCTGTCAACATAAGTGAGATCAAAACTTATGTTGACGGTCAACATAAGGTACTGAGTATCAACATAAGTCTCACTCCGACATGCGTTGACTCGAAATGTTTACATAAGTTTTTCACTATACAACTCCAGACAGAAATTTTTTTTGTATTTTCACAACTGTATAAGGTACTCTAAATTAAATTGTCATAATCGTAGCTATGATTTGAAAACTTGAAAAAAAATCACAAAAAATTGATTTTTTTTTTCACTTTTCCCTTTCCACCTATTTTACAACAACAATATTCGAGATTAATGTTTCGGAATACTTAATCCTCATGCAAAATTTAATAAGGAAACTTTTTTTCCTCTTCCGTTTTACTCTAGGATTGATAGTTTTCATACTATCTCAAAATCAAAAAACAAAAAATGGTCATTTTTCAACATTTTCGAAAAAAAAAATATGAAACCATGGTTTTCAAATTTCCTCATATGTCTCATTCGATTTAGAATGTTTTTCTGGAGGGGATCCAATAATTTTTAGAGAGGGTGTATGAAAAGTCCGAGATAGCACTTTTTTGAACAGATAAGCAATGGACTATTCTGTGGGTAATCGTTCTCCAATAATATTCTTTTAACTTTATTAATATTGTCGTTATGGAATTTTTTATCTGAAAGTAAAACTGATCTATCTATTAGGTTGAAAATGATGTTACGTTTTTGGTGAATTGTATGGTTTGAATTGAAATTTAACAATCTACCAGAGCATGTTGGTTTTTGATACCAGTTAGTGATTAATTTATTGTTGGTTCTAATAATTGTTGTGTCCAAGGAATTTATAGAATTATTTTCTTCTAATTCATGAGTGAATTTAAAATTTTTATTGTATTCATTGAAAACTTCGATAACTATTTCAACGTGTTCTTTTTTTATACATAAAAAGGTGTCATCAACATATCTCTTGTAAATTAGCAATTCACAATTATATACTAACTTTAATTTGTTCAAACATTCTATTTCAGAATCATTCATGACAAGGTTTGCAAACAATGGGGAAATAGGGGAGCCCATGGGTGTGCCAAAAATTTGTTTATAATATTTATTGTCTAAAGCAAAAAATGTATTATCAAGAAAAATTGGGTGATTTCAATTATTTCATCAAACGGTATTTTACTTCTACTGAGTATATGTGAGAATCTTTTATATAAACTGTTCAAAACCAAATCACACGGTATGTTTGTAAACAATGAGCTGACGTCAAGTGAAAGTAACACGTAATCAGCTGGGACATGTACATTTGAAATTTGCTCTTTAAACTCAACTCTCGTGTGAAAAATTTTATTGAGTTTAAAGAGCAAATTTTCGTAACCCCATCACTGTGACGTCACAGAGAGGATAAGAGAGTGAGCTGCGGCCGGCCGTGGCAGAATTCCACCCGCCAGCAAAAGCAACAGACATTTGCTGCGCGTGCTGCACACAGTCAGTTACGGAATTGCTGGGCGTGTCCGGTTAGTTTGAAGACCATTCGCAACATAATTTGTGTTGCTAATTGATGAAGATTAGTGATATCGTGATAAAGGGTGTTGTGAGTAATTTTTGTTATACCACTTACCCACGAGCCGATCATATAGGTTGTGATCGCTCGCCAGCGAGCTGCCGAGCTGAAGCAACGCGCCTGCAGCCAGAGCCGAAGTGGTGGGCCGTAATCGGACATTAGCGTTTTGAGAGTAGCCAGAAGTGAGACAAGGGTATCTGCCCCTCCCATCCGCAGCTGCGACGCACTGCGCACAAGCAGCGCTTTCACCTCTACCAACGCGCTCTTGCCTGAGTCCACACACATCACGATCCACGTGCCTCGCTTGGCGATGCACGCTGCCAGGGCCGTAACTACCGCGCGCTCAGTGAATTTGTAGCGGATATCAGAGTAAGTTCGAAGTGTCAATCTCGAATAGCGATTCGCCGCCACATAAATTAAACCGAATTCCCCACCGCAAATTCAATAAGTCCCTCTCCACTTGTCGGGCCTTAACAATTTAATTAGGCTCTACTAGTACATTTAACATACTTTTTTATGCAAATAATTTTCAACACTATTGATGCTCATTGATATAGAAGGTCGTGATGAAAAATATTATTAAAACGGAATTCGATCAGTTCTGCAAATTTTCTCGTGAGAAGCCGAACTTTGATTAAAAATTACCGATACTCTTTTTGGAGTTTCAAGAGACGTGTCGGAACCTTTTAAATGTTTTTCTAATTTTTTCTCAGAAAATATTTCAATGACATGTGGTGCCATATATTCTTTATGTTTTCATGATTCCTCGGAATACTATCAATAATAGGTTCCAGTAGTGTAGTTTTGAAATAACCAAAATAGAAGCGATGAGAATAATCAATACTCACTCCTCAGAATATGATTCCTTCCGATTACTGACATCTGATATAACTGGCGTTTTCGAACGTGTGCCGTCGAACGTCTCTTCTATTTTATCTAATCCAGAAGTTTTTAGAGTCGATGCCAACATTCCAGCAGATTTTCCAGCAAAGTTTGAAAACCTATTCTGATAAAAACTCAAAGTGTGATTGAATAAATTACATCTAGCTGCTGCGAGTAGATCCACTTTTTGTAGACAATCGTGAGCCAACTCATCAAATTTTGATTTACCTCTGCAATTACATTTCCAAACATTGTAAATAGTTGTACATTCTTTTATATCACGAAGAGGGAAGGTTAATTTATATGATCGGACAAGATTCTGCTACTCAGAATGTGTTGAATTTCTGGGGAAAAAATGATTCCGAGGTCAATAATTCAAAGCATAGCTCTGCTGGTAGCAGCGTAAACTATCAAAACTCCTGATTTTACAACTCGTGAATACATTTATATTATATTCATATTTTTATTCATATTTTGATTGCATACACTTGATTCTGTTTTGGGATATCAAATTGATGCGGGAACATACGCAAAGAATTCTTTTCATTGGCTCTTTTTGTTTGCAAAATGTCTAAGTATGTATTCCAAACTCTTCTTTCAAATTTCTACACAAGTGCATGAATAACATTTTTCGACACCAGTACAAAGCAGGCGATTCTCGTAAGAAATGTCTAGAGAACTTGATTGGTTGATAGCTCAACAGCTTATCTCTTCTTCCTGAGTCAGAGCTTTCCCCAAATCTTCTGCCATCGTGTATGCGTATGTGTGTTTGGGGGGGGGGGGGAGAAAGCACACGTGAGAGTGTAAGATTTTTTTTGACGGAAGACTCCTTGCGAATGAATCATCATTTTCGATAGAAGTTTTCAGCCATATGAGCCTATGATCAGTTGCGAGACCTGATAATTTTCACGTCAAAATGATTTGAGTAAGAGGGCGTTTCTTAGGTAGCTTATTTTCCACCCCACTCTGGCCCCAATACCCCTTCCATGCGATCCGTGACATCAGTAGCCTTCTGGAAAATTTAGCTCTGGCCCACTCTCTGGATGTGGTGAGAGGAGAAAGTGATCTGCAGGGATTATTTTTCCAGGAAATCTTCGTAAATTGAAGGGAGTTGGATAATAAGTGGCATAATAAGTTGGATAATAAGTTTCTGAAAGTTTGCACGCGAATCAATGGTGGCAAGATGTGATAACTATTTTCATACTATAGTACCACTAATCAAAATTGTACAATATAATGTACAGGGAAATCTCTCTCTCTCTTTCTCCCTCTCTCTTAGTTAACTTTCTAGAATATATAGTAAGTGTGCATGAACATAATCAGATAGCTTGAATGAAAATTGAATTGAACTTGTACGGGAAATCAAATATAATTATTTGAGAATTAATCAGTATTAAAACTATTGATAAAAGTATAGAAATCAGAAAGGTCCCATTCTGGATGGAATACAGGTTGAGAAATCATAAGAGTTTTCAAATATATTTTATCTACACGTACTCATCAATTTATAATCAACAGTGTACCTTATATTAGCTAAATGTGATGCTAGAAATTCTCGCATGATTTTCCTTGCAATATCCTTTTTGTGATCATATAACGATGATTCCTTTCTAATCTGTAAAATGTTTTAGGACTGGAAATTTTGGAATCGTCGTTACTGAGATCTTTCAAATATCCGTGTTTATGATACCAGCTGACCTTCGTATTCTCTACGTCGGTACCAGAATGTATCTTAACGAAAACATGAACCACAATGTCATTCGTAATTTGTCCAATACAATCTTTCGCTTCATTTGAAAATTCGATTTCATGATCAATGCGTGGGTAGATTGATTTTTAACATTCAAATGTATGTCGCTTGAAAATAAAAGATGTTCAAAATGGCTCCTGTTTCAAAGATGCCTCGATATTTTCATAATCCATTGATAATTAAAGACCTTCGCTCGGGGGTAAACTTTTCACCAGTTTTTAACAATAATTCGAGCCGGATAATGTTAATTTAGGTGCACGTCAATTTATGTTGATTAATAATCTCAAATTATCTTAAGTATTGTATAAATGGTCGATCTATGAGAGCCAATCCAGTGTAAAGTGGAGGAAGAAAAATCACAAAATCCACCTCACATTTAGTTCATGCGACGTTTCGCCAGTATGGTTCACTGGCCTCATCAGGCTAAAACCTTCATAACACACAAAAACACGTGATAAATGAGACAATCTGTATACAAAAAATCAGGTGAAAATAAGCTATTCTTTCTCACCAGTTTTGAATAAGTTAGTGGTTTATTAGTAATTTTTTGATAATCTGTAATTCTACATTTTGATTTTTTTTTGTCTCTCCGATGTAACATGCCAAATAGTTGTTACAGTCAAATTTATGTACCACACCCGTTTGATTTAATATTTCTGTTTTATCTTTACCAAGTTTTATTATGTTTGTGAGATCATGATTAACTGAAGGAACTGTTCTACAATTTACTTTTTAAGCGAACAGGAAACTTATTTATAAAACATATCTTGAAAAGGCATTGCCAAAGTACAAAGAGGACTTTTATTATTGGAATGACTTTTTTGTAGCAAATCTAATTAAACGGAGTAGGTCATTTACACATGAATCTATCAATTTTTTTGGGTAATCATTATTCAATAGTATGCTTTCAACTTTACTTATATTATCATTGTGAAAACTTTTATCTGAAAGTATAACTGATCCATATATTAAATTGGAAATAATATTACGTTTCTGTTGAATTGAATGATACAAATTAGAATTCAACAGTCTACCAGAACATGTTGGTTTTTGATACCAATTATTAGAACCAATAGATTCATTACCAATTCAAGGGGTGTGGTATTCCGAGGAGGGTATATGGGTAAGAATCTGGGCTGTTGCCCAGATCGTCTCGTCATCCTGGGGCTGGTTGTTTGCGGGCTCCGGTTCGATACCGGAACCTCTTTCGCATTGTGGGGGCGCTCGGCGTGACCACCACCACATCTGGGCGCGCCCCCAGAGCAGTCCTTCCGCTCTGTCTCCCTCCCCCCAGCCCCCCTGCGTTTGGCTCCTCTCGCGTCACACGTTCTGACCACTCTTCTGGCACCACTAACTTCTAACTTTCCTCTCTGTTCGTCACCGGATCCAACAAATTATCCCTAACATATACGCACAGAAGTCTATTTTCCACCTTCCAATTGAAGAATTTACTAGGGAGACTAACCCTAATTAACCTTCTCCCGTCGTTCGTTATACCATTTGTCGTTTATCATACTCAGCGAAACCATTCCCGTCTCGTCACCAAATGCTCGTGACAGGGCATCGCGCACTCTATTAAGTTCACTCTTTTGTGGGTAATCGTGAAATCCAACTGCTGTAGTTCGATGACCCATCTTTCCAGCCGATTCGTCGGATTTTTCGAATTCCCCAGCCACTAAAGCGCTGAGTGGTCGGTTATTACATGAAATTCCGTACCACCAATGTACGGTCTCAGCTCTTTAATGGCCCATAGATTGTCAGGCATTCTTTTTCCATTGTCATGTAGTTACGTTCTGCGCGTGTGAGCACGTGGCTGATGAACACGATCGGGTGTTCGCTATCCTTGTGCTCCTGAGATAGCACTGTATGGTAAAAGGCTTTGAAAAATCCAGCCCGGCTAAAACCGACGCTTCCGTGAGAGCTTTCTTTAGGCAAATAAACGACTTGTTCTGTTCATTTTCCCATTCATAACTTGCTTCCGTTTTCAGTAGTTTGAGCAAGGGCCATCCGCGTCGAGCAAATATCCTAAAAATTTAATCGGTTTACAGCAAAACTCGCAAATCCCTCGGTTTATTGTTAGATTCGTTCCCCATAACTTTTCCAACACCCTCTCGAGCCAGAATAGATGCTCCTCAAATGTTCCTATTGCGATAATCAAGTCACCTATACATGTGGCTCAAATTCAAGGTCCAATCGGGGATGTAGTGAGCTGCCGTCTTCCCGGTGGTGCAGGTGGTAGCGCTACTGACCGGAGATCAGGAGGACGCTGATTCGGATCTAGCCCGGGGAGCGTGAATTTTTTTCTCGCAATATCACTTCGGGATGGTCCACCAAGCCCGATAGAATTTGTTATTCAAGAAATATTAGCTTGGAATAAAATTCCATGAAGGAAAATTCCGAGCATAATAAATTTCTTATGAGTTTGGGGTAATATAATGTTTTTTCTTCCTCATATTAATTGGATTATTTTGAAACTTCTATGTTGGAAATAAATTAACTCCAGTAACTTAAAATTAACCAAAATTTTTTTCTGATATTTTTGTTGCTTAGGCTCTCCAATAATGGTTGGAGTAGCACAATAAAAATAAGTTATGAACAATTTTTTTAGTCACCACATAAGTGGATCAAACAATGAAAGTATGCATGATACATGTCGTCGACTGTGATACTGGCGACTCCAATAAGTTAAAGTTTATTTTCATAATTATAATCAGAGGTGAGAGCAATGGTGTGAAAGTGAATGATGCGAATATATTATCTACAATATGTTGTAAACCACCTCATGACCATGAATGATCGCCTCACAATCATATCACAGTAGAATAGGTTCATGAATTATTTTAAGTATCCCCAAAATAATACTGAGAAAAGTAGCAGAATTTCAAGCGCCCCATGACAACTAATGTCGCCGAGAATACTGAGTTTAAACTTGACGAGCCAGTATAAGACGCAAACTGGTTGACTATAGAATATATCCCAACATTGCATAATTAAAACAACCTGGCTATTCAGCATAGTGCTTTTCAGTATATTGAAGTAAAGTAGAGACAAGTGTACGTCAAATTACTTTCGAAATATATCTGTTGTTTTTTTTTATCTCCTCCTCTTACTATTAAATTAGAATTGAATCGACAGCCACACTGTCCGTACTATTAACTAACCCTCACGCATGCTACATTTCCATTGAATGAATGCAGGTACTATCTGCCGAGCCAATGGAGTTCTACGAGCGGTGATGACGGTGAGTAAGATGATCATTATAATCGGACAGCTGGCGCACTCCCACGGCCGATGCGGGATCAGGAGTGCCACGGGCATCATTGCATGCCTAAGTGAAATCTTGCAGTGACCCACGATGAGGTATCCCCCTTTTAAGTGTTGGGCCACTAAGGAAACCAACTCATATACGAGGACGCACGTTCCGACCACGCGTTAATATAGCTCGCGTTCCGTTCATAATTGACTATTTATGGGTTGGATGACACGCCAAAAATCAAGTATCTAGTTAGGGAAAAAGATATCCTTTATTTTCGATTGATATTTTGTTAATTTTTCTTTTTTTTGCACTTTATTTAGATAGGAACACTAGTGTTCAACTCAAACAACACATAGATTTGGCTGCAAGACTTGTCACAGTTGCGTAGGTACACTGCTACCGAACACTCGGTGTTTTGAAGCAATCGTGCAAGACTTCGTTTTCCTTTTAACATTAGTCCACGCCCATATGAGTTGGTATCGTGATTTCAAAATTTTGTGATAATGTGGTTTACACGAAATAATACATAAGGAACCACCTCGTGATTTGACCCGTAGAGTGTGAATATTGAGATTTTGTTTTTGATCCATTTTTCTTTGATGGTAATTTGTTACGTTTTCGTTTTTTGATATACTTTACTCGGAACGGTTTTGTTCGATCCATTCCACTCCACACACTAGTCAAATTTCCGGAAGAGAATGGCGATAAAAAGTTGTCGATCGGTAAAACATGCGGTTTCCTGCCCGGAGCCTCCACCGTCACTTCGAGTTCTCGAGATTCGACGTGGGTCCGCGAGGGAGGTCGCCGTCGACAAGCGCTGAAACC
The DNA here is from genome assembly GCA_020882685.1 of Aphelinus atriplicis. Lineage (NCBI taxonomy): Eukaryota > Metazoa > Arthropoda > Insecta > Hymenoptera > Aphelinidae > Aphelinus > Aphelinus atriplicis. The sequence goes on from CM037073.1 coordinate 32,598,658, forward strand.
AATTACCAAAGTTAACGTAAAGCCATCGATATGAAGTATGAATGTGTGTGTGTGTGTGTCCGCGTCGCGCCGCGTCCTCGCGACCACTGTAGCTCTTCGGGGAATTGTTGTAGCGTCCTCTCAGCGGAGAGTATCTCACGGCGTGTGGTTTGACACCGCTGTTGGGCTTAGTATTATTCAAGAAAAATAAAGCGTTAGAAGTATAATTTCCCCCCATTCACGCGTTGTCTAACATATCGACTTAATTAGTTTCAATCTCACATATTTACTTTATATCTATATATTAAAAAGTCATAAATATAGATATACTGTTCATATATAAAATTAGTGAAAATTCACTAATATTCCCAAGAAATCGGAACAATCCCTTAAATACCCGTACCCCTTGGGGTAATATATCTTTGTGACCTCCGATTTCGAGGTCATTTTCAAACATTTACCATAAGCGCAGGAAGAATCCAAGGAATATGGGGTTTGTTGCATATGAAAGTACTACTTTCTAACTAAAAAAAACACTTTATTTTTCCCAAAAAATACAAAATGGCGGCGTACCAGCTCGTCAAAGGAGAAAAAAATTTTTTACTTTTTCTTCACTAGCCTACCGCTACAGGTCACAATTTTGACCCTAGAAGAAAAAATCGAACGGGGTTTTGAAGTAAAATAAAAATCTCAGTGAACGGAGGGCCATTTTTTCGAAATTTGAATATGGGGCCAAATGGCGTCAATTTAAATTTTTTTTCTTTTTTTTCGCAAAAAAATCGATCGAAAATCGGCCATAAAATTGGTAAAAATCAAAATATCAAAAAAATCGTACGACGTTCACTTAAAAATCATGTTTCCAAGCTACAGTCAAAATTTGAAGTGAATCGGTTGAAAATTGACGGCGCTATCGGCCTGACTGTATTTTAGACTTTACCTTATTTCTCCATTGTAGATTAAAAAAATGTACGCATGCTACAACAATACTTTATTATTCAATTGATAGGATTTTACAGTTGAATTGTTATAGCAATCTTGAGAGAACGTTTTTTTACAAGTGCAGGTTGGAAATATCGATCAACAAACGGTTCTGATGAATGAGTCGCCGCGCGCCGGTAGCTTTATTCGTGGATAAGACTTCTGGACTCTCGCTCAGAGCGTCGGGGTTTAATTCCCGGCATGCACGTCTATAGGGCCAATTTTATATGGAAACTAAAAATAAGAACACGCTCCGCCGTAAGCATCATATGATTTTGGCTAGTCGGTTTCTTGAATGTAAACTACAAGCCAATAACGAGAGACGAAAAACTGCGTTTTGTTACTAGTTGCTAAGCGCTCGCGACTTGCGACTGCAGTCAGAGCAGCTTGGCCTGTAGTCTTAGCGCAGTCCAGCGCAGTCGAGCACAGAGCCAAAATAAAAAAATACAGATGCTTCATATTTTGACTCGCCCCCATGATCGCTTTCATGTTTGCCGAGTTTCAATTCCATTCTTCAGATTTATTTGCGGTTATGATTGGTTATAATTTTCAATCAAAATGAGATTCAATATTGACTCGCAATTCTCCGCAAGCTGCGACATTATTTCGCGCTCGTCCGAGATACGTCCTTTCTTTGCGCTCACGCGAGATACGTCCTTACTTTGCGAGATACGTCTTTATTATTCTGCCGCCCGAGATACGTCCTTATGAATAGGGAGGGTCGATATGTTACCATGGGGCACTTGGAACGCTGTTATTCTCCTAAGTATATTTGTGGCGATACATAAACCGTTGCTCTCATCTCTCATTGTAAGATGAAAAAAAATCCAACTTATTTGAGTCGTATATCACAAACAAGCCTAACATGTATTATAGTACATGTATATCTTTTATTCGAGCACACGTATATTTTGGACTTAATCCACTTATGTGTTGAACACAATTTTATACAATCTATTTATACTTTGCTACTTCAAGCGATTATTGGAGAGCCCAAACAATACAAATAATTCTACGTCTTAGTTAATTGTGATTTATAGCAATGAATTTATTTTATCAATGATAAGAACAAACTAAATTGATCCAATTGATATTAGATCGAAAATAAAATTACCCCAAACTCATGAAATAATTATTTTGCTTGGAATTTCCCCATTGTGGAATATTCCTCTAAACTGAAATTTCCTGAGTTTTATAAGGTTCTGCGGATAAATTCAACCCGACCGAGGCCGAAATTATCTTTGATCCGAAGAACAGTTACCTCAGCCAATGTAAATATTGGCGACATGCGTGTCTTGGGAATGTTCCAAAGTCGAAAAATAAACATCATGCGATATCGAACAGCAAGCGGATTTTCTCGACCCGACCTACCACGTTGATGGCGCCATTTGTAAGGTGGCCCCTGCGTACCGGGGCAACCTGGATACTCTGGGGTTACGGCTTACGTGTTCTTTGTCTTCGAAATAAAAAATTGCGGCAAGTAGCGCATCAGAGGGAAAAAAAATTCAGTCGACTCCCACGGCTGTACTGCTACAGGTTACAAGTATGGACATGGGAAAAAATCAAATGGCATTTTGAGATTTAATATAAAAATCAGAGAGAATCAGAGAATTTTTTCAAAATTCAAATTTGGGGAGAAATAGCGTCAATTTGAATTTTTTCCCATTTTTTCTCGAAAAAATCGCCCAAAAATCGACTATAAAATCGCTGAAATGAAAAAATCCTACGATTTTCTCTGAAACATTATATTTTGAAACTGCAGTTAGAAAATACTTAATCGAAAAAAACGCGTTCAATGTTTTAAGTGCTATAAATTCGATAAACATTTTCATTACCTCCAATCTGCGATACCTGCTCAATACAATTGGCCTTCCAATTAAAGATTCTTTCCCTCCCAATATTTTCTTGATAAAATTACATCTTTGCGGGCAGTTTCATACGGAAAAGAACAAAAGCCCTAGCTGTATAACTCAGCGCGCACTTAAAATGTCGCTCATTTGGCTCCGCGATTGAATTCAGAAAATCGATTTTTCGAGGCACTTAAAATTTTTTCGCCGCGTGATTGACTTGTATCATTCTAAGATAGTTTATAGAGTATTTAAGCTAATAAAGAAAAATGAAAAGAAGTCACAAAGGCCCTTGACAACGATTAATAGGGAAGTGAAGAATGTGTAACGTCGCGTGCATACTCGTATGTTTTTCGAAAAAAGTTATCATGTCACATTCCCGTTAGAATGCATGCATAACTGTACGGCGAATGCGCCACTGATAACACACACGAAAAGCAAATATAGGAAGAGCGCCAAAACGCTTCTCTCGTGTCGTACTTCTATCTATGATAAAGAAGCCATGTGAACAATTAGCTTCCGTAGGAGTATGCAGCTGTGCATTAGATAGAGGCCCGCTCGAGGGCCCAAAATTTTAGCTCGAATGAGAACACGTCCACCTGGGTGCAATAACCTTCTACCACCAGAAACTTTTACGTCATACAGAAGTATGGGAGATGCTTTTCTCCCATCCTTCAGGAAAAAGAGCATCAATCACGTATAACTGATATGCGTTTCTCTTTCTTCAAGCACCTGAAAAGGCCAAATTTCCGCGAGATCGCCCCCTCTACTGTATAACTGGTGGGGATATATAATATAGAAATCATTAGCTTCTAAAAAAATCGAAATTCCTCATCAGTACTCTAGAAAATTCAATATCATTGCAAACTTCAACAATTATTATTCTATTTCAAATCATTTCAATGCGGCTACTTTTCAAAAATTCTGAGGCCTTTGAACAATAAAAATGTCAACTCTATGACTCTAAAACTGCACAAGTTTTCGCGACCAATTTACAGCTATGTTAATGGATAAAGATGAATAATGAGCACCTACTTATATGAAACATATATACGAGGTTTCATCGGATTGAAACAATTTATTGAGACTGAAATGCGCAATTCACAAGATTTCGATCGTGTTTCATTAATTTGAACGGTTTAAACAATGTTTCATCAATTCTCCATAATTTCAAATATGTTTAAGTTGTCTCTCTCTGCCTTGGCGCAGATCGCTCTTGTAGCGTTTGTTTATTTATTTTGGGAAACATAGCTCTTGAAGCATCTTTTCTCTAGTTTTGGGCTTGGTACTCAGGCAGCTTTGACCCACGCTCGGCCAAAATATGCTCCAACCGCTTCCTGCGACCTCAGCTGTCCATATCTCCACTTCTTTTCATCCGAATTCAATGATTTTTTCTTTTGATTTGGGGTATCTCGATGAGCTAAGACCAAATTATACATGGAAGTAGTAAAAAATCATGTCACGAACGCAGAAAATGGAATGTTCATGTAGGTTGGTCCAAGAAGCAGACGTGGTTAACTGCAAAAATTGTTTATTAATGAAATTGATGTTAAATAGTCTCTCGCTTCCCACTGGAAGCCGACCGCTCAGATTGGCTGCCTGAGCTACACTGGCGAGCGTCGCGCGCTCGCTCCGCTGCCCGCTTCACACCGCTAAGCTCCGCCCCCTGCGCCTACGTCACGCATCGGAAAAGTCGGAGCTGGGTTGGTTTCCAGCAGATAGTCGCCACAAGGCAATGAGGATATTAAACGACGAATGAATTCGGGCTTGGTGGACTATCCCAAAGTGATATTGCGAGAAAAAAATTTCACGCTCCCCGGGCTGGATTTGAACCAGCTATCTCCTGATCTCCGGTTAGTTGCGTTTCCAACTACGCCACCGGGAAGACGGCAGCTCTGAAATGCAGCTCTTGAATTTTTCCATTTTCGACTCCCGTGCATAATTTTTCCGTAAGTTTCAATATGGAACATGGGCATTTCCTTTCGATCCGTCTTATCTCTTTCCACGGAAGTCAACTCCTTCATTGAAACTTACGGGAGAATTAACTTTATATAATAATCTAGATATAGATACCTGCGAACTTGGTTCTGCACTTTTTTGAATTTTTCTATATGTTTTGAAGTATCTGGATCTAGTTGTTGAGATACATTTTTCATCCAGGATAAACTTGCTCTATATTCTGTTCTAGCTTTTTCCATTGATATAATTTTTTGTAATGTGTCTTCTATGGCTCTTTGATGAAATGTCTCAAGTTCTCGATAGAATCGAATGAGAGGTTCATGCAAAATCAAAAGTTGTTGGGTAACAAATATTAGAGATTTTCCAATGGCTGACATCGTAATTCTTGCTTCTGTCTCATCTTCGTCGCACTTTTCTTTCAAGAACCTACCCATGGAGTTCATTTCTTGCGTTAAATCTGAAAAAATGAATAATTAATTCGTAGCATATGTAATTATGGATCGGATAAGATTAACTAGTAGTGTGAGTTATTAAGTCCTTCATCCAATATTGAAATTCCTGACGTGGTAGCGTATCTAGGAAGAGCGTGCAAAATAATAGCTCCTTGACTCAGCAATTTTTTCTCTCTTTCCAAAATAAAATTGAATTTTCCGCGATGAGAAAGTATCATATAAAAAAGTTCTTTGCAAAACTCAATGCATAACAAAGTTGTTACTTAGACTGCACACATGCGTTATGCTGAATACCGTTGGTTATTACGATCGCGGAGACAGACTACTATAAGCTCTCTGAGACTAATCTTGATCACTTTCAGTTTAAATAGCTATGAGAAGATCGCCTCAAGTGATGTGGTATACGCCAGAAATTGAAAATATTGGTGTGAATGATATTCCAGAAACTATCCGGGGTGGGGTAAGACCAGATCATGAAGATAGTAATCATACCTAATAATGAGTAGTGAAATTTGGAGTTTCACGAGAAAGTCACCTGTAATGACCCGACTGTAATTTAGAGGAGCGGTTGGGCAGAATACCCCTGTTTGATCTCGTTTTTTAACGGAGTGTCGCGAATCAATGTTCGATTGATGTGAGACCGCTTGGTAACTTACAAAAATCCTAATCCGTCCGGCGCCCGGGTTGTCGCCGGCCGATGCTTGGCAGCGTGGGAGTCGAATAGTCCGTGGCACGCTGGGTTGTACATTGTGTAGACTCGGGATGGATGTGTGTTGTGGAGGAAGTTATGAATAAAACCCCTTTATGTGCACTAGCACTATTTCTATTATTATTATTACGACTCAAACTTATACACTCGATCCCGCGTGGTTGGATCGTCACTTCAATGGTATGTTCTTGCCAAATGAATCTATGTATGCTACGCGTTCGCGGGGCAGTTGCGCCGCTTGCGTGCTCTATGTCCGGCCACCGATGCATGTGGCAATCGTAATTAGCGCGGATAAACTCCTTCGTGTCCGCTGTGGCCGCTTCTTTCATAAGTGTTGTGACGGCGCGTAACGATGCGCTCTCGAGAACGAAACGAGGTTGCAAAGCAGTTGGAAAGCGCTATTGCACTTTGCGAAAACTACCACTCTCTCTTGATGGGATAACAAGCAGCGTGGCTCAGCTTTTTTCTCCGTTTGCACGCGCATACTTATAACTACGAAGCGCGTTCACTTCGTTAGAATCTATACTTGCGTTACAATGTGCGTCGAACTACTTTATATCGTACTTATTCTAAATGAAAAAATGATTATTGATACTCGGAGTTTTGTAAACCCGTTTATACATTTATCCGAGCAAGCGAAGCGTCGGGAGCCGCAAGCATACACGTCAATATATACAGGATAGATTCGGGTATAAGCCGACCGCGCGGGCACGGCAGAGTCCACGCAGAGGTAAACAAGGCGGTACATGCGCAGCATTGGATAGAGAAAGAGAGAGAAAGAGAGAGAGAGAGAGAGAGAGAGAGAGAGAGAGAGAGAGAGAGAGAGAGAGAGAGAGAGAGAGAGATTAGATTAGATTAGATTTATTGCCTGTACATTATGTTGTACAATGTGATTATAGTTATACATATAGTTACTTATGTCTAGATGAACAGTATAAATTTAGCTTAATTTAGTTTAGAATTGTTCGATTCAGTTTATTTAAATTTAGGAGTAAAAAGGGAAGTCTAAGAACAGAGCAAGCTCTCACTACGGTCGCAGGCAGGAAGGTGGAGGAATGAAAGTCTTTTGAAAGCAGGAAGAGATGTAGCATTAGTAATTACAGTTGGGAGTGAATTCCAAAGATAAGTTGCACTGACATGGAACGACCTTTGGAGGAAGCCCGTGCGGGAACTGGGGACAACAAGCTGCGGCCGATGGCCCCCCCTATAAGGTCGAGTACTGGTATTCATGAGAAAATACTCCGCGAGATACGACGGGCTGCCACACTTGAGAATCTTATATACCATACAGGCCATAATATAGTTTCGCCGAGTAGATTCATAAGCCAGTTAAGTTCCCCCCTATAGGGAGAGATATGCTCGCTCCTTCTCACCCCATAGACATATCTTATGCCAGTATTAATAAGCCGTTGGAGAACCAGATTTCGCTCCTCAGAGAGATCGCAGTACACGGGAGAGCAATAATCGACAATAGGAAAGAGGAGCGTTTTGATGAGATGGCACCTGAGCTGAAGAGTCGTGCTCCTCTGGAATTTATGTAAGCGGTACATGAGAGCATGGGATCTGCCAGTGATCGAGGCAACATGCTCCCTCCATGAGAAGATAGAGTCGAGAGGAAGAGAGAGAGAGAGAGAGAGAGAGAGAGATTAGATATTTTTTATTAATGTACATTATGTTGTACAATGAAATAACAGTAGAATAAAGTATACATACGGTAAAAAAAAACAAAAACAAATATAAGACACAGAGTTTGTCTAAAAGTAGGTGAAGTGGTGGAGGTAAGTGTGTTAGTGTGAACGGGTGCAGTGAGGATGCGTGAAGAACAGTAAAAGAATGAGGTAGATGGAATGACTCAAGTGCTAAGAGACATACCTTCGCGGTCGAAAATAGATTTGAAGATGTGGCGCTTAAACATGGCAAATGAGTTGATGGTGCGAATATGAGTGGGGAGATTGTTCCAAATGTAGGTCGAACTAATGTAGAATGAGTTCCTGGTCGACTCCAGTCTGAACGGGGGAACGATAAGAGGCCCTCCGTGAGTTGACACTCACCCCTTACAGGCCTTTGGCTAGTGTTTAGCTGATAGCGATTCGCAAGGTAGGATGGCCTACCACTAGCCAGGATTTTGTAGAGAGTACAAGCCGAGAAGTACTCCCTGCGACCAGAGCAAGTGAGCCAGCCAAGCTGACGCCTGTAGGGAGTGATGTGCTCGCTCCTCTTTACACCATAGATGTATCTGATTCCCTTATTGAGGATACGCTGAATAAGGAGATCCTGTTCATCGGAAAGGTCAGAAAGCACTTGAGAGCAATAGTCTACCACGGAAAACAAAAGCGCCTGAATAAGGTGCTTTCTGAGCGCAAGGGTGGTGCTGCGCCTGAAATGGTGGAGGCGGTACATAAGCGAGTTGGCTGTTTTGCAGATGGAGAGAACATGCAGCCTCCAATCCAGTTTGGCGTCGAGCACCACACCAAGGCTGCGTACAGAAGATTCAATTGGGACCGGGGTGCCATTTATCACTATGGAGTGGTTTTGTGTCGATTTAGAGAATTGATTGACGTAGTAGCCGGTGCCAAAAACAATTGCTTTGGTTTTTTCAACATTGAGTTTGAGATGATTAAGAGCGGCTCACTCAGCGATGTGAGAACCAACTCTGCTCAGAACAGCAAGCGCCGCGTCAAGGTCAGACAGGTTGCACTGGAGATACACCTGAAGATCATCAGCATAGACAATATACTTGACATCAGCAGGGACGTGTCTAGCCGCATCTCTCATATAAAGGGCAAACAGCAGGGGGCCAAGAACTGAGCTTTGAGGGACGCCACAATTGACGTCGCAAAAACTAGAGTGGTCACCGTTCCGACCCCTCACTGCCTGCCTCCTAGCGCCTAGGTAGGACCCAAGCCACCTAAGCGCGCCAGACAAAAAACCCATATCGGAGAGTTTGCGCAAGAGCGTGACGTGACAGACCGTATCGAAGGCCTTGCTGAAATCAAACAGGAGCATCGCAGTCACCATCCTTCTGTCCCTGCCGCAGCGGATGTCATCAGTAAGTTTGAGTAAAGCTGTCTGTGTACTATGCTCGGTTCGAAAGCCAGACTGGAACTCATTAAGGAGATTATTTGCTTCAACGTAAGCAGTGATTTGATCTGAGGCAATTCTTTCTAGTGTTTTTGACAGGAAGCTGAGCAGAGAGATAGGACAGAAGACGCCCAGGCATGCGGGAGAGGGCACTTTGTTAAGAGCAAGTACAAGAGATTGTTTCCAGCTGCAGGGAAAAACAGACTGGGATAGCGAAAGATTAAAAATTTTGTCAAGATTCTGTCCGAGTTGAAGCCGGCCGAGTGCTCGGGAAGCTTAGACAGGTAGTGAGCAAGCGAGGGTGCTTGAGCGTCATAAGAAGTCGAGGCAAAGTGAGCATTGAGTTCATCCACAGAGAAGTGCGACATGTTGCTCTCTTGATCCGGGCAGATTCCCAAATGCCTAAGTTCCTTCCAGACTTCCTTGGGGTCAGATAGGCCTCTGATCCGGTCATAGTAGTAGTCGAGGCGTGCAGATTCTACAAGTCGATGAGTCTCGTCACGTACACGTCTGTAGTGGAGCAAGTCTAAGTAGCATTTTGTACGTTTGTAGCGTCTGTAGAGTCGATTGCGTTCCTTAATGAGCTGAGAGTGATCGTTGGTGAACCAAGGATGCCTGCGTTTCTTTCTATGTTTGACTGTTTTTAAGGGCGCAAAAGAGTCAAGTGCAGAATTTATGTGAGTATAGAGGCAGTCAAATCCGTTTGAGAGTGAGCAGTCGGAGTCATCGAGGGCTGACCAATCACAGCCAGCCAGGTAATCGTTAAGGGCAATCGGATCGATTGATTTAAAATCACGATACGAGTAGTCAGACTGAATAACCTTAGGAATAGAAATATCAAGGGTGGCGCTGATCCAGTCATGCCCTGCGATGAAGGGGGTGTCAGATTTGTGGAAGTCAAGTACTGTATCAAGTTCGTCGATGATGCAGAGATCAAGCCAGGTGTCGGAGTCCGGGGTATGATGAGTGGCACCGTAGGGAATTAGTGCAAGGGAGTTCTCGTCCAAGAACCCACGTATGATATTTGCATCAGTGCTAGACGATAGCTGATCTGCGTTAAAGTCTCCAAGTATGACCTTGGAGCTGTAGTCGTGCATATACATCGCGAGGTCCTGGAAGAGGTTAGTTCCCTGCACAAGTGGAGCATGGGGTGGACGGTATACCACACCAGTAAATATCGGATTGCCTCCCCTGGGAGTGATCTCACAGAGGATGTAGTCAGGGAATGTTTCAAGTGGGGTCCAGATTTCTGTCGAGGTGCAGAGTATAGTGGCGGAGAGCGAATTATGGATGAACAATGCGACACCTCCTCCAGTAGTTCTGCGATCCCGCCTGAACAGGGTAAAATCATCAAGAGCAATGATGTGATCCTCAATGTGGGGGGCCAGTTTGGTTTCAGTCACAGCTATTACGTGGAAATGAGGGCGAGAGGCTACGAAGTGCCTGATCGCTCCAATGTGAGCACTAATAGAGTTCGCATTGAAGTGCCAGACACGGAGTCCCTCCCTCACGGCCGTCGTGGAGTTGAGCAAGGATTGATGATGCGAGTTAGTAAATGAGCTGTTAGGAGGTGATTTCGGTGAGGTGATGGACTGAGGTGAGTGCGAGAGATCGGTGAGATGAGTGTGAGATAATGAGTTGATGGGACATGAGTGAATTATTCCGGAGAGGATAAAAAACGTTCCAGATCAGCGAGTGAAGAAATGCGAGTGGCTGTGTCCCCTTTTTTCCTTCTGGCGAAGATGGCTCCTTGATGGATGTACGAGGTGCAATCACCGCCCTGACCGTTGTGCTCCCTCAGCTTAGCACGGACGGTACGATGAAGTGAATGAGTTTCTTTAGGAAGGAACTCATTGACATTGAGTGGAAGATTTTCTATGGGAAGAGGCACTCCCGCCGCTTCAAGCAGATCACTGCTGATGCTAGAGGTCATTACCTTATCTCTCCTGATTTTGGCACGAATGATGTTGGTAACGTGGGCTGGGGAGGTAAGGGTGACCACCAGCAAAGGCCTGTGGTACGGTGGTGGCGCCGAGGTGGACTGCTGCACTGCCGAGGACGCAGAGGTAGGAGGGTCACTAGAAGCAGCCTGACGGGGACGGATGTAGCGAGCAGTTGCCACGTCGGAGGGCAGAAGACCACTGTGGATGGTGGAGAGAGCGGCAAAGGCGAGTTTCCGAAGATCAGCCCCGGCCTCAACGTCGAGTCCAGTGACAACAACGTCCGCAGTGAGCTCCCTGTGCTGGCTGGTGATCTCATTCAGCTTATTACAAAGCGAGTTGTTGATACGCTCTAGATTACGGATTCTGGTGTCAGTCTCCGAAGCCAGAGTCGCAGCAAGTTCTCCAGACTCCAAGGTACCACCGCCAGAAATAATGAGTGAGCAAACACGCTCCTGTCCCTCACGGAGTTCAGCCATTTTGGACTCAATGGCGCGCAAGCGCGACTCCTGGGACTCCACCCTGGTCTCCGTCGCCTCGACGCGGCTGACGAGGTCAGGGAGGGATTGGAGGTCGCACTGGATTTTGGCGATTGATGCCTCCATGGAGTCGAGCTTGTCCATTTTGTCCATCTTGGCGAGAATGCGACGAAGAATGTCATCCTGCTGGTCATTTCTACAAGACGAAAATGAGCTAGATCTTGAGCGACCGCCTGTAGAGCCAGCAAGAGACACGTTGTCGAGCGGGGTGGGAGTGGTGGATGGTGTGGGGTGTCCAGAATCCGGGGGGCAGGACTGAGTACCACCGGGGAGCCGACCAGCCAGGGATGAGCCGGCTGAAAGAGCCGGAGCGCAGTGAGTGCAGCAGCGAACAGGCTTGCCACCGGATTGCACCGTGACAAATGCCATGCAGCACTTGTGCCAGTGCTTGGCACAAAAAGCGCAAGGGTTGACAGCATGTTGCTGCGCGATGGCTTGCTGCACTTAGCGCAGAGCAGCATGTCCTCCTGTCTCACCTTACGCCTAGCGCTATTGGCAGATTGGTTCGCCTTGACATCTGTTTTAGCAGTCGAATTAAGAGGTGGAGCCATATCCGGTACAGCGGACAGTCTAAGTTGATTAGCTAAATAGAAAAAGAAAAATGATGAAAGAACAACCTTCCGATGTAGAACCGGCTGCAGGCGAGAGGCGAAAAATCAGCTGCGGGCGCACTGCGATGCAGAGTTGGCCTAATGACGCTCGGTGGGTGAGGCGGGCGAGCGCAGCGAGGCCATGGTGGGAGCAGAGCGGGGCGGAGCGAAGGCGAGCGGCGAATTGATGAGTGCTCCCACTATAGGCTGTCGATAAATTATCGATTGAGCCCAGCAGCTGGCAAGGAAGGCAGGAGACCACGTGTTTCGGTGAATATAAATAATATAAACACTCACTAACACACGGCTGCTAGCAACAAATTATGTAAAAAATGCAAATTTGTTGACCCAGAGAGCACCAGAACTGGTCACCCACAATTCACTCACAGCAGTCAGAAAAGTCAAAAGTCAAAGTCAAAAGTGCAACAACAACAACAATCACCGCAGCAACAACAACAATCAGCAACAGCAACAATCAGCACTCACACCACACAACAGCAATGTAACTGTGAAGGCGGGAAATAGGCGCGGCAAGCAGCGTCGTCGAGGCAGCGGGAAAGGCGGCGACAAACAGGGCAACGTAACCTCAAAGCGGGTAGAAACGGCAAACTCCGGCTCAGGATGAAATAGCAGGTCCAGTCATTGAAGAAAATAGCAGGAGCCGACGAAGCCGAAGTCACCCGCACGAGGAGAGCACACCCTGGATGGTACACGGCCGAGGAACAATCAAAAAGCGAGGAGCGAGAGGCGACACGTCTGCACTCGTCAAGAGAGAGAGAGAAAAAGACGAGAGAGAGAGAGAGAGAGAGAGAGAGAGAGAGAGAGAGAGAGAGAGAGAGAGAGAGAGAGAGAGAGAGAGAGAGAGAGAGAGAAAGAGAGCGTATACAGCCGACATGCACAGCGCTAGAGGAAGAGAGCGCGCACGAGTATAGGCGCCTAGCACAAGAGAGAAAGAGAGAGCTGCACGCAGAGCAGAGGAACGGCAGCAGCGCAAATCGGTGCGGAAGAAATCCCTCTCTCGCGACAGCTACGATAGCGATCGGACGGGACTTGCGGACCACGTGCGCCGTGGTCACGCGAGCCGAGATGGAATGCGATCCCCGCACCCGGGATCGCCGCGGCAGTGAAGGTGCCGTGCGATGGCGACGGGCAGCAACACAGTCCGGGGCCGACCAGCCGCCCAGCCGACGACGCCGAGGAGGAGCACGTGGCGTGGACGAGAGGTGAGCGCTGACGAGCAGCGAAGGCGGAGAGCTGAAAAGCGCCCGACCGAGAGGCCGTGATCATGGTGTGAGTGAGTACGGCAAGTTCTCTCAGCTGCCACCGGGACTCTCTTCTCTCTCTCGCACGTATGCGAATGATTTCCCTCCGCGTGCGCGACGGCTCACCTAGCCGAATGAGAAATCGACCGATTACTTGCGAAAACATATTTGAGATAACGATTGCGCGAAACACGCGGCTTGGCCTCCGACACTCTCGGCTACTTGCGCAGCCGGAGTGCATTTAAATTAATTTAAACACAGCTGCGACGGTTAAATAAGAAAGGCATGTAACATAGTAGAATAATAATCACCCAATTGAATATTTGATTTGCACAGTTTTCAATTTCTTCCCCCTCTCCTCTCGCCCCGCGCATATCCCACATCCATAGGCGCGGCACCTGCAGCGGTGAGCGGAGCGGAGCCTGGAACAGCATGCGTCGCACCCGCAACGCCTACCCTGTCTCGAGGTAGGCCTCACGACGAACCCCCCATCTCCGCGGGTCTCCAGCCGATAGGCGTAGATGGTATGTATGGATATACTACATATACAGGTTGCAGCAGCCGGCGACGCGAGACACCCCCAGGGAAGCCCCTTGCAGGGACAACTCCTTGTAGCGAGTACCCAACCTCGCAACGTTTCGACAGGTGAAATAAGTACGATATGAAAGAAGTTAATATATGTCTGAGTACAACCGATGTATATATATACGCAATGCAGCGCATGGATAGATTCGTTACGAAGCGAGTGCGCATCGAAGTTATAAGTATGCGCGTGCAAATGGAGAAAAGAAGCTGAGCCACGCGCGCTTGTTATCACTCCAAGAAGGAGAGATAATTCTCACACACGAGCGGCGCAGCTCCCCCGCGAACGCGTAGCATACTTACATATATTTGCAAAGAACAGAATTAGGAATAAGAATCCAAACGCGCGGGATCGAGTGTAGAGTATAGAATTTGGTAACATAATAAAGGTTAGTGCTAGTGCACGTAAAAGTGTTTATTTTGCAACACCCTCCCCCGCACCACACTTTCATCCGGAGCCAACACAAATATATGGTCCAGCGTGAGACGGACTACTCGGCTGCCACGCTGCCAAGCTCCAGCCAAGGACAACCAAGCGCCGGACGGATTAGGAAGTTGTAAATGACCGAGCGGTCTCTCAAATAACGATCGCGATACCTTCGTACAACCAACATTTCATCCAATATAGGGGTATTTCACCCACCCGCCCCTTTAAATAACGGTTGGGCCTTCACAATAGTGACATATTCCATGTTATAGTGATTCGAGGTGATGTGCCAATTGTAACAAAAAGCTTCACACTTTCTCAGCAAGTACCTTGCTTGTGGTAATGATAAATGTCATTCTCCCAACCACGTTTGTGGAACCGAGCACATAATTGTGAAGAATGTTAGCATTCATTACAGAACCAACGAAATCTCCGACGTTGCAGTTGCACGTTTGAGTCTACTCACTTAACCACAGAATTCGTACTTTGTATAAAAAATTCTGTCCCTTGAAGAATATTCTAAGAGACACTCTCTAAGAATGCTGAATATTCATTATCACTAACCCACTTAGAATCATATCGATGCCGTTTACGAAGAAATACATATCTTGCAATCTGGCCGCGAAGAAAAACACATGTCGCAATTACTATCCGGCGAAGAAAAAACGAAAAAAGAGATTGAAACACATTCAAAATGTATAGAAGGCTTCTTTTTTTCAACTACCTACTCATTTCGAGTTTTCATTCTATGTATTTTCTTACGTCGGGAAGTTCTGTGGTGAGCAACATTGTGTGTTTTTCCGCGGGCAGACGCGACACGTGTCTTTCTTTGCGGCCAGATTGCGAGATGTGTATTTCTTCGTGAGAAGCATCGATGTGGAAGATATTATCTGTGGAGTTTGGCTAAAATTGATGATCCGAATGCTTGATATTTTCAATGCGAGTTGTAACATGAACCATATTGCAACTAACAAGGAGTGAATTGTGATGTTGCAGAATATGAAAACAAATTGAAAGAGATATTGGAATAGCTTTAAAATATGATCAATTCTAAGGTATCCATCCGGGGTATGTACGTACACCTTCATAAGTAGAATAAGTGAGTGAAATGAGCCCAACCGGCTCAAATATATTTCATCAATTGAGTAACCAATCAGAATAGAGGATTTTGGTGACAAACAATTTTTTTTCATAATTTTTCTAATCTTCAGCATAAGTTTTGTCCTCATCATTTTTTCAATTTCAGAAATGTAACGAGATTATCTGGACTCCCAAATTTGGGCAGATCTAATTTTTCAAAATTCAGATTTTTAGTGCATGTCTAACTTCCAAATTTATGCATATGTAACTCTGAAGAAAATTGTGATTGTTCTGGTGATGGATATCAATGGGTTTGTATAAACAGAATCAGAAACAAAATGTGTGCGAAATTTTATTGAAATCCAGTAAATTTCGAAATTTTCCGTCAGCCATCTTGTATGATCTAATTTGAATTTACCAAATCTTAGGCCGGGTTCGGAATCAGCGACTATGAAGAAAATTTTCATTAAAATCTAGTGGATTTTGAAATTTTCTGTATATCATCTTTAAGAATTAATTGTAATTTTATTTTTCAAAATTTGAGGCCAGATTCGTGATCAGCGACCCAAAAGACTCTTGTATGCGATTCTTCATTGAAACCCAGAGAATTTGAGATTTTTCTTTCCGCCAACTTAGATGTTTCAGTTTAAATTCTCAAAATCTCAGGCCGAATTCATTGTCAGCGACCCAAAAAACCTTTGTATGCAAAATTTCATTGAAATCCAGTATGTTTTCAAACTGTCTGTCCGCAATTTTGGATGTTCTTATTTGAATTTTCTAAATCTAAAGCCAGATTTGTAATCAGCGATCCGGAAAACGTATGCATACCGATTTTCCTCAGAAACCATTGACACATGATCGTTTGACGTGATTAAGAGTTAATTTTTAGCGGATCATCATCATGGATCTTACTATATCGCCCAATTTATTAAAATCAATCTTCAGAGGGAGGATATCCCCCTCTTCCATATTAGTGTGTAGCATTCAACTCGAATAAATAATTTCCCACAACGGTTCGGTACTTTCGAAACATTATTTTAACTAACCTGACTATTTTTACAAAAAATTTAAAGCAGTGTCATTAAAAATACCTTATTTATCGCGTCTCCGCCCAGTCCAATTATTGAATTACGAGGATATATGAAAAAAATCTGTATTACCAGCTAGGAGGAAAACAACAATCGAAATCCCCCTGATTTCAAACAGTATAGAAACCGGATTTTTGCCGCGCCTTAGAACTCCAGAAAACATCTGTAAAGCAGTCGTCATCGATCAAAAGCAAAAGTGCTACGTACTTGCGATAAATTCGACCGAGGACGACCACGGAATCGAAATCGAACCCTAAGAAATCATCCCATTTGATTTACTAGAGGATAACGAGGATTTCTATCCCTCCGACGAAAGCGACTGTGACCCAGTCTCTGAAGAAAATGGACTCGCGAAGCTCATCGGAAATCTTCAATTAAGTCACTCGAATAATGAAGAGTGAGAGCACGTGATCAAAATCATTTCCCACTACCAACAAATATTTCATCTTCCAGGAGACGAACTGCCTTCCAGCGATGTTCTACAGCACTCAATACATACAACGGATGAAGCCCCAGTATATATAAAGCAATATCGGTATCCGCCGA
Source organism: Aphelinus atriplicis (assembly GCA_020882685.1). Classification (NCBI taxonomy): domain Eukaryota; kingdom Metazoa; phylum Arthropoda; class Insecta; order Hymenoptera; family Aphelinidae; genus Aphelinus; species Aphelinus atriplicis. The sequence goes on from CM037073.1 coordinate 32,615,717, forward strand.
TCCATAAGGCCGAAACCGAGTCACAAGTGGACAAACTTCTGGAGCTAGGCACCATTAAACATTCCATATCACTCTTCAACTCCTCTCTTTGGATCGTTACGAAGAAAAGTGATTCGGAGGGCAATATGCGATGAAGGATGGTGGTCGACTATAGACTACTGAATATAGACTATAGACCACCCACCGGGCACTACGAGTACACCCATATGCCATTCGGATTGAAAAATGTTCCAGCAATGTTCGCCCGCCTCATGTGATTCATGATTCTAGGCTTGCAGGACTCAGAATTACTTTCATAGAAAACTTCTCGGGAACAGCAAGATTCTCAGACCTGAGAAAAGATAAATAATTCACCTGGACCGAGGACTGCTAAAAAAGTTTCAAAACCTTGAAAAATGCACTGTGCACCGCTCCCATTTTACGACACCTCGACTTCGAAAAATTATTTACTCAAACAACCGATGCATCGGAATACACAATCGGGGCTTTTTTAAGCCAAGGAGAGGTGGAAGCCGAAAGACCCGTTGCATATAAGTTCCATATACTCAAACCCGCCAAACGTAAAGACACCACAACAGAAAAGGAATGTTTCACGATTATTTATGTAGTTTTGCATTTTCATCCATATTTTCATAGTCGCAAATTCACCTTACAATCAGATCACGAACCTTTAAAATGGTAGAACCACCTGTAAATCGATTGCTATGATGGGGAACTTGACTCGGGAAAATCAATAAAGAATCGTGTATAAATCTGGAAAACTCAATTGCAACGTTGACGCTCTCTCAAAAAATTCTATTCTTCCCCTAAAGTCTGGAGAAATACCAACCGCTGTGGCACTACCGGAGCAACACGATAAGCAACATCGAGCGCAGGAAAGATACTCCCCTCGCGAAGAAGTGTAACCGCTGTGCTCCGGAGCTATTTCATATCACTGTATTGGAATTTATCAATTAAATCTTTTTTCTTATTTCGTCGCTTGGGAGGAAGAACGTTCCATTTCAGAAACTTGCTATAAAAAGTTCCATTTCAGAAACTTTCTATAAACAGTGCCGTTTCAGATTGACAAGTATAAAAAGTGCCATTTCAGAAAAAATCTATAAAAAGTGCCATTTCGGAAAATTTCTATAAAAAGTGCCGTTTCAGGAGAAATTGTTTCCGTCGGAGTTTTTCCGACTTCGGGGATGATTACGTATGCATGTGTCTGTATGTACATGTGTGTATGTGTGTGCGTACACGTCTGAAAATGACAACTTGATCCCACGTCGAGACGTGATACTCTGAAAGTAAACTATTTACATTACATATTTTCTTCATAGATGGATTTGGATGAAAATTGGTATATATACGTATTTGAGGTCGCTGATTACGAATCCGACCTCAGATTTTAAAAATTCGAATTAGAGCCTCTAAGATCACCTAAAAAAAATTTGAAAAGGTACTGGATTTTGATGAAAATTGGTATGCGTGGGTTTTTGAGTTTGCTGATCACGAATCTGAACTCAAAATTTGGAAATTCAAATTAGAGCCTCTAAGATCACCTGACAAAAACTTGGAAAAAAATGGAATTTTGTTGAAAATTAGTATACATGGGATTTCAAGGTCGCTGATTACTAATCTGACATCAAATTTTAAAAATTAAAATTAGAGCCTCTAAGATCACCTGACAAAAATTTGGGAAAAAATGGAATTTTGTTGAAAATTACTATACATGGGATTTCGAGGTCACTGATTACGAATCCGGCATCAAATTTTAAATATCAAAATTAGAGCCTCTAAGATCACCTGACAAAACTTTGAAAAGATACTGGATTTTGATGAAAATTAGTATACGCAAGTTTTTGAGGTCACTGATTATGAATCCGGCCTTAGATTTTAAAAATTCGAATTTCACCTCTAAGATTGCCTACCGAAAGTTTCAAAAGATACTGGATTTTGAATAAAAGTCGGTATCCATGGTTTTTTGTTTGTCACTGATTACGAATCCGGCCTCAGATTTTAAAAATTCGTATTGTCATATAGAGTTCAGAAGCTGATTCGCATGATCTACATAATAATAAGATGGATCCGTACATTTTTCTAGTCCACCTTCCTTGCTCTCGGAAACAATGATATGAGAATTTAGAGGTAGATTTAGTATGATTCGATCGAAAGGTGGGGTCGAGGACTATACTTTCTGAGAAAAAAAATTTTGAAAAATCTGAGTTGTGGTAGGCGTATAGAGAATTTAAAAAATGTTTTACCCATGTTCCCGTATTGTCTCCTTTAAAAACGTACAAAGGGTTGATTTTTCTAAATTTTGTTCGAGCATATCGTTAGAGGAGCTTGAGCGCTTTCATAATTCATGTTGAAAAATTTGAAAGCATTGATGCGTGGCGTAATCTCTGTTAACGAAAATGGTGTGGTGACAATCGAAAATTTTTTACCGTTGTTCCTATATTATCCTCTTTAAAAACGTACAAAGGGTTGATTCTTCAAAATTTTTTTCGAGCAGATTGTTAGAGGAGCTTGAACGCTTTTATAGTTAATGTTGGAAACTTTGAAAACATCGATGCGTGGGCGTATTCTTTGTGGAAGAAAATGGTGTGGTGACAATCAAACATTTTCGTCAATTTTCTTATCCATGCTAAATCAAAATTATACAGTTTCGAGGTATCTATGGTATTGCAGATCGGAAGGTGGATCGAGGACTACATTTCCATAAGAAAAAAATTTTGAAAAATTCAAGTTATGGTGGGCGTATGGAGAATTTAAAAAATTGTTTACCGATGTCCGGGTGGGACCCCCTTTTAAAAACGTACGAAGGGTTGATTTTTTGAAAATATGTTCGAGCAGATCGATAGAGAAGCATCCTACATTCGAATCGACAAATTTGATAATATTCATGCGTGGGCGTATTCTCTGTGAACGAAAATGGTGGGAGATTGAAAATTTTGGTTTTTAATTAAATTATTTATCGATAATACAATTAAAAATTTCAATGTTCATCTATATTTTATAATAGAGCAAATGAAAGACACGAGCGAGCGATAGTGAGTGAGTGATTCTGACTAGTGATTAATAATTTTCACAACGTTTTACTACTTTAAGTTTAACAACCACCTGCTGCAGTTTGAAATGACGAGAATTTATTATAAATCTTCAAAAATTGGATAATATCGTTTCCGTAAGATGCGAATCAGCATCTGAATACCATATGACAAAGCCAGAAAAAACATACGAATTCTACTGTATTATACTGTTTTAACCATTGATTGACTCCCAAAAAACCCTCATATAATAATTTTCATCAAAACCCAGTGTATTTTCTCGAATGGTCTATATTGGATCTTGGAAATCTGAGGCCGGATTCGTAATCAGCGACCTCAAAAACCCATGGATTCAATTTTTTATTAAAATCCAGTATCTTACCAAATTTTCGGTAGGCAATATTAGAGGCTAAATCCGAATCTGAGGCCAGATTCGTAATCAGCGGCCTCGAAATCCCATATATACTAATTTTCAACAAAGTTCCATTTTTTTTCCAAATTTTTGTCGGGTGATCTTATAGGCTCGATCTAATTTCAATTTTTAAAATCTGAGGTCGGATTCGTAATCAGTGACCTCAGAAACCCACGTATACTAATTTTCATCAAAATCCAGTATCTTTCCAAATTTTGTCAGGTGCTCTTAGAGGCTCTGATTTTAATTTTTAATATTTGATGCCGGATTCGTAATCAGCGACCTCGGAATCCCATGTATACTAATTTTCAGCAAAATTCCATTTTTTTCCAAATTTTTGTCAGGTGATCTCAGAGGCTCGATCTAATTTGAATTTTCAAAATCTGAGGCTGGATTCGTAATCAGTGACCCCAAAAACCCACGTATAATAATTTTCATCAAAATCCAGTATCTTTCCAAATTTTGTCAGGTGATCTTAGAGGCTCTGATTTTAATTTTTGAAATTTGATGCCGGATTCGTCATCAGCGACCTCGAAATCCCATGTATACTAACTTTCAACAAAATTCCATTTTTTTCCAAATTTTTGTCAGGTGATCTTAGAGGCTAAATTCGAATTTTTAAAATCTAAGGCCGGATTCATAATCAGTGACCTCAAAAACTTGCGTATACTAATTTTCATCAAAATCCAGTATCTTTTCAAAGTTTTGTCAGGTTATCTTAGAGGCTCTAATTTTGATTTTTAAAATTTGATGCCGGATTCGTAATCAGCGACCTCGAAATCCCCTGTATAGTAATTTTCAACAAAATTCCATTTTTTTCCAAGTTTTTGTCAGGTGATCTTAGAGGCTCTAATTTTAATTTTTTAAATTTGATGTCAGATTCGTAATCAGCGACCTTGAAATCCCATGTATACTAATTTTCAACAAAATTCCATTTTTTCCAAGTTTTTGTCAGGTGATCTTAGAGGCTCTAATTTGAATTTCCAAATTTTGAGTTCAGATTCGTGATCAGCAAACTCAAAAACCCACGCATACCAATTTTCATCAAAATCCAGTACCTTTTCAAATTTTTTTTAGGTGATCTTAGAGGCTCTAATTCGAATTTTTAAAATCTGAGGTCGGATTCGTAATCAGCGACCTCAAAGACGTATATATACCAATTTTCATCCAAATCCATCTATGAAGAAAATATGTAATGTAAATAGTTTACTTTCAGAGTATCACGTCTCGACGTGGGATCAAGTTGTCATTTTCAGACGTGTACGCACACACATACACACATGTACATACAGACACATGCATACGTAATCATCCCCGAAGTCGGAAAAACTCCGACGGAAACAATTTCTCCTGAAACGGCACTTTTTATAGAAATTTTCCGAAATGGCACTTTTTATAGATTTTTTCTGAAATGGCACTTTTTATACTTGTCAATCTGAAACGGCACTGTTTATAGAAAGTTTCTGAAATGGAACTTTTTATAGCAAGTTTCTGAAATGGAACGTTCTTCCTCCCAAGCGACGATATAAAGAGGATAATCTCAAAAACTACTGGACCAATCACCTTCAAATTTTGATGGTAGCCTTACTATGTACCCTGAAGTGTCATAGGCTAGTAAGTTTGATCATTAATTAATTAGGAACGTTTCTATGCAAAATGTAGAAAAAATATGCAAATCAGCTCTGGCTTCTCTCTTTGGCGAGACGCTGTTTTAGCCGTTCACGCGGTTGAAGTGGCGCGGTCTGGCTTATAAGTCTAAGGCAATCAGTATTGAAGTTCTCGACTTTCTCATAGAAAATTTTAAATTGGTCGTCCTATTGTGATTCTCGATATTATAGCGGTGTAATCGATTGCTTAAATAATCGAAATCGCATACATTTTTGAAAGGATTATTTTTAACGGCTGGAGTATGCCTCAATTTGAAGCTTCGGCTTCTCTCTTTGGCCACTAGGTGGTGAACCGCTGTACGAGCCGTTCACCCGGTTTCTTTTAATATTACAATAAACAAGGCTCAAGCTCAGACATTTAGATATGTCGGAAATGATTGACGCTCAGGTTGTTTATCACACGGGTAGATGTATATTGGACTTTCTAGGGCGGGAAAATCGGGAAACCAATTCATCCTAATGCTGAATGTTAAAGAGAAAACCAAAAGTGTTGTTTATTCTGAAGTACTTTAGGGGTTTGAAACTTCAAACACTTGAATGTTACGTTTTTGTTTCTATGTACAGTTGATAATTAAAATTCGAATTCTATTAACTCGGAGAGCGGGCGAAGCCGCGACGGGAGATGCTAGTATATATATAACCGAATTAATTTTGCACGTTCTTTTGATTTCCTACGATAAAAAAACTAGCATATTCGTCCCAATTACAGATGTATGACTTCCACAGACATTTTTACTCGCACACTATCGTTATATATTCCAGTTCTTTTTGTCAATTATGACTCAAGAAAGTAATGAAATCTAGAATCAAATGCCAAGTATCCTACTACTAAACATATATTTTTGCAAATTACATTCACAATCAATTGTATGTTAAGTAAAAATCTAAATGGTAGAAATCAAATAAAATACTCCTCGAGCAATTTTTCTTTTTCATAAAATAAGAAATAGACCTTTAAAAAAGGTACGTGGATGACAAGTATATTCCGTATCCTTTGGTTCGTAGTCAGATAAACTTCTATTCTATTACTGTTCACTGTTCTAGTAACGTCAATTCGTTTTCAGTTTCACTGATCCTCTTGAAATTGTCAAATATTGAAATGACCGATAGAAGTGTCAATAAAGCAAACACTACATAACATCTCTAGACGTCTCTTCCTGTAAAGGTGAGGAGTTTCATGACCAGCTGCTTTCTTTTATAGCTGTTTTTCACATGTAACTGTTCACTGGTATTCACTTAATCACAATACTTATTCTATCCTTATGACAGATATAAATAGTTACCCAATATTTTCACAGTAATCTGTGATTCATTTCCATATTCGTAAATTATATGAGCTGACGGATAAGGAGCTGGTAAAGTCGACAGTCTTGAGTTACATTGATCATCTCACAATTGTCGGATACTGAAATCACTCACTGAAGTTTCAATGAAGCTAATACTCATATGTCTAGACGATGTCTTCTCTTGTAGAGATGTAGAGCTTCATCCATAAGCTGCTCTCTCTCACAACTGTTTTTTACTATTAACTGTTCACACTTCTTGACTTAATGACAATATTTATTCAGTCCTTGCACCAGGTGTAAATAGTTATCCAATACTTTCACAGTCATCTGTGATTCATTTCCATATTCATAAATTATATGAGCCTGCGGATAAGGAGCCCGAATTAATCCTGTTATTTATTCATTTATTGAATATTACATTTTACAACACAGCATACCCATTTTTATCTGAATCCAGTATCTTTCCAAATTTTCGGTCGGCAATCTGAGAGGCTCGATCGAATTCGAATTTTGCAAATCTGAGGCCAGATTCGTAATCAGCGACATAAAAAACCCATGAGTACCAGATTTCAACAAAATCCAGTATCTTCCCCAATTTTCGGTCGGCAATCTTGCAGGCCTGCGCTTATTTGAATTTTGAAAATCTGTAGCCGGATCCGTAATCAGCGACTTCAAAAACCGATGCATACCGATTTTCATCAAAATCCAGTATCTTGTTAAAGGAATTGACCCATGGATATATGAGAAATTGCTCTGGCTAGCGAACCTACCAAACCAAGTGCATAAGAATCAGGACATTTTTTTTTAATTTTAGAAAAAAGAATTAAAAGTGGCAAATTATGATAAGTTTATTAAAATTGATTTCCGAAATTAGTGTCACCGAACCAATTTTGTCTGTTACTACTGATTTTATTATGGTCTTTAGGAAGCGATTACGAATCTGAGCATGGTTTTTGGAATCTGATATTGCAAAGGCAGTAATAAATGCCATAAGGGATGTAGCAAAACTTGAACTGATAAGGAGATGCAACTTATACAGTCAGTTATATACTAAAAGGCTGGAAGAAACATAACCTGTGAACACGATAATCGTTCCAAACTATACTTGTCACGGTTTGCAGCAAATGAAATTCAGCCAAAATTGAAGCTATTTTAATGGAGATCAAAATAAAAGTCTTTGAATTAGGGAGACACTAGGTCTATACTTCCTATTCCTAACTAAGAACAGTGACATAACCCACAAGACAACAATCTCTATTGAAGTTTATCTATCGAATTTAACGCAATTGAAAGTATAATGAAACCAATAGATTAGAATAAAGATCAAAACGGCATTTATTTGAAGGCAATCAACTGCATTCTTTAGTGGGGGTGCAGTCGCAACCCTCAGTGGCGCGCTCAGTGGGAGGCGGTCAGTCGCCTCCCGCAATCTCGGGTTACGCTCCGTGCGTCACGATTTCAATACCGTCATTCTAGATGGTTCCGATATTCGTGGCATGGCACCGCACAATGCGATTTCTAATAATCGCGGGACTAGTCACGTGATGCATTAGGGCCGCCATCCTGTCGTTCCCGACAGGTCATTTCATCCAAATTAAAAAAATTTCCGAGATACTGAAGTATAATTCCTTTCAATTTTATTGATAATCTTCTGAAAACCAATTCCGTAATAATGAAGTAAGGTTCATTTGAATCTTACAGATGCCTTTGTGAAACCTAATTCCCGTACTACATTACTAATCTCGCTAATTATATTCTTGGTCGACGTTCATTCAACCTATCTATTCCTCTTTATAAGTATCGTTCTGTTCCGTGTTTGATTCTACTGATACGAACGTTTGTCTTGTAACATGACACATCATTAGTGTGTGTGTGTGTGTAAAGTTGATTATCAGGTGGCGCGTCAGCGCCACCGACGACAAGTATGCGCAGCAAGCGCTCGTGGGGACGCGGCTAGTCATTGTATACAGCCCAATGTGGTATTCAACCTCACTTTTTTAATTATTTTTGTTTTACCGCTGTCCCGCAGTCTTGTAACAGTTATAAGTAAGAACTACGGTCACTTACGATTACTTTTGTCAGAAAAGTTTCATCGAAATCGCTCTGGTTATATTTGAGAATAGAAGATTGAATCGGCTAGCAGACGGAGTGCGCGAGAGCGCTTGAAAATTCGTCAACATTTCAAGATTTCAAGAGTACGCTATACAAGCAAGCAAGCGAGTGAGCGCCAGCGGTGCCCATGGTGGTGAGAGGGTGACGGCCGGTGAGGTTGGTTACCACTGCAGCCGGTCGACTGCGCATGCACTTATATTGCACGCTCTCGAGTGAGCTCAGCTGTGATAGTTGCAGGTTAGCTCGCGCGGTCTGGCGCAGTCCAACGGAACAACATCAAAAATCATCAGTATATATTATGTATATAATATATAAGGAACTTCTGGAAGTGAAGGAGAAATGTCAGATAAGTTATATATTACTTTTTGGATTTTGATTTTATTGTATTACGTCTTTAGAGGGTCTCGTAAGAAAGTTGCTTTGTGAGAACTTATTTTTTTCTAGGTAAGTAATCAAAACGTAAAGCTAGTGATTTGGATTGTGAGGCCGACGAGAATAGTAAACTCTCGAAAAGACATCGAGAGTTGGCGGGAATCAGTAGCATCAAATCTCAGTGTTACTAACGGTGACTCCAATTTGGATCGTAAAAAGCTCAATGTGTTTCAGCACCTCACCAGACCGAATAATGCTGTGGTTTCTAGAAATGGCATTACTAGCGTACCTTACAAACAGACAAGAAAATTGTTCAGTGAAAGTCGCAGTGGTATTTCTAACCAGCATCAAATATCAGAGAAAAGTGAATGGGGGAAATTTATTTCAACAGACGCATAAAGATTCTTTGTTCAGGAACCTGTCAGAAGGGAATCGTTGTTCAGTCTTTCCTCTTCCTTGCCAAAATACGCTGACTCCAGTAGGATCCCAGGTAGGAAAAATTCTGTATAAGAAATCAATGAATACGGATGTGTATCCTGCGATGAAATGATCCATGACAAAATCACTATTTTTAAAAAATGATGAATTTTATTATTTGTTTCAGATGGAAATGAACTTAATAGGCCTTGGCATTATTCCAAAATGACGCCCATCAAAACGTGTCAGATGAACAGCACTTTAGAAAAAAGCAGCTGAGAAATTGATGATCGTTCAAAATTAAATTCGAGCTGCAGCGTAACAAAAACCACCACAAATTCTCTTAAGGATAAACGGTCAGCCAAAAAAGTTCTAGATCAAAACTTCATATCTCAGATTACCAAGAAATATGACAAACCTTACGAACAGAAAAAGAGTTGAAGAAGATAGCTCATGGTTTATCAAGACACAATCAAATTCAACGACAAGCAGCATATGATGAAAATTACTTGAGTAAGTTCATGCGCCTGTGTGAAGCAGTTCTTGATTAAACAGAGGTAGAAAAAGTTGAACTTCCACAATTGGATGACAATATGATTATCGAACAGAGGTTCTGCTGATAAAGTTCTTGCTGAAGGATTTGAAATGACAGTGAGGAGAAGAGACATGCAGATACTAGCAGGTTTGAATTGGTTGAATGATGAAGTAATAAACTATAATTCTCGAATATTGTGATGAAGTGATAAGCAGTGAACAGATATATGCGAGAAAAACAAGTATGATGGGAAGCAGCTTGTAATGACACTCCACAACTTCACAGGAGAAGACAACTAGATATATCACGAGTGTTAGCTTCATTAACAATTAAGTGAGTAATTTCAGTATCCGACACACGTCAGATGATCAGTGTAACTCAAGACTGTTGACGTTACTAGCTCCTCATCCGCCAGCTGATATAATTCTTGAATATGGGAATTTATCACCTCCTATCATGAAAGTGTTGGATAACTATTTATGACTGGTGTAAGGACAGAATAAATATTGTGATTAAGTGAAAACCAGTGAACAGTTATATGTGAAAAACAGCTATGATGGAAAGCAGCTTAACATGAAACTTCAAAACTTTACAGGAGGAGACGTCTAGACATGCTATGTAATGATTGCTTCAATGAAACCCGTATCAGTGACTTGAATATTCAACAATCTCAAGATGATCAGTGTGATTGAAGATGGTTGACTTTACCAGCTCATTATCCCCCAGTTTATGATTTATGGATTGAAATTTATTTCACAGACTAGTTTGAAAATATTTTATAATCTTCAATACCTAGTGTGAAGACTAAATAAATAAAATGACATAGTGAAAAAATGTGGAAAGTTATATGTAAAAAACAGGTAAGATAAAGAGCAGCTTATGATGGAGCTCGATAATTTTACAGGAAACGTCTAGACATATTATGAGTGTTAGCTTCATTGACACTTCTACCAGTGATACCTGTATTCGACAATTCCACAACTAGTGTAACTAAAGTGTTCAGGGCAGAGGCAGGAAACGAGTCTATTTGACCCGAAAAAACCACTTTTTTTTTTTGTTTACAATTTGGAAATAATAGAATCTTTATTTAATATTAAATTTATCAGCTAGATTACAAATAATTTACAAAGAAAATTTACAGAAGAAGGAATTAGGTCCCGCAATTCGTAACTTATACTACATAAATCTATGAAATTATCAAAATGACGCGCTTTTAACTTTACAAATAAGGAACCGTCGGTCGACTTGAACTTTTCAAAAGATACCGAGCGATTCAAGTAAGGGCACGTCGCCTCTTGACACGAGAGAGGGAGGTGCGCTACCGATAGCTGTAGAGCGTCTGCCCAAAAAACCCCGGCCGTCTCGCTCCGTGCACCCGTCCACCGTGCACTCTCCACCCCCACTCCCACGCTCCCCCCGCTCCGATCACGGGGTCGAAGCTTCCGTAGGGCCCGCGAGGTAGTTCGGTCGTCGCTCCCCCGCATCGAAGCTTTGTCGTGGGGTTTCGACTTCTACGAAGCCGTACCTCAACGGACCCTTGTTGCCCGCTTGCCCCGAACAGCCGCAATCCGCCCTAGAGGAGTTAGCAAACTCTCTGGGCTCCGTGACCTGCGCTTACCGGGGAGCCGAAGCTCCGAGTGCAGGTCGAAATGGCTCCAAGGCGAACGAAAAATCGTCCTCCGCCTTGGCTTAAATACCGGGGGCGAAGCAAGGGCTCATTTCCTCTTCTTGTGGGTGGGTGGAGAGCATTTGTGGCGAACGGCAAACTCGAAGCTTCGTCCCGACGGCAAATGCAACCTGTGAAAAAAAAGGAAACCGAAAACTCGCGCCTCCGTCTCTCCTGCCCCTTCCGATTATATTCAAAATAATTTTCTTTTAACATTTCTCTTTCTTTCCTCTCCCGCACTCACACATCCATTCAACGAATTACAAACATTTTATAAACAAAACAATTCACTCACATATATCGTCATTCACTCATGAGTATGTGCTTTCTATTAGATTCTAATTCCATTTAGATGAGTGACCTGAGACATTTTTCCGAGAGGCGATCTTGTTCATTGTAACCGAAGTCGAGACGTGCGCCACAGAGCCGCGCGCCGAGTCGGGTTATATACCTGACGTGACCGAAACTCCCGCAGAGCGTGGGCGTGGGTCGAGCCGCATACGAGGCCTCTCTGGCCGAGTCATGGGGGCTGTTTATGGCCGGTCGTGCGGCCAGATGCGTCGCAAGCCTCCCATTGTTTCCGGGAGCCTAGCCCTCCGCGTCGCGGTAATCACGTTAAATTTTAGGGTCCTCCCGATTTTTCAAATTTACGGCGCGTTGACGCGATTATTTTTTTTTCGTGCCCTCGAAGCGTTCGGCATTCGTTTATGACGGCGGCAGATGTTTGCCGTCGTCTCGCCGCGAATCGTCCCCGCTCTCGACAAACAAAACGTCCCCCCCTTCCGGGTGGGAAGTACGTATCCTCAACAAGCTCCCCCCAAGTCTAAGAGCCACCTTAGACTTCCTCGATTCCAAGGATACGTACGAGCTTATGTACTGGCCTTTCATATGTCTTTATCGGCGTGCGCACCTTCGCGGATCTGACGACGCCGTCTTTCCCTGGGAAAACTTTTATCACCCTTCCCTTTTTCCACTGGTTGCGTGGGGCTTGGTAGTCAAGAATCAAAACTATGTCACCTATCTGTAAAGGGGTACTCGGTACCGGCCACTTTTTCCTTGGCAGCAGAGTAGGCAAATATTCATGGAGCCATCGTTTCCAAAAGATTTCCGCGCGCTGTTGTACGAATTCGAACTGCCATCGTAGGTTCTGTGATTCCGCTTCGATACGCTCGAATCGCACCATTCCCGACGATGAGCCGATCAAGAAATGGTTAGGGGTTAGTGCTTCCTCATCTCGAGGATCTACGGACACGTGGGTGAGAGGTCGAGAATTTACCGTGTGCTCGATTTCGATTAAGAGTGTGTTTAGTACGTCCGGACGCGGAATTTCACCCTGGAGCGCGTGTTCGAGGGCTATTTTTACCGAGCGTATCATCCTCTCCCATGCTCCTCCCATGTGGGGAGCACTTGGAGGATTGAATTTCCATGTCATGCGTTTATTTAGTGCGTGATCGCGCAAAGCTTTTTCATCGATCTCCGCTACTGCATCTCGAAGTTCCTTGCTTGCTCGGGTCAGGTTTGTACCATTGTCGCTATACATGACCGCGGGGGACCCTCTCCTGGCCGAGAGCCTCTGGATAGCCATAAGCGTTGAGTCCGCACTCAGATCGTCTGCTAACTCGAGATGTATCGCTCGCGTAGTTAAACAAGTAAAGAGGACGCCCCATCGTTTTTCTCTACGCCTCCCGATTTTCACCAACATCGGCCCGAAGTAGTCTACTCCGCAGTGTGTAAACGGTCGCAAATGGTGTGCTACCCGGCCACCCGGTAAATCCCCCATTAGAGGATTTTGTGGCTTGCCCCTTCGTCCTCGACATATACAACATCGTTGCGAGAGCCAACGTAATCTCCGTCGCAGTCCGACTATATAAAATCTTTGTCGTAATTCATTTATGATCGTTTCATTATTCGCGTGGTTATTTCTCCTGTGATGGAAGTTTATTAACAATTTCACCGCATAGTGTTCTGCGTCGAGGAGGATGGGGTTATTTTCAAACGTACAATCTTTAATATTGGTTATGCGTCCGCGGGCCCGCAGAAGTCCATCCGGTCCGATAAATGGCGTTAGGCTCGCGATCTTGCTCCCCCTCTTAATAAAACGCTCGTGTTTTAAATCGTCGAGCTCTCCCGGAAAACACGCTTCTTGGATGTCTTTCAAAATATATTTTTCGGCTAACAAAACATCTTCCGTGGTTATTGATGTTACCGGTCTGTTGCGCCAGTAATGATTGACACGCGTCCTTATGCGCAGCGCGTGTAGTAACATGCCATCCCACCCGAAAAATCTGACTACGCGCGGCAGATTCTCTTTTTCCAATGCGATCGTGTTGAAATTCACAGATACTTTTCTCGCTTCTATTTTTTCGATGTCTTTTTTTCGGTTGTACTAAGAGCTTTTTCTGTCGGCCACGAGTTTTTCTGTTGTCGCAAAAATTTTGGGCCGTAAACCAACGGTCGCTACCGCTCAGGGCTTCATCCGAGTCGCGTGTTGCGTCGTCTGCCGGATTCAAAGTTGTGGGTACCCAACGCCATTCGGAGATTTTCGTCAGCTCCCCGATCTCACCCAGTCGATTCGCTACATACGTCTGTTTTGTTGTGGGTTCAGCGCGAATCCAGTGAATCACCGTGGTAGAGTCTGAATGGAAAAATCTTTCGTTTACTGCTATTTCTAACTCTTCCACAATTGAATGTGCTAACCTCGCCCCAAGGAGAGCTGCGTTCAATTCAAGCCGCGGAATTGTGATCGGTTTCACCGGTGCGACTTTAGTTTTGGCCATAACGAGCGATACGCAAATTTCTCCGTTTTCGAGTTCCGATCTGAGATATGCGACCGCCGCGCAAGCTTGTTGGGATGCGTCACAGAAAACGTGCAACTGCGTGTTTACGGATTTTGATTCGCCTGGTACAAAACAGCGCCGTATCCTACAATCATGAACTAGTTCTAAATTTTTTAGCCACGACAGCCATCGCTCATTTTCCTCGTCTCGGAGTTGGCTGTCCCACCCGATCCCACTGCGCCAGACATTTTGCATTATTAGTTTCGCGCGAAGTGTGAAAGGCGAAAGAAGTCCTAATGGGTCAAAAACCGACATTGCTATGCTAAAAAATTGTCGTTTCGTCGGCTTTACTTCCCCCCGCGCTATTTCGGTGTGTATTTTGTGTAGCCCGACATTGAAACCCAAACTGTCCGAATTCTTGTTCCAAAAGAGCCCCAAGACCCGCTCTTCTTTGTCACATAACGTTGTTACTTCCTGGGCTCTTGAACGATTTTCCGCTCGCACAAACTCTATCGCACGTGGCTCGTTTGAGGCCCATTTGCGCATCACAAAATTTGCCTCTTTATTTATTTCCGTAACGTCGCGCACGAGGTCCTGCGTCTCACTCAGACTTCTTCGACTAGCTAAATAGTCGTCCATATACGTGTTTTTAATGATGCTCTTTGCGGCTTCGGATTTGGTTTCTATGAAACGCTGCGCATTCTTATTTTTCACGTAGATCGCGCTCGTGGGGGACGATTTCGACCCGAAAATGAGGGAGCGCATCTCGTAGACATCCGGTTCCCTGTTTCGCTCTCGGCCCCGCCAAAGAAAACGCTGGGCTCCACGATCTTTTTGAACTATTCTCACGCGTAAAAACATATCTTGAATATCTGATTGTACGGCATATTGGTACTGTCTGAAACGCAAAAGCACGCCTCCTAAAGATTCAAGCAAAACTGGGCCAGCTTCCAGTTGATCGTTTAAACTAATGCCCGCTGTTTTAGCTGCCGCGTCGAAAACTAGTCGCACTCTACCTGGCTTATTTTCGTTTGTCACGCCGAAGTGTGGTAGGTACCACTCACGCGGGCTCTCGGCGGCGCAGTCGGATTTTGCTGCGTATCCCTCATCTATAAAACGCTGTATCTCCGCGTAGTAAAGCTCGGCATATATGGGGTCGCGGTCTAATTTTCTTTCCAAGTGTGTGAGTCTTTTAAGCGCTGTCTGTTTGCTGTCTACCTTAGGTGGCGGTCGCTCTTTCCACAAAAGACCCGTTTCCCATGCCATCTCAACCTTTCGACTTGTCTCCTCAAGGATACGCGCAGCGTTCGTCTCTTTCGGACCGAGACGAGATGATTCTTTGACTCCCAAGTTTTCCAACTCCATGAACTGTCGCATCAGCTCGTCTAGCTGCTCGTCCCTTGCCTCCTGCGACCTCATCCCGTCACGCTCGTCCTGACTTAGTGCGTTCGTGCCTACGTGAATCGAAGAGTTTTCCTCCATCTCATATCCGTGGGCTACCCATCCGAGTAACGTGCGGGAGATGGCTAGTTTGTTACTAACTTCCCGAAGTTCTCTCGTAACAATCAAATGCCAATTGTCTTGGCCAATTAATACTCGCGGCCGCGCGTCGCGGTATGACTCAATGTTGATGTTCGTTCGACTCTTCACCAATTTTGTCGTTTTTGGTGTCAGCGATTGTTCCGGCAAATCAAGTGGTATCACGATCGCGTGTTCCAAATCCATCTCCCCCCGTGAGCCTTGCAGATTAACGCGGACCCTAGAGCATTTCGTACATGGGTTATCGCCCCACAACCCACGCATGTTAATCTTTGTGCGCGTGCCTTTAACGCCAAGGTCCTGCGCGAGCTTTCGGTCGATCAGGCTAGTCGTTGATCCTTCGTCTAGTAACGCGTATGTTTCGGTCGTACCCTCTGGTCCCCTTAAACGGATTGAAATAATCTTGAGGATTCCTCGTCGGCCCCCTAGTCATGCGTTCGGTTCTTGTACTTGATTTCCGTTCAAATTTGCGGCCGTATAACGCGATTGGTCACCAACGCTGTTCCCCGATGGAACTGTCCAATATCCGTGTATAGTCGTGTGGTGACGTCTCTTGCAAACCGCGCACACGTTCGTTTCGCGGCATACTCGCGCTGAATGGCCGGTCTGAGGCATCGGTAGCATAAACGAGCATTCTGTACCCGCATCCGTTTTTTTTCGCAGGTCTCGCGCGCGAAAACTGGGCATTCTCCCCACCCGTGACCTCGAACTCCACAACAACCGCAATCTTCCCGCTCCGCCCTACTCGCGCTTTCCGACCGCGGTTTTTTGAGTTGTTCACCCGTAAGCGCGCACACGGTTGCTGATCCTCCCGCTCTGGTAGTCTCCGGCGCCCACGTCTCATGTTCGTTTGCGGATAGACTAACTGCTTCTTCGTCAAGCATACCTGATTCTAGAACGCCGTCCGCCTCTTCGTCAAAAAAAATCTGCTATTTTTTCCAAACCGGACCATTCGGCGCTCGATGCGCGCTTTGCGTATCTTCCCACTTCGAAACGCAGTGTATTTGGAATTTTGTTTGCGACGTTTGCAAACAGTTCGCTGTCGTAGAGCAGGCTTGAGTTGTTTAAAGCCTTCAGTGCATCTACTGCATTTCTCAGCTGTGTGGAAAATTGCGCCATGCTTTGGCGTGTATATTGTAATCGCGGTAAGGAGCGCAATTCTTTTACGATGCCGGCGATTACATCTTTCTTGCTACCATACGAGCGTTCAAGTGACCTCATCAGAGAGGTAGGAGAATCCACGGACGCGTAGAGCAACCTGACCGAATTTCGCGCTTCTCCGCTCAATGCCTTCCAAATACGCGAGATGTTTTGCGCGTCCGAAAAATCTGCGAAAGTAGCTTCGTAGTTACGTTTGAAAACATTCCACTCGAAAGGGTCGCCA
Organism: Aphelinus atriplicis; assembly: GCA_020882685.1. NCBI lineage: Eukaryota > Metazoa > Arthropoda > Insecta > Hymenoptera > Aphelinidae > Aphelinus > Aphelinus atriplicis. The sequence continues at coordinate 32,632,913 of CM037073.1, forward strand.
CTGAACTCCGGAAGGTTCTTTTCCTTCGCGTCCCCGCTCTGCCGCGAGTTCGCTATTTTCAATGTGTTCGCTATTGCGTTCGAAATTTCCGCCCAATATGTCTCTTCACCTCTCGGATTCAGTCTCAAATCACTCACCCTGCTGCTAGATGTTGTCGGGGCGCCTCCCTCCGCCACTTCCATGGCGTCATCGCTTTCGCCGTTTTCGTCGTCTCGCTCGTTCCTGGGGGCACTCCTTCGAGGCATGGTCGTGCTCCTCGCGCGCGCGCCTCGCGGCGCGGAAGACCTTGCTGCCGGCGTCTTTGCGCGGCGACTCCTCTTGGCTGGTGTGGGGCCCGCCGATGTGTCAACCATGGTGATTACAGACGGGTTTCGTTTGGGAGGTGCCATTTTCCGGAGAATTCCAAATGTGCACAAAACTCAATTTTTTTTTCTTTTTCCACGCACACGTATACTCTCGCTACTGCCTCGTTCCTGTCTTTGAGAAAGTTCGTGTATTCCTCACCCGGGGCACCAGATGTTCAGGGCAGAGGCAGGAAACGAGTCTATTTGACCCGAAAAAACCACTTTTTTTTTTGTTTACAATTTGGAAATAATAGAATCTTTATTTAATATTAAATTTATCAGCTAGATTACAAATAATTTACAAAGAAAATTTACAGAAGAAGGAATTAGGTCCCGCAATTCGTAACTTATACTACATAAATCTATGAAATTATCAAAATGACGCGCTTTTAACTTTACAAATAAGGAACCGTCGGTCGACTTGAACTTTTCAAAAGATACCGAGCGATTCAAGTAAGGGCACGTCGCCTCTTGACACGAGAGAGGGAGGTGCGCTACCGATAGCTGTAGAGCGTCTGCCCAAAAAACCCCGGCCGTCTCGCTCCGTGCACCCGTCCACCGTGCACTCTCCACCCCCACTCCCACGCTCCCCCCGCTCCGATCACGGGGGTCGAAGCTTCCGTAGGGCCCGCGAGGTAGTTCGGTCGTCGCTCCCCCGCATCGAAGCTTTGTCGTGGGGTTTCGACTTCTACGAAGCCGTACCTCAACGGACCCTTGTTGCCCGCTTGCCCCGAACAGCCGCAATCCGCCCTAGAGGAGTTAGCAAACTCTCTGGGCTCCGTGACCTGCGCTTACCGGGGAGCCGAAGCTCCGAGTGCAGGTCGAAATGGCTCCAAGGCGAACGAAAAATCGTCCTCCGCCTTGGCTTAAATACCGGGGGGCGAAGCAAGGGCTCATTTCCTCTTCTTGTGGGTGGGTGGAGAGCATTTGTGGCGAACGGCAAACTCGAAGCTTCGTCCCGACGGCAAATGCAACCTGTGAAAAAAAAGGAAACCGAAAACTCGCGCCTCCGTCTCTCCTGCCCCTTCCGATTATATTCAAAATAATTTTCTTTTAACATTTCTCTTTCTTTCCTCTCCCGCACTCACACATCCATTCAACGAATTACAAACATTTTATAAACAAAACAATTCACTCACATATATCGTCATTCACTCATGAGTATGTGCTTTCTATTAGATTCTAATTCCATTTAGATGAGTGACCTGAGACATTTTTCCGAGAGGCGATCTTGTTCATTGTAACCGAAGTCGAGACGTGCGCCACAGAGCCGCGCGCCGAGTCGGGTTATATACCTGACGTGACCGAACTCCCGCAGAGCGTGGGCGTGGGTCGAGCCGCATACGAGGCCTCTCTGGCCGAGTCATGGGGGCTGTTTATGGCCGGTCGGGCGGCCAGATGCGTCGCAAGCCTCCCATTGTTTCCGGGAGCCTAGCCCTCCGCGTCGCGGTAATCACGTTAAAATTTTAGGGTCCTCCCGATTTTTCAAATTTACGGCGCGTTGACGCGATTATTTTTTTTTTCGTGCCCTCGAAGCGTTCGGCATTCGTTTATGACGGCGGCAGATGTTTGCCGTCGTCTCGCCGCGAATCGTCCCCGCTCTCGACAAACAAAACGTCCCCCCCTTCCGGGTGGGAAGTACGTATCCTCAACATAAAGACTATTGACTTTACTAGCTCATGGAAATTTATTTTTCACAGACTACTGTGAAAGTATAGAATGAAAATATATTGACAAGGTGAGAGAATGGGGAAAGTTGAAAGTGTGTAAAACAGCTATGATAAGAACCAGTTTATGATGAAGCTCCACAACTTTACAGACAGAGACGTCTAGACATGTTATGTAGTGTTAGCTTCATTGACACTTTTATCGGTGATTTTAATATTCTACAATTTGAAGATGATAAGTGAAACTCAAGACGAATTGTTGTTGACCATACTAGCTCATTGTCACCTTTAGCAATACTTGAAATTCAGTATTTGGTGAATCATTATGTGATCTTTTTGTAAATATTAATTACAATTTACACTCATCTAGAATAGTTTTAACTGTACTGTGAATAGTGCATTGTATTTGTTTGTTGATATGTTAATTATAATCAAATATATGTAAGATCATATTATTCAAATCTAATATGTTATTTTGGAAAGGGTTGACGACTTTCTCACAACATCTAGTTTTTTCGTTACTAATGACACGAATTTCATCTCCTCATATTATTTTGAATTTTGATTGGATCGAAAAACAAAAAATATGACCTAATTAATTTTGCACGTTCTTTCGATTTCCTACGATAAAAAAAACTAGCGTATTCGTCCCAATTACAGATGTATGACTACAATAGACATTTTTACTCGCACACTATCGTTATATATTTCAGTTTATTTTGTCAATTATGAAAATTATGTAAATTATGTCAATTATGACTCAAGAAAGTAATGAAATCTAAAATCGAATGCCAAGTATCCTACTACTAAACATATATTTTTGCAAATTACATTCACAATCAATTGTATGTTGAGTAAAAATCTAAATGGTAGAAATCAAATAAAATACTCCTCGAGCAATTTTTCTTTTTCATAGTAAAAAATAGACCTTTAAAAAAGGTATACGTGGACGACAAGTATGTTCCGTATCCGTTGGTTCGCTGTTGGATAAACTTTAATTCTACTCAATTTCTTTAAGTAGAAAGAAATTTGAAAATGTCTCGTCAATTTCAGTCCATTCAAATGCATATAAGATATTATTGAATAATTCTTAGGAAAATAAATTTTTTGATGCAAAAAGAAATTTGGAAATGTCTGTTTAATCTCAGTCCATCCAAATGCATGTAAGATTAATATGATTCAAATCTAATATATTTTTTGGAAATACAGATCTACCACTTCAATAGACATATTTACCAAAACGCTATCGTTATATATATTCCAGTCCATTTTTTCAATGATGACATGAGAAAGTAGCGAAATCTAGCATCAACTGACAAGTATCCAACTAATGTGATTAGCCTTATACAGAACTAATATTTTTTCAAAGTATACCTTAAAGCAATTGTTGCACGAACTGTTATCAAATGTCAATGCACTCCAGATCAATTCATCTATGTTCCGATAGAATGTACTGAAATCAAAAATCCATGTCAAGTAGTTACATACATTTCAAATACATCTACCAATGTTGAGATAGAAAGTACTAAAATCACAATTCTATGTCAAGTAGTACCACTTTGTAAGGGTTCAGTATTAAATTCATAATAATTTGGAATCAAATAAAATACTCCATAATCGAAATTATCTTTCTCACAGTACAGCTGACGTTATTCTACTAGAATCTCAAATGAAATCTCATGAATGGAACTTTTACATTACAATTTCTTAACGTTTGAATGTTACAATTGTACATCATGATATTATTTTCACTCTTCAATTGAAATGTATTTATTTTGTTTCACTTCTTATTTCCATTTTTTTCAGTCAATGGAATTAACAAATACATACTTGCCACGGGCCCGTTTTTCACAGATTCCGATGAAATTCACCTACGATACGATTCTTAGATACATCATTCCATGCAAGAAAACTAACCACTGCTTGTAATATACAAAATGCTGATCAAACACGGAAAGTAAAGCATGAAAATTTTGGATAACGTTTGATGCTCAATGCTTTTTGAATCTACCTTTCCGCAAGTAACAAAAGTAATAAAGAATTTCCATCCTTCAAACATGTCTCAAACGTCACTTGGTAAAATCTTTAGTTCTATGTTCATCGTTTACATTGTGTAATCTCACTTCTAAGGAAGAACATCTAGAACATCATTTGAGTAACTGAATATTATCTTTTTCAAAAATTTGCAAAACAGTATATTCTAGCTATGAACTTCTTTATCTCTGATTTACAAGAACATCCATTGAGAGATCGATATTCCTTAGAAATTATTTTGATATAGTCTCATGAAAAAACAATGAGACCTATCGAAACTTGCGCAAATAGTAATATAATACTAAATAGTAATAATAGCGAAATAATTTGAGCGAGAAAACATATACAGATTTTTTATATATTTTGTAAGTTTACATATACAAAATAACATCTTCAGGATAGAGAATTAACTTTTGTTTGTATGTAAAGTGAAAATAAAAAACAAATACAATACCCATCGAGAATCTGTGAAAAACGGGCCCGTGGCAAGTATGTATTTGTTAATTGCATTGACTGAAAAAAATGGAAATAAGAAGTGAAACAAAATAAATACATTTCAATTGAAGAGTGAAAATAATATCATGATGTACAATTGTAACATTCAAACGTTAAGAATTGTAATGTAAAAGTTCCATTCATGAGATTTCATTTGAGATTCTAGTAGAATAACGTCAGCTGTACTGTGAGAAAGATAATTTCGATTATGGAGTATTTTATTTGATTCCAAATTATTATGAATTCAATACTGAACCCTTACAAAGTGGTACTACTTGACATAGAATTGTGATTTTAGTACTTTCTATCTCAACATTGGTAGATGTATTTGAAATGTATGTAACTACTTGACATGGATTTTTGATTTCAGTACATTCTATCGGAACATAGATGAATTGATCTGGAGTGCATTGACATTTGATAACAGTTCGTGCAACAATTGCTTTAAGGTATACTTTGAAAAAATATTAGTTCTGTATAAGGCTAATCACATTAGTTGGATACTTGTCAGTTGAATATACTCTTTTTTCATCCAAATTTTCACAAACTTGATTCATCATTCACTGTACAGGTTGGAAAAACTTTTGAACTATGTTCCTCATAGCAGCCTGTAACCCCTTAGCACATCACATTGGATAATAAGATTTAGTTAATGAATAAAATCACTAATTAATTCAAGTGAAAATACTTGAAAAGTTATTTTCGTAAGAACCCTTTCATACCGGTATACTGTTATTCTTTCTGAATTGGTATTGCACTGATTCTGTAATCTAAAAAAGATAATCACATTGAGAGTTCTTTGTTTTTTTGTAATTGAAGGAGGGTCTCAGCTGAAATATGGAGCTGTCTCTTGCACCAGCAGCGTGTGACAAACATTACAAAGTCTGGATGGCTTTCGCTTTGGTCCACTTTTCACAATATTATTCAGGCACGACTGACTAACAGAGAACAATAAAAATTAGGAAGTGTAACAATAACAAAAATAAAATCCAATTTTCTTATTTAAATAAGTGTTTGTAATTCAATTAAATCAGAGTATGTACATTCAAAAGCTTTAATTTTTCAAACGCCATTTAACTTAATTTAGTACAGTCTCATATTTACAAATACTTGATAATTACCCTCTTTTAGCACTTGACTCTGTTAAATGTAACCAGGGTTAACGTTTACTTTTATACACTATCAAGTTCTTCTTTTTTTATACTTCTATCGAGTTACAGATATACTCTTTTTTCATCAGAATTTTTACAAATCTGTACAGGTTGGAAAAATTTTTGAACTATGTTCCTCATAGCAGCCTGTAACCCCTTAGCACATCACATTGGATAATAAGATTTAGTTAACGAATAAAATCACTAATGAAAAATACTTGAAAAGTCATTTTTGTAAGAACCTTTTCATACCGGTATACTGTCTATTCTTTCTAAATTGGTATTGCACTGATTGTGTAATCTAAGAAAGATAATCACATTGAGAGTTCTTCGTTTTTTTGTAATCAGCTAAAATATGGAGCTGTCTCTTGCACCAGCAGCGTGTGACAAACATTACAAAGTCTTGATGGCCTTTGCCTTGGTCCAATTTTGCACAATATTATTCAGGCACGACTGACAGAAGATTTGACTGCAATGTCTACAATTTTGCTGTTGGTCGATTCAGCATCTTCATTGTACATGAAAAAATTTGTAACATGTCAGAGGTTGAATTTTGCATAATTTGTAACCTTAAATTACAATTAAATTATGATTTCCTACCATGATTGATGACTGGACTTCGATTTTTGAATGTAGGTTGGCCCAATATTCCAGGTGACTCGTAGTAGATGGGGGAGAGCCTGACCGTGGGGAACATTTTCCAGCTCATGGACACAATCTGTTGTGCAAACGTTATGGGTTGTTCCTCCATGGAGGTTTCGATCTGTCTCATTTCACCTTTATTGAAACTTCCAGGAACAAGTTGGTCATCAAAAGACCTGCATAAGACTGAATGATATCTTTCAATTTCACCAACAGAGAACCCTCAGCATATTGATCCTGGAACTATTTCCTCTTCATTACCTAAAAAATATTTCATTCCATGAACGTTCATCAACTCATTAATTAATTCATTATTAGTATCTACTTGGGCTTCGTTAACAATATCAGTCTCGTTGCCCCTACTTTGATAAGTCAGAATTTCTTCTAGTTCTACACTAATTTGAGTTTTACAAAGCGCATTACAGAAGATACCTGAACAAATCTCTGTGGAATCATTATCATACCTTTCAGATTGAGTATACGTGCCGAAGATAGGCTGCTCATGCTCAGATACAAAGGCGCGGATGCCACTGAGCATCCTCATGATGTTCCTACCGAACAATAGTTCTTCCACATAACTCTTTAGTTGGAAACACTAATGGCAATAAACCAGCTATATCACAGTTGATCTTTATCAAATTTGGCTGCCAAGAGTTCACCTTCTTTAACTGCCAAGAGTTCACCTTCTTTAATATCACTACCTTCTTCAAAATTTTCTTCACCTATGGGCGATGGTCGCTCCCCTCCAATAGTATTCTTTGCATCATCAATCTTTGTATGATCGACCTTTGTATCATCAATCTTCATATAATCGACCTTTGAATCATCATTATCAATGCCTTCATTGCCTTCATGTACATTCTTACTAAGTTCTCTGGTTTCCATTCGCATTCTTTGGAGTTGAGCTTCATAATTAAATCACACGTATTTTCCCAAGAACCACTTCTTTTGCCTTCAATTGCTTATTGTGCAACTATTCCTCTTTTTCTTTGTATTTCTGTAATTCATCGTCTGTTGTTCTTAGATTTTCCTTCAATGCTTTTATTTATTCTTCTAATGGCACAACCAAAGAACGTAATGATTCAGCATTTTCATCCGTCTGTAAACAAGATTTGAAGTTGTAACGGGTCAGAATTGCACGTTACTATTTTCAAGTTCTTTTTTCCTTCCAATGGTAGCCAATATAAGTAGATAGAATTGTTTCCAAGAAGTGCAATACGACCCAGACAACAAATTCTATCAATGACAGCCGTTACCAAGAAGCGCACTGCGACCCGGTCTCAGACTTGTATGAGGATAATGAGTTTTGGTTATCGAGAATGATACTCCAAAAGCGCACTGCAGTCAGAGCTATCAATCTCGGTTAATAAAGTAGGAATCCAACGATGTGATTATCGAAAAGTACAATACAGTTCAATCTCTCACAGTCGTTGGTCCGTATGATAAAGAGCATATGTCGATGCTATGAGTAGATCTCCGTAATCTTCCAAGAAGCGCACTGCAACCCAGACAGATACTTTGAATCTATGATATCTTTACCAAGAAGCGCAATGCGACCCAGTCTCAGATTTGATGAATGATTGTAATGTATGATTGTTTGTGTAATATTGAATTGTCTTAATTCTATGTATAGAAAATTAAGATGAAATTCAAATATTAAGATTTTTGTAAGTTTACTTTAAAACTTGTTCAAGAGAGAATTTATAAGTATAATAAATCTCTGAGTTGATTGGTATTGATCATTAATTAATATAATCAGATGAAGTGAAATATTCTTTTCTATTGTATTTACTTTAATTTGAATAATTTCTAAGTTCAGCTATGAAGAGATTCTTAGGCACTTTTAAGTGTATTAAAAGTCACTACAAATATATTCAAATGGAAATACAATTTCAATGAAAAGAGATTGATTTCAAATTCTAAGTGGCATTTATTAGGTTATATACATAGATATACCCATGCCAATCCCAGTTCGGGCAGAGCTTTCGCTCGTCTGATCGCTACCAGTGTAATGATAAATGTTGCTCGCTCGCAGGGCTATTTATACTGAAGATTGGCATAGGGTGACAATGAGTTGGAGAGAGAGGTATCTCTTCTCTCACTCGCACTTATAAGCTATATAAAAAAACGCGCGAATGCGCTGTTACGGCGCGGGAGATTTTCCCGCACAATCAATGATTTGCGCGCGCATCGGATAGTCGTCATATGACGCTGATCCACCGGGAGCGCGATCTATTGTTCTATGCGCTATACATTTTCTCTATCGATGCATCACCCAGTCGGTAACCAAATCTATTTTATAAGCATAAATTCCGTGGTTCTGACCTGGCCCTCACAAAGTATATCCAACCAACATTTAACAAGAAAAAATTTATCTGAGTTAATGAATTTTTAACATACATACCGTTTACTCTTTGAATCTGAATTAAGAGATACGAGTCAGCACCTAACTGAGATGCAACTTTTTTAGCTAATCTTCAAGTTTGCCCAACAATATTCAGGTGACGTAGGTGGTAGACGGGGGAGAGCCTGACCCCGTGGGGAACATTTTTATATATACTGAAGATTTTAATGTTGTTCCTTTGGACTGCGCCAGACCGCGCAAACTATAACCTGCAACTAACTCGAGCAGATGCAGATCTCACAGTTCACAGCTGAGATCAATATACATATATGTATGTTGGACGTATATATATATATATATATATATATATATATATATATATACACGAGGATACGAGGCTGGACGTAATAAACGTTTACGTTTCGTTGAGAACCACGCTCGCAATAGGCCTCGAACCGCTCTCACGTAATATACGTCAGTGGTGGGAAAAATTTTCTGTGCGAGATTTTGCGAGAGGTTCAGAGTGTCTGTCGTCTGCTCGTCGACTTATACCTCCTATACCCAAATAACAACGTCAATTTTCGCAAATCTTTTCTGACGTAATTAAATGCAACTGAATACAGGTTTTGCTGGTAACCATTGCAAAACTGTAGGACAGAGGTTTAAAAAAAAAAATTTCTAGGTGCGAGGTTAAACCGCAAACGAGCTGTATATAATGGCTTGTCGCGTCCCCTCGCTTGCTGCGCATACTTGTCGTCGGTGATAAATTTCTATTGAAAGAGAAGAATGCATTTGAGCATAAGTTTATCATCATCGCATATTTATGAAATTGTTAATGCTTGTTTTTGACGGTTTCATGGAACTATATCCACCTCTGACACGCTAACAAATTATTTTGGATGAAGACTATAATATAATTATTGTTACATTTTAAATCTGCCAAACTTCAATTTGAATTGTTTTTATTAGTTTTTCAACATTTTCTTCCGTGTTCATATAAAATTAAATGATCATAATAACATTCTTTCTTTCAATGCAATTACAGTAAGATTTGATTCAATTTTCAATGAGCTTTATACAATTGACGAGTATAAGCTCATTTTCGAGTAACCGACCAAATACGATGGCGCGCCTGTAGAAGGCGAGGCGCTGAGTCGCACGCGTATAAGATATAGTACGGCACTCTCTCGCAAGAAAATCGGCGCTCTACCGTCTATATATAAGGGAGCTTGACATTATGCAATTCGCCCTTTCGTGGTTGTTCGCGGATCATCTTAGTCTCCTGTTTGGTCATTCCATACTGGAGCACACTTTTTTGAAGCATATGCCGTGATCCAAAAGTAATACTGGCTGGTAAACAAAAGTACATCAAGACATGGGCTCAAGTCGTACGTTAAGATCAGTCTGCCAATAAGCATAATATGAGCAGAAAGTAACGTTAGGTCTGTGAAACAAATAGTAATCATTGTCAATCCCCATGCGTTCGCTTCCTACGTAAACCCTAATGATAACTCCACAGGCTCTATAACGCTATAACTATTTGGAATTCTATGTCAAATTATAGTATTTTAATGCGTACATTTCAAATTGGATAGTACCTTTTTAATAAAAAGTAAAGCATTCACGAAGGTTGAAATGTACTTGAACTTGCCAGGACAAATATGAACTGGTTTCTGTACTTTGACTTGCTCAGATTTGGTTAGTTCTGGTCCGAAATGAATCGATGTATTTTAGTGGAAAAATATAATTTGACATAAGGCCAATACAATAAGAATGTGTACATAAATATTAAGGATAGAATTACAGAACGCATCATATAATATGTGAATTTGTGAAAATAATTTAAAAGGCCAAGAAGGATGAAATGTACTTGATCTCGAAAGGACTAATATAAGTGCATTTTTGTACTTTATCATGCCCCGATGTAGATAGCTCTGGTATCCGATATATACCTTCCATCAAACCATTCTTTACTCGTAAACTAGTTGTACCTTTCTTTAGAAAGGTTCGCTACTCTTCCATCTGTAATATGTTATCAAAGCAATATCGTTTCGTTTTAGTTGTATTTCGTATAATAAATTGCATATAAATCTATATCAAATCTAGTTATATATTCCAGATGGATTTTGTCAATGGTGATACGAAAAAGCACTAAATGACAAGTATCTAACTAGTATGATAATCTTACTGCAGAATGAATACTTTCAAATGTACTTTTAATTCTCCTAGCTGTTATCAAATTTTAATCCAGACCAATTTCTTAAGATGGGAAAGTACTCAAATCACGAATTCACGTCAACTATTTAACTCATATCCTTTTTAGAGGTATAGTACCAAAATTATATAAATGGTTTGAATAAGATGGAATACACCATTTAGATTTCTTTTTTCCATGATTGAAAATTTACCTTTGAAAAAGGCCCACGCAGAAGAGTATCTTCCGCATTTTGTGGTTCGTTGTTGAATAAATGCTTAAGCGACTAAATTTGTTTGAGTGGGTAAAAATGGCAAGATGTCTTTTCAATCTTTTTCTATTTCAATACATCTAAGATAATAATTACAGAATATAAAACCTTCTTTCTGCTTCATGTTTCTCTGTTAATGTGTATTACTTCAATAGACATTTTTACTCATACACTATCGTAATATATTCTAGTTTATTTTGTCAATTATGACACTAGAAAGTAATAAAATCTAAAATCAAATGCCAAGTATCCAACTGATGTGATTATCCTACTACTAAACATATATTTTTGCAAATTCTATTCACAATCAATTGTATGTCAAGTAAAAATCTAAATGGTCGAAATCAAATGAAATACTCCTCGAGCAATTTTTCTTTTTCATAGTAAAAAATAGACCTTTAAAAAAGGTATACGTGGACGACAAGTATGTTCCGTATCCTTTGGTTCAATGTTGGATTAACTTTTATTTTACTCAATTTCTTTAAGTAGAAAGAAATTTGAAAATGTCTCTTCGATTTCAGTCCATTCGAATGCATTTAAGATAGTAATAAATTCTCAAACGATTAAATTTTTTGAGTGGGTAAAGATTTGAAAATGTATGTTTAATCTTTGTCTACTTCAATGCATTTAAGATAATAATTCTACAATATGGAGCCTTGTTTCTGCTTCATGTTTCTCTGCTACGGATTTCAAAATGATTAACTTTATATATAGTAATATGAATCCAGTTACACATTTCTGATTATTTTGTCAATGTTGAGGCGAGAAAGCATTGAAATCAAGCATTAAATGCCAAGTATCCAACCTGTATGATCATCCTACTACAGAATGAATATTTTTCAAATTACACTTAATTCTAGTAATTGCTAATGTTAAGATCGGAAATTCCTCAAATCAAAAATTTATGTCAAGTACTTAATATAATTTTGTAGAAGTTCAATGGATAAATTGTAAATGATTGAAATCAAATGAAATACTACTCAAGTAATTTACTTTTTCATACTAAAAAATAGACCTTTGAAAAAGATAAACGTTGACGACAAATATGTTTCGTATCCTATAGTTCGTTGTTGAATAAATCCTCATGCGACTAAATTTGTTGATGTAAAAAGAAATTTGATAATGTCTGTTTAACCTCAGTCCATTCAAATGCATGCGAGACAATAAAATGATTCAATCTAATATATTTTTTGGAAATACAGATGTATCACTTGAATAGACATCTTTACCAACACACGATCATTATATGTACCGGTATATTACTTCAATGATGACATGAGAAAGTAGCGAAATCTAGCATCAACTGACAAGTATCCAACAGTGTGGATAGCCTATACAGAACTAATATTTTCTCAAAGTATACCCTAAAGCAATTGTTGCACGATCTGTTATCAAATTTCAATACACTCCATATCAATTCACTTATGTTCGGGTAAAATGTACTGAAATCAAAAATCTATGTCAAATAGTCAAACTAGTACCATTTTGTAAAGATTCAGTATTAAATTCATAATGATTTGCAATCAACTAGAATACTCCTTAATCAAAATTTTCCCTCTCATAATATAACTAACGTTATTTTACTAGAATCCAAAATCCCAATGATAACTACATGAATGAAACTTTTACATTACAATTTTCAAAGTTTGAATGCTACAATTCTACATCATGATATCATTTCCTTTTTTCAATTGAAATGTATTTATTCTATAGTTCGTTGTTGAATAAATTCTTAGGCGACTAAATTTTTTTATGTAAAAAGAAATTTGAAAATGTCTGTTTAAACTCAGTCCATCCAAATGCACGTAAGATAATATGATTCAAATCTATTATAATTTTTGAGACATTTTTACCAAGCCACTATCGTTATATATATTCCAGTATATTTTTTCAATGATTACATGTAGAAAGTAGCGAAATCTAGTATCAACTGACAAGTATTCAACTAGTGTGATTAGCTTTATACAGAAATAATATTTTTTCAAAGTTCACCTTAAAGCAATTGTTGCACGAAATGTCAATGCACTCCAAATCAATTTATCCATGTTCCGATAGAATGTACTGAAATCAAAAATCTATGTCTAGTAGTACATACATTTCAAATACTGACATTACATGCTGACATGCTGACATGCTGACATTACATACATCAAATACTGACAATACATACATTACACATACTCAAATCTGCCTATGTTGAGATCGAAAGTACTAAAGTCACAATTCTATGTCAAGTAGTTAAAATATAGTATCACTTTGTAAGGGTTCAGTATTAAATTCATAATAATTTGAAATCGAATAAAATACTCCAGAATCGAAATTATCTTTCACATAGTAGAACTAACGTTATTTTACTAGAATCTCAAATCCCAATAATAACTACATGAATGGAACTTTTACATTACAATTCTCAACGTTTGAATGTTACAATTCTACATCATGATATTATTTTCATTCACGAATTGAAATGTATTTATTTTGTTTCACTTTTTTCCATTGTTTTCAGTCAACGGAATTAACAAATACACACTTGCCACGGGCCCGTTGTTTCACAGTTTCCGATGAAATTCATCTACGGTCATGCAAAAAAACTAGCTACTGTTTGTAACATACAAAATGCTGATCAAATACGGAAAGAAAAGCATGAAAATTTTGGATAACATTTGATGCTCAATGTTTCTTGAATCTATATTTCTGCAAGTAACAAATTGATAAAAGGATTCCCATCCTTCAAACATGTTTGAAACGTCCTTTGGTGAAATCTTCAGTTTTGTGTTCATCGTTTACATCGAGTATTCTCATTTTTATGGAAGAACATCTAGAACTTATTCGAGTAACAGAATATTATTTTTTTAAAAAAATTTGCTAAACAGTATTTTCTAGCTATGTCAATTATACCTAACTGTTTACAGTTGTTGTTCTACGTGTCAGTGTGACAATTATGTATGTGTGTAAGTGTGATGATGAGTTGTGTATATGTTACCCGGATACATCAAACTAACCTGAGGTGGCTCTCTTAGTATACTAAATCATAAATCTTATATTTTCAATCAATTATTCTTCTTCATTTATTGTTTATTTAATTTCTCTCATGATTGAATCGACGTTCGAGGTCTTTCAATGATTTGCTGTCTCTCATGCCCTTTCTTGGTAGTAGGGCAATCACATTTTTGGTTAAGTCTGATAAGCTTATAGCTGGTTCCAGTGTTTCGACATAACGTGGTTGTGGTTTCATAATACATACTATAATTATTGCTATCATTAGAATGGAAGTGCTTGATATAGCTACGTTGTTTTGCGAATTCATCAATTTATTCGACAACGCTTCATTTTCGCCCAAGCTTCGTGCTTCCTCTATTATTTCGTGAGAATCGTTCCCCATTTCCAACTCTTGAGTGTGAGTATCTCCGTTACCACTAACTCCATGCAGAGTTTCGATAGTATAAATTTTTTTCTTCACGTATTCCGCCACTCCTGGGCCTGTTCCATTCATTATGGCGTTAATGTCAAGGATCGTGCTATTGATTGTATTTAAGGGCAAAGTTGTAGTTATGCTTTGCGATGAAACGAGATTCACTGTGTCTGTTCGCGCTACGCGACCTGGATTTAGCCGTATTTTACCCGCTCCCGAAATCGTAAGAATACTGTCACCTGTCTGCTTACAGGTAAGGAGTAAGTTCTGTTCCTTATTATTTGAAAATACCCACGTATTTCGATCGTTAGTACGTGTCCAATATGTTGTTTTTATTTTTATCAATTCAATTTTTCAGATCACCAGATCCGTCATCTCTTGTTCGCGACCAATTTGACTTCGCATGGTGCAAACTTATTTGTATTACGGAGTGGTTCTGTCTCTTTGCATATAAGTTTCCTTCTAAATCTCTCATATTTGTTAATATTATACTGCATGATTTCCGGTCAAATATGGGCAAATATACGGGTTGAATTTACCGATTTTTGTTTGATTGGAACCGGTGTGGGTCGATAAAACTCGTAGTGTCCGTAATCTAGTAAGGGGGTTTCTACATGGTAGATCAATTTCAGATTACTAAAAAGGATGGACACCACCGATATCTTGATCAGGTCCGTGATTGATCCGTCTGTTCCGTCTAAAGGGTATATGGTTTCTGTAACCGTTTCGGAGATCACTTCCGCTGACCTCTTGATTTGTTCCGGGAGAATATACCTCGGATGTACCATCCCTTGTGTAGCGAATGATATCGCGTTTGTCAGTATTGCTATATCCAGTTCGTATTGAGTGTGTTTATCATGGAAAGTTCCATGGCTATGGTAAATTTCTCTCCTTTCAGTATACCAGTCTGTCTCTTTGTCATTCTTGAAATTGTATCCCCAAGCTCGCGTATCTTTTCGACCGATCCCTGGAGTTTGTCAGCGACTAGTTCCGTTTGATTAGCCAATCATTTTGATAGTATCTTTATGTCGTTTGCTTCGATATTTATTAATCCCTCAAGTTCGTTTTGTGATTCTCCGTCCAACTCCCCAAATAGATACCTTGAAATTTTCCCTATGACCGAGAACCATGCTCGCTTTTGGCGTTTCGTTGGCTCTTCTGACTTGCGTCCTTTTATCATATCTGCCGTCATCCCTGTCCGCGTCGCTATTCGTAGTTCTGATATGATTAAAATTTGTCTTGAGTTCCTGCTCGTATCCACATTCCTTTATGTTATTCGTGTGTTCACATAGGCAATTCAATCCATGTCACGGAGCCGCTAGTTTGTCCCCCTGTTCGAAAAACTCTTTCACGTCTATTTTCTGTATGAGTTTCCATGTTGTACAACTGATAGTCACATTTCCTGCTCTCTCTATAAGTAATCCTGGATTGTTATGCATAGGTTGAAATATTTCGTCCGATTTTACTAACTGCGCCCCCAATGCTCTGCAACAAGATAAACATTCGTGTTATTAACTTAGTTGCGATCGCGTTTCCTATTTTACCGACGGCTCCATCAACGTTCGATCGATATTGATTTGTTATATTATCATTGCGCGTATCCTATTTTTATTATTGGGTGTCGAGTTGTTATTACCCAGATCAAGGGAGAACTCTGTGCTATTGTTCTTCTCTTCTGACGGTTTTTTTCCTACCATTACTGTACCTTATAACCTCATCCCCCTCAATTTATTCGACTAATTATTCCTAACGCCCTTTTTTCTGCGTAAGGATTCCTTGGCAAGTATTTTGCGTCATTCTCTGGTTTTTATTGCCACCCGCCTGTTGTAGCTCGATCTGGCAGTTTTGGATTCGATTTTGTGACGACAGGACGTTCCTAACATGTTCTCTCTTATTTGGTTTCTTTTTGATTTTCTTCGTTCTTTGATCTGGGAACCATCTTTCCCTTTTGCGTACAATGAGGTAAGTCAATTTCCTCCTTCTAAAATGATATCCATGTACTTCTTGTCCCGCGTGCTCTATTAACTACCCTATTCCATTTTGCCGTGGTTACCATCTTGTATTTTTTGATTATCCCGATCGTTCCCCTAGGAAGACCCTGTGGACTAAAACTTTGCACATGGGTTAACGTCGCAAACTGCGCTTGATGGTTTGCTGTATCATTTCTGGAAAGAACGTGTCCCTTATGTAAGTAACCCTTTACTGCTTTAACTATTCATCAATTGACGTTATCCCATAATCGTCTTTCATCTAGTATTAACGATTACTTATCCGCTACCCGGAGAAAATTCGCCGCTTCACGCAGCATGGGTCTCATGGCTGCAAGCTATGGTGCAAGTATCTATTCGTAAGTGTATTCTTGCAGTAATTTCCCTTTGTTCTACGTATTTTCCGTAATATCTTTTCTCTATTTCAGAATAATACCTCGAAGCGTACGTGCGAGGGATGGAGCCGTCGAAGAGTTGATCGTCAGTTTTCGTGGCGGTCAACTTGGTATGAATGGGACGCTTTGGTTCTCGGCCTCCTCTTCGTCCCGCCCGACCTTCTTCGTCAAGCTCCTCGCTTTTCCGGACAACCTTCCGGTCGGTGTGGCTTGGACCAATTGCTCTACATGCCACGATGAGAACTGGGAAGCCATTAACCGAAGTGTTTGCTATTTCTGTGAACTCGAATTCTGCCAGATTCTACCATTGGACGTCCAAGCGTCCGTCAATGGCGTCCTCGTAACACTCTTTAATCTGGTAGACCCCACTTGTTCGCTCTATGTCAGTGAAATTCGAATTTTCTCTTTTCATCACGGGTGCACGAAAACTGACATATTGCGTAGCATTTTCGGGGATGCAAAATGAGCGATTGTGTACTCCGTTGCCATAGTGTCATTTTGTCACGCTCTCGCGTCATTGCATGATGCTCTAGCGTTACAAAATGACACTATCGCAACAGAGTGCACAATCACCCATTTTGCATCCACGAAACTACCACGCGATACGTCATTTTTTATGCCCGTGATAAAAAATAGTATGAGCAACTCGCACGGTATAGTTGCCGAAAGCATACTTGGGCGACGTGTCGCACTCGCTGCGCTCGTGCACCAACGCGCCCGCGTGTGCAATTGGCAACTTTCCGCGCTCGTTACACTATTTCCCAACCCTAATTATGTATCTTTTTGATTTAATATATACTCCTGTATTTGATGAATGCTGCTATTTCCTTTTAATTTTCTCCTTATGGTTCTATTACCTATAGTTCGAAGGCCCAAGTCGAGAATTGAGTTTTTGTTCCGTTAATTTTAACGCAGTAGGTTCACGCTGATTGTCGCGTTTTCCCTCTAAGTTATACTGCTATTCAGTTTTGAAATTCTTCCAACTAATATAATTGAAGAAACATATGTGTCGTATCAAGTCGGGGCCCTTTAGGGTGCTTTTTATTTTCTATTAATTTTGCTAGTTAGATGAGTGGCTATCATATCTGAGTTATATTTTAAACCACTCAGCGTAGGAAAAACTACCATTACAGACAATCAAAGGAATTTTATAAAACTTTCAATTGGCACCCTTTTTTGGGATGCTATACCTTATAGCCGGGATCTGGGAGATTGCATACTCTAATATTTTTTTTGTCTCCGTTTCATCGATTACCTATACTGCTTTTTATGGCATATCAATTAACTAGAAAAAACAAATATTCCACATTTTTTTTGGTCAAGTTTCCATAAGTGACTGCTGAGGAATTCTATTAAAAAGGTACCAGTTTCATAAGACACCATGTTGAACTGGACAGTTTTGAGGAATTTTTTACTCGAAAATGAAGTCGATGACTTAAGTATTTTAACATGGCAATCTATTCGTGAGTATTCTAGGTGTTTTGTACTAAATTTTTAATCTTCTTCCATAAATAATTGAAACTCAGCTGGAACCACCTTAATCAGGGCACTCACACCAGAACTGTTGGTAGCGAAAAGTGTGAGTGTGTGTGCGGACAGGTGACTGTGCTAGTGAGCCTAGTGGAGCGACCGCTACCTGGACGAGTGTAACAGTGTGAGTGCGTAGCAGATATATATGTGGAATTTCACTTGATATTTTTACACCCCGGTGGAAGTTTGTTCAGCGAGCCTACTCAGTAAGATTGGCTGACCAGCGAGAAGCGACTTTATGAATCATAAATAATTGTGTTTGGCAAGAGGCGCGGAGAAAATATATTCACCGCAATCATTAACATCACATTCCATAAATAAATGTATCGATCGATGGTTTGGAAAGTCAAGGAATAATTAGTTCTCTATTCACGTTCTATTGTTTCTATTCTCAACTTCTTACGTACACTGCTGCCTCGTGCTCGCGAAGGTCACGTGACCTTGTATCTTTCTTATTCGGATGGATCCAAAATTCGAACCCGCACACTGATGTAACACGATATCCAAGCTACGTTATTCGAGATAAAATTTCACCTCGCGAAAACTGCGAAACACTTACTTATGGACGCCGATCTGTGACCTGGTAATCTTTCAGAAAAAATTATCCACCAGGTAATTGATCCAGATGAGAGAAATGGAAAAATGATCCGACAAATTCAAGGGAAGGAATGAAACTCAACATGCATATATCTATGTGTGTGTAAGTTTTCTAGAGAGTCAGGAGAGTTTTTTCGATTCCTGACAAATAAATTGATTAATCAATCAATTGATGATATTTTATATACTCCATTGAGTCTTTCAATCCCAATTCCAAGCTTTTTGATAACGTGCATCTTTAAAAGCAAAATTCTTCAAAAAGTCCTGATTGATCTTCGTTGATCGGGTAAGTCTCACTCTCACGTTTGCTTGAAGTAGTTCTTTTTAATATTCTATACTTACAACAAATAGATTCTTGGTATTTGTTGATGATTTCTTGTATGAAAATAGATGATGCTTGGATGTTACGGAAGAGTTCCAATTTTGTATCAAGAAGAGCATCTGAAGCTATAATGCATGCATCTTCTTTCCGTCCCAATTTTCGAGAAAGAGTTTGTTTCGTAATCCAGAATTGGTGCTGCATTTTCCTCTCTAATCTGTGAAAAAGAGTGTCACATATAATACTTTGTTACATACATATGATACTTATGACTTTTTGTTGTAAAAAGTATATTGAAAAGGTATTGCCGGAGTGCAAAGAGGACTCCTATTATTGGAATCGCCTTCCTTTGTAGAAAATCTAATTTAACGAAGTCGGTCATTTACACATAAATCTATGATTTTTTTCTCCTGCCGGGTAGAAAGTACGTCTGCAGCTCCTGCCAGTTGATGAGCAAAGTACCTAGATCCCTCCCGACCTGTGTTGGCAATTTTCTCTCCCAGCGTAATATATGATGTGTGATTCTCTGTAAAGTGAGTGAGAAAAAAAAAATCTAAAACTCGGAAAATTGTTTTGGAGACTCTTTGAGGTCCCATGATGTCACCAGAATTTTCTCGAAAATTTTTGGGCCATATAACCCATGCTGACAGAGACCCAAAGTTGCTATTTCCCCAATATTTGCCGTATTACAGATATCTTTAAACATTATTTACACCCATTGAATGACCTCTGGGCAAAAATATTATCATAACATTTTGCCCTGGTAAGAACTTTAAATTTTCAAAAAAAAAACTTGTCCAAGATCATAGGTGGTCATGTGACCATCATGATAGTCACTTTAGTACTTTAAATCAAGCAAAAGTTGTTTTCGATCACTCGGATCAGGATCTCATATCCACCAAAAGTTAGCTTATTATATAAACAAAGTATCTAGAGTAGTCTCAGGGTGGGCAGATTCCTCGATTTTAAACCAATATATGCAAGAAAATTGGTAAATATCAAGATTTACCAGTTACACTCACAGTAGACAGTAAATGAATTTCCCATTAGCTTTCTAATATCAACAAGAAAATGTTATGGTTCACTTCCTTGAATTTTATTTATGAATATTCACTCATAAAATCCACTTATATTGTAAAACTGCATAGCTAAGGTTCGAAGAGCTATCGACCGGTTGGCTAAAATTCCAACTTCAAGTTATTTACTCATGACATTGGCTAATATGAACTAATTCTTACAAAAGTGTGATGTTGAAGTTGGAATTTGAGTCAACCGGTCGATAGCTGTGCGAACCTTAACTATACAGTTTTACAATATACTTGACATGAGGAGACGTATACTCAAGTTATGTAGTGTTTGCTTCATTGACACTTCTACCGGTGATTCTACAATTCCAAGACAACTAGTGTAACTCAAGACTATTGAATTTACCAGCTCATAATCCCTCAGCTCATGGTTCATGGATATGACTATTTATTTTTCACAGACTATTGTGAAAGTATAAAATGAAAATATATTGACAAGGTGAGAGAATATGAAAAGTTGAAAGTGACATGACGTTTACATGAGGAGACGTATACTCATGTTATGTAGTGTTACCTCCAGTCGTTCGAGTTTCGAGGTCGGGGCAACGCGAGTGCCATTCGTCCGCGGGTTCAACCCGAATAACCTAAATAACCCAGATGTTGAGATATCAATTACAATAAATTTCTATTGAGAGAGAAAACTGCATTTGAGCACATATCATCATCGCATATCTATGAAATTGTTGATGCTCGATTTTGACGGCTTCATGGAACTATATCCACCTCTGACATGCTAACAAGTTATTTTAGATGAAGACTATTGTATTATGATTAAATTTTGAATTTGCCAAACTTCAATTTGAATTGCTATTTTGAGTTTTTTAACATTCTTTCCCGTGTTCATATAAAATTGAATGATCGTGATAATTTTCTTTCCTTCAATGCAATTACAGTAAGATTTAATTCAATTTTTAATGAACTTTATATTATTGACGATTATGAGCTCATTCCCGAGTAACCGACCAAGTACCATGGCGCGCCTGTAGATGGCGGAGTGTTGAGTCGCACATGCTTAGGTATAGTGCGACGCTCTCTCGCAAGAGAGTCAGCGCTCTATTGTCTATAGAAGGGAGCTTGAAATTAAGGCAACTCTTATTATGGAATCGTATGATTCTCGGTCAACCCGTCTCCTATTTGGTCATTCCATACTGGAGCATACTTTCTTGAAAAATATGCCGTATCATAAATAAATAAATAAATAAATAAATAAATATAGGTATACGCGTCACGATTGTATACCGGCTAATTTCAAAATAGGTATATACATATTCTAGTCACAGGTATATATTTTCTAAATCAGTTTGAAAAATGGGAATCGGTCGGAGTTGTGCCTTTCTAAATAACACTAGATCTTTCGTACATTCTCTGTTACTAATGACTTACGATCATCACGCTACAGAATTCGCTTATCATTTTGCTTTCTCAGAGAGAAAACTTTGTAATGGGGTAAAAATCGACCCATCGAATCGGACTTCGGGAACTCTATTTCCGTGATCTACGGGTCGAAAAACATAGAAATCCAAAAATGTCTGTATGTATGTACGTATGTGTGTAACCACTTTTGATTTTGGCATGCTATGACTCCCGAAGGAATAGTCCGATCGTCCTGAAATTTCGCACATAGGTTGGTCTCTGGAAGATGTAAACCGAGTCCGGTGTTTAGCACCATTGGTTGTTCATTTTCATGACAACGAATGCTACCGCGTTTTTGAAAAAAGCTCCAAAAATCATCATCGATGCACGTTGGGTCTCCAATTCTTTCAACGATCGATGAGAATCGATAAGACATTCATTCTGGAACTATAGTTATTCGCCTAGCAACCTTTGCTATGGAGATACGAAATTAAGCTTCAGACTGAGTTTTTTGCGTCGTGCGATAACTTTCAAAGGAGTGGTCCGATCGACTTGAAATTTTGCACACGAGTCAGTCTTGGGAAGGTGCAAACTGAATTCGATTTTAAGGAACATCCGTTGTTTATTTCTCTAGCAACCATTGCTAGCGTGTTTTTGATAAGTTCCCATATAATTAATGATGAATGCTTGTTTGGGCTCTTATATTTATAGGAATCTATGATAATCAAAGAGATATTCCCCGTAGAAACCATTGTTGATGTCTCTAGCAACCACTGTTTATATCCCTTGCAACTATAACTAAGGAGTGGGAAGAGTCAGTTGGAGGTCCATTTTCGGAACTGTTGATGTCTAAGAAGTAAGAACATCGAAGCACCGACATTGACCATAGCAACCGTTGTTTACGTCCTTAGCAATCCACAAGTGGTCTAGGATAAGAGTGATTGACTTCAAAATGATAGGATTGGGAGAATTCGGAAAAATAATGCAGGCACCTCCAGTAGAGCTCCGCATAGGTACGGTACCTAATGCTGAAGCCAGCTTGAGTAGAAAGAAATTTGAAAATGTCTCTTCAATTTCAAGTGTATGTAAGATAGTAATAAATTTTTAAACGACTAACTTTTTTTGAGTGGGTAAAAATTTGAAAATGTATGTTCAATCTTTGTCTATTTCGATGCATTTAAGATAATTACAGAATATGAAGCCTCCTTTCTGCTTCATGTTTTTCTGCTACGGATTTCAAACTGTTAACTTCATATATAGTAATATGAATACAGCTACACATTTCAGATTATTTTGTCAATGTTGAGACGAGAAAGCATTAAATCAAGCATTAAATTCCAAGTATCCAACTGGTATGATTATCCTACTACAAAATGAATATTTTTCAAATTACTCTTAATTCTTATAGTTGCGATGTTGAGATGGGAAAGTACTCAAATCACAAATTCATGTCAAGCACTTAACTCATATGATTTTGTAGAAGTTTAGTAGAAAAATGATAAATAATTAAAATCAAATAAAATACTCCTCGAGCAATTTTTTTTCTATACTAAAAAATGGACCTTTGAAAAAGGTATACGTTGACGACAAGTATGTTCCGTATCCTATAGTTCGTTGTTGAATCAATTTTCATGCGACTAAATTTGTTTATGAAAAAAAAATTTGAAAATGTCTGTTCAATCTCAGTCCACTTAGAAGCATGTGAAATAATAATATGATTCAATCTATTATATTTTCTGGAAATACAGATGGTAAAGATGTTTATCACTTCAATAAACATCTTTACCATAACACGATAGTTATATGTTCCAGTATATTATTTCAAAGATGACATCAGATATCAAATGTTAATACACTCCATCAATTCACCTATGTTCGGATAAAATGTACTGGAATCAAAAATCTGTGTCAAGTAGTTACATGCATTCCAAATACATCTGCCAATGTTGAGATAGAAAGTACTAAAATCACAATTCTATGTCAAGTAGTTGAATTAGTACCATTTTGTGAGGATTCAGTATTGAATTCATAATGATTCTGAATCGAATATAGAATACTGTTATGGCCTGGCCTTGCCCCACTCCAAAAATTTTAAAATTCCAGAAGATAAATTAGCGCAAGTCGCATCGCATATTTCCGATTGCGAGGAGAAAATAAAATAAATAACGCGTGTGAAGTAACCGAAATAAGCAAGGCATCGTTTCCTCCCTAGAGTTTATTGTTTCCGATAACGTAGAAATCACGCATATGTGACGTGTAAATGATTAGAGCTAAGCTATTGCATGTAGGCCGATGCGTCATAAGCAGGAATATCTAAACATATGAATATCATTTAGTTGTTGTATTAGGCGCCTTAGACATATGTTATATTTGACATGTAAGGTCGATACGCATTATAGCGCATGAATAGATTTGTAACAAAGCAAACGCGCTTCGTAGTTGTAAGTGTACGTGCGCGCGACCGTAGGAGAGAAGCTGAGCCACGCGCGCTAGTTATCACTCCATGATGGAGAGTCAATTCTCGTGAAGTGCATCTGCGCTTTCCAACCGTTTCGCGCCCAGAGAGCGCATTTTGACTTGACGTGACGGCGCATATAAAAGAAGTAGCCGCAGCAGATACGAACGAGTTGATCCGCGACAATTACGGATGCCACACGGGTGACCAAACAAGGAGCACGCGAGCAGCGCAGCTCCCCCGCAAATGCGTAGCGTAATTCCATCTATTGGCGATAAACAGAATGTGTGTTGTGACACGGTAAAATTTTAACTAATTCCAAATTGAGGTAAATTTGTTGAAATTCCCGTACCGGCCACGCTAAATTTCCTCCACAAGTCCCACTGGATTTACACACACAAAAAAGGGAGTCCCGCTGGCTAGTGTTCACCCGAGAAGTGAGCACAGGTTAGGATCGATTACAATAAATTAAAAAATCACACAATCTGATTTCAACATCTCTATTTATTCAGTCAACCACCGCCCCAGTTCGCTATTACAATAATACATCAAACTTGCGCACCCGCATATACACACGCATATACACACGTCGCATTCGCCGCACTCTCAAACTCGACCTCCTACTCATCCGCCACTATTCGTGCGCGATCAGCTCACGCGCGAACATGCCCGAGCGACCGTTCGGGTGAAGTCGGCGCGGCGTTCGGCCGTTCGACAAAGCTACGCAATCGGCTCACGCATGAACCCGCCCGAGCGGTCGTTCGGGCAAAGTCGGCACGGCACTCGGCCGTTCGACGAAGCTACGCGAAGTTGCGCGCCCTGCCACCACGATCCGCCGAAGCGCGCTCCCTTCGCTTCAATTCTACAAACAGCGTCAAATTCTCGAACGAGCCCAACCGTTGCGCAGTACCGGGAAAGGGCGATTTCCCGGTACTGCGGAATTCCCGCGAGCCCTCAGGTGAAACTGCCGACTCAGCTCTTCTCCGCGGCCCGTCACGCGCACTACCCCGTCCCGCCACTACACAATTATGCCCGCACTAGCTGCTTTTCAACTACGCCACGCACTACCTCGACTCGAAACTCGGACGCGCTTTCTCGCCCTCGATCCCGTCGGCCCTCGGCCCGCCCCAACACCAATCCGCGACACGCCGCGCTGTCCGTCGCCTGTCCGCAACACCGGCCAGGCGCCGCTCGCCACCGAATCGTAACAATCCACACAAAAACCCCTACAGGCGCGTACGCTACCTTGCTGCGGATCAACGACGTGATGCTCGACAACTCCGGCGACTCGGTGTTCCT
Organism: Aphelinus atriplicis; assembly: GCA_020882685.1. Classification (NCBI taxonomy): domain Eukaryota; kingdom Metazoa; phylum Arthropoda; class Insecta; order Hymenoptera; family Aphelinidae; genus Aphelinus; species Aphelinus atriplicis. The sequence continues at coordinate 32,658,488 of CM037073.1, forward strand.
TGGCTTGCGCTGCGTCGCTGGCGGATGTGGCCGGTAGCTACTTGAAACGACTCGGCGTTGCTCTCCGCTGCTCGGCTCGTCGCTGCAACCTCGTTCTTCGACCCTCCACACCGCTGAATCACCACGCTCCGACGCTGCTCTCACCGCTCTTCTCGACACAGCAACTCGCCGCAGAATGCGTCAGCTCGGCGCATCGGCCGCTCGATCGCGCTCACGCTGCCCCCACCACCACGCGCTGGCCCAACGAATAAGCGCGGCGTTGTAGAGTCGAGGCACGCCGGCGAATAACTTTCCGCACGCTTGTCGCTTTTGCTATTCGCAATTTACATTGATATTTTACCTCCGTTCTTCTTCCCACTTCTCCATCACTTCTGCAGCCGCTGCTTCCGCTGTATTGCCACTCGACATCCAGCCGCGAAATTCGAATCGCTCCGCATAAAATATACAAGTAATTCCCCCAACAAGCATTAGAACCAGTAGATTATCTTTACTTACTCTTTCGGCATCGAGACTGTCCAGCGATCGGTTTACACTATCGCAGTGTACGATCCAACCAGCGGAGCAGAAGACAACCGCGGAATCGGGTCTTAGTTATAGTTTTGAGTATCATAATAAAGTTAAGTGCTAGTGCACTCGCAGTGTGTTTCATTCGCAACACCTTCCTTCACACCACAATCTACCCGAGCCGGTTCGCACATACGGCCTAGCGCGCCACTTACGACTCAGCTGCCACGCTTCCAAGCCTCAGCCAAGGACAGTCAGGTGCCGGACGGATTATGGAATTGTAAGTGGCCGAGCGGCCTCTCACCGTTCCTCTCATCCCACGTTTCCCAACAGTCGAAGCCGAAATAGAATTATTTCCACAAATACAGGGGTATGTCGCCCAACCGCCCCTTCAAATAACGGTCGGGCTATTACAATAGTGACGGCGCGGTGGGATGGTTCTAGGACGCAAGATTCATCGGTCCGTCGGATTTTGTCAAACCAAATCCCGTCGGAAACCGCGAACTTATTCCCTAACGTGAGTTTTCAAGTTCAATTGTCGATTTTTTAATAAGTGAATCGGGACGTTTTGAACAAATTATGCAATTGTGTTATCAAAATACTAGAGCCGGAAGCTCAAGACTACTCTTTAACACAAACGGTATTGAGTTGGATTCAATCCCAGACCCTCCGGGAATACAAATGATGTTGAAAACATGCGCAACGATGACGCGAGTTTGGAAGTTTGCATGGGAACGAAGAGTAGATACAGATAAAGGAATTTCCCAGAGACTCACGAGGACTGCACAGAGGTTCCCGAATTTGTGGAGCTCTCGCAAACAAAACTAGATGAACCAATTTCACTCGGAACAGCGGGAGTTAGCCAGGTCCAGGGAGGTTTGAGGATTCAGATCCTGGAGGATATACGTACATCAACGTGGCACACGCGAGCCGCGTATAAAATCAAAGAACGACGCCTCCACTCAAACCGATGGAGCAAAACACATGAGTGGCGACCGACAACGAACATGCGAGGAGTGCACCGCGCAAGGGTGGACGAGACATCGCGGTGAGAGACTCGCAAGATGGAATACAGAAAACGTACGATATAATAGTTTGGAATTTTTAGGAATTTGCCAAAACAAAATTAGGAGTAATACGAAGAGACCAATCGCAAAAATTGAGGAACCGATGATGGAACTAACCGTAACGGAATAATCGCGCAGTATAATAAATTTTGAGTATCAATCGATTTCGAGAACTGTAAAGATACCATGGAGAAACGTGAGGGGGGGTTGCGCGAGTCATCAGACTTGCGGCTGACATATGAATGTAATCGCACGTGTAAACAAGTATTAAGCTGTATGAATTTGCGCGATTTGTGGGGCCGAAAAATGAGCCTAATTGTACAACTCAAGACAAATAGGTATCGGCAGAGGCCAAGTGCCACAGGGAAGATGAGTTTGGATTTCAGTCGCAAGTTACAGAGATCCAATTATTCTTGTATATACTGTAAGAATTTGATTGTTTGTGGTTAATTTATATTCGAGGTATGCTGTACAGGCACGTCGGGGACAGAAATCTTGAAAATAGCGAATAACTGTAAGTGGAAATTTTTTGTTATTATTCTCATATGGTCCGATTTTGGACAAGAAGTGTTCAGAATTGAAGTTCTTACAGATGAATTTCAATTCTGACACTCAATCATCATAGCATTTTAATGTATATGCGTCACTTGTGCTTGGATACATGTTGTCATTGCTTCAGTATCCAAGCACAGAGTAAAAAGTCGCGAACCGTGCTTTTTTCATTTTTTCCCATATTATACCCTATACGAATAAAACATGAAAGTGAATATTGGTAATTATACATGTATTCACTTATTCTGTATTTTTTTCAGGATTAAATAAGCTGCAGTATCCAGGGTTCAGTGTTAAAGTGCAGTGTTGTGAGTGGTAGGTATTCTAATTAATATTTTGAGAGTTTGGACATGTTAGACTCTAGGACTGTGGGGACAGCCTATTTTTGGGCCAAACTAACTTCAATAAAAGTTTGGTCAAGATTGGTGAACCGATTCTCAAGTGACTAGAGTAAGTGTGAATATCATTATAAAATTAATACATATAAAGTTAAATAAGCTTATAGTGTCACTATCTTGGCACTGAGGGAGCGTTCGGAGCTAAAACTTTCTGCGTATGGTCACTATAGTCCCAGAGAACATACGTACAAAGATTGGTCTAGATTGATGCTCCGAAGGTCTTGGCTTTGCAAGTCCGTATACTTGTTCGTACGACTTTAAAATTTCTCCACTCCAATTTTTTTCTGCACGTTTTTCAAACACGTTTTTTTCTCTACTTATTCGAACGTAATCATCAACTTTAAATTTGGGTACTTTCTGATGTTCTGTCTCTGCTGCGCATGCGATACTAAATTTTTCCGAGCAATGTACGCGTTATGTATAGTAACGGATGCCGGTGGCATTCTTATTGTGAAGTGACGAGTATTATTATGAGTAAAATATCTACACGCAGAAGAAAGTGAGACTTTGAAAGCCTCACTGGTGGGGCTCTGTCAGCCCCACCGATTGGCTTTGTCTGAGCGCCGAGCGCAGCGTTGCCAGTTTGCGGTGGCAACAGTTCCCGCCAACTTGACAATTGACTGTTATATGCGAAAAACTAATAACATCGCGCTCAAAGACTCTTCACTTGCTGAAATGGTGGGGCTGGAAGAGCCCCACCGTAAGGCTTTGTACTCCTCGCGTGGTGAAGCTTTTAAAATCTAACTTTTTCCTGAGTTTATGCATGCGTTCTTTCAATATTCTATTGAAACGCTTGACAACTGATGCTTCTACATCCGGATTGCGGACGACACGGAAGATAATTTCTTTTCGTTTAAAAACTTTCTGTCTAACTTCTCCTAGAAACTCTAAGCCAGAATACGACTGGGGCATGAAAGGCCATCATCCTCCATCCAATATTTTTTCAAATGCAACTGCAACTGATAGAGAAGTTTCGTCGCGGAGCGGTTCGACCCAAATAAATTTACTGAGTACAATAAACACTACGAGTATGTACGCTTAACCATCGTTATAATTTTTTGAGAGATGTGTACTGAATAAGATCGAGTTTCCACACGTGGTCAATTGTATCGACGTTGTAGAATAATCTTGAAAAATTTCTCCTGATTGGCTTGTGCAAAGTGTAAGTATCATGTCTCATTATCCAATTTTCAATTTCATGAGCAGAAAACGTTTTCTATTTACTCAAAACAGATTTCTCGCACCAGAAAACCCTGCCTCATGCTCCGGGTCAAATTACTAGCTTTCAATAATTTCTGTGACATAATTTTCTTTTAATTTTCTTTTAGTTCAGAGAGAGAGAGAGAGAGAGAGAGAGAGAGAGAGAGAGAGAGAGAGAGAGAGAGAGAGAGAGAGAGAGAGAGAGAGAGAGAGAGAGAGAGAGAGAGAGAGAGAGAGAGAGAGAGAGAGAGAGAGAGGTTTAGGGAGGGAAGATTAGGATATAGTCTCTAAGAGTGTCTATTTCATGTAAAACTGATGGGAATTATCTTTTGCCTGTAGCTTTAACGTTTTTTCTGTTTCTATTCGCATTATTTATGAGATCAATGATGTTCGAACCTACGATTTTTTCGTCATCAATGTACACTAATCCTTTCTCATTCCATCGAATACTTCCAGGATTAGCTTCCAAATGTTACAACAGTAGCTGAGCCTTCTTCTGATGTAATTTTGGTAAACTTTCAATAATTGAATCATCGCTCAAACTGTTTAGAACTGTTATTTCAGTTTTCGAATGCGATATAAGTCTCTTGTGGTTTGTGAAAAATAAATATCTCTGCAGAACCCTTGAATACTCATTCAACCTCGTAGGCTCGTCTTTATATCTGCTAAAATCCAGAATCTGTTTCATATCATTGTCCAGACGACTCAGATTATCACCTATTGTTTGGGTCGAGCGTAGTACAGGTAGCACATCAGAAAGGTTTGTTCCCTACTGGAAATTCTCAGGTGAGATCTCAGGTGAGAATTCAGGTGGGTTTTCAGAGATCATTTTTGTTCCAGAATGTATAATTACATTATACCTCAGAATGTACAGGACTAACTTATATCAAAATTTGGTAAAATGTACGAATTGGGCTCGATAGACATGGATTCAATGTTGAAATTTATGAACTCATTCATTGATAATGAAATACAACCAAAAATATATAGCATTTGGATGAATTGATGAATTATATTATCACTTGCTACAACGCTACTAAAATTTTATAGTTTTGTCTCAGGTGAGATCTCGGGTCAGAATTCAGGTGTTTTCAGAGATTATTCTTATTCAAAAAAGCATCAGATTGTAACATGTACAAACACACAACATGTACAAACTGAGGTCGATATAGAATTTGGATGAATTGACGGATCATATCATCACTTGGTATCAATGCTACTAAAAATTTTTAGGTCCATCTCAGGTGCGATCTCAAGTGAGAATTCAGGTGAGTTTTCAGAGATCATTCTTATTCTTCAATGCATCAGATTGTACATTAGAATGTAAAAGACTAACTTTGAAATTTGGTAACATGTACCAATTGAGGTCGATATAGAATTTGGATGAATCGATGAACTATATCATCACTTGGCATCAACACGACTAAAAATGTTTCGGTTTTCCTCAGGTATGTTCTCGTGTGAGAACTCATCTCATATCCTACCTGGAATCTCACTTGAGATATACCTACGAACTTCCAGTAGTGTAGGTACCAAGCAATAATATAAACGTCATTTCATGCAAATCCTATACATACCTGGTTTTAATACTTGATCAACGATTATACTTTCAGGAATTCCATCATTCGATCTATGTCTAGCGACCTAATTCATACAAGCTACCAAATTTCAATGGAATCTGTTTTATTTCGGCGGTTATATTGGATTAACCATTTTGAAAGTTCGAACTGGATGTTGAGGTGAATTGATTTGAAAATCAGGGTTAGCCAGGAAACGAAAGTGGATATACTTGGAAATTCAGGTAAATGTACCTGAAAGTCTATATAGGTAGACCGATCGGGATAGCAGATTGATCGATTTGAAAGCATAAATGAATTGGCCTCGAAAATTCATCTTAAATTAACTGAATGTGCAGATGTAAATACTCCTGTGTTGACCTCAACACTTATGTCCTAATCGTGATAATTTGATCTGGAAGTCCTGATGAATATATCTGATAATAAAAGTATACCTAAAAATTTAGGTGGACATACCATGATGGATATCCACGCGAATTGACTTCATTATTCAAGGGAAAATGTAAAATTATATTTTACAAGTCGTGATCCAGGTGGAATGATCAGCAAATAAGCTTGGGATGACCTGAAGTTGGTGTAACCTGAAAATCTAGTTCGAATTACCCGTGAAGCCATGTAACTGGAACTTGGAGTCAAGATGGATTGCTCTAGATATTGGGGCAGATATTTGAGTTGATCGATCAGGAAATTCATGTGAATATACTTCAATACCCAGACATTAGATGGATTTATCGGGAACCCAAGGTGGAAATCCAGGTAAAACGCATGTTATAAATCCTGGCTATTCAACATAAGATTTCACATGTACGCATCTGACAATGTTAGGCGGATTGATCTAAAAATCATGCAAATTATATATATTTCTGGTTCTGATACTCGACCAACTATTATAAATTCAGGAATTTCGTCATTGGATCCATATCTAGCATACCTTATCTGCACTAGTTACCGAATTCGAATGAAAACTGTTTCATTCCGGAACCTATATTGGATTAACCACTAAAAGTTCGAACTGGATACTGAGGTGAATCGATCTGAAAATCAAGGTAAATGGGCCAGGAATCGAAAGTGGATGGACTCGAAAATCTATGTAGGTGGACCGATTGGTATAGGAAATTGATAAATTTGAAAATACAAATTAATTGACCTCAAAAATCACTTCTATTTTTCTGGAAGTGTCGAAATAAATCTTTCAGTAATGACCCCTCTACACAGTTCCAACTTGAGGTAATTTGATCGAGAAATCAAATTAGGTATACCTGAAACTCCAGGCGGTTTAACCTAGATGTCTCAATGGCTTGGGAATTTAGTTGAGAGTATTGATGAGATTCGGGGTGAAATCAAGATAGAAATACAGGTTGAAACAGTAGTAGTAAGTTAAACCGAGTAAGAAATCTTGGTTCATAGAGCTGGTATTTCATATAGCAGAAACTGATCATTTATGTGGAAGGCCAGATAGATGCACTATCTGTATTTACTATCTCTATAAACATTTCTTACAAATCCTGGAAATTGAAGATAAGATTCCTTGTGAATGGACCTGAAGAGGTTCGGCTGGTCGACCGGAAAATGAGAATCAAGGTAGATTTACCTGAATTTACCTCCGAAACTATATCGATTGACCTGAGAATCCGTATGCACTGATCGGGAAATCCACTAAGAAATCCTAAATCCACCTGTCTTTGTGATCGAGATTCCTTATCAAATACAGGTCAATTGACCTGGAAACCCACCTAGATATACCTGAGAATTCATGTAAATATACATCCTAATTTCAGGTGTTCCCATGTATGATACATCATAAAATCACCATACAAACCCAATTCATTCTTTCCTGACAGAATTAACTAAAACTTACTTCTTTGATATTACCCCTTTACATTCTAAGGTCGAATCGGATGCATTTTAAAATGATATCTAAAAACTCACGAGAGATCTCGTCTGAGATCTCACCTGGGATGAACCTAAAAATTTTTAGTAGTATTGATACCAAGTGATAGTATAATTCGTGAATTCATCCAAATTCTATATATTTTTGGTTAAAATTCTTGATCAACTAATGGATACACGAATTTCAACATTGAATTCATGTCTGTCAATCTCAATTCATACATGTTACCAAATTTCAATGTTAGTTAGTCCTGTACATTTTAAGGTACAATCTGATGCATTCTAGAACGAAAATAATCTCTGAAAACTCACCTGAATTCTCACCTGAGATAAACATAAAATTTTTTAGTAGTCTTGGTATCAGGTTATGATATAATTCGTCAATTCATCAAAGTTCTATATCGACCCCAATTTGTACATGTTGCCAACATTCAATGTTAGTCCTGTACATTCTAAGGTACAATGTGATGCATTCTGGAACAAAAATGATCTCTGAAAACTCACCTGAATTCTCACCTGAAATCTCACCTGAAATAAACTTAAAAATTTTTAGTAGTGTTGATACCAAGTGATGATAATTCGTCATTTCATCCAAATTCTATATCGACCCCAGTTTGTACATGTTACAATCTGACGCTTTTTTGAATGAGAATAATCTCTGAAAACTCTCCTGAGTTCTCACGTGAGATCTCACCTGGAATGAACCTAAAAAATTTTAGTAGTATTGATACCAAGTGATGATTCAATTCGTCAATTTGTCCAAATTCTATATATTTTTTGTTGCAATGCTTGTTCAACTAATGAAATCACGCATTTCAACATTGAAGCGTTCTGTAATATAAATCTTCCTTACGCCCCGTGCCAGCCACAATTATCGCAAAAAGACACTTCCCACTGGTTCACTGAATCTTACTGAGGAGGCTCTGCAAACAAAATCCAACCGGTGTGGAATGTTCTCGTTTACATATAGTCGCAACACTCACATTCACATAATCACATACATGCGCGTACACACATAAACACACACACACATGATCAGAAAGTGCCATCAAAGGTCTCAAGCAAGCAGGCTAAGCGCCACGTTTGAACCGTCGAACGGCGACGCTCCACGTTCGAGCGAAATACCTCGACTTGACGTGACGTAACGGTCAGCGTGCCTGCGCAGAACAATCTTTTCTCACGATGCTGCACAATGACGTGGTGCCGCGGTGCCACTAGTAGCCACGTCGCCAGAAGACCCGAGTTTTCTACTAGCCTGCAATATCCGCACACTCTCAACAAAATATTAACACACACTCTTCCTCTCTCTTTTTCTACTCCTGTCGCTCGGTCCGCCACGCCAACGATGACTTTACCACCTAACACGTGTCATCCACTTGAGGGTTTCACTGCGCCCGCGGAAAAGTCAACCTTATCTGCAAGCCAATCCTACTCCCACTGATTCAGATCTGCACGAACTCCTAAACAGCCTTCTTGTTTTGAGAATTAGTCGGTTGCGCTTTGTGATCTGGTGTCCATTCGCACCAGATCAAGGGGTTACTGTCTAACTGTTCGCATCAGGATTGGCTCTAGTGCGCCGGGCATTCTGTATTTATTCCGGGTGCCAAGAATACCACGACTAGCTTACAATGAACACTGGATTGAAACTTGCGATAGAAACGTCCTGACAACGTTGTCACAACGAGCTGATTATTCAAATTTTTTAGGTTGCGATGGAAACGTAATGACAACGTCGTTACAACGTGTTGATCGTGCAATATTCTTTCTAAGTTCCGATAGAAACGTCCTGTCAACGTTATTACGACGTGCTTTTTAAAGAAATATCATTCAAGGTTGCGATGAAAACGTTACGACAACTTTTTACAACGTGTTATTTCAGGTAACAATGAAAACATTGCAACGTGATCATCACGATAAGAACACTTAATCATTTTTACGTCGCTTTTAACACATTTCGACAATATTACTTCAACTTGCTCGATATATGTTCATTTTTTCTCGTCTCATTTTGTCTTAGTTTGTTTTAAACAATTGTTATCGACAAAAGAGAAAACACGGATATTTCTTTTTCTAGTTATACAAAGGATCGCACAGTTCGGTTCTCGATATCTATGCAAGGTTTTACCTGGTTTTTAATGAGACGCAAGTTGGGAACCGCATCAACATAAAGCTTCTCTAATGGAAAATCAAATTATTTTGCTAATTCTCAACAGCTGAGATATGACCTTATTTTAAAATTTCACTTTTACTTGTACCTTTTTTTCTCTTCTTTTCAAGAAATGATTTCTGCACGTTTACAAATATTACAGTCACAGGGGTCCAGGATCAATTTTAGCAAGTTATACTACTTCAAGCAATACTGTAATCGTACGAAATGTTATTCTGTGTAAATGAAGAGAACGAGATAAGAAACTTCTCCTTGGCAATCGACGGAAATATAGAAAAATACTTGTTAATTATATGAAGTGAATACTTCCAGAAAAAAAATGTTATGAATAACACAATAAAAAATGTTATGAATACACAATAAAAATGTGTATGAAATTTAGGTAAAATGGTTGGATTCCCTAGAATGTAAAAAAATGTTCAGTCAAATTAAATTTTCAATCTTTGATTTCACAGAGAAATGCCCATATATGTGATTCTATGTAGTTTTATCGATATCAATGGAAATTATTATCCAATAATAAAATAATACGCACTTTGTAAGACTTCCCAGAGCCTGTGGTCTTTAAATGCCTTTTTTATCCGCATGCCTGCAAAAGAGTATGAGCTGGTCACTTCATCCGTCATACACTTCCCAAGCATCATCCTTAAACTGGCGTAGGAATCAGATCCTTCGAATCTCCTCAAGTAAATTAACAGGGATAGAACATTTCCATGTCAAATATCGAAACTTGCTGTAGATCCATGTCATGGTGATAAAATTAACATTTTACTTGGTTATGGTCATCTTTTTGGGTCAGAAGCCTTTTACACTCGAGGCGAATTACTATGGCAAAAGAAAAAACAAAGCTAACATCGCTGGGAAACCAGACTAAATCATGCGTGGCGTACAATGGCGTGGTTATCATAGTAACTGCCCTTAGGGCATGAAAATATACTTAACACCCACAAAATAAGACAAGAAAAAATGATCATATATCCAGCGAGTTGAAGTAACGTTGTCAAAATGTGTTAATAGCGACGTAAAAAAGATTGAGTGTTCTTATCGTGATAATCAGTGTGGCAAATGAAAGATGATACGGTTCTGACGAACACAATATTTATTTAATCTTAGGGAAGAGGTTACACAAAAGGGCAACGAGCCCTGGGTCGCGTCTCGCGGGCCGGAGCGAGAGAGAGCAACGAAAGTGCGTCAGCTTGGCTGGCTCACTGGCTCTGGTCGTAGGGAGTACTTCTCGGCTTGTACTCTCTACAAAATCCTGGCTAGCGGTAGGCCATCCTACCTTGCGAATCGCTATCAGCTAAACACTAGCCAGAGGCCTGTAAGGGGTGAGTGTCAAAGGCCCCTTGTCGTTCCCCCGTTCAGACTGCAGTCGACCAGGAACTCATTCTTCATCAATTCGACCTACATTTGGAACAATCTCCCCTCTCATATTCGCACCATCAACTCATTCGCCATGTTTAAGCACCACATCTTCAAATTTATTTTTGACCGCGAAGGTATTTTTCTTAGTGCTTAAGTCATTCCATCTACCTTATTTATTTACTGTTCTTCATGCACCCTCACTGCACTCGTTCACTCTAACACACTTACCTCACCATTTCACCTATTTTTAGTCAAACTCCGTATTTTATAATTGTTTTTATTTGTTTTTTACCATATGTATACTATATTCTACTATTATTTTATTGTACAACATAATGTACATTAATAAACTTATCTAATCTAATCTAATCTCTCTCTTTCCTCTCTGCGCGCGGTAAGTACCAACTGCACACGTACTGTCGACTCCTCCACCGTATTCGAGCATTTTCTGCCGTAATCCTGCCTTCGGGCGCTATTGTTTCAGCTCCTTGCAAGCGCCCTAATGCAAGTCGTCGCAGCATCTTACTATCTCGCTGTGTAATTCGACTTGCTGAAACTACTCCAGCCGCTATCAATCGTCATCCTGAAAGCGAGGTTAGGAGTGCAAGGAGCGAACGCGCGGCGGGAAGGCGCGAAGGCGGAGCCTCAGCGAGCAACAGCTGATCACGACAGTACAGGTACGTTCCCTCTTCCGACTTATCTTGCGCGAGCGGTATACACATGGCGCCAGGAAAACCCAACACCTGCGCTGTGTGTAAAGTAAAATCGGACCGCCCCCTAAAGCAGTGCCCTGAGTGCAAAAAACCTCGGCACTCAAAATGCGCAAATAAGAAGGGAGAGGGACCATGCAATGATTGCCGCGCCAGGTGTGACATCGAGAGTGGCAGCAGAAAGCCGCTCACTCGCGCAGTCAACCCCACCCGTCAACTCCCGCGCGTGAGCGCGATCGGCTGTGATTCCCCGCTCTGCACACGCTCGCCGACTCCAGGCAGTGCTGGTGCTGCGGCGCGTGGGGCCCTCCTGCGCTCATCAATGCCGGCTGCAGAACGCGCGGCATCCTGCGCTACGAACTCGAGCGCGGGAATTTCAAATCGGAAATTGACCTCTCCTCTGGAAGCACCACCCCTTGAAGCCAAAGATAACTCCGTAACACGCGGCCACAATATTAGTATAAGTAGTAGTAGTCATAGTGATAATAATAGTTTTAGCGCATCTAGTTGTAATGGTAGTAGTAATAATAGTAATAGTAATATTGACAATAACTCTGACGCAAGCTCTGCTGGATACAGCTTGTCTAAATTAGTAGAAGCATCGACCGCAAGAGGTACAATGCTGTTAGCTATTGTCAGCCTCACCGACGGCACTCAAAAACTGATTGAGCGGGAATGTGCGGGGCAACGATCACTCATCTCTGACGGGCTTGAATCACTTAAATCGTCGCTGAATCTCATTCCGGTACTGAGTAAAAGTGTCACGAAGCTGGGTTCACGTGTGTCAGAGCTTGAGCGACTCGTGGAAAAGCAGAATTTAGTACTGGAAAATTCTGCTAAATCTATCTCTGCGCTTCTCGCTCAATATAACACATTAATTGAACACATTAAAATCACATCCACTCAAAACACTTCAATACTACAGAAAATAGAATACATCCAGTTTCAAACACACCACATAATAAACACCCCACATAACATTTGCAATAACCCCGGGCTGACAGTGGCTGATGGCCATGGTGATGCTTCGGTGGGCCCTTCTGTTAACACACGTTTGCCCAATGCTGGAGTACCGCCTCAAACTGGGGAACGGACGAATGGTGCTGAGAGCGACAAATTATTTATTACAGGTATTGTTGACTGTGAAAAATATAGTATTCCTGCGGAGAAAGCAGCATTTGTCGTCCTCAGCGCCGTCTGTCCTGACCTGTGCGAGAGCGATATCGTAAGGGCCCACCAAATCAAATCCAGCAGTATTTATAGCGGTAACAATAAGGACAATAAAAATACTGATACTAGTCATTAAATACATACCAAAGATTCAAATAGTTCTAGTCATAATAATAATAAAAACAGTAGTAGACTCCCGGCCATAATTGTACAGATGAAAAACGCAGATCTCAAAAGAAAAGTATTACTCGATAAACGTAAGAGAACGGGCCTAAATACCAGTGACTTGGACTTGTCACTGCTAGATGCGGGCAAGTCCAAGCATGCGATACACTCTGCTATTTTTATCAATGAATTTCTTTCTTCTGTAACATACCAAAGATTATCTAGTCTTCGTAGAATAGCTAAGCCCTTAGGAATTGAGTATGTTTGGTTCAGGAACGGCAGGTTTCTTGCAAGACGAGCGGTGGAAGACAAAGTATTCCCGGTTGAAAATGCGGCTGACCTAAGAGTCATTGCCGGGGCAGCTCCGGAGATAGGCCCCACCGAAGTCGAAAATTAAATATTAAATGAGGAGCGGGATTCTGTCGGGGCCTCGTGGAGACTGAGAGCGGGCTTTCACAATGTTAACTCACTTAGAGCTCACATTGAACAAGTCCGCCAGTTTCTGAGTGAGAATCCGTCCTACCATCTGTACGGTATTGCGGAGTCCTGGCTGGGTCCCGACGTTCCAGACGACGTTGTTCAGATCCCCAATTATAAACTGATCAGAAATGACCGTAACACGAATGGTGGTGGGGTTGCATTATACGTCCGGAATTTTTACAAGATAGAACTTCTTTCATCGTCAAACACCACAGGACCAGGTAAACCCGGCATACCTGGGTACCTCTTGTGCTCAGTGCAGCACGGCAACTCCCAACCAATTCTTGCTGCGGTCATTTGCAGACCACCACACATCGCCTCTACTAAGGACCCTTCTTTCATCAATGATTTAACATCGCACTGTTTCGACTACAGTCATAAAGTTGTGATGGGCGATCTGAATGCCGATCTTCTTTCAGACAGTGATGATCCAAAATTTGTTCGCAAATTATCTGAGGAACTGCCGTTGCGTCTGATTCAGCACGGGGCTACGCATCTAACCGCAACGTCTCGCACATGGATAGACGTTATGATAGTGGACGATAACAACATAATCACGGACGAACGCAACTTCCCAGCTCCCTTTCGCAGTAAACATCATATTATTGACGTTGAACTCATCATTCAACAACCCAAAAAGAGGCCAGGCTCCTTCAAATACAGAAATTTCAAAGGTATTCGGCAGGAAGACCTGGTCTTTACTCTGAAACGATGCGATTGGGGGCTAGTTAACCACGATGACGTAGGTGACATTGACTCTGCACTTGACTGTCTCAGCCGCATCCTCACAGGGGCAATCGATGAGCTTGCTCTGAAGAAATTCAAGGGTAGAAAGAACAGGTTGCCGTGGGTTGATGCTGAGCTAACGCTGTTATACAAGAAAATGGACGCGACTTATAAACGCTATGTTCGGACAGGGGACGAGAACCTGCTCATCGAATTCCAAAGGTTGCGAGATCTCTCTGATAGCAAGACAACTCAGGCCCGCACTGAGTTCCTCTCGAATAAATTGGCGGAAGCACTTGATACTAACACGGTGTCGAAAGAACTGCGCAACCTGAATATTCTACCTAAGCAGAGGGAGGACTTGAACGGGATCACACCGGAGGAGCTGAACGCTCACTTTGCCAAGGTTTCCATCTCACACAATGAGAATGCTTCGGTCTACCAGGATATTATCTCCTCCGCTTCTGAGGAAGATGGCTTTTGCTTCCAGAAAATCAGTATTAATGATGTTATCCTGAGCATTTCTCATTTTACTTTTCAATCAGTCGGTGACGATGGCATACCTAAGAGTACCATTCTTGACTCTGCCCGTGATTGGAGATAAAATCGTGAATCTGTTCAACTCCTCCCTGCGCAAAGGAATCTTCCCGTCATCCTGGAAAAGAGCTCATGTTTTTCCGCTCAAGAAGAGTGCTCATCCGTCTTCGCCGTCAGACTTTCGACCCATCGCCCTCCTAAGTTTCCTTTCTAAAGTTCTTGAGAAGATAGTTCATGACCAAGTCATGAATTACCTTACAATCAACAACATCCTTGACCCTAGACAGGCAGGTTTTCGTCCAAACTACTCTACGCAGACGGCACTACTGAGACTTACGGAAGACATGAGAAAAGGCATGGACAAAAAGAAACTGATGCTACTTCTACTTTTTGATTTCAACAAAGCCTTCGACAAAATCTCTCATTCCAGAATGTTGAAGCATCTAAGGGATATCGGCTTTGCGAGGACTGCTCTCTCGTGGTTCCACTCATATCTCACGGATAGACAGCAAATAGTTATAACAAAGAGTTTTGGCAAATCTTCGTGGCTTGCCACGAACCTTGGGGTGCCAAAGGGGTCGGTCCTCGGGCCGCTTCTCTTCTGCATATACATTAATGACCTACGTGACGTACTTAACATTGAGGGCGTTGAGCGTATGCTTTATGCTGACGACTTACAAATTTATACTCAGGTTCTACTGAATAGACTGGCTGAGGGTATAGCGTTGCTTGAGGAGGCGGCTGCGGCCCTGTCGGGTTGGGCTGACGCGGCTTTGCTGGTACTTAATGCCGAAAAAACTCAAGCCATAGCTTTCGGGTCCTTATATAATATCAATCTTCTGCACAAAGAAGCACTTTATGTATCCGGCATTGGGATCGGTGAGGCCCGCGTGCCATTCTCTGGTACGGTTAAGGATCTCGGCGTGGTGCTTGACGAAACTCTATCCTGGCGTCAAAACACCGATGCATTTACAAAGAAGTTCAATAGAACCATGTATAGTTTGCGATTCTTTCGTAGGTACACGACTGAGATCCTTCGTAGACGCTTATCAATGGCTCTGCTGTTCCCTCATCTTGATTATTGTTCTGCGGTATACCTCGACGCATCTCAAGAACAAAAACAAAGAATACAGGTACTACAAAATTCATGTGTGAGATATGTTCTTGGTGTGAGGAGGGACGAACACATCATTCCTTACAGGGCCAGGCTTGGCTGGATGCGCACGGATATTAGGAGGCAATATTTTATGGCTGTACTTTTGTACAAGATCCTGCGCTATCGTCAGCCGGAGTACCTTCTGAGCCTTTTCACTAGGTCCACAAGGCCCTCAAGGGGAGATGCACCGGAAGTCTCGGTCCCCAAAATGAGGAATGATTTCGGAATAAATTCCTTCCAGGTGCAGGCGGCACACCTCTGGAATTCCTTCCGCTCCTCTGATAGAAACCTGCCGTCCTTATTAAGTTTCAAAAGTTCCATAAGAAACTATTTTTTAGAATTAGAATTGAATGAATGTCTTTGACACCTTTTATAAAGATTGACGCTATGACTAGATTGTTCAAATTGTGATGACTAGCTGTATAAATTTATACCAATACTGACGCGTTATCTGTGATAATTAGTTTAAGAAATCTATTGAAAAGGATGATATGTGAAATATATTTTAACTAAATGACTGATATTTTTGAAAAGATGACTGACATTATGTAAATACCATTTTTGTATAATTTATACAATAAAACACATCTATCTATCTATCTATCTATCTATCTCTCTCTCTCTCTCTCTCCCTCTCTTAATCGACCGCGCCGCGTCCCCCCTTTCATTTTACCCCGTAATAAGGCATTTTTCGTTTTATGTGTGTGCGTTTCTGTGGCCCCGATTCACCACCCAGATTCCCGAAACACGACTCTGAGAACTCGCCCAGCATCAGCACCGGGCGAGATTGCACTCTCTCGTGTCCCCTTCTATTGTTATTAATACTATTGATTATATCAATGGGCATGAGCCAGTGACAACCTATGAACATATCTATTGTATTCTGTAGATTCCGTTTTTTTTTCTGAATGAATGTCGCTGAAACCGTCTACAGCTATATAAAAATGTTGTGTGCAAGATTTGCAAAGGTTCAGAGTATCTGTCATCTGCTGGTCGACTTATACTTACTATACTCAAATAACCAGGTCAATTTTAAAATCTTTCCTGACGTAAATAAATGGAACTGAATGCAGTTTTTGCTGATAACCATTGCAAAACTGTATATGGGGCGTTTCACGTTAACTCTCCAGAGCCTGCGCGCGTATGCTAAAACCTCGCGTTTTCGATGCTTGTTTTCGATCGAAAGCTGACCTTCTTTTTACATTGATATAGCCTCTAAAAAAATAGGACTATTTCGTTATTCTCGAAAAATTGAGTAGTGAACATGAGAGGTTGCGCCGCGCCGCGTCGCACCACGCTGCTTCCACGCGCTCGGGCTCGAGTCTTTTGTACACGTGAGTACCGGATTCAGAGTACATTCGATATCCATACTTGTTCCTATATATTGAATAAAGTTCTTCATTTCTTTGAAAGTAAATAACGACTGTGAAAATCGTTGCTTGATTGTTATTCCAGTGGAATAATTGAGCTGAATTTTGCACAACAAACGCATAATTTTCAGCGAAATCAAAGCAAACTAAGAATTCGGCACTTACGTGTACAGAAGACTCGAGCCCGAGCGCGTGGAAGCAGCGTGGCGCGGCGCAACCTCTCATGTTCACTACTCAATTCCTCGAGAATAACGAAATAGTCCTATTTTTCTGGAGGCTATATTAATGTAAAAAAAAGTCAGTTTTCGATCTAGACTATTAAAAAAAATCTAAAAAATCAGGGTTTTCAGATATGGCATGTTATATGTTTTTTTTTTCTGGGAAAACGTGAAAATTTTGGAAAACTAAATTCAATATCGGAAAGCTGACAAAAGACTGCATTGATATCATATCCGACATCATCTAGATATTGGTCTAATAGAGTCGAAATCAAGTGTCGAAAACGCGAGGTTTTAGCGTCCGCGCGCAAGCTCTGGAGAGTTGACGTGAAACGCCCCATATAATGGCTTGTCGCGTTCTCTCGCTTGCTGCGCATACTTGTCGTCAGGGGCGTTGGCGCCCCCCCTGGTGTATAACCGCTATGCGCAGTGCCCCGTATCCGGAGCAAAAGTGCCGAGAATGATTTTTTTCTCAATCGATAATAACTCAATGTTTATTTGTTCAATTAGCTCTGATCAAAACTTGGTTGGAAATCAAACAACAAAGCAGAGCTAGAACATAAAAAATGCAAATGGTAGGAACAGTTTCAATGCTCGATTCAGAAACATAATTAGTTAAGATCTTTACATGTATCTCATATGTATCAATTCTTAGAATTCAAACCACAGAAGAGTAGGATGCCCTAGTTTTATATTGCAAGTATAGAAAGCTGCCAAGAGGCATCAATTAGTGATTTGTCATTAGTTCTCCAAAGAATTTATGATTTGGATAACCAAAAGAAAATTTTCTTATCACCATAACAGAGAAATAGATTTTCTTCCATCAAATCTTGAAGCTCTGTAAAAGAGATCTAAGTTGAAATCATAGCTCAGTAGATTCAATGATTTTGGTTTCTTTTTGTCTTTCCAAGCTGGAAGCAAAGCTTTTACTTCAGCTAAAAATATTTCATGATTATAAATTCATATTGACCTGGAAGACCTGATAATGATGATACTTCAATCTATTCCATATTTACAGAAACTCATGCCTCGTCATTTTGCCACACTGGAGCAGTCTCTTATCCTATTTATAAGCTTCAATAATACAAATTTTTGAGAGATAATATTAATGGCCCTCACAAGAAAAAAGCACAACTCCGAATTAGATATTTTCAATGCTCCCTTACAGTGCAATCTAATGCTTAAAGTTGCCCTCGAGGGAAAAATTGGTAATGCTTCCATACCACTATTCAAATTTTTCTTCCTACAACAATTTCAAGCATTACATTACACTCTTTGGGAGCAAAAAATTCCAAGTTGTGCTTTTATTATTGAGGGCCGTCGATATTTACCTTATAGTACGAGAGCAGATTTCTGTTTATGCCTAGCTATATTATGTTAGTGATAACATGTGATTTTTGTAAATATCTTCTATACTATAATATAAAGTTAATCCTCCGGTAATTTTCATGTAAAGAAATTTTTATGAAGGGGTCGATTTGCATGAAAACGGATAATACGGATCGAAAGGAAATTGCCTGCGCTTTGAGGTTTCGTATTGAAATTTTTGAAAAACTCGATGCGTGGGCGTTAAAAATGGGAAAATGCAACTTGGGTTTTTTTTCTTAGCCGATGAACCATAGAAAAAAACTATGAAATAATTGTACGATGAAAATTTGGGTCTGACTGATCGATAGATCTTTGGAAGGACTTTAGTGTTTCATGGTTGAAACTTTGGAAAAATTGATGCGTGATCGTGAAATATGGGAAAAACTGATGTTTGGCAAGATGTGCCTCATGAATCATTAAAAAAGTACATGAATCAGCGTCGTGATGAAAATTCTGATAATACGGATCGATAGAGCTCATTGAGCATTTTTATTTTTCATCGTGAAAAACTGAAATATGACGATGCGTGGGCGTGAAATCCATTCTTGAAAATTGATGGTTAACTATGTGATTTTTATGCATTCAGAAAAATACGTGAAATCATGATATTGTGTAATTTCGCGTATTTCCGATCGGAAGAGTATCGAATGGGCTTCCTTATCCATGATTGGAATTTTGAAAAAATCGATGCATGGGCGTGAAATATGGAAAAAACTCATTTTAAAAAAGGTACAAGATTGATCGTTGAAAAAATCGTTCAATCTGCGCCACGATGGAAATTCGAATCAGACAGATCGATAGAGCTCATTGAGCATTTTTATTTTTCATCGTGAAAAACTGAAATATGGCGATGCGTGGGCGTGAAAGCCGTTCTTGAAAATTGATGGTTAAACTTTGTGATTTTTATGCATTCAGAGAAATACGTGAAATCATGATATGGTGTAATTTCGAGTATTTCCGATCGGAAGAGTATCGAATGGGCTTCCTTATCCATGATTGGAATTTTGAAAAAATCGATGCGTGGGCGTGAAATATGGAAAAAACTCATTTTAAGAAAAAGGTACAAGATTGATCGTTAAAAAAATCGTTCAATCTGCGCCACGATGAAAATTCGAATCAGACAGATCGATAGAGCTCATTGAGCATTTTTATTTTTCATCGTGAAAAACTGAAATATGACGATGCGTGGGCGTGAAATCAGTTCTTGAAAATTAATGGTTAACTTTGTGATTTTTATGCGTTCAGAGAAATACGTGAAATCATGATATGGTGTAATTTCGAGTATTTCCGATCGGAAGAGTATCGAATGGGCTTCCTTATCCATGATTGGAATTTTGAAAAAATCGATGCGTGGGCGTGAAATATGGAAAAAACTCATTTTAAGAAAAAGGTACAAGATTGATCGTTAAAAAAATCGTTCAATCTGCGCCACGATGGAAATTCGAATCAGACAGATCGATAGAGCTCATTGAGCATTTTTATTTTTCATCGTGAAAAACTAAAATATGACGATGCGTGGGCGTGAAATCCGTTCTTGAAAATTGATGGTTAACTTTGTGATTTTTATGCGTTCAGAGAAATACGTGAAATCATGATATGGTGTAATTTCGAATATTCTCGATCGGAAGAGTATCGAATGGGCTTCCTTATCCATGATTGGAATTTTGAAAAAATCGATGCGTGGGCGTGAAATATGGAAAAAACTCATTTTAAGAAAAAGGTACAAGATTGATCGTTAAAAAAATCGTTCAATCTGCGCCACGATGGAAATTCGAATCAGACAGATCGATAGAGCTCATTGAGCATTTTTATTTTTCATCGTGAAAAACTGAAATATGACGATGCGTGGGCGTGAAATCCGTTCTTGAAAATTGATGGTTAACTTTGTGATTTTTATGCATTGAGAGAAATACGTGAAATCATGATATGGTGTAATTTCGAGTATTTCCGATCGGAAGAGTATCGAATGGTCTTCCTTATCCATGATTGGAATTTTGAAAAAATCGATGCGTGGGCGTGAAATATGGAAAAAACTCATTTTAAGAAAAAGGTACAAGATTGATCGTTAAAAAAATCGTTCAATCTGCGCCACGATGGAAATTCGAATCAGACAGATCGATAGAGCTCATTGAGCATTTTTATTTTTCATCGTGAAAAACTAAAATATGACGATGCGTGGGCGTGAAATCCGTTCTTGAAAATTGATGGTTAACTTTGTGATTTTTATGCG
Organism: Aphelinus atriplicis; assembly: GCA_020882685.1. Taxonomy (NCBI): domain Eukaryota; kingdom Metazoa; phylum Arthropoda; class Insecta; order Hymenoptera; family Aphelinidae; genus Aphelinus; species Aphelinus atriplicis. The sequence goes on from CM037073.1 coordinate 32,679,338, forward strand.
TTCAGAGAAATACGTGAAATCATGATATGGTGTAATTTCACGAGTATTTCCGATCGGAAGAGTATCGAATGGGCTTCCTTATCCATGATTGGAATTTTGAAAAAATCGATGCGTGGGCGTGAAATATGGAAAAAACTCATTTTAAAAAAAGGTACAAGATTGATCGTTAAAAAAATCGTTCAATCTGCGCCACGATGGAAATTCGAATCAGACAGATCGATAGAGCTCATTGAGCATTTTTATTTTTCATCGTGAAAAACTGAAATATGACGATGCGTGGGCGTGAAATCCGTTCTTGAAAATTGATGGTTAACTTTGTGATTTTTATGCGTTGAGAGAAATACGTGAAATCATGATATGGTGTAATTTCGAGTATTTCCGATCGGAAGAGTATCGAATGGGCTTCCTTATCCATGATTGGAATTTTGAAAAAATCGATGCGTGGGCGTGAAATATGGAAAAAACTCATTTTAAGAAAAAGGTACAAGATTGATCGTTAAAAAAAATCGTTCAATCTGCGCCACGATGGAAATTCGAATCAGACAGATCGATAGAGCTCATTGAGCATTTTTATTTTTCATCGTGAAAAACTAAAATATGACGATGCGTGGGCGTGAAATCCGTTCTTGAAAATTGATGGTTAACTTTGTGATTTTTATGCGTTCAGAGAAATACGTGAAATCATGATATGGTGTAATTTCGAATATTCTCGATCGGAAGAGTATCGAATGGGCTTCCTTATCCATGATTGGAATTTTGAAAAAATCGATGCGTGGGCGTGAAATATGGAAAAAACTCATTTTAAGAAAAAGGTACAAGATTGATCGTTAAAAAAATCGTTCAATCTGCGCCACGATGAAAATTCGAATCAGACAGATCGATAGAGCTCATTGAGCATTTTTATTTTTCATCGTGAAAAACTGAAATATGACGATGCGTGGGCGTGAAATCAGTTCTTGAAAATTAATGGTTAACTTTGTGATTTTTATGCGTCCAGAGAAATACGTGAAATCATGATATGGTGTAATTTCGAGTATTTCCGATCGGAAGAGTATCGAATGGTCTTCCTTATCCATGATTGGAATTTTGAAAAAATTGATGCGTGGGCGTGAAATATGGAATAAACTCATTTTAAGAAAAAGGTACAAGATTGATCGTTAAAAAAATCGTTCAATCTGCGCCACGATGGAAATTCGAATCAGACAGATCGATAGAGCTCATTGAGCATTTTTATTTTTCATCGTGAAAAACTAAAATATGACGATGCGTGGGCGTGAAATCCGTTCTTGAAAATTGATGGTTAACTTTGTGATTTTTATGCGTTCAGAGAAATACGTGAAATCATGATATTGTGTAATTTCACGTATTTCCGATCGGAAGAGTATCGAATGGGCTTCCTTATCCATGATTGGAATTTTGAAAAAATCGATGCGTGGGCGTGAAATATGGAAAAAACTCATTTTAAAAAAGGTACAAGATTGATCGTTAAAAAAATCGTTCAATCTGCGCCACGATGGAAATTCGAATCAGACAGATCGATAGAGCTCATTGAGCATTTTTATTTTTCATCGTGAAAAACTGAAATATGACGATGCGTGGGCGTGAAATCCGTTCTTGAAAATTGATGGTTAACTTTGTGATTTTTATGCATTGAGAGAAATACGTGAAATCATGATATGGTGTAATTTCGAGTATTTCCGATCGGAAGAGTATCGAATGGGCTTCCTTATCCATGATTGGAATTTTGAAAAAATCGATGCGTGGGCGTGAAATATGGAAAAAACTCATTTTAAGAAAAAGGTACAAGATTGATCGTTAAAAAAATCGTTCAATCTGCGCCACGATGGAAATTCGAATCAGACAGATCGATAGAGCTCATTGAGCATTTTTATTTTTCATCGTGAAAAACTAAAATATGACGATGCGTGGGCGTGAAATCCGTTCTTGAAAATTGATGGTTAACTTTGTGATTTTTATGCGTTCAGAGAAATACGTGAAATCATGATATGGTGTAATTTCGAATATTCTCGATCGGAAGAGTATCGAATGGGCTTCCTTATCCATGATTGGAATTTTGAAAAAATCGATGCGTGGGCGTGAAATATGGAAAAAACTCATTTTAAGAAAAAGGTACAAGATTGATCGTTAAAAAAATCGTTCAATCTGCGCCACGATGAAAATTCGAATCAGACAGATCGATAGAGCTCATTGAGCATTTTTATTTTTCATCGTGAAAAACTGAAATATGACGATGCGTGGGCGTGAAATCAGTTCTTGAAAATTAATGGTTAACTTTGTGATTTTTATGCGTCCAGAGAAATACGTGAAATCATGATATGGTGTAATTTCGAGTATTCCCGATCGGAAGAGTATCGAATGGTCTTCCTTATCCATGATTGGAATTTTGAAAAAATTGATGCGTGGGCGTGAAATATGGAATAAACTCATTTTAAGAAAAAGGTACAAGATTGATCGTTAAAAAAATCGTTCAATCTGCGCCACGATGGAAATTCGAATCAGACAGATCGATAGAGCTCATTGAGCATTTTTATTTTTCATCGTGAAAAACTAAAATATGACGATGCGTGGGCGTGAAATCCGTTCTTGAAAATTGATGGTTAACTTTGTGATTTTTATGCGTTCAGAGAAATACGTGAAATCATGATATTGTGTAATTTCACGTATTTCCGATCGGAAGAGTATCGAATGGGCTTCCTTATCCATGATTGGAATTTTGAAAAAATCGATGCGTGGGCGTGAAATATGGAAAAAACTCATTTTAAAAAAGGTACAAGATTGATCGTTAAAAAAATCGTTCAATCTGCGCCACGATGGAAATTCGAATCAGACAGATCGATAGAGCTCATTGAGCATTTTTATTTTTCATCGTGAAAAACTGAAATATGACGATGCGTGGGCGTGAAATCCGTTCTTGAAAATTGATGGTTAACTTTGTGATTTTTATGCATTGAGAGCAATACGTGAAATCATGATATGGTGTAATTTCGAGTATTTCCGATCGGAAGAGTATCGAATGGGCTTCCTTATCCATGATTGGAATTTTGAAAAAATCGATGCGTGGGCGTGAAATATGGAAAAAACTCATTTTAAGAAAAAGGTACAAGATTGATCGTTAAAAAAATCGTTCAATCTGCGCCACGATGGAAATTCGAATCAGACAGATCGATAGAGCTCATTGAGCATTTTTATTTTTCATCGTGAAAAACTAAAATATGACGATGCGTGGGCGTGAAATCCGTTCTTGAAAATTGATGGTTAACTTTGTGATTTTTATGCGTTCAGAGAAATACGTGAAATCATGATATGGTGTAATTTCGAGTATTCTCGATCGGAAGAGTATCGAATGGGCTTCCTTATCCATGATTGGAATTTTGAAAAAATCGATGCGTGGGCGTGAAATATGGAAAAAACTCATTTTAAGAAAAAGGTACAAGATTGATCGTTAAAAAAATCGTTCAATCTGCGCCACGATGAAAATTCGAATCAGACAGATCGATAGAGCTCATTGAGCATTTTTATTTTTCATCGTGAAAAACTGAAATATGACGATGCGTGGGCGTGAAATCAGTTCTTGAAAATTAATGGTTAACTTTGTGATTTTTATGCGTCCAGAGAAATACGTGAAATCATGATATGGTGTAATTTCGAGTATTTCCGATCGGAAGAGTATCGAATGGGCTTCCTTATCCATGATTGGAATTTTGAAAAAATCGATGCGTGGGCGTGAAATATGGAAAAAACTCATTTTAAGAAAAAGGTACAAGATTGATCGTTAAAAAAATCGTTCAATCTGCGCCACGATGGAAATTCGAATCAGACAGATCGATAGAGCTCATTGAGCATTTTTATTTTTCATCGTGAAAAACTGAAATATGACGATGCGTGGGCGTGAAATCAGTTCTTGAAAATTAATGGTTAACTTTGTGATTTTTATGCGTTCAGAGAAATACGTGAAATCATGATATGGTGTAATTTCGAGTATTTCCGATCGGAAGAAGAGTATCGAATGGGCTTCCTTATCCATGATTGGAATTTTGAAAAAATCGATGCGTGGGCGTGAAATATGGAAAAAACTCATTTTAAGAAAAAGGTACAAGATTGATCGTTAAAAAAATCGTTCAATCTGCGCCACGATGGAAATTCGAATCAGACAGATCGATAGAGCTCATTGAGCATTTTTATTTTTCATCGTGAAAAACTAAAATATGACGATGCGTGGGCGTGAAATCCGTTCTTGAAAATTGATGGTTAACTTTGTGATTTTTATGCGTTCAGAGAAATACGTGAAATCATGATATTGTGTAATTTCACGTATTTCCGATCGGAAGAGTATCGAATGGGCTTCCTTATCCATGATTGGAATTTTGAAAAAATCGATGCGTGGGCGTGAAATATGGAAAAAACTCATTTTAAAAAAGGTACAAGATTGATCGTTAAAAAAATCGTTCAATCTGCGCCACGATGGAAATTCGAATCAGACAGATCGATAGAGCTCATTGAGCATTTTTATTTTTCATCGTGAAAAACTGAAATATGGCGATGCGTGGGCGTGAAAGCCGTTCTTGAAAATTGATGGTTAACTTTGTGATTTTTATGCATTCAGAGAAATACGTGAAATCATGATATGGTGTAATTTCGAGTATTTCCGATCGGAAGAGTGTCGAATGGGCTTCCTTATCCATGATTGGAATTTTGAAAAAATCGATGCGTGGGCGTGAAATATGGAAAAAACTCATTTTAAGAAAAAGGTACAAGATTGATCGTTAAAAAAATCGTTCAATCTGCGCCACGATGGAAATTCGAATCAGACAGATCGATAGAGCTCATTGAGCATTTTTATTTTTCATCGTGAAAAACTAAAATATGACGATGCGTGGGCGTGAAATCCGTTCTTGAAAATTGATGGTTAACTTTGTGATTTTTATGCGTTCAGAGAAATACGTGAAATCATGATATGGTGTAATTTCGAGTATTCTCGATCGGAAGAGTATCGAATGGGCTTCCTTATCCATGATTGGAATTTTGAAAAAATCGATGCGTGGGCGTGAAATATGGAAAAAACTCATTTTAAGAAAAAGGTACAAGATTGATCGTTAAAAAAATCGTTCAATCTGCGCCACGATGAAAATTCGAATCAGACAGATCGATAGAGCTCATTGAGCATTTTTATTTTTCATCGTGAAAAACTGAAATATGACGATGCGTGGGCGTGAAATCAGTTCTTGAAAATTAATGGTTAACTTTGTGATTTTTATGCGTCCAGAGAAATACGTGAAATCATGATATGGTGTAATTTCGAGTATTTCCGATCGGAAGAGTATCGAATGGTCTCCCTTATCCATGATTGGAATTTTGAAAAAATTGATGCGTGGGCGTGAAATATGGAATAAACTCATTTTAAGAAAAAGGTACAAGATTGATCGTTAAAGAAATCGATCAATTTGCGTCACGATGAGAATAATTTCATAAATAGAGGTTAAGCCACCCAATGTTTGCCATTCTATCTCAGTTTAGAATGTTGCCCGACTCTCACGACGAGGACGTATTGGTGATGCGCATATCCAAAAGCGGATTTATAGAGTCACTTTTGCAGCCGTGTTATTCAGCGCAATAAGCATGGTAGCGTAATATCTATGTATCTGTTGTAAAATACATTTTTGAATTTTTGCAGTTTTAAATATGCTAATGTGTTACCAGCACATATCTATACTATACTATGAAGTTAATCCTCTAGGAAATTTCATGGAAAGATTTTTCAATGAAGGAGTTGACTTCCATGGAAACAAATGAGACGGATCGAAAGGAAATTTCCTGCGGTATCATGTTTCACATTGAAATTTACGAAAAAAACGATACGAAAAAAAATGGTAAAAATCAATTTGCGTTTGTTTTGGTATCCGATAAACCATTGGAAAAAACTGTAAAATAGTTGTATGGTGCAAATTTGAGTTTCACTGATTTATAGATCAATCGGAGATCTTTCCTATTTTATGGTGAGAATTTTGGAAAAAATGATGCGTGGGCGTGAAATATGAAAAAAACTGACTTTTGTCAACTTGTGCCGCATAAACCGTTAAAAAAATCTATGAAACAGCGTCGTGATGGAAACTCTGATTAGAGGTATCGATAGAGCTCATTGAGCGCTTCAATTAATCATCGTGAAAAATTCAAAAATATTGATGCGTGGGCGTGAAGTATGTGATTGAAAATTGGTGGTTTACTTTGCGATTTTTATGCTTTCAGATAAATACGTGAGATTATGATTTGATGAAATGTCGGGTATGTTCGATCGAAAAAACATCGGATGAGCTTGAATATCCATGGAGAGAATTTCGGAAAAAATGATGCGTGGGCGTTAAATTAGGAAAAAACTGACTTCTGTCAACTTGTGCCGCATAAACCATTAAAAAAATATATGAAACAGCGTCGTGATGGAAATTCTGATCAGAGGTATCGATAGAGCTCATTGAGCGCTTCAATTATTGATCGTGAAAAATTCAAAAATATTGATGCGTGGGCGTGAAGTATGTGATTGAAAATTGGTGGTTCACTTTGCGATTTTTATGCTTTCAGATAAATACGTGAGATTATGATTTGGTGAAATGTCGGGTATGTTCGATCGAAAAAACATCGGATGGGCTTGAATATCCATGGAGAGAATTTCGGAAAAAATGATGCGTGGGCGTTAAATATGGAAAAAACTGACTTTTGTCAACTTGTGCCGCATAAACCATTAAAAAAATATATGAAACAGCGTCGTACTGAAAATTCTGATTGGAGGTATCGATAGAGCTCATTGAGCGCTTCAATTATTCATCGTGAAGAATTCAACAATATTGATGCGTGGGCGTGAAGTATGTGATTGAAAATTGGTGGTTCACTTTGCGATTTTTATGCTTTCAGATAAATACGTGAGATTATGATTGGGTGAAATGTCGGGTATGTTCGGTCGAAAGAACATAGGATGGGCTTGAATATCCATGAAGAGAATTTCGGAAAAAATGATGCGTGGGCGTTAAATTAGGAAAAACCTGACTTTTGTCAACTTGTGCCGCATAAACCATTAAAAAAATATATGAAACAGCGTCGTAATGAAAATTCTGAGTAGAGGTATCGATAGAGCTCATTGAGCGCTTCAATTATTCATCGTGAAGAATTCAAAAATATTGATGCGTGGGCGTGAAGTATGTGATTGAAAATTGGTGGTTCACTTTGCGATTTTTATGCTTTCAGATAAATACGTGAGATTATGATTTGGTGAAATGTCGGGTATGTTCGATCGAAAGAACATCGGATGGGCTTGAATATCCATGGAGAGAATTTCGGAAAAAATGATGCGTGGGCGTGAAATATGGAAAAAACTGACTTTTGTCAACTTGTGCCGCATAAACCGTTAAAAAAATCTATGAAACAGCGTCGTGATGAAAATTCTGATTAGAGGTATCGATAGAGCTCATTGAGCGCTTCAATTATTCATCGTGAAAAATTCAAAAATATTGATGCGTGGGCGTGAAGTATGTGATTGAAAATTGGTGGTTTACTTTGCGATTTTTATGCTTTCAGATAAATACGTGAGATTATGATTTGGTGAAATGTCGGGTATGTTCGATCGAAAAAACATCGGATGGGCTTGAATATCCATGAAGAGAATTTCGGAAAAAATGATGCGTGGGCGTTAAATTAGGAAAAACCTGACTTTTGTCAACTTGTGCCGCATAAACCATTAAAAAAATATATGAAACAGCGTCGTAATGAAAATTCTGATTAGAGGTATCGATAGAGCTCATTGAGCGCTTCAATTATTCATCGTGAAAATTCAAAAATATTGATGCGTGGGCGTGAAGTATGTGATTGAAAATTGAAGGTTCACTTTGCGATTTTTATGCTTTCAGATAAATACCCGAGATTATGATTTGGTGAAATGTCGGGTATGTTTGATCGAAAGAACATAGAATGGGCTTGAATATCCATGGAGAGAATTTTGGAAAAAATGATGCGTGGGCGTGAAATATGGAAAAAACTGACTTTTGTCAACTTGTGCCGCATAAACCATTAAAAAAATATATGAAACAGCGTCGTGATGAAAATTCTGATTGGAGGTATCGATAGAGCTCATTGAGCGCTTCAACTATTCATCGTGAAAAATTCAACAATATTGATGCGTGGGCGTGAAGTATGTGATTGAAAATTGGTGGTTCACTTTGCGATTTTTATGCTTTCAGATAAATACGTGAGATTATGATTTGGTGAAATGTCGGGTATGTTCGATCGAAAAAACATAGAATGGGCTTGAATATCCATGGAGAGAATTCTGGAAAAAATGATGCGTGGGCGTGAAATATGGAAAAAACTGACTTTTGTCAAGTCGTGCTGCATAAACCGTTAGAAAAATGTATGAAACAGCGTCGTGATGAAAATTCTGATTGGAGGTATCGATAGAGCTCATTGAGCGCTTCAATTATTCATCGTGAAAAATTCAACAATATTGATGCGTGGGCGTGGAATATGTGATTGAAAATTGGTGGTTCACTTTGCGATTTTTATGCTTTCAGATAAATACGTGAGATTATGATTTGGTGAAATGTCGGGTATGTTTGATCGAAAGAACATAGAATGGGCTTGAATATCCATGGAGAGAATTCCGGAAAAAATGATGCGTGGGCGTGAAATATGGAAAAAACTGACTTTTGTCAAGTCGTGCTGCATAAACCGTTAGAAAAATGTATGAAACAGCGTCGTGATGAAAATTCTGATTGGAGGTATTGATAGAGCTCATTGAGCGCTTCAATTTTTCTTCGTGAAAAATCTAAAAATGTCGATGCGTGGGCGTAAAGTATGTCATTGGAAATTGGTGGTTTACTATGTAATTTTTATGCATCCAGAAAAAAACGTGAGATTAAAGTCTTGTTCGATTTTGAGTATGTTTGATCGAAAGAACATGGAATGGGCTTTCATATCCATGGCGAGTTTTAGAGAAATTCATGCGTGGGCATGGAATATGGAAAAAACTGACTTTTTGCTTTCTCAAAGAGAAAGCTTTGTAATGGGGCAAAAATCGACCCACCGAATCGGACCTCGAGACCTCGATTTTCGTAATCTACGGGTCGAAAAACATGGAAATCCAAAAGTGTCTGTATGTATGTGTGTGTGTGTGTGTGTGTGTGTGTGTGTGTGTGTGTGTGTGTGTGTGTGTGTGTGTGTGTGTGTGTGTGTGTGTGTGTGTGTGTGTGTGTGTGTGTGTGTGTGTATGTATGTATGTATGTATGTGTGTAACGTTTTTTTTCGTCCACGATAACTCTCGAAGAAATGGTCCGATCTTTTTGAAATTTTGCACACAGGTTAGTCGCGGCAAGATCTCGGCGGAGTTTAATTTTCAGCAAAATCCGTTGTTTATTTCTCTAGCAACCGTTGCTAAGGTGTAAAATTTTTCGTTTCTTTTGTCTAGGATAACTTTCGAAGGAATCGTCCGATCTTGCTGAAATTTCGCACACCGGTTAGTTGTGGCAAGATCTATCACGAGTTCAATTTTCAGCAAAATCCGTTAGTTATTTCCTTAGCAACCGTTTCTAACGTGTTTTCTCACAAATCCTCATGAGTGCTCATTGGGGCAAGCCGGAAAATCAGTTTTAAGTCACACTCGATGGCCAAGGACACTGAATTGTTCTATTTTCTTCATAGCAACCATTGTTTACTTCCCTAGCAACCGTTATGAATGTTGGAAATTATTAATTTAAGATCTATTTCCATCATTTTCGACGGCAAAGGACACAAAATCTTCCCAATTAGTTCCTTAGCAACCGTTGTTCACCGCCCTAGCAACCGTTGCTAAGGGGGAGAAAAATTGATGTAAGTTTCGTTTCCAGTATTTTCAACGTACTATAGAGAAAATTGGGAAAATTTGGTGTCTTCTGCCGTCGAAAATGATCAAAATAGATTTTGAATTGATCATTTCCAACCTCAGCCATCGAAAATGATCAAAAACTGACTTAAGGGCAGGGCGGATCGATTTTGACCGCTATTAAACCGTATGACAGTCACAAGATGAATTGATCGAAAATTTATGCAGGTCCAAATGTCTCGCATCGTGTAGAACCTAGAACCGTTTGCTTTGTTGCATTTGATCAAATAATAAGAGAGCCCGGGCAGACATCAACACTCGCAACATAGTTTGGTCAATTGAAAAAGAACGACACTTTACACAGTCACAAAGATACGAATTGAATTGATTAAATAATTTTTTTGTAATTTTTGAAAAATAAATGATAGTATCTACGGTAGTGGAAAGGTGAAAATACAGGTTTGGGAAGCGTTTGTGGGTGATATTGAAGCATCTTTGAGAAAGCATACTGCTAAGGCACTTGGCAGTGGTTTTCAAGTTGTACCGCATAATCCGTTAAAAAAATTCATGAAACAGCGTCTCGATGAAAATATTGATTAGAGGGATCGTTAGAGCTCATTGAGCGCTTTAATTTTTCATCGTGAAAAAATTGAAAATATTGATGCATGGGCGTGAAGTATGTACTAAAAATTCGGTGTTTCAGTTTGTAAAAAGTTAGAATTCGTTTGAAAAAAATACTTGATATTTGAAAGAAATGAAGAATTTTGGAAAAATCGATGCGTGTCCGACAAATATGTAAAAACTGACTTTTAGCAAGTTGAGCAACATAAATCGTTAAAAAATCTACGAATCAGCGTCGTGACGGAAATTCTGATCTGACGAATAGATATAGCTGATTGAGCGCTCCCCGTTTCCATCGTGAAAAATGGAAAAATGTCGATGCGTGGGCGTTAATTTTATGAGAAATTTGCATGTTTTCATGGCGAAAGTTATTAAGTTGCAATATAGTAATAAGATGCAATATAGTAGAAATTATATTTATTTCCATTGATATTTCTCGAGGTTTGACGAAAATTCATGATCATAACAAAATCTATTTCTGATTATGTTATTTTACTTCCTCAAAGACAAAGCTTTGGAATGAGGTAAAAATTGACATCTCAAATCAGACATCGGGACCTTATTTTTGATAGCCTAGAGGTGAGATACATGTTGATGTAAAAGCGTCCGTAGATACTTTGAATTATTCACCAATAATTCCAATAAAAATTTCATTATTTTCCTTTATTCTTGATAGAGCAAATGAAAGACACAAGCGAGCGATAGCGAGTGAGTGATACTGGCTAGTACTACAAATAATACATATAATACATACTATAGCATACAATTTCTGGTGGTTGTAAATGTCCTCCAAGTGACAGAAAGACATTTCTCACACCTGGAGGACGATACATGGAAATTGACATGTTTTTCACATTACATAACTCACTAGTGCCCCATCACTACAGGATAAAAACTATACAGAAGTTTCTTACTCTGTTCAAATAGTAAGTGTTCTGTGCTTCAACCATGATTTAGTGAGACATCAGAAAATGAACAGGCTCTTGTACATTAGACAGCAAAAAAAACATATTTTTGGTAAAATAGAAGGGAGAATTTTCAGACAAAGTATTTATGAAACCTTTGAAATGTAGATTTAGGTAGATATATTCAACATAGTTCATTGAAAAAGTGAGTCAGGATATCATAGCATCCTTCAGATCCCAAACATATGTCGGAGCTTCATTTTCAACTATTCAAAAATTGCTTGTCGTAAGGTCAAAACTACCTGTGACACCTAACAAGTGCATGAATTTTGACTTTGATACCTGCAAAAGTTATTCGCACCCTAATCAGAATGTTTAATTAAAAATTCAATTCCATTCATAATTTTTTTCAAGCATGCGTTTTGTCCTTTTTTTTTGAAGTTATCCTTGTTGGTTCCAAGTATCCTTACACTGCAGTAGCTTAATAAGTGTTTTAATTGTTTCATAAGTTATAGCTTAGCCACCAACATCATATGATTCAAAGAGTTGGAACCAAATCCGAATGCGATAACTAAATGGAAATATGAAATAGATTTTAATCTATCAACATGATTAATTTAGTATAATCCAGTTTGAATTTTGATTCTGAATCCTAATTTTATCTTGAGACAGATCATATGATTGTGCTACGAGACAAGGCTTTGTTAGATTAAATCATCGTTCCAATGGATATTAACAAATTATCATATTTAATGACCAAAACATCATCTCGATATTGGTTTCATCTGCTTTTTATGGACGGTGGTACCCAAAATTCCATTATTATGAGATCATTATATAGTTGGTAGAATTTTCAATCACTATTTAAAATTACATTGAGAATATATTTTTACCAAGAAATTATGGTGTTTTAGATAATAATCATAATAAGACTGTAATCCGTTTTTTTCTCTTCCAGGCGTTATCCTCGCTTATAATTCTCTACTTTTAGAAGATGGATAAATAAATCAACAGATTCAAATTTGACGTATTGATTGAAGTAGAGAGACAAGTATCTTTGTGACATCACTACGGAAGCCCGGTGGGGACATCGGCGGCAGACATACTATGTCTGTCTGCCGAGCCTCCGCCAGTCCGGTTGCGGTTGTAGATCTTTACTGAAGTTGTCTCATCATATGTCTAATTCACATGAAATTGTAAGCGCATTATGCACCCATTAACCAAAATTAAAGAAGAAGATTATTATTAGAAAAACAATACAATTAAAATGTTTCGACAATAGAGCCTGCAATGGAGTGTTCGTGCGCATGCGTGGCTAGTGCCATAGTAGTGGGCGCGAAGTTCAAAATCGAAGTATGAATTCAAAGTGCATCGCGTTTTCATGGCCGATTTCGTTGCATCTTAAAAATATAATCCCTACCGACCCTAAAACCGTAAGTACAAAAGAATTTGAAGTGAATCTCATTCTTTTGGCCATGAAAATGAGATCCTTCCAAAATTCGGTCGGTACTTGTGATTTTAGGATTGGTAGGGGGTTATTTTTTCTAACCTAAAACGATATCAGCCAAGAAATCGTGATCCGTCTGGAATTCTGTCGGTACTTGAGCTTTTGGGATTGATAGGGGGTTATATTTCGAGAATAAAACGAAATCGGCCATATAAATGCGATGAACACCGAAATTAGAAAAATCTATAAGTAGATCGCATTTTAGAATATTAAAAGAATAACCCAAATAAAATAATAAATCAATCACCAACATTTTCGGTTAATCAGAGTATTATCCGTACTTCAATTTTGAATTGCGCGCCTGCTGCATGCGTCCGGACACTCCATTGCAGGGCTGCAGGCCCTATTGGCCTATTATCGAAACTTTTAGTTGCATTATTTTCCTGATAATAATCTTTTTCTTCAATTTTGGTTAATGGGTGCATAATGCGCATACGATTTCATGTCAAATAGACATGTGTTATCTGTACATCGTTGAAGATCGATAATCGGAGGTGGACTAGCGGAGGCTTGGCAGACAGACATAGTATGTCTGCCCGCCGATGTCCCCACCGAGTTTCCGTACATCACGGATATGGTTTGTAATGAATCTACAATCAAGCGATATCAGCGCAGCGCGGACAACACATGAATCACGCGGATAAACCACGGAGTACGGACCACGGGGCACGGAGTAAGAGAGGAGACCAAACTGCGGGTACTAAAATAGTGGTCCGATTTTTCGGAAGGAAATTCCTGCGATGCCTCTAGTGATATCCCCGTATCTTGGGATCGAGATATTCTAAGCGCGAACCGAGCATAGATTTGAATTCAATATTCTAGATGTTAATATTAATATGTATATTAATTTGGAGAGGACAAACAATTAGAAGTCTATACAGTTATTGGAAACTTAGAGAAAACTCTCTAAGTGAATTTATTTTCAAGTTACTAATCAGAAAATACGCGTAGTGCATATGTATGTCTATACGCTTCGGCGGCTAGCGTCGATCTGGTATTTCTCCTCGCAGTGATGGCTCCCTTCGCCTCGTGAGGCCCTTAGTTGGGGGTGGCTTCGCTGCATTTCGACCAATCATGAGACTCGAGAGGCTGGCCTTGAACATTTAGTTTTCCGATGCATTTATGACGGGTCCGCTCGTCTATTGCACGGGGCCTTATTTTCTGATGAGTACTGAGTGTCATTAGGAGCGCCAGTTTTATTGTTGGCCGGATTTCCCCAGAGCCGTCGGGATTTATCAAATATATGATCGCGATTCATTGTCGGCCGAGTTTCCCCAGTGCTGTCGGGATTTATTAAATATACGGCGATTCGCAACTGCGCCAGCCTTCGTGAGTGACCAAAATATTTCGATTGTAAATTTGCGCGACTTAATTCAAAAGAATAATTAATATATACCACGCTTTACTCGTTACTGACAGTACTGAGTAAACTGAGTTGTCAGTACGTCACACTCTGCAACAAACAGAGCCATCAGACGGCAAACGCCTGAAGCACTCGTTAGAGAAAAACAGACAGACTTATGCAGCTTGAAGTATTGGTTAGATAAGGATGAAATAAACATGAGCGTATAGTGATGGCAAAACAGTCTGGAACAACCTGTATCTGGATGATGGATCCATTTTGATTACTGTCTTTTGATCAAATTTAAAACTTATTAACTTATTGGGAACTACTCACAATAATTTTCACAGAAATGTAAGACATACAATTTTCAATTGAAAATAGAAAGACTCTAGAATAAATTCTCTAGAATTTGCATTTCAGAATTTGGTATTTTTTACACATCTTTGAACAATTTCTATTGTTCAAATCATTATTCACTAGTTGAAATTTTGGTAAAAGGTACTTTGTAGTATACGAAACGTAAAAAAGCTTGGGACACTTAACAAATATGTTATTTTCTGGATTTAATTGAGAAAATTCAATTGAATTCAGAAATTCGCATTTCAAAATTTCGTATTTTTTACGCATCTTTGAACAATACTCGTTCGAATCATTATATTTTTTGTTTATAATTTTGGTAAAAAGTATTTTGCAGTATATAAAATGTAAAGAAGCTTGAGACACTTCCCAAATATGTTATTTTCTGGATTTAATTGAGAAAATTCGGTTGAATTCAGAAATTCTCATTTCATAATTTCGTATTTTATACGCATCTTTGAGCAATACCCGTTGTTCAAATCATTATTCTCTGTTTATAATTTTGGTAAAAGATACTTTGCAGTATACAAAACGAGAAGAAGCTTGAGTTAATTCAAAAATTTCGGTTGAATTTAGAAATTCCCATTTCAGAATTTCGTATTCTTTACGCATCTTTGAACAATATCTGTTGTTCAAATCATTATTCTGTATATAATTTTGGTTAAAGGTACTGTGCAGTACACGAAACGTAAAGAAGCTCGAGACACTTCCCAAATATGTTGTTTTCTGGACGCTGGACGCTGGATTTAATTGAGAAAATTCGGTTGAATTTAGAAAAAAGTAAGATGCACGTAACTGTTCGTCGTGGTTGTATGGATCGGGGTTCAATAGCAAGGTTTACCAGAGAAAAATATATTGTGAGACCATTTTTTTGGAGTGGTGGGAGAATTTCGCGTTGGGATCGCTGAAAATTTTCATTTCAATTCCCTTAAAGTTGCGAAGCGATCAGGAGTGAAGCGATCGATTTTTTGCGAATTTTTACTATGAATAAGTGTTTTCTGTCAAACTGTAGAAAAAGCGTTATGACAGCGGGGTACATACATATTAAATAGTCCCAAGTTACAGAATTGATTTTTTATTCGGAATAAAGTGATTTGAAAGTGCAAAAAATGGGATTTTGAAAAATCCAGGAAATATTCTATCGATCGATATGAACTAAAATATGAAAAACAGCATGCTATACCTTGGAAATTCACTTATAAGACCCTCAAAGAATTTTTGAAAAATGTTGATAATTACTATTATTATGCAGTGCACCCTCCATTATTCCAAATATGTATAAGTTGTCGATCTTTGAGGGCCAATCCAGAGTGAAGTGGAAAAGGGAAAATTCACAAAATCCACCACATATTTATTTAATGCGACGTTTCGCCAGTTAGGTTCACTGGCCTCATCAGGCAGTTTTGAATGAAAATATAATATTACGTTCGGCAGTGGAAGCGGCTGCTTCCACTGCCATTGTCAAACTATTTTATCACTTCACTCTGGATTGGCCCTCAAAGATCGACAACTTATACATATTTGTTGATAATTACTCTTGTAAATTGCAAATGATCAAAAAAAACTAATTCTGCAACGAATAGACACATCAACTTCGAACTTGACTGGGAATTCAAATAAATATTCGGATATTCGAAAACCAGTACTGATAAACAGAAATATTAATTTACTTAGCAAAAAAGCAAGAAACAGTGAAAAATCCCGAATAGGGAAATCGAAGGAAGAAAAACTCTTTTTTCTGTGAGCCAGGCTACGAAGGATCATCAGTAGCTTGTCATAAACGCTCCGTCCCGACCAAGACTGCACTTCGGAATATGTGGGATGGAGTAAAGGGATCCACGCACTGTTGGTGTCAAGCCTGAATCCAAGATCCTACCTCTGCTTGGCTCGTTTTAGGCTTGACCTCAGTAGTGCGCGGGCCCCTTTACTCCGTCCCACATGTTCCGAAGTGCAGCTCCGTCGAGAAGGAGTTTTTATGGCGGGTTACTGACGAGCCCTTATAGCCTGGCTCACAAACAAAAGAGTTTTTCTTCCTACTATTTCCCTATCCATCATTTTTCACAATTATTTAATAAGTGAATTAATATTTTTGTTTCTCAGTACTGGTTTTCGAATCTCCGAATATTTATCTAAATTTCCAGTCAAGTTCGAAGTTGATGTGTCTATTCGTTGCAGAGTTAGTTTTTTTTGATCATTTGAAATCAACATTTTTCAAAAATTCTTTCAGGGTCTTATAAGTGAATTTCCAAAGTATAGCATGCTGTTTTTCATATTTTAGTTGATATCGATCGATAGAATATTTCTTGAATTTTTCAAAATCTACCCATTTTTTTGCTCTTTCAAATCACTTTATCCCAAATAAAAAATCAATTTTATAGCTCGGGACTATTTAATATCTATTCTGTAGATGTTTAGCTTTGATCTCGTTTTCGAATCATCAAAAAATATGGCCTACTGCAAGAGTTATAAGTACGAGTCGCCGATTTTACCGTTTCTGCCCATAGTGCCCATAGTGCGTCGCCCACTGCTCAAACCGTTGGTTGGTGCGCTGCGCATAAACAGCATTCGCTGGTGGCAGTCGAACTTTTGGCTTGCTGCGAGCCCAATCGTTGGAGTGCAGCCACTCAAAGCCGTTTGACGACGGCGTGCTTACGTATTCGACCGCCGCGGTCGTCGTTTGGCGCGTCGTGCGCCCAACATTTTTCCCGTGTAGGGACGGAGTGTTCCGTTTGCGGGTGTAGGAACTATTTCCCTAGCCTCGCGTCAGAGGCGCTCACGCGCTGACGCCCGCCTCTCCCCGCAGCCCCGCGCTGCTCCTGAGTCGAGTACGATGCCTCTCTATGTAAGCACGTGCTCTGTGTAGACGCTCGCACCAACCGACGCGCAATAAAGTTCCCATATGTGTTAGTTTAGTCACATGTGTTTTCTTTCCCCCGTGTCTACTCTCCTCATACATGGAGTATACATAAAACTCCATACGGGGTAGCAGATGAGACGGAAAGGAGCCCCCACCACTGTTTCCACTACCGTGGGGTAGTTTGATACACATTCAAACATTTCTCCGTGTCGGTGTGACTCGCCCCACTGCTCTCTACGCGCTCGTATAGTGGATTCTCTACTTTAATAGATTCTGTCCTGGGCTACAGGAATATTTTAACTAGTTATCCTTCCAATAAATCTGTTGTTTTACAATAAATTTTGACGATATGAAGCTTGAGAACGACAATTATTAAATCGGATTGTTATATTTGTTATTACTCATTTATAGAATGTTTTTCTGATTTCAAATTTTTACTTGAAAATTTTCAAGAAAACATTCAATGTATTCAATGTATATGAGAGTCATATCCTCACGAAGAATTTCTTTTCACGGCAAAAATGTAAAAATGTAATTTGCCATATTTAAATTTTGTATACGTATGTCTAATGAATATCATCATTAGTATTTTTTAAAAACCAACAACAATAATTGAATAGAATAATATCCAATCAATATCGATAGTTAATGAAAATATATGAATAACTGCAATCTTCGAAAGTTGTTAATTCTATCCTCCAGTATGATTAATTCATGTAACTGATTCTATCAGCCTTTCCAGAGTAATGCGTTTCTAGTTGATTCTCCATAATCAATCTGGCTTGCACAAGTATCTCGTACACTTGAAATCAAGACATAGTCAATATTTGAAAATAATTTTCAGAAAAAACCTTTTTCAGAAAGAGTAAATGATATGGATAATCTCATTTTTATATTTCTAATGAATATTTCACTTTTACTTTGAAATCCCTACACTATTCATGAAAAGATTTTCATGTGGGTAATAATACCCATCGACAATGTCAGTTCAATAAATGTAAAGTGTATTATTCAAAAGATTTTCGAATGATTTCGTGAATGAGGTGAATGATTTATGAATGATTTATGAATATATGATGATTAGGGGTGGAATTTTTTTATTTATATATTGGTAAGATTAATTTATAAATGTCAATATTTTACAAAACTGTCAGTATTCTAAGCGTATATTGCAATAGTCTTAGAGTAACTGTTAATGGAGTTTTTCAGAATAGAAAAAGAGTTATTCCACATAAGAATACCAGAATTTCAATACTTGCATGGAATTTTGAATTTTGTATGTTAGATCAAGGAGTTTGGAACATATTGTGAATTTTTCTCTATATTTTGAGAGCTCCTGAAATAGTAGGGAGTTTTTGATACTTTGAAAGAATCACAAACTATTGTGCTCGAACGTAAAAGTCGATCACTTTCAATAACTGAAGAATTTTGAACTTCCACTAGGAAGTCATAATATCATTGACGATGTTTATGAACTCATGAAATTGATACCCATCAGGGAAAAAACTCATCTCATTCTTCGTATTACCTACTCTCTTGCTTACATGCATCAATAATTCATATGTATATATATACTTTTCGATCTGAGATTCTAAAGATAATTAACATTGGAAATACATCTTTGATCTCACGGTTTCAAAATTTCTCATTAGCAAAGTTATATATTTTTCTCTTCTTGGTTGTAACGAGTGATTTGTGGGCATTCGTTATATAGCGCGATCACCACGCGCCCCGCTTTTATACGCTTTTGTACGTTATACGTTTTTTTTTTCGTACGCTTTTATAAGCTTTTGTACGTTTTCGTACGTTTTCGTACAATTATGTACACTTGTCTACATTTTTGTACATTTTTATACGCTCATGTACAGTTTCGTCCAGTTTTGTACGTTTCTGTACATTTTATAAGAGATTAATTAACATAGTGAAATTCCACTTGACATTCTCTGTTAATATAGACTGTATTTTGTAATATATTCAATAAATTCTGAAACAGGGAAGTGTTCACTTAATTATTTATTGAGCACACATTTGTCTTACAAAAATATTGAAGAAATACTGGAAAAAGTATTCCTTTATCTCATTCCTCAGATAATACATCAAAGATATCAATTGAAAATACTAAAAATCATTACTGAAAAATATTTATCCAAACACAAGTATAAAGTACGAAATGCAATAAATTTGCACGACAAATTTACATTGAAGTAATATGTTTTCTTATATATATATACAATACATATATGTATACAATATATATGTATATATATATATATATATATATATATATATATATATATATTGTAACCTTTCCTTGGTTATCAAAAACTCTCGCTTCTCGGAGCGCAGGTGAGAGCGCCAGATACCCGCAGGTATCGGAGATGACTCTCCTTTTCTCACCTCGCCCTCGACGATGTTGCCGGCTGATCAGATACTCAGGAACTTTGGAGAGAGGGGGCCGTGGGTTTGAGCTCCAGCCCTTTGCTTTGCAATCACTGAAATGGGGAGATAGGGAAAACGAACGCAAATGACTCAACACGACTATTTATACTGTGAAAGAATAGAAAACTTTATTGAAACTACTCGAAAGACAACCCTGCTAAAAAAGAAGCAAAGATAACCGAGATTCCGCAACGTGAAATTAATTGAATTGAAATCGAACATTCAGGCTAACACACTCGCATTCACACCATACGAATTCGCATGCGAAGATAATCCAAACCCGCTCCGTCTAACTAAAGAAACTCGCGCGTAGCCCGCTGCTTCGCTCGTTCCAAAAACCCGCGGCGACCATGTTCAGCACGCGTCCCTAATTTCCACAGCGGCCATGTTCAACTCGTAGAAAGTCCTACGCCGACAGCGACCATTATCAGCTTGGCAGGCCCCCCGTGAGCCTGGAGTCTGGCTCTCTAAAATTATGCGACAAACACGGTTACCCGATCGCGGTTCGTTACAAGCACGCGCACTCAGTCACACCGTCGAACCATACATTCACTCAAATTACGCATTCACCCCGAACCGTATCTCTCGCGCGACCGTCGAGAAAGAATCTCGCGACCCAATTTCCTCGCTCGCAAAAACGTACCACAGATTCACCGAATTTCTCCAGATACACCGTTAGCCAGCACTCACCCACGTGCTGCCTAACTTTATACGCACACACACTATTTTCACACACAGCCCGCTCGCTCTCTAAACTACACCAAACATTATTATTTCAATGACGCATATTTATACTAATATTAAAAGATATCCCGAAAGACATACCTGCGATACTCGCCTATTGATACGCGCGTACCGGTCGGTTCGACGCTGAGTTCGATCGCACCTTGGTTCCACGTGCCGCGCTCGGCTTCGCGCTCAACGACATGCCCGCCCAAAGATACTCACAAATGCGCAGAAGATATATAGCGACGGCTAAGATTCGTCGAGCCCAAGATACGCCATCCACGAGATATGCCGCGTTCCATTTGGCTACATAAAGACAATCCGCGGTTCAGTTCATGCTCACAAAGGTATACCGCATTCGAGTGCGCTATGCAAGATACATCATTTACAAGTCGACTGCGCCAAGATATACCGCGAGACAACCAGTGAAACCGCGCCAAGACAAACCCGATCGCGTGGTGACAACTCGCCCGAGCCGGTCGCTCGTCACGCTAACGGCAGCGCGCCATATCGGCCGCGAGAGCCGGTCATTGCACGCTCGCTGCGTCGCAATTTGCTCGAGCCATACGCGCTCGCGGGAAAGAACCACCAACCTCGCTAACTAGTAGCGTCGATCCTCTCCACTGCATCTCGTGGCCGCTTCCTCGGGAGGGTCGTCCGGGCTCCGCGCGTCGCTGTTCCCTGGGCTCGCTGCCGCTCGCTCGCACGCACGGTAGAGAAGTGCCGCACTCGCCACGCTCGCCCGCCGTTCGCACTGGGCCCTGTTGCCGTTTTCGAACCGACCTGGAACGCTCGCATGGTCTATTTCCCCCCAATTTTAAGCTTAGCATGCGCATATATATATATATATATATATATATATATATATATATACATATGGAAAATGTATATCTACGAGAATACAGGCATTTTTTCATGCTAACCCGAATAACAAAAAGTAGCAAATATCGAAGACTGCACTCAGTTAGGCTTGGGAAAGAACAAAAATAAAGAACAGAAAAAAACGTTGTGAAAAAACAGAAAAAGTCTGACATCATCATTTCGATAGCTCTTACAAAGAAAGACACATATCGCAATCTGTCCGCGAAGAGAGACAAATATCGCAATCTGTCCGCGAAGAAAGACACATATCGCATTCTGGCCGCGAAGAAAGACATATGTCGGAATGATCCTCCCGTGAATATTAACAGAGAAAGAGTTTGAACCGCAATCGAACTGTAGAAAAGGCATGTTTTTTTTGTCAATCATAACCTACTCAATCCAAGCTTTCATTTCGTATTTTTTCACGTCGGAAAATTGTGAGATGGGCACCATGTATTCTTTTTGCGGACAGATAATTGCGTGTTCTGTCTTTCTTCGTGGACAGATTGCAAGTTTTGTCTTTTTTTTGCGGACAGATTGCGATATTTGTCTTTCTCCGCGGACAGATAACCAGCGAGTGCGGGGGTTTAGCGAGCGAGGCGAGGTGAGGCGAGGAGGGGACCGTGATTTTACCGACTTGAATAGGTTCTTCCATGTAAATTTTTTTCCGGTGGACATCGAAATATTGAATCGGAAGTGGGGTTTTGCGAACAAAGCGAGCGGGGGGGTACCCCTTCTAGTTATTATAAAAATGCAAGATAGTGGAAGAATGTATACATATGTATGTAAATATACATAAACATACAAAAACGTACAAAAACGTACAAAACCGTTCAAAAACGTACGAAAATATAGGAAAAGGTAAAAAAAAAGTACGAAAACGTACCAAATTGTACAAAACCATAGGGAAAGGTACGAAAAAGTACAGAAACATACGAAAACATATAAGAATTGGAGAAAAATAAAGAAAATCCTACAGAAGTGTAGTGAGTATGTGAACAGTTTTTTAAAGTTGTTCCAAATGGGACACATATAAACATTTTTGACGTTTCTGTATGTTTTTGTACGTTTTCGTGCGTTTTTGTACAATTATGTACAAAAATTATTTTTATTAGAGACTCTCGCGCCGACCTTCGTGACCGCTCCATCCGCGCCGCACCGTAGCCGACGATATTTGTGTGTTTTAGTGACCCCACCGCTAACTCGACGACATTTCGAGAGCTGCACCTGCTCAGAGGAAACGCTGTTCTCTCCGGGACCGTGGGACAACACAAACCCACCCCATGACTGGTGAGGCCAGGACTAGCGTCCTTGGTCCAGACTAGCAGCGAGCAAGCCCGCCGACCATCCTGAGGGCGAGAGCGAACGAGCGACCGCCGAAACCGTAAGTCACGCTTTTGTGCGAGTGAGCGAATACTCGGCCACGTGGCCAAGTGGCCCTCTGCGCGTACGCGCGTTTCAAGTTGATGGTGGGTACCGGCCCTCCTATTATTCTCATACCTCAATAGAGACGCTTAATTGTTCATTTATCGTAGAAGCACGCGTTTCATTCGATTGCTCTCCTCGCACCCCTGAACGGATGCCCCCTCTCTTCGCAGCCGAGAAACCTTCCGTTTTTCGGATTACTGAGTTTTTGCCGCGCTCGCGTATTCCCAATAGTTTCAAGTACGCGATAAGAGAGATTAAGGGCTCATTGTACGTGGCGATTGCTTTCGAGCCCCAAAAATCGGCGTGATCAGCCGCGTGATCAGTTACCGCGAACGCCGAATCGAGGAATCCCCTTTCCAAATTTGGGTTATTTAAATCGGAAATTTGATTTAAACCCCCCCAGAATATACCCCCTCCGCTCTTCCCAGCCCCGGGGCGGCGGCAATTACACGAGTAGCGACGGTCCGTACCTGTGTACGGACAGCTGGGGGTCTGCTCGTGGGAGCTTGTCGACCAACCTGGCCGCTGGTCAGGAGCGGGGCCGTCGATAAATAGCTCGGGGTGCGTTTCTTCTGCACTACAAAAGGCGTAGGATTCACCCCGTTGCAGGGTATTATATGATATAATAACTCTTAACCAAATACAGTGTCACTTTGCTGGAAAGACAATAACATATAGTTTTACTCCTATAGAAGCACACATCTCTTTTATTACAGCAAGTAACATATATACACATTAATAGTATAATGTACTGAGATCCCATACTTCTCTCCGTACGTTCAAGAGTATATGCTATTTTTCTAAATACCCATCCCTACAGAAAATTCTCATGTGAGAATTTAGGTGAGTTTTCGGAGATCATTTTTTTTCTTTTTTTTTCTCATAATATACAGGACTAAAATTGAATGTTGACAACGTGTGAAATTTAGGGTCGATATAGAATTTGGATGAATTTACGAATTATATCATCACTTGGTATCAACAATACTAAAAATTTTTAGGTTCCCCTAGTAAAAATAACTTTCTCACAAAAACGTACAAAAATGTACAAAAACGTGCAAAACCGTTTATAAACGTCCCATTTGAAACAAAAAATACATTTTTATCAATTTTTGTACATTTTTTAATGTTTCTGTACGTTTCTGTACGTTTTTGTACGTTTTCGTATGATTATGTACAGTTTTGTACAGTTTCGTACAGTTTCATACGTTTTTGTACGTTTCACCGACGATGTGACTTCCCAATAGCGCTCATATGGAAACGAACATGTTGACCCCTGATTTTATTTAGCGCAATTGAAATTGACTGGGTACATTCTGCGAAAGTTTCAATTCATTCTATCGTATTATAAAAACTCGCTGAAGCCACCTTAAGATCGGTCAGTTTTGTCGCACCGGCCCATAGAGGACCGGCCAATCAATGTACTGCGAGTCTGCGACTAAACATTGCGGCTATGGTTTTACCTCAATTATGCTAAGTTTCTTAGTCAGACCATGGTCTACTTCGTGAACTATAAATTTTGTTCCAGCTTATTTTTAATACTGTCCAGCGCTGTTCCTCAAGTTCCACTCTTTTTCTTCATTTCCATGGAAATCCAAATCTGCAATTAAAACTAAACATATGATTCATTTTCATAATTGTAGATACCACTCATCAACCTTCAACTGACATTCATGTTGTAGATGTTATTAAACTTTATATATTTTAGTCTCGAATGCTTTATTTATTGTATCCAATTACAAAGTTTTCAGAAAGCTCCCATCAAAAAAAATAATTTCCAGTCATGGGAGGAAAATGGTCTAGTATGGACCCATCAGAAATCGTAGTACCAAACCTGGAAAAGTTATTAGAAAGAGATCATTATTTAAGACCTTATGATAATGAAATAAAAAAAAGGTAACAAGCAAATTTAATCACAAGACATGAGTATTCAATGACTCATTTTTCAAGCTTTGATTGATTACGTATGCATCGGTTGAACATTAATTATTATTGATAGATGAAATTTTAGCTGACCATGTGCATGCAATCTACCATCGATACAATCCTCCATGATTTCGTCTTGAGTAGACAACTTCTAATCAAGTAGCCAGAATTATAGGGTGGCAATGACTAGGTTTTTTTCACTCACTTGAATAATTGGGATGGAAATGTTTTTCAGTTCGTTAACAGTTTTTGACATATGTTTGTATTTCAT
Organism: Aphelinus atriplicis; assembly: GCA_020882685.1. Classification (NCBI taxonomy): domain Eukaryota; kingdom Metazoa; phylum Arthropoda; class Insecta; order Hymenoptera; family Aphelinidae; genus Aphelinus; species Aphelinus atriplicis. Next base: position 32,704,440 of record CM037073.1, read on the forward strand.
TTCACCTTGACATTTGTACCTAAAGATGATGACATGCAAGAAGTCACTAGAGTATACTAATACAGTTTTCTTATACTGAGCAGCAGGATTTGATAAAATGATTGCTATCTTTTGAAATATTGCTAACAATTGAGATTAAAGGAGCTTCAGTGTTGTGTATTGCCATGTCCAATTCAGGAAGCCATTTAGGGCCTCAAATTATCTTTCAAATTTATTTCAGTTCGATCATCTCGGAGTAGATAGGTTTCATCATAAAATACTCATAAATGCTTAGAAAAGAAAAATATACTAGAGCTAATTTTTTATAACATAATATTTGGTTCAGCATATTGTAATCTCCTAATGAATCATTATAACCTTGATAACCTCAATTCTTCCAGATTATTTCATACTCAAAAGAACCGACTGAAGCTACTTTAATTTGATAGAATAGACCAAACTATAAAATCTTTCATAGCATAATTGATATACTTACACCCAGAATAGTTTACCATCAATTGAGAGTTCTCATATGAAATGCTTAATATTTTTGGATATGATTAATTGTCAGTAAAGTGAGATAATTGAGAATTTTATCATCAATTTACTTCAGTTTTACATGCATATCTCCTTGAAAAAGTGATGGTTTCCTATTGAGGTAACGCAAACTGAAATCAATGACAGCAGTATGTGGAGTCATGAAAAAGTGCTTAACACGCAATCAGTTTTGTCAAGCTAGAGTTGCAGTTAGGATTGAGTAAACTGAGGACTCTAGGTTCTCATGACTAGATCTCATTTACTATTCAGATTGACAGAATCTGTTGATAATTCTAACTTGTAGAAGAAAGATAAGCAATCAAACTCTAATGAGTCATATTCCGCGTGAAAGAAGTTGTAGACAATGATCAGGGGTGTGCAGCTGTAAGCTGAAAAATACATAAATAATTGTTTGATTCTCTCATTAGTAATATAAATTCTGAACAAGTTGAAAAGTAAAGACCTTCAGACATCTATTGATGTTTGTAGTTTGATGACGTGTCATGATTGATCATGATGGACACAAAACACATTATCCTGAACATATTCATTGGATGATTTGCTCAAATGCTTTCTTCAAATCAGGTATACCTATATGCTGATTGTGAGATAAGGTACTGTCAAGACTTGTTTTAACATTTGGACAAGATTCATTTGAAAGTATATAAATGTCTAGTTTCCAAAATGAATGACAGTGAACAGGAAAATTTTCAAATATTTGTAAATGGTCGATCTTTGAGGGCCAATCCAGAGTGAAGTGGAAAAGTAGAAAGTCACAGCGGGCGTTGAAAGCCGCTGATGTCGGAGATTGATCTAGGGTTTGAGGATCTTTGTTGTTTTGTACCCAAAATCAGATGTTATTGACTTGAAGAAACTTTTTCCTGTAGATGTCGTTTTTTGATCGTAGATCGGGATTAATATTGTAATGTGCACCCTACAGGACCTACACCCTACAGGAAGAAGTTTCTTCAAGTCAATAACATCTAATTTTGGGTACAAAACAACAGAGATCCTCAAAACTCTCGATTAACCATCGACACCAGCTAGCGGCTTCCAACGCCCGCTGTGACTTTCTACTTCTCTACTTCACTTTGGAATGGCCCTCAAAGATCGACCATTTACACATATTTGAATTATGGAGAGTGCACATTACAATAGGAAAATATTCAAATGAAGCGGTATTAAAAGATTCATTTTAAATCAGGCGATATACAGACAGATCCGTTCAAGGATGAGTTTTAGGCAAAGATGATCCATTTTAGGTGCCATCCGACTTCGAAGTTAATGTGGCGGACGCGTGCGTGCGTGTGTGTGTAATAGATATTCTTCAAATTGTGCGCCCCTGCTTCTGTCTCGTTTGCACTACAGACTTACAAAAGAACTGCAGTCTCCGGGTCCTATATTAGGACCAAACCTGTTTCAATGTGCTCTATCCGGGCCTACTTTAAAAAGTCAGTTGATAAGTCAGGTGATTCATTGAGCGATTTATCAGGCTACTTACTTATCAGGCGATTTATCATGCCAAAAAATCAATGAACCAAAATTCAAAGAACTTGAGGACACAGATTTTCAAGTTTTGATTTTGAAAAGAATTTTCCGGACAGTAAACTTTTCTTTTGATGGTGTTCAAATCCGTTGCTTGATTAATTTGAATGAAAAACTTAACTAATTCCGGGATCAACTGTTTAAAAAAAATCTATACTATAATATAAAGTTAATCCTCCCGGAAATTTCATGTAAATAAATATCAATGAAGGAGTCGACGCACATGAAAACTGATGAGATCGATCAAAAGGAAATCACCGGCGCTTTCCTTTCCCGTACTTTAAAATTTGAAAAAATTGATGCGCGGGTGTTAAAAATGTAAAAATGCAGATTGAGTTTTTTTTTCTCAGCGGAAAAACCATCGAGAAAAACCATGAAATAATTGTACGGTGCGAATTCGGGTCAGACTGATCGGAGGATCCTTGAGAGGGCTTTCATGTTTCATGGGTAAAACTTCAAAAATATTGATGCGTGGGCGTGGAATGCGAGAAAAACTGATGTTTAGCAAGTTGT